>OY734951.1:21506445-23906445 GCA_963457585.1 Spergularia bocconei
ACTTCCGGCGAGGTTCGCCGGAGAAGGAGGAGGTTAGGGTAACGGTTGGCGAGATAGAGTATGACGAGGAGATGATGAGGTTAGAGTGGGAAGTGTGTAAGGGGCCGGGGGCGGTGGATTATATACCGTGTTTGGACAATTGGAAGGCGATAAAGGCGCTGAAATCGAGGAAGCATATGGAGCACAGGGAGCGGCATTGTCCGGAGCCGAAACCGCGGTGTTTGGTGCCGTTGCCGAGAGGTTATGAGGTGCCGATCCTGTGGCCTAAGAGCAGGGACATGGTGAGATTGTTTGTTGCCTTTTATTCTTGGTAAGATTAATATTTTGTGTTTTTTATGATGATCTCTAGTAATTGTCTATGACATGGAATTAAAGTCGATGTACGAGTAGATTTCTTAGTCGTCCAATATGACGCTCAAAGGTCTGTACAATCAGAAGAAATCACATACGAGTAAACTTATACGAGAAATCACACGAATAAGACAATAATTAAACTCGTTAACATATGACCCGTGGGCACATTTTAGAAAAACCGTATTAGGACAAAAGCGCATTCATATTGTGTTCATTGCCTCAAATCTTGTCACTACTTTGGTGCTAATAGTAATTGGCATTGAGTGATATAGTGTTTAAAAGTGGGTATGTAATGATGAAAATATGGCTTTCAAATTCGTCGAAATAGATTAAAGTTGATGTCTTTTGGTTAAGGTGTAGTTCAATCACTTGCAATGTGTGAGTTTACAGTTAATGCAATGTTTAAGTGAGGTTACTTTGCTTAGGATGGGAGAAAAGTGAATTGTAAAAGTTGGGAAAATTGAATTTGTGTACAAAAGGCAGATTTCGTAAGATCTTTGTAAGTGAACTTTGTTAGGGTTTGCAATCCACGTGGGATAGTTCATCTTAATAAACCTTAAAACATAGGTAAAGCTCGTATTTTAATTAGTTTATAGTTGGAAAAATGCAGATTGATGCAATTGAAACAGTTAGGTTGGAGTTTGGAGTTTTGGAATGTGGACAATGAGCGCAATAGTTCTGTTAACTGATATTTAAAGAACTAAAGGTCACTTCTTTGGTATGTGAATTCGCTTACTTAATTTAGAAAGCAGAACCTCAGGAGTCCAGGCAACTTTTTTGAGTGAAATTCGAGTACGGTTTGATGAGGTATCCAGGACCCCAATGGCCCAATGCATGATCATTTCGGAAAAGATGTAGCATCTGATATGAACCTGTGAATGCAGCATTCCTATTTGTGAACATTTCAGCCTTTCTGCACTTGAAATTGGGTATAGGTAGAAGTTTCAGTAATATCATACCTCATGCAAAACTTCTCTCTTTAAGACTTTTGGAGTGTTATTCTGATGCTATTGCCTTTTGTGATTGAATTTGTATTTATCACGTATTTTCGGTGCAGATTTGGTATGATAATGTCCCTCACCCTAAGCTAGTGGACTACAAGAAGGACCAGCGCTGGGTTGTGAAATCAGATGATCATTTCATTTTCCCTGGAGGTGGAACTCAATTTAAGGAAGGTGTCACACATTATATCGACTTTATTGAGAAGGTATACACTTTGATTTAGTTCTGAATGTTTTGAAGCTGCACAATAATTCTTGATTAAATCATACATGCATGACTAGCTGGCTTGGATGTGTAAGTGCGTCTATGGTTGTTATGGCTCGACATTCTGTCTGCTAATTTGTTTTGTATACTCGTTTTCAGGCAGTACCAGTTGTCAAATGGGGTCAGAACATTAGGGTGATTTTGGATGTTGGCTGTGGAGTTGCTAGCTTTGGGGGGCATTTGTTGGACAGAGATGTTCTGACCATGTCATTGGCCCCTAAAGATGAACACGAAGCTCAAATACAATTTGCTTTAGAGCGTGGAATTCCAGCCACCCTTTCAGTAATTGGAACTCAACAGCTAACATTTCCAGACAACGCCTTTGATCTCATTCATTGTGCAAGGTGCAGGGTTCACTGGGATGGAGATGGTTAAGCTTTCTCCTTACTCAACATTTCTTTTTTTTGGGTCTTGTTATACTGTATTAATCTGACCTTTTGAGGTGTTTCCAAGTTGCGGAGTCCCTACTGATGAGCTCCATGTAAACTTATACAATATTCTTCGGTGTCTGAGAAATGAGAACCTGAGAGCTTTAGGCAGACATTGGAATCAGAACTCATGATTTAGAAAGAACAGAGTCAACAGACACTGAAGTTAGTTTTGCATTTTAGAAATCTGAAGTCACATGAGTATGACATTATGGCTTCTTATATGCTTTTAAAAAAAGTGTCACCAACTTGAATAGAAGTAGTGATTTGTTGTGGAATCACAAAACTTAAGCCGAGCATATTTACCTTTACTAAGATCCTTAGCTGCTGCATTTGCTCTAAGATTAAGTACAGTTGAGTACATTCAGCTTTCCTGTGAAGGAGTCTGTTTTATGTGATATCGATCACTGCAGGTGGTAAACCTTTACTGGAGCTCAATAGGGTTCTCAGGCCTGGAGGGTACTTCATCTGGTCTGCTACGCCTGTCTATCGTGATGATGAAAAGGACGTGACTGTATGGACTGGTAAGTCAAATATCTGAGTATCTTTTAGAAACAGACATTCTAATGTCTGGTTTTCTTTTTCTCAAAGGTATTGTCTTTGGCCTTATACTTATGCCCACAATTTGTAACTGTGACAATGCAAGTCGTAAACAGTGTAGTCTGAGAAACTTTCAGATCCTTCAGTGGGATAATTTTTCCTGTTTCTTTTCCTGCAGCTATGGTAGCTCTAACAAAGTCAATGTGCTGGAAGGTAGCGGCTAAGACCATGGTATCAACAGGAATTGGGCTTGTAGTGTATCAGAAGCCGGTTTCATCATCCTGTTACAGGGAACGTGAAAAGAATGATCCGCCAATGTGTGATGTAGTTGGTAGAAACATGTCATGGTACAGTTCTGCAATCCTGTGATGACTACAGGCATGTCATCAACAAGTTTCATCAGTTTGATGTTTTTTCTTTGGTATGCAGGTACACACCCTTACAAAGATGTCTTCCTCAGCTTCCTCCTGAAGCCTCTAGTTGGCCTCCCCTTTGGCCTAAAAGGCTCACCACTAAGCCCCCGAGCCTTCCGTCAGCACCAATTGTGGAAGACACATTTAAGAACGACACCAAACGCTGGTCAACTCTTGTCTCTGACGTTTACATGGGTGGGCTTGGAATAAACTGGTCTTCTGTACGTAATGTTATGGATATGACTGCTGCTCATGGAGGGTGAGAAGTTTTCCCCTCAACCTTATGCTAATTCACTTCTTAAAATTAGTATCTATTCAAGTCTAGATTCCAGCAGAGAGAAATGATGTCTCAGGAAATTCTGTTGACAAGTCGTTACTTCTTAGGTTAATCAAGATGTGTTTAACACAGTAACACCAATCTTTTTTTTTACTTCTTAGGTTAATTTGTGACACTTATAGACAACTGTTCTTGTTCACTGTTCTCTGTTGGTACCATTTGTTCATTGCGTTGCCCGATCAACCTACTTACTGATCAGATGAGTGTAATGTGCCATTATGTTTTTTCTCAGATTCGCAGCAGCGCTTATAGACATGCCACTGTGGGTGATGAATGTTGTTCCTATCCATGAGCCAGATACACTGAGCATAATTTTTGATAGAGGGTTGATTGGAGTGTATCACGACTGGTGCGAGTCCTTCAATACCTATCCTAGGACGTATGATCTGCTTCACTCTAAGTTCCTTTTCAGCAATCTTCCGGACAGGTAAACTTGATCAAGATAAACTGTAAACAACTTCATTCTTCATGCTGATTGTTGGTTTAGTTTACTGATTTGCTGATTTTGGCCGCTGTCTAAACTGTAATTCCATCTTTCTAGATGCGACATCATAGACTTGGTTACGGAGATTGATCGCATTGTGAGACCTGATGGATGGATTTTAGTTCAAGAATCCAAGGAAATGATCAACAAGGTTGGTGCAATTTTCCGTTCTCTGCAGTGGGATGTGAACCTCTACAATGATAAGTACCTTGTTGGCAAGAAAAGTTTCTGGCGCCCACGAGGCGGTCTGGTGAATAGGTGAACCTTGAGGTGAGCAGCAGTATCTCACCATTCTTTTGATTTAATAACTTATATGATTTTATAACTTATAGATGAGTGTATAGAGGAAGTTTTGTCTGCTAAGAGTAAGAGGTGTAACATCAGTTTTATTCAAGGGTTACACTTCCTTGTCCCTGTTTCAACAACAATGTTACTCCTATATATTAAGGTTTTCGGTTCGACATCCACTTTTTTTTTTGGCTCGAATCTTAGCATCCCAAAATGTCGGACTAGTTCCTCAGGCTGACTGTTTTGTTCAACCATGAAGGAGCACGATTGCATGAGTAACCGCACGAAAACAAGAGGCTCCACACAGCAATATACATATATATGTCTCATAATGCTAATAATCGGTTGCTAGAGATGCAAACCAAACAACCGCTATCAAAGATAATTACCATCTCACATACACACGTCCAGTATGCTACCAAAGCAAATAATTGTATCATAGGAGAAACACCACCAGTATGGTACCAAAGCAGAAAACTAAATCATAAGAGAAACTTCCAGTGTGCTGTGCATGAGGGTGTCGTCTTACAGAAGATTTGTTGTTGTGACCCACTACTTGAAGCGCATTGCCAGGATGACTGATCAGCTCGGAGCAAAACAAACAACCACGAACAATTTTCTCATCTGCATAGGCCACATGATCAGGCGGCTTTTATTAGTCCTCAAGATACTGACCATGAAAAATGAAAAAAAATTGAAAACTAGACCACAAGAAAAATAAAAAACAAGTAGCATTTTGCAGTTACAATACGTTGCCAACTCCCACAAAGCGGAAAAATCAACATGTTTTCAGTCTAACGTGCTTGAATTAGTATAAGGCAAATCAATGTTTGGCACAAGCAAGAAGACGAACGTTTACATGTAAAATTACCAGAGAGAACAAGGCTGCAATCATGTAATTTGATATAAGAAAACAGAATCAAGAGTGCAGCCAAATTGGTTAAGACACTACTTACGGTCATCCAAGAGTGTGGAAATATCCTCTTCGAGCCTTTCGACCATTTCTCTGATGACCAACCTGAAATTCATTGCCAGGATGACTGATCAGCTCGGGGCAAAACAAACAACCACGAACGATTTTCTCATCTGCACATACACGCAACATGATCTAACAATTAGACAAGATTCAAAGAGAACGTATTACAAGGCCGGGCACAAGCTAAGTCGGTCAAGACACTTACGGTCATCCAAGATACAGCAAGCAGTGAAACTATGATTCAACTCGGCAAAGAAGAGCTTAGGGTCAGTTCCAGCAGATTTGCTCTGAGCTTTGAAGTTGCAATGATACCAAAGTCCGTTAATTATGACCGAATAGCTTTGAAGGGTCTCGACAACTTCATAATCAGAACCCTGTCAACTAGAATTCAATACACATGAGAAGTCACATGCTACTGTATTAGGACGGGAGGCGGAAAAAAAAAAACACAGAGAAGAGACTAACATGTTTCTGGTTGTAGAAGGTTATAGCGTTCTCAGCACATTCACAATCCTTCTTCAGCAAAAGCTTCAATTCATTTTCCTCCCAGTGTTTAATTCTAAGATTTCTATCTTCCTGCCCTATCTTTTCCCTACAATCATCCAGCCAACATGTATATTCTCAACAACGACAACGACAACAATCGTACAAAGATGATTGGGAGCGTTAGATTTGGTCAAAATGACCTCTAGGTAGGGTTCCTACGGGTTCCTATATAACCATGGTTCCTACTGGAACTTAAACCTATATATATATATATATATACTCAACAATGACAACGCCAACAACAACAATTCTAGCAATTGTTAAGTGTGATTTCAATACAAAAAAAAAACAATAGCAAAACCTAAAAACGAGAAGTTTAGGTACGAAAATTAGGCATGAGCTAATCTTAGACAAGCAATGGCAAAGTTTGCAATCAGGGGGCAATATGATGTCGATATAGGCTCAAGTAACTCAAATGAACATGTATTACATACCATTCTGAGGGAGTCTTCTGGTCGATAATCCAATTAAGCTTCCGAAGTGCATTGGCTGCCTCCCTTGACCTATGGGAATCAGGACCAGTACAAGCCAAACTGTTTGTCCAACAACAATAACAACAACGATGATCAAAAATTCATAATTCGACTAAAATGCACAAAAGAAAAATCAAACAAATTGCAAAACATTAATTAACTAACCTGCTGTTATCTATTTTTTTGCCGCCAGTTTGTTCCAGGTTCAGCGAATTCCTAAGCGATCGAAAAAACAAAAAGAAATCAGTGATTGTGATTGCGATGATTTGGAAGAAAAATGTAGACTTTAATTTGTACTCCTTCAACCATACGCCTTTTCGAATTAAGGGTCGTACATTTATACGAACTTGCGGGGGTTTTCTTCGGGTAGTCCTTCAACCATACGCCTTTTCGAATTAAGGGTCGTACATTTATACTTGTAACCACCCTCGTTGAATTTGCGTCTTGCTTCGCTAGCCTTCCCGAGCCTAGGATCCTTGATATCACTGGAAGCTTCTTTGTCAAGAATCTTCTGCATCAATGGAGTAACCTTCACGTTTGGAAGAGGATCCTCTATATAATCTCCAAATTTGTAAACTGTCGGCAACCATACTTTCTTTAACACTTCGCCGCCGCCGGAATTTTCTATCTTACTTTTCCCCTTTCCGACTCCAGAACAAGATTCCACCGAAGATTCCATCGGATTTTGATCGCCGCTTTTGCTCAACTAAACACTATCTCTGTGTTTTGAAACCGTCCTTTTCTTCACGCAAACAACTCTAGATATCATGATTGCTAAACGCAACATTTTATTTACTAACGTAACCTAATAAAATTCCAATTATACCCCCATAACCACATAAAATAACATAAATACCTTGAACCCCAAATTTGTCCTCCGCGAGTACTACTGCTATTCTTCATCTTTAACACCAAAAAAAAAAAAAAAAAAATTTCATCTTTCATCGATAATTTATCTCCATGGCCGTTCTTCGCCAGCATTCTTGGTCGCCCCAATTGTTCTTGTTAAACTCTTATCGTCAAGAGTTGATACCAACATCTTGCTAGTATCAACAATTGATTTCAATTGTTCTTTGCTAAATCGAGGTAAATTCATTATAGGTGGGGGTATCCGCTACTAATCGAATTCATTATGGTCAAGTTATACAAGAAATTGACATCAATTGTTTATGTCAACATCTTTATAAACTTGAAATAACAAAGCTTTTCCTAAGGAAACCCCCAAATCAACCAATTAATTACGCACGCAAATGATAGCACTTGCACAATTTTTTTTTTCTAAAAAGGCAAAGTAATAAACTACCCTCCTATGTAACCCAGGAGAAGAAATGCTTTCGGAGTACTCCGTAACATGCTTAGGCGTGATTTGCACGACTAATAACTAATTGCTTACCTTAATTATCATTGTTTTTGCTTGATTCAATAGTATTCGAACGTCCCATCATATTGTTAAAAGTTTTTCTTTAGGTTAGTTTATGCAGTTATGAAGAAGAGGAGACCATTAAGGGTAATATAGGAAGAAAAATGGACAAAATAGGTTACGCTAGTATTTTTAGGGTTACGTTTAGCAATCCCCCTAGATATAGGTCCTTGGTCATTTTAAGTCATGGGCTGGGCTGGGCTGGGCTGGATTGTTGTTGGGCCACTTTTGTAGATTGTATCATTTCTTTTATCAAAGGACTGCTAAACGTAACCTAAAAAGTACTAGCGCAACCCATTTTTCCCCCTTTTTCTTCCTGTATTACCCTTAATGATTCCATTCATTATACAACTTTTAAAAACAAATTAAACATCATCAACAAGGTAAAAAAAAAAAAAAATTCAAACGCTACAGAGTTTCAATCAAGAATCAATCATACCGTAATTTTTAATTACTAACGCCAAATTATTAAACTCAAGAGTCAATCACAAATTCTGAAATTTTAATACTGGAGCAATTACTTCGCAACTTAGTTTCCGCCAATTCAGAATCTTACTTTCAAGACTTTCATTCGTCATCTTCATTTTACCTAATCTATATTAATTTTGGGAAAGCCATAATTCTACGGCTCCAATACCCTTGCCCAGTTGCCCACAGGAATTGTTTGTCATACTGAGAATACTACCCCTGAGCATTCCGTATTAGGCAGAGGCAGGATCTTGAGATACTTGACCCATAATTTTATTTCTTTCACATGATGAATGCAGATTTAATTGGTACATTATTCATGATGAAAACTAGGATCACAAGGAGCTACGTACTAATAAAACATACGAGAAGGCAAGAACATGAAGTTAACGCACTTGTCCAATAACCGATTGCTCCGATTCACATGACGGAGAACGCTAAAATGGAGTGACGATAGATGCAGACATGGAGAGCCATAATTATGTAAGTAAAAGAATGATGGATACTCAAGGGTTATTTTTTGGTAATATTGGGGAATTTAGGGGTATTATAGGTATTTAGATAGGTTACGTTAGTAAAAAAAAATGTTGCGTTTAGCAATCATGCTCAACCCAATTGCCTTCATTTTTTTTTTTTTTTTTTTTTTTTTTGGGTTACAAAGAGGGGCAAGGCCCCAGAAAACAAAGAAAATTGCCTTCACTTTCTGACAATACGAAAGTTTTCTTTAAGTTGCCAATTGATAAAAAAAAGTCAGGTGCTTCAAAGGTTAATGGAGAAGCATGCATAAATAACATCAGAGTAGAAGCTTTTTGGAAGAAATGGCAGTGACTAGTTGACTACGTTATTACTATTAGTCTTTCTCTTTCTTTCTTTTTTTTAAATGGTAAAAAAATATACAAGCGACAAAAAACTAAGGCTCACGGCAAAGTCGGCAATGTTCGAGAACGCAAAAAATGAGTACAATGATATGTAAATATAGTCACATTTTCTTCTTCTTCTTCATAAAAAAAAATATAGTCACATTTTCACACTCGTATACTAGTTTACATAGTATGTTCGTCCATGTAACTTGCTAACTTGGTACGGTAGTTCATTGTACTAGTTTACACAGTACGCTCGTGCATTTGTGACATTGGTCACAAGAAGTTTATGGCGACTGATGATAATTAAGTAATTAACTGAGTACCAAATTCTGTAATTTTCTTTCTCTGACCCTATGTCATGACCAGAACTTTGCTGTTCGACTAAATGATATGCTTGAGCTTCATTAATTGACGAGTGGATCATGAATCACGATTCAGGGGCGGTGGGGAGTTGTTGGGGCGTGCGTCTGTGTGATTTAGTAGAGACCGAGTCTGATGTCACTGCTCGTCAAAAGAGATTTTCTGAAATAGAAGCCGAGGTTAGTCTACAACTTGGTTTAAGAGTGACAGTGCTTGGGCTTCCTTTTCCCTGCACTCTTATTTACAACATCTTAGTTTTAATCCATGACAACCAGCTGAAACAGAAGGTGTATGAGCTTGATGAAATTTTCAAAGGCTGTTCTGAAATCAGAACACAATGACATCATAATGTACCAGTAATATTTACTGTCTTCGATTGTACGTCTCAAAATAAACCGAAAAGACTTGAATGAAACCAATTGAATTCCGCCTATGAAACTATACAGGCGCTTCAGAGGTTAAGGAAGGAACATGCAGCATCTGGAAAGCAGCACAAAAAGCTCAGGGCAATGTTCGAGAACACGGAAGATGAGTACAAATGTACAATGCTTTGTAAACATAGCTACATCCTCATACCACTACAAGAAATTCTCCTTTTAAAGACGGATTTTGTAATTCCGTCTCTAACTTTCATCAGAGACGGATGACACATTAACGTCTCTAATTAGAGACGTACCTAATTAAGCCGTCTCAAATTTGAGACAGACATGCATTTCATCTCTAAATAGAGACGAAATATTATAATCCGTCTCTGAATTTAGAAACGAAATCAATTTTCCGTATCTAACCCAGATATTTCTCTCTTTATTCTTTTTTACCCTCTCCTCCTTCCTCCTGCTCTCCAGTCTCTCATTTGTTACTTTCTTTCTCTCTCTATCTCACTCTCAGTATCTTCTCCGATCTGCTAGCCCAATCTTGTCTCCGTCACTCATCTTCATCTCCGATCGAGCCGGATTTCTTTTTTTCCCTTTTTTGTCAATTCCCAATAAATTTCCCCTTTTCTATGTTCTCCTCTCTCATCTTGAACCTTTTTCTCTCTTCCTCGTTCCCGGTTTGAGATCCAAGAGAACGACGAAATCCAGTAACACATGCGCATCACACAGAAGCGAAGAACAACAACAATTAGAAGAACAAAACCAAAGGTTTCGATTTGATTTCGATTTTGAATATGAACCAATCACTGCACTGTTGCCGTCGCATAAGGTATTATTTTTCTCTTCCCCATTTTTCATTCCATCTGTAGATGTTCTAGGGTTTTGATTTTTTTTCTGGGTTTCTGCGCTTCATTTGTAAAAAATTGTGATTTGTTTTTTTGCAAGCAATCAGATCGGAATTTTATTCATCCTCAACGGGGGAGAAGAAAATCCAAAAACACTTACAAAAAAATAAAGCCACTAGTCTAGTTATTTAGACACTCAACTATATCATTATACAAAATACTATTAGACCAAGCTAAAATTCTTACACTAACCACAAACTTAATTTGACTGATTAGTACTTGTGCATCTGTTTCCTTATCTGCAAAAAGACGACAGTTTCTCTCATGCCAAATCGCATAAACTGATGCAATCAAGCTGCAGATTTGCCATTTCATTCGCCACATTCGCTTCCTGCTCTTTGCTGCATACCATTTCAATTCTCTCCTAAAGCCTCATGCCTGCCTTCTTACTGCCATCCAATTCAACATTTCCCGCCAAATTGCTTTTGAAAAAGTACACTCAAAAAACAAGTGTTCACTCGATTCTGCAGCATTCTTACATAAGCAGCATCTGTTAACTAGGATTAGCCCTCGTTTACAGATGTTATCCACAGTGGGGAGTCTCCTCTGTATAGCCAAGGTGGCTATAAAGGAGTGCTTAGGCACGGCAATTGAGTCCCAGATGACCTTTGCTCCTGTTTTCTTAGAGTTTCTGTGTCTGAAGAAATCATAAGCCTGCTTGACAACAAATTTGTCACCTTTGCACCAGGAATTGAGTAGGCCTGCTGCCTCAGCTATAGAGTTGGAGTGATGCAAGATTTCATCTCTTACCTTTAGAATGCTAGATAGGGCTTCAGCATTCTGATTCCTATTCTCTGCTTCCCAAATACTCCTTTTTCTGCAGATATATTCCATGATCCAATCTGTCCAAACATTCTGCTTTCCTGAATTAATCATCCAAAGCCATTTCGAAATAAGAGCTTTATTCCAAGCCAAGATTTCTTTAATATCAAAGCCCCCCTCGATCCGAGGAGTACAGGAGCTAGCCCAGCTCTTGTACACCATTTTCCTCTGGCCCTCAGAAATGTTCCAAAGAAAACTTCTACAGAGCTTGTTGAGTTGCTTTACAATGCCTTTGGGGAGGAGAATGACATTACACCAATAATTTTGGATGCCAAAAAGGACTGAATTTATCAGTTGGACTTTTCCTGCATAAGATAAAAGCTTTGTAGACCAATGCTGCAGATGGACTTGAATTTTTGTAAAGAGCTGAATGTACATGTGGCTCTTGATTCTTGCAGAATTCAGTGGGATCCCCAAATATCTGAAAGGAAACTTGCCTTCCTGGAAGTGAGTGATGTTTAGAATATCCTCCTTAACCTCAGTGGCAGTGCCAGCAAAATATGATTCAGTTTTTTGAGGATTTGCTTGCAGACCAGAAGTAGTTGAGAACTCCTCTAAAACTCTTGTGATTGCAGTCACCGAAGAAATGTCTCCTCTTGAGAAGATCATTAAATCATCAGCAAACACTAAATGAGTGAGTCTGATTCTAGAACATTTTGGATGCATTGAGTAACCTGGTTGCTGAATCATTGATCTTAGGCGCCTTGACAGCATTTCCATGCTTATCACAAAGAGATAAGGTGATATGGGGTCACCTTGTCTCACTCCACTGGCACCTTGGAAGAAACCTTTACTAGTCCCATTGATCTTCAAGGAGTACCAAGGGCTTCTAACACAAGCCATGGTCCAATCAACGAAGAGTTTAGGGAAGTTGCAGATCATGAGAGATTTTTCAATAAAATCCCAACTGAGTGAGTCAAAAGCTTTCCTTATGTCAATTTTTAAGAGACACCTAGGAGAAATATTCCTTTGACCATAACCTTTAACCAAAGTTTGAGACAAGGCAATGTTATCAAATATGTTCCTGCCTTTGGTGAAGGCTGCTTGTTCGAAACCAATCAGAGATGACATTACCAAATTGTGATTTGTTATTGTAGGGTTTTGTTGTTTGAGATTTGTTGATTGAATGTTTGAGAAGGGTATGAGGCGCGATCGCGAGCCAATGACACTCATCAAGAGGCGTCGAAAATCTGTAAGTTTTCCTTTTGTTTCTCTCTATTTTTGTAGAATTCTATGATTCGAATGTTGGGTGTCATTCAGTTTTTTTTTTTTTTTTTTTTTTCTTTTTTTATGGTTTGAGACTTGTATTCACATGTGTAGATGTTTAATGTTTGGTCACCATTTTGGTCCTATATTCCTTGCACTTACCTGAATTCTTGGGCTCAAGGGGTAATTATGTTAATTATTTCAAACAAAGTAGTAGTGAGACTTCTAAATGCCCGACTTCACTTGTTGAGTAATGGTGATTGTTCTGTTAGCTCATGTAATCTCTCAATTAAGCCTATGTATCTGTTGACTGTTCCCCTCTCTGCTCCACTGATTCTGAAGATGTTGTGAGCGACGCGATTGATATTATTCTCCTACTCTTGATTGTTTTTGTGTATATAAACATTAACTTAGGTTGTAGAGTTGTGGTATTAATCATTGCAGCTGTATTGTGTACCTCATGTCTGCTATGGGACAAAGTGTTGAATGGATTGAACTTGATATAGTCTCTCTGTTGAAGATTACGTTTATTTCAATTCTGTCATTACTTCTTTTGAGAAGGTTTCCATTTGCTACTTCTTTGTCTCTTTTCGTGCTCTTTCTGTTGGAACTTGAAAGGCTGAAGTTGGTTTGCCTCTGTTCATTGATATTTGGCAACGCTTTTATTTTAAGGACCTTATGCAAAATGGCATCAGAGGTCTCAATCAATATGATTAAGTTTAAGCAATTTAGCATGTTATGAGCAGCTCGTCCTGTGGTAGCAAAGAAAAGTTTGTCGAATTCATGAGTCTCTTTAGTCTTCCGATCTGAAATTGTAGTATTATACTGGCTACTACTTAAGCTGTGTTTTTCAAGATTAAAGGTAGTCTGATAGTCTATGTTTCCTAAATTTGAACCTTGAATGTTTTACTTATGAAACTTACATCTATATCCGAATGTACATAATTTTTTTGCACCACCTGTACTAGAGTTAGTTCTGAAAATTTGATGTCTTCATATAACTCGTCTCTGTTTAATCTTATCGTGATATATGAAGCTTCTCTGCTTATGTGGACCAAAATTAGATAGAGCCTATATTTACTGGCATCATTCTGACGATTCAATTGTACATCTCATGTTAGACCAGACGTATTCATTGGCGTCACTCAACTCTACATTTGCTGACCAGTTGAGTGAAAAACCTTACCAGTTGATTGAAAAAGCAACTTATACTCTTTTGCAAGCTCTTCTCTTCAACCATTGCTTCTGTGGACTTGGGGCATTGATGGTCGGCAGGTGTGTAAAATCTGATACTTGGAGTACGGGGTGATGAATTGGGGCATTTACTTATATTCTATTATGTATAGTGCAGTAGTAGTCTATTTTCGCCCAATGATTTGTTTCAGTAATGATTTAGCTCATGCTATTTTGTTGTAGCTTAGTGTGTGCTTTGTGTATACAAGGTAATCTGCTTCTACCTTAATCAATTCTTCATTTATTTTTTCATTTGACAGTTAGTGGTTTCTTGATTGATGGTTTCTTAATCCTTGTAATGGTAAGTCATCTAACATTAAAGCAACCTAGTGGCCGGCACCATGAATATATGTCCATGTGGTTTCATAATCTTCTTTGTTAGATAAGGATCTTTAGAGGCTATTAGCTCAAGGTGGAAGAGCATGTGCATTTTGCACAAAGATGTGGGTTCGAATCCCATGTAGCCTATGAACGAAAAAATATCGTGTGATATAGTGCGTGAGACTAATTTGTAATATGGGTAATATGTAAAATTTCAGCTTCTAGTTTGAGATGGATGTTCGAAAATGTCGTCTCTAATTTGAGACGGAAAGTTATTCATTCCATCTCTATTTGGAGATGGAATTTGAAATCCGTCTCTAATATATTTGAGATGGACATTAAAATCCATCTCAAATTTGAGACGGATAATATAATCCATCTCTAATATGTTTGAGTCGGATATTATAATCCGTCTCTAATTTGAGACGGATTTTATAATCCGTCTCTAATAAATTTGAGACGAGCTCTTTAGAGACGAATCATGTTCCGTCTCTAATCCGTCTCTAATTGCACTTGAGACGGATTTCCTTCACAAAATTCCGTCTCTATTTAGCTTATTTCTTGTAGTGTACTTCTATGTAAGGCATTAATCATGTATAGTGCGTTCGTCCATGAAAGTTTCTAAGATGGTACAGCATATAAGTATATGAAATACGCGTAGAGAAGACAGTTCAGATCCAAGTATTAGACAGACCTTATACACAGCACAGCAGATTCACTGGAAACTTTCCTTTTGACGAGCAAAGGAAACGCGTAAAAGAAACATTTGTTTCGTAACGATCAAAATCTTCAGCACAGGTATCACTGTATCAGAAGAGACTACCCATCACAAAGTTAACTCTACAAAAACATAGTGTTGAGTAATATATTTAACCGCAAGCGTACGGGTAGTGTAGCATACGGGTCGATCTCAGGGAAGGGCAGGTTATCGCAAATTAGTTTATTTAGGACTACAACTAGCTACGCGTTTAAGAGAGAAAATAGGAGTGTGTTGATTAATCTATAAACTAAACTAACAAAAACTACTAAAATCGGATTGTATTCAAATGATTAAAAACTCCAGGGCGTTGACATCCCCACTAACATGTATTAATTACTAATATAGTTCACAATCACAAATAATAAACTCGCAATTAGGAGGAATCATGCATCATAAGTAATTACCACTCCCTCTCGGGCTCAAATAATCTTTCTAATTACACACCAAATCCCACTCCCGCAGGCATTCAACATGCAAAATAGAAGCATTAAGAAAAGCATATGGATTCCAATTATTTACTCGCTCACTTTCATGAGTCAAGGTCCTAATCTTATTAGAGGGTCAAACATCTAAGTCAAAATCGCAGCTCTCCCTTGTAGACCCCAACTTAGCAATCTAACAATAATCAATTAAACCAATCCTAATTCTCAGCTCCCGCGTATAAATTAGGTCAATATTAATCAATTACAAATCAGATAATTAAAACAACCATAATAAGCCCTAATCATGAAATTACATAATTATGTGAATATAGTGAACTAATTCATAATTAACACATGTTAGGGTTCGATCGAACCCTAGATTAAATGACTACTCACTCATGCTAATGAAAACAACAATAACAATTAAATTGAATGAAAACATAATTAACAATAAGGGGAGAGAAAACTTAGTCTTGAATAAAGAGTGCTGAAAAATTCGATCAACAAGAATTCAGAGAGTAGCCGTCGCGAAGAACGTACGAACCATACGTAGAAAACCCCAAACGTAAAACAAAGAAAAAATAGAAAAACGTAACCCCCCGAACGCAACTCAAGTTACGTATATAAGGGATTTTGATGGCTTTTTCCTAAACTAGTAGCAGTGATTGAAATAGAAAATCAATAACGCTCATTAGCAAATTCTTAAATCACGGCATTGTGGCCCAATTCTCTCGGACGTCATATTTTCAGTGGCTTTGTGCTTGACCAATTCCTCGACCCGATCCATTATTTGGCTCTTTTTGCATTAAAATCGTCTTCCTGCAATATTTACGAAATAATCGTAGTAAACCAAAACTAGCTAGGAAGAAATATAACCAAATTAGGCTAGAAAACACAATCAATCGTATAAACTCGGGGGTAAATACGTACATAAATATAGTCAAAATACGCACTTAACACATAGTTTGTGTGTGACTAAAATGTTCTAGCAGATACCTCATTGCCATCTTATATATTGATATATGAAAATGTTCTAGCAGTCTAACAATTACCTCATTGCCATATTCCAGAATTCCTTAGATGACATTTAAAATTTCGCCTTTCTGACTGATTATCAAAAGCTGATCAATCAAGATAATCATGGCAAAACTTTCAGCTAACTTACCTCATCAGTATGTAAAGTGGCTCAGACTTTAACTGAAGCAATGCTGGCAAATATCGTTGCCCTCGACTAAGTTCTGACAACGATTGCTTCCAAACTCCTCGAAATGCAACACAAACTCAAACGTCTAAGAAGGTGCGACCTTCAGGAGGATCTAACTTTGCTGTTGTTCCTGGCAACAGTGTGGAAAAGATAGACCCAAAGTCTGTGACAGCAAAAACTTCATATTATCATTCATACCTCAGAAAGCTTATTCTACTTGGCAACAGGGAACGTCGTACAACAGTGAGCATGAAATGGAAGGACTCGTCACTCGTGAGTCCACTTTCACACCAAGGTGACTTTTAGTGTCTCTTTCTTCTTCTCATCAAGAATTAGAAAGGGGTGACTGGTGAGTATCATAAGACCTGAATGAAGCTTTTTTTGATATTGATCTACCTTCTCGAACACTGCCATGAGCCATCGCCTTGTTGCTTACTCTTGTCTCTAGGCTAGGGAAGCAAACGAGAAAAGGTGTCATTACAGATGAGGATGAAACATAAACATACAATGTAAAGTACTCATGAAGCAATTACTAGAGCTTCAAATGTCGCTTTGACGGGCGCCAATTTTATCCATAGCTATTGAAGGCCGTCCGGACATTGACATACATAGCTATTGAAGATCAGTCCAGGGACACTTCTGCCGGAAGTAGTGAGGGACTGAGGGTGCACATGTCGCACTACGCACTCCTGCACCGCCACTGTCAGGCGGGAAAGAAACAGCTACTGAACGTCTGAACGAAAACTTCAAACTCAAATTGTGTAGTAGAAACCTGAACCAAGTTTGCCAACAGATCAACACATGGACGTGTGAAATAGACAGGGATCCGAATTGTGCAACATGTTTGATGTGCTTGCCTGTATTTGTGTTAACATCGCAATACAATATAAGCTGAGCAGCTTTCCTTTCCAATCTTCATGTGCAGGTCTAAAGTCTTTGCTTATCTCAGTTACATCTTCAGGTCTGGTTAATAGCTATGCAAGCAAATGGTTTTCTGAAGCATTTCATAAGTGGCTAGGACATCAAGCGTGATGATTCAAAACATTGATAGGTGTATTTCACACATCATTTGTCTTTTGGTGAAGTTAGCAGAGTTTTTTTTTTTTTTTTTTTTTTTTTTTTTTTTTTTTTTTTTTTTTTGCAACATCTTTTCAAGTCATGGTTCTCGATAAAAGGGAGAAGGTGGGCACTTATATGTAATGAACACGGGAAAATATCGCCTCTGTCCACGGGTCTTGTGTACAAAATGTGATTCTAGGAAAGCTGAGCAGAGAGTAGAAATGCACTGTGAAAAAAGTTTTAAAATATGATACATGGTAAAATGGATGCTTTACTCAGTTTACTGCCACTTTTTTAGAAATGATAACAGAAAAGCCAAAACCAGGCAGGTTTACTGAACAAGAGACAGTGGATTAAGCGCCTTATGAAAGATGGAAGGGCAAACAGAAGTCGAAATGTTTGTTAGAAGCTTCCCTCCAGTTGCTTCAACACTCCTAAGAAAGCAACCAGACTGATCACGGAAGCTCAGGGTTTGCTGAGTCTTGCCTGTACCTGAAAGAACTGAATGACCCTTAACCAGCATCCACCCATCCGACACCTGATTGTTAGCTACAGATGTACGCAACAGCCCGTCAGTGACCTTTTCCTTTAGAACATGTGTTATGTTCGTAATCATCATGTTAGTACCCTTCTCTGTTCCGGGAACAGTTGAGGTGATGACAGTCAGAGGAGCCTTCCTCTTTGAGGTTCTCAGAGAGATGACAGCACCCACATTAGAAAGTAAAAACGTTGATGTCTTCACTTTCGATTTATGCTCAACCATCTTATATGTACCGTTACTTAGGAATGTTATAGAGCTTGTAATGTGCATCTTCTTGCTTACAGTAGTAGTGAAATTGCCAGAACTACTAGCAACCCATCCAGAGTAAGAGCTTATCCTCAAAGCTTCAACTTCAAAAGTTCCATCCAATTGGTTGTACTCGTACTCCTGAAAGTCGTAAAACTCAGGTGGCTTGTAAACACTCAATTTTGCGTCAACCTTAGAAAATCCCTTGTCCACCCAAATATGCAGATTAGCATCAACCAACCAAAAATCAATAGCATTCGCCACGCCTATCTCAAAACTGTGGCTCTTGCCATCCACAAGCAAACCTAGAAACGGGGTCAGTTCAAAATCATAAGATGGCAAATCAAACGCCCCAATAGCCACGACAGGCTCCCACACCAAGGGATTGATCCCACCAGTGAAAATCACCGGAAATGGCACCTCTGAACCTACAAACTTCCCATCAATTCCAACCAGAACCTCCCTATATGCTCCATTCCCACGACTAGTATCTAACTTATTGAGTTGAATGTACTCATTCGGAGGGTTGGAGTACCAAAACTCGTCATCTCCATGGTACGAGACATACAATTCCAACACAATCCTCTTAGCATTCATAGGAATCTGAATTCTCCGAGAAACTACATCCAATTCATGCTCAATCCTAAACCAGTACCCCTTATCTCCTTCAGCTGCTACCGGAATAATCAAATCAGCCGGTGGTTCAACATTATTTGCGCGCAAATTACCCAACCCGAATCCTAATTTCCTTCCGAAATTACTCTCCATCACAGCCTTATCCTCTTTATAAAGTGAAAGGGTGAGAGTAATATCATAAACTCCAGTAAATTCATGATTGACCAAATTCTCAAGCATCATGGAAAGCTTGATCTTACATTTCTGTAGTAAAGAAATGTACCTGACCAATCAAAAGACCACTTTATTAACACAACATTTTCATAAACATAACCAATTTTACTAACCATTTTCATCATTGACAAATATTATTTAACTTTCTTGGTTACGCACTACTTAACTTTGTTTGTCTCGTACTAAATTACTCTATCGTGAGACAGTCTGATACGAGACTTTCTTATATGATTGTCCTCTGTTGCTCTATGATATCTTTACAAAATCTATTATATAGTGTTTTTAGTACGGAGTACTATTAGTGGCAGAGTTAGACGACCTTTTATGTGTCTAATCATTAGAACTCAAGCATCATCACGAAATGTACCTAATCAGTACTCAGTAGTCACATATCACATGACATCTCTAATTAATTTAATCCATGCTTATTCTTTAATAGTGATTAAAATTGGTGGTTAAAAAGATTATCTATCATTGTTTTTTTTCAAGACAATGACACTACAACACCAACATTAACACTTAATGCCTCTAAAAATATGGCAAAGCACGGTTCGGATGTACGCAAGCGTCAACCTTTATAATGAAAATTGCGTCAACCTTTATAATGAAAATTGCGTCGAGGATCGCATAAATAATTGCTGCGCATACAATTTTAAGACAAGAACACCATAACATAAACTAGAAATATTATTATCTAAAAAGAAGCAAAGATTCATCTGATCATTTGATCACATGCATAAAAAATTGAGCTAGTAAAGGTGTGAAGTATACGCTATACCTAGTGACATCCTTATAAACATTCCAGAAGGTGCCATTGTCGGAGGGTTCAGGGGTGCTAGTACGGAGGAGCTCAGCTCCGTCAAGCCACACGGCGGCGATACGGTCGTACTGTTCGCCGGAGACGGCGCCGGAGAGGTGGAGGACGGCGGAGGTCCAGGGTGGTGGGCAGTGGCGGGGAGGAGAGTATAAGACAGAGTAAGGAGGTTGGTTCATGGTGTTGGCGAAACGGTGGCGGAGGAGAGTGGCGGTGCATGGTGGCGGTGGGGTTGGGAGGTGGCTTGTTGGGAGAGGTGGTGTTAGTTGGATTGATTCGATTGGGCGGAGATGAGTTAGTGGTGGTTGTTGCGGTGGTTTTGACGGTGGTTTGTGGAGGTGGTGGGGTTGTGAGTAGGAGGGAGAGGGAGTGAATGAAGTTAATAGGATGGTGATCAAGTGGAGTATTGGGAGATGCATTTTTTCTTTTTTTTGGGGGAATTTTGAGTGTTAATTGGAAATTGTTTGGGTTCAATACTTCAATGTTATGATTTGGGGCTTTTTTGTACGAGGCCCCTTTAAGAAGCTACTATTGTATGATTGTGATGTGTACGGTCCAATTCTGATAATTTGACGTGTATTTTTTTGTATGTAATTTTAAACTGTTTTAATTTGAATAATATGATTGATAAAATGTGTAAAACTCAATTTAACATCGAAATTGAATGTGATAATATGTATAGAGAGTTCAAACTCTCATCTCTAGATCAAGCATCAATCGTTAAGTTGTGAGTAATTGTTGTAGTTTGGATCGTATCTATATATACTCTTCTGATTATGCCTTCGAGAAATCTTTGTATCGTCTTGCCTAATCTAATTGAATTGGTGTTCATAAACATCACTATGTTACTATTGATTGTGTCAATATGAACTAATTTAACTGATATGGTGGATGGATCAATGGGTGTGGTATGTGGCATCAAGAACAAGGTTCGAAGTTCAACTCATCCATTCAAAATAATAAGCGGTAATGAATCCAAAATTTGTAATGTAAGTTGATTGAATAGGAGGACCCATTGCAATTTGCAAATGTGTCAAATTCCATCATAATTCACACATAGTAGTTGTAGCGCATCACATATTTCACATGTTATGTGGCTTGATGCTATAGATTGTCCATCAAGCTACTCTCCATGAGATGAAACTTCTCGTACACTCTTTGCGCTTATAAGCTTACAAATCTGATCAAAATCAAGCTTTCATATAGTTGAAGATCAATGACGGCCGGGTGAACGTGACCGTGGACCACTGTTAAAAATAGCCTTGTAAATTAGCTCGTCATTGTTCACCAAGACACGGAAAAAGTCACAACCATCATCATCTTATGAAGTTTAAGTCATAAAAATTTACGATCATTTCTAATCGTATATCCATAATCTGAGCTCGAAATCCCACTATCACATTTTCGTATTACTTCCGTCCGAGTGTCAAAACTAACCGTAGTGGAGCCCTCACAATTATTTACTTCTCCTTTTGGCGGTAAAAAAAAAAAAAAAAAAGTAAAAAAGCATCTCACTTCTCAACAAATTTATTTACCAATTACCACCAACAACACAATAATTACTCCACATATTTATTAGCTGTAATTCTGTTACACTACACAACAAAACAACAAATTCTGAGTTTCCGACATCTTCAATTTCACTCTTCTCCATTTCCACCCCTTCTAATTAATTTTTAACCTCCTCTTTCACCTCCACCTCCATCATCACATCCATCTTCTTCCTAATTTAAACTCTCAGTTCCTTGCTCCACAAGCTACTAATTATTATAATAAAAATTTAATTAATCTTCAGAAAAAATGTTCTACTCTCACCAGCTTCTCGCTCGGAAAGCTCCACTCGGCCAAATATGGTAATTTTTTCTCCTCTTTGAATTTCTTCCGCCTCGAATTTTGCGTTGTTCATCTTCATCCATTTTTATTGTTTTTACTCAATTTCGCTGAAATTTCTATATATAATAATTTCCTCGTATTTTACTCTGTTTCGTGAAATTTACGGTTTCTGTAACATGTTAAATTTCTGTCAATTTCAACTTAATTTTACTGTATATGTGAAATTTGCGGCGATTTTTTTTACTGTTTTTATGACGAAATTGTTCGCCTAGTGAATTTTTACTGAGAGTAAATTCTAGTATCGTAAATTATACGCTGTATAATTTCGACTTGATGTTATGAAGTTGTGATTGAATAAATTTGGGGATTTTCTTACAATTTGTGAGACGAATTTGAATAATGTCGGATTTTTCTGTGTGAAAAAAAAGGATGGCGGCAACAATGCACGCGAAGATGAACCGGAAAAAACTCGATCAAATCGACATCATCCGTATCTGGTTTGATTGATTTTTTTAACCTCAAATTGATCAACTCTTCCTTTTTTTTACCGCATCAATTTTTACCGTGAAGTTTGTTTTACCGTTGACGGTTTTTTTTTTACACAGCGAAGAGATTCTAAATCCTTCGGTTCCGATGGCGTTGAGATTGTCTGGGATTCTCATGGGTAATTTTTTTAGTTTTTACCACACCTTGAATTTTTTACCACTAAATTTTTACTATTTCATCTAATTATGTGGTGGTGAAAATAATCTGGTGAATTTTTTTTTTGTCCAGGTGGCGTTGTAATTGTGTATGAGAGAAAAGTCAGACTATTATATGGTCAGCCCCCTTTTTTCCCCCTTTTTAATCTGTGTAATTAATTTGATTTTGATTATCCAGTTAATTAACAGTATAATAATCTGAAGAATTTGCTAATCAAATGTAATTTTTTGTGTTAAACAGATGATGTAAATCGATTTTTGGTACGTCGTAATTTCACTTTTTTACCCTGATTAATTTCGTTAATTTTACTGGTGATTGATGGTCAGAGTAATTTGTTGAGGAAAACTGTTGTTTTTACTTTTTACAGCTTGAAATTAACTCAGCGTGGAAGGTGAAACCTGCAGTGGACCCCACAGTTTTACCTAAAGGCAAAAACCAAGCCAAGTAGGTCCCACTTATTCTTATGAATGAATTTCCCCAATTTTTACCCACTGTAATTTTCTGGGTTTGATGTTTTTTTTTTGTGATGACTGTTGAGTGATGCAGGTTTGAGGCAGTGACATTGCCAGAAAACCCTGATGATAATGTTGGAGATGTTGAGCAGACCCTTGACTACTCTAACAACAGATTTGCTAGTAGTATGGGTTTTCAGCAAACCGCGTATTTTGCCATGGTGCGTTACTTAACTGACCTGATCGATAGCATCGTTTTTGGATTTTACGTGTTAGTAGCTGTATTGTTTAGACGTTTTGTCGTGTAAACGTACTTGTGCCTAAGTTAGGACACTAGAATATGGTATCTCACTTGGACACTCTGACTGATCACTCAAAAAGAATGCTAAAAGGATTTTGAGCTCGAGTAAATAATCAGACTGCACATTTTTATATGGAAAAGGGGTATCTAAATGATCAGACTGCTAGTAGTAAGGGTTTTCAGCAAACTGTATATTTTGCCATGGTGACTAGACTGACCCGGTAGCTTCATTTTTCGTATTTGCGTGGGTCTAATTGCATTGCTTAGATGCTTTGTCATGTAAACGTACTTGTGCCTAAGTTAGGACACTTGAAAGCTAAAAGGATTTTGAGTTTGAGTAGGTGATCTGAGTCCACACTTTTAAGACATTTGGAGAAGGGAAAAATGTTTGATTCTGGCTTGTATATGTGACATAGTAAAGCTTGAATGTAAGTATGTAACTGTGAAGTTAGATTTGCACAGTTGATTTCTGACTCTGTAGTTTTGTGTGATTGCGTGTGACAATCCAGAGATTGGATACAATTGATGAGCTAAGTGAGAGCCTCAGAGAAAAAGAGCCAGACCAACCGAGCCATCAAGGTTTAGTTTCTGTACCAATTCGCTTAGTTTTCCCGCTTGTGAGATTGTCTGTTCAATGTACAGGTCCAGAGTTCATTATGATCTACTGTATGTCACTATTTTCATAACTGTTCTGCGCAATTTTTCAGCTGATGCTGCTACTATTACATTGGATGACCGCTTTGATTCATATCAAGTTGGCAGTGGTCTTTACAATCGCTTTGAAAGGTAAAGTAGGGTGCAAATATGAAATGCTCCATAAAACTGTCTGCTGGTTTACATGCTCAATCTGAATTTTGTTAGTGTCACTCAAGTGGAACTGTTAATTGCAGGTTTGATATTGAAGGGGATGAAGAAACGACACAAATTAACATCCCTTCCCAGGAACACCCTATCCCACCTGCTAATGCACACTCTCCACCTCCGGCCATGGAGCCTGAAACAGGTTTGTAGCTTGAGAAACCGATTTGACACGTTAATCCTTGTGCTATTACAATGCCTGCCTGAACCATAAATCAAGCTTTCCTGTTCTACTCTATGATTCTATCCAATATGTGCGATTCCTTCCTGTCAGTAGCTTTTTTGGGACTATCGATCCTTTCAGTGGCTGGAATGACGCCTTTTTCACATACTGCAATACTCATTTTAGCTTAATGTGGATATAGTAATCAGCAACTGTGAAGGAAATAAAGCATTGATTTTAGTGTTTGGATTTGCTATTCTCAAAAATATTTGACAACTGATAGAATATTCAAATGTTTTAAAGGAAGGAAAATGTTCATCATATGTTTTCGTGCAGATTATAACACCAGGAACTTCACTGCAGCAGATGATGTTCAGCGTCCAGAAAAACAAGTTGATGAATCTTCTCCTCAGTCTCGAGAGGGTGAGCAGGTAACCTATTCATCAGCTATGTTTATTTCTGCCATTCCTGCTTAGAAGAACATCATTCTTAATGATGATGACGATTGATACCAACATTGAGATATAAACGTTTCTAAACTAATTGCAGCAGCAAGAGAAACCTGTACACCAGCGAATCCCAGCAAGGAAGAGAGCAAGAAGGCAAGCTCCTTTCTTCATGGATACTGAACAAACCATGATCCCTAGCAACTTATACCAGACATGGCTCCAGAATGCTGCTGACATCTCTACTAGAAGACCCAGAGTCGGAGAGGTTTGCCCTTCATCTACAATGTCTCTTTTAGGATCCTGTTCGATTACAATCCTCGCAACAGTGCGAAATTTTTCCAGCCAGTATTCTTGTCTGGAGAGGAAGTCTCCAATATATCTCAAGAAGCTAATGCCGAACATACTGTTTTCCAGGATTCAAATTTAAAACCAACTGTGAAAATAGCAAAACTAGTGGACCTGCCACCAGTAGCAATATGTTGCGGATTAATTGGAAAAAATCATGAAGTCCATTACCCCATGCCGCTTTTAAAGCTTTGGATGTCAAGTATGCAGCCACCACATGATTCTCCCTCTGGTAAGAAAAGCTCATGAGACCTCCACCTCCCTATTATATGACACACACATATGTTTGCAGAGGAATGTTCCAACTCCTTAAATTTTCTTGACAGCAAGGAGTAGTTCACCTCGTGCACCAGAGCCATCTTCATCCTCACCTCCAAGTGGTCAGGGCTCTCAAAATCCACCAGAAATGGTAAGGAATCATTTCTTAAAATTACCTTATTTTATTGGTAGAATATGTTATGAATTAAGTTGTGTTCATGACATCATGATTGTGCAGCCCATGGGAGATGTCGGTAATGGAGTGACGACTGAACAACTGGACCCCAGAGAGAAACTAAGAAGCTACCAGCCCCCCGCAGGACCTGAATTTCTCATCCCTGAGTTTGACTTCATGCTCCCCCCGGAGGGCACAACTAATGTAATGGCATCAGGACACAGTTCTGGTAATTCAGCTATCCTTCAATTGCTGTTATCATGAAATGACTTTCTTCCCAACAGTACTTTTGTATACCAGTTCATAATCTTGTGCCTCATTTTGCATGACAGGAGCAAGTGTGAGATCTTTTTCACTAGCTGGTAGCCCAGTACCTGGAAGTGATGATTTGTTGAACACTTCGGACACCAACTCAGGGCGGTTAGTACATAGTTTGCCATTTATTTTCTTGCTTCAGGGAATATGATTTGGTTTGGCTGAGGAATGAATTACCTACCATTCAGCTTAAATAGACTGACTACTGAGTGAAAGATTGCTGAAGGATGCCTTATCTGACATTTGAAATCCTGATGTAGGTTGAACAAGAAAAGGCGGTCATCCAGACTTACTGGTATCGGTCTTGATGCCCTCGATGAGGAAAACCAATGGATACATGAAGCAGCAGAACAAAATTTGGAACTACCAAAGTTTAAAATGCCTAGACGCTCACAGTGTGGCCCAACTCCTGATCATGGTAATCTACATTTCTTATACAGGCTCTTAGTACATGCAGCAGCCATGCCTACAAAAATGCCAACATTCTCATCATTGTTTGATTCTTACAGAACTGTTGGTAGAAACAGGACCTACTCAGACCCAGCGCCCCCTGATTGATGAAGAAGCCGAGATAAGGACCAGAAACATTGCAACGTATGTCAATCTACAGCAACCTTACTAAGTTGTCCAATTCAGAAGCAAAATTATCTCTTTCTGTTATACTGACTGATATTGCTTTTCTATGAACACCATTTAGGCAATTGAAAACATACTTTGAGACCCCTGGAGCGCCTCAGACAGAATCACTAAACCAGCTTGCTCTCGGGATGTTAAGGAAGCAGGCTGCCCAGCTCTTCTATCAGGCTTGTGGTGAGCATCCATCTCCTTACATGTTTAGTACAGATGGTACTCTATGCTCAGCCAGACCTACTCCTTTATGCTGAACTGTTTATGTCGTAAAAGTGCAGCAGATTGACAGTAGCTGAAAATGGCTGACATTCTTCAATTACTTTGCAGTTTTGGCCACCCGTGATGTCCTAAGAGTCCAGCAGAGACTGGCATATGGAGACATTATCCTCTCCAGAGGTGCTAAGATGTGAGAAGGTCCATATTACCTCGCTATCGACACAGTACATTCACAGCTCAAACACGCAGCTTTCAGGACATACAGGACACTCCTAAGAACTCAACACACTTGCACAGTCAACAGAAATGATCGAGTTAAGTTAGTTAATATATTGCAAATTTCACTGATAAGTTTAGATTAAGTGCATCTTTGTTCTGAACTGTTTATAGCCAAAATCTGGCTCTTTTGAGGCAGGAACAGGAAAGTATATGTTGCTTGAACTTCTGATAGGTGAAGCTTAGCTAGGTTGAGCACATGTTTCTAAAAACTCCTGCTTATATATATACATCCCTTTTTTTGGTAAATCAGCTGATCCTCATCCACAACAAAATGCTTAACATTATTGGTTAGTATTGTTTTTCTTGCTTCTCCTCTGTGGTCTACTTTTTCAAAAAGTCACGTTGTGACTTTTATCATTGCAGTTGATCTAAAATCACTTTCGGATTAAAACTATATATGCCGTTGTTGTGTGAATATGGAGTATCATATATTATGAACTCATACACATGTATGAATAAGTTATGATTTATATGAGTATGATACATGTCATATGTTGGATCTCCACATTATCTTGTCAGATTAAGGTGTGCCATAATGATGGAATCCAACCAATTATCTGTATAACACTTTAACCTCCATGTTTATTGTATATGAGTTCACTTTTATCTGAATTTAGGCTGATTCCACGGTTCATAACAACTCGTAAGTCATACTAGTCCTATCTTCTTGCAAATTTTGCAATATATTATGGGTAGATATCAAGATATGTTAGCTGTCTGCACATGTTCGGACACCAACTGAAGCTAACTTAATTGAGCTGAAGTGCTACTCCTGAATCCTGATAACATGCAAATGTGTGATATACACCTTTATCAGTCAAAGATACTAAGTTAGTTTTTCTTTTCTTTATATCAAGTTACTTAATTAAGCTGTTGGTCCATAGACTTTCCTTGTTTGGCAAGATATCAAGTGGTCTCCATGATCAAACATTCTGAAAAAACAGACTGTATACTCCATATGCTTGTAGTAGTGATTCTTATCATTCAAAGTTTAGCTCAACTTTATGTAATACTCCGTAAGTTGTTAATTTCGTTGTATTATTTACGTGTAGCTTGAATAATTATTGAATAGATAGAGAAATTTAACCCGAACATAGAGAATCGAAAGAAATAAAGAGAATACTACAAGTAGCAAACCGTATTTATATGAGCAATATTAATTCTGCTTAATAATGCTTGCATAAAGGAGATTTTTTTCGCAGTCGCGTTTCATTTGATACATGATTAATGATTTTGACACTTAATACTAAAATTAGAGACTTTTTTATAGTCTCAATCAAGTTAGAAATGCAACCTCTATGAAACTAGGTCGATCGAGTATGGCAAGACCACAAACACTATTGTGGTTATTTCCTTTGCTTAACGGCATGTGCTAGTAGAGCGTGGTTTTCTTTACCATGTCATCTAGTTTAATCCGGATTTGAGTTGTCCAATACTCGACTTATTGTTGTGAATTTTAATGGGGGATCGTGTCCAATACCAAAGTGAAAATGTTAGTGAGGAATTGAGACGTGACTTAATTCTCCGATGCGGGGAAAGAAAATGACGTATCCAACAAAAATAGATTGATTAAAAAGTTTTTACAAGGTTAATTTTCTAGGTAAACCATGAACATTCCTCAAGTTGGAAAGCCAAGTTTTCTACCTTTATCCCTGCCCTTTAAGACATTTTTGGATAAAATCTCACTCAATCTGCAGATTACTTCCTAAATTTATCCTGATTTATTGTTCTTATATCAAGATTCTAATCATTTAAAACATTATATCATTCCAAATCCTTCAATGTAATGTACTATCAGAGTAGCTGTACTACTAAATTCAGTGATCATAATTTATTAAATTTAATAGGTACTAAGGTAGTAACATTGTCCTATTCTATTGTTGGTGTCAAAGACCCTGAATTGACTTATAGTAAAGGTGTGTCAAAGTTTTAAATCAGAAACTCGAATCGGCAAATTAAAGTTCGATCCGAGTCAAAATTGGATAGATTCATGACCGGTCCAAATTATGCACATTGCACGTCCTAGACTCCTAGCTACTAGACATTAGAACCAACAAAACATCATTTTCATGACTTTTAGTACATTAGTCAAGAGTGCAATTAAAGTTTGATGTACTATGTCACGAGGACATTGAAACACACAGACTGTAAGCTACATTAGTCCACTCACCCACCTGATTACACTCCATTTTCATATTTCCTCTCATTAGTACACAATTAATTTTTAACACCCCTTTCTCGAGGAACACCACGCAATATACAATGCACCACCGTAGCATGTTCTAAACGTGCATGTCTTATTTAAGAGGCTACCATATTAGGACAACAACATAACGCTCCACAACCAGCGTGCCAAACTGCCAGCTGTCACTCCAATGACACATTCACATAAGTGCATCACCAATCATTTTTCCCACACCCACTATATATATATATATACACTCCACTCCACCTCACCATCCAAGCCACACCCCCTAAAACTCAATCCATTTTTCCACCAAACTCTCTCTCTCTTTTCCCCCACATTGAAAATTTAAAACACAACAACAACAAAGAAGAAGCAACAATGTGGGTACAATGGGCAGTGAAGAGATCTTCCCCGGCACGCATCCACACCAGATCACCGTCATTTGCCGACAACCAAAACGACAACTTCCGCAACAAAACGACACCGTTTTCCCCTGTTTCATCCCCAATCCACAAACACTCTGTCTCCTTCAAAGACATTGAGTCTCTCCTTGTAGATTCCCCAAACTACCCTTCAAGCCCACTCCACAAACACTCCCTCTCCTACAAGGAGCCCAGCCCGGCCCAACAAAGCCCGACCCATCTCTCCCTCAAAGACATCCACACCCTCTTCTCCGAATCCGACAACCCGCCCACCCGTAAACACCCCTCCATTTTCCACCGGGTCCGGGCCTGGGCCCACCGTCACACCCAGCAGCCAACCCCAACCCCACCCCCGGACTCCCACAACAAGGTGGTGGTGTACTACACAAGCCTCCGCGTTGTACGGCGGACGTACGAGGATTGCAGGGCCGTCCGATCGATCTTGAAGGGGTACAGAGTGAAGATGGACGAACGAGATTTGTCGATGGACGGCGAGTATGTCGAGGAGCTGGAGAAGGTGGTCGGAGGGAGGAGAGAGAAAGTGGTGAAAATGCTACCGAGGGTTTACGTGAACGGGAAGAGTATCGGCGGCGTGGAGGAGGTGAAGCGGATGCACGAGAGCGGGGAGTTGAAGAGGGTGTTGCAGGCGGTGCCGGTGGAGGAGGTGGTGAAAGGCGGTGGCGGATACGGTGGTGGGTGCACCGTGTGCGGTGGTTGTAGGTATGTGGTGTGTGAGTATTGTGATGGGAGTCATAAGGTGTATGTTGATAAGCGTGATGGGTTTAAGAGTTGCTCCGTTTGTAATGTTAATGGCTTGGTTAAGTGCCCTTGTTGTACCTCCGTCGTGTTTTGATCGTCAGGCGCAAAAGTCAGTATAATCAGATAGTCGAGATTGGGTTTTGGGTGCGAAAGTTACATTGGTTGGTGGTGGTGTTAGAACTTAGAAGTTAGGAGTATCGGGTTTTGGAATCGGGTTATGTTAATGGCTTGGTTAATGTCTTTTGAATTTAGGCGTAAAAGTTAATACAATGGTTCGAATCGGAGGTTTCTTTTGGGTTGGTTGGTGATGTTGTTAGGAGTTAGGAGGGAGGATCGGGTTTTGAAAGTATAGGAAGTTATTAAAGTTGGAAATTAGGAGAACTTAAAAAGATACTCCGATTGTGAAGGTAGAATTTTAATTTTAATTTTTCGTCGTTTATGTTTTTGGATAGTGTAAGTGAAGCAGGTATCGAACTAGTCGTGTATCTATGTGGCTACATTGTCATGTCTACACATTGTACTTGAGCCTCCTGCTTCCATTGTATTTTGTAAGTATTAAAACAATGACAACTTATGCTGAACTTGATTGGATGACATGATTTTTTTTTTGGGTCTTTGCTTACTTAAGTACTCCTTAATCGTCGTGTTGTGGTTAATTGTTAACGTTTTACTATCGCGTACACGTATGTTCTTCTTAATCTTTTCGATTGTCGATGTTTTACTCCCAACTCCCAAGGTATCAGACAGGACTACAGGAGTAAGTTGTTTAGAAGCTTTCTAGAAGTTTCAGGTAGATATGCCAATCGCACGTTTGGGGGACAAGGGAAGGACGATAGGTGGAATTTTCTCGTGACAATCTGTGTGTCAGTGTGTGTCCATGGCCTATGTTGACTTATATTGTCAGCAAAAACAAGATACTTAGCTTTAATTTCATGGCCATTAAAGTGCAAATTCCGGTACATTTTGCCGGATTTTACATTTGGAATTCACTATTCTCCCGCCTCTTTCAAAACATATCTCATTGTTTTTCTTTTTAGGGTCAAGTGGTCAACCCATTTCATCTTTTGATGAAATTCAAGAATTCTACTTTTCATTTCAGAGGTATGAGAATAATGGAGTAACTTGTTATTGTTGTCTTTGTTTTCCCTAAAAGTGTTATTAATGATTTGCTAAATGATGTACTCAAAAGGGTTGAGAAATGCGCCATAAAGAAGGGGAAACATCCGTTTTCTTGAGGACATTATTGTTGACTGTTTATGTGACAAATGATGAGTGAGCTTGTAAGTAGTAAGGAACTATGATAATCAATAGAACTCGTGACTTCACCGTTTGTATGAAAATTTCACTTTTAGTCCATAACTCGGTTTATAGTTAAAAGAAAAGGAAATTTGGGGTTCGATATAAGCTAAAAAGGCAATTGGGATCATCTGTTCCACAAATTTGTCCCATCCCCCTGTCCCAGTCTTAAAATACTATACTGCCACGTTTCATCTATAGAAACAACCCACATCTTACTGTCCTGAAAAAAGAGGAGAAAAATACAGTAAATTTCACCTCACCATGCCTTCCGCCACCCCCACCGCAGCTACCATTCTACCACCATGTCCGTCCCCTTTCTCTCTCCTTTCCTCCACCGCCATTCCTCAAACACTCCCTTGTCTCCCTAGCATTTCCCCCCCAAATTATAACTCAATCTTGAGGAGAGAGAATAATCAAAATCAATTGATGTCAAGCGAAACAAAATCAAACGGGAATCAAGCAAATCAACTTAAATTTTAAATAAAGCAAATCAATCAAATTCATATTTTCCTGCTTTTCCATGGATTATTGGCTCGAATCATCCTAATTCGAGTCTCTGGATTATAGAGTCAAAATTGTTATTGGTGTGGAATTTGGAGGTTTTCCCCCAATTCGATTTCTGAAATTAGAATTTTGGGGATAATGTGCCGAGTCTTGATCGATTTTTTACTGCCTGTGTGGATGGATTTTGGGTAAAAATTCTGGGTTGGTGTAGGAGAGAGAAGGGGTGGACATGGTAGAGGCGGAGAAGGCAGGTGATTGTTTAACATGAAATGATTTTTTTTTTTGAGGGTAAGATGGTGAGTTTATGCCACGTGGTAACATCTTATGACTGGGACAGGGGATGGGACAGATTTGTGGGACAGAAGATCCCAATTGCTAAAAAGAAGGGTGTAGCCATTTGGGATTTTGGGGAGTGTACTTGAATGAGTAAATGACTTGAAAAGACAATATCTCATAGTGTGATTTATTACCAAAAGGTTGAGGATTTGTGTGATTTCTTTCTAATTTCAGGTTATCTGATCAATTGTAGTTCAATTATTGATGACTTCTTCTAAGAGCAAAAGTAATAGATGTATTATTTCAAAAAAAAAAAAGTAATAGATGTCATTCTACATTGGGGTTGTCAATAAAAACCCAAATATAGAGTTCATCTAGGGGTTGCTAAACGTAACCCAAATAATACTAGCGTAACTTAGTTTTTCCATTTTTCTTCCAATCTTACCCTTAATGATATCCCCCTCCCTACAACTTCTCACCGCTAATGTTTAACACTCCTTTCAGAAAAGAAAAAAAAAAAAAAGTAAACGTATAACCCACCTGTACAAGCCATCAACACTAAATACTCAAAATATCAAACACTAGATCACACTGCAAGTAAATGAAAGGTTTCAATAATATCTTGCAACGTTCGAACACGACGGAATTGAGCCAAAATAAAGAAAAAATTAAGGTAAGTAATAGGTTATTGTATATCGCGCAAAATTCCGCGTGTTTTTTTATATGGAAAATCAAGCAATGCAACACTCTTTCTTTTTGTTGCTACTTTTGCTGATGATCGACGCCTTGATGATGGATGAGTATGGAGAGATAGATGGATGGCAGAGAAGACGCACTAACGGTGGGAAGAGATTCTATTTAGGGTATTTGTGTTATTTTGGGAAAATTGAGGGTATAATGGGTATTTTACCAGGTTAGATTAGTAAAAAAAAGTTGCATTTAGCAACCATGATTGCAAAACCATGGTTTGTGTGTCTTACATGCAACCCTGTTTGTAGGAACAAACTCCAGTTTGTGCTGAAAAAGAGACTTGCAAGTGGAGTATATGCAATTAATATTGCAAATGAGTCCAAAAAAATAAAAATTCATCTAATGCATGTTTAATTTTCTTGTGACTTGGATTTTTCAAAATCATATGTGGCGTTAACAAACCCAAAATTTGGGTTGTATCTATTGTTTTTGCTCTAAATGGGCTTGTATACAATGGGATCACAAATGGGTGAATGAACTGCCACCAATGGGCCGGGCTAGCATCTTGTTTATGTTCTTTATAAACCACTTTTTTTTCACAAATTCTTGTATGAGGCGGTCTCACCATAGAGAATAGGTGAGACGGGTCCAATAACAAATAAGCCCAATAACAATATATTCTTAAAAAAAAAAAAAAAAAAAACAGATTTTATAATATTAAAAAAAAAAAGGAGAAATAGTCGCCTATTCTTCAGCAGTTTTCAATTTTTCATAGAAACACATAATTTTTCTTGGCTCTTTCTCTCGCTAAGCTTTCCATTGTGATAAGTCTGATAACTTGTCAAGAATGTAAATATAAGTTGACAAATTTCAATTTTGCTTTAATTTAATTCCTTGGTACACCTTGTCTGTCTCTCATGTATACCCTTTTAAAGGTAATATATCATGATTTGCATGCCTATCTTTCAATTTTTTTCTTACCTTTATATTAGTTTATCAATGCTTGCTGAACTATAATTTAGGTTTGATCTATAATTTAGCGTGAATCAAAAGGAGTTGGGTTTTCAGATTGATCTAAATATTTTGTTGGTGCCATTATATGTGCCCGGCCTTTGGTGGTATTTGACTATTTGTCTATTTGATGCATTATTGTTCGTCTTGTAAAATTTAGGTTTTTAAGTTGAAAACGTGGAGTTTTGTACCACAAACAGAAAGTTTTATGTAATATAGTTGTACTTTCTTCGATTTTGTGTCGTCGATTTGAATAACTATGAGTTTTATATTTATAATTGAACCTCTTAATTCCGAAACAACAAATTATAATACAATGGTTATGATCAATAATACTGATAAAGTAAGTATAGTTTGTAAATTGGTTGTCTTTTGCCAGTATGAATTGAATCATATATCTTTTCGAACAAACATGTGTTTTTAGGTTGAGAACTCGAGGTTATAATTTGAGAAGTCTATGTTTTAAGTTGGTTCTTTTGTCACCATTGTCCAAATATCATTCGATGTTTTCAAGCTGACAACAAAAGAGTATAATTTGAAAATTTACAGTTTTAAATATATGCTTATTATAGTCTGTGCTATCATATTAAATGTAGTTCGAATCTCACATTCGATAAGCCAATTAGCTCAATTGGAAGAGCATGTGCGATGCACAAGGTGTAGGTTCGAATCCTACATTGACTATGATAGAATAAGAAATTTCAGCATCCTGTGATCCGGTGCAATCTCTCGTAAATTTATGCAAAATTTCAAGGTTTAAAGTCTAACTCAGACATTAAGATTGAAAACTTGAGGTTCTAAATTTGAATAACATTACGCTTAAAAACTCAAGGTTTAAGTTAAAAGCTCAAATATTTACATTCACATCAAAACTAATTGATTTAATATACAAAATCGAAGGTTATAAGTCATCTACTCAAATATTTGAATTGAGAACTTGTAATCTATGATTCAATCATGCTTAAAAGATTATCTGAAGGAAAACAAACTTAAAAGTTTAATCAATGAAAGGGGCAAATCAACTTTAAAGATAAGACGAGATTGTTAATTCCAATTATTTATTAGCATGGATGTGGTAAAAATGTAAAATCTTTTCCAAATTCTTAGTCAACAAAAGCCCCATGTTTATCTCTAACTGCCGAGCCCTCAATTTCATCCTCCAGCTTTTTTTTTTTTTTTTGTTTTTTGTTTATTTATTTACTATTTTTATTGGATTATCTTGTTTTTGGGCCCGTCTCACTGTGAGACGGTCTCACAGGAGACCTGCTGCTTTTTTTTAAGATCACGATTTGATCAAGTTCAACAAAGCAAATTTAATTGATTAGCCAGCTTACTACGGAGTAGCTCGTGTAAGAGACGTCATGAACGCATTCGTGAAAGTTAACGATTGCTCATTTACAGTATGATAACAAGATTGGATCTTCCTCCCTTCAGTCTTGCCCGGCCCTCCCGCATTCCCTCCTTAGATTGTATCCAAATTTTCTATATCGTGAGACGGTCTCATACGAGTCTTTTTGTCAAGTTCCAAGCAGTCTATGTATTTAACAAATTAATATCTTTCATTTGTTTATAAAAATTTAATGGCTAGTAATTCTTTGTTGTAAGCACATATATTGAAAAGTTGACTTTCTTGAGGGGTCGGATTGGGTCAAAGCATCAGCTCACAAATGTGAAAGTAAAAATGTTGCAATTCTAATGTAGCATAACATCATTTTATTTTTTTTGACAATGACATCATTTTATTTAGTTGTTGCGTAATGTGGACCAATACTACGATCACTCATACTAGCTACTCCAAGTGATCGTTTCAATTGGTTAGAATCTGTTATTAATAGAGTTCCTTAACATACACGCATTTCCTCGTTATGTAAGGCTATCGGTTGGGCTAAACTTAAAGACAATTGCCGAGAAGTTCGTATTCAATACATTTACAACGAGTGTATGGTTTTGGCAATGTAACATCCCCATAGTTAGAAATGACCGCTGATGGAAACAAGCGTAAACGTTACATCTTTGTCATAATATAGATGACCCAACACGAGAACCTCTGCTCAAAGCACAAATAATGGGCAAATTCCGTACCTCTAAACTGAGCTGCTTCTTTCTCCTCCTCCTGGTGTTATCAGCACAACAGACAGAAGGAGCTCTCGTATCCGTTGCGATTGGATTCCTAGCATTAGGAACATATGCTATTGCTATGTCAGTTTACACCAAAATCCAAATCAAAAAATCTAAAAAAAAATGGGGAGTAGAAGGCAGCATAAATGGTAGCCCTGTAGGTTATCGTAGACTATCTCAAGCTAATAAAAGTGACCATCATTTTCTTCGGCATGGCGAGCGTGTCTCGCACGCTACTATGCCATTCAATTCTTGGCCTTGCTCTCGGTCCAACAAGGTCCCGTCAGCAATAATCTAGTGATCAAATCCTTATTAATATTGATGAAGTTGAAGTATTTGGGGTATGGGAACTTATGCGAATTCAGTAGTATTCAGTGATGTTAACTAATCTGTGATGAGAACATATGTTGTATCTAATTAAGCATAAGTGAAAGAACATTGTATTGAAAATGATTTGTTCTAAAACTTAATGAAATGTTTTACATGTAGTTAGTGTTATTAGTCTATCACACCCAATGTGCACGTGCGATTCGAACTCGAGATCTCGTGTCACTAAGGCTGATAATGTCTAGACTGATACACGTGACGGTTTCAAACTTTTAGGAACAACATTTACACATAAAATTAATTTACAACGCGTCACTTATATATATGCATCATACTGTCATGCTATTAGTGACATGAAATTAAGGTGACATATGGGTGGCAGGTTTATTTGATCGATTGGTTACATATTAACCAATCGCATTCATTCCCCAAAGTTAGCTTTTGTGCAAGGATGATCCTGCGAGTCTATATGTAGACAATATCAAAATTGTCTATAGCATAATCAAGTGTGGTAAATTTAAATTGGCATGCAGTAAAAAATATGGTTATGTAGTAAATTTAACGTATTTGCAGAAAGAAAATTCAATTGATTTAATTCCAAAATCAAGGACCCTTAATTGACTTTTTTTCCTTATAATCCATCATTTGCCAAATTATACAACAAAAGTTAACATTTAATTATTTTTACGACAAATTAGACATAGATAGTTTTTTTCACTTGTCTACATATAGACTCCTATTTTCGTTTATGCAAATTCAGGTCGAACTAGTTTGATGGTGAAAGGGGAAGTTTTGGGTTTTTACAATTGCGATCATTCATCCCCCCAAAATCCCTAGATCAAATGGCAATCAAAGAGGAGTGCTTTTTCAATCAAATTTTCGATCCGCGCAGCGAATTCATCCTCCGATGGAACAGACTTGCGTTTATTGTTGGCGTAATAAACTTTTACGTAGACCCAATGTTCATTTATACCCCAAAATTTAATGAATCGAATAGTAGCATAGAGATGGATCTGCAGTTGGGTGCATTTCTTGGTATAGTAAGATTGGTGGGAGATGTTTTCTTAATGTTACGTATTCTAGTCACATTTCGAACCGCTTACGAAGCTTCATGCTCAAGAGTTTTCAGGAAAAGGAAACTTATTCAAGAGCCTAAGAAAATCGCCATCAAGTACCTGAGATCTACTTTCATTCTTGACCTCCTAGCTGCGTTACCACTCCCAGAGGTAAACTCATAAAACACATGTTTTTGCTTTTTACGGAATTGTAGCGCACATTATCTGCTTCTTGTATTGTGAAGTGACGGTGTGCTAATGAACCAACTCAATCAAAAGTCTAGCTTCTAGACTAATGGTTAAGACCCAAAAATTGCTTTAATACCTTAACACGGTCGACTCAATTTTAGTCTCGACCATCAGCTTAGGCTTTTAGTTGATTTGGTTCAGGAATATGCATGGTATCCCCTTGTCTCACGGATTATTTTGTACTTGCAGGCTTATATATGGAAACAGATTCTAGCATCAAAAAATGGAGTGAAAAAAAGTTTACCTAAGTCAGACCTCGAAATCTATCTCAATCTGCATAACATGTTTTGGTTCCAGCTTTTCCCAAGGCTTTATGTGGTGATTTGTTCGAAGCTACAAATAACTGAAACAACTGGTATTTTAATGAAGAGTGGCATGTCTGGAGCCTTCTACAATCTCCTTTGGTTTATGAGCTTCAGCAGTGTGAGTTCTTCTATGATTACACTCTTTTAATTGATGTTTGTCACCTTTTATCGCGACATGGTATCCTGCCAATTAGTGACTATCACGCACCAAAATGTTTGTTCAAAACACTGTACACAAAATTTCACCAGTTTAAAACGAAATAAAAAGACATGCAGAGTGTATATGCTGATTCATGTATGATGTGCTCTTTTCGGGGACGCAGAGTTTGGGTGCCATATACTACTTTGCCCACATTAACTGGATGTCGTGGTGCAATCATGTTGCACGAGAGAAGGGTCTGAATTTTACAACTTTTGATTGGGATCGCGCTCTAACCACATGTACCCAGGGTAGTGAGATCGGGCAGGGGATGATGTCAAGTGCATTAGAAAACAGAATTGGGACCAAGAGTTTCATTCAAAAGTACATGTTCTGCTTCTCATGGGGACTCAAGAGCTTAAGGTATGCTATCTTGCTTACTTAATCCATCATTACTCGCGACATTGACAATAATGGAGACTTTTGATCGAGGATGTAAGAAAAATGGTTGTAATTTTAGTTTCTTGATCTGTGATTACAGTTCCTTAGGGCAGAATTTTAACACCAGCTTTTCCACCTCAGAGACATCTCTAAGCATTTTGATCACTCTAGTAGGTCTCATTTTCTTTGCAGACCTGATTACCCGTATGCAGGTACTCTTCCATGATGTTGTTGTTGGCTGGTTTCGTATCCCAACTACGACATTAGGAATTTCAGTCTTCCAGTTATTGCTGTTACTTGTTAGTCTGTTTAACATTTTCATGTGATTTCTTGGTTGATATTATATGCTCTCATCAGTATTCGGAAATACTTATACATGGAGCTTGTCAGCAAGGTATAATACTTGCAAAACCCAATATAATCTAATCTAATACTATATATTAAAACCTGAAACCAAGTCTTTCCTACGATGACACTTGGCATACATTAATTGGATAGAGCATAAAAATAGCAATAAATACAATTATCGGTTAGTATTTGGTAAGAATTATCATAAGGTAATATAGTATTATTAGTTAATATATGGAAAATAATCATTATGGTAATTTATTAGAACAAACATAAGCCAACATTTTTCTTATAAAACGGATATAAACAATATAAATACACGCCCCGGGCGTGGCACGGGCATGCAAACTAGTCACTTTTTAAAGTTGTACTAACTCTGCTAATCATATGATTAAATTTCCTCTTCATTTGTCAGTTACCAAAGTTTGAAAATATGGATCCTGAACTAGTGGAGGCAATTTGCCAACACCTGAGAACATTCTCAGGCAGAGAAGGCGCGTACATAGTCTATGAAGGCGATACTGTTAGGCAAATGCTCTTCATTTTCAGTGGTGAATTGGAACTGTCATTTGCAGACAGGGGATATTCCAGTGTAACAGTTCTCGGACCAGGTGAATGCTGTGGTCAGGAACTAGTAACATGGGCTTCTCAACCCGCGACTTCATTGGATAACCTTCCTTCTTCTACTTGGACCATCAAGTCTATTACTGATGTTGAAGCATTTGTACTCCAGGCTTATGACATGAAGATTCTAGCCACTCAATTTGCGCACAACCAAGAATTTCAGCGCGCTTTTAAGCAGCATTACCCTTGAATCTAGATTTAGAAGCTTGGTTCTAATCATGACCATATCAGACTAATGAGCTCTGGCTCTAGTTTGGTAATACTGCAACCTCTGGCATAGCGCCTGCTTACAAAAAACAGCATGTTGTTTTGGATACTAGTTGATCTGATTGAGGGGCTGAGCAACTGAGCAAGTAAAAGGTCCACAACTGTAGTGAGTTCTGTTATTCAGGTAAAAAGAACTGGGAGTATGTTTTGTTTGTTTACTTACCATACATTATATATGGAAGATTTCTATACTTTCTTTACTTGTAGCTTGAGCTATAAGACTTATCTACTCCAGTAATCAACTTTGAAGTTACTACAATTTGATCATGTAATAACCTGTGCTCCTGCTGCATGCAAATGTTTACAAGGTGAGAAACTGATGATGCTACAAATTCAAGATCTCTGTTGTGCAACACTTGGAACATTTTTCAAAGGGGTTATAACCTGTTTTTTTAGGTCAAACCCGGCAATCATAAACATTCATATCAAGTTCCGAGAAAGGTAACTCACACTCAGTGACACCTCTAGGAAATATTCCACCATGTTATAATAAGCCGTTACCATTTGTATTAAACTAAGATAGAGGGACTAATGAAATAACCCGATATTAAATCTTAATTCGACTGATGGAGAATTATTACTAAACTAGATGTCTCTCTCTTCTAACAAACATATTTAATAAAGTTAACCTAGCCCTAAGCGGCTAAGCCATCATCTAAAGAACAAGTAAGAGATTAGACTAGAACTAGTAAATAAGGTGACAACCACTACTCCCAACTTGTATATATAGGAGTTGGACATGTTCATACTTAACCATAAAAAGAAGGCACTAGATTTGTTCAATTCATTCAATTGAATAAAACAGAGACTTTATATAGAGATTCCATGACTGAAATTAACACTTAATTGATTATTTAGAACAACCTACACTTGCAACCACCAACCTATCATTGACAATCTCTCCAAAAAATTATGATAAATGAAAATGACAGAACTTGTTGTGGAGTAGATGATATTTGTGACTATGTTAAGGAAAAAACAATTCATTTGATTTGATATTTTACACTTCTAAAGGAAGTTATGATATGTAGTAGGTAATATTGCTCTACTGATATCATTTGGAGAAAAAAAAAAAAAAAAACTAGTAAAGATTTCAACTACTCCTACTACTCTGAGAGGCTTATTTGCAAATGACATATACCTACATTGACACGGAACTCCGAACATTCATGATTATTTTGGATGACGTTATGACTACACAAATAGTGTGTTGTAGCCGCCATTGTAGATAATATGAGCGCATACAGTATGCCATGTATCGCCTGAAAATGATACACTCACTAAGAGCTGGTTTGCAAAGCACGGATCTAATCTCGTAAACTTGTGACAATGGATTTGAGCAATGCATAAGGGCGCGACGGAGCATAAGATCGAGCAAGGCATGGTACCAAATTTGGCATCCCTACAATTTTTAGAGGAGGAAAAATATGCACAATATAATGACAACAAGTCAAGCGAGTCAGTCAACCTAATGAAGTTTTTTTTTTTTTTTTTGAGAGGAAAACCTAATGAAGTTAGTGATGGACAAGTTCCATTAGTAACTCAGTCGTCTAGCTTACGTTAACGTAACATCACAAATTCACAATCTAGCTTATTCCAACTTGTTGTGATTACTTTGCCATAATTTTCCATTGCGAAATTGACAACTCGTACTAACCTTATTTCATCAACCATATCCACTACACCAAATATGTTTTCGTCTAGTCGTCTACTATTATTGTACGCATATTCATGCTATGTCCATGTTCATGTCCGTATCCATATCTGTTACTGTGACTAATGTACAACTAGTGAGCCGGCTGCATTCATTCGAAAAGTCTTCCCCTTACCATTTACCAACCATTTCTTTTTTGGTGATCTTATTGAAAAACACTTGTGTTTTTTTTACTCCAAATTGTACAAAGAACAAACATTCTCCCTTCACAAACACACTTCTACATTCACATAGGAATTAATGACCTTCTATTTAAGGAAACCCCTGTTAAATTAAGGGAGACCAAAGTCAAATTTTGAATCTTTTAAACACCCCGGGAGTTTCTTAGACTGTTCTTTCCGTTACTTTGTCATACTAATTATATTAAGGGTTTCTTGTGAAATTAGCATTAAATACTAGACTGGGTCTAACCCAGGATTTTTTTTTATGGGTACTTTTTAGTTGGACTTTTGTTGTTGGAATGTTTGATCATTTGATCAAACAAAAAATAACAAAAAATGCTTGATTTTGGGTCGATCAATGGTCGGATCATACTGGTGTTGATTGCAATGATTCAGCTTCATTTATCCTTTGTTTGTTCTCTCAATGATGAAGGTACTTACTTCTCAATGCGTATATTACGATTCATGTTAGCCGACCACGTATCATTTTGGGACAAAGGTTTGGTAGTCGTTGTTTTTGTTGTATAGTTCCATTTTGGTGTGTGTGATCATAGTTTTGAGTTTCATCATATCTTGTCGTTTAAAAGTTTTAACTTTCCCTTTGCTTTTTATGGATTTCGAAAATAAAGTTTGTACATGGGTGTTGTCGTATTGAGGTGGGCGTGCACGACACATGGTAGTGTCATGAACGCGCCTCAGAGTGTTAATTTAAATGCTTGGGTAGGACGGTTCTATCAAGTCGATATCCTTTTGGTCAAAAGGGGGTCAAGTGATGCTGTTTTTGAATTTGATGATTAAAGATAGGAGTTGTATGTTTGTTTTATTTTGGTTTTTGGGTGAAAAATACAGGAAATGCTTTGTTGAAGTTTAAGGAAAAAGTGGTGAATGATCCAAAAGGAGCACTGACAGGTTGGAATGAGAAATTTGGAGAAAATGGTCATTGTTCATGGTTTGGGATTAAATGTGCTGATGAAGGGCATGTGATTTCCCTGTAAGTAACTGATTACTTCTGTCTTACACTTCTGCAAATGTCCTACAAACATGATCCTCTTTTTTGTTTTGTTTTTGAGGGGATATGATCATAAGTTATGTTACTGCCCTTGTGTTATTGATGTTCTATTTTGATCAATTCTATATCTGTTGTAGATGTCGTATGGGCGTGTGGCCGATTATTATGAATGAAATTTCGTTCGTTTAGGAAAAGAAATCACTATGCACTGCCCTTGAATACCAATCAAATTAGAACAATTGTGCACCTGTGTTGAAACAGTTTGGAATGGTCATGTAAAAAAAGTTCTGAACATACATGGCTTGACAGTGTTAATATGGCCAAAGTGTCATTTGGTTTTAGAATTCAGGTTTGATGGTTTTTGGAGTTTAATGTTATTCTGTTTCTACCCTAAGATTGATAATGTGCAAGTGCAAGCAGCTGTTGAAATGCCATGTTTAGTCTTGCTCATCCATCAGAATGCAAGTCCCCAAATTGAAATTGCAGACTGTAATTATCCACCACCTTCGTTTAATGCAGATCGATTTTGTGGATCACTGCACTGAAATGTTTATGTGACATTTGATTTCAGACTGTAATTGATTGGACACAGCTCAACCTGAAATTTGCAGGAACTTGGAGAACCTCTGTCTTGAGGGAACGCTCGCACCTGAACTTCAACATTTGTTGCACATAAAGGCGATGTAAGATACTTTTAACATGTGATGGGAAAATCAGTATCTAATTCTTGCAGTTACCAGGAGCTTGTTCTCTTTGCACTTCCTTCTTTCATTATAATCATTCTAAAGTCTTTTGCAGTATATTAAGGAACAATTCCTTTTCTGGAACTATTCCTAAAGAAATTGAAGGCCTGAAGGACTTGGAGCTGCTAGACTTGGCTTATAACAATTTCCGAAGACCATTCCTGCATGACATTCGATGGCATTTCACAGTCCTGTAAGTTTATCCTAGTTCTGTGTAGATTACCCTTGTACAGGCAATGTTTTTCAAGTGAATGTTGTTTGTTCTCAAGTCAGAAAGTTCCTTATCTTTGAATTTGCAGTCTGTTAGACAGCAATGGCCAGTCCTGCCACAGATCTGCTGAACTTAAGAAACATAAACTGAGGTTAGGGGATGAGAATCAACTGACGCATTCAATATTACCAAATACTAGGTGATGTAGGATATTCTGTAAGATAAATCGCAAATATATGTAGCAACAGAACAAATCAACATATATATCGTTATTGTTTCTGTTATGAAATCTCTTTGGTGAACTGCTGATTTGACAAATTATTTCAAATTGTCAGGCACGATGGTTGGGAGAATGGTGCAAAACATCACAGGATGCTGGCCTCAGGAACTAGTGATGTAAACAGCCCACCTGCAATTGGTAGTGATAGGAATGGACCTTCTTTTGGACGACCTACACCAAAAGTGTCACCTCCTGCGCCATCTGTAAATACAGATACAGCACTAACACCAAAAGTGGATAATAAGCCACCTCCCGTTCCTGAAGTCTCCCCTCCGCCAGTATCTTCCCGGCCCGTTACATCTTCTCCTCAAAAAAAGAAAATAATATCTATAGTGGTTGGAGCAGTGGGAGGATTCATTGTTTTGGCTGTAGCCATAGGTTTATGCTTTTGGGGTGCCAATAAGATCAGGAAGAGTGGACCTTGGTCCAAAGGATTGACTGGACAGCTTCAAAGAGCATTTGTATCAGGTAATGCTTCTCTCACAAAAGTGTCTCTCATTCTCTAAGCTTGGAGTTCTAAATGTTCGCAATTGTGTACATGTTAAATAAATGGTAGGTTATGATAGATCAGACGGATTGCAGTGTGATAAACCGAGTTTTATCAAAGGTCAGAAGTGTTACATTTCCAATCTTCCTCCATCATAGATTATATGTATATATCACAAGCTGGGAGCTTACTTAAATGGCAAATAGTATCTTGAAAGTCTATAGGAGGTCAAAACCCTAGGTCTTCTGTGCTTAAAACACCCCTCAAAGTATAATTCTGTTTTTCTGATTGATCTAAAAAACGACAGTTTACTGTTTATGTTATACGTGTGCATGATTTCTATATGCCTAAAAACCATATTCCATCTGCATAAGCTGATGTGTCAGAATATGGAACTGTAGGTCTACAGAATTTGAGAAGGTTTGAACTTGAAACGGCGTGTGAAGATTTTAGCAATGTCATTGGGACATGTTCTATTGGCACCATATATAAAGGAACACTTTCAAATGGAGTTGAAATATCTGTTATTTCTCTTGCTGCATCATCTGCCAAGGACTGGTCTAAGAGTCTGGAGACACAGTTCCGAAAAAAGGTGAGATCAAATTATTAGATGTTTCATAATCATGACAATGAAGTCATCCATTGTTGAATTGATCTTTTCTCGTATATCTGCTTTTCTGACGTGTATGGATGGCTGTGTTTCCAGATTGAGACTCTATCAAAGGTTAATCACAAAAATTTCATCAACCTCGTAGGCTATTGTGAGGAACAAGAGCCTTTCACTAGAATGATGGTTTTCGAGTATGCTCCCAATGGCTCACTATTTGAGCATCTACACGGTTAGTATCTCATCTTACAGGGGAAAACAGAAAAGTAAACTGAAAACATCTGCACTTCATTTTTAGCATTTTCGACACAGGGCACAGGCCTCACATTAGAATTGCAGACTTGTAGATTTTGCAGTGAAACCTTTTTTTTGACGAGGCTTGCAGTGAAACTTAGCAGACGATGTTCTAAGTAGCTACTCTTAGGTTTGATTTTTGTTTACAGAATTGAAACATCTCTTGCAAATGGTTAGTTGACATGATCTGATATCGGCTGATGTTCTCACACTGTTACTTTAATTATACATCATTGCATCTACAGTTTTAGTCCATCTCTACTTCTGGTTAGTATAAGTTTGAGTCAGTCTTTGCCCGAAACCAGGTAACAGTACAATAGTTAACTACTAAGCATGAAAGTTGGGGCAACTCATCTTCTTCATGAAGAGATACAGCATCTTTTTGTGTATTCAAATGTATGACAGGTTGCCATCTTGTTTTTAACTGACAGTAAGAGAAGCAGAACACTTGGACTGGGGAATGCGACTAAGAGTTGCAATGGGAATGGCCTACTGCCTTGAGTATATGCATCAGCTAGCCCCGCCAGTCACTCATCCAAATCTCAACTCTTCATCAGTCCACCTCTCTGATGATTACGCGGCTAAGATTTCTGATTTTTGCTTCTGGAATGAAGTTGCTGCTGCACAGGTTCAGCCTATTGACTTGGCCAACTTAAGTTCATCATCAGCTACCCTCGCGAGTAATGTCTACAGCTATGGGTTGGTGCTGTTAGAGATGATGACAGGCCGTATCACTCACACTTTTGTGAGCAACAACACAGTTGATGATTGGGTTTTGGAGTATATGAGTGGTGAGAAACCTCTACATGAACTCGTTGATCCAATGCTGAGACGTTACGACCCTGAACAGATTGAGAAAGTCAGTGAAGTGATAAGGAAATGCCTTCATTCTGATCCACAATTGAGACCTACAATGAAAGATGTTTCTGCAAGATTTAAGGAGATAACGGCCATAAACCGGGACAAAGCAGGTCCACGGTTATCTCCTATTTGGTGGGCAGAACTCGAAGAAACGAGATCTGTCAGTGAATCGGAGAGTATGTAGCTTTGAGTCCGAAAATGCAGTTAACCGCAAGATATATTGATCTTCTTTTAGCAAGTGTTATGAATATATCACAGGGTGTTTTTATGCCAAAGTAACCCAAAATCCAAATTGTGATTTTCTGTAAATTGTGTTTGTAAATATCTCAGAGTCTCAAGACATGTAGAGCAGTAAACGGATCCTTTTCACTTTTTTTGTCTGAGAAAAAGTTAGTAATTTTGTATGAATTACTCCCTTCCCATGTCATTTTAGAAGGTTTTTTTTTTCTCCGTTGCCGTTAAATTTTGAAATGGAACCTCGCTTGTTTGATGCAGAAGTAGACTTTGTCTTCTCCTTGTTGGAGTTAAGATGCGAGAGGAAAAGACACATTGGTTTTCTGCCTTCGCCTTATTAAAAAGTTGAGTGATCGCTCACTTTATGTTATCACTCTTTGTTTTCGAAATAAAAAGGGGCAATTTTTTTTACTTCTCATTTGACTTTTACATTCGATATAAAAGGCATTTGTTAGCATCTCATTTGTTAGTACATTAGCCATTAGAAATTACATTGACTTGTACATATGGACACGAAGTACTAGTAGCACGTATCAAATATATTGAAATGGGTTGACAAAAAAATTATATTAAAATGGATGAAATACACAAAATTTATGATCTAAGCAATTGTTTTGATATTTATGAGGACTATGACGAGTTCCGACATATATATGGTTCCTACCGGCATACTCCGTATAATGTAACAACAAATTTTACAAATTGTGGACTTCACGTAAAATAGAAACACTCTCTAAACTTCGTTGATCATTCATATCAAATTTCTCTCTCCTGCAGGCTAGATATAGTAGAGGTGCCCTGCATGTCTCTATGCTTTCATTTTCTGAGTATCAAACAAGCTAACTTTCAACTGTAGTAGCACCCACGTCTATCATAATCTAACCTTCATCACCAAATTCTGAAAAATATATAAATACCCTTCACTCCCAACAATCTCATCAAACCCAAAAACAACCAATTTTCTCAAGAAGAAGCAATTACCAAAAAAAATACAAAAAATGGTAGTCACCAAAAATTTGCTTCTTATTTCAGCAGTACTACTTGTAGCATTAGCCTTGGCTGATGCATACAATCCGAAAGGAAATTACATGATGTCGAGTCCGACAGTCACGAAAACAGACGTGATTGTGGAAGGGATGGTCTACTGTCAGCACTGCAAGAACTCAGGTACCTGGAACCTTGATGATGCCGAGCCAATTCCCGGAGCTGCAGTCAGCGTTATCTGCAGGAACTACAGGCGCAGGATCAGCTATTACAAGGCCTTCACCACATCTGATGAAGGTTACTTCTACGCAAAGCTTGTTGACTTCACCATGAGGCACCCTCTTCTGGACCACCCTCTGCAATCCTGCGCGGTGAAGCTGGTTTCTTCCCCTCTTGCCACTTGTGATGTCTTCACCAACATCAACTACGGCATCAAAGGTGCTCCTCTTCGTTACGAGAACAAGAAGACTATGACAGAGAATTATCATGCTGTGATCTATGCTGCAGGGCCCTTGTCTTTCCGCCCTGAGGAATGTCCTCCTGATGAGGAATGATAACTGTTTTCCTGACATTTAATGCTCTTCTTGTCCTTATATTAACTTAAAAACCCTGTCTGTGTTGTGTGATGCTTTTAATTTGAGGGTTCTAGTCTAAGTACATGAGCCATTGTTAATTTGTTCAATTTTATGAAAGAAATGTCAACTTACTAAACAATTTTCTCAATCTCAGCAAATCTAATGATAACAGCAAATTTCATTCAGAACTTGAACGAATACGAATTTATACAATAAAACAGCAGTGCAAACACAGGAGTAACACAAACACATTTCGTCCAAGTATCGCATAGATGCATGGCAAAAACAGGTTTACACAGATTTACAAAACATTTACTTGCACTCATGACTCTTCATACATGGCTATAAAAATGTCTTCAGAACCGAGAAATACAGAAGGATTATAAGTTATAAATTCGTTGATTTGAAATTTGGTGACTTGGGAAGACATTAACAGCACTCAAACAATCATGATGTGATTTAACAATACGACAATACAAAGAACACAGAGGCAAGAGTCATTACAAACACAGGGTCTAAAAGTCGAGAGGCATACTGAACAGGTTGTTTATATCATCCATAGCCTCCTTTGTGAAGACAGTTGGCTCGTATAAGTCTTTATCCTTGCTTGATAATGAGGTTTGAGGAGGTTGTTGAGGGTGAGCACTAAGTTCATCGTCAGCAAGTATCGAAAAGCCACCATGATTATTCTTCCCTGAGGCAGCTGCTTTTTGTTGCCTCTTCCTCCTAGTTGTCCTCACAAAATCTATTGGCTTCCCGAACATACCATTGATGTCTTCCATGGCTTCTTTCAAGTTGACAGTAGGATCTATTAGCCCGTGGTGGCAGATGTTTTCGACCTCTGGCTCATCCAAAATGGCTGTACCAACAAATCTACGAACAACTGTATCCTCCCTGAAGTTGGTCCTGGTCCTTCTGGATGATTTCTCTACTTTTACATCACCCGAAGATTCTGATTGGTGATCATTAGGCCTTAGAAACACAAATGCACCAACTCCAGAAGATGATGGAGATCCATCTGTTGAAGTTTGAACTTCACTTGGTTCAGAATCATTGCTTGGCTCATCATCAACAAAGATCTTGAGTGGTTCTTGGAGAGACTGTTGAGGCTTCTGCTGCATTCCTGTGAACTTTTTCTCATCCTGCTGCGGAGATGATCTAACTGTTTTATCATCATCTCCATCAACATATACCTCAAATGCACTGCCTGTGCTTTGATCTACCTTGGGTTGGCTTCTAGATGACCTTGAAACAGCATTTGCAGTCTCAATTGGCTCTCGAAACATGTCATTAATAGCATTCAGAGCCTCTCTCGTATTTATGGTAGGTTCTACCAGACCATGATGACAAGCATCCTCAGTTCCAGACCTTCCTACAATAGCAGAATCCACAAACTTGGCCACACCAGAATCATCCCGATACAACTTGCTTTGCTCACCTGACTTTTTTTCACACAGTGGCATCAGATTGCGAGAGCCTTCACTTAATATGTTCTTGGAGTTGATAGGCGGTCTGAGGGAAGATTCCTTGAGTAATGTTTTGCCAGAGCTTTCATGAACTTTGTTTAAAATTTCAACATTCTCTTCAGAACTGGGGTTCGGGTTAGACAAAGTTCGACCAGACAGAGGTCTTCGAGCAGTTTTCCTTTCCTGGCGCTGTATTAAGTAGCAATGGCAATCATGAGAGTTTGTTATACATCGAGCTCAAGAAAAAACAGAAACTTGCTTATACAAAAAAAAAAAAAAAAAAAGAGGTAACCTGAACCCTCTTGTTCTTGTGCCTCTCCATACGTTGAATAAACTGTTCATACGATTTCTGCAACTCATCCAAAGGTTCTGCAAGGCTTTACAGAGTTGAAAGAGTATATAAATACGATAGTGATGCAAAACCTAAACCATCAGATCAGTAGCTGATAAAAATGCCTTAAAGAGTAGGCATTTCCAAGCTTATTCAGGTCTACTCTACTTATAACATCACACCATTTTCGTGTTCTACTGATATTAAGAGACCATATCATAACCTATGTGGTCATATATCTTGCCATTGCCAATCTCTAGAGAGGTAAAGCATGAACATTCTCATCCCTACACGAGTCAAAATCCGATCAACGTGGCTAGATTCTTGTTTTAAGGTTTACAACAGGTCTGAGTTTTCAAGTTTCCTCTAAAATGTAAAAGTCCTACTAATACAAGCCTGTACCAACATAAAAAGGGTCGAATGTACGCAGTCTTAGACTCTTATACTGGTTCCAGACGAAACTCTACTACTAATATACAGCAAAAACTCACAAGGGACAAACAACAAGCAGTCAAGCACCTATCTAGATAAGTTCATGTTTGCACCATTACAGTCATCTACAATTGACCCTTTCATTAGATTTTCGAGTTTTCGGCCATAAGCATCATTACCACAGTTCACAGTCACACTCATTGGTTTTTCAACAATTAAAATCAAAAACAACGCATTTGAGTGAGAGCAGAAACTTACTTCTGAACCCCCAAACGGTACATTTGATCAGCATTTTCAAACTTCTTAATCTTCTCATAATAAAGCGCATACGCCTGGTAAAACAACGACCTTTTAACCCCAATCTTCTTCATCTCCATCGTCCTCAACAACGCTTTCGGATCATCCACGTAATCCATCTGCCCCCAAATCAAAACCCTAGATTAATTTAATTAATCAAACTTACAACACCCCAAAGTTCACACTCCCTTCATCACTAAAAACAAAAAACGCTCACATTTGACTTTTGTGGTCGAACTCTGCATATCTTACGATAAACTCAATCAAACTTGACTATAAAAAGACGAACTTATTTAAAATCAAGTTTAGTGAAAATTAGAATCCACACTACGCTCGCATTTGACTTTTGTGGTCGAACTCTGGGTATCTCTAGATAAACTCACACATTGACTAGAAAAATACGAATAAAGTGAAGGTTACGGAAAATGAGAGTTTCACCAATTGGAGCCAAATGCGGAGGTAGCGTAAGTCATTGCGGTAGCGGCGGTCGGAGTCGAAACTCTGAGCGCATTTTTGGAGGAAGCGAGGAAGCTTCTCCTTGACGAGATGAGGTGGCAAGCTATCTCGAAGCTTCCGAACTCCGCTGTGAAATAATTCAGACATAGTGTGTTAGGAAGAGAGAGAAAGTGACGGCGGTGATCGGAGAATGAGGGAGGAGAGAGAAAGAGAAAGAGAGAGAGAGATTACCGGAGCCATGGGAGAAGAGGATCGTTGCCGGAGTATGATTTGATGTCGGAGATTAGGGTTGTGAAGAGGTCGTTGGTGGTGGTTGGTGGTGGCGCCGTCGTCATTTTTGCTCGCCGGAGAAGTTGAGTGGTGGCGGTAGCGGTGGCGGAGGGAAAGTGCAAATTTTGAAATTTTGGTTTGAAAGTGAGGCTTTTTGTTGTTGTTGTTGTTGTGCGTGTGACTTTTTGGCCCAAAGTTGTGTCGTTGATTAGGCCGTCAAAATTCTCTATTTGAAAAGAAAAATTGGATTAGAAAATGCGAAGATGGTCTTACGATAAGAAATATCGAAAAAAAATCAAATTGAGATGTTAGATTATAAGCAGAGGATGAAATGTTAAGATCAAATATCAAATCGATCTTGCTATTATGTTGTTGCACAGGTGCACACTACCGTGAGTCCAAGGCACATTGTCCAAGTTTTATTCGGTGATGACTTCACTATTATTCTATTAGCGTTTTGGATTATAGGATCGATCAATGTAGTGTGTAGCTCTCTAAAATCTATGCAAAATCTTACAAATCAAGTTTGGGGGCATATTTGATTTCTCATGGTTAACGTACCACAATAGCCATTGGTAGTGTAATACTACGTACTGTTATGGAGAAGGATCAATAATACTATCATATCAGCAACGCTTCTTCTTCAGAAGAAAAAAAAAATAGTACGGTGAAAACTTTATAGGCAAGTGTTCTCAAGTAAGACCAATATTTGATTACCGTTAGTCCATGTGAAGTTATGGTATTACACATCGTGAAACATGAAAATATTATACATTTTTATGCAATGCCCAATGCCATTTTGGTTAAAAAAAATATAGTAAACTACGAATCTTAAGAATAGATTCACTCTTCTTACTCGTATGATCTAAGTTGGATAAACTTGAAGTTAGCATGACACGAGAATTGAGTAGTAAATTACTCGCTTTTGTTCAAATCAAAAGAAGAGAAAATAATAACAAAATTAAGTTAATAAAGTAAAAAATAAACGATTTTGATATTAAAATTAAAAAAAAAAAAGTGAAAAAAAGGAATTTCCCGTTTGCCAAGAAAAAAAAGAGGATTAATGATGCGGAATCAAACCACTCCTTTCTCACACTAAAAACCGCCCTAAAACTCACACACTCTCTTTCTCTCTCCTCTTCATTGACTTGTTTCTCAATCCACCACCACACACCACCGCAACAACCACCGTCCACCACCTTATCTCTCCTAAAAAATGGCCGGCCGAGACGAAAACTTCCCGAAGAATCCACCAGCCGACAATGTCGTCGACGACGTCGAAGACGACGACGATTCCGAAGAAGCATACGACGATTCCGAAGAAGCCGAATACAACGAAGACTCCTCGCCGCCGCCGCCGACGGAGAAAGTGAGTGCAATGCTCCGCAAACTGTCGAACAAGGTAAGCCACGAAAATGTTCCACTCAGAGTTCATGACGTCATCATCAAGGGGAACACCAAGACCAAAGATTCCGTCATCGAGGCGGAGATTCTCGATGAATTGAAGAAAGCGTCGTCGCTTCAAGAGATCTTTCAGGCGGCCGCCGTCGCGAATATGAAGCTTCGTCAGTTAGGTATTTTTGACGACGTTAATTTGACGCTTGACGGTGGGCCCAAGGAGTTGCCGGGGACCACTAATGTTGTCGTTGAGGTTGTTGAGGCGAAAAGCCCCCTTACTGGTGATATTGGCTTCTTCACCAAGCCTGGGGTAATTTTCTCAATTTTTTTTTTCATTTGTTAGGGTTTTGATTTGATTATTTGTGATTTCGTTATTATTGTCGCTGAAGATTGTGTGAAATTAGAGATAATGCTGTTGTTGTTTCCGAATTTCGACACGGCTGCGCTGAAGATTGTGTGAAATTAGAGATAATGCTGTTGTTGTTGTTGTTGTTGTTGTGAAATCTAGTGTAATAGAGTTTGGAATTTGAGAATGAGGCTATTGCTATGGAGAATTGCTGAATTTAGGGTTGATGTTTCTCGAATTCGGGCTGGAATTAGGGTTAGGCGTAATTTTGTTTGGTGGTATAGTATGTTGGAAGGTGTAATTTTGTTTGGTGGTATAGTATGTTGGAAGGAATTTGGTGTTGTGGATATGTATGTATGGCGAATTTTGAGTATGTTCGAAGGTGTAATGTGACTTATGGAGCTGTCGTAACATTTGTGTTTTATGAATGGATGGATATAGTTAAGGAGTAGTTTACGAGAGTTTGGAATTTGGAGTTAAGATTTGAGGTATGTGGTATAGGGTATGATATGTAATTATGTATGTATGGTGAAGTGTAGTGGGTTTGAAGGTGTAATTTTATGAGTTTGAGTCCTTTATATTTGGGAAATTCAGCGGAAGGGTATATATGAGTAGCGGAGGTTAAAATGAGGACACTACCTATCATGTGTAGGTATAGCTAGAAGTTGGAATGCAGAGCTTCGGATATCATGGGTAGGAGGAGCTTAATACACGGTATTGTTTGTTTGATGTGGGAAGCCACTCAACATATGATGTTGTAAATTATACGGGTTATTGGGTTAAGGGTGTGCTATTGATGGACTTTGGTGGTTGAGTCTTGTGGCATTTTTGGACTAATTGGTAGATGTCTTCAAGGTGACTTGATGGACTAATTGTGAAGACTTCCTCTTAGGGATTGTTGTCTAGAAGAGTGTGCTTTTCCTTATCTGCCTAGATGTAGTTGACTACTGTATCGAATGAGTAATCATCGCACCGGGCTGCCCTTTTTATTGGATTGAAGTGTATTTTTTTTTTTTTGGTTACAGATTGAAGTGTATTTGTTGTTATGGGGTATGCCCTATCTGTAATCGAATGCTTTTAATGTAAGTTGTTTGTTGAAGTCACCAAAGAGTACATGGGCTATTGGTCTCTTATCCTGCATGCATTTTTATAAGGACGTGATTAGGCATCACCTACTACTGCTAGGACATGTTTTGTTGATATTACAGGTTGCATTCGTTCTGAAGCATAATTCCCCAGAGCCTTGTCATTTATTAAGTTAGAAGGAGTCATTAGCGAATCTTGCAATTTCACATCCTGTATGGAACTCTGCCAACGCTTGATTATCATCTTGAGATCAATATTTCTAAAACTTTTGTTGTTCATCATTCTATTTTGGGAGCATAAGACCTCAATGCTTACTTGGATGAAAGAATAGTTGTTTAAAATGTTTTGCCAGCTCTGATTCCTGCTTCTAGTGATCTCGAAGTTGCCTTCCGGAACAATATGTTTGTTCTGCTCATACATTCTAACAGTTTTAAGATATGTTGTCTTTTAGTGATGGTTTGATGAATCTGATTGTGGTCATGCTCATAAGCTGATAGATGATGCACTCTCTTTTACTGTGAAGAAGTAAAATGTGCATTTCCAACAAATAAGGATTTACTATGTTATGTTTTTTCCATCAGTTTGACATTTTTGAACAAAATGTTTCCATTTCCGATGGAGCCAAAGACTAATTATGCTTTGGTTTTTGGGATATAATGGAATAAAGCAAAATGGCTCATGAAACTGTCTGTGCTTCTTATTTTGTGAAGTAGCAGTCAGTCACTGCGATTCTCGAAGCAATTTTCATTTTGGGTCATCCGTGCGCAGCCTCTCTATGTTTCAATAGGGGTAAGGCTTGCGTGCATCCGACCCCTTACCCCGTCTTATGGCGGGAGCCTTTAAGGCACTGGGGTTAAAGATGTTGTTGTTTGACATTTTTGAACAAAATACCCAGCTTTACTTCTTGCTGTGTGCTCTTGAGTACCTGGGCACACACTTTATTATCTTTAGCAACGTCGACTGTTTTTTTATCTTGACCTGTGCTTCTTATCATGCTTTTATGTTGTTACTAATCTTCGAATTTGCGTTTGTAGGCTAGATCTTGGACACTTGAAGGAGGCTTAAAGCTCAGGAATTTGTTTGGTTACGCTGATCTTTGGGATGGTTCGACATCATATGGCTGGGATCAGACCACAGAGGTTAGTGCTGGTGTTGCGTTGCCCCGAATGAGAGGGTGGGTCTCTCCAGTGTTTGCTCGAGCTTCTCTGCTCTCTCAAGATTGGCAGAAGTTCTCCTCCTATAAAGAACAAGCATTAGGCGTTGGCTTGGGTCTACTATCGATAGAGAATCACGAACTGATGTACAATCTAACATGGCGCACCTTGACAGATCCATTTCAGTTGGCAGGGGCAACAGTTAGGAGACAACTGGGACACAGTTTGCTGTCATCTCTGAAATATACCTACAAGTTTGACCGGAGAAACTCGCCTGTGAGGCCTACTCGGGGATATGCTTTTAGTTTCGGTACATTATTAGCTGGACTTAACCCTGATGATCGAAGTGCTCGCTTTATCCGCCAGGTATGGCTTCATTCTCGCCTTGGAAATTCTACTGCTTGGTTTGTCTTGCCACTTGTTTATGTTCTTGAGTATTTTAGTATTAGCCATTGATTATGTCGCCCTATGTTTTATTTTTCCTTGTTTTTGGTAGTATTTGTTATCTTTGGATGTCAATTTTCTTAGATGGTTTACAAGAAATTGGCTTTGGTCATTGTAATTTACAACATCGACAGCGAGAAGTAAGCCTTAGCCCCTAACTGTTAGGGAATTTTATATGACCATACGTGGTTTGATGGTAGATTGAGAAGAGTAAGGATTTTCTTCAAATTAGGTTTTCTTTTCCCTTAATTAATTGGGTTGAATGTGCAAAAAAAGAAGAAATAATCCTCGATGATCACCATATTGATACGATAGTAAATTTTGGGTCCATTCTCCGTATGCTTTGATCACCTGCCCTTTTGTGCAAGAGTAACTTGTTTACCTTAATTAATTGGACTGTCTCGGCTCTTACCTGTGAATGTCTTTACAGAGTACGTCTTTCGATGCACTTCCAACAAAGGTATTGCTTTATGTGTTAGGATTCAGGAATTTAGAATAAAGAGGTAACAAATGCATAGTGGTCCTTAGTGTGTAAGTAAAACAAAAAAGAGAATGTAGTATGGCTTCAGTATGAGACCTCATGATCCACCCTTTTAAAGTTATGTCATTTGTAGTTTCTACAAGTGTTCAGATTGAATAGCACCATGATGGTTTGTTGAAGAAACTTTTCTGATGGAATAGACTATTGAAAGAATGATGTTGTTCGGTTTCTTTTATTTTCTCTTATTATCCTTCATGCTCCACATGTCTGATTGGTCAGCTCCCTTCTAGCTTGCCTTATATTTCGCCGCTAATTATCCCTTTGTCTTTCTCTGTTGCTTTATTGTTGTAAGACTACTAGAACCAACTCTTCCAGTCTTCTATCCTCTCAGTTTTTTTTCTTATCCTGTTTTATCGACCTTTTTTTTTGGTCAAAACAAGCTGAATTCAGACTTTAAACTTTGAAATCACACATTGGAGTATCCAACGATGCTTTTACTTGTGAGGCTGGTTTTGCGCTCGTACATGTTTCTGATGTTTTTCGACATGTTAATGTTTGTCAATCTGTCAATGGATCTTTCAATTATTCATTTATGCTTTGAGCCTGAGTGTTTGATTCTTGTGGAAGATGGAGTTTGATTATGTACGTTTTTCCCTTTTGGTTTGTTTGTCAGATCTTTTTTTTTTCTAATGAGTTTCATTACTTTTACAAACCTCACTTTTAACTTCTATTAAGATGTTCACACCTTTCTTTTTCCATTGCTTTTGTGTTTTTCTTCGTTTCTTTGATTTTAGAACGTTTCATTCTTATCTATTTATTACCTGTACCGTGTAGAGTAGTTCCCTCTGTTCCCTTATGACTTACCTACACAAAATTTTGTTTAAAACACGTCTAAAAGAATCTGGCCGTAAGATCATGCCGAAACATCTGAGATAGCGGTGTAACTGTGCTGAACTGAGCCGGTCAGCCAGAGCTTGTACCGCTGGCTCTTGGTGACAGCCTTGAGCTTGACTCAAAGCTCCCAAGCCCAAAAATAGTGATCTCAGATTCGTGTATTTGCTATTACTTCTGGCTCGGAGCTGGCTCGTCTCAGAGCTATACTCTCCACCCATTAATATAATCAATGTAAGACCAAAAATCCCCAAATATTTGTACAACATTCAGGGTTTTTCTCTGTTTTCAAGTATGGATCTGTAAATGTTTGGCATAAATTAATTTACAAGTGAAATTACTGAAGAATTTTGCTTTCTTATGAAAACTCAAAACTGCGCAAGGGTATGACTTATGTGTGCTGTGCCATCAAAAATTATTTTATGCACCATAAACTGTTGCAGCTTCAAGCTTGTGATCGTCTTTGGAGGTACTTAGCATGTTACACAGGTCTCTGCTAAGTTGTGTTTATTGATAAATAGGTGTATCCTCTGCTTGAGTAGAATCCTAAAATCCACCAAAAAAAAATCATGTAAAGGTAGCTTAATAGGTCGCATAGGTAAATTCTTTAACAGATCATATATCGTTAAATATTTAAGAAGTAGTTGTGGTAATAGACATTGATTTCTGTGGTTATGCTGAGAGATGAGAGTTGTCATGTGACGTTGCTTGAACATCAATTGTTGATGGTTCAATGGAGAAAGCTAGAGGAATAGGGAAATTGTTATTGGGGTGAATGAATGTTATTTCCTTTCTTTTTGGCCAATAAGTTGCTTGGAGATTTGATTGCAAATGGTTAGGAGGAGAATTGGGCCAGGCTTCGGCCCTCAGCCAGGATTAGTGGTTTTTGGGATACAAGAGCGAGCTTGTAGGACCTGTGACTGTGAGGGCTACTCAAATGCGCAAAGTTTTGATCGGTCATTGTTTTTCTGCATGTTCTTGTTTGCCATGTCTAGCTTCAAGTTCCCGGTAAAATTGCTGGTTGCGGTACAGTTTTTGTAATGCTTTTTTTTTGTTGGGTGTTTAGATCACTTAGTTCATGAATTTCTATTCTGAACATTTCATTTATATTTTCTTCGTGCTTGGTGACTCTGGCACGTTCTATTTATATGGTTTTGGATAGATATAGTAGCATTAAGATGTGTCTGTTGTATCTCGTTCATTTCCTCACAGCAGAGTACATCTTATTCTTCATTTTAGCTTATGAAAAGTATGGCTTTTCCTTTTTTAGTTTATCTTTTTTCTGAATGCATGTAATTGTTTTGCTTAAGTTGGTTCAAGTCACTCAACTCTCATAAAGTATGTTCTAATATTGCAACTTGTTAAGCTATTCAGCAAAATGTTTAGAAAGATTGTGTACAAATGTCTTACAAATGGCTCATTCTTTTGACTATTTCAACCTCAGCTTGAGGGGTCTGACTGTGTAGATTTGATATGATCATCTAAGTTAGTTGTATTGGTCTGTTCTTACAGTCTTTGTTCATTTGTTGTCGACAGACTCTTGATTTGCGTTATGCTGTGCCTTTGGGCTTTTCTCATGCGGCGCTCAATTTTGGATTCTCTGCTGGTCTCATTTTCCCATGGGGTAAGGGGTTCTTGGATAGACCGTCCCCCTTGCCCGATAGGTTTTTTATGGGCGGGAATTCTTCCCCAGTGTGCTCGATGGCGGGGCCTAGTTCACTGTATGGATTCAAATCCAGGGGTCTTGGGCCGACCGAATTACGGAGACAGATGAGTGGTCCTCTTGGTGCTTCTTTCGAAAGGGATGCCCTTGGAGGAGATTTGGCTGTCTCTGCTTTTGCAGATCTTTCGTTCGATCTTCCACTGAGAATTTTTAAAGAAGCTGGAATCCATGGGCATTGCTTTGCTGCTGCGGGCAACCTTGCCAAGCTCACTGAAGGGGAGTGGCGTAATTTCTCACCACGGGATTTCTCTCAGTCTTTTCGATCTACTGTTGGATGTGGGATTATTGTTCCCACAAAACTGTTTCGCATGGAGGTTAGTAATTTAGTAATTTTTCTGTATTATGTGAGATATCCAAAACATGGTTTGGTGCTTCCCTTGCTTTTACCTATCCATAGGTGTTTTCAAGATAAAATGATAACCCTTTATATTGCCTTCTCTTTTGACGTTTCAGGTCAATTACTGTCATATTCTCCGACAACTCGAGCATGATCATGGGAAGAGTGGCGTTCAGTTCTGCTTTTCATCTCCTTTGTGAAGACATGAGTCAAGTTAGCATTCTTCTGCTGTTTTGTGTAAACATCTCTCAACTGTTTACTGCGACATGATTTTGACATTGAAGAGCTATTTCGTTTAATTGTTTATACATTGAGGTGCTCGGTATGTGGGAGTCTAGAAGGCGTATGATATAAGCTGGTACTTGTCTGAACTTCATGTTCTTTGATAGCTCTTGAAAATTTTTACCTTCCCTCGGGAAGATGATGCTGTAATAAGTAGTTTTAGTCTAGTTTAAAATCTTTTGCCGTCGAGTAAACAAACCTGCTTTGGAAGCTAGAATTGCATGAGATCGGAGTGTTGCTGTTTACCACACAGCAAATGTATGCGCAAATATTTGCCTTTTGGCCGTATTACCTCCTCAAACTTGCAATGGATTTCCACTGTGAAATCAGTTTACTCCTCCATTTGTCTCTCCTTTATGCTCTTCCTTCTCGATATTTTCTCCGTTTACGCTTTTTTTTTTTTTACTGTCATCGTTCCTATGTTATTTCATCCAACATGTATTCGGTAATAGTATATTCACCCTTGTTGAGATCAAATCTACTTCTCGTGTGAAAATTCGCGATTTTAGACCCTTGCTCATAATTTCTTTTGTTTCGAGCTTGCATTCGATCTTGTTTTTTTTTTTTGAAGTTAGCATTCGATCTTGTTCGGTCTATTTTTATTTCCATTTCCATTTCTCATATGCGTGGAATTAGTCGTTGTTTCTATGTTCTCAAAAAGTGTTGCGGTCCGTAGGTTTCAATTTTCATTACGTTGCCAACTAGAGTTCATTTTTTTTTTTTTTATGTTTTTAAATTCTTGGCGGATGTATTAGGTTAACCATCAATTATCAAGTCTCAAGAGCTTCAACAAGAGGCATATTTATATTTAAAATTAGATTAATGAAAAAGAGGCAAATTATTGAAATACGCACATAAATACAGAAATTGGTATTAAAAACAAGACAAAAATGCCCTTTGATGCATGCAGTTGTAATAAACTAATAAAATGGTTGGATAATATTCCATTCAACAATCACATCATTTTAATTTGTAGCATATGCAATGGTCCATGCAACCATTATTCGATCTTAACGTAAATAATCGGTCCCCTGCGGAATAAGTATTCATTAATTAATTATATCTGACTTAAGTAACACTCATCTATTTTGTAGGTACGTGGGTTAGCCTATGATAGTAGATTTATTTCGAGTTTAGAACTAATAGACTTGATTTACAAAGATTCATATGCACCTTTGTTAAATACCAAATCCTACAACTATGCCCAATCGTCCCGTTGAATTATTTGAGACGTTAGTGACATAACATGAAGATTCTCTGAAATTGTATGAGATTTGAAAATATACAAGCATGACAACCATTACATATACTCCGTATATAATAACAAAAAACCGTTGTAAGCTATTGAAATTACAAAATGAAATAAAGCAATGTTAAATTATTGTAGATATTTGATTAATATTGATTGTAAATTTGAAAATAAATAAATGAAATGCTATACTAGATTTAATTTCTAGATATAAAACTTCTCTAAAAAGCTTAGGTGCATGTAATGATGTAAATGTATAGTAAGTTAGTGTTGAACAGACTCTTATTGCTCATATACGAAACATTGATCATATAGTTTCAATTAGGTAACAACAGTCAAACACAAATAAATTTATATGACTATAAAGGTTATTAAATTAGTGTGGGAAGAACAGACATGCTCTATCGAACCACATAATCCGCAAAAATAGGGCAGTATACAGCAGGGTCACGGATTATAAAGGTTAGCAATATATAGCAGGGAAGTGGTGTTTTCGAAGAAAAGAATTTAGAAGGAAGAACTTAATAATAATGAACAACTGAAATTGTTGGGAGTTGACTTTACTACTAGAGTGCTAGTACTAGTAGAGTAGTAGTTGCTCTGATCTGGATTCTGGAGGACTCACTGTTTTGTTTTCGGTTGTACCTAGACCTGTCAAACGGGTCGGGCGGGCGGGTTTCGGGTTCGGGTCACTACGGGTCGGGTCAAATACGGGTCAGGTAAAATACGGGTCGACTATACGCGGGTTTATACGGGTTCGAGTCGGGTTACGGGTTGACCAACGGGTCAAAAATACATGCTCGCGCCTTTTTTTCTCGGTAATTATTATAATCAAATTATTATTTTATTACTATTTTACAAGCATTTTATGTGGTATATTATATAATAATAATAGTTTAATTATATTTGTATCTTATATGTCTTAAATTAATCAACTAGTAATATTTAATTAATATTTATCTATTTCTTTTTTATTTTTTATTATTATAATATATATTTTACACCATTCATTTGACCCAACGGGTTGACCCGGTCCGGGTCGGGTCATGACCCAGACTTTCGGGTCGTTTTCGGGTTCGGGTCATGTTCGGGTCCGGGTTGAGAAAAACGGGTGTTTTCGGGTTATTTCCGGGTCGGGTCCCGGGCGATTTTTCGGGTCGGGTCAGTTTTTGACAGGTCTAGTTGTACCCATTTTGTAGACGTTTTAATTTGTATACTCCGTGTATAAGAGGAATCGAATTCAAACGTTAACAAATAAAATAAAATAACGTAAAAGTAGAAGTTTTTTTTTTACCACGATTTTACTGCATTTTGTTTAGGAGCAAATGTAAATTAGCTCATTTTGGGTAAACTACTTATTCTATTGCTGATCGATTTTGACCTTTCTCTTTTATATTCCTATGGTATGTAACTAACGATTATTCATGTCTGCCACATCTTGCGTGAAAGACGTTTAGTAAGTACTGTCAAAAGACTCTTGTTGTATTCATTGTCTCATATATAAATGTCCTAAATTTTATAAGATTAGGAGAGTAGTGGTCATTCTATGAACTAAAAGGGTTTCCCCCTCTCGTTAGTCGTTACCGGCTAACATATACATACGTAGAATTGTGGACGTTTGATTGACCAAAATAGATATATATTTAGTCAACTTTTCACTGTTTTGATGAGACTCTTGTGAGATTTTAATTTTAATCGGTTAATAAGCTAGAATTAAAATATGAGTCATCATAAACAAGCATCACAAGAAAGAATATCTATGATTGTGATCATCTTAGAATTAGTGATGATCTGGCTTCAATTACTTGGACGGCTTAACTTTAACCTCGGGATATCCGTGATGTTTTTGAAGAAATTGTAAAGCAATATTTGGCAAATTAAAGGAAACTTCTTCAAATTATTTTGGTGCACAAAAATAAATATACCAAGAATTACAGCATTTTGTAATAAATAAAAGTATAGAAAAAGGAGTGCACGAGTGCAGAATATTTGAGTTTTCATGCTCATGCAAACTTTGGGTCAAATGTCAACCCATCATGCATGCATTAATGGAAATCTTTGTATGGCCGCACGATTTCGGAATTCTTACAACGCAACATTTTTACTAACCTAAAGTAAGTAAGGTTGTAAAGCTAGTACACATTTATATATGCTACCTGGAAAAAGAGCTTTCAATTAATATGGACAGTACATACAAGTATACAACAATGGTGTTAGACTGTTAGTGCGTGTTAGCTAGCTATAATAGAGGTCATAGACGATGTTGATCTAGGTAACACTAACTATACGGGACGGTCTACAATACTGACGTAATATGTGCCTCGTGAAAAAATGATAGTAACATCTATCAGGTCATGGCCATGGGAGAATATATATCACACAATGTGGTTTGATCGAATTCTTCTCACATATTCAAACTAAATGTAAGAATTGGAAAAAAAAAAACGAAAGATGTATGATTTAATCGGTTAATTAGTGTACGTACTATTCACTAGTTAAGCTAGTAGATAGAGATGCCTAAGCTAGCTCATACATGCTTCACAGTCGAACAAACATGCCACTGACAACTGACAGCCATCCCCAACATTTTCGCATCTCAGTGATCAAGTAGCTACCAAATCCACACTATTATTTTACTCATCATTTTATATCACTTGATACAAACAAACAAGGTTTTTATTTGACACTAAGATAATATTCTGAACTTCTGATGAGTAAAATATAAGAACTTATATGTACAATGAAAGAACTAACTTTATTGGTTCTTATACAAACAATCATTTTCATTTTTTCTTACGTAGTACAGTATATTTTTGTATTTACATTAATATTACTCTTAACAAATATCGATCCAATCATCCAATCCAATACGGCGAATTGAAGGGGAAACACACATAATCAATCGGATATGGGACTTTTAATTCGCAATATTTGTATACATGCATATATTATGATTAGGTAAAACTCACTTGGTACCATAATATTACATATTAATTAATTTTGTAATTGTATTAATCGTGAATTACTTAATCGTTGCTATACATTGTAAATTCCTTGGAAAGAATCAGCCATTCAGCCTACATGGAGTATATATTCACAGGTTGGTCCAGCTTTTACAAAGAAAAGTTGAGTAAAGTTTTGGCCCTTAGAGCAATAGCAATGGAAGAACTGAAATTTGAGTTCTTCCAATGCCACCTCATAATTTTACAAACTCAATGTATAAGAACTTATATGTACAATGAAAGAACTAACTTTATTGGTTTTTAATTAATATTTTTTTAAACATTATACTCTTTCTCTCACCTACTTTTCCGCAAGAACTGAGTTCTTAAATAAGAACCCGGTTCTTATTTTACACCTCTCACAATGGAAGAACTTGCAATTTGTAGTTCTTATTTAAGAACTCGAGGTGGACGAACTACCATTGCACATGCCCTTAGCTGCATATATAATATGTGCATACATGCAAATATGTAGCCGTTGACGTGTAAAATTACTAGATGAAATTATTTTAGATGCTAGGCATATCATGCAGAGAGATCCGTGAATGTCGATGTAAAAGACAACTAAGTTTGGCGGCCTTAATCCACATGATAAGCCGATGAATTTAGTTTACACTTCAGCTTGTAAGCGACGCTATGAGAAGTAGTTTAATTTAACGTATAGAAACTTACAAATACTACTCCATGTTATTTAGTGTTAACGTTGAATTACTTGAATACTTCACATCAATAGTGATAGTAATTAAATTGTATTAGCGGATCGGAAATCCATTATTAACTCCCTTGTTCCTTTATATGCCCTTTTATCCTCATGATGAATGGAATAATGGCGATGATAAAGGTTATTAGCCACAACCCTAAATGTATGATCATGACTGGCTCGTTTATTTTTTTGACTTGTTAACGTAATGCATTACGTGTTCGAATATATGAGAAGAATATTTTAAACCAAACACGGATCCAAGGAAAGGGGAGTATACATTTTTGTGCAGTTTAACTTAAATTGAATTATAATTAAGCGTCTTGTTATATACAGTGTTATTGGTTATAATTAAGATTTATAACCTTTATACTTCTTGTAATAGTTCTATTCGTTTCTCAATATAGGTGCCTCCAATATTCTCAACCAACAGCACCCCTAATAAATGAAACAAGCTCATATGACGTATGTATATGTAATGCAGGAGTGATATATGAATCTCCTTTGCCCTAAAAAAGTACCATGCAACGCAGGCCATACAGCTCACATAAAGAAAACTATGACAGAAAAAATGTATAGTCTGTGTTACATATGAATTTATGATCACATACTATAAATTAACCTATAGTATGTAGTATATATATTATAGTATTAAGCTAAGAATAAGAATTGGAATTTCATCAAATTCTGCAAGTGTATACCTCACCTGCTTTTATGCTAAAAAACAATTCTCCTCAATTCTCATCTACTCTAAACATCAACTTAATATTATTCCTACTCATTATTAATCCAAAATTATCTCCATTAACACCCACCTAATAAGACCTAGCTACCTTGAAAACTAACACATTTGTAACAAATCAGATTAATTATTTAATGACCATGATCAGAGCCCGAAGTGGTAGCTCAGAAGGATCGAGAACCGGCCTTTCTAATGAAAATTTTGAGGAGTATGAAGACAAGAATCTTGAAGAAGAAGGAGAAGAAGTTGATGACAACAACGACGACGAAAATGAGCTATCATTCAAGGTTGATGGAGCAAGCTCAAGTAATAGCACGGTTGAGGAAAATGAGAAGAAGGCTGCCTCCTCAGGTTCGGTTAGGCCTTACAACCGGTCCAAGATGCCGCGACTCAGGTGGACGCCGGATCTTCACCTTTGCTTTGTTCATGCTGTTGAAAGACTAGGAGGTCAAGAGAGTAAGTAGATAATAACATATATATGGCATCTTAGATTTTTTTTTTCTTTTCTTGAAATGATTTTATTACAAGTAATAAGTATTTTAGTTCTAATTTATTTTATGTGATCTTTGATGAAATTGTGTAGGAGCAACACCTAAATTGGTGCTACAATTGATGAACATCAAAGGTCTAAGTATTGCTCATGTCAAGAGTCATCTACAGGTAAATAATCTAGATAATTTAATTTAGTGGATTATGGAACAATAATCGAAGTCGAAATCACTATGTTATAATAAGCATTTGTGTTATATAGTTCGCTGTTTAATTGTTATAGCTAGATGTATATATGTTGATGGTTTGATTCTTATCAATTTTCTTTTGATTTTGCATATGTTGTTGATGTCCAATAGATGTACAGGAGCAAAAAGTTGGATGAATCTAATCAAGGTATGAAGATAATTAAATCCGATTTGCATTATTAGGGCAAAACATTAAGCTTCGAATTCTAAAAGAATTTGTTAATAATTTCGATTTAATTTTGTCCATGCTTGAATTCAATAGAAGCTATGGGAAATCAAGGTCTTTTCAACGATGGAAGAGATAACATTTACAATCTCAGCCAACTACCTATGTTACAAGGCTACAATCAACAAAGATCGTCTTTTAGTCTAAGGTAAAATTCAAATCTTCAATTTCGTCGGTTCTTAAATTTGGTGTTTAATTTCTTTTAGTGAATTAGACAGAGTAGTATTATTCATCATTGACACGTCAATATATGTGTGTCAAAACTAATTCATTTTTCTCACTTTGATTGTTCTACTATAATACTAGGTATGGCGACGATGATTCTTCTTGGAGAAATGGCCATACAACACAAATCTATGCTCCTTATTATAGGGCAAGAAATGGATTTAGTAACATGGGATCTCTAGCCAATATCAACAACTATCCATCAAATTGGAGAACCAATCAACAAAATCATGCAAAATTTGCAACATTTCATCAAAACAACGGTCCATGTCAATCATCTACTAGCGCTCCACCAAGGGCAAGAAGTATGGTGGACTTGAGCCAGGCTAGCCCTTGTAACACCACGACTCGACTAGGCAAAAGAAAGGCCGCGGATTTGGATCTATCACTAACCTTAGCTCCAAAGAGTGTTTCCGATTCAACTAAGAGATTATCAACTCATCTTGACGATAATGAGGTTGGTAAAGAACTATCGCTTACGCTACAATATCCACCACCTTGTTCATCATCATCTATTACCAAGGTATTGAAGGATGACGAAGAAGAAGAAGATGGAAGAAGTGTAAGTAAGAAGCAGCAACTTGGTGTTATTAGGACAAATTTGGATCTGACTTTGTGAATAAAAATAAGATTGATCAGTGAGATCTTTGCTGTACTTTTGTCGGAAGAAAACAATAATACTACTTCAACAACAACAACAAGAAGTATAGATAAATACGAGTAACATCTTTTAGCATATACAACAACAAGGTAATGCCAAGTTTTTTTACTTGTCTTTTACTCTAATTTTTGTTTTTACCTCACTTCACTGATTTGGTTGTATTCGAACTAGTAGTATATTATTGTGATCTATTATTCTAGTAAGTGTCTAGGAAATCCAATTTGATATAGTTTAATTAGATCATGAACAGCAAGGATAAGTGTATATGTTATTAATGTTAAACACAAGTTACATAGTAGCTAATTATATTATTAGACATTTGTTTGGATCTTAGTATATTCTCGATGAAGTTCTTCATCAAGTGATATTCTCACTGATTTTTCTCTCAATTCTCTACGCTTAATTTGATTTTTTTTTTAATTTTTCTGTTTTGTTATTATAATGTAATGTCATGTAATTAGTTTTTCTCTTCCTAGAAAAGAAAACTCGGAAAATGTGGGTTTCAGTGTTCAGATCGATTTCGTGCTCATGCAAGTTATGCAAAGTTGGTTGATTATAGTTAATTATTTTGAACGCCCTTATTTTCTAGGCACAAAACTCTGGAGGTGGCAAACAAGCTGTAATAATGAATTAAATAGCCAGTGAACTGAAGACACCTTTTAATTTTGTCCATATATATAGCTAATATAATGTGCAAATAACAAGCTGTGATGCAGTCTTGTTAGTCTTCTCTATATCATTCTATGATATAGTACTCACAAAGTCTCGTATTTATATGAGACCGTCTCGTAAATATACGTACGAAAGTGTATATGTAGTAATTGATAAACTAATAAAGTTAGCTAAGTAGCTTCGGAAGGACGTTGGTTTCCAAAGCAGTGGCAAGTACACGATGTGCAGCTTCGGTCGGATGAATCGAATCCCAGAACACAAATTTCGATGGGTTCGGACATGTTGGTTCCGCAACATTACATAGCGAGCCTGCCTCCAGTATCCCAGTTCCGCAACATCCTTCAAGTGTTACATCAAAACCTGCATTTTGAGCAAACAACAATTATCAAGATTACGTACATTGTCATTTCCCGTACCCGTTGAAGAAATTAAGGATAATTACATTGTCTTTTTTCGTGACCTTTGTAGATTAATTAGGTCATGTTTTCTTCATCTTATATTAAACGAAAATAAATATCGTTTTGTACTTGTAGAGTAAGTCATTTTGGGAAAATAATGTGAAGGGTCACCAATCAATTGACCCCAAAACATAGAATAGATAGTTCGGGTTATGAAATTGTTCCGTGAGAAACGAGTTCATCCAAAAGATTACGCGGCAAAGCTATCAATTCATCGATTCTATGCCCTAATTAGAAACAAAAGAAAAAAAGGAAGCAAGAAGAATTAATTATTACCGTATTTGTGAGGGTTGTTGATCATATCCATCAAAGGAGTGTAGATATCACCATAGGCAAATCTAGCATTGGGGTATTGAGACTGCAACTGATTAAGGTGATGTTGAAGCTTCCCATTGTAAAGCTGAGCATCTGCATTTTGCTCATCAACACAAACACGCTGCAGCCAGTGAAAGCTGGGCAACACACTACCAACACTCACTTGGATGGGCAAGCACCCTAGCGGCGGAAGTCCCGCCACCACGAACCGCCTTGCTCCTAGGCTGTACAATGACTGTAACAACGACCACCAAAAAATGCTCAACAAGCCAACCATATATACCTATATACTGTAACGTACTAATTAGTTATTACCTACGTGACTAGAAATTAGTTATTACCATTTTTTTTTTGGTACACGGACATTTACCATTTTTAAGTAGATTTATAATGCGGTCAAGATAATACGGAATAATCACTTACCATGTTGGGTCAAATTACCGGAAAAAAAAATAATTCCACAGGCCCAATACTAGGCCTGATCCATTACCAAGTGGCTTAGTGGACCAGTAGTCCAGTACCCATGGATAGTTCCCTCAAAAAACAAAAAAAAAGTACGTACCCATGGATAGATCATAGTACGATCATCATGATTCATGATCATAGTTTGTAGTTTGAAATGTTATAATAAAGTGCATATTTATTGTTATAAATCATAATCATGATATGTCGGGGATCCAAAAGTTTTCTTACATAAGACATATCCACATATGTTTTTACACTTGCACAAAAAGCTTTTACCTATGCAAACTCAAAATGAGATGGTAAGTCACATCACCTAAATTTCGATATCGTCGTTCATTATCTTGGACAATTGAAGTTTGGTTTTAGCTAGAAAAATTCAAATCAAGCTTTAACAATTTCAAAAAGTTGAAGACTTGATCGAGTGGCTATATATAAGAGTTGAGCTATCTAGCATATGATGATATACAAGATATATATTTGCCTAATATAGAGGATTACAAAAGGATATGATATAACTACAATCCTAATTTAAATGATAACAATATTAATTACATAATGCTCTTTATTAGGAATAAATGTATAATTTTCTAGACTCGATCAAGTGAAAGAAAAATCAGTTATATTGAATGGAAGAGATTCTTCGTCCAACACACATTTAAAAAATTAAACAACTTGAGCAAACAATCATCTAAGGCTATGTTTGGTAAAAATAGCTGAAATAGTAGCTGAACGCTGAAATAGTAGCTGAATGCTGAAATAGTAGCTGAAAGCTGAATTAATAGCTGCAATATTAGCTGAAAGTTTTTAGTTGCTAGTAATAAGAGTGTTTGGCAAAATTAGCTGATACAGGAGCTGATATATATAAAATTACATAAAAATGTATTAAATATTTTTAATGTCAATTTTTTTAGTAAATAAATGAGGGTAAATTAGGAATAAAATTATGATAAGCTAGCTTATTTTTTAATATGCTACCCAGGGTAACATCTTAAATAAGCTAGTTTATTATTTAGGTTAGTGGTGTCACCAAACACACGGCTATGTTTGGTAAAACTAGCTGAAATAGTAGCTGAACGCTGAAATAGTAGCTGAATGCTGAAATAGTAGCTGAATGCTGAAATAGTAGCTGAAATATTAGCTGAAAGTTTTTAGCAGATAGTTATAGGAGTGTTTGGCAAAATTAGCTGATACAGAAGCTGATATATATAAAATTACATAAAAATGTATTAAATATTTTTAATGTCATTTTATTTTAGTAGATAAATGAGGGTAAATTAGGAATAAAATTATGATAAGCTAGCTTATTTTTTAATATGCTACCCAGGGTAACATCTTAAATAAGCTAGCTAATTATTTAAGCTAGTGGTGTCACCAAACACACTTATTTGGTCAAAGAGCTTAAAAATCTAGTCAAATAAGCTACTTTGGCCAAATAAGCTAGCTTATTTGGCATACCAAACATAGCCTTATTTGGTCAAAGAGCTTAAAAATCTAGTCAAATAAGCTACTTTAGCCAAATCAGCTAGCTTATTTGGCATACCAAACATAGCCTAAAACATAAAACTTTTTTTGAGGTCCTAACACATAGAAGCTATTACAATTAGTTCCTCGTTGAACTAGTATAATATCGTAATTCTCCGAACATAACATGATAACACAATTCTTTTTTTTTCCACGATTTCTTACATACATTAGGCGTTGTAGTTCGGATTGGATTCGACTACGCAAAAATTTATTTTGAAGTTTACAATCCATGAAAGTATGAATGAAACATGCAAATGCACCAAGAATAAAGCTTAAGGTTAAAAGAGACGTACCTGAATAATAGGTTGAAGCCTAGAAATAATAAAATCAGAGTAACTTGAGGGAGTAAACGTCAAAGCCCTAGAACGCAAATCAAAATAATTAACCAGCATATCATTCGACCCAACCGATATTAAAAACATTGCATTTTCCACGGTCCGACCGGTTTTTTCCGCCCCGGCAACTCTTTCCATTCTTCCTATAGCTTGCTTAAAGTTCCGAACTTGGGCGTTAAGATCGATCGCGTGCGAAAACAAAATGGTCAGGTCGTCTAAACCGGACCCGGCCGAAGCAAAGCTGACCCCGGTCAGAAGATCCGTATCCTTCACGGTCGGGTCCGCATAAGCCGGAATTAATTCCTTCAAACCGAGATATTTAGCTATAAAATCTGGTGCAAGCCGACCATCACTGAACCGGCCGGTTGGAACCAGGTTCGGGAAGTCTTTTCCGTAGGGTGCATGGTCTGCCCGGAAGAGGGCTGTTGGGACGTAGTCATTGTTACCGGGGTCCACCGTCGAGTCACCGAATACGTAGATAGCGGGGATCGGTTGCGAGGCCGAGGTTGCGGCCGTGGTGGCTAGGAGTATGAGTAGTAGGAGGGGGATCATGCTTGTTAATATTGTAAGAACGTAATAATAATAAGATTATTATGAGTTGAAGAAGATTATACGAGGACATTGTAATATTTGTGCATATATATACAGGTAAAGATCACAAGTTTTCTTTTCGAAATTGGATAGAATTTTATGCGTATGTGGATTATACATGCAAAGCTAGGTAATTATTTGTTGTTTGTTAACCGTGAGAGTGTTTGACTCATGGTAAAACTTAGCTGTTTTCGGTAAGGATAAATACTTTCGATGTATGATATGCATGAATTCTTCCAGCTTGGAACTTCGAAAATGTTTAGGTAAAAGTTTGTCCCAAACAAATAAAAAGTGTACAAACTACGAGTAGTAATAAGATATTAAAAATACTCCGTATAGGAGTGATATATAATTTATCATACGGAGTAGTAAAAAACACGAAAAGTCGAGGATTAAAGAAAAGATATGGTGGAAGACAGGAAGACTGGAAGAAGAAGGTGATGATGAAGGGGAGAAGAAGATGAACAGAGGAAGGAAATAAAGTATTTTCGTAGCGTATCTAACACTTAACATGTAAAGATGGTGCGTTTATTTGTTTTTCTGGGTTTAATTGGCTGGAAATTTTCTTCATGCAAAACAATGATGCTGTGGGTTTATGGGATAGGGCCGAGATGGTATGATGTTTTACGGCCCAGAGTAATTGTGTGTGGTTGCCTTAGTGAGCCTTGAATTATTGAAAGCAGCTATCAGTGCAACAGTGCTGATAACTTAATAAGACAAAAAAAACTTTACCTACCAAATACTCATTCCCGGTTGGCAGTCACTCATTTTTCTTCCCCCACTCTTTCTCTCTCCTTCCCTCTTCTTCTCTCTCCTGCCTTCATGGTTTACTCCGCCCCTCACCTTCATCATCAACAACAACTCCACCATCATCATCAACAAAACCCACCATCATCATAAACCAGGGGCGCTACCACTATCGCCATCTTCATCATCGATCACCATAACAGCTCCACCATTCCGTAGATCATGGTCATCGCCGTTGCCCTTGGTGGTTCAGATCCGCCTTAAATGGGTCGCCTCACCGGAAAAGGGTCTAGGGTTTCACTTTCCGGCGCCGCGGTAGCGGCGGCGGGAAGTGAAACCATAGACCCTTTTTCGGCCACCCTTCACAATCATCAAGTTTCTAATTTTTTATTGGGTATAGGGGTTCACCACGCCCATCCTAGGGTGTCTAATGATTTCGACGGCAAAGCCGTCGGAAAGTTAAGGTACGATTTTAGTTTCCGGCGACGGTGCGTTTTTTGACCGGTGGTTGGAGAGGTGGTGCGTTTTTTTGACTGGTTGTGTAAATATTTGGACGTGGATGGACTAAATTGTCCCCAGATTTTGGCAGAAAATGTCTAAAATGCCCCCGTTATCAGCACTGTTGCACTGATAACTGCTTTCAATAATTCAGCCCTCTGCCTTAGTTACCCATGAGCTCAATGCAAGCCCAAAGGTAGTACAATTTGGACTCTACCAAAAGATCAGGACGGTTGAACATTTACTCGATTCGTTCTTTTCATCCGTTAATGTTTCAGTCTGAATATGTGAAAGAAATTTAAACAAAATATTAACAAATAAAAAGCGTAGAGGGACTAATTTCTAACCCTTACATTTGAGACCATTGATTAATTGAAATGATCAAACCTTGTGTTTATCAAGCATGTGTTTATCATTAGTAATATTGTAACTAAGGATGACTATCGGTTTAGTTGTGGTGTTTTTAGTTTACTGTTTGTTTTATTGTTTTTGAAGGCTACGATAAATCGCTGACTTCAAAAACAAATATGCAAGCGTTTAAGAATCTAGAAAAACACGATTGAATACTGTTTATATATTTTCATTAAAAGAACGCAAAAATTACCAATTTTAATAGACTAGACACCTCTCAAACCGACTACCCCAAATGAAATTGGGAGATAGGAGAGACAGACTCCCCAAGTCCCCAACAACAAACCAATCACAAAGTGTACACTCAGTCGGAATTAGATATGATTTTGGACACATTTTCCACTTTATATAATCCCATCTTTATTGTTTACCACTTCATAATTCACATTTGGACTCTCCCTCTCCTACGGGAGGCATATACCATTTTATCCCTCTAGCATCTCCCCTTGTCCCTTCTTCTTATGTGTACTCATCACTCCTCCTTTTCTTATATCATCCTTCTTCTTCACTCTTCCTCTCCTCCATTTCCATTCCCACCTCCAATTACTCATTCCCCCACACACCTCTCCCCCCTCCCCTCCATTCCCCCACATTCCGAAATCACAACCATAATCCCGTCTTACTTAAGTGGTGCGAACATTGAACATCGATTAAAATCGCATTTTTGAAATTATAAAAAATCGTATTATTTTAAGGTGACATTAGTATGGCGCCGAGCGCGTCAACGCTCCAACACAACCATATTAACTTCCTATCTCCCCAAATTAGAAACCCCCGCCACTGCTGGCACTACACAACATTCCTCCCTTCCCGAAATGGAAACTTCCTCATTCCTTCATTTCCGCCTCTATCTCTCTCCTCCTCCGCCACCGCGCCACGGCGGGTGACGACGGCGCCGGTGGAATACACCTCGCCGGCGCCGGAAATCGATTTCGAGAAGGAGATTTCCCGTATGAGGAGCTTGAAATTGAGACTTTCTTCCGCCGGTAGCTTGGAGGAGAAGCACCGTGTGATCGACGGCGACGCGCGAGTGCGGCGGTTCTTTAATTCGAGTCGAGGCGAGTTTTCTAGGGTTTTGAATTCGGTGCGGCTGGAGTCGCCGGAGTTGTACTTGTTGAAGTGTGTGGTTGCGGCGGGGCAGGAGCACGTGATTGATTGGTACGGCGGCGGTGATGACGTGGCGGTGGAGGTGGAGAGTGAGTATGAGTCGTCGGCGAGGAGTTCGTTGAAGAGTGCGCTTTACGCTTTGGTGGAGATGATTGAGAGGTGGGATATGGTGGGTGAGGGTGCAGGAGAGAGAAAGGTGGAGGCGAAGAAAGGTTTGGTGGAGCATGAAATTGGGGCTTTTAATAAGTTGTTGAGGATTTTGAAGGATTTGGAGACGTTTTATGATTGCATTGGTGGAATTCTTGGGTATGTTTTTTTTCTGAAACTTGTTGTTGAAGCTAATTACTTTTTGTGTAGTTTGAGCAATTAATTGCATAATCTAATCTAATTATGGTATTTGGGAATGACTCGATGTTGTCAATAACCAAACGTTAACAAATGAAAAGAACGGAGGATGTACGAACTACTAAGGTCGGGGTGGGTGGTGGGGCTAGTGATACCCAATGATAGGGTTTGCAACACCTACTTGTCATTGTCCCTCCTTTGTGTCTTCCTTCAAGCTCAATGTTCGAGACTTGCCTACTCATTGTCGGTCTTTGTTCTCGAATGAAGAAATAGGGTTTCATTAGTGATTTGGAGACGTTTAGTGCTAATGTGATCCAGAGAATGCTACTTGAAGAAATGGTTGAGTCAACTAGGGGAAAGGTGTGGGTTGTGGGTTCAAAGGGAGGATCTTTGTGGAGTCTTTTATCTTTAGTTATGTTGTAATTGGATATGTCATAGTCCGGGTCTATGTGGCGGTTTTGTTCCTACTTACCAGAGGTGTTTAACTGTTTATACTTTATAGACAACTGAAGGAGAATTACGAGCAATGCTGAATTATGTGCATCAATTACTTCTTGTAATCTATGCATAGGAACTGGTGAATGTTGATGTATTACTTGATTGATGATCATGTGTTCAACCGTTGAGAACTTTTGGAATCAGAGTCCATACGCTGGCAAATGGCTCATATCATTTCAATGAAAAAGGACAAGGTCTAGAATGCATTTTGAATAAACTAAGATCAGAAAAAACTATTGAGCTGACTGCATAATACTGTTACTGAGTATAGTATAATGCTAAGAGTTAAGAAAGGGACGAACTTGAAATATGAAGTTGGTGTGGCTTGAAAGTGATATAACATGCATCATGTCTTGGATAGTTCTATTTTTCTGCTAGTGTAAAAGATGATGTAGAATGTTACTTGGAAGAATAGTTAGATCTGAAATTGAGGCTCCATCTTGGTACTTTTAATGAATCTGTGGACATTCTATTTTTTGAAAATTGTGGAAACATAGTAACATACTGTATATTCTCTCTTGCTCGTTTACGAGTTCCTTTGAACCAAATCAGTTTGCTTTTAAAGTTGTATGCCATTTTCCACCTTCACTTGCACCCCATCCTAATGGTTAAAAATGAGTACTACTATTATCATCACAATGTTGTATTCCATTTTTCTTTACAAATTTCTCAACTAAAATGGAGCATGTCCTGGCTGGCTGGCAGATATCAGATAACAGTGTTAGAGCTTCTATCTGAGTCAGTATATGGGCAGACCTTAAATGGGTCTCAGCACATGAAGGACTCTCTGAAATGCCAATTTGTGGAAATACATTCACCTAAAGGCCTCGAGCTTTCAAAAAATATGCAGTATGCTTCACAAGCAGCTTTGTGGGGAATTGAGGTTCGTGCTTTTACTATAAGTTGCATTATCTGAATATAAATCTTACTTTAAACTTGTTTTGGGTATTCATATCGCAACCGATTTCAGGGTTTACCACTACTTGGTGAAATATATCCACTGGGTGGCTCTGCTGACCGGCTTGGTTTGGTTGATCCTGACACCGGTGAATGTCTTCCTGCAGCTATGCTTCCTTACTGCGGGCGGACATTGTTAGAAGGCCTTATCAGGGATTTGCAGGTGTAAAGCTACAGACTTTATTCATAAATTCTCTATCATGGCCTCTTGGCCTTTTAGTGGCATCATCTGTTTGCATTTTCACTTATTGGTTATGCGTCTTCTTTGAAATTATTCAAGGCGAGAGAATATTTGTACTTCAAGCTGTATGGGAAGCAGTGCATCACCCCTGTCGGAATCATGACAAGTGCTGCAAAAAACAACCATGAGCGTATCAGTACACTTTTAGAGAAGCTTAAATGGTTTGGAAGAGGTCGATCAAAATTTCATCTTTTTGAACAGGTCTGATTTGCAATTATTTCCCACTTTAGATCCTTTTGGTGCTGTCGTTAACTCTCTATCATGGTGAATTGACAATTGGAGTATTTACTGATGTGCCTTGCCAGCCTCTTGTTCCAGCAATCAGTGCCAGAGATGGTGAATGGCTAGTTTCTGAACCATTTACACCAGTTTGCAAGCCGGGTGGTCATGGGGTAATTTGGAAACTTGCATATGACAAAGGTGTCTTCCAGTGGTTTTACAACCACGGACGGAGAGGTGCAACTGTGCGACAAGTCAGGTATTCTTAGACTGCCAGACTTTATCCAAATGTTCCCCGGTTTTCCTGTTTTCTTGTATCTCTGTATCAACTTGGTGACTTGAGCACTAATTGTTACCATTACCTTGCAGTAATGTTGTGGCTGCCACAGATTTAACACTACTAGCGTTGGCAGGAATTGGCTTACACCATGGAAAGGTTTGTTTGGTATCTTTCTTATTTCGAAAAGCCTGAGAGATTTAGTGGTGAATTGGAGGCATCTTTGTTTTTCCCTTGGTCCATACTTATTTTAGTACTTGAGCAGTTGAGCATAAATTACTGCTTCCATGGGGCTCAAGTAGCTGTTTCATTCACTTTGGAGTTCTCCTGTGAGTGGTGAACTTGAATTCCTTGTCGATCCTGATAGTATAGTTGATCTTTATTGTCCCTGATGCTTTGTTTGATTCTTCTTGATCTCCCTAGTATGATTTCTTCAACTTGTATGGCCTAAGTTCTGCTTATATGCCTTTAGTATGTCACTATTGTCAAACTTTGATCGCTCCACTTCTTGTTTCTGCAGAAACTAGGATTTGCATCGTGTAGGAGGAACTCCGGGGCTACTGAAGGAATTAATGTTTTAATTGAAAAGAAGGAAAAGAGCGGGCAGTGGGCTTATGGCCTTTCATGCATCGAGTACACCGAGTTCGATAAATTTGGCATCCCGAATGCTTCTTCGCCAAAGAGGTATTGTTGTCTAAGAATTCTCTTTCCACTTTGATATCAAGATACTAAGTTGACCCTTATTTGTTTGCATTCATGTCAAAAGCCATTAGTAAGCGATGAGGCATTTCAGACCTGGTGTTTGTCATCTCTTGAATAATTTGTTACGCCAGATCAGCCAGTTCTTTTGTATGTACTGGTGGTTGTTGTTTTGCCTCTGCAGTAACAAATTTTTTGTCTATAATACTTCTGCAGCATGCTTTCTGAGTATCCAGCCAACACAAACATTTTATATGTTGATTTACCTTCTGCTGAGGAAGTTGCGTCACGTACGGATGACACCAGTTTACCAGGATTGGTGTTAAACATTAAGAAGCAAATTGAATTCATTGATCATTATGGCATCAAGCGCAGGTATAACTACATCTTTCTTAGATGCTCTACCCCTTGCTTTGGGAGGAGAAAGAAAAAAACATGAAGGAATGCCCCACATGGCCACATGTACACACGTGAATGAAGAACTGAGTACTTTATCAAATGAGGCAGATGTTTACTTTAACACCTTTGGGGTTACCTTGCAGTGTCTCTGGTGGCAGGTTGGAATGCACAATGCAGAATATTGCAGATAACTTCTGCAACACATATGGATCTCGATATTATGGTGTAAATGAAGGTTTGTACTCCTGAGACACAGTATGTATTTAGTTTGGGACCTGCCTCAATGTTGCTGCATTGACCTCTCTGATTTTGACAATAATAGCAGATCATCTTGATACTTTTATGGTGTATAATGAGCGAAGAAGGGTCACATCTTCTGCGAAAAAGAGAAGAAAACATGGCAACAAGTCTCTTCACCAGGTATTGAACTGTGACTTACATAGTGATACAATACTCTGCTTACAACCTTATATTTTAGAACCACATCGGCGTGGGAATTATCTCTGTCCCTGTTCGAGTGTTCGTAAAGGTGTAGGTATTTTCTTCTGGAAAGTCACTTCTCCATTAAAAACCGCAGAACCAATTTTTCGGAAGGCAATGTTCAGAGTGAAAAACAATAATCTGTTTTGAACCTCGTCTTTATATGATTTTCATTTTGAGATGAAACCTTGCTTTTATTTGAATATGCTAGCCGATTTCCTAGTTATAGGCTTGCCTCAAATACCCTTTAATTAATCTGGGGTTGATTTATTTCATAATCTAGTTTAGAGCCAAAAATCTAAGATAGATACCAAAATAGGAAGAAAAAAAACCACATTAGCCTCAACGTTGACGTGTGGAAAAGGTTCTTAAAGAACTTTCCTAAGGGAAGAACCTGGCCTCATCCAAGCTGTCCATAATAAAACTTTGAGAATTCTTTGCTATTCTCAAAAAGATCGTCAATTTGGCCAAACTGAAGTATATAATCCACGACTTTTGGCCCAAAATGGTTGCGAAACAGAAAATGCTCATTTTTTTGTGGAAGCCCCTAGAGATAATATTAGTGATTTTAGCGAATTATAGAGCCATAAACATACGGTAGGTCCCAAAATCGGCAAGAGAAGCACTATTCTCAACTGGTGATGTGTGCCAAAGGGTCATAAAAAAACATCTCTAACAGAAGAACCTGCCCTTAAAATCCAACAATAGCACTTCAAGGCTGTACATGGTAAAGTTTTGAGAACATTTGGCTACTTTCAGACAAGTGGTAAAACTTGGCCTAAACTGAAGTACTCCCTCCACTTCTTTTGTTTCTTTACAAAGAGAAAGTGGGGGAGTACCAAGGTAGGTAGAGAGAGAAGCAAGTTAGGAAAGAAGAGGGGTAGTTGTTAAGAAGTAATTAGAGGCTAATCTTAACTGCAAATCACATACCTACCACCACCGTACCACTCCTCTCATCATACCCACCACCACCTCCACCGCTGCACCCCTGCTACCTCCATGACTCCATCGTCACCATCGCCATTCTAAAAAAAAAACTGACCCTTAAAATGAAATTAATCCCCAATTTGATTTCGACAACTAATTTGTCTGGGTACGAAATATGTACCAACACAATACAAAAACAACCAAGTCCGCAATAAAATCACGGAAATTATTTCACCGTCTCCTTCAATCTCTCTACTCATTTGCCATTTTTTTGATTCAAAATCCAAAAGAAAAAGAAACCCAGAAAAATCCCTAATTTGATTTTTTTGATTGAAAAACAAAAAACAGAAAAAAAAAACATAAAGAAAGAAAGAAAAAACCCCAAATTCGGGTTTTACGATTGAAAATAGTAAAGAAAAGATAATTCCAGAAAAACCCCCAATTTGATTTCAAAAAAAAAAATGAAACCCAGAAAACCCCCAATTTGATTCTAAAAAAAATGAAATCCAGAAAACCCCCAATTTGATTTTAAAAAAAAATGAAACCCAGAAAACACCCAAAAATGAGAGAGGGATAAATAATTAGAGGAGGGAGAAGACATAATTAGAGGAGGGAGAAGACATGAAGATGGGAGGGATTTGGGGAGATTGTGGATTAATAAAAAAAAAAAGATCTGATGAAAAAAGAATGATGATGATGAATGATGAACCAAAGAAGAAGATGAAGACAGAAGATGAAGGGTGTGTTTGGTAGTCGTAGCTGTTCAGGTAGCTTTTAGCTGTTGAGGTAGCTGTTAGCAGTTTGACTAACTATTAGCTGTTAGCAGGTAGCTGTTAGCTGTTGGCTGAAAAGTAGCTGTTAACAATGACATGTTTGGCACGAGCAGTAGCTGTTGAGTTATTAAAATTATATATATCATAAAATTAGTAAATCCGAAATGCTGCTTTCTGGGGTAAATGCTACTTGTAATAGCATTTGCCAAATACCCCTTAAAACGCTAAATGCTACTTCAAATGCTAATAACAAATGTACAGCCAAACATGTCAAGTAGCATTCTGACTTGGTCAAAACGCTAAATGCTACCTTCTACTTGGCTACCAAACATACCCGAAGAGTGAAGACGAATGAAGGAAGGAAGGATGAAGAATGATGAATGAATGAGGATGGTAGTGTTTTACGTGTGGTGGGGTGTGTTGATTTTTTTTTTTTTTGGTGGGTAAGTGTATGATTGGGTTGGATTAATAAGATTGGATTAATAAGAAGGGGGAACATTAAAGAGTAATTGGGTTGGGTTAATTAGTTAAATGACCCAATTAGATGGTGGGTTAGTAAAGTTAGTAAGGGTAGTTGCGGAAAGTCATGTCACAAATATTGGCCCAAACTAGAAACGTAAAGAATCAAAAGAAATTGCCGAAAAAGGAATACGTAAAGAATAACAAAAAATGGAGGGAGTATATGATTCATGGCTTTTGTGCCAAAAATGGCACTGTATGAAAACAGCTCAAATTTTTGTGGAAGAGTCTATAGCTAACATGTAGTAAGTGCTGTACAGATGTATCGCCTGTTCATGGAAGTGTGGTTTACTGACTATATACTAGATAGCAGCTGGCATCTGACCATATATTGGCTTAATTGCAGGCTCTGAATGTTTGTTCATTGGCTTAGAGCTGATAGAGGCTAATTATGTTTCCTGCTATTTGCAGACTCCAGATGGAGCATTGTTGGACATCATGAGAAATGCATATGATCTCCTTTACCATTGTAATATAAACCTTCCAGAGGTATGCAATTTCTTGTCATTTTTACCATCTTTTTTCTGTTATGTGTAATATATGATGCCTTCATGACAAGTGATCATCAGAGATAGGGAAAGTTATTGCCCTGGTTACAATGAAGTCGTAGTGGATTATTTTCGTAAAGAATCGAAGGGTGTTCAAAAAAATAGTTCTCCACGGGGATGTTTCTCTAACCTGTGGCTTCATGGCTACCTACCTGTCGTAATACTATTAATTAAGGAACATTTATTTCTTATTTGTCAAAAAAATTGTAGAAGAAGGGGGGTTATTCATAGAGTACCCTGATTTGGCCAAGAAGTCACAAAACGACCAAACAGCAATAAAAGTTAAGGTTTAGTTGACAAATTAACAGGTAAGTTGACTCTTGATATGTATTAAAATTTTGTCTTTCATTCTGCAGGTCGGAGGTAATGAGAACTACATTGAATCTGGCCCTCCATATCTCATCTTTCTTCATCCTGCTTTAGGGCCACTATGGGAGGTTTCTAAACAGAAGGTTAGCTTCATCTTGCACGCCCTTATAATTTTTGCCAGTCATATCTTCAATGATGAGTTGTGGGAAGATTTTTTTAAAATGTTATCTTAGAACCATGCATGCTCTGGCAGATAACTAGTCCCCCGGCCCCTCATTGCAAATATAAGTGGCTTTTGTATTCTTGGTTTTAGTCTTGAAGTCGATGGGTTCTGTTGCTGACCCTCTTTCTTTTCTCCGTTTTAGTTTAACGGAGGTTCCATATCCAAGCGATCAGAGTTACAAATTGAGGTTGCTGAGTTCTCTTGGAGAAATGTTGAGGTGATTGCAATTTGAACTAGTATATTGATATTAAGGGATCATATAGAGTTTAGACTAGTACTGAATTGGTTCTATTCCAGCTTGATGGCAGCATGGTAATATTGGCTGAAAATGTGATGGGCTCAATCAGGTCCGGGGCAAATGAGGAGTCTCTGCTAGAATACGGGCACAGGTAGTTTCCGCAACCAATTTTCTTGAGTTATGAAGGGTAAGGGATGAGAAACATCTCCCACGAATATTGTTATTTCTGCAGGTGTGCGAAGTGTAGGCTGCAGAATGTTAAAGTACTGAACAAAGGTATTGACTGGGACTGCGAAGGTAATATATACTGGAAACACGAGGTGCGTCGACTTGAGGGTTTGAAGATTATATTGCATGGAAATGCTGAATTTGATGCAACTGATGTCACACTTGAGGTATTGTTTGTGATATTATTTTTAGCAATCTATGCCAATGGTTTTCAGTTTTCACATCAGCAGTGGACAATGTACAGTAGTAGAGTTGGTGATAGCCAACATGTATTTTTTTTCCAATGCTTCTGTTGAATGAAATTGAAATATATGTATGACTTTCGATCTGGCTTCAGCTTTTGGAAATTGAGATATGCAACTCTTAACCGCAGTTTGGATAAATGATCTGAATTATTTGTTTTTTTTTTCTTTTCAATTTATGATTTTTATCTCAAGGAGATTCTGTAGCTCCGTGGACCTTGATGTACAATTACTGTTCTTGGTATTCTTAATCATCTGAAACTTTTATCCGTGTGGTTTTCACAAAGGAAGTGTTTGCAAATGCAGGGGAATCACGTGTTTGAGGTTCCTGATGGTCACAAGTTGAAGATTACATCCTCTAATCCAGGTTTGTGGACAAAATTTCTAATCATTGATGTTTGCATCTTTCACTGATTTTGCATCACTATTTACAATTTGCATCTGCATGTCTGAGCTTTTAACACTTTGGTCCTGCCAAATAATGATAAAAGACCGTATATAAGACACTCCCCATTTTACTGTCATTTCCTTGAGGACATTCATCTTTTTGACTTCAACTGTTTTACTGCCCATAGGAGTTTAAAGTATATAACTCTGAACATAAATTATCAAAATCAGAAATGCTGTAGTTGCAAACCACAGCAAAATGAGGTTTGAAAAGCTAAGTAGGAGGAGTAATGTTGCTTAGGCACTTATTGCATATCGATACCACAACGGTCAGTACTTCATTGTATGTCAGTCCTTTTGTTTCTCATCTTCCTTAAACATTCTAGAAATATAACTTAATTGAGAGCAATTATTGCTAATGTACCACAAAATAAAAAACTCTTGTCCAACTATGAAGCAATGCAATTGGAGAATCCAAATAACATCCAAATAACGATGATACTTGGCAACTTTCAGGTCTGTTAGTGCAATTAAACCCCATTGAAGATTCAAAGAAGGATAGTGGAAGTTGGTTTTGGAGATACAAGATAGAGGGAACACATGTAAAGCTCGAAATGGTAGAACCGTAGAATACTAACAGCATTCTTTAGTTCCATTAGCGTGAGTCATGGTTCACAATGGAACTCCGATGTCAATGGTACACTTTCCGTGATTGGTTGAACAGAAGTTGAACCTCCAGAAATCATTCTTATGGTACAAGTCTTAGTAGTTCAAATGAGAGAGGTTTGGTGTAGTTTCTTTAGCTTCAGTTTGTAAATGCTATGTAATTACTTCATTGCCTCTATGGCTCTACCAAATACTCTCATTGTTGCACATAGGCTGTTTCGTTATAGATCCTTGATTCCGAGTATTTGATATGTACATGTGATACTAAGTTATTGTAAAGGCTGATTTATGAAAGGAATGTTACATTAACCATATCTATGTGAACATATAAGTTTGCTCTCAGATTCTGAGTCCTTAATCCCAATCATGACTCGTGTTTCGAGTTCAGACGAATACTGAACTCTCAGGTGCAGGTCTGAGGTTGGAGTCTCATTGGTAGGAAAGTTTGTTTTTTTTTTTTTTTTTTTTTTTTGCTTTAGAAGATTTTCTAGTTTTCCTAACACCCAAGAATCCAAGATATCAAGTGGTCTCTTAATTTCCAAAAAAGAAATTAAACCTCAAACCCAAAGAATTTTTTTCACAAGTTCCTTGGAAAGCAAACAGTTTTGTGACTTCAAGCAATGGGCAGAAGGAAAAACAGGGCAAAGAAACGGCATCTGAAGGCCATTGGTAGGCAATCTATCAAGACCAAACGTCAACAAGAAGATATCAATGTCAAAAATCAACAGGAAGATTCATCTCAATTATCAACATCATACAATATCAAGGAAGATATGTTGGACGATGTGTTGCTTCTTATCCTGTGTAAACTCCCCTTAAAATCCCAAGTCCGATTCCAGTGCGTTTCGAAGTATTGGCTTGACCTGATAACGAACCCAACCCGACTTGGAAGCTGCTACTGGGACAGGTTGCGCAAGTACTCGCTCCCTCCAACCCCTTCCCTTTGCGGCTTCTTCATCAATCTGGGAGCAAATCAAACGAGAGATTCATCCGACTACTACTGCCTTGAACCGTCACTACTTACAGATGATTTGAAGATGGATCCTCTACTTAGCTTTCTTCCTAGAGCTCCAACCTTCTTTAAGTTGCGCGAACTCAAGTTTTGCGAGTACACGGTTTTGGCTGCTTCCGAGGGCTTTCTTCTATGTGGACGTAGGCTGTGGCAGTGGTCTGAGCTCCATTCACTTGTTGTATGCAACCCTTTTACCAAACAAACCCTATTATTACCCAAGCCTAATGATACGAGCAAGATTCGAATGTGTCCTCGATAAGTCTCGCAACGCTGCAATACGATACACTGTCGTGCTCGTGGTCTACGATAGTCCCCTAAAGGCCCAGATGCTAACCAGTGACGATCCCAAAGGGCCGAGGTGGAGAAATGTAAAGACAGATTTCACTGGTTCGATGCAATTACCAGAGTCATACAATTCCTTCCTTTTGAGCAGTCCCACTGCAGCTGGTTCTAGTAATGGTGTGTTCTATTTCTCTGTTAAGTATCATGGGAGTTATCATTGTTTGATTGCTCTCGACTCGAAGCAGGGAAAAACAAGTGTAATCGACGTGAGGTCTTCTTCTTGTCAAAGGCTGGTTTCAAATCTTAGAATTTCGAAACGAGGGAGCTCAAAGTCTACAAAACTCTTCGATCTTACGACAAATCGTCTTCTATTGTAGTTCCTTGCGAATCTTTCTCCTGGCCTATTTCCTTATGCGCTTAGCATATATTCTTCCGATTTTTCAATGCTGTATTTTCAACATTGTTTACTTAATTCCATTGCTCTATCGTACTTCGATCAACTTACAGAGACCTGCTATATATATTCCAATATTAACTCGTAAATTCTAAAGATAAACCTAGAGTCCGAGAGACACCATTGCTGATTTGCTGGTGAACCGCAACTCCGCAAGGATAAACAATGTCTATGCATGCATTTACAAGCTCTAACTTACGATACAAGGAAAGAAAACTAAAGTTTCTACGGATTATCCATTACCTTGACATAATGAAAGAGAGTACAGTCATATAAGCTCCTCAAAATGCACTTTTTGCCCATAAGATCTAATAAATTATGTCTGGGCCATGGGAGTATAGCTCGGTTTGTTTAGATCCTAGGTAAGGCGTGCAAGTCTTTGATGTTCGTTGGAGTCTCATTTAGTAATTCTTCCTAAAATATTTAAGACAGTTTTTACTTCCATCTAAACATGTTTTTCCTAATATCCAAGCTCACGGATTTTTAAGTGGTCGTTTAGTCGTTCGTGGTTGGAAACTTAACCTTACGTGGTGGGGATCTTGGATTCTTTCAGTGGTCGTTTGGTTCATAGTTGGAAACTTAACCTTGGTGGGAATCTCGGATTTTTAATGATCGTTTGGTAACTTTGTTTCATGGTTGGAAACTAAACCCTATTTGGTGGGGATCGGATCTCGGATTTGTAATTAAGTGATCTTTTGGTTCATGGTTGGAAACTTAACCATACTTGGTGAGGATTTCAAATTTTTAAGTGTGGTCGTTTGGCTCATGGTTGGAAACTTAACCTTAATTACATGGTGGGTGTTCGTATAAAACATGTTGGTACGAGTGACATAATAGAACGTAAAACAAATTTATACATAAATTCTTTTGTTGAACAAACAGCTTCGTATTAAGATGTGCTGGAAAACCAAGGCAGAGAAGCAGAACTCGAAGGGCAGAGAAAAAAACGAAGCAAGCCAATCTATCAATGAGAAGCTTCAAGAGAAAGCTGTCAATCAGCTAGATGATAATTCATCTCAATCATCAGTAATATCATTAGACAATGATGATTTTGAGAGACAGAAAATACTTTGAATGAGAGAATTGTTGTTGTATTTGTTCTGCTTCATCTGATTTACATTGTTGCTATTTATACAAAGTAAGGTAAAGCTATGACAGCGATGTAACATAACAGTCACTTGCTAATTTAGGAGTTACAAGTTGCTCAAGTGAACAAAGTGAGCTTGAGCTTCTAACTAACTTTGTCTCCCTTTGTCTTGGGTCGGTTGGACAGCAATGCCTTCTTGTAGTTTAGGCTGAACTCATTAAAGCTTGCTTTTGTCTTGTCCACAACATGTGAATGTGATTGAGCTGAGCTTGAAGAGTTTGTATAGCTTCCAGAACCTTCTTGACAATAATCAAGTTGATGATGATCATGTGTATGATCATGATTCAGCTTTCTACACTCCCCCTCAAGCTTGGAGTGAGGTGGAACTGTAACTCCTAGCTTGTGTAGCAGTTTAAGCTGTTGTTGTTCAGGAAGTATCTTGGTGAAGACATCAGCTAACTGGTCTTTAGTGGACACATAGGAAGTTTGGAGACTGCCCTGCTGTATCTTTTCTCTGATGAAGTGGCAGTCAGCCTCAATATGTTTAGTTCTCTCATGGTACACCGGATTTGCTGCAATGGCAATGGCTGCCTGATTGTCACACTTGAGATGAGTGAGCTGGTCTTGAGCTATGCCTAGATCTTTTAGGAGAGCAGTAAGCCAAGTAACTTCACAAGCAGTCAGGGCCATTGCTCTGTATTCTGCCTCAGCAGATGATCTTGCCACCACAGATTGTTTCTTTGATTTCCAGGAAATTGGTGACTGTCCAAGAAGAACACAGAAGCCTGTAGTCGACCTTCTAGTGAAGGGACATGATGCCCAATCAGAGTCACAGTAGGCTGTAAGCTGAATTGAGTTAGAGTTAGCAAACAAAATCCCTTGCCCTGGATTCAACTTCAGATATCTCAATACTCTTTTTGCAGCCTGCATGTGGTCTGATGTGGGAGCTTGCATGAACTGACTGAGAAGTTGGACTGAGTAGGCTATGTCAGGCCTGGAGAGTGTGAGGTAGATTAGCTTTCCAACTAATCTTCTATAAACATCAGGTTGTGGTAGAGGAGTTCCTTTATCAACAGTGAGTTTGATGTGAGGACTCAGTGGAAGTCTAACTGGTCTGCCATTTTCCAACCCAAATTCCTGCAGCATATCCAAGGTGTATTTATGTTGAGAAACAAAGATTCCTGTATTGGTATGGCTAACTTCCAATCCAAGAAAGTAGCTAAGTTCACCAAGGTCTTTCATGTGGAATTCGAGGTTTAGAGAGTCTTTCAGTTTGCAGATTTCTCCTGAATCATTTCCTGCAATGACCATATCATCAACATATACAAGCACAGCTGTGATTGACTCATTTTGATGCTTGATAAATAGAGAGTGATCATTAGAGGATTGTTTGAACCCACATTGGATAAGAACTCTCGAAAGTCGTGAAAACCATTGCCTGGGTGCTTGTTTGAGCCCATACAGGCTCTTTTTCAACTTGCAGACTTGATTTCTCCTGTCAGTACACTCCCCCTGACCACTGAGCATGTCATATCCCTTTGGTATGGTCATATATACAGTCTCATGCAGCTCACCATGTAGAAAAGCATTGGTTACATCCATTTGACAGGTGTACCAATTTTTCATTGCTGCCACAGCCAACAGTGCCCTAAATGTAGACATTTTAGCTACTGGTGCAAAGGTTTCACCATAGTCAATTCCATACCTTTGGCTGCACCCTTGGATCACAAGTCTAGCTTTATACCTTTCCACAGCCCCATCAGGTTTGTATTTGGTTTTGAACAGCCATTTGCAACCAATTGCTCTTCTCCCTGGAGGAAGTTGGGTAATTTCCCATGTATCATTCATTTCTAGGGCCTGAACTTCAGCTCGCATTGCCTTTACCCATTTTTCGTCCTTGACTGCTTCCCCAAATGTGATAGGGTCCTTTTGCTGAGTAAGGGAGCTTACCATATTGGCAAACCCATGAGAAACACTGGTTTGAGTTAGATTAGCCACTGTATGTGGCATAGTAGGATTGTTGACAACAAAATCTTTGAGCCAGCTTGGTGCTTTTCTTTCCCTCACTGATTTCCTGATTTCAGCAGTTTCGGGGATTGGAGATGTTTCCTGACTCATTGTGATTGGAGTGGTTTCAGAAATGTCCTCAGTTTCTCCTGCATCAGGTCTATTCTCATCTGTGGAGGCAGATTCATTTGTAATTTGAGTTGAGGAACTTGGCTCAAACATGTCATCTGTGACTGTGACAGTGTGTGTGGGTTTCATTTGAGTAGATATGTATTCCATGTTTGCAGTTTTCTGATAAGGAAACACATTCTCATGAAATTTGACATCCCTTGAGACAAATGCCCTCTTTGCTTTGGGATCATACACAGTATAACTCTTCTGATTGAAGGGATACCCAATGAAAACACATGGTAAACCCCTGGGTTGGAACTTGTCTATATCTCTGCTTGGGTTATAAGCAAATACCAAACAACCAAATGCCCTAAGTTCACCATACCTGGGTTGTTTTCCAAATAGCATTTCATAGGGGGTTTTGTGGTGAATGACAGATGAAGGCAATCTATTTATTATGTGAGCTGCAGTCATGACACAGTCTGCCCAAAATTGTAGTGGCATACCAGCTTGAAATCTTAATGCCCTACTGATTTCGAGTAGGTGTCTGTGCTTTCTTTCCACAACTCCATTCTGCTGGGGTCTGTCAGCAATAGAAGTCTGATGCCATATTCCCTTTTCTGCTAGGAACCTCCCACATTCTCCCTCAATTAACTCCTGAGCATTATCTGATCTAACCCTTTTAATTTCTTTTCCAAATTGGGTTTTCACAAACTGGTAGAATTTAGGCACAATGTAGGACACATCTGACTTATTCTTCATCAAATACACCCATGTAGCTCTTGTATGATCATCAACTATGGTAAGGAAGTATCTGTGCCTTGTTCTGCTTTCTACCCTATATGCCCCCCAAGTATCCATATGAACCAGGTCAAAAGGATTGCTGGTTGTTTCTTCTCTTTCAGAGAATGGTGACTTTGTTAATTTAGCCATGGGACAAGTTATGCAAACAGTAGATCCTTTACTCTTGCAAATAGGAGCTATAACAGAAATGTGAGAGAGTTTTTCAAAGGAAGCATGACCCAATCTCTTATGCCACAAATCATAGCTAGACATATTTTTATTCATCTCAAGAGAATCATTACAGGGTGCACCTGAAGTTCCACAAGTAATGCCAAAAGTACTTCTAGGTGCATTGTGAGTGGTGTGCTCACCAATTGAGTTACAGATTCCTCCTGAACTAACAAAGATGCCTACATTATTTATCATACTCATCATACTACTGTCTAGTTGATTTATGGTCTTATCACATAGATAATAGATGCCCTTTTGCTCCTGTCCCACAGCTTTAATCTTCTTGCTCACACAATCCTGAACAACACATACATTCTCATAAAAGGAAGCAAAACACCCATCATCCTTAGCCAATTTCTGTATGGATAACAAGTTGTGTCTAAAAGTGGGCACATACATCACTTTCTTCAGTATAATCCCATTGGTGAGTTTCACAGACCCATAATGAGTGACACACACAGATTTACCATTGGGCAGAGTAATATTGGGTTGATTATTCAAAGCACAGATGTTATATAAAGCAGAGATGTTGGAAACCATATGATCAGATGCCCCAGTGTCCATGATCCATGATATGCCTTTATTTTTACTATGAAATGAAAGTAATTCAGAGATGTTACCTGCTAAGTTCACTTCCATTTCATCATCTGTGGTGGGCAGGTTCATCTGGTTCTTTTCAAAGTTACCCATCAACCTCTTGAACTGATTTTCTGTGAATGTGATGAGTCTTTCATGAGATTCTTGGTTCCCAACCTCTTCAGTGCTTTGAGCAGATGCTGCAATCCTTCCCTGCTGGTTGTTCCACACCTTTTTGCCCTTGTAGGTGCCTTTTCCCTTGTTGTTGTAAGAGTTGAGGCTTGAGCTTGTTCCTGTTTTGAAGTGTGGGTTGTGTTTTGGGTGTCCTACAGGATATCCAACATTTTCCCAACACAGTTCAGTCTTGTGCCCTTTTCTGTTGCACTTCTTACAAACAGGAACATCTCCAGCAGCTTTCTTTTGAAGTTGTTGAGTGTAGAATGCCTGTGCTTCACTGGAAGAGTAGTTAGCTTCAGCATTCAGATTCTTCCTCTGAATTTCCTCTTGTTGAAGCAAAGATACCACTTCATCAACCTTTGGGAGAGGTGATCTGAGTAGTATATTGCTCCCGATTGTTGAATAGTATGAGTCGAGTCCATTCAGGAACTTGAACAATCTTCTCTCTTCCTCCTTCTGAATCACAACATCCATGTACTTCGAGACTTCTACTGACAGCTGAGTGATTGGTGGCCAATCATCCAGGATCTCATGTGTCTGCCAGAGACCTTGCAGCTGAGTGTAGTACTCATTCACAGACTTGTTTCCCTGTGTTATCTCCTTGATTTCCTGCTCGAGCTGGTATTTCCTTGCTCCATTGCTTACACCATAGGTCCTCTTAAGGTAATCCCAGATGTCTTTAGCTTTTTCAGTGTACAGCACAGTTTTCTTCACTTCTTTCTCAATGTTTTGATGAAGCCAACCCACTATTGTGCAGTTACACCAATCCCATGCTGCTGCTCTGACGGGATCAGTTTCTGACCTTCTTACTTCACCAGTGAGAAATCCAAGCTTCCTCCTGGCCGTAAGGGCAAACTCCATCTCTCTCTTCCACTGGTAGTAGGTGGAGATGTCTTTGAGCTTTGTGTCAATAGTCAGACCTGCAGACAAATCAGCTGGGTGAAGAAACAGAGGATCTGAAAGATCCATGCCTCTGGTTGTGAATGGATTTGGGATGTTTCCCTCCATGTTGTTGAGTATTTCTCCTTCTATTTCTGGCATCGGCTCAGCAGAAGATGTGCGGAAGATTTTGGTGGAATCTAAATACAGATCTTTGGACCTGAACTTTGTTAATAAGAAAGTAAGAACAGAATTGTAAGTTGGTTTAATTTACACAGGCTCCCTAAATCCTCATGGCTCTGATACCATGATGATTTTGAGAGACAGTGAGGCTAGAGAAGCCATAGTAAATTAAACCGAAAGCTTGTAAAGATTGGTGTTTAAGTTTGTAAACAGAAAATACTTTGAATGAGAGAATTGTTGTTGTATTTGTTCTGCTTCATCTGATTTACATTGTTGCTATTTATACAAAGTAAGGTAAAGCTATGACAGCGATGTAACATAACAGTCACTTGCTAATTTAGGAGTTACAAGTTGCTCAAGTGAACAAAGTGAGCTTGAGCTTCTAACTAACTTTGTCTCCCTTTGTCTTGGGTCGGTTGGACAGCAATGCCTTCTTGTAGTTTAGGCTGAACTCATTAAAGCTTGCTTTTGTCTTGTCCACAACATGTGAATGTGGTTGAGCTGAGCTTGAAGAGTTTGTATAGCTTCCAGAACCTTCTTGACAATAATCAAGTTGATGATGATCATGTGTATGATCATGATTCAGCTTTCTACAGACAAAGTGCCAGAAGATATGTTGCTTATGGTCCTCTATAAACTGCCCATGAAATCCAAAGTACAATTCCAGTGCGTTTCGAAGCATTGGCATGACCTGATATCGAGTCGATCTCGAGTCGATAGCTGCTACTCTCACAGGCTGCGTGAGTACTACTCGCTCTCTCCAAACGCTAACCTTTGCGGCTTCTTCATCAATCACAACAAAGATTTGTCCGAGTACTTCCCCGTCGAACCCCCACCTGCTGATATGAAGATCGATACTCGACTTAGGTTTATGCAGTCGAATGATGAGCACGTGGTTATGGCTGCTTCCGAGGGCTTCCTCCTCTGTGGACGTAAGCCATGGCCGTGGTCTAAGCTCGATTCGTTACTTATATCCAACCCTTTTACCAAACAAATCGTATTTCTACCTAAGCCTCTCACCAGCGACATTGTGACAAGGAGCGTCTGTGGATTCGAATGTGTCGTGGACGAGTCTCGGAACACTGTAGTACGTTACACTGTCGTCGTTGTGGTCTTACACGATGGCTATTCCCTAGAGGCGCAGATGCTGACCAGTGACGATCCCGAAGGTCCGAGGTGGAAGAATCTAAAGATCGAATTCAATGATCGCATTGAAATTCCAAAATCACATAGGTCGTACCATCTACGACACACTCCCAAAGCAATCGGTTCTTCAAATAGTGTGTTCTACTTCACGGTGGAGTCTCCGAGGGATTTCTCAATGAATTACGTCGTTGCTATCGACTCGAAGCTGGAAAAGACTAGTTTAATCGAGATGAGGTCTCCGTCCCCAGACAACTCCCAATCCGACTGTGAGCTATGGGTTTTCGAGGATCGCTACTATTGCATGGTGAGCGGTCGTGAAATCGAGCTGTGGGTCTCTACGAATACGAGTGATCCGATTAATAAGGAGGGTGATTTCGGATGGCATAGGGAGTATTGTTACGCTAGAGTGAAAGGTGGCCTTCGTTATTCCATTGGAATGATGAAATGCTTCCATCCTCGGAATCCTCTGCTCATCTTCTTAATCTCTAAGGCTGATAAGCTCCGAGAAAATGCTAATCTCCAATCTTTCGATTTCGAAAAGGGGGAGCTCAAAGTCTACAAATCTCTTCGACATGAGTCACATGACTATTATATTTCTACAATTGTGGTTCCTTGTGAATGTCTCTCCTGGCCTATTTCCTTACCTACTAGTACTTAGTTGGTAATATAAGCATTCTTTCATATTCTCATCATTCATATCTAATCTTTCTGCTTTCCTTTTATAGGAATTCACATCCAATCTTCTTGTTTCTTATTTTGGTAACATTTGAACTACTAGAATGCTTTCAAAGTGCTATTGTTTCATCTCCCAGTTGCTTTTAATAATTTTTAATATACTCCTAATTTTGTGCAAAAAAGTAATAAGAAAATTGGATATGGATGGAGGAAGTATATAATAGTCCCTTGCGAGTGTTTCTCATGGCCTATTCGTTTTTCCACAACAAATTTATCCGTTTAGGCAACGTTATCTTTGATTTAGTTAATTGTTCCATTGTTGGAATTGTGATTCAAAAATCATTAGTCAAAATTAGTAATAATAATTTCTAGTATTGAGTTAGTGGGTTTGTTGTTTTGTTGTTTATGCATGGTTCATTAATTAGTAGACTAGAAGGCCTACTCTATGTTGAGGTTGGTTCAGAAAGTTGCAAAGTTTATCGGTAGAAATTCCTCCATTGTCTCTCTACTCTAAACATGTTTTGATAGAAATGATCGTACTTGTATATATTTTTGTTGTAAAGCACTACTACATTGTAATGAAGCATTGATTGGTTGATTAATCTCCATGACTGGTTCCCCAAGTCGGAGTGTGTGGTTTGTTGCCTCTAGTCGGAAATAATGCTATGATTGAAATTTCCTTAATTATTAGTTTACTACCATAATTATGCAAGATACTTAAAAAAATAATTAAAGTTAAGACCTTGGCTTAATAAAGTGGCCAGAAAAAATCATGTGTTCTGCTTGCCGTCTAACTCCTGCATATCTACAAGCCAATCATCTTCTACTGTTCAAGGCAACACAAGATTTGGAAACGTAATTATAGGTTTTAGGCCGATTATCAAAAGACCATCGATTGGAGTTTTCCTTAATACATCTAAGGTAGTGTTTGGGAACATGGATTTGATTCTCAAATCCAAATTTCACTCAAATCACATGTTTGGGAACTCTAGGATTTGAGAATTTGGATTTGTATCAAATTCTTAGGAATTTGAATGAAATCATTTTAGTTGTAAACCAAATGACACCCAAAACCCTGTCATTTCCAAATCCAAACTTTCTCTCTCCTCTCAAAATTCCCCTTTTCTCTCTCCTCCTTCTCCCCACCCAATTCCGCCACCACCCCCTGCTGTCCATACATGCACCTCCACCAACCACCTCGCCGGAGACACCGTGACAGGCGTACGGATAAGGCGACCCCACTGACGTCACCCACTGGCCCTTCCATCGCCACCACCGGCCTCCACGCCACAAAATATCTCCCTCGATTTTTTTTTCTGTACTTCCCAGCCGCCTTCGTTGCCGCTAATGTCCCTGGAACCGGACCTCCGACCCCCGCGCATCTCCACCATAGTCGCCGCCCAGTCGCCGCCCGACCGTGAGGAGAGAGAAACGAAAGGGAAATGACAGATGCGATGAAAAAATGGTTGTGGTTTTGCAACACAAAATCAAGGAGAGAGAGTAAATGAGGGGGGAGGTGGTTTCTGTGATGGATTTAGGGGCTGAGGCGGCTGTCGACGGCGGTTAAGAGGTGGTTTCAGTGGTGGTGGGGTGAGTGAGGGCAGGGCGTCGGTGATGGAGCTGGAGGACGAAGAGATAAAAAATTGAGGGATTTGGGTGAGTTTTATTTTTAGATATGATTTTATTAAAAAAAAATTGGAATTTCAAATTCTTTGTATTTCAAATTTTAGATTTCAAAATTTTAATTTTCCCAAACATTGGATTTGTATTTAAATTCCAAATTCTCAAATGATGGATTTGAAATGATTACAAATTCATAAATTTGAGTTTCCAAACACTATCTAAAAAAGATTGGGAGTTTGCGTCCACTTAACACAAACCCTAATCACAAACATTATGCGTAAACAAAATACTCGCTAGGCAAACGACTAAATATAAACTTAAAGCCATATAATCCAATTGCTCCTGATTAACTTCATAGTGCAAAAGATGGAGAGAAGAAAAACGTCAAAAAACAACCCAAGCCAATCTATCGATTTGAATCAGAAACAAGATATGAAAAATTCATGTCAATCATCGAAATCGTGCGATATCCCTGATGATATGTTGCTTCTAGTCCTCTACAAACTGTGATACATACCAAAAAGGGCGTTATTGTCTTTTTAGTTTATTTATTTGTATTTTGTCCTTTCCTTAGTTTGTTAGCTTATTTCCCAAGAAAGTCTAGCTATATAAGAGGTGTGTAGTTGTAAGAGTAAAACAAATCAATGAAAATCATATCAAACTCATTTTTGAGAATACATTCTTGCATTTCCATTTCTATCTTGCCACTCATGAATCCTAGGTGACATTCTAATTCTCACCACAGATTTATGTTACAATATGAACCTATCAACCTCGTAAGTTGAACAGTTCATCACTATCTTTACCGTTTATTTCGTTTATTCATTTTAGATCGTATCAAACTGCCCATGAAATCCAAAGTACGGTTCCAATGTGTTTCGAAGCATTGGCGTGACCTGATAACTAGCCAGACTCGACTCGATAGCTGCTACTCTCAATGGCTGCGCAAGTACTCGCTATCTCCAACCCCCTCCCTTTGCGGCTTCTTCATCAATTATGAAGATCGAGCTCGTCAAGATGGCCAAGATTCATTCGACTACGTGGGCATTGATCAACACCACCTACTGATATGAACATAGATGATCCTAAGCTTAACTTTTTGCCTAGAGTGCATTTTGTCTCGGATAAGTTGATTGATATGTTGACTAAATACGCAGTTCACCGCAATGATCTTCTTGAAATGCAAACTCTCTCGAATAAGTTGAGTGAGTACGCGGTTATTGCTGCTTCTGGGGGCCTTCTTCTTTGTGGTCATAGGCGGACGAGGAGGCATGACGTCGATTGGTTATATATATGCAACCCTTTTACCAAACAAGCTCTATACTTACCCCAGCCGTACCCCGATGAAGGCATTCTGTCCGTAGCCCATCGTAGCTTTGGATTCGAATGTACCGTGGATGAATCTCGCATGGCAGTACGTTATACTGTCGTAGTTGTGGGCATGAAGACTCATTATATAAACGTCAAGATGCTCACCAGCGAAGATGAAGGTCCAGAGCCGAGGTGGAGGGATATAAGGATCGAATTCACAGAAAGGCTAAACTGGAAAATATTCCACTTTCACATTCCCGCAGCATTCGGGTGTAGTAATGGTGTATTTTATTTCACTGTTACCTGTGTGGGTCGTATTATTCATATCGTTGCTGTTGATTCGAAGCAGAGAAAGGCTAGTGTTATCCCCTGGGAGTATCCAAACGACCGTGGTCGTTGCCCTCATGTATGGGTTTTCGAGGATCGAATCTATGGATTGATTTGCTCCGACGACAGCCCTGTAGTCGAGCTGTGGGTTTCTCGGAAGTGTCCGATTGAGGAGCGTGATTTTGGTTGGCAAAGGGAGTATTGTGTTAGTGAACTTGAGCGTGATTGCCCGGGGATCATATGCGCCCATCCTCGCAATCCTAGGATCGTCTTCTTTCTCACATCGGCTGGTCTCAAATCGTACGATTTCGAGCAGGGGAAAATCCAAGTCTACCACACTCTTTCACTACCCTGCATTCCTTCAGTTTTTGTTCCTTGTGAATGTTACTCATGGCCTATTTCCTTATCACCCACTTAGCATGTTCATTCTTTTATAACACATCGTTTCAGTAACAACCGAACTCAATCTACTGTCTGGAACTCTGGACATACAATGTTGCGCATTAACGACTTCAATCTAGTGGTGGAGGGAAGTAGTGCGGTCCTTCAGTCTCAGGTGTCATGAAATTTTCCCAGGAACCTCAAGGCAGGATTATTATGGTAGGCAAAATATGCGTAGTAATAGTATAAGACTCTGCAAAAGAGCGCAAAGATTTTCCTTTGAATCCACAGGTAATCGATCTTCTTTACGACTTTCTTTGACAGTAAGATATAGTTTCAGCTTATACAATGTAGTAAAAATAGATGGTCTAGTAAAATCAGAGCCTCCTCACATAACTCAGCAACGCAAAATCACTTTAGAAACCTATCTTACTCTCTAATCAAGCTTCTTGCTACACCAATTGTCAAATACCGATTAGGCCCAGCATGATAAATTATTTTTCGAAGACATACAGTTGTGTAATGTGTAAGAATAAATGCTTAACTTTGTTCTGCAGTTTCTTTTCTGTAGGCTTGTAATCTCGCTTTCAGTTTCTTGCTCTCTTCAAAGTTAGCCTTCCTCTTTACAGCTTTCTGAGAACAGAAGACGGTTCTTAATGCTGATTATTAATGTACAGAGAGGTTTAAGCACACATGAAAATGTGAATTAAAGGAAGAAAAAGTTACCTCCTGCCTAAAGCAACGGTCAAGCTTAATTTTAAGTTCTGTGCAGTTGCCGAAAAACTTGCCATAAGGGTGTTCCACATGACATTTCTGGAATTCCTCAATTATCTGCACACAACAATCAGAATCACAACTATCACTGATATTCTAAGACGATGATCAAAGAAAAGATCAGGTAAAGAGCACATATTTTAGGACCATAACTCATTAACAGTCAACAATCTCTTTCTAAAAGAAAGTAGTATTCAAGATAACATAAAAGGCTTGTTTCGACAACCAAAATGGGATGAAAACAATTAACGAAGAAGATAGAAGAAAGGTCAAAGAGAAGATAATTAACGGTTTGGCTATTTGGCTGACTCAGAAGGTAGAAGGAAGGAACGGTGCATCTAATGGAGGAGCTAAAGACATAATCTTGAGACATTCCTAATCCCACCCCATAGCTAGTGAGCCAAACTTGATTCTTTGTTGTCCAATTTCCATCTCTACTCGTTTAACTTCCTTCCTTCCCAATTTGAAAAAAGCAATTTCACATTTAAATCCCATCAAGAAAATTCAGCCAGAGGAACAATCTATCTGGGTAGTAACAACCAATGTTCTGCCTGAAGATAATATAAGTCCAATGCTACCCACAGAGCACGAAAGGACAGGAAAAACCAAGGGCATTGCAAAATAAATAAAAAAAAATAAAAATAAAGACATACATTAACTCATAGCAACCACACCCTATCGCCTGTCCATTTCAGTTCGGACCATGAAATAGGTGTATAATGTATAATTCAGTAAAGCCTAAAAGGCCATCTAGGCAAATGACATGTGATATAAGACTAGATAAAAACTGCATAAGCAGATAGTTCAACTTACTTCAGCACACATTGGATGTCTGTGCAACGTCAGTGGAGGATGCATCTTGAATCAAACTAGCAAAGAAAAAAATCGTTTATTACGTAAGGGAAACTTTGGGAGATCCAAAAGTAAGTACATAATAATGAAAGTTTTCATTATAAACATCTTAATAACAAGCTTAGCAGGGAAAATGTGACACACCTTATTTTCGGTGGCTTGACATCAAAAGATAACAGAAACTTAGAGGCCTCACTACCGCAAGCAGGAAGTTGTCAACCTGGAAAGACAAAAAGGTAGTCAACAAACAACATAGGAAATTAACCTTTAGAAGTCGAACCTGCCATTCTGAACTTGCCCTCTATCTGGGACCATGTCATGTGAAATTTAGAAACAACACAAGCACACAACTTTTGTAAAATTTATCTGATAATTTTCTTAGAAACTCATAGTCAAAAAAAAAAAAAAAAAAAAAAAAAAAACTTAGGAAGAAGGGGAACCTGTGAAGAGAATTGGTCGAAACATATACCAAAACAAGCAAAGTGAAGACAGTCTCACGCAACGTGTTGTGTTACATGAATGCAAACAACCGATTTTTAATTCCCTAGAACTACCAAAAGATTGCGTGAATGGGAATTTGATGTACGAAACCATAGACCTGTTATAGCATAATCAAATGATATGCCATCTCCTAGAGGAGCAGATTTTCTGGTACTCAGACAAAACTAACTAATTCAGACCTTTTCCTACATAGATGAAATTCCTGAACATATTCCTCAAAGCACATATTATTCCTACCTCGATAACCCTACTTTCCTCTGCTCCATTTACGTACTTATCTCTTACCTCGGCACAACTTACATTTCAGATTTTCAGCCCCTTCTACATAACAGTGGGTTGCCTATAATTCCCGAATTCGGGAGAGCCCGATAAGCTTTCCTCTCATGGCTTAATTCCACTCTATCCACTAAAAGATCAATAGAATCGTCTAATATTCGCTCAAATATCGATTCTACGCAAAATTAGCTCCACAATAAGCTTATTTCTATCCCCATTAATCCAATCAAGCAAATTACTCACGAAAACAATCGCTTCGTATCAATTAAATCATCAGCATACACTTACTATCATCATAAAACACCATTAACATCACTAATTTCAATCCCCAATTCAATCAATCAAATTCCCCCAATTTCAACATCAAACCCTAAATTAACACTTCAACATGAACAATTAACAATCAATTATCAATCTTAATCATAAGAATCATACTCTATTACAAACCCTATAAATGCTAATCATGAAAAATGGCTGTGTTAATTAAGCTTTAAAACATGATTAATCATCAAATTAACAATATATAATGAAAATATTAAGCTTAAAGAAAGTTATACTAAAATCGAATTGAACGAGCCGGAAATTTCGATTAAAAAGAGATATGTGGAGGGGAGAATCACCAAGTTGTGCGGCGGAGTACGGCGGCGATGGGTGTTTTCCGGCAGTCGAGTCGGCGGTGGTAGGCGGAGGAGGGGAGATAAGCGGGCGGAAGAGAGCCACGTACGATGTGAAAAATAGCTGAAGATCGATCGAGTGAAAGAAAGACAGGGTTGAGACTTTAGAAGAAGAAAAAAAAATGTTATTTTACTTTTCTCTTTTTTTTTTTTTTTTTTTTTTGTGTGTGTGTGTGTGTTATTCAATTATTTTGCTTACTGAAAAACAAGAACAAGAACTCGAAATTCTTCAATTATCTCGATAATAATATAGAGGAGTAATTCATTTGGTTCTAAATAGTTTCTCGAAATCCTTCTCATATGATTATACGGAGTATCAGTTTATATCTCATTTTTCTTTCAAAAAAAAAAGTTTATATCTCATTTTACGAAATTTAGAATAATTTATAAGAAATCTTTAAATTGTGAGATGGTGTCATGGACTCGATCATGGTGCCCTTGGAAAATTAAAACGGTGAGTTGGTGATTGATCTCAAAAAGAAATTCTTAAAATGGTATCACAAGATTTTGAGTAGTTTAAATTTATAAGGAGTAATGGATAAACTGATCTTGTAGCTTTACTCTCAGAACGTGCATTTTTATTGAGCGATGTTACCGTAGCATTTCAATTTGTGTGGGCGCAAAAAGAAAAAAAAAACATTATGAAAATTGAAAACAATTGCAATATTAGGTTCTTTTTTTGGTTCTCAACAAAACATCAAAACATTATCATGTGTGTGGCACTTGGCTTTACTTTTATGTTTCCTTAGCCTTTATCTTTTGCATTCACAACTTTTCCACAAATCCTTAAAACTCAAAAAATATTACTCAAATCTCAAAGAAAAAAAAAACTCAACTCAAACTCGAAGCTCTTGCACTATATTTATAGAAACAATGACGATATAGTATCATTAACTTTGAATGCATAAGACATGTACTCCGATATGTGTTAAGGATTTTTGTACATTCATAAGTGTTATGTGGAGTGAGTAGAAACATTGATATTTTGATAATGGTTTTTCTAACGTGTGCCTAATGGGCACTATTGGGCTCACGTTAAGAGCCTATTTGTTTCCCTAATTAAGTGAGATTCTCACTTGAAAACACAAAATATGAAATTTCATTGTTGAATTGAGGAGAAAATCACTTAATTAGGGAAATAAATAGACTCTTAACATGTGCACACTTTACAAAAACCATTTTGGTAATAATAGCGTGATTGAAGAAATTGTAGAAGAGAACATGGAAATAACAATCTTATGAAAACATGTGGGCCTTTTATCATTCAAAGACATTGAACATGTCAATTGTTAGCATTTCACAAAAATATAGGTTTTAATTTATTTTTCAAACACCAAAATATAGTTTCCACTAGTTTAGATTTAAAAAGGTTAGTTTTTACAAAACCAATCTAATAACTTGGGAATAATTGCTCCTATATATGAAGATTGATTTGTAGAAAATGAGTGGTTGGATTTACTCCTTTTATAATGGCTACTTTGGTAGCCATTGTAAAATTAGTAATATATAAAATTAGTGTACATCAACCATTTTCTTTCTCATTGTGAATTTTTTCATTTAATCAACCTCTTTTTAATACAACGAAAAAAGAAACATTATTGAAACATATGTACTCCAGGCGAACTAGTAAGTAGATGAAATGGCTTGTCATATTTTGTCACCACAAAATTTGAATCAATGCACGGTAACTTTATAAAGACATGGTACTTATTGAAAGTGGCAAAGTGCTTAGCTAGAAATTGCCAAACAGAAGGGTTGTTTGGTTGATAACTCTTTGTAAAATGGAGGATATAGTATACTATATACTCCGTACTCCGTATGAGTTTGGATATCTTAAAAACTTTTACTTTCTATAAACAGAAATAGCCGTGTATAATTTACCACATCCGTACCTACTTTCTTTAAATAAAATATATAATTTGTCCATTAAGTTCGATTTATTTACGTTTGTTTTGAATATATGAGAGATATTCAAACGAATTGACAAAAATCAAAAGAAATGGAAATAGTACTCTAAACTTCAAAAGATATTGCGATAACCGATGTGATCTTTGTAACTCGTACTTCCATTGGTAAGATTTGGAGTTGTTGTATGACCAAATACACTCAAACATACATTCAACGTTCATAATAATTAGCTTAGTTGTTATTCGAGACCCCAAGTAAGTAGAGACCTTTGCTTTATCCTTCAAATCAAGGCAAATAGGCCTATGAAATACTATAGCACTTTTTATGTACTGTCAATGTCCAAATTGAGAGAGTATCATTTTTATCAACTTCCTTCACAAATCAACAATCATGTCCTTTTACTATTGCACACAAGTCCAAAAATTGAACCAATTGTCATCGTGTCCTACGTAACTTTCCTCAAATTAAATACCAGCCGGTCCATTCTCAGCCAATTTCACATCTATCTGCTCTCCAAACTCCACGAGCACCCCCAACAATTAAAAGGAAAAAAAAAGTGTTAAAGAAGAAAAATGGTTTTAAATAAAAAAAAATAGGTTAATAAAAGTAAAATAAATTTTAAATTTGGCCTATGCAGGTCTCGAATCTGCGACCTTGGCGTTATTAGCACCACGCTCTAACCAACTGAGCTAATAGGCCTTATTGATAATATCAACAATTTGCCAAAATTTAATTATTAAAAACGAAAATGATTTAACTAAAATGTCGAGAAATCAGAGTTTTTTTTTTTTTTTTTTTTTTTTTTTTTTGCATTATGCTAAGAATAAACCTATACAAGTTTTTTTGTGCTTAAAAGGATGAATGTATGCAACTTTATTCCACGTGTTGACATATGAAAGCTCGATAATGATCAATTTAAGTTGCAATACAATTTCACGATGAAGAATTGAATGATAACTTAGCGATCGATCAAATTCATGTACAATGACAAATAGGTGGCCTACATTTCATATCAGTATTGGAAACATATTATTTTTCCGTACTCAAAATTATACTCCATATGTGGATGTTTTTGAGAGACACTGGGATAATATTGTCGACTTGTTGCTCATATTTATAAGTTGGATAAAAAGTGTCAATCAACCAAGAGTTAATGTGAATTGTGAAGATAAAGCATAGAGAGAAAAAACTAAAGATCTAAAAGAGGTACACATTATTAGCCACATACTAGTACTTCATATAAATAGGCCATATAGGTAGGGATAGGATTTATGTCGTCGTTACATTGCTAAATGTTAGAGAAACACACACGCACACAAGCTTCTTAATGAAGCAACTACTGATCATATTCAACCACCCATGAAGACAAAGGGCTACGAGCCTAGGTCCAGTTCCTCGTGCGCGGCCTGCAAGCTCCTCAAGCGCCGGTGCTCGCCCACCTGCATATTCGCACCTCACTTTCGGGCCGACGAGCCTAAGAAGTTCGCCAAGGTTCATAAGGTCTTTGGTGCTAGCAATGTGAGCAAGATTCTCAATGAAGTCCCAGAAGAACATCGGGAGGACACGGTCAACTCGTTAACGTACGAGGCCGAGGCTCGCCTACGTGATCCCGTATACGGGTGCATAGGCGCTATTGCGCTCCTCCAGAGAAGGATGGTGGAGCTACAACAAGACCTAGCCCTCGCCCGGGCCAGGTTAGCCCGGTGCGCGACTTTTCAAAATAATAATAATAACAATAATAATAGTAGCGCTTCTACTCCGCCCTTTGGAGTGCACAATAATAATAGTGTTTTTAGTGCTAGTAGTGCAAATAATAATGAGGGTGTTATCGTTGATGGTATATTAAGTAGTGGTCATGTTCACAATATCGTGTCTATGTGTAACAGGTTAGGGCCGGAGTTGAGCCAAAGCGAAAGTATTGGTTCGCAATTTAGCCAAACTAATAATAATGGTGGCGACGATTGCGACTTTGGCCAAGTTCCTCTCCTTCCTTTGTGATGTCTCAGCTCCCCTTTTTTTTTCTTTGTAAGGTTAATTTAAATGTATGTTACTCTATAATGTACTCTCTTTGTTTACATGGTTCCTCATAAAGAATTATGTGATGTAAATATATCAATGTTCCATTTTTAATTTATGTGAAAGTTTTTGGCTTTTTAACTGTAAGATAAAGACATGCACTGTGATAGTACTGTTACAACTAAGATTGCAACCAGTACCTGAAGATTATGACATTAGAGCTCACCTATCTAGAGAATAATATCCTAAAGAAAATGAAATAAAGGTTTTTAATTAAAAGAGGGTAAAAAGAAAAGAAAAAATAATGAAGGGGGGTCAGAAAAGAAAAAATAATGAAGGGGGATCAGAAAAGAAAGGAGAGAGTAGTGGTCAGTGGACAAGGCATTAATTTTGGTGTGTCCTAAAAATGTAAGGCTAACCACTGCATTTTGGGTCACCACAAAATGTACTGGGTTGGCCATTTCTCTAAATTTGATGCGACATTTGTGTTTCGAGCATGCCCTTCACTTCAAGAAAGCCACTCATTTATCTTTCTCTTTTGTGCTCCCTTTTTCCTTTCTTTTATATTTTACGGAGATTTTCGCCTCGTTTTGTTGAATACTTGATACGTGAAGAATTGACCGAAAAAATTGTCGAAAAATGAATATGTGGGGAAAAAAAATGGGGTAGATTAATTGGTATAATTTTCATGGTACAAAAGTAAAACCGCCTATAAAATTGACCAAATATATATAGGGGTCGTTTGGATAGCATAGGAATTAAATTCCTATAGGAAATATGATTTCCCGGGAAATGAATTCCTATGGTAAATTCACGGGAATTTGCCTTAGAGCGTTTGGATACCATCTAGGAACATAGAATTCCTTGGAATTTATTTTCCATGTCTTGTTTGGTAACCATATAACAATTCATTTGCTATTTATTAAAATGACTAATTTACCCTCTATTTATATAGCTAAATAAACATAAAATAAACAATAAAAGGGTAAAGTAGTAATTGTATACATTTTATACCATAGGAATTGTGAATGACCATGGGGGGCTAGGTAATTGAATTCCTATGCTTCATAGGAATTAGAAATTCCCAAGGAATTTCCAATTCCCAAGGAATTTCCAATTCCCCCACTTCTACAAAAATGGGTTATCCAAACAACCCCACAAAAACCCAATTCCTAGGAAAATGAAATTCCTATGGATTTTGAGGGTATCCAAACGACCTCATAGTATGCACATGTAGTCAATTTAGTCATATGTTCATAACAAATATCTTATTTTAGTTTTTGCACATTAATCTACGTTATAAATGTATGATAAGATAATGTTATGAGCTTTTTCAGTTTCTATCTATTGAATTTTGAACGGCCACATAAGTGGGGCTGTTACATGACTATTCAATAGCCCAAATCAATATGACATTAATCTCCAATTAATCAGCTAATTAGTGAGATTAATTCCTATACTAATTGCTCTATGAGAGCCAATATATATGGGGAATCAGATTACCCATATGACTGATGGACAATGGACGAATGGTCTAACGCAATTAGAAATACACACATACTCATACACGTATATCTCTAAGTTAAGTCGAACCATCACAAGAGTGACTTGGGTCTTGGGGCGTGGACGCATTCCGGGACTCTAGTAGCCACCGGAGGAGAACCAAAGAGGACCGTGGGCAGTGAGCAAGCACAACGATCCTAAACCGCTTCCGCATCGAGGTTAGTCCTAATTTCCAACAGTGGTATCAGAGCAAATGTGTTTTGCCTCTGCCCCGATTGGTTAAACTCTGTCAATGTATGAATTTCGTTTTATACATGTCGTTTTATTGAATTTGTTTCATGAATATAGAGAACTGTTTAGACATACTGTAATTACATTGTGGTACATTTGTGTTTAGTACACAGTTAAATTTCGCCCAAATTAGACCGATTAATTCAAGGCCTTCGTGGCCACTCCCACCTTGCTTTGTTTAACGCAATAAAATTATTAACCCATCAACTCACCAGTACAGTACTCGGAGCGTGTCAGTCACGCACCACGGATGCTGGCTTCAGTGGCCGATCAGAACGAACCTCGGCGCGTGTAAGTCGCGCACCACGCATCTTCACTTCGACGGCCTCACCCGTGTCATGTCTCATGTATGAATTTGTATCACCTATGGCGGCGTGAATGTGTCAATCAAACCGCCGATGTATTCCTGGCCGTGGCCGGAATCGTGCGCTCAAGATCAAACGACGATCGATCTAACTTAGCTTTGTGCTCGTTGGTCATTCCGATTGAATGTTTTTTTTTTTGTTTGATTTTTGATGGGTTTCTGATCTGATTGATTTTGGGTTGATTTTGTTGCATCGCTCTTCTTCTCTGTGAAGAATTGGAGAAGATATACAGAGACAAAAGCAGGTACAATTGTACAAGGAAAGGATTGTTTTTCAGTTTTTTTTTGGGTGGCTCGGCCTTTGTGGCTTAGTTAATTTGTTTGACCCAGCCACCTGTACAGTTGTATTGCACTAACACTTTTGGTGTGTTAATTTCCGTGTATAAGTTTCATATTTTGGGCTAGTTTAGTACTCGTAATGTACGGTATCCTTGTAATGTATGTCTACTACTCTATTCTATGCATTTGTTTTGCGTTAATCTCGATTAGATGATTTAGTATCGTAATCTGGATTAACATTGCTCATATACTACTTTATACAATTATGTATTGTACGTTTAGCCCCAATTTATGGTGAATATGTTTCATTTAATTTGATTATGTATCGAGTGTTATATAGATTTGTTCTTAATACCTTAGTGATATCGGGTATTGCGCTACTTAGTATAGCGAATTCATATGAGCAAATGCAAAACAAGTCTGATGTATAGACCAATCTATGAATTTGTTTCATCTAATTTGAATTAGACCTTGTAATTTTGTTTTACATGTCAAAATTCGTATATCTTAGTGATATGAGTTATTTTGCTAATTTGTTTTGCAAAATATGAGTTTATGAATTTGTTTCATAAGACTATTATAAATACATTTTATACGAGTAGTTAACATTCTTAGTGATTTTAACTATATTGTTCAACTTTTATGAATTAGTTTCATAACTTACTAGTATGTACATGTGTTCTACATACCCAAGTTCGACGTCTTTGTGACATGTAGTCTTCGTGACATTTTGTTGTAACGATGGAATTTTATTTCGTATAAAATTGCCAATATCTTAGTGATAATTAGAAGCTAATTAGTTTGGCCCACTTATGGGTATCGATTGATATTTAGTGTTAAAGTGCTAATACTATATTTTGTGCATCTTACCCATATTGTATATAAAGAAGAATTTGCATACGAACAATGATTAGAATATTGTGAATTTGCTTCAAATTAATATAATCATGCTAGTGTAAATTTGTTTTACATATCGGTCGTATCTTAGTGATTAAAGTGCATGAAAGTTTGTCTTCATGATTTATCGATTCGATATATTATGTAAATTCGTTTTACACAAATGACTTAAATATCTTAGTGATAGTGTTTTAAGTCGACCTAGTATCTCTGTGATTAGTGGTCGGTACAACTAAGTTTTGTACATGCAAATTCATTATTCTTTTCAGACCTTAGTGTCTTTGTGATTAGTGGTCGGTACAAATTAGTTTTGTACAAGCAAATTAATAGAAATATTGTATAAGTTACGATTAATTTTCTTTTTAATTTCTTACCGATTTGTGTAAATTTGTTTTACATAGAACAAATAAAGTGAATATGTAGGTCATATTCATGTGCTTTTGCTAATCAGTTTAGCAATGTTTACAGGTCCGATGAATTTGTTTCATTTTAGTATGTTAATTAAATTACAAAGTTTTTCGATTCTATGTTTATTGTGATGATTATGAGCTTAGCGAAATTTTCGATCAAGCAACATAGATGAGGATATTTTTGTGTAATTTAAATGTGTTGCCTAACGTCCAGTTTTATGTATACTTGTAGATGGCAAATATTGATTTTTAGTGATTTGTTCACTACTGGCAAGTTATATGGCACAAATTTCGAGGTCTGGGGAGAGAAGATTCAGTATCTTCTCAGTAAGAACGGGGTTTTAGAAACCTTATCTACTGCTATGTCCGAGGCTGCTAAACGGCAGTGTAATGAGATTTCGTATCAAAACTTGTTCCAAATGAAAGATCATGAGGCGCGGTCAATTATGTTATTTTGTATGCATAATGGTCTGCATGCTGATTTCGAGACTTGCCCCACAGCTAAAGAGATGTGGGATAAGCTACAAGTCAGATTCGGTTCAAAATCGAGTTTGGGGCTTTGTGCTCTAAACTTAAAGTGGTTGAGTATAAGTATTGAATCACACGAGGATATTACCGAACACTTGCATGTCATGAGTGACATGATACGTGACTTGAAAGCTAGTGGACGTGATGTGTCTGACGATGAGGTATTTATAAATGTGATTCGTTCACTTCCATCCGATTCTGGCGATTGGGATACCTTTAAACACCACCTCATGTGTAATAGTGCATACATCCCCACGTTTGAGGAAGTCTCGCGACTCATTGAGATAGAAGTAGCACGCCAAAAGGCGCTGAGGCCTTCTAGCTCAATGATGCTTGGATCAAGAGATGATACTGTTGTACGACACAAGGCTAAGTGCCATGGAGAGAAGACTATAACATGTGAGAAGTGTTATAAATAGATGCGCCAAAAAGGGTCATTTCACTCGTGTTCGTCTCGAGTCAAAGATGGTATCCTTCTCGGCTCAACCTACGAACTATTTGTTTGTCCATAAGCATAAGTTGCTAATCTCTTCCCATTTTTGAATTGTAGAGATAAGGACGAGCACGAGAATAGTTCCAAATCAAGATGTTATTGTGGGCTTTCATCTTGTTGATAGATCCATAGTTCGTCTTTGTTAGATAATGATATAGAGGAACACGTTCTTTATATTAAAAATTATCATCTTAATGGTGTATGTAAAACAATGTGTTGTTTTATGTTCCATACTCTACGCATTTTGTGTGTGGTGTCGTTTAATATTTCAATAAATTAGTTTTGTTGAAATGTTAGAGCTCTCATTCAACTGATAATTTAGTATTTTCGATCTCAAATGTAATTGGCAATATGTTATACCATAATTCTTGAGATTTTGTACTCCCGACTCTTAATGTTGTAATTTGCCATTTGCCTATCTATGTTATGATTTGTTGTTACCTTACATTTGTGGATTGCCTAAATTCCTTTAGAGTTAAAATTCATTCTATATAATTGTGGTCTTTTTTCATGAAAAAGCGTGAAATATATGTCCAATGTGTTCTTCTTCGTCATATCTACTTCTTCGTGATATGGATTTTGTATCTATGATCTAGTCATTATAAGCACTTGATACGTTCATACGCGTAATGACCGAAGTAGTATTTGGAAGCTAGAGGTTGACTCCTAATTCCAATATGGTGGTTCATTTGATATGTTCAGTAAATCTATGACGATCGAGCAAGAAGAATTTATAATTACTTATACTTTGCAGTATAGAGTATGGAGAATTCTTCCCCTATGGGGGAGATGCGTTGCATGCGGCAACCACCTTTCTCAATTGCGATTTATATTAACTTTTTGTCGTCCTTTATAAGTTATGGGATGCTTTAAGGTGTTTTGGACTTTTCGACGTTTTTTCCAGATTGGTTAGTTATGTGCGTAACATGACCCACAATTGTAGACTCATTTAGTCATTCTTGACTTATGTGGTCAATTAGACTCTTACTTGTATTGGTTACAAGATCTATCTCTTGGTGAGGGGGAGGAATCATGAACGTTTCATGTCACCAAAGATAGAAGAAGTTGTCCACACGTAATTGGATAGTGGGAGTAGTTCCACGACCCAAAGTGGTGGAAATTTGTGTACTAAAGAAGAACATGAGGTTAGTCTTTAAGCTCTCATATCTCACTCCTATTTAGAATAGTGGGAGAGATTTCTTTAGTAAAGGTGTTTCCTCTTATACCTCTTTTGTTGAGGGGGAGGACTTACCAAGTAATAAAGAATTGATTAACTCAAGTAGGCATCGTGACACTAGGTTTTAGACTACAAGGGGACATGTTTCTTCTCATTTGTTGAGATCTTGAATTTGTTCGATTTCTTCTAACTTTGGTTGTTCATTTATACTTTGTGTTTTGCAAATGGACGTAAAGACTATTTCTCTATACATCGATAAGTCTACTGAGTTCGTCCCAATAGTTAGAACAACAAGTTAGTATCTTGTAACATCTATGTCTAGAGCGGTCTCCCAGTTATGTTTCTTCAAAAATTCGTGAAAGCCTTTCATGATTTCTTCTTAGTAAAGGTTGAAGAAATTTGGTGTATATGTCAAGAAACAATTTGTATGTTTTGTGACGTATATGTTAGAAGAAACATGGAGATTAACTACACGAGTGATGCTAGGTAGGTCCTAGTTCTCTAAATTATGAGTGTTTGTCACATAAGTTTATACTCGTATTTTCTCCAAATTAGATACCCCTATGTCTTGTCCTGTGTCTAGAACAAATGGGAGTAAGAAACAGATCATTCATTGCTTGTTGAATTGTGTAGTCGGAGATTTAATGTATGTCTTGTTGTGTACTTGGCTAGACATTAATCTCGTGGATAGATGGTAAGTAAGTCATTACCAAATGAATTCACTAGACTTACAAGCAATTGAGAGAGTCTTGTTTCACCTTTGTGGTGCGAGTAGCTTAGTCTTTTGTGGACGTATAAGCTAACTGACAAGATAGTTGTTGATACTTGATTAAGCATGTTGCAAAATATTTGTTTCCAAGCTCCTTTGTAGAGCTATTTTGCTAAGAGCTTAATGTAAGTTTATAATCTCGTTGATTTCTGGACTTATATGAACATTTGTAGTATAAAGGTGCGTTCCTTTTTGACATGTTCATAAGCATATGTTGCTAGTTAGGCATGTAAAAATGTCACCAGGCTTTATGACACCTAGTCACACAGGTAGTCGCCTTGGCGCTTGAGTAGCGAGCAAGATGAGACTGAGTCATGTTAACACAAAGGGTGTTCATTGTAAAATATCTTTGTACTTGTGTTGTATGGATAAGATATTGACTCGTTACATAGTCGCCTTAGTAAGTCTAAGATGAGACTCTAAAGAGTCGAGTATGACAAAAATCCTGATTCATACTAAAGTCTCAAAACCGAATATTGAGTGTCAGATTGGATGTTGAGCACATCGATCTCGTGGCTCAAGTTAGACATTTGAGTGATGTCTATGATTCGCACGACGTAGTAGAGTGACATGCCCATCGCAGTGGGAGCTATGTTGTGACACATACATCATACTATGTGTGTTTTATATCGACCGTTATAGGAGTGACAAATGATTCCCTACTTTGTCACTGTGTGAGCCCTATGGACTTTCGGTGTCCAATTGGAACGGTGCCCTTTGACTTAGAGCTATGTTATGAAGTCAATGTTTGATGTTGCTACTTTAGTGTGTCATCCAAGGGCCAGGATGAATGCGGTTCAGCGGACCACACTAGGAAAGCAATCAAGTTGAGATGGATTATCATTAGTGTCTAAGGAGTAATCGATTCGACTTCACCATATTATGCCGGCCGGCGGTTATATTTGGTATATAACTATAATATGTTGATAGCATATAGGGACAGTGTATGCTAGCGGTGATTTCCGAATGATTTGGGGTATTGTTATCGTGAAAGTGTTATGTTAGTTTTGATGGTAGCTTAATATAACACTACTTGTATATTTTTGGTCGCACACCCCATTTCCCGTATGAAACTTTAGAGATTGTTGATGGTGTTTTGAGTTATGCTATTTCGTGCTTGGTTGTGTACCCAAGTGGGAGTATTGACTTGGTCGTTGTGTGACCGAGTGGACTTGGTTGTGTGGCCGAGTGGGAGTATTGAATTTTGAACGGCCACATAAGTGGGGCTGTTACATGACTATTCAATAGCCCAAATCAATATGACATTAATCTCCAATTAATCAGCTAATTAGTGAGATTAATTCCTATACTAATTGCTCTATGAGAGCCAATATATATGGGGAATCAGATTACCCATATGACTGATGGACAATGGACGAATGGTCTAACGCAATTAGAAATACACACATACTCATACACGTATATCTCTAAGTTAAGTCGAACCATCACAAGAGTGACTTGGGTCTTGGGGCGTGGACGCATTCCGGGACTCTAGTAGCCACCGGAGGAGAACCAAAGAGGACCGTGGGCAGTGAGCAAGCACAACGATCCTAAACCGCTTCCGCATCGAGGTTAGTCCTAATTTCCAACACTATCTTTTATATTTTTTGAAAAGGGGAAAATGTTACTCGTATGAGCTAATTTTAAAATCATATTGTAAAGGTTTCCAGCTATGAATGTGGGATATGTAGAAATACTCTGTTCGTTGCCTTACCTATCAACATACGACTGGAAGAAGAAATCAGAGCTCCTTAGGCAGCAGTTATCGGCTATTTTAGATCATTTGAATGTGGTTCCTACTCCTCTATCGATAATGAGATTTTTAACCCTAAAACCAAAATAAAATTAGCTAACACTTTAGCTAATGTTATTCTAGGTTTAGTAAAGTGTTTTGATAGTTTTCATTGACATGCAATAAAAAAAACTTGATTTTAAGGGAAGAGGAAGTTGACTGATTTTTTAGAAAAAATAAAGGTTTTTCTCTCAAATCATCTCTCTAAAACATGTTGTATTTGTGAAAAATGATGTAAGTTATGTGTTTTGACCATAAAACACATTATATATAGTGGTGGTGGCAAATGACTATTTTGCCCTTACTAAATATACCCCTTAACATCTTCGTGAGAAATGGCACAATGCTCCTTGTGACCTTGTACTCATAGGAGCATGGTGTTGGGGTGTCAACCCAAGTCCCACATAGAAGAAACTATGAAATAATAACTGGTTTATGAGGTCTTTTGGGTTGAAAAGACACCCATGTCTGAAAACCGTGCGGGCTTGTTACCCAGCCCAAAGCGGACAGTATCAATGTATCATGCTAATTGTGGAGCCCGTGGTTTGACAGTCCACAACACATGGTAAAAGGACTTTCTTTAAGCAGATTGACGGCTCTTGCTCTCATTTTGAGAAGTGACACTGCTAGGAAACCATTATGGTAATGTTGAGTGTAGTTTTCCTGCTCAATTTTTGTGAGATTGTCTGTTCTGTGTACGGATATATATAGAGTTTACGACTACTTATGTCAACCTTTGTACGTTATCATCTCTAACTGTTATGCATAGTGTTTTCATTCTCAGCCGATGCTGCTACAATTACATTACATGACACTTTTGATTCATGTGGAGCCGGTAGTGAATTCGGGAGCAGATTATTAGAAATGCTCAACAACTAACTAAGTTGAACGACAAAGCCCATGCTTTGGCATACATACAATTGCTTACTTTACTGGTTTACATGCTTAATTCAATGCTTGAATTTTGTGTAGGTTAGGTATTGAAGAAGATGAAGAGACGACACAGTTTAACATTCTTACACAAGGTTACGATCTGTGAAAATAGCAAAACTAGTGTCTAGTGCCGGCGTGGACCGACCTGCAACTTCTGAAGCTTCGGATGTCAAGTATACGCAGCCAGTACGTGATTCTTCCTCGGGTATGTAAGAGCTCGTTAAATCTCCGCCTCCTTGCATTCTAAATAAATAAAACACTTACGTTTGCATGAGGAATCTTTCAAGTCGTTGAATTTCACACTTGCAGCTTGATAGTCAGATCAGCGTCCTGTAATTGATGATAAAAAATCCGTGACAAGAACAGGAATCATTGCAATGTATGTCGACCTAGAATCTTACTCGATCATTTATATACAAAACCAAAATAACACGTTGAATTGCTCTGAGTATCATCCAGGCAATTGGAAAAATACTTTGATATGCTGAATCCTTCATGTTGTAAAACCGCAGCAGCTTTACAAGAGCGAAAATGATTGACAGTCTTTAATTACGTTGCAGTTTTAGCAGCCTGTGATGTATGTCCTAGAAGTGTCTCACATCGACATGTAGAATTTTAGAGGGGAGAAAAATACGAGAGTAAACCATGGAGGAAGTTTACTGTACAAACTAACTCAATTAATCTCTTAATGATAAGCCCTTAAATAGGCATACAAAAACAACAACAAACCACTAGCTATTTGCACGTTATTCTCCACTCTCCTAATTTGATGCAACTACTTAGCACAACTAACATATCCTACTCGACCTCAAAAAAAAAAAAAAAAAAAAAAAAACTAACATATCCTACTCTCCCACGTATGACTAACATATCCCACTCTTAGTTTGACTCACTAATAATCAGGGATACACTAACTAAAACTTAGGAATAATAAAACTTTAACATTGACTAATTATTTTGGATCATAAATCCAACACGACATTGGCATATGAAGACAGAGGAGTAAACATGTGCGCTAGAAGATACGTATGCCTTTAGCCTTACACCTTAGCAATTAGCACAATTTGCACGGAAGTGTTAAAGATTTAGAATGGAAGGAGCTTTTCAGTAGCTTAGTCCCCAGAGCTTGAAGCTTTCAGCAGAAGCAACAGTAGCATGCAGTAGCAGTGCGTTACTCAGATCAAACGCTCTCTAATAATGCTCTTTGGTCATCGATCAATACCGTATTTTCAATTTCATACGTAACTTCAGAATTAGCGTTTTCATCACACCACATATTTCACAATTAGAGTTCAAAGTGTACTGTTTTCCTATTATATTTGATCGAAAAATTGTTGCAAACAGCAGTTTAGAGAAAGATGGCATGTTATATGGAGTGTTTTTAATGGTGAAACTCTCACCGGGTAAGAAGTAGGGCGAAAAATAAAATATTGAAGAAAAAATAAAAAGAGGAGAGAGAGTGTGGGAACCCGGTAGAACTTACTACCAGGTTTTAATACCAAGCTTTGAGAGAAAGATGGTGGGGGTATGAGTGTAAAGAGTGGGGTAAGAGAGAGAGAAAATAATGAATACAAATAAAAAAATAGGAGAGAGAAATTGAGTACCACATTTTAACCCGCTAGGCCGCCAACCATTAATAATGCTCTACAGCTCGTTGCTCGAACTCTTTAGCAAGTAAGAGTGCAGTAGCAAAGTGGTTACTCAACGCTCTTTGGTCATCAATACCGATTTTTTCATTTCATAGGTAAATTCTTATTGAACTTTTTACCATTGAAATAATTTAGTGATAGGAGAGTCGTGTCGCGAGATTTACCCAAAAGAGGGGGTGAATTGAGTATAGATTTTAGTTGGAACTTTTTCATTTTTGCTCGAGTTGTTATGTGTAAAGCAGCGGAAGAGACAAGCTAGTGTAGTTGTAGTTTGTGATGGTACAGTGCGCAGATCTGAACTATCAAAATTGAGATTTATTATATTATTCAAAGTATTCCATTTTTTATTGCAAATTAAAACTCCACATTATTCATAGACACTCGTACACACATCACACAAAAAATCACCTTGTTACTTCCCCCATTCTACATTCCCCAAATTATAACAAATTAGTTTTAAACCCCGTGAAATCACGGACATGTTAATGAACCATGTTTATATATATTTTAACATGGTATAACACGACATAAATGGAAGTGGCTTAGTGGTAAATGGTTTCACTTACAAATTAAAAAAAAAAAACATAAATCCCAATTCCCAACTCGTATCACATTTTCCATCAAACCTTAGAGAAGGCATTTGGAGCTACTGAACAACATGGGATCGTGCCTTTAATTGTATGCTTTCTATTCGTCCATTTGCTTTGTTCTGTTTGTTCAAAGTGTGAAATTGATTTTGTATGGGTCTAATTTGGTTGGGTTTTGCTTTTTCAGGACATGGACCCTGATCTAATCAGGAACCTGAAAACTCTACGAGGATTTCAAGAGTTTTTTAGTCCATGAGTGGATTAAACATGGGACTAAGACTGAACTGAGTCCATCCAAGTGGGGATGGTTGCTTGTTGATATGCATTGAGCATGGGACTTTGAAGCGGTGCTGGATAAGATATTGTCTAAGCAACTGGAGGATGAGGAGGAGGAGAAGAAGAAGGATGATATATAATTGACCTATATGGTGGAGTGGAGAGTATAGTAATAAAGCTCAAGATTTATGTTTTTTTTCTTCTTCTAATTTGTAAGTGAAACCATTTACCACTACGCCACGTTCATTTATGTCGTGTTATACTATGTTATAATACGTTGCATATATAAACATGTTCATTAACATGTCTGTGATTTCACGTGGTTCAAAACTAGTTTGTTTGTAAGTTGGGGAATGTAGAATGGAGGGAGATAGCAAGGTGATTTTGTGTGAGTTTATATAGGACTAGGAGTATAAATATGTGTGTATGACGACAACATAAGGACAACAAGGTGGAGGAATTTCGTAGCATATGACTTTCGGATCGGCTGATGTAAACTATAATGTGGAGTGGAGAGTATCGTACTCTTGATTACAAACCCACAACCCAAATCATATGACCCAACATATAAATACATATCCTAACTCATTTTCCCTCCCATCTCATTTATTTTTTCACTCACTTTCTGACAAATCTAATTTTCTCTCTCATCTTTTTTTTTTTCCAAACTACTTCCTCGTTTATTATCTACTCCATTTTCTCTCTCCTCCATTTCCATGATGGCTTTCGCACAAGCGCGTTACTCCAATTTCGCGGCTTTTTCGTACAATCTCGTTACTCCAATCCATAGGTATGTTATTCTTATCATCGATTTTTCTAAAGTTTGTCATTTGTTTTGTTAATATACAAACTTTTAATGATATTGCTTCTAATTCACATTTTTTTGTGTTCATCAATTCTAAATCGACTTATTTTACATTTAATTTGTTCGTCTCGATTTTTTAGGGTTTCGAGTTGATGTATATCTTTTTTGTACTCTTATTAGTTAGTTTATATGTGATTAGATTGTATTCGTGTTTGATTTCAGTATATTTTGTTGTCAATTTGAGTTTTTTTCTTTGTTTACGAATTTTTAGGGTTTCAATTTAGGATTTTGGTGTTTCTCAACTTTTAGGGTTTCGATTTGGGGATTTTTATGTTTCTCAATTTTTATGTGAGTCATATATTCATCATATAAGGTGTTACGTTCATGATTGTTGTATTAAGTTGTATTCACCAGTTTAATCGTTATATTAATCATACTGAGTTATATATTCATCATATTGGATGTTATATTCATTGTATAGAGTGTACATATTTTGTGTACTATATGTACCAGTTTATTATATATATTGTTCATTTTAACTGTTGTATTCATCACGTTGTATGATATATTCATCCTATTAAGTGATGATATTTTTTTTTAGTTCAAATGTACGTATGTATTTGTTATGCTATATTCGTCATTCTAATCCTAATATTAATCATCTTGAGTTAAATATTCATCATGTTGTTGCTGATTACTCGTGGTTTGAGGTCACGACATTCGTCATATTCATCTGATTGAATGTTGATATTCATCATATATCATGTTATATTCATATTCTTAGTGTTCAGATGACATCTTGTTTTGTTTGGGGATTCATTGTTCAATACTCATCATTATTGTGCCAGTAATCATTATTTGTGACGTCGATATTCATCATCTTGATGCTGATATTATTCATATTGTTGTTGATATAATTCTTGACGTTAGTTGGTGCGATTGTTCATATTCATCTAATTGAATGTCTATGTTCATCATATATCATGTCATATTTATTGCTTTGTGTTATCATATCTATCGTTTCAGATATATAATCATCGTTTTCTATTATTCCAGATCTACATATTAATCTTTCACCTATTTTGAAATATGGTGTACATGTAACAACTAACAACCCTACATTTTCGACAATATAAAGTAAGAAAATGAAGGATTGTTATGCCGCCGTTGACTACCAAGTCAACGACAAGGCTTATTAAATCAAACTTTTGAAAAGAAACAACGAATGTCAGCGGAAGACTTGTAGCTAAGTTTACAATCCAAAATCAAACCAAATGAAATAAATTACAATCGTTCATAAAAATCCAAATGTTTGACGAATTTTGTTCTAGAAACCTCATGTCATGCATCAACATCAAGTAGACAAGCAATCACCTTCAATACCTGCCAACTGCGCCATCGTAGCAATGACACAGGCCCCAAAATAGGGTAGGGACAAACCCAAACAGAAAGAACGTCAGCACAGGCTGAGTAAGACATCAAAAGAAAGTAAGATACGCTCCTTAAAATGGCGCGTAGCTACAAATAACTGAACAAACTATGCCAAGCAACAAAGACAACAAAACATTGGGCACGACTCGTGCACAAACAGTGACAACAGCGGACACGACTCGTGTGACAGGTTACACGAGTCGTGCAAAGGTCAGCCCGTGGCTGCCTAGTACGAAAATCTGTTAGTCTTTCTTTTAATTCCTTTGACAACAATATACGTTCATCGAGGGCCTCCGTGAGGTCCCTAAAGACAAGCCAATGGTCCTACCCCAAGACTACCACATCTATAGTTACAAGTAACGCAACCTAACGACTCGAGTGTGCACAACCCTCACTAGAGGGCCGGTAGGACGAAACCACCTCTAGGAGGAAGTCTATTAGGGGGTTCGGTAGCTGATCTCCGACCCACAATACTACCTTGATCAGAGGTACAAAACAAAAGCCACATCCGCATGGTGTGGTGACGGCTCCTATGTCCGTCCCTCTAGATGGGTTTCATTTATCGTCTCGTTCTTTCGATACACTTTTGATTTGTCATTAGGGTATATTATTTGTGTTACTGCTTTTCGATTTATAAACGGCTGCAGCCGGAACAAAAATACTTGAATCAACAATGGACAATGGCATAGCCATAACACAAGATGTACATGAATATGAATTTCGAAAATGAGGGACATGAGATGTAAGAAACACAATTATGGATGAACCGACTTATTAGTAGGCTTATAAGAATAAATGATACAAGCATGCTCAACTCTTAGAAGGTCAACGTTTTACCTTCAAACACTCGAAGGAAATTAGCCAGGTATCAAAAGTTCAGGAAACTAGCCAGGTATCAAAAGTTCACGAAGAGCACTTCCTCAAAGTCACCACCTAAATAAGTAGCAAATATAGAAGGATTACTACATGTCACCACCTAAATTACTTAGAGAAAGATTTGCTGCTTTCGTGCTTGATGGCTTAATAAGTAGCAAATATAGAAGAATTACTACAAGTCACATGACAACCATTCTTAATCAACTACGTCAAACTCATAGCAACACACAACATACTCCCAACAACATTCAACATGACAATCCCAACAAAACATGAACATATGACCACCAAATCAACTCCAATTCGCGCCGAACTTGCACAACAACTCCACAAACATACTAATTATAACAACGTTTTTCCATCACTTAAACACCAAAATATCAATCATAACATCCAAAATACCTAAAAATCAGACCTGGGCAGAAGCTAAACAACTCACACGAATAATTATAAAACATCCCCTAATTAATACCATAAGTTACCCAATTCATTATAAGTAAACCCTTCAAATTTCATGCAATTCCGATCATTAAACCATCATCAAATAAACATACCCCCTGATTGAAAAGCCCTGAATCACCACTCCATAAATTCATGCATCAACTTCATATCAGCACAATCATGAATAAATCATAGGATTACAATTTCTACACCCAAGTTCATGCTTAAACCACAACCAAACATGCATATCAAAAGCCCTAAATTACAATTGTAAGAAAGGTGTAGAAATCTTACTATTCTTGATATAAAAATCAAGAGGGGAGGTAGGTAAGAACGGTGGGGCTGCGGTGGTGGCGACGGTGGTGCGGCGGTCGCGGTGGTTGCGTGGGAAGGAGGGAGCCGCTGCTCTCTTCTCTGCGCGCGTACGTCGTATGAGGGAATATGGGAGGGTTGTAATTAGGCAATTTGCCATAAACTTAACCCAAATAGGAAACTCGATTTAAAGTAGAAATTCCCAAAAGTAGTAATTAATTCTCAAATAACCCCAAATAAATGTAACACCGCTAATCAATAATAGTCCCAAAAATTACGGGGTGTTACAGTACACAAGTAGGGATGGCAATGGACCCAGGACCCGACCCAGACCCCTCGGACCCGACCCACTTGGGTCGGATCTGGGTCCACTTTTTGGAGACCCAATGGATCTGAGTCGGGTCCAGACCCGATGATAAATGTGTGGGTCGGATATGGGTCTTTGATATGAGACCCAGACCCCACCCATGGACCCACGGACCCGGCCAAAAATATAGAAAAAAAAAAACCTAATTTATCACGATCCTAGCCTTTCGCTTTCATTTTCATTTCTTAGTCTTCTCATGAGTCACACACTCACGCCCAATCTTTCTCCGCGGCCTCAAAAGCCTTCGCCACTGCCTCAAAATTCTTCGATGCCGCTCTTCCTTAGTCTTCTGAAGTTCTAAGTAAAACAAGATGGATGAGGATTGTCCATCATAGTGACGATCGCAAAGCACATCGACGCATTAACGATTGTAAACCACATCGAGACGGAAATATCATAACTTCCGCAAGTTCTAAACATGAAAAACTTGATTTTATAAAAGACCCATCTTGGACCCAGACCCGGTCAAGACCCACTGGATCTGGGTCTGCTTCTAAAGACACGGATCCGGGTCTGGATCCTATCGGACCCGACCCAGATCAGACCCGACCCATTGCCATCCCTATACACAAGTAATGGATGTGTATATTTTACCGTAATGGCTATTAGCTCAATGGTAGAGCGTTGTGCAAGTTGCCACATATGTGTGGGTTCGAATAATCCCACATAGTCAAGACACTATCTTAGTACCGCGTCTCTTTCGATAATATGTATTTTTGTATCAATTTAAATCAAAGTGTCGATCAATTGGGGAATAAAAAATGTGTTGATGAGATAGTTTTGTACAAGTATTTCTTAAATTCGTCAACTAACTCCTATATTCTTCAAATGATGAATTCTTATATTCATCATAATAGAGAGAAAATAGAACCAAAAAAATTAATTTATTGATAAATTCATCAAATGAATCTTAAATTCAACACATAATAATTTTTGAGTAGAGAAAAAACTGGGTTGGCCACCCACAAAATAAATAAATAAAAAAAAAAAACCTTGGGTTGGCCCATAAAAGGGACAAAAAACCCAAAATGTGTATACGGGTATGATTTGGAAATTAGGAATATAACTGACTACTGGAGTACTAGACCAACTGAGCTACAACACTAATTGATATTTGGAAACCTAACAAATTATTATAGATGGGCGCCTGGGACTCTGGGAGTAAAAATGCAACCTATTAGATTGTTGACCCGGCCTCTGAGTTCGTTTTAGACTGAAGGAATGTTCAGCCTATTACCAGATATAGGTATGGAATTCTTTTTACCTACCGGGTAGATGTGTGCATTTGCCCTCCATAATTGGGAGAAGCTCATCCGAAACTAGAGCTAGAAACGCTAAGAACTGTACTCAGCAAGAGTCATATATCCCGTCTGGTCCCGCAAGATCAGATGTTTGTTCCAAAAAATACCCTGCTCTAGGCTCAGATCGTATCTCGGCTCCCCACTAAGTTCTTGTAAATTATTATTGATTTTCAGTGATAATAATAATAATAGTTGCATACATGCTATAGTATGTAATGTATCCAATGCAAGATCGAGATATTCGAATATCATTACAACATGCACGTTAATTAACCAGCAAACTAACCAATGCTATGTCATACTTTGCAACAATGCAACCTAATCTCAACAGATATTCCTGATTAGCCATTTCAAATCAAATCCTATCTCTCACAAAATAAAGAAAAATTGCATTTGTGAAAAAAGTGAAACGGATCGGATCTTTGATTTGCCTCCACTCTTTTTGTGAAAAGGGGTGAAAGATGTAGAGTTGGGTTTTATCAAAAGACCCATATGCATGCAAGTGGGTGGGAATTATGGCAGATTAAGGAATTTTGAGGATGCAAAATACGGAGTAAGATCCATGCATATCCATCTCAAAAGCACATAACCAACGTCTATATATCTTTATGGTATGTATAATCTCGTGAGGTCTAAGGTTACAACTTACACATGTTTAAAAGTACGTGATAACCTAATAAGCGTACTAGTTGTTTAATTATTCTATGACGTGATATTATTAATCGTCCATATACTGTTTCTGGACTTGAGAACAAATTATGATGAAAAATATTTGGATAATTTTCATTGCAGTCTAACGTAATTTGTGTATTTACACTGTCTATACCAATTTATACTAAACTTTCACATTGAAAGAGAAAGTTGCTCTCTTCGTTCATCTGATCTATACATACTATTCCGATTTGATGTCTCAATATATTCAAAACTCCACAAAAAGAAATGAAAATACTAGATTATTATATCCAATCTTTAGCATCTAGCGTAATTTATGTGTTTTCTCCGAACACATTGTCCTATATATACCAGTGACAATGAGCCTATGTCTGTCAAGTAGATATGCATACATACAAATGAAAGGGTGAGCAAGCTAAGCCGGCCAATCTTAAATTCTTAATATTGCCTTTCCTAATTTAAGTATTTTGGCCACACTTTATAAAAAAAGGTCGGCGTTTGTAAGTTTGTTATGTGATTGTGATATGTAAGTGTACGTACTATGCATTAATTAGTCCACTCATGTACTCATGTGTAGTCACATTATCATTGAAAATATTAAATATATATTGTCATCTTCCACATACAGTATTCAGTTCATTTTCATTGAGAACTACTGTACTAAATTCGGAGACTTAATTGTTTGTTTCAATTCACATAGTCATACTATATGTATCAGACTCGTGCACTATATATATAAGTATCGTTTTTAAGGGTCGGGTAAACTAAGGCTTATGCAACGACATTCTTATATATTTCGAGATCTTTAGATAATTAAGTCGGTGCATTCGACACGCGCCTAAAGTCACCCTTATATATATTGTTCCCCATTTTCAAACGTAAATATGTGCATTATGCATGCAAGTTAACGTAACTACTTATACATACAACATACATACTGACATTCAGATCAGACAGACAGTATCTCTGCTGGTTGAAAAAGTGCAAGCAAAGGCCTGAATTCAACGCATCACTCACGCTAGCTTTGCGTATCATTGAATGACTTATGCTTCGTATATCAAGAGTCAAAACTGTTTCTTGTTCCTTCTGTGTGATCTTCGTGCAAAACCCCACCCCCTACGGCTTTGGTCGTCGATTCGAAATGTGTGTACCGCATATACGGATACCTTCAATCAAGAAACAACTAGTTTGCATGCCCGTGCCACGCCCGTGCTATATATTTATATTGTTTATACTCATAAACAAAAATGTTGTCTTATCTTTGTTCTAATAAATTACCATACTGATTATTTTTCATAAATTAGCTAATACTATACTCCTCTATTATATTATTACCATATCCTAACCAAAAATTGTATTTACTGCTGTCCAATTAATGTATGATAGTTTATTACCATATCCTAACCGATAATTGTACTTAATGCTATTTTTATGTTATGTCCAATTAATGTATGCCAAGTGGAAAGACTTGGTTTCAGGTTTTAATATATAGTATTAAATTAACAATTTAGCATAATACTTGAATTGCTACAAAGTCTCTGCAAAGTTTCAATTTTTATAAATTTGCCCGTAGAAGATAATTAAACTAAAGTCATTTACGAAATACTGTATGATTACTTAAGTCGTGTTCCATAATATATACTCCGACATAATTACCAATAAGGGGGAGCAAAATAGCAAAGGTATGCTTGTCTAGAACCAGTAATAGGCCAAGTTTTTTGTACACCTACTACTATTTCACTGATTCTAAATGTTTAGGGCCAGCAAGAAAATCTTGAGCTAAAGAAATTGTGAATTAAACAATCATTTCGTAGAACTTTTGCTAAAAATGGAACATATTCACAACGTATATATGGAACACTACCCTTTTAGAGGGAATAATTGTTGTACGTAGGGGAGATCATATGCAAATCTCACTAGCTCGTCCCACATGGGATGTAATCATGTTTTTCTTTTTTCTTTGTCCAATTAATTGGTAGCTCACTTTAGTTTCATCTAGATTTAATTCAGGTTGCGGAACTGGTATGGCTTTCATTGTGAATCTTCTAATAGAAACTTTCTAACACATACAACGTATATGTACTCCGTATGACCATATATATACGATAGGGTAGCTAGCTAGAGCTCAAATTTGAGTGGCGGAAGGAATTAATATATGTTGAGTAAGCCAAATGAAACAATTTCCCGTCTACACCACCGTCTCAGCTCAAGCGCCCCGGTGTGTTCGAATATAATTGTGATGCAATAGTCCTAGTATAGTAGAACTAAGGATTACCAAATCCAACACTCAACCACATGCTGCAACAACAGGCAAATCAACAGCAAAATCTCTTGCATCCATCTCTTCTTTCATGTCAATATATATATGAGATCATTGCATCCACATCTTGATCTCCTCCCAATTTTTCAATTTTAATATGATATGCAACGACTATTAATGTAATTGTGTCATCAATGGGTCCAAAACTCCAAATATACTCCTTAATTTCATGACACCTACTATTTTGTACTCCGTGCTCCTACCAAATATTCCTCTACGTACGCTCTAATCAAGTTCCATGCATGCTATTATATTTTCTAATCGATACTTAATTTCCAATTTTCCATATTGCATGATAAACATTTCATATTGTTAGTCAGAGTTTGTCTTGTACATGGTCAAACTCTCGTGAACGGGAAATATAATGAAATGATTTTTGATATTGATTAGTACTCCATTTGCAAGATCAAAATCGAATATTCAATCATTAATTTAAGCGACGAGAACAGAGGACAATTAGCTGATACGTGTGTGTGTGGTAAAAGATTTCCGGATCGACATAAATCAGATCCACGCTTAAAAAGTGTGTGTAGTAGAAGTAGAAAGTAGCTAGCTAAGTGGTATATCGGAATCTTCCGTACAAACTAAGTCCAATATTTGGAGCAGACACTAGGCCATGCATCAACATCCATGGCCATCATATCAAAAGTTAGCTCAAAATTTAATTAGATGCCTTCTAATCTAATCTCTAATTATACGTTTGTTAATTATGATGATTATTATAGTAGCTCGTGAGGCAACATTATTAGAGAAATCCTTATAATCCGCTTATTATTAAGTAACGTAAGATAGACAGACAAAACACAAATGGTGTAGCTGTTCATGTCCCCATTTTCTATCTTCTTCGGTTTGTACATTTGTTTTAAATTAAAAGTGACATCTACTCAGAATCTCTCCCAAATCTTCCACAGTTCCTAACCTCTCTCACGATCTCAATAGTTAATTGATATTACAATAATAATCGCACCCGAATAATGAAGTCTAATAGTATATGATTACGATGAGATGATAATAATAAGCGCTATGTCTATATATACTCGTTTTGTCGTGTTCTATGTTTAACAAATTCAAATTAAATATTAATAATTCCACTTGACGTGAAAAATAGTCTCTCATAATTATTTAAACTGGATATATATAATATGCGTTATTACGATGCATGCAGTCATAAAAGGGCACAAAATTACGTATATTACTTAATATTGACACGAATTTTACTAGTCGCAACCAAACCTGTTAAATTTTCACACAACTTGAGTGACACACCACACACACAACTCACTACATCCTCTCCCTATATATAAGAACTTTGAGCACTATTGTTCTCTCATACTGAGCTCAAAACTTTCACACAAACAATCACAATCATCATACATTTTATAATATCAAAACTTTCTTTTTTTCCCAAAAAAAGAAAGAACACTGAAAAATTCTACCAAAAATGGAAAGTGGTAAAAAATTTGTTCAAGTAAAAGAGGCAACAGTAATAACACCATCAGAGCCCACACCAAGCTGCACACTTTCACTCTCAACCCTTGATTCTCAGCTCTTCCTCCGCTTTTCCTTCGAATATCTGCTGGTCTACACTCCTTCCCCTGCACTCGACCACAGGCAATTCCTATCCCGTATTAAGTCCGCTTTGGGCCGGGCCTTGGTCCAGTACTACCCTCTTTCGGGCCGAGTAGTCACGTCGTCTCCGGGTCGGACCCTCCAGGTCGTCTGCCGGGCTCAGGGGATTGTCTTTGTCGAGGCAGTGTCCGGGTTTAAGAGGTCAGACTTCGAGCGGGCCCCGCGCCACGTGGAGCAGTGGAGGCAGCTCCTGTGGTTCCACGTGGACGATGTTCTTAAGGGGGGTCCACTTGTTTCTGTACAGCTGACGTGGCTTGCTGACGGGTCAGTGGCTATCGGGTTCGGGTTTAACCATACGGTTTGTGATGGCATTGGTGCTGGTGAGTTCATCAACTGTTTTGCGGATTTAGCCCGTGGGGCCGGGCTTCGTGGGCCTAAGCCCGTTTGGGATCGGCATTTACTTGACCCGAGCCCGATATCCAAGCCCAAGGTAATTGATATTTCGGGTCACCCGGAGTTTAGCCGGGTTCAGGATTGCTGTGGTGGGTTTTTAGACAAGTTTTCAATTGACCAACTTGTCCCAACTTCAAGTGTCTTTGGTAAAGTCGACATCGACCAGCTTAAAAGACAAGCTAGTGTTACGACTAAATTCACGTCTTTCGACGTTATTTCGGCCCATATATGGAAATGTTGGGCCAAATCGTTACGTCTTCCTTCCAACCAGACGCTAAAATTAGTTTTCAGTGTAAATTTCCGTAATCGGGTAAAACCAGGCCTAGCGGCCGGGTTTTACGGGAACGGGTTTGCTCTGGCGTGCGCCCAAACTACGGTCAAGGACCTAACGGAAAAGGGTTTAGGGTTCGTGTCGGAATTGGTTAGGACAGCCAAGGAAAGGGTTGATGACAAGTATGTAAGGGAAGTGGTAGAGTTGGTAAATGGTAACAAGAATTGCCCCGACTTAGTTGGTGTGTTGATATTGACCCAATGGTCAAGGCTTGGGCTGGAAAGGGTTGACTTTGGGCTGGGTAAGCCAGCCCATGTGGGGCCAATATGCAGTGATAAGTACTGTTTGTTATTGCCAGTCCAAAATCAGAGGGAGGCAGTCAGAGTTATGCTGGCTGTCCCTACTTCCGCGGTTGACATGTACCAACATTTATTGAGGAAACCTTTGTATTGAAAATTTAGACATTTTCTTTTTGGAGTTTTTTTAGTAGAAAATTCTCATAATAATTCCAATATTTTAGCATGTATATTAATTATTTGACGGTGGTTCTAGTTCTCTAGTACGGTTTCGTGTGGGGAGTAGTCACTTTGTGCATGGTCTTCATACTAACTCAAAGTTCTTACCGAATGTAGTTCGGAATTTTCATTGGAGTTACTTCATCCTCTTAAGAAACATATTTTTTCGTGCCCTATACTATAAGCAATTAAGCATATTGAAACTAAACTGAACGATATAAGTCGAATTTGTTCAATCTTACTTTTTCTTGTACCAGTCTCGTTTAACCTTATAGTAAAAGTGGTCTAACTTTGATCTAAGATTGACGTATAAAATATATCTTTCTAGTCCTAACGAATTCCATTGAAAAAGAAATTTAATTTTGAGTAACGCCAATGTTAATTCAATGGACACAAAGTATTAATTACTATTTAATTACTACAAGGGAATATTTGTTTAGACAGTATCTTCTGTGCTCATATTCTGATATCCATATTGTCTAGTCGTAATCAATTTTACCATAGTGCATAAGTTAGGAATCATTTTAAAAAATCTTCCATTTACCTAGTTTAAAATGGTAAATTATGATTTTTGCACTATACATTGGATATACAAAACAAAATAAGAAGTAAAAAAAAAAAAAAAAACAAATGGATATACTAAATATTGTTTCATTCATGATTTATTTCTTGTCATCTAATATTGCTACTCATGACCTCAAATAGAATGTAATCATAGATTATTATTGGAGATAATCTAGTTTCTAAGTAGGTCGACATATTTTTAGACCATATACTGTTAGAAGGTTATTCTTGATTAATTTCTAACTTCCAATAGTAATGTATGTATGGATAATATAATTAGGAAAAGTAATCATTTTTATCCTTAAAAATTAGGAAATGAATTAATAAAAAAAAATCTTTTGATCATAATAACCAAATTAAATAGAAATTAAATTATAGAAAATACCAGAGAGAGAGATCTCAAAGGATTTGAAAGGGTTCTTTCTAAATTTTGTCATAAAATCTATACATATAAATATGCGCAACTCTAGTACAAATAAAAAGAAAAAAAACTCTAGTTAAAACTCATATCAACTTAAAACGTACCAACAAATACTTAAAAGTTAAAATCACGTGAACCCTTAATTTTTTTGGTGGGTTTTGAGCTTTCTAACGTTGATTTCTTAGTAAGATTAAGATATGGCATCAATTAACATCTTCAAGATGTTTATTGTTGTGTTAATTTGTGTTTTTGTTAATGGAGTTTTTTCTATAGATTATAAGCAAGCATTATCAAATTCTTTGTTATACTATGAAGCTCAAAGATCGGGCAAGTTGCCTGCTGATCAACGAGTTACATGGCGTGGGGACTCCGGTTTAAATGACGGACGCGATGCTGGGGTACGTGTTTTTTATAAATGATATCTTTAGTAGAGATCACTTGTATTTTGAATTTGATCGAGTTTGTTAACCAATTTTGTTTGCATTTGATCGAATTTACTTTTTGTAACTATTATAAAAATGTTCTCTCTAAAAAAAAAAAAAAAAACTATTATAAAATGATTTCAAGATTTAGTTACAAAATTGTCTTATTTTTGTTCAACGGATTCTAAACCCTAAATTCACAAATGTGTCTGAATTACATCTACCTCGGTCGGTTGAATAATGTATTTTCTTCCAATATTTACTGCCGCTCAACTATTTGTATTCTTAATCATTCACTCGATAAAGATAAAAATGAATCAGATTATCTTGGTTGTGACTAAATATGTGTTTCAAATGTTTGAGTTTGGTAAAATTTGATTTACTACTTGCTATGTTTGTACTTTGTAACGTAAGTATTATTGTAATTACTTGATCAAACTCTTTCTCCGTCCTAAATTTTGTGTGATCATATGATTAATTAATTCACAATAAAATATCATAATAACAAAACACACATAAAAAACGTACAAGAATTCGTTGAAACATCTACTAATTTCAATGGATTGACTAAATCGTCTAGTAATACATGATTTTAGGGCGAACTTCTCGTCTTCATTTGTTATATATATTCGTTGCAATAATATTAATGTATCATGTGTAACAGCAAAATTGTGACATTCCACCTTCCCGCCCCAAGAATATGGCAGTCATGCATGCATATTTTCCTAGCATTGACTAATTTTCAATGAGTACTATGAGCTCAAAAAAAAAGTAGTACTAATTTGTCTCGTAGTATTCATATCCAATTCTTAACGCGATATGATTATGCGTCGTGTGTACGTTACATTTATAATGTATTATTTGATCTTTTTATCCCAAGCCTCGTCTTTTGTGGCGGGACGATTGTTTGAGACACTGAAATAATGTTATAACGATTATTAAAACAGGTGAATTTGGTAGGCGGATACTATGATGCAGGGGACAACGTAAAATTTGGATTTCCTATGGCTTATACGACAACCATGATTGCATGGAGTGTAGTAGAGTATAGCTCACAACTTCAGGCCCAAAATGAGCTCCAACATGCATTGGGAGCTATTCGATGGGCGACGGACTATTTCATCAATGCTCACCCACAACCGAACGTCCTTTATGCCGAAGTCGGCGATGGTGATTCCGACCACAGCTGCTGGCAAAGGCCGGAAGACATGACAACGCCGAGGACGGTCTACAAGATCGATGAGCAAAATCCAGGATCAGACTTGGCCGGAGAAACCGCGGCCGCTTTAGCTGCTGCTTCACTTGCTTTCAAGAATGTTGATCCCACGTATTCCTCCTTACTTCTTACCCATGCACGTCAGGTAATACTTGAAATTCACGTTAGACAATACGGTATACATATTACTCAAATTCGATACCATATAGTGACGCCACTTTATAAGTCTTTTACATATCCTTTTAAGTTTTAACGTAAGAGTTAAATTTGAAGGATAATGAAGGTACATTTCATTTGTAGTATCGGGAATGATATTATTATGCATCAATTTTGTAACAGTTATACGACTTTGCAAGAAATCACAAAGGGAAATACTCGGATAGTATTTCATCGGCTGCGAAATTCTACTCTAGCAGTGGTTTTGAGGTAAGTAGGAATCATAAAACTTCCCTTTTCGAGTCTTCGATCGATTGGTACTTAACATATCACTTAGCTTGACTACGATTATGTTTTTGTACCTCGTACACTAAATTATGAGTCGTCAAAGTAAAATCTTAAATAGTGTCAAAGCAAAAGTGTTGTAATCCCGTAGAATCGGGTGGAACATTATCGGGTTATCTATTGGTGGTTAATGGTTAAATTATGTTTGCATGCAGGACGAGTTACTTTGGGCTGCAGCGTGGCTACATAGAGCTACAGAGGACGAATCGTATATGGAGATCCTAGGCGACTCCCAGGGCACTGGTGGAGCCCGATCAATGTTCTCTTGGGATGATAAATACGCTGGTGTACAACTTCTCGCTGCCAAGGTACATAATCAATGTCTCCTAGCTTATGTGCATCAAATTTATAGATGCGCAATTTATACACGTAACTCACTCCTTTTAATGTACCTTGTTTGGAGCGAGAGCCTCCTATGTGACGATTTTTTGAAATATGAATGTATCTCTCACGAGTACTTGACGTATGTTTGTTGATGTAAATTTGTAGAGTGTTTTAGAAGGCAAGGCGGTCAGCACTGGAACATGGGGGCAATACAAAGATCAAGGAGAGCAGTTCCTTTGCAATTGTGTGCAGAAGGGATACGGTAACTTTGCCAAGACAAATGGAGGATTGTTATGGTTCAATGATTATGATAATCTTCAGTACACAATTTCGGCTTCTTTCGCCTTAACGGTGTACGCTGATTACCTCTCTGCCCATGGACAAGCTCTCAAATGCGCTTCGGGCTTGGTTAATCCACCGGAACTTATTGCTTTTGCTAGATCGCAGGTATGGTTTAGCTCGAAACTTGGTAGTTGACATTGTATCGTGTGTCGTCATGTCATGTCATGTATGCGCCACTCTAAACAAAAATGTTGCTTGTGACCAGGTTGACTACATACTTGGTTCAAACCCGAGGCAGACAAGCTACATGGTTGGATTCGGGTCACAGTACCCACAGAAGGTCCATCATAGAGGAGCATCGATAGTGTCCATCAAGAAGGATCCGACTCCAGTCGGGTGCAATGATGGGTTCACCAGATGGTTCAACAGCCCACAAGCCAACCCGAATGTGTTGGTCGGGGCGGTTGTGGGCGGTCCGGATAAGAATGACAACTATTCTGATGATAGGGGTAACTTTCGGATGGCTGAATCTGCCACAGCTAACTCTGCTGCCCTTGTTGGTGTTCTCGCTAGACTTAGTTGAATAGCCATATTTTTGCAAACTAAGTTTCGTTTTACAATGTCGTAGATCCACATTGTAAAGCATTTTGCTAATGTCCTAATCTTAGCCAATTTTTAAGACACTTGGAACTCTAGTTATCAAATAATAATAACGTGAATTTAACTATCCCAACTAAGTTTTACTGTCAACTTTGAGTTACATATCTGGTTTGAAACACAGATTTGCCATGTGTTCAATTGGGAGGACGAATAAAAAAAAGCTGAGTTAAAGGCAGGACGCGCTTCATTTATCTACATCAGTCAGTTGCAATATGGACTTGTAGCGCTGCTAGTGTTTCTGAATGTAGCATCTCCTTGGAAGCACTCGCCTTGGCTGGTGGTAACAACATAACGTAGGAACCCCTTCAAGCTCGATTTCAGGTAACACAACCCAAGCAAACACCACCAGCGAAGGAGGCACGATCCTAGGAACGCTACAGCCCACAGGTCCATACTCATAACCCTTTGATGACGTTAGAAAGGGTGCCTGATAACTTTTTCCAACAAATCCTAAAACACGTCGAGACAATGTGCCTGTAGGGGCGCATACCCAACAACGGTGAACACCCAAGGGCAGGTGATCTAGAGGTGGCCAAACTTGAGTGTGGCCTCAAACTCATAAATCGCGATCAAGAAATACCATAGCCAACGGGAACTAGATGTCCACTTTCTTTCGGAGAAGGCAGTAATTTGTAAACTACAATCTAACAAAACGTTGGCCATTGATGAGAGTATTTATGATCATGCCTGTTACACCACTTACAAGAAATACAGTTTAGTATCCTGTGGCATCTTTACAACTTTCGCCTGCACAATGGCATTTTCTGCCAATTACAAGTTTAACTTACAATTTTCATACAAAAAATAGCGAAGTTTTAACCGGTGCTCCCAAAATTTACAGCACTTTCTAACTTTAATAACTTGGATCTTGATTAAACTTCTGGACGTTGAATAACCAGCCAGTAGCAGACAGCTTATGTTCATCACTCTGAAAGTCAAGAAGCTGGCGTAGTTGTCAGAGGTACTATAAAGATGTTAAACTCTTCTATCGAATTGACCAGAGGACAACAGTTTATCTATCTCCGAAATCACTGTGATATGAGTACGGGGAAACACTAATCGTAACAAAGGGGCTGCAGAGGAAGTCCTGGACTTGAGTTTTATTTTATCCATGGCAACCTGTAATACAGATGGAGATGGTACAGAGTACCATTGAAGATACCAGGAAAACAGTATAGAACGTTTTCTATCTCGTAGCTTGTCACATGGCCAACTCCCGGATGTCAAATAATTCTGCAAATCAGTTCTCAATTCCTGAGAACAGCCAAAGAGCTCTTCTATTCTCTTTCTTAGAGACCCAAGGAAATTCGATTGGACAATTCCTTCGCTTGTCGGGTTTAATCTTCCTCCCAGTAAGGCCTCATTGTAGGCCACCACAAGCTGCCAACAAGATGGGTTGATAGAATTAACAAGGACGAAGAACGGAAGAAGATAAAAAGACAGCATACAATCATGTTCAATGCTCTATGGCATCATTAATCCTCACTAGTCGAGGTCCTCATGCAAGTCATTAAGAGTACAGGTTTTAAAATATTTGATGTGACAAAACATCGATTAAATTGGAAGAAAGAGGACAATAACTGCACTAGAATTTCTAAGCTAGTTAGTTAACTGAATGCTATGCAGCTCACAAAAAACTAAGACATGGACAAAGAAGTGAAGTCTCTTGACGACGAGTAGAGAAATCAGGATAGTATATAGTTTGATGTAATCAGGTAAATAAATCACAGAACAGGGCGAGTAAATGGAAGTGCTAACCAAGGGCCAGGAGCCCATGTAGCAATGCGTGAATCATAGAGATAATACCTTCAAACTAGATATAGAGAGGGAATCAAAGAAGATGAGCGCATCACTGGTCACCTGATCAGTCATCGATCTGATCATTGTATACAGAGACATATAGACCTGCATTATTTTTAAGTACAGTTAGGAAAGCCGCAAGACTGAACAAATAGGAGACCATTGGTTGATTACATGAAGAAGCATTTTGCTGTTATATTCCCAAGGTTCAGCTATGATGTGGTTCAGGCAATTTAAAGGTGAACTCCAAAAGCCCTCAACCAAACTCTTCCTCGCCACAACTCTCATGACTCACAATATGTTTAAACAGATAACTGTACCTGCAAAAGAGCTGGTCTATCTCTGCTAACACACTCAAAGAGGACTTGCAAGCAAAATTCTTGGAAATCAACATCTGACCTGACAGCCAGACAAACAAACGCACATACACTGCTTAGAACAGTAAAAAAAAAAATCTGAAACAGGAGCTCACTGACAACATAGTGAATGACAATTACAAATAATCACTCCTAAAACAGGAGGAACTACACAACTTTTGAACTACTGGGAGGGATGCACTAAGTGTTGTAGATATATACAATTATGACTACAGGAACCATATGAAACAAGGGGGTGAAAAAGCTTGAAGTGCTAAATACACACCTCCGTACTTTGACTACATATACTATATATTTTTTGATGAAGTAATAGAGGATACCAATGGAAGTACAACAAGGGAGACAGGGGGTGACTCCCATGTATGAAAAGACTCACAGGGGGTCAAACCTCTTGAAATCATGTACCAAAAATAGAGATTAGTCAAACATATATATAAAGTTCCGTAATTCAGATCCCGTATTTACCTGTTGTTCCAGGATGAATCACAGCAAAGCTGGGCAAACGCTATCAAGCTCGGATCAGATGAAAATGTGCTGACCAAATGAGCAACATTACTGGATCCCGACTTAGTATGTGGATCTGTTCTTGGAGTAAAATGCCTCATGCTTGTTAATCTAAATGCCTGCATCGACAAACCAAGCTTACAAGCTATAAAAGCTGCTAAAATAGGGAAAAATTTAACAATATACACAACCAGCAAACATTGAACACTTAAAATAGTTGGTATGAACCTTGTTCATTGCTCGTGATAATAGCGACTGGCATCCAACAGGATCATCCACATATGAACATGCTCCCACCTTTCGTTTGATATAGAGAATACCAGAATTGAATGGGTGATTCTTGTCACCAGAAATCCACCAAGGTTTATCTGCAGGGTGATAGCAAGCCCTCTCTGAGTTCCAATCACCTAAACTTATAAGTAAAGGTACACCTTAAGAAGTACCTTGAGGAGTAAGCTCTATGACTTGGGGCCAATACCGCGGACCACAAACACGAATAGTCTTTAGCTGCAAAAACACAAGTTCAGAACTCCAGGTCATTAGCCAAGCTAGTGCAAGGAGATATTGTAATAGTTGATTAACCTTATAGAAACTTGAATGCTCTACAAGAACAATACACCATACTGAGTCATAACTTAAATCAACAAAACAATGCAATATTCGCCAAATAGGTCCTTCCCTCGATTTTTTTTCATATATATTGTTGGCAATAATTCAAGTCCATACCAAAGTGGAATAGATCTAATATATCTCCAAAGCAGCCACTAAGAGTTCACTGAAACTTACAATAGCACGTTCAGGAAGAATGCAAGGTGTAACTTCACAAAACCCTGTCTCTGCATGATGTTGCGTTTCTTTTACAGTGACTTCAAGAGGCGCATATACTGGCAAGCCTGTGTCCACATCAACTGTTTGAATCCAACGAGCTTCTGTCGCAAGGACATATAAATGTCTATACGCCTGGAAGAGAGAGAAAAAAGAAACAGTTTCAAACATCTCTGCAGCAAAACATCACCCAGAGAAGAAAAACAAGGATCAACCAAAGTAACAAATACATTTAGTTAAAGAAATTGTAAAATGTCTGTTGCAATGATTTCCATTGAAACAAAATTTATTCCCCAGGATTTTGATCTTCTCTGGACTAGGATACTTCTAGCTGACTATAAGAACAGTGATTCATATTCTAAAACTTCAGTGCTGCAATCACTTTGATCATTAACTCTGAACGAGACTCAGTCATGCATACTCTCTTATAGACTCACAAGTCACCACATTTCCTAATTTAGCTTGATAGAGACTAAGTTTTTCTAGTGTTTGTTACTTGCTACATTGACTCCATGCACGAAATCTAGTAAGATGGAAATATTTCTTGGACACTGTTGGCAGTGGGGCAAGGCAAATGCTCTATATCGAGAGCACCACTCTAAATCTGAGTAGGATGACACAGCTAAGGGGGCATCTTCCGGTGGTCCGACGGACTGACAACCATGCAATATTTCACAGCAGGCTCTTGGGGTTTAAAGTATATGGCACTGACCTCTCAAGCGCAGTCCAACAAACGACCCTGTTGCACACAAAGCTTTATAGTGGTGCGTAAAAGGTTTTGTGCGTCATGCACGTTAACATACACGATGCTGGAAAGAGTGGCTTTCAAACTTCAATGTTTGTTGTGCTCTATTCAATTCCCATTTCTATCACATTACATAATCAAACTACTAAGATATTACTTGATCATATATGCCCTTAACTAACAATTATGCACAACAATAACATCATCATCATCTCCAAGATGCATTGGAATAGCTCAAGCCTAAGCAGCCAAGGGGTGTTAGATGTACCCTCATTTACAGCGTGAATTGAGAGGATATTTATGTTTGATAAGCCCTGAACAATTGTCCGCTTTTTACAATCAAAATGCAGACACAGACACTTTATTGAGCCAATTAAAGTTTTTAAGTTGTTTCAGAAGGATCGAGTCATTTATCTCAAACAACTCCAAATAAATCATGCAGAGTTGCAGAAGCATCATATAAGAAAGCAACTTCACAAGTATGCTTCTATGTTTGGCACATGGGGGCATTCGATTAATAATGTTTTCGTCTAACTGTTTTTCATACCTTTTACTGTTCCATTTCTTGTGGTCTGTCTAGGAGTTTTGCTTTGCAGGGTGATGGAGTAAAATGAGTTTCTATCTTAAGGTAGCTAGTTCACAAAGTAGAGTTATTGCCTCCCATATATTCCCTTGCTTTATCCGAGGAGTAAGCTTGTCTTGACACCTCCCCCCAATTAACCTTCTTACCCCGGTAAAAGAAAGGCCACAATAAAAAATGACATGAAGGTAAGTGAGACTACTTATAGCATAAGCTTAAATAATTATTAAATGTAAGTCACTAAACCAATTGGAGTACCTGGAGGTGGCAGCGGTTATCATTTGGTCCACCCGGAAAACGGGGATATACAGTGGCCAACAAGGCAGCAATAGCACTTTTACTAGTTGAAAATGATCGCATTCCTCCTCCAAGAAATAGGAATCCAAGTGCCAGACTCACCTAAAACAATCAAGTTAGATAACTTTGACGAGGCCTCCAAGGATCATATTGAGTATGCATAGGCACGGGTGCATTTGTGACTCGTGAGTCATAACATCTGATAATTTAAAACATAATGTCTTATGAGAGACGGGATTGCATGGACATGTAATTCCAGGCAAGGAGTGAAATTAAATTACCACTCTGTGTGAAGTTGTACCCCCATTAGATTTAACTTAGAATAAAATTGTCCACAGTGAATTTATAGGCAAAAACTTACAGCCATCTGCATGCCAAAATTAGCTTGGCCATCAGAAGAGTTTCGATTGCGGAGGAATCTCAGCAATTTTAATGTCTGCAGGTTTCCTGAACCAGCCATGACCTGCTTACATAAGCTACTATCAAAATGCAGAAGTAGGCAAGGAATTTAAATTTAGGTAAAATTCTAGCCACAGTTCCATTTTTATCTGACCATAGCCAGGGAAAGGACAGCAAGGTGAAGGCATGTCTCCAATGTGCTCCTGTCCACAAACTTCGACAACCCTCTGGGGAACATACAGCCACCTCTAGTAGACACAGGCTTGATCTGCAAATCATAAAATGTAAATGAGAATGAACTGACAGGCACAACAGAACAAATCACAACGGACACAAACCTCATTCAACAGGTATGTAGCATAACTGTACAACAATTCCTGTGCGCTGCCATTTCTTGATCCAGCATACTTTAGACCTTCAAGCAAAGTTTTGAAACGAGACTCTAAATAATTGAGGAAACACTGAAAAAATTATCCAGTAGACAAGATATTTATTATACTTATTACTCCATGTGTTTTTAATTATTGCAGTACTTGGATCAGTTCCAGAAAGTCACTTGATTGTATTTCCAGCATGTTATTAGCACAGAGGTAACGCCAGGACTGACACACGTAGTATATCTTGTACTAGTGGCTGCCAACGTGCATCTGGTATACTCTATAGGTTAATCCAAGTCAAATTTCTAAGAGAACATTCCAGCACTATCAGGATATCAGCATAAGTAACTGCAATTTGGCGTGATAAGGAGACATATACCAAGGTACCAGGACCATGAGGAGTATGGTAGTCCTTCTCACAATAAAGGTGTGGGGCCATGAATTTAAGTATGATCCCTACACCTCTATTGTGAGAAGGACCACCATGCTACCCATAGTCCCGAGACCATGATATAATTTGCTGACATATACTATTTAGAACACCTTGACTTTAGTTACAGAAACCTAAGACAGAAGTAGAAACGGAACAAGGAACAAACAAGGGGTTATCTTAAATGAGAAAGGAGGCCCTGCTGATGTTACAAATATAGCAAAGCAACTTTTAGTTTTTTACTTTGAAATTCCTCCAACACTACACCTTTAGCACATATACACCACCTATGTTTTTTCTTTGTTTTTTATAAGAAGGAACACCAGCATCATTTTTGGGGTTTACAATTACTCGATCGTTGCACATAGAGATGAGGCAGATATCCAATTATCATTACAAAGAACAAAGCAATCCGTCAAGGAGAAAACTTCCCAACATCAATTCAATGTTAAGCCAACGCAAGGGGATGAAAGAACCTGCTTTTCAACTTACCAAGAGATATACATGCTCCTGTGACAATATTCACATATGCCTGCACAACTGCCTCTTCATCTACTCCTTCCATGTCAATTCTATCATCCTCAAGAGCTTCAATACCATTTTTCACAATATCGGGGATTTGAGATTCAACCCATTCCCTGGTAGGGTTAACCCTACATGATAATAAAGTGTCTGATGGTTAAGTTTAAATGAAATGTTGTCACATTTAACTGAAAGATCAGTGGTTCCAAACAAACCTGCTCCACATGATCAAATTCCGTGCTATGACACGGAGCATAATGAAGTCAGGTCTTAAGTACTGCAACTCAAAATTTGTACGAGGAATGGAAAGTCTGGAAACTATCACTTCCGATTCAGTCTGAAAAACAATGGATCCCACAAGAAGAAATCAGCCGAGTTGTATTTAGCTGAACTGAACAAATAAGATTTTTCTAATAATTGTTGACCATCTAGAGTCATTAAATTCCCTCCACTATTGCACATGTGAAGAAGTATAAGATGATAACAATCTAATGATGCAGAAAAAGCCATACATCATTGTAGGAAAATTATTCTATAGGAGTTATAGCCTTAAAGGCTGCAACCTGAACAGAAGTAAACTGTGTTGAATTGGAATGCACTGAACTGAAGTAGTTTTTATGTGCTAGAACAAGTTCAAAGGGTAGCTACATTCTAAGTTCTTTGGCTGGTGAGGAACTCTCACATCTTCTACGGATTGTCTCCCACCATAGATTTCCTTTGAGGGAGGGTCATTTAATTAGCCTCTTTATGGGCAAAGCCCGAGCGCGTTTAGGGAAGTCCCTCCCCGTCACAATGTTACAACAGGATTGAAAAGAGAGTGTAATTTGCTTCCTTCAAGGGCCCTTAAGCGTTCCTTGTACAATTGTTTTTTTATAGACATCAGTATAATTTCTTTTCCTTTCAAAAAGTAAAGAACATGGTCAGCGGTGACTAAGATATCAGCTTCATAACACAACTCAATGTAGTATAAGTGGTTCTTTGGCTATTGAGAAGCACGAAAAGGGTCACATTTATATCTTATGAGTACCGGAAACATATTGCTCTCATTTTGCTCCATGTGACAGCAAAGTCACAACTCTGTATGCTATCCCCCATTCCACATGAGACCCCACCCCCCTGGTTTTGAATTTTGACAAATAATAAGAAACTGCATAACTCATACCTTGAGAAACATCAAAGCTAAAGCAATTATAGCTCCAGGTGCAGTTACATCAACATTTACAGGAATACCGTCCATCATCTATCATGTCAATCCCAAAAGGGAGGGAGCATTAGAAAACTGCAATCAGAATTTAGAAAGGAATAGAATGTAAATGTATCATAACCCCCAAGGTGCCAATAGAATACCTGTCCAGCACCCCGGGAGTTCTCATCTGTCAGTGGTCTTGAGAGTGACTTTCCCTAACCAAATTGAAGGAATTATTCAATGTCCTCAATAATCCAGATACATTCAATTATCATTGATGGATAAATCAGATAAGCCTCTGGCAACATACATTAAACTTTTCACCAGCATATTGAAGCAATCGATCCACTAATGTGTCCATAGAAGCAAATTTATCCTCACCATGACCTACAATTATCGACCACAGTTAGAAGGTACAAAAGTTTCCAGAGAGAAATAGGATTGAATAAAACAATACAACATCATCACTACCCCAGCGCCTTCAAGGCTCCTGTCATAAGGCAGGGTAAGTGGGGGTCGGATGTACGGAAGCCTTACCCCTATTCAAACATTAAAAAAAAAAAGAATAAAGGAAATTATTCATACCCAACGCAATAAGTCCAAGTGAAAAGCCAGCAGAAACAGCATATCCCTCCCTCTCTAGCACATTGTCGCCACCACTTCTACGGCCTATTTCACCCTGCAAAACAATCAGCTTGTAAAAGGCAGATACAGTATAATTCTACATTGCACATACGTTCTATACTACTGAAAACATTTGATTCCTTAACCATCCAGGAAATATATCACAAAACACGTGAATAAACTTTTAGATTTAGGTTCTCCATTATCCTGAACCTGTATGCTTGAACAAAGAACTACCTTCAACCCTAAAACATATCTGATCATTGGCTGCTTACTTGCTTTAATGCAAAAAGTTCACATAGATAAAAGATGCCATCCTTGCAGTTCCACACTTCACAAAAGTGGGGCCTTTTCAGCAATTGTAAAACCTTGGCTAGAAGGTTTCCTTAGTCAGTCTTACTCTTAGTAGTTATTGTTTGAGTCCTGGCTCTAAGGAGAAGTACCAAAATTGTAAAAATGCACATTGTCATTGCAGAGAACAGATTGGAGGTGCATATCATTGTTAAGAACCTACAGAATCACACAATATAGAGAAGTAAACACAAAAAAAATACCAGTAGCATCTGCATCGTTTGAGGATGAGAAGATCCTTCAAAAATGAGCCCTACCGACATTAATGCCGCAGACTGTAAAACACACAGAGAAGAGATGAGGACAGAAGAAAGGCACGCTCCAACATTTGAAGGGCAGCCCGGCGCACATTGGCGTCCCCGACAAGCGAGGGTCCGGGGAAGGGTCCCACCACAAGGGTGTAATGAGGGCAAGCCTTCCCTTGTCAATTTATTTGACAAGGCACGCTCCAACATTTATATGAAAAAAATACGACACTATAAATCTGTAAATGACATATGCCACATGAATTAAACTACCTGCAGGAGTGTGGGAACTTCAAGCTCCGGAAACGAAGATGGATGACGAGCAGGTAAATGAACATAGAAGGACTGCAAGAAACAGAAACAAGCAGTAGATCGCACATTAATGTCAATGCATCGGAGGCTTTTTCCAAATAGGATTTAAAGTAAAATAGTAAATCAGGCGAGCTGCAATGATGACATAAGGACATCTTTCTTCTCCTCATCACGAGAAAGGCCTCATTGCAGAAATCAGACAATTATCATCTACTACTATGGTAGAATTGTAAGATTACTTCCAAGACAAACCCAACCAGCAAAGAACGTTATCTTATCAACATAATGAATAAAGTTTGACAAAACAAATGTGGTTTTTATTCATTGCAGATAAGAGCCTCTGATGACCCTTTCTAAACAGATCAAGGTAAACAAGACTTTTGTGTCCTTTAATAGACATCCTATATTACTTATCAGGAAAAAAAGGAAACCAGTATTTAGCTTTGAGCAATTGACGAGGAAGATCGTTAATCATGAGCCAACTACAGAGCAATCATAGCTACACGACATTCAAGTTTTTACAAAAGTCCCTTCTCATATATATAGTATGTAAAAGGATGCCGATATACCTTCAACTACAGACCCACTGTCATATAAACTCCTTGTACATAAGGAAAGCGCAGTGGCATGGATTAAGGCAAGGAAGGCAGTTCATCCAGAAAATTACTTTACGGACTGTACAGGAATATATTACTGCGTCACAAATAGTTTCAATCTTAATATTATGAATCACCTTGAACACAATTGGCTCCATGGTGCCCCTGTATGACGCTGCCAGGCCAAGCATTAACCCCACAGTAGTGCTTTCATGTCCCTATTTACAAAACAAAATTGCCTAATGAGAACGATATATTCAAGAACAAAAGCCGTCACACAGGACAAAAATGATTAATCAATCACAACCCCATGAAAATCAAGATATTTAAGCGCTACGAAGCAGAGTCTAAATGGAATATTATCAAAAATAAAAAATCGGAGATTTATTTTCTATCAAATAGATAATTTATCACAATCCCCTTTCAATCATTTGCAACAAATATAGCATGAAAAAATATTTACGAGTTGCCCGTTTGTGATCCTTTCCATTGATTACACTCTCTTACTCATCCAAGATAACTATTACCTATGAGTAACATGGGGTGCAATCAGTTTGAAATATGGTCTCTAGCACTGTTTGGTGAGCACTGAAAGAAAGAAAACACTGTAGTCTAAAGAATTACGCTTGAGCATTCACGAGCCCCGAGTTCTTCTCAAAATTAATTGATCTTTACTGGTCATTTCTTAAATCAGGTATGGAAACTGCTAGAAGCTAAGGTCATCAGTTCATTAATATATCACACTAACCTAGTAACCTATAGACGTAACCAAATACGAAAACAACATATCTTGGTCCCTCCGTGATTTGGAAGTACCAACGCCTAAGTCCTACGACTCCTACCTAGAACTTGCAGCATTGTGATTAACAACCACTACCAGTGTCTCTCTTGCTCCAACTGGGAACCACTATAACCATGGATCCTTACATGCAAGTATGCAACTCTTGAGGCATGAAGGCCCCATACACAAGTTAGGAAAAGCGGCCTTGAATAGACAAGCTAGCAGATCATATTTGAGTCACATTTATCCAAGATTTGGAAAACTACAACATACCTCACTATAGTAGTGGAATATGTCAGATATTGATAGAACGGTCAAGTGTCCATGTAAACCCAATGCAAGAAGAAGCCCTGCATGTGTAGCACTTGGCTGCTCAGGCCGATTGTATCTAATCCAAGTCCTTGACATCTTACCCTGCATTCAGGATAGAAATAACAGAGCAGTTCAGTAATTGTAAGTACAAGTCATTTACATTTTTGTGGCACTCTCTGGACGTTCATCTACACATCATACTGAAGCAAAACAAGAATTAAGAAAGGAGATCATTCATTTGATGAGCCAAACAAACCTGAACTGGAGTGACTCTTAATCCAGCAGCAACTGCATTGTGAAACTCTGGCCAAGCTCGAAGCTCTTGAATATTCCGTACGTTCGGGTCCAAATTTACCTATCACAAAGAGTTCGATTTGTGAGAAACAGATACATCACATTTTTCAATTAGACATTTCACAAGTACGTGAAGTTCAGAGGTATAAAAAGAACCACATAGACAGTCATTTCTTCATTCAAGGTAGCGTAAGATCCTCTATAAGTTTTGAGATGATTCAGACCGTATGAGAAACAGTCTTCAATATGCTGATTCTACAGATGTCCAAGGGCCACGACTAGGTAGCCCAAACATCATCTCCAGCAGATTTATGATTCTTTTTTTGATACGTTAAAGGGGCACTAGGGAGTGTCACCCATAATATAAAAACAGGAGGGCATAGAGCGAATAGCTCACAACCTTCTACTATCACAGAGCATCTTATAAAAGATACACAAAAGATAAGGTCGATCAAAATATAACACTTAACACCAAAAATACAACACACTTAAAAAACAAAGTTTAACTCCTTCTACCTTAGATGCTTTCCCTTCAAATTACTGCAAGGTAAGTTCGACAGTATAGTAAGCAAAAAAACGGCTCAAGTATAGTGCATATATTAATCAATATATATAACATTTGCCGCGTAAAACAGAGCATTTTACACTCTTGCTTGACCAACAACTTGGCAAGTACAAGGGCAGATGCATACTGTAAATGAAAGAATCCAATAAAAGGGCAGCCCGGCGCACATTGGCGTCCCCGCTAAGCGAGGGTCCGGGGAAGGGTCCCACCTAGACCTGTAAGTTTCTGACCCGACCCGAAAAACCGCCCGAGACCCGACCCGAAAATAACCCGAAAAACCCGGACTTTTTCAACCCGAACCCGAAAAGCACCCGAAACCCAAAATGACCCGAAATGTCAGGGTCAAGACCCGACCCGAGTGGGTCGACCCGTTGGGTCAAACATATTTAGTAAAAAAATATTATAATAATAATAAAATATATAAAACAATTAATATTAATAAAATTTTAATTAAAAATTTCTTTTAAAACATATAAAGCATACATATAATGCAATCATTATTATTATATAATATTACTAGTTTGAAACCCGTGCGTTGCACGGTCACAAAACATTATTGTATGTTATATACTCACCTTCCATTACCAAAATCATTATGATAATAACTAAACAAAGTTTTTTCTAAAATGAAATAACTTAACCAAATAGAATTACCATTTTTCTAGAACTACCGAGTAATTATTTCATTTTTCAAAGTTCCCACATTATATACCTACATACTCACATGAGATTAATTATCTAACTTATTAATCAACTCTATTCATAAAAATTATTTACTTTCATTAGCTACTCAAACCAACCTTTTATCTTACGTGTAACTATATCACATGACGAAAGTATAAGGATGTAAACACTATACAAAATCGAACACAAATTATGCGAGATATATACACTTAATTATTTCACATTATCAAATCTAAATAACAAATTGACAGATGTTGTAGCATAGTGATTAGGATAGAAGTACCGAATACAATAGGTTTCAGGTTTGAATCCGTTCTCTTTATTGTATACCGATGTCTAAGCACATTACACCTGATGTTAGTAAGATTTTATATGATTCAGCTTCTTCTTTCTAACATATTCATATTAGGTGAGTAAGATGTTGTAGCTACAATGATTCTTGTAAAATTTCATGAATCCAAATAATATATTATCTATTTACAACTAATAAATTCACTCCAAGTTTAAAATCTTGAATGAAATCAAATAACTTTATATTATAACTTACGTAACCTAAGCAACCAAGACATATTAATTAATTATCATGAAGAATTATATAATTAAATTATCCTCAGACCATCAAGTTAAGTTGTGTTAATGTTCAGCTTGATTTTACCACTTTTCCAAATGAAGCTGAATAATGTAACCTATCAATTCCTGAAAAATATGTTAGTCGTAAATGCAAAAAAAAATTATTTATCTTAATTTGTATGGTTTTTTCTTAGGTCTCTTATTTTGTTTTGTTAAATCAATGACTCAGAATAAAAATATTATACATTAGTTATTTTAAAACTTGCAATTACAATAATTCTTGGACATTATACATTATAAATTCTTTAGACGGAAAATTGTGTTTTGTTCCAATAACTTTGCATATAGGGCCATCTTTCAAACTATACTTACTTTGCATTAAAACGTAGTTCTATGTTTGTGATAAATATCTTCATGATTGTTGAAATATTTATATTGCACCTTGCAAATGTTTGATAATAAAGATCTTATATTCTTATTTTCAATATTAAGCTCGATCGAGCACCTGTCTAGGCCTCCATAAAAAAAAATTCTATTCAATGGATAGTTTATATTTATAAATCAAATATTATATTCTATAGGACTGTACACTAAAATTTTCAAAACTCTAGAATAAGTTCATTTGCGTCATGGGATTTTTATCCATATCAAGATGCATTTAATATAATTTCAAAAAATGGTCTTTTTAAAAAGATTTCATAAAGGTGGTTAACAAAAATTTTGGTTCATAGTAATAGTTCTAGATCAAAGAGATCTACACTGCTACACATATAGATTAATTTCTTCCATTAAAGATATAAATACAAAACATTTCGCCTAAATTACATTTGGTTCCGAAATTTACCAATTAGAAAATGTCATATGTTTTTCTCATGTATTAAAATGTAGATTTGACATATGGAATATTATCTTACCATAACTTATAGAAAAAAGTATTAGATTGATTCATCTTTTCAAATTTACCATAAACATGCATATGGTAAACTACATTTCTATAAGTAATAAATAAATTATTTGCATGATTACCATAAACTCAGATATGATATAACAATAATTCCATAACATAAATTAATTCTTTATTCACCAGAAGCTCTAGTTTGAAACTCGTGCGTTGCACGGTGACATTAACTATATTTTATATTATATATGCAACTTTCATTACCCATATCATTATAATTATTGTAGTTAAATAATTTTTTTTTTTTTTATGATGATAACAAAATAAAGTTACCATTCATCAAGAACTACTGATTAATTCATTTTTCAAAAATCTCCCACTATATACTTACATGACATTAATGTTCTACCTAATTAATTAATTTTTTTCATAAAACCATTTACTTTCATTACTTATTTTGACCAACCTTTATCGTCTTACATGTTTATATCTCATGACAAAAGTATACAGATAAATCCTAAACAAAACTGAACACAATACATTTCTGAAAAGATGTATCCTATCTTTTTATGATTACAATAAACTTACATTTGGAATATAATGTAATCTTTCCATTATCCATAAGAAAATTCTTTGTATTATCTTACCATTTCATGACTACAATATACTTGTTTAGAAATATTATCTTCTATAACTTATAAATGGTTTATAAACCAATCAAAATTTTCTTCATCTGAAAATGAAATACAATTTCAATGTCTCTAAACGTATCAAAAGCTTATAGTTAGATGCAAAAAAAGAAAAAGATTCATACAAAAATTTAAACATTACATTTACTCGTAGTTTATGGTCAATCTTTTATATATAGACTAAAACATAGATTACCAAAATAAGAATAGACTTATAGAATAGCACATATTTTAAAGCGAGTAAACAATTATCTCTACTCGTAGTTATTGCTAGTTCACATGAATAAGTTAAAAATTCTTTTGTATTATCTTAACATATCGTGATTAATTGCCATATACTACCTCCGATTTTTTTTTATAATTTTTTGTTTTGTTTGTTGCTTTTGACTATCCATGTTGGGTGCGAATTCTAAGCTAAATAAACTTATAAATGAACTTTTTATTCACCAGAAACTGTATTAAAATTTCAAAAAACTGTAGACGCATTTAAAAAAAAAAAACATTTGGTTCTTATAGTTTACCAAAATGTAGAAAATGTCATATACTTTCTCTTATATCTAAATATAGGCTTGACTTACTATCTTATCATAACTTTAAAAGGAAACTTTGATATTGATGGATCTTTTCAAAATTAACTTAGATCTTCATATGGTATATATATACTACATTTCCATATTTAAAATATATGAATTTTATAGTACATGATTATCATAAACTCACATATGGTATAACAACAATTCCATAACATAAATTAATTCCTTATTCACCAGAAGCTCTAAGAAAATTCGAAGGGCTCTAGACCTCTTCAATGCCCACGAAAAAAGCTTCGTTTATAAGAATACTAGTTTGAAACCCGTGCGTTGCACGGTCACATAAATATTATTGTATGTTATATACGCACCTTCCATTACCGAAATCATTATGATTATAGCTAAACAAAGTTTTTTAAAGCCAATAATTTAACCAAACAGAATTACCATTCCTCTAGAACTACTAAGTAATTAATTCATTTTTCAAAGTTCCCACATTATATACCTACATACTTACATGAGATTAATTATCTAACTTATTAATCAACTCTATTCATAAAAATCATTTACTTTCATTAGCTACTCAAACCAACCTTTATCTTACGTGTGACTATATCGCATGACGAAAGTATAAGGATGTAAAGACTATACAATATCGAACACAAATTATGCGAGATATATACACTTAATTATTTCACATTACCAAACCTAAATAACAAATCGACAGATGTTATAGCATAGTGATTAAGATAGAAGTACTGAATACAATAGGTTTTTGGTTTGAATTCGTTCTCTCTATTGTATACCGATGTCTAAGCACATTACACCTGATATTATAAAGATTTTGTATGATTCGGCTTATTCTTTCTGACATATTCATGTTAGGTGAGTAAGATGTTGTAGCTACAATGATTCTTGTAAAATTTGATGAATCCAAATGAATCATATAAGTTTACAACTAATAAGTTCAGTCCAAGATTAAAATTTTAAAAGAAAATCAAATAACTTTATATCATATCTTACGTAACCTAAGCAACCAATACATATTAATCAAATTTCATGAAGAATTATATAATTAAATTAGATTAAAAAAAAAAAGTTCAATTATCCTCAGACCATCAAGCTAAGTTGTGTTAATGTTCAGCTTGATTTTACTACTTTTCCAAATGAAGGTGAATAATGTAACCTATCATGTTTTGAAAAATATGATTAGTCGTAAATGCAATAAAAAAATATTTATCTAATTTGTATGGTATTTTCTTAGGTCGTCCTATATTTTGTTTTGTTAAATCAATGACTCACATTAAATATTATACATTAGTTATTTTAAAATTTGTAATTGCAATAATTCTTGAACGTTATACATTATAAATTCTTAAGACGAAAAATTGTGTTTCGTTTCAATAACTTTGCATATATGGCATGTTTCAAAATACTTAGATAGCATTAAAATGTAGTTCTATGTTTGTGATAAATGTCTTTATGAGTTTATGACTGCTGGAATATTTATATTGCACCTTGCAAATGTTTGATAATAAAGATCTTATATTCTCATTTTCAATATTAAGGCTTAATCGAGCATCTGTCTAAGCCTCCATAAAAATTTCTATAATTGTTTTTTCTCTTCAATACATAGACTATATTTAAAAATCGAATATTATATTTTATAGGATTGTACACTAAAATTTTCAAAACTCTAGAATAAATTCATTTGCGTCATGGAACTTTTATCCATATCCAGATGCATTCAATATAATTTCAAAAAAGGATCTTTTTAAGAAGATTTCATAAGGTGGTTAACCAAATAATTTTGGTCCATAGTTATAGTTCTAGATCAAAGAGATCTACACATATAGATTGATATATTCTATTAAAGATATAAATACAAAACAAGTCTCTTTTAGTAGTATCCGTGGTAGGGTGCATAAGCAGGAGCAGTGGTTGGTCCAACATTCGCCTAAATTACATTTGGTTCTGAAATTTACCAAAATGTAAAAAATGTCATATGTTTTTCTCATGTATTAAAATGTAGATGTGATAGATGGAATATTATCTTACCATAACTTATAGAAAAAAGTAATAGATTGATTTATCTTTTCAAAATTACCATAAATTACATTTCCATAACTAATATATTAATTATATGTGCATATGCTAACCATAAACTCACATATGGTAGAACAACATTTCCATAACATATATTAAATATTTATTCACCAGAAGCTCTAAGAAAATTCGAAGGGCTCTAGACCTCTTCAATGCCCACGAAAAAAGCTTCGTTTATAAATATATAAGATAAGATAAGATAAGATATATATAAATTTTGGAAAATAAGAATAAAATAATATTTTACATGTTAAAATTTACCGATAAAAAAGGCGCGAATATTTATTTTCGACCCGCTGGTCAACCCGTAACCCGACCCGAACCCGTTTTGACCCTAACCCGAAACACACCCGAACCCGAAACTACCCGAACCCGAATCTACCCGAACCCGAAACCCGCCCGCCCGACCCGTTTTACAGGTTGTAATGAGGGCAAGCCTTCCCTTGTCAATTTATTTGACAAGAGGCTGCTCCCAGGACTTGAACCCGTGACCTATCGATCACACGGCAACACCTTTACCGGTGTGCCAAGGCTCCCCTAAATGAAAGAATCCAATAATACCAGAAAACTAAGGCATGATTTTGACAATATGTGAAGCAAAGATGCCACTATAGTTTTGCATAAAAAATAAATCAAATGTCAGTCTCCTCATCAATAATTGGACTAAATAAGTTGTGCTAAAAAAATACTCAACATGATAAGCAATTTTCTTTTGTGAGAAGGCATGTTTAAATATTTAATCAAAAACATACAATGGCATTTTGCTGAGAAGGTAAGCGTCCAGCCAAAACAAGCTTGGGTACAGTCAGTGCCTGAAAATTAAAACCAAGAAAGTGAGAGTCTGAGAGATGTACGAGAGATTTACTGGTGCGAAAGAGGCTTGTTAAAGACCACTGGGATTCTGGGAAGAAAATTGAACCTCAGTCAAAAGAGTACAAGAAGTAGCAAGAGTGAAGGCTCCACGGCCAAATGAGAGAGCAGTAGTCCTTTGAGCAAACTGCCACAACTGACCCTGATAGATTCAAATAAAAAAGACACCGACAAATTCAGTTTGTTCCTATATTAAATAGATAATAAAACAGTTGACACACATAAATATGGGTTGCAGAAGAATTTAATAAGCTTTTGGTCTATGGCAATAGTACTAAAAGAAAAACAGATAAAAATACACAAAGATATCAGGACAAATAAGCTTCGAGCAAAGATATGTTGACCTGCCAGCGCAACAGACCGTACAAAACATCTTTTAGAAAGATCAGAGATGTTACATTGTATGTTAAGAAAAAAAAATAACACTGTTTGAATCAGAGATTAAGTGTGCCACGGGCACTTTGATGGTCCCTTCACCTATCAATCAGAACACTTCCTTACTCATTATCAAAAACAAGTTTTGTATCTTTGTTACCTGTTTTTTAAGTAAGATAGGATATTAATATATTCAAAAGGACACCAAGGGGGTGAATCCCATATACAAAATGACGGCTAAAGGGGTGACACCCATATACAAAAGAGAGCTAATCAAGCTCTAGGACTATCTTAAGAAATTGTATCCACAGAAAGAAAAAAACTCAAGTGTAGGGAATGTAACACTTGACTCCAACTATACAAAATCCTCAAAAACCTAAGTTTGAAGTCTTGGTGTGCCATCCTATCTTTGTTACCTTTTGAAAGAGTGTCAATGATTTTACATATTGTACTCACTGTAGATAAAAACCATGTCATGTGAAATACAAAAGAAAATATGCCCTGGAATCAAAATTTCTATCAAGACTCCAATAGTCTGCATGAGTGCTGGGGTACATAATGCTGGCAAAATTTTCTACAATCAATGAATTGCAAAATACTGCTAGCCATTCGCACTTGATAGACATTGTAATAAGTTGTTCAAACTTGCATAAATAACACCACCTGACAGCTTAAACTTTGTCTTAAAAGGGACAAGGGTAGGTCAGGTTAACCTACTTGCGAAGATCACTACGTGCATTGTATTCTAAATGAAATGTATCTATATACATAACATCGTATCATCAAAGAGATATAAGCTAAGACATGATGCACCCTTGCAGATACGAAAAGCCAATCACAGAGTATTTCATTACAGCTAACATAACTAAGTGTTCACCTAAAGAAAGGAAAAAAAAAAAAAAACAGTTCACTTAAAAAGAAAAGACTCACAGCACAGTCCCACTTTCCTCAATGAATTCTTATGTTAGAAAGGGTGAAATGTTGAGCAAAACAGAATCCCCCAAATAACAGGTTATTTCTTTACAGCATTAAAAAGTTGACATGAACCCGCCCCCTTACCCCTTACCCCCTTTTAATATACCTAATTAGTGGCATGTTGCATTATATGTTCATTTTTATTATGGTTGTTATCAGTTACTATACAAGGCTCGAACCTCAATTCAAGGGATTCAAAATGCAAAATGTGATCACAAACTACATCTAAAGATATAATATACCTGCTGCACATCCTGATCTGAAGCAGTGGGATTTACAGATGTTTGAATTACTACGGGCCTTGCAGAACACAGAAGACGCCTGACCTATCAACATAACGAAAAAAAATGTAAACAGCAGAGCAGCTTCCATAAGCACAAACTAGAAGATAAGTTTGTACGAGGCCAAGAAGTCCATGTAAATGATACTGGTGATTAACTTCCAAATAACAAAGACGGAAGCTACATGCAATAAAAGGGGGTCAGATGGACTTTCTTCCGAGGAACTGAAAGTGGCAGCCAATATAATTACCACAGGAAAAACAATTTGCAGGGCAACATAATTGTGTCATGATAAATAAACTGATTCTTCAAACCAGAGCTAAGATCCTCATGATATGGGAACTTTGTATTACATAAGAATACGATAGATGGTGGCAATCAGACGTACTCAGGCTATATACACGGAGAGCTGCAAATCACTGATAGTCAGGTAACTAATATATGATCTGCTAAACATTATGCCCCTTTTCACTTATCACTGATTCCTAAGACATGTAGAAGAGCTATGTTCTATCAGAGAAAAGAAGCCAGTAAAAACTGACCTCATTCAAACGTAGGTCTCTACCATAGCGCAGCTGAGTGGTAGAATTAAATAAATGCTCCATCCCATCACTTGTAGAATCGTCGGATGGATTTACATCCCCAAATTTTAAAGTATCCATCCCTAATGTATCTGATATAGTAGTGGGAATCGTCACCGGTTGTAGCTGTAGCATATATGGTGCTGACATTGAAATCACATGCCTGTTGATTTGGGTTCCTAGCTTTTCAGAGTTTTTGGAGTGAACCATGCTAGACATAGCCATATCTTCTCGACCGAGAAGAACATATGCACCAGCAGGCCAGCCTATAGGAGGAGACTCCCGGCATTTATCAATGACCTAGAGGGAAGACAAATAAGAAAACCCCTCTCAATAAATAGATAAATTGTGACCATGAAACTATTTAAATACAGAAATAGACCAAACCACCCGGAAACAGTTTACAGTTATGAAGCTTGAGAAATGATTTCATTTTAATCTCATCAGCTTTATATATGAATTCTTGAGAAACTAGCTTACATTTCTCAGAGGTAATGAAACACCAACAGGCAGCAGATCGAGCTGTTGCAAACCAAATCCTTCACCAACCATTGCCAGAATCGTTTTCTCCGCGGAGGTTGATGAAGATCCTAAAGCAATGTTACAAAATACACCAGAAGAAAGCTTCCTACCACTGCAACTTGCACCTGAGAATAAACTATAGAATGATACTACTTTACGAGACCAGCTAACGGCAGAGCTTTCATAATTACGGACCAAAGGTGGAATGTCATTTTTATTTGTGAGACTGAGTCCTCGCACTACACAGCTCTCAAGCCATCTGTACAAGCTTGGCGGAGATCGTGGTGAAGAAGAAGGCTGGCATCTTTTCAAATTCTCGGAGAGAAAAGGAAAATCACGAATATAATGATCAACATAGCCCTGCTCTCCCAAAAGATTAGCAGTTTCAGTCAAAAAGATGACAAGACGTTCCAAATCCCTGCAAGCAACAGCACAGAAACTAATATGAGCTATACCTCTGAAAAATGGGGGGGGGGGGGAGACATTATCATACAGCACTATCAAAGCCCAAAAGGCATTTTGTTTGGGTAACTCTAAAAGTTTAAACAAATTCGAAATATCTAAAGATTCCGTAACAACCCATTTTGACTGAAAGCAGGATAACTTACAATAGGCCAAAATTCTAAAATGAGCCACAGCGGAACTCCAAAAATACAAATAATGACGTTCAACTTGAATGTTCATATCGTTTGAGTATTTACTTTTTTGGGACTAATACTTTTGTTGTCATAGTTGTTGTTGGATAAGCTGCTTAAATTTACATAAGAATAATAATATTAACAACAGCAGCAACAGAAATAAGGGGAAAGAAACTTACCGTTTTCGAAGATTGATCAATTTGAGATTTTCATACACTGCATGCAACGAATCCAAGCACTCCATCAAAAATTTGGAAAGTTCTTCCGTATTGTACTCAACTTTGCCGCTCAACAAAGACAGATGAGCTTCTGGGCCACCATCCGATCCATCAGTTGCAATTCCACAGAATAGGTTGTGATCACAATAATTTTTATGAAATTCGCTATTTATAAGAAACTCCCAAGCAGAGCGAGACACATGAACAGAATCCTTCTGTGACGCGCTTTGAGACTTCCCGCACAGTTTCAGTATAATGCGTTTAAAACAATCCCACTCAGAATCAATCGAGTCATGGTCTGGAAAATTATCAGTGTCACAAGTGCCCCAAAGGAGCTTAATAAACTGATTGTAGAATGGAGAACTAAGACCCTCTGCCATTGCTGTGATGCAATCATTCGCCAAGGAGCATGAAGGGCCTCTTCGTAATGCACATCTCATCATCTGATCAATAGTAGTAGGAAGCGCAGCCATGAAAATGTGATTTGAGGAAATAAATGTGAACAAAAGTGCACAATAGACAATGTTGACACTGCATATAACGTGCACCAGGGGTAAGTTCAGATAGACGAATAACCCCCCCCCCCCCCCACCCCAAAAAAAAAGGTCCCTTCTGTTCATAGATGGACAAGAAACGCCTCCACAGATGGATACCATATTGTTTAAGACAGCCCATCTCTCATAACAAGCAGTAAGGAATGCAGGAATAAACTGAATACGATCTATTATCCCAATATAATGCAGCCCACTGCCATCCACCAAAGTTCTTGAAATTATTCCTTCTTCCAAGGATAACATAAGCTATATTTTGTTGAAACTAATCAGCATAACTGTAACGAATTCAATTTAGTAGATAATATAAGGTGACGAATGATAATGATAGAGAGGAGTGGCAAGTAGAGTTTAATAGAAACGTAACTCGATGGGATATAGTCGTTGAATGTGTCCTTCGAAAGCATCAATTATGTCTCGTGACAAGATTCAATTCAGAACGTAACTCCTCTACCAATCAATATATTACATTAGATCCATGATAGTGTGATTAGTTTCCAACAAAACATAACCTCAGGTTCTCAGTCTCAGCACCTTGTACGCTCATTAGGTTTAATTTATTTACAGCTACAGCAGTAAAGCATATTCGAAGACTTTGCAACTCCACACCAAGTTATAACCCCAAGATCACGCTTATACTCGTATATGTTAGACGATTATAATGTTCAGATTTTGCAACAAGGGTGTTCGAATCTAATGCAGATTCCAGAAGTAAATAGACAAAGATAAAAAATTAATGTACCTGTCCATTGCTTAGAATAACATTTACCCTTGACCCAACAGCATCAGCCAGCCCAACAATCTTCACTTTTTGTGTATATCGCCTCTCAGGAAAATTAATAGTTTCATCAAGCCAGTGTCGGTCTAAATGAAAAGGAAGAGTATATTTACAAAGGCACTGCTTCCCCGACTGCAATTTAACACAAAGACTACTTCAGAAGACAGCTTGTTTTTTATTTGTGAATTAAGTAGCTAACAGTATAAAAGACAGGAATGAACAGTTGGCTATCTTGAGATAGGAACAATTCCTATTCACATCAAATCAATAAGTAAAAAACAGTTATATTCAACGTACATAAAGTAACACTGTGTTCTCTGAATCCAAAACGAGAATATCTGCAGATGGAAGCAGCCCGACCTTTGCCCTGAAAGCAAACTTTCGGTCAGATAATGAACAAAAGAACATTTTCGCACATGACTCAAGGAACTGCATAACCTTGGGCGAAATACAGAAACAGGCTCGGCTGCAACTGCTTGTATGCTCCAACTCATTTCTGTTTTAATGTCAATGGGCATAGCATCATTCTTTTCAACAACTTGAAGCCTCATGGACAATAACCTTCTCTGCTCTTGGATAAGGAGACAGATGATTGGAATGGCATCCTCATCTGTTGCCAGAAAAACCTAGATGACAAAACTATATAAGCATAGAAGAAACTACAATATCGTACTCTTCCTTGATGAACAAGAATTAACCAGCAGCAAGAAAATCAAGGCAGATTAGTATTTTTTGTAAAGCCGAAACAGAACTTTTCTGCAGCTTCCCTACTCCCTTTCAACAAGCAAATCATATGATCACAAAGCACCTTTTCACAAATGGGAGATGAACCTTCTTTAAAAGGATGATGACAGAGTTACATATGTAGGAGGATGCTCAAATCAGAGCATCAAAATAATAAGTTTCCAAACAACTTGCATCGTAACTTCTTCCAAAGAAACAAATAATAAGATTCCTCGAGGACATGGCAGATATCCCATCTCCATCACATGTCTTGATTTTCAATTTACTATAAAGGGAGGCGAGAGATGAAACAAGAAGAAAAAAAAAATAGACTGAAGAAACGAGATCGACAGTTAACTATCTGAAAATGACTATGATGTGAAACTTATTACGAGTTCAATCAGTCGGCAATTCAAACAGATGGTTTTTATTTTATCAACAAAGATGCTAAACATGCCACAACGATGAGCCAAAACAATACAGAATGCCAAATGTTAACTTATGGCTTTCCGAAGTAAAGCAAACCAAAAAGCAAGTACCTTGGTGGCAGCTGTTTGACAACCAGTTTCTTGCCAGATTCTCTGAAACGAGAACTGCTTTGGAACCACTTCAGTGCGAGAAGATTCAGATCTAGATTTTGCGTCGCGTCCAGAACACGAGTTAACACATTCTACTAGCCAAAGAGAGTGTTGCATTCTGTCTGCCCCACACAAAAGATAATCAATAAAAAAACTGAAGGCCTTTTCCAGCAAAAAGTAAGATGAGATGGTAGGAACCTCTGTTATAAGAAGCAATTAAAGGAACACGATCACTGCTCCAGATTGTCCTCTCATCAAAGTCTTTCATTATTACTTCACCTCTTTCATCAATGAATGTTGGCTGGAAGTTTAGTTCCACAAAACAACAGCCCTATGTTAAATACAGCTAACCCAGGTACAGTACAACTACCACTGAGGGTGTATTAGCCAAACAAACAATTATTGAACAGCCACCAAGCTTATGATTTACACATGCTCAAAACATGAAACGAGAGAAGCAAGGGTGGTGTGCATAAAAACAGGAATGAGAGAGAGGAATGGAAGATTCAGCTACCAGCAAGAGGGAGAGAACCAAAAGGTGATAGAAAAATCTTTACATACCTGAGGTTCTTCAAGAGGGTCATTCAAAATGAGATGTGATGAGGCTGATGCTAAATTTGTTTTGACAATGTGATCGTAGCTAGAAAAACCAAAACATTGTTGGGGACTATGATGAACATCTCTCCTCAAGAGTGATATATCCCTAGCACTTAAAAATGGGCTAGAAGATGATGGGATATTCCCCTCAGCTGCTTGCTGCAAAAGCAAACCAAAGGGCAGCGGCCATATCGAGGTAATTAAACCTGGGAGTGGGATTGATCGCAGCTCACCTGCAAAAAAAAAGAGTCAATTTGTACACACACTGCTAGGAAATAGCTGACCCAGCATACATGTAACACTTCATTCAGAGATCCCCCCCCCCAATATATTCTGAAAGCATTCACCATTCCAAAGTAAACTCAAGATAGACATCTCATCCAAAGGTCAAGAAATGAGTAATCTTCTTTCAGAATACCAGTGAACGAAAAATTATGAACCTGCATCACTAATGTCTAAGCACACATCTGGTTTTTTCAGACACACATAGATATGGCGGACGCTACTGGGTTGTTTGGATCAGGTTATTGCCTTACCAGCTGTGTTGAATATTGTCAAACCGTCTACTTGTAATACACAAAGTACAGCCTCAGGTGAGTGAGACATATGACACCAGCACGCCTGAGAGGTAGATATGAACATCAGTCAGAAAAATATCCATCTTCATAACAAAATGAGAGGAACCAATTAAGCATGGCACACAAGGAACTTAAAACAGTTGTCGCCATCTCAGCACAACAAAGAGAATGAGCAGGATTTCTGAAAAGAACATTATTGCCTGTCTCTCAGCATATTGAAAAAGGGTGGACCTTTTGGTCGTAAACAGTCTTAATCAATTGCATTCAAATGAGAATCCCTGATAGCATAGATGAAATACGATCCGGTAAGGATCAAAATGTCCTAAATGGGCTCAAAGAGGAAGTTCTAACACAATACGTTGTTTTAATAGCAGAATAAGATAAAGCTTCAGCAGCATAACTTAGAATCTTTTACATCCAGTTCTATATGTATACTGTTGCACAAACACTGATAAGTACCATGATCACTGTAGTGCTGAGGGTGAATCTCTTGTACACACGTGATCCCGCTATCCACATTATCCTGCGTAAAGCCAAAAGATTCTCTCAGGTGCTGTAAAACATATACTCCAAAAATGAAAGCTCCTCACGCTAATGATCATTACAGCATACAAGACAGAAGAAAAACCGAATATTCTTAGCAAATGGATACTTTCTTGTATATTCTATTGTTGTTATATATTATTTGATTTCCAATTTCTCTCCAAAGTATGTGAGACGAGAGATTGAAGTGGAATACACTTAAGAAGAAAACTAAGAATGAAGCAACCTAGTTCACGCATTCAAACTGCAAAGCATCAGCTCAGTGCTGATTGATTATTAACCTTAACCATATCAACCAAAACAACGCCTTAACCCCACTAACTCCGAAATGCTTGGAGAACTGAAACCCGATGAAATCACACTCGACTCCCAATACTTGACATCTGTAACACTCTCTTCCCAAACCACCAATCCTCCCTATTCCCAACCACTTCTACTCAATTCCGCCCTCACAAAATCGTTCAAACGCCGAATTGCACTACAACAATTCGACAAGCCTCTCCAAATGCAACTCCAACACACTCTAAAGGGCAGCCCGGCGCACATTGGCGTCCCCGACAAGCGAGGGTATGTTTGCAAAATTTAATCTTTCAGACCTTGTAACCTCTACTCTCACATTTACTATCACCTGCCGAAATTCGACTCGATTTTACTAAAATTCACAGCAACCACACTCTACAGCTATACACACAAAATTAACCTATATAAGAACAACAATCTCAATACATTTTCAGTCAATTTTCTCATAATTAATCCGACATTTTAACAGCCATAGTAAGAAAAAAAAAACCTAATTCAATAATTTACCATACTCAAATTAAAATTCAAAATAAGTGAAATGGGATATAAGGTAAAAAAGGAAACCTATTCCCGCGGATGAAAATCTCGTGATCGGCGGCGGCGGAGGAGGAATGGAACTCGCACGTGTCTCTAGTAAGTTGAGGATCGAAGAGGAAGTAGTCGTACTTGTCGGAGACATTGGTCGGATTGTTATTTTCCAGCGGTTTTCCGTCGAGAGATTCGGCGATAAGTCCGAACGGTTTGAACTCGCCGAGCACACTCAGCTGCCGTACTCCCACGCTCATTTTCGACCTGACACTCACACTCACACTGTGGTTTTTTTTTTTTTTGCTGGGTTTAATTTTGTGGAAATTTTTGGGGAAGTTGGGAGTCTCCCGCGCTCTCTTTCTCTAGTCTCGTATGGTGAGTCTGATTGTAACGTGAAACCCTACTAGACCACTTTCGGGGTTTTGTTTTGGGTCTACTACGCAATGGAGTTGTTACTTGATAGGCCGTGATTCGAATTCGGAAGGGTGTTTCGAAATATCGTCCACATGATTTTGGTTAAATGTGTATGAAATGTACATTTTTTTTGAGATAAAAAAGAAAATATTTGTTATTTCAAAAAAAAAAAAAAACTTTGATACCCGTATTTGATTTGGCGTGGTGCCTAACCTGTGCATTCGAAGTAAAAAACGGAGCAAAGTATTAGTTGTTCCATGCTACGAAAGCAAGAGAAATTTTATTTTATTTTCATGTGGCTTCTATTATGAATATTTTTTTACTTGTATTTTTCTCACCATTTCATGTAGTATTTTGACCGGGTCAAACTACTAGTGAACGTGTTTGGCTGCCAAAGTAACATTTCATGTAAAAAACTAGCATTTAAATTTATTTTTCTATGTTTTATATAGTTTTAATAACTCAACAACTACTTTTGCAGTTTTGCCGAACATGTCTGATATAAACCGCTACTTTTAGAGCTATCAACTACCTGCTACATGCTAGTAAAACAGCTACCTGCTACTCAAACAGCTAGTGCAGGCAAGACCTGGTAAACGGGTCAATCGGGTCGAGTCTATTCGGGTCGGGTTCGGTTTGGGTCGGGTCTAGTTCGGGTATATCAACTACGGGTCAAATTCGGATCGAGTCGTATTCGGGTCAAATCATTCTAAAATGTTCAAATTTAAACATATTAATATCAAATTTTGTCTCATATTATCTTAACTTGAAATTTTATTGCTAATTGGAGTGTTTGAATATATGATATAGCTATCCAAGTCCTTTTGTTTAATCGATTCATTTAAATGTTTGATTATTCAGGTCTGAGTCATTTCAGTTCGAGTCTGTTTCGGGTTGGGTCAATATCGGGTCAAACAGTATTCAGGTCAATTTCGGGTTTCGGATCGGATGTTCGAGCCAAGTATTCCGGGTTGGATGTTCGGGTCTGGGTCAGTTTTGCCAGGTCTAAGTGCAGCCGAACGAAGCCTTTGTTTGGTAGGAAGGAATTGGATGGAAATGAAAGGAAATATATTTTACAGTTTTCCAACATTTTGTTTGTAAAAATGCATGGAAAGTGAAAGGAAAATTAAGGGGTATGACTCTTCACTAAGTGGTCGTTTGATTGCATACGGGAATTTGGAATGCCCATGAAGTTCCACTTCCCCGGTTGTAGGAATACATAAATTGTTTGGTTACATGTAGAAATTGAAATTTCACGAGAATTGCCAATTACGAAGGGAAGGTTGGGTATGTAAAGCCAATTCCTCCATTTTGTAGGAATATGAAATTCTCATGATTTTTCAATTTGCATGATTTTAGCCAACCAAACAATTTCAAAAAAATTAATTCATGGGAATTTGAAATTCCATGATTTTGAGTGACAACCAAATGACCACTAAACTATCATTTCCTTTCCTCCCAAAAAGGGCGGAACCGAAGGGAAAACAATTTACAACAAAAGACACTCACTTTCCTTCCAACTATTCCTTCAAAATTTGCCATGCAAACCAAAGAAAAAAAAAATAGTAATTCCCTCCCCGATGGTAACATGTATTATACATTTTTATTCACTCTAGTTTTGTAAAATTATATTCATGTATATATATGTATAATTCAAACACCTGCGAGTCAAATTTGTAAGAAAAAAATAGGGTTTTGTGTAGGTTTAGAAGTTAAAAATGATTTTAGACACATATTTTAATATGAATTTATCAATACAATCTTTCACCTCACCCGCCGCCAAATAGATGAATGCTAGCGTTCATGCTAATAAATTGATCATTAGAAAGATTATGGATGATGACACAATATCAAAAAAGATTTTTCGGAAAATCTACTTCGCTCCCTGTAGAGGTAAAATGCAAGCATTCTCAGTTAACCCTAAAAATTGAATGAAACATCATCCTACTTTAACCACGGACAAAAACAATATTTGGTGTTTAGAACTAACTAACATATATCAAATTATGAAACCATCCATGTGAGCGAGAATTATGGATCGGAGAGAACATCATGCGCAATCATCAATGATGTAATGTATCCATTTTAGTAATTTCAAAATTCATCCGCCATTAAACACAATACTCAATAATAATAATGCATAGTACGGTAGAAAAAAAATTCATGATGTTCGGTGATTTTGACTTTTGAGTTGTCGCCACACAAGATTATAAGGTTTACGTTTTCAAACTTTAAAAAAAAAAACCCCACAAATTCACAATATCTCATGTACATTAATGCAAATTTGGGGACTCATATGAGTCAGTAATAACGACCCCACTTCGTCGGAAACACGTTAAAGTATCCCACTTCAATGAAGTTTGCTACAACAATAACAATCATAGGTTTGACAAATGTGCTTTTCACTTTTTTGCTCCAATACTCGAAGTCTGTTCCGTTCGGAAGGCAAAAACAAAACAAAACAAAAAATCTAATTTTTTATAGGAATTTATACTCATACGAGGGGGAGACTAGTAGTCCGACTAGACTTGTATTCATTTCGACTTTGATTGTTTGAATGAAATGTTTGCAATGTTCATTAACATGCTTCTCACAATTTATATCCTCTGTTTAAGGGTTTGGGGTTTCCTTGTGAAACTATCAACCTCTCTATGAAATTTATATCCTAAAACTGTAGGGGTCTTGGTTAGAATTTGTGACGTGTACGCCTTTACAATTCCTTATATTCACATAATATATACGATATCCAATGATGATGGTTGACATGGCGTAGCACAACACGCATGGTAGAAAAACTATTCCATCATAATATTTGTAATACCATTTGAATAACTTTTGTTTCATGCAATAATGCCGTTAGTATGTGAGCACTAAGGCCCTGTTTAATAGGACTTATTTGTAGTAGTATTTAGATCAATTCAGAATCATTCAGATCAGGTCAGATCAGAGTCATTCAGAGTAAATCAGATCAGATCATAAATGTTTCTATCAATGTATTTGGTCCATAAATGTTACTAATTCGTTGAAATTCAATCAAAATTTCAACACATTTAGATCAGATCAGATCAGTTCATAGTCATTCAAATCAGATCAGATCAGATCAGAAACATTCACATCAGATCAGATTAGATCAGTTCAGAAAGATGCAGTCCTATCAAACGGGCCTAAGACCATATATTCTTTCTATTTTGTTTCTTTTATTTACCTTGGGCTTGAGCTTGTGATGGGGACCTAAGTCCAACGTAAATAAATGAGGAAACTGAGAGGCTAACCAATTTTGTGATACCCGGCCCAAATTAAATGTCTCATATGAGTGGTGAAATGAGTTACTTGGGCTACTCATACCAACGAAATCGACTTTCTTTTTAGGAAGCCTATGTGCTAAGAACTTCACAGTTAGATCTGCTTCCTAGAGAATAGTCTTATGATGAGTGACAATGGGGATGTTTTTTAGAGTGCGCACGAGTGAGATCAAAGTGCACCCGAAAAAACTATGCGGGTATGTGGCGTCGGTACACAGCATGGCGAGCTGCCAGAGGTATTTTGATACCATTCGTAGTGTAACTTTGAGCGCATGGTGGGAAATCTAGTATTTTATTACGATGTTTAGAGCATGTGCGGTAGCACTGTTGTTTTTGCGTAAAAATTTAGTTAAATGAGTTCAAAACTAACTTTAAATTGTTTGTTTGTATACTAATTGTACAAAAACTGAAAACTATCTTTTCTGGTTTTAAAAAACGGGACTTTGGTTTTCCGAAAAACTCAAAACAGAAAACGATACCAAACAAGTCCTTAACTTTTTAGAATTTTTGAGTTGGCTTCAATAAGGACAGTCTTTAGAGACCTGTTCTAACATCAAGGTTATAATGTAAATAAAAGTAATATATATCTAACTAGGTAATGAATACAACCACACAAACAAGTATTAATTTGGCTTAAATCCCTACATACATAAAGCTCGGTTTGCACCTTTCAAAGTGTGGAGTTTGTTGTTCAATTGACCGGAGTTCCAATTGACACCAACTTTTTCACACTAAATTTAAAACCTTGTGCAAAAAATGATATGCTTTAAATATAACAAGGGGATGGACCTAATAAAGATAAATATTGAAAAATACGAGAGAAATGTGAAGAAATCGTTCTACTCACAAAAAATCATACTTTGTAATATTTACTCAATGATAATTGTGCATGTCTCATTTGAACCAAAGCTATTTAGTTGAGTATTTGTAGTTCTTATGAATGATAGAAATTCACTTACTCACACACAAAAGGTAACTCACAAGTCATATATGAATACATGAAGTTAAAGTAGGGTAAGCGAACAAAGTAGCGAACAATGGTCCAAGTTGGCCTACCCATAAGAGTTGCCGCCTTGCCGTGAGGTGAGAGAAACGAGGGAGGCCAAAGGAGGAAACGGAATAGGGGAGGGGAGGTGTGAGATTTGTAGGTTGTAGAGGATGAGGGGGGACTGTCGGCCGAAAGCGGTTATGTTGATTTTAGTTGGGGATGGAGTGGTGGAAGTAGAATTGTGGAAGAGGAGTGGAGGCGAGACAGGTTGAGGGGCGAATCTGGTGGGTATGTGGGAGGGAGGAGAGAGATAAAAATCAGTTTTTTTTTTTTTCGTTTTATTTAGACCATTTGATCTGAGGGATGCGATTACTTGCTTTTCATTTGGTTGTGTACAATTTAGGTATTCCGGATTCAATGATTTCAGTTTGGTATCGTTTTTATTTTCAGTTTTCAGTTTTTTTTTTCTTCTTAAAACCAAAGTCCCGTTTTTGAAAACAAGAAAAAATGGTTTTCAGTTTTCAGTTTTCATTTTCAGTATGTTTATTATAGAAACATACAATTAAAATTTATCGTTGCAGCTTTTTTAACTAAATTTTTTACACAAAAAAACCAAAAACTGAAACCGGGAGTGATACCGAATGGGTGCATTGAATTTGTAATTAAGTTTCATAATCTCAAACGATAGAATTGAAATGATTACTCAAATTCCAAATATTTGTTCCCGAATCTAATCTTCTTGTGTTATCTAAACGAGCACCAAATGACTAAAGAACGTATCCGAAGAACAAAGTTTCGATTCAAATGAAAACCCATTGGGCCATTACATTGAAGGTCCCTCTTCCACTCCACCCAAAACCCACACTCGTACTCCTAAAGCCAAGAACAAAAAAGTCGAAAAAATAAAAAAAATGCAAAAAATAAAAAAGGTTGCATAAAATCCAGAAAAATGCACTAAAACAGCACACATTAACACGACACATATATAATCACCAGTATTCATTCCTCTTCCCATTATTATTCACTCCCATTCATTTCATTCTACCCTTCTCTTCTTCTTCCTCCTCCTCCTTCCCAAAATACTTTAGATTATTATTATTATTATTATTATTATTATTATTATTATTTTCTCCTTTTTGATCTCCCTTGTTTTTTTTTCATTTGATCTCTAAGCTTCTTCATTACGCTTCTCCTCTTTTTTTTTATTTCCTTTCCGGTGTGAAGAGAGCTGAGCGGCGATCAATCGAAGACACACCGAATCGCGAAACTTCCACTTGACTTTTCTCTCTCTCCTCTTTTGTAATTTTATCTGATTCCGATTTCGGTTAAACGCGTCGTTTTGGTGTTTTTATCGCCTGTGAGTTCTTCGGCGGCGCCGATCTCGCAACCATGGCGGCCGCTAATGCGCCGATCGTTATGAAGGAAGTGCTCACGGTTAGTCGGATTTAACTTTTTACCTAATTTAAACTCCCGATCTTTGATTTTACACTGTTAATTTTCACTTTGATTTGATTAGTTTTGGTAATTGAGTGATTAAGAAGTTTCGATTAGGTCAAATGATCATGTACATTGTGCGAATTAGCTAGATCTGGATAAATTGCGGCGAAAAATGTGATTTTGTACACTGTAGTTTATCAGATCAAATTATTTGATTGAAAAAAAATTGAGTTTTGATGTGATTGTGGTTGCGTGTGTGTTACAGTTGCCGAGCATTGGAATAAATCCGCAATTCATAACGTTTAACAATGTGACGATGGAATCGGAGAAGTATATATGTGTGCGCGAAACGTCGCCGCAGAATAGTGTTGTTATTGTTGATATGAGCATGCCGATGCAGCCTTTACGACGTCCTATTACTGCTGATTCCGCTCTTATGAACCCGAACTCGCGAATCCTCGCCTTGAAAGGTAGATTCGTCAACTGATTGGTTTCGTTGTTGATTAATAATTTGATAACTCGTCGATTTCGTTAGTTTTGGTTGCCGTTGTGTTCGCGATTTTGGGGTGTAGCTTTTTATATTGTTGTTGGCTCGTTTTGTTGTTGGATAGATTGCGATTTTGTCTCAGTTTAGAATCGAATAACGGCCACCAATTAGCCAAACTACAACTAAGTGCTCAACGTAATAGGATTTTTCGGATTTCCTCCGTTATTATTATTACTTAGGTGGAGAATCTTATGGAGAGCTTTGCACTTCCAAACCGAAATTCTTTTAACGGTGAATGACCCCGATTCGTCATGAATTAAGGGAAATATTATCATCTTGTTTTGTTCTGTGGACAAGGCACTTATCGAATTATTGGAAATGTCTTGAGCATTGAGCGTGCCAGAAAGGCTGGGAGAAATTGCGAGAACTTCAAGAGCTCATCATCTGTGTTAATAGTAAATATGTAGGCCTTAACTTATACATGGGACACTGCTTATATTGTTATCGATCTTACAACGCTGTAAAGTAGGATTGTTTCTGTTTTTTTTTTTTTTGAGTAGCCGAGGGTCTGAAATCCTCTGCATATGCTAAGAGTTAATCGGAATTATAAAATGGATTTATGAATCGGAATTGATATTAATATAGAAGTGCTATACTTATCTAGTTATGCGGACTATGTCCATGTGGTGCTTGTCTGTAGTTTCAATGCTCTTGTGCTTTTATTAGATATGAATATATGATCCTAGGATGACGTCACGAAGCTTAAAATAAGATTTGATCTCTTCCTGTCCTATGTTTGTTGCTGGGAAGGTTTACTTTCTGAGTTTGGGTTGTGTGGCGTTATATCTGCACAAGCTCTTATGATTTGTATTATTTGTTTGTGAAGCTCAACTAGCTGGCACTACCCAGGATCACTTGCAAATATTCAACATTGAGACAAAAACAAAAGTGAAATCTCACCAGATGCCTGAGCAGGTAAATTATTCTTGACCGTAAAAAAAGTTTGTTTTGTAATGTTTGATCTGAATTCCATGTTCTTCTTTTTCTACCCGTTTATTCATTGAGTCTTCTTACCTGTGCTGTGTAGGTTGTCTTTTGGAAGTGGATCACTCCAAAGTTGCTTGGGTTGGTCACCCAGACATCAGTTTATCATTGGTCAATTGAAGGTATGATGCAGCCCGCTTATTTAGGTCCCTTAATCTGTGTTTCTGACCTAAAGTGATCACTTCTGGTGATTTACCTTGCAATTTTCAAGTAACATGTTATCGACTGCATTGTAATTCAGGTGAATCAACACCTGTAAAGATGTTTGAAAGGACCGGTAACTTATCAAACAATCAAATAATCAACTATAGATGTGACCCAGCTGAAAAGTGGTTGGTGCTGATTGGAATTGCCCCTGGTTCACCTGAGGTATTATTGACACAGCTATAACAGTTCTTTAATTTCACATCTGAAACATTTGTTTCTCCAGTTAGTTCTATCTCTTGGTGCTTTATTAGGAAAGAAGGGGATATAATTGCTTCACTGCTACCCTTGGTCAACTGTAGGAGAAGTTGGTTAGCATAATCTCATGTGTACTTTCCTAACCTTGTTTTTGTTGAGTAGTCTCCTTTTATTGGGAATCTTTACCTAGAATGATTTGTTGCTGTATAAACTGGTACCTGGTGGTTCAGACACTGAATAATTTATGATGAGGTCTCTGTGTAACGACCACAAGACCACTATTCGCTGATGTATATTAGAATGCATGTTTGAAAGGTTAAATTTTTAAAGGTTGGAAGCCAATTGATCTATAAGCTTTCTTTTTGCTATATGGTTCTTGCAGTATCTGATACAATGAAGTCCAGCAAATCATCTTGTTCATGTTTTGGTGTCTACAACTTATAATAATACCAGCATAGATGGTCTAGTCTTGTATCATATTTTAGAGTTACACTTCTTGAAAGCTCTCAAGTTAAATAGTTCACTTTATTGTAGACGATATGGCAAAATCCATTTTCTATGACTGTTGGCCTGTGTAACTAAGACTGTCTGATGGCTTGGCCCATCTGTTCGTCCAAGAATAGATGATTTGTGTTTGTGACGAAGACTGATTAATGCGAAATTCTGGTTAAATTCTGAATTGAATTCCTGAAAGGGCCAATGTTTTTCCTTTTTGTCTGATGTGGCTTAGGTTGGTGAGTGACAGACATGATGGTGAAAGAGTCTCAATTGTCTATTACTACTTTGTTTGAGTTTTTGTACATATTTCCAGATACTTCTCTGAAACTGTTTCAACTATTGCATGATTTTGTTGATCTCTACAACATTATAATATACTTGCTATATATACTTTTGTTTGTTTGTTTCAGAGGCCTCAACTTGTTAAAGGAAGTATGCAACTCTTTTCTGTGGATCAGCAGCGGAGTCAAGCTCTTGAAGCTCATGCAGCATCATTTGCCTCATTTAAGGTTTTTGATAACCTTCCCTTTGAACTAATCTTTTTTGTGTTTATCCTTTGGCGTTTAGGCTTATAATTACACTTTTTATGGTGCCTAGGTCCCTGGGAACGAGAATCCATCGACTCTTATTGTGTTTGCTACAAAGTCTATGAATGCCGGCCAGGTTACTTCTAAGCTGCACATAATTGAACTTGGTGCCCAGCCAGGTCTGCACTTCTCTCTTTACTCACTGTGTTCCTCTTGTGAGCACGTTTATAACTAGACTAGCTATTGCTCATTACGTATAAGAAGGTGCCCATAAATCTAACGGCTGTTGTACAAGTTTTTGTGCAATTCCTTCGTTGCCTAAATTGGGATTTTTTTTCCTGAACTTTGTGATAGAGTGCCAAATTCACTGTCCAATATTTTTCGTCGTACTTCTTACCATGGTTTTAATCTAATGCTTCTTGTTTTTCTTCCCTTTGCTGAAATGTTTGACAGGAAAGCCAGGTTTTACAAAGAAACAAGCTGATCTGTTCTTTCCTCCAGATTTTAATGATGACTTTCCAGTCTCAATGCAGGTACCATTTGGACAGTGCTCATTACCTGTGTCTGACGATGGATTATATATATGCTTTCTCACTACTGTTTCTCGTCACTTTTTTTAATAAGATTTGTTCATTTTGTATTTGACAGGTCTCTCAGAAGTATGGTTTGATATATGTCATCACCAAACTTGGTTTGCTGTTTGTATATGACCTTGAGACTGCCAGTGCTGTTTACCGGAACAGAATTAGTCCCGATCCAATATTTTTGACATCAGAGGCCTCATCATCCGGGGGTTTCTATGCTGTCAATAGGAGGGGGCAGGTTCTTCTTGCCAATGTCAATGAAGCTACTATTGTGCCTTTTGTCAGTGGCCAGGTATTTTCATGAAAAAACTAATCTTTTCTAAGTTGTATGGAATTGGTAAGACGAGTCAGAGGATTAACATACGTCTTGCGTTGCTTGCCTGGTTCAGTTAAACAATCTGGAACTTGCTGTTAATCTTGCTAAAAGGGGAAATCTTCCTGGTGCAGAAAATCTGGTATGGTTTGTCTAATTGATATTTGAATGATGATTTTATTTTCTTTTCTCTTTTTTTTTTAAACGTGTTTTATAAATATTTTAATGTTCATTAAGTTTTGGGGTTGAAATGATTGCCTTGTTGTGTTTTATTTTATGGCTCTAAGAAATTAATTTAAGAATTTCGTACTCAGGATTAATCTGAAGGCCTCACCTTTTTTGTTTAAAGAACAAGAAACGCCTTGACTCTATCTGTTCCCTCGTGTATTAGTTCATGATATACTTAAAAAGGGTGTATGTGTTCCCTAACATTAATTTACTCCTTGCGCAAATAAATATTGACGTCTCTCCACTCCTTCATCAAATATTTGCCACTGAAAAAGTTTGGGAGTGATGTCTTATCTCTATGTTACACACTATGTTTCACTGTAAATTAATTAATCAACTAACATTTTAATTTTCTTACTACCCTCTTATTTTCGGCTTTTTAAACAAAGATCTGGAGGAATCAGGGTAGAGTGTTACTCTATGTTGCCACTATCGACGAATTATTATATCATCAGTTTATACAGTTACAGGTCCTTGTAGAGTTTTTCTGTTTCAAGCAACTTACTGAATTTCCATTCCTTCACATTTCAGGTTGTCCAGCGGTTCCAAGAATTGTTTGCTCAAACAAAGTACAAGGAAGCTGCAGAGCTTGCTGCTGATTCTCCACAATCCATACTGCGTACTCCTGACACGGTTGCCAAATTTCAGGTATTAATATATGTTTATTTCAGAAATCAGAAATATGTTGTTACCGCCTTTCCCGTTGATATAATGCTTTTGGGTTTTGCCCACCCGTGGGCAATGTATGCTATCAGTTAAAACTATTGGATATATTTTCAACTTTTGTGGAGTCCTTTATTGTTATGATGTCTTTCTGACACAAGCATTGATCAGTTTCTGTATCTGTGAATAGTTTTAACGAATATCTGAATGAATGAATCGCCAAAGTTGGTGGTGTCCTGTGTATGTCGATAATCTTATCTGTTGGGTGATCATGAATTGCATGGTCTTGTCTTTTGTAAGCATTGTCTAACATATATGCTGCAAAGTCTGTTTCGAAATGAATAATAATATGTGGGAAAACAATAATCATGCCATTGACATTCTTTAGGCCCTGTTAATTGAAATTCTGGGATTGATGGTTGCAGAGTGTTCCTGTTCAAGCTGGGCAAACACCGCCTCTATTGCAATATTTTGGGACACTTTTAACTAAAGGAAAGCTCAATGCATTTGAGTCATTGGAGCTATCTCGTCTTGTTGTGAATCAAAATAAGAAAAATCTACTCGAAAATTGGCTAGCAGAGGATAAATTAGAGTGCAGTGAGGAACTCGGAGATCTAGTGAAGGTTTGGCCTCTTTCTCTATATTTGTCTTTGTTGCTGTAGTATGAATCAGCTATTTGTGTTTGCTAACCCTCACTTTTTGTGCCTACCAATTTTGATTTTGTAGACTGTGGACAATGACCTTGCTCTGAAGATATATATTAAAGCTAGAGCAACTCCAAAGGTTGTTGCTGCCTTTGCTGAGAGAAGGGAGTTTGACAAAATTCTTGTGTACTCTAAGCAGGTGAGAGAGATATGTCAATTCTCCTACATGTGCTTTTCTTTTTTTATCTCTTCTTATCACTTTTTGAATTTCAATGTTTGGGCACTTGAGGTCACACTGAATGTTTTCTGTGCTGTAAACCTTTGTCTTGATGTAGGTTGGTTATACACCTGATTACCTGTCTCTCCTCCAAACTATTCTTCGGACAGATCCACAGGTTTGTATTACTTCTTTAGAATGTTCTTTGGGTGGGGTACCTGAAGATTCAACTTCCGACTGAGTGTTCTTATGTCATTTATTATATATCTTACATTGCAGGGTGCTGTCAACTTCGCTCTGATGATGTCCCAGATGGAGGGAGGATGTCCTCTTGATTTCAACACCATTACTGATCTATTTCTTCAGGTCTGCATGTTTTCCATTGCAGTTTCTTGCGTTCATAGTAAAACAATTAGTTATATGTGGTGCTTATAGATTAATAATAAATGTCTTTAATGTTAACATTTTCTATTTGTGAAAAAAAGAGATGAAACTGTTTTGTCCCTTCTGTGGGACGCCAGTTACTAAGTTTCCCCCTCTTATGTTCTTTTTGCTCTTTGTTCTACAGAGGAACTTGATACGTGAAGCAACAGCATTTCTCTTAGACGTTTTGAAGCCGAATTTGCCTGAACATGGTTATTTGCAAACCAAGGTACTGGATCAGCCATGTTCAGTCATTGGTTATAGTAATTCTAAGTTATCACTCAGTAGGTTGCAGCCAGACTTACGAAATTTTTTTGCAGGTTTTGGAAATCAATCTTGTTACCTTTCCAAATGTCGCTGATGCCATATTAGCGAATGGAATGTTCAGTCATTATGATCGATCTAGAATTGCTCAGCTTTGTGAAAAGGCTGGTCTATACTTGCAAGCTCTTAAGGTAAATGTTTTTTGGTGCTTCATTTTTTTTTGTTTGTTTACTCTTTTGTTTAGCTTAGACCCATTGCTAATTATTCTTTTTTGTTATTCTGCAGCATTATACTGATTTGCCTGATGTAAAACGTGTTATTGTGAACACTCATGCAATAGAACCCCAGGTTTGATCACTTATGGCTGGTGTTTTATCATGTATTACATTACATGTTTTGGGAACTTGTCTAAAATTTGTCATGGACAGGCGCTCGTTGAGTTCTTTGGTACTCTTTCTCGGGAGTGGGCATTGGAATGCATGAAGGACCTTTTACTTGTCAACCTCAGAGGCAACCTCCAGATCATTGTTCAGGTATTCAAAGTTCTTCCGTATTGGATTGATCATTTGCTGAGCATGCAAATGCAAAGAAGCAAGAAAGATTAAAGACATCATGCTGTATTATGATATGTTCATTTAATGTGTGTTGCATGACATGCAGGCTGCGAAAGAGTACTGTGAGCAGCTGGGTGTTGATGCTTGCATTAAGCTCTTTGAGCAATTCAAGTCTTATGAAGGATTATATTTTTTCCTTGGATCATATTTGAGCTCCAGGTATCTTGTGTGGGGTAGAGTTATGTTTGGCTCTTTGTTGTTTTCTATCCTTTACCCAAATGTAACAGTACTTTGTTTCTTTTTGCAGTGAGGATCCTGAGATCCACTTTAAGTACATCGAATCAGCTGCTAAAACTGGCCAGTTGAAAGAAGTCGAACGTGTGACTAGAGAGTCCAACTTCTATGACGCAGAAAAGACAAAAAATTTCTTGATGGAGGCCAAGCTTCCTGATGCACGTCCACTGATTAATGTCTGTGATCGGTTTGGTTTTGTTCCAGATCTCACACACTACCTATACACTAGTAACATGCTTCGCTATATTGAAGGTTATGTGCAGAAGGTAAAGCCTCCGTTTAGAAGGTCTGCTCAAAATTTTGCGAGTGCATATTGATAATTTAACCGAAGATCTCATCTTCTTTTTTAGGTTAACCCTGGAAATGCACCACTAGTTGTTGGTCAGCTTCTTGACGATGAATGTCCTGAAGATTTTATCAAGGGTTTGATACTCTCTGTTCGCTCTCTGCTTCCAGTTGAACCTCTGGTGGAGGAGTGTGAGAAAAGGTGTGGATTTTTCCGTCTGAAATCAAGTACTCAAATATCTGTTTTTTCAAACATTAATCCCTGTTTATTTTTGTTTCAGGAATCGGCTTCGCTTGCTTACTCAGTTCTTGGAGCATCTTGTGAGTGAGGGCAGCCAAGACGTTCACGTGCACAATGCTCTGGGTAAAATCATAATCGAGAGCAACAACAACCCAGAGCACTTCCTGACAACTAACCCGTACTATGATTCACGCGTGGTGGGCAAGTACTGCGAAAAACGTGACCCCACCCTTGCGGTGGTTGCGTATAGGCGAGGGCAATGTGATGATGAGCTGATTAACGTCACAAACAAAAATTCCTTGTTCAAGCTGCAAGCCAGGTTTGTGATACGCTCTTTCTTGATCCTTTGCATGATTATGTTGTATATCATTGAATGCTTATGATTTATGCTCTATTCCAGGTATGTCGTTGAGAGAATGGACGGCGACCTCTGGGAGAAGGCTCTTAACCCTGAGAATGAGTACAGGAGGCAGCTCATTGATCAAGTTGTTTCAACTGCTTTGCCTGAAAGCAAGAGCCCGGAACAAGTCTCTGCAGCAGTCAAGGCTTTTATGACTGCTGATCTTCCTCATGAATTGATTGAGCTTTTGGAAAAGATTGTTCTACAGAACTCTGCATTCAGTGGGAATTCTAATCTGCAAAATCTCCTTATATTGACTGCCATCAAAGCCGACTCCTCTCGAGTTATGGATTATGTGAACAGGCTGGATAATTTTGATGGACCTGCAGTTGGAGAAGTAGCTGTTGAAGCTCAACTTTATGAAGAAGCATTTGCGATCTTCAAAAAGTTTAACTTGAATGTGCAGGCTGTAAATGTTCTATTGGACAACCTTCAAAGCATTGATCGGGCAGTGGAATTTGCATTCCGTGTTGAAGAAGATGCTGTGTGGAGCCAAGTAGCCAAGGCTCAGTTGAGGGCTGGGTTGGTTAGTGATGCAATAGAGTCGTTCATACGTGCCGAAGATTCTACTCAATTTTTGGATGTGATTCGTGCTTCTGAGGATGCTGATGTCTACCATGATTTGGTGAAGTATCTTCTTATGGTGAGGCAGCAAACGAAGGAGCCTAGGGTAGATAGTGAGCTCATTTATGCTTATGCCAAGATTGATAGGTTGAGTGACATTGAGGAGTTCATTCTCATGCCAAATGTTGCAAATCTTCAAACTGTTGGTGACCGTTTATTTGATGAAGCTTTATATGAAGCTGCGAAGATAATATTTGCTTTCATTTCTAACTGGGCGAAGCTAGCTGTTACTTTAGTCCGGCTTAAGCAATTCCAAAGTGCTGTTGATGCAGCACGAAAAGCTAACAGTGCAAAGACTTGGAAGGAAGTTTGTTTCGCATGTGTTGATGCTGAGGAGTTCAGATTAGCTCAGATTTGTGGGCTTAACATTATTATTCAGGTATTGGTTTTTATCTCTTTTGTCCCTACCAAATTTTACATTAGCTGGGGTTGGAACGTAAGAAGTCATGTTTAACCTTCCTCGGTAAATAAGTATTAATTTTGTGATGATAGTGTAGGACTTTGTATGTTTGTCGATGTAGGCAGTAGGAATAAATTCTTGTTCTCACGCCTCTCTCACAGTAATATTTGTAATTTGGACACTTTTTTTCGAGGGGAATTTGAACCACTTTTTTTGGGCTATGGCTTGTGTGGTACATTATGTACCTCTGTACTTGAAGTTCTTCTGCTAATGAGATTCTTCTTTTCTTTTTTTTCTTTTTTTTTCCCTGGGGCAGGGGTTGTTTCAGTTTTAGCCTCTGTCTAAACCTTGAAATTTGAATGTATAGTTGTCTGCATCTGTTTTTATTGTTGTTTGTTAGCTTCTAATTTTTCTCTCTTTCTTAGGTGGATGATATGGAGGAAGTAAGTCAATATTACCAGAACAGGGGTTGTTTCAGTGAGATAATCTCATTGATGGAAAGTGGCCTGGGATTGGAACGTGCACACATGGGCATCTTCACTGAACTTGGGGTGCTTTATGCTAGGTATCGCCCTGAGAAGCTTATGGAGCACATTAAGCTGTTCTCAACACGTCTCAACATCCCCAAGCTGATTAGAGCATGCGACGAACAGCAGCACTGGAAAGAACTCACTTATCTATATATCCAATATGATGAATTTGACAATGCTGCCACTACTGTGATGAATCACTCTCCTGAGGCTTGGGATCACATGCAATTCAAAGATGTCGTGGTTAAAGTTGCCAATGTGGAGCTGTACTATAAAGCCGTGCACTTCTACCTTCAGGAGCATCCCGACCTCATCAATGATATGCTCAATGTTCTCGCTCTTCGTCTTGACCACACACGCGTGGTTGACATTATGCGGAAGGTTTGTTCCCCTTCCTGCCTTCCTTCCCATTCATAGATGACTTACCTAAGTCCTAAGGTCTCTAAGTGCTTATTATCTGGTTAATTTACTGAATGTATTTCTTGTTTCAGGCTGGTAATTTACATCTGGTGAAGCCATATATGATTGCAGTGCAGAGCAACAACGTGTCTGCTGTTAATGAGGCTCTGAACGAAATCTATGTTGAGGAGGAGGACTATGAAAGATTGAGAGAGTCCATCGATCTACATGATAACTTTGATCAGATTGGACTTGCACAAAAGGTGGTGTACCTTTATGGCATGTTGTTTGATTTTGGGTGTCAAGTTTATTTAGTCTTCCTCCTATTTCCAAAATTAGTGTTTTTGCTCATACTTCTTCTATTAATGACAGATTGAGAAACATGAGCTCTTGGAGATGAGACGTGTGGCCGCCTACATTTATAAAAAGGCAGGTAGATGGAAGCAGTCCATCGCATTGTCCAAGAAAGATAAACATTACAAGGATGCTATGGAGACCTGTTCACAATCCGGTGATCGTGAATTGGCTGAGGAGTTACTGGTTTATTTCATCCAGGAGGTGTGTTTAATTTTTATTTCTAAATATTTTTCGGATGATGTAGTTATGAGATAGAAAAGCAGGTTGATGCAAGAAGTCCAATGCATTGTTTAAGAAAGCAAAAACGTCACAAGGATGCATAGGAAATCAGTAATTCAGTGTGGTTTACGCCTTTCAGGAGGTGTGTCTGATCTTTTATGTGGCTAACATATAGCGATTTTGATTATGCAGGGCAAGAAGGAGTGCTTTGCCGCATGCCTTTTCGTATGCTATGATGTTATCCGGCCAGATGTTGCTCTTGAACTTGCCTGGATGAACAATATGATTGACTTCGCTTTCCCATACTTGTTACAGGTAATACTTTTGTAATTCTACCTAGAGAACTCCGTCAAATTGTAAATTTCAATATTTTTGGGTTTTATGATTTCCCTTTCCCTAACACCTGGCTTGTTGTGCAGTTTATCCGTGAATATACAGGCAAAGTTGACGACCTGATCAAGGAGAAACTCGAGGCGCAGAAGGAAGTAAAGGCGAAAGAGCAGGAGGAGAAGGATGTAATTGCTCAGCAGGTTAGCTTCATTTATTGCTTCCCACTGTCCTTCTCCCTTCTCTTAATCTCGTTGGTTCAGTACTTGCCTGAGGGTTTACAACTATCTTTTGATTCTTGCTGACAAACTAATTGGCCTCTTTTGTCGCAGAACATGTATGCTCAATTGCTGCCTCTTGCTTTGCCTGCACCATCGATGCCAGGAGGTCCACCACCGGGAATGGGAGGTTACGGACCACCACCAGGAATGGGAGGAATGGGAGGTATGGGTGGAATGGGGATGCCACCAATGCCACCCTTCGGCATGCCACCAATGGGGAACTATTAACTTGCATAGTAGCCACGAGTATCTATGCTAACCGATGCTTGCTTGACTTGGAACTTTGCATCGTGCTGCTGAGCTGCGGTTGGAAATTTTTGCCTTGCTAATTATCCGGTGGTTGCTCCCAATACTTTGTTGTGTTATATACTCGCTGCAGAATAGCGAAATGTCAACCTGAAGAAAATAATGTTACAATTTTGCATTCTTTTCTAGCAATCATGTATGTTTGATGTACATCTTTGTAGTAGTATCAATTCTTTAGACAGCTGAGGTCATTCTTTTTGGCTGCTGTTGCTTTGTAAGCAAGCTATATGCCTTTGTTTTTGTGCTCGAATTGAAAATTTTTCCGGCCTTTTGTTAATTCCACTAATTTCTCAGTTTCTCCAGATTCATGCTGCTCAGTTCATCTGCATTTCACTCTCAATGTTGTCTATATGATGGACACCATAATTCCTCCAATTCTCCATATTTCTGGAAAATGTAACATTTCACTTGAAATTTATATCGTTTCACAAGTTTATGTTCGTTTCTTGTGAAGATTGTGATCGTGTCGACTTATTTACTAGGGCTGTCTAGGAGATTCTCAGCATCCGAAATTACAGTGATTTGAGTGACTAAAAGAAGAGCTTGTGTGTTGAGCTATTTGCCTATTTCCTACCTTTCTACTGACCGAAGCTAGCCAAGTGACCAAGGCCAAATTTCTCAACAAGCAAGAGGCCCTTAGTTGCCTAATACAGTAATACGTTAGTGTCAGCTAATTGAGCCTTCAAAAAAAAAAAGTGTTAGCTAATTGAACCGATAAAATGACTAAAGCGCGTGATATAGCTAAGTTGAGTTCAGTTCAATTCAACTACTGTAACCGGTAAAATTACTAAAGCGTGTGATACTCGTAAAGTCGTAAGCTGGGTCTAATTCCTTCTGCCTATGGGCATCATTGCATCAAACATTACTCTTGTAACTTACGCTACAGAAAGAGTAAAAGGAGGGTATATTCAGCTGTATACGGGCAACAACACTAATCCTGAGTCACCTCTTCCCTATTTCCTCACGCCGCCGCTTCACCACCGCACGATCCACCACCACCGGCGGCCAATTCCGCCCCAAACACCACTCCCACAGTCCCAAAAATGGCAATTTTTTACCTGGGAATAATTCCAGCATTATTTGTAGCCGTAATTCTGAGAGTAACACTTAAAATACTCAACGCAAGAAAAAGGCAGGAAAAAGCAGTGGGATTCTTTCACCCGTACACCAACGATGGGGGAGGAGGAGAGAGAGTGTTGTGGTGTGCTGTTAAAGCTATTCAAGACGAAAGACCTGACCTTGATTGCGTTGTTTACACTGGAGATCATGATTCTTCTCCTTCCTCTTTGTTGGCTCGTGCTTCTGATCGTTTTGGCGTCTTCTTGAAGTTTCCTCCTAAGGTCTGTTACCTAATCAACCTCCTCAATTCTGGGTTTTCATTAATTTTGTTGCTTTTGTAATTTGCGTGAGATATTTTGCTCAGTTTAATCCGAATCAACCATTCTATATCTATTTATTTTGGCAATTTGTGTTTTTGATTTGGTGGGTTGTATTTGATGTTTTTTTAGTATATGGTTTCGTTTATATTGTGGATGCTATAAAGTTTGGGTCTTGTGTTAGTTTCTGGGGTTTTTGGGAGGACAATGGATCAAATCAAAGATGTTTGGTAGCAAAATGGCGGTTGAGTCGAATCGATTGAAGTAATTTGATCCACATTTAGGAACTTAGGCTTGTAAGACAAATTGGGGACGCCTTTTGTGGATTTTGGATTGATATAAGTGGAAGAAACAAAGGATATGATCAAACCTTTCTAGATTTCGATACACCGTTAGGAAAAGAATGGTATGGACCGAACTTAGAAGGTTATATGATGCGTAATTTCTAGGTTTAGGCACAGAGGGAGCTATATGCTATAGGCTATGGGCACTCCACAAAGTAGTTTAAGTTTGGTTTAAGCGTGTGCATTGGGTGGCTGGGTTAGGAGCGGGTGGGGCAGTAGTTAGACAAAGAAGTGCTGAACTATCCAAGTTCTCTTGGAATTTAAAATCTGATGTTTTATGGTAGACTGGAGTCTCGTTTTTATAGAATAAGGAAAGCTGCTCACTCACTGTAAAGGGGCATTCTTTAAAGTTTCGGCACCTTCTGTGGTTGAGGAAACCTAAGGAATCATCGATGATCAAAAGCTGTGAATATCTCCGAGCATGCACAGTTTCTGACATTGCATTTGGTTGAGAGTCTTAGCTCATTCAAGGCTCCATTTAGCTCTAACAATGTGGAAGAGTGTCTTTACGCTGTGTTTAAACACTGCATTTTTGTTTGTATTGCAAAACCAAAAACCAAGGTCATGCTCTCCTGTTTCTTTTGAGTGTTTTGACAGTGGTCAAATAGTGGCTCTGACGATATCCGAGTGCTTGTATTTCATGCTAAATTTCAAACTACGTCTTTTAATATGGATGACGGTCTGCTTGATTGTGCACCCACAATTGAATGGTTCCTTTACTGTTGAATGTCCAGCAACTCTGCTTGTTCAAAATAAATCACATTTGGCTTGTTTGATGGGTTTCTGTCATTTTTACTCATTGTTGGTGCTGCCTGTAGTCATAATGAGTTTGAGTGATGCACCTCTAACATATTGTTCATTTTGAATAGATTAGATTCTTGCTCCTCGAATCTTTATGTTATGATCATTTGTGAGATAGCTGAATGTGTTTTAGTTCTGTCCATTAGGTTGTACATCTTAACAAAAGAAAGTGGATTGAAGAGACGACTTACCCTCGATTCACCATGATTGGCCAAAGCCTTGGTTCGGTCTACCTCTCTTGGGAAGCTTTATGCAAGCTCACACCATTGTACTATTGTGATACCAGTGGTTATGCTTTTACGTACCCACTTGCACGCATTTTTGGTTGCAAAGTCATCTCCTATACTCATTATCCAACCATCAGTTCTGATATGGTCTCCCGGGTTCGTTCGCGAAGTGCCATGTATAACAATGATGCCTTGGTTGCTCAAAGGTTGTGTTTTATTCAGCTGTGTCATTTTGATTTACACTGTCAACATTAATACGAAATTGCTGGGAAGGAGAATCAGAAGAAAAATTTATGTTTTCCTGTCAATATTCATTTGCATGCTGCACAAGGACTGCATACCTAATTATATTGGACCACTTGTATGTTGTCTATTAGTGGTCTTCATTTGCTCTGGTCTCTTCTCTGTTATTTTTCTCTTCGTTAAAGGAAGGGTTTTTCTAGTGTTTGCTCTTCTTACAAGTTCTTTATGGAAGTTGCGATTCATTGTCATTTAAAGGCTTCTCCTGATAATTGTGATGCGAGTAACTGTGTCTCTAATTATAGATAGTTATTTCTGGGTTCTGTGACTTGTTAATTGATTTCAGGGTTTTGTCTTCGCAAAAAAAAGGTAGTGTTGTCAGGGTTTTATGGTAACTTATGCTCCACCACGTCTCTAAGTGTTTGTGGTGCTCAATCCTCTGCTTTGTTAATTTAGTTAATAAATAAGAGGGATGAATAAGTTCTCAGGAAAAAAAAAAAATTTGTTGTGCAGTTTCAGATGTCATGTCTGTCATTGTCTTTTATTCTATTGCTGAGCCTCTTCTGTTGCTAATCTTATGGCAGTGTCTGGCTCTCTCGCTGCAAGGTGCTATATTACACGGTCTTTAGCTGGATGTATGGTCTTGTTGGTTCTTGTGCTCACTTGGTCATGGTTAACTCATCTTGGACTCAATCTCATATACTAAAGCTTTGGAAAGTTCCTGAGCGCACTAAAAGAGTTTATCCACCTTGCGACACTTCAGGCCTGCAGGTTTGTGATTTTTTTCTGTGAGCTTTTTCACTGCTGGCATAGTGGCATGTATCAGAAAAATGCCAACCTTAGGTGTGTACCTCTTGAAGGCAAAGGCAAACGACTCAGTTTAATTTAATATAGTCTGCTTCTGTGCTAACTGCCATAAGATCATACTGTTACTCGATTGTCTTTTCTTTAAACTCTCAACCGTCTGTAGTCATCCTTCGGTGTGTTATTGTGACTAGTTTCAGACAAGTCTAGACACTATGTAAATGATCTCACTGGCATTCTCTGTAACAAACAGGCTCTGCCTTTGGAAAGACTCGCAGTAACTCCGGCTATTATCTCTGTGGCTCAGTTTCGTCCTGAGAAGGTGGGCATTTGTATGTAAAGTTCTAAAAGGTACTTTTGCTGAAGTTGTTAGCCTCAGGCCTTTGATAAACATTTTGACTGTTTAAATTAATTCCTTTGCTTATTTCAGGCACATCCCCTTCAACTTCAGGCTTTTGCAAAAGTCATTAGCATATTGGGTGCAGATACGCCAAGGCCTAAGCTCCAGTTTGTGGGTAGTTGTCGCAATCAGGCAGATGAGGATCGACTGCAGAAGTTGAAAGAGATGGCTGTTGACCTGAAGGTGGATGATTACGTTGAATTTCACAAAAATATACTGTACAGGTATGTAACTGAAGTGCACGAGCTTCAGCATTCATCATATATACCAGTGTCTGACATTCTTTATTGTTGTCATTTGTGTCTCACGGCATAGATAATTTGCTTAGTTCATCTTGTTCATGACATCAGTGAAACTTACAGAATATGTGCTAATTCATTCACTGACTGGATGTGCAGGGATTTAGTGAAACTTCTGGGAGCTGCAGTTGCTGGTATCCATTCCATGACGGATGAACATTTTGGCATAAGCGTAGTGGAGTTCATGGCTGCTGGTGCTATTCCAATTGGTAAGCCGGGAAAGCCCCTTTCATTGCGCCTAGCTGTCTGGTTGCTGATCATGTACTTGAAAAGTTCATATAATTACTATAAATTTTCCTCTGAGCAGCCCACAAATCGGCTGGTCCAATGATGGACATCGTGTTGGAGGAAGATGGACAAAGAACAGGATTTCTTGCAAATACTGTGGATGAATATGCAGATGCGGTCCTCGAAGTTCTGAGGATGCCCGAGGCTGCTAGACTTAAGATGGCTGCTGCTGCAAGGAAACGAGCAAACAGATTCTCAGAGCAGAAGTTCTATGAGGATTTTAAAGCCTCAGTTCAACCAATTATTTCTCAAGCTTCCTAACTCAGATCGAGAAACCACAGCCCACAGGTTTGAGCTATATTTCCTGAGGTCTTTTCTTGACAAGTTGAGAGAAGTGTTTAGCTGGAGACCTTAACACTAGTTCTAATTTAGTGAGTTATATATCAGTAGTGTAGATTGACTTATTACACTTTCGGAGTTGCCAAAGGAGGAGCTAAATCACGATGGAGATGTTTTCGTGTGTCTTATACGTGTAATATATGCAGCAGGCTGCTGTTTCATACCAGCTATGTTCGGCTCAAGTTCTATACAAAATTTTCACCAATCTATACTGGTGTGTGTTACTCTGTTTCTCGCCATCTCTTGATCCAGTGGCAAATGTTACAGATTTTTCTCCGAGAATTGAAGGAGCTAAACCTGAGTTTGGGCAACAATGCAAACCTTCTGTATTTTTTGGTGAAAAAGGCGGTAAAACCTTCTGTATTTGCTCACTGGATTTCTTGAGTTGTATTTATAAACCAATCCATAAGAACTCCTCCAAATTTGGTTCACCCAACAAGTGATACTCCTACGGTTTACGGATATACCTTAGAACATAATAGGAGTGATATTTGTTTTGCTATGGAGAAGACGACTTACAATTTGGAGAACTCGCAAAACATTACAATTAGATCAACATGTGATGGAATACAAGGTGTTTATACTCGGACAGAGGGAGTATTAACTCTTAACTCCATGCGGTTTTTGGACTAATCTATTCACGCGTGAAATACACACGCCACGCCCATGGTGGCTTAGATTACCCCAAAAGCATTGTGAAATTATCTCACAGGACTTGTTATATCAAATCTAAATATCTCCACGTAGTACTAATAAGGATGAAAAATCTAAATAAAAAAAAAAAAAAAAAAAAGGGAAAAAGATAGAGAAATGGACTACAGTCAAGATGTGGTGGTGTACACGCGCAAGATAAGTCGAGTAAATAGTAGACAAATAAAAAAACAGAAGAGAAATTCTATCGAAGAAGTTTGGAGTAAACTGGTGCCACAAACACGAAACCAGGGGAAGCTCACCTGCTGCTCACACTCTCATATGGTTCATTTTTCGACCCGACAACCCGAATCATGACGGTTTCTCTTCATTCCGTCGTCCCATTTAACCCTGTAATCTCTCTTCTCCTCTCTCTTTATTTTTTTTGTCAATTTTGTTATTAGTTACGTTCTTTTGAATCGTTAACGTTTGGTTTGAATACGTGTTACAAAGTACTGTCATAGATTAGTGAACTGTTGACAAAACATTTGATGAAGGTTGCGTAAATTCAGAATTTCCTTTTCCTTGGTAGTTGTTTAGGATATGATTAAAGCCTGATTATATAATCATGGATCACATAAGATAGACAACCGATTTTTTTAGTTCGAGATTGAGTAGAATTTGTAATTGTGTTTGATGTATAGGATGTTAAGATATAAAACCATTGTCGGGTCTAAAATTCATGAGCGTAAGCTTTTGGTTGAGATGGTTTCTTCGCGTTAGTATAGGAAGTTCAATTATGAATTCTATTTAGTTTCAAAAATTTATCATCATTCCTACCGAAGTTGTACTGACTTAGGCTGATTCAAGGTTAATTTTTGGCAAAATGTTGTGTAAGACCTCGTATTATACGACGAGGTTTAGAACTCAAGATTGTGAGGTTCTAGGGAGAGCTTTATTATGGAGTGTAAGTTGAATACTCTCCCCAAAACCATAGAAACTCAGTATTGGTTCTTGTTTCATATTTGCATGCCTGTGGTCATGCTGAAAAACTCAACACCTGGTTTCGGGTTATGCGGGTATATATAGATTGTGATAAACATAGGAACATGACATTACTTCTAGTTGAAGTTCCAGTAATTCTTTGATTCTACATGAAGCCTTGGTTTCCAAAACCTGGCTGATGTGAGTTTTCTACTAATCATGGAGCATGCCAAATATATGAGGTCCCTCAATCTTGTATTGATCTTGATGTTCATAGTAGTCAGCTTGATTCTAAAGTTTGAATCTTTCAGAATTTCAAAGTCTAATTCCGACCTCTCTCTTTGATTCTCGGTCTGACTATAGAGTTTGGTGGTATTGAAGTGAGCTAGTCTGATTCGACACTCTCGACTCTGCTTATTCACTGTGAGATATTGCTCTTAGTATTTAGCTTTGAGATCATTATTGAATGAACCTAGACACAGAAGGGGGGGGGGGATATATGCACTCTTTCCGGAGGGTAAGAAATGCTCTGATGCCGTTGAGCATGTTATTCTGTTTTAGGTTAGTACGACAACACTTGTATAATGTCTTTGTTTGTTGGAGTCGTGGATTGGATCACTGATGATATTGCCCTGAAGTGTGACATCCGTGCTCTTGAGCATTGGTAACTTGTATCCATTGGTTCTTACTGAAATTTTACCCTGTCAATTGTTTTTTAATTAAGTCAGAGATATGACAATTCATGATAATTGGAGACCTCTAGTAAATATTTGATAGGTACCTGTAAATTCAGATTTTTATCTCCAATTGGGCATTGCTAAATTTCAGCATATGTATGCCCTCCGAAAAAACAAAAATCAGCATATGTATGGGATATGGTAGGAATTGGCTGGATCTGTGATAGGCTAGCTGAACTACAGCACAAAAAAGGTGTAACTATCCCTGGTTTCTCACCGTAGATTACAGGTTCAGTACATGATAATAGAATCACAGGAGTTACCACGAAACCTAGATCGCCTTTAATGCTCCCTCGACTTCATAAGAACTTACCTAGACGCGAAAATATAGACATCGCATCGCTACTTTTCCTTGACTCATTCTGATATATGCTATTTAGTGTCATCTGTGATCATTTCTAACACCCTTATTCCAATCAAAGATGCAGGTGACTAGATCCTGTGTTGGTTCTTCTGTTACAAAGAGTGTCCATATATCATCACCTCTGTTGTCAATCAAATCAAAGAGGGCTGTAAATTCCAGTAGAAGAGTCACACATGTTTTGGCAGCAGAAAGTGATGGTGTAATGGCAGAACTTGGTGAGAATCCAAGTTTAGAATCAGTTACAGCACCAGAAAAACCTTCCAAGGACTCGGAAAAACCTGCTTCAGCATCAGCTCCAGCGGCCTCAACTGGCGCTAATGCCCCTGCTGATGCACAAACGAAGCAGAAAAAGGTGCCCCTAACAGCAAGAGAGAGATTAAGAGCGGCCAGGGTTCTCAGCCGTTACTCAGATTCCAAACCTGCGAAATCAGAGATGGGCCGCAGTGTATTGGATGCTCTCAGAGAGAGTGAAAAGGGTAAGAAGGGTCTTCCACAGGCTCCGACTAACTTGTTAGATGACGCAAAGCGAGGAATGCCAAAAGCAGGCCTTACATTCGACCTCCCTGGAGGTTATGATTTGTTTGTCATTGCGGTTTCTTTTGTTCTCATCAGCACAATTATGTTTGCAACAACTTTCTTTGTTTGGAAAGTTGGTGCTATCCATTTCAATGACAACTGAGGATGTAAATGAATGGTTTTGAAGAGAAATCTTACTTGGAAGTAGAGGCAGTGTATATGATGTACTATGCTCACTTAGAGCATCCACAGTGTAACATGTTTTATTACGGCTTTTCCGGTTGCTATACAATCTCTATGATGTTTTTCCGGTAGAATTGCTAAGTACATACGGAGTACTATGTAAGTCCCTGAGATACGCTCTGAAATAGTGAAATACATTTCTACTGCCAAAGTATTATGATGGAACCTCGCTTGTGTTACACTCATGAGCGTAAGTGTGTAACGCTCTTGTAAATACCGTTCTTCTATCCGTTCCGCCACACATTGATCTCCTACAATACTACTTAGGATTCTTCACTACTCGAACCTTTTTAGTTCGAATTAAGGTCATTCCAATTTCCATTGTAAAAAAAAGAACAAAAAAAAAAAGAGGTCATTCCAATTTAGACACTTTTTTTTTCATTTAGGTTGTCTTTGCAGTTCATGTCAATCATTTAAAAGAGGACCTACGAATTTGGAAGGACAAAGAGATCATTAATCAATACTGTCATTTGGCTTTGCGTTTGATTAGAAAGTAGATCGCGATGTTTTTGTTTGCTTGGGATTGTACACAGATCGTTCTTTTCTGTTTGTTTTGAACTTCTTTACATTACACAAACAAATAAAGTGATTTCCGCATCAAATCATTTCAATATTATGATTAATCCGTGATTATCTTATCCGTTACATATATGATTCGACATTTCATGATACATTGGACTGATATGAGTTTAGGATCTCATCATGAATAATCTCAATCATGAACCGTATTAAAACTAGTAAGCTTATAATCACGACAAAACAAAGTTAGAAGAAAAAGACATGTAGATTAATATTGTAGGGGCTAAATGTGGATCTGTACCAAAATGAAGATTTGTTTGGACAACGAAGTTGCGCCTAACACCGCCCACAATCCATGTACATTATTACGACTTATGAGTCGATGGGTGAGCTTAGCAAAGCTGAACCATAAAAGACAAACATCACATAGGATACTTAACCAATCAAAGTTATAATGTGATCTTCCAAATACACACTATGAAATCTAGTGGATAAGTTCGCATAAATATTGTGGGCTCTCTTCTGCTTTTCACTCACTGGAGTTAAACTTGACTTCATTATCCTCCTATAGTCCTATTCACACCACATCTCAAGTCTTCTTTTATGAGTATCGCTCAATCTTACTAACGTAACTCAATTTACTACGACTATATTTGAATATATTTGTCGATCTATATTATCATTGCCGATGTTACATATTCTACGTCAGCCTTAGACAAAATGTTCTTACTTACACTACCCTCCAGTAGGGTAGTGTCACCTTTTTCCTAAGGTAAGCGGAACTACACTCGTCACGCCCGTCATGATCACAATTCACAACTAGATATTAACGGGCACGCTCTGGAATGAAGGAAGGTAATAAGGCCGTAACCGTAAGAACCTAAGAGGGATAAATCGCTTCTCTAAAGTGTATTTAGTGAGATTTGAACTCGTAACCTCAAAGTTAGTACGGCCTAATTTTAACATTAAACAATTATTACAATGTGGAGTGTGACATAGTCACAAAGGTCCATATGCATTATTTGTAACTTGTTGTCAATGATGAGGTAACTTGTATTGTATGCATCAATCAAAGAAAGATTTTCACCGAACAAATGGACATGTTCCCCAATCACTGTCAAGTAACCAGGTTCACAATTCAACAACAGTGCAGATAAGTACAAAAACAGTGTTTATAGACAGTGTCCTACAACTACTACTACTACTAGAGTTGATTAGTACTAGTACAAAATCATAAGAAAATCATGAGAAAATCAGTAACGTTGTTCATAATCTCTTAAAAAGTTTTTTGCAAAGTTTTGGAAACATGGCCAAAAATAGCACCATTTGTTGTCCTGTTTTGCCTGAAGAGGAAAGTGTTGTTGCTCAAAGTTGTCCTGCTGATTCTGCAACTGCAACCACTTTGCATTTGCATGATTTTCCTGACAACTCCTTCCCATTTCAGGGATACCCTTCCTGGTCACCTGCAGATAGTGGTGCTGCTGCGGCTGGCACTTCCCAGAGCCACCGGCAAGCCGAAAAACGGCGTCGCGACCGAATTAATGGGCAGCTTGCTAGGCTTAGGAAGCTGGTTCCCAAGTCTGACAAGGTAATTGATTCAATTTTGCTCTTGTTACATTATACTATATGATTGATAAGTATGAATGTATGATACATTATTAATTAGTATGTATCTGCGATTGGAAAACGTGTACTCCGTATGAGTGATTTCTTTACATTTAATTTAAATACCTAAGAAACGTTAAATAACTATGGCGCAAATACATTACGAGTACATATGATCGACATATAGTTAACTAGCTTGATCTGGAGCACAATGTAATCGGAATTTTGACCAGTATTATACATTTACATTAAAATATATTACTTACCCTTCAAAGTTAATATAATGTTAGAGTTTACACATAGTTTAAAGATGTAACTGTACTAACAAGTAACGACAAGACGTATAGACATTGTGACTGTAGTGATCGATTTTCCGACCAATATTTGTGGTCGCAAAACGCGTGTTTTTTTAGTAAGATGACAATTCATGACAATGCAGATGGACAAGGCAGCTCTCTTAGAAAGAGTGGTTGGTGAAATCAGGGAGTTAAAGAGGAACACATCAGAACTCAACAAAATCCTCACAATCCCAACAGAAACCGACGACGTGACAATCGAATGTCATACAAATACAGAACAAGGAATTCCAATTTCTCATGATCAAAAGAGCAACAACAACAATGTAGTGTTGATCAAGGCTACATTTTGTTGCGAAGATCGGCCGGACCTCATTTCCGACCTCGTCCCGGCCCTCAAAGGCCTTAACTTGATCACAATTGGGGCTGATATTGCTTGCTTAGGAGGCAGGATTAAAACAATATTAATACTTTACTACAAAGATGATAATAATAATAATAGTAATAGTAATGGTGATTATAATTGCAATGTTAGTGCAATTAAACAGTCTCTTATGGCTGTTTTAACTAGACTAGTTTCATGGTCGTCGAGTTCGTCCAATTTTCGCGTTACTAGCAAAAGGCAACGCTTCTTTTTCTCCTCTTCTTAGCTCAAAATCTGGATTATACGTGTATGTCTTGCTAAATTTAATTAATTCCTCTGTTTTTTCAGAAATTTGACATTCGTTACTAGTATCTTAATATGATCGATAATTGGTGTAATGTACACGATTTTGAGCGAACATACCACGTGAATTATCCAAAAAAAAATAACATAACGAATTCATCAACGGGCATATTATGTGTGTGTGTGTTGTATGATCTCCCGCATGTTTACCTCAAAATTAACCACCTGGTTAACATGACAATTAATTTTGACATTATTTTTAATTGACACGGTAAATATGACTTGTTTACGCTTCACTTGACCTACCTATTTTTTACCTCCTTTCCTCTCACAGTCTCACCTTCAGTAGTCGTTACGCATATCTACAAGAAAAGCTGGCCTTTCCTGCCTTTGCCATATTGCGTTACATTACCTACTTTGATGTATTCATTCTTTTGTTCTTGTTGTGCTATTTTTGGCATTCTACCCACTTTAGCTTTTCAAAAAAAGGCTTAATACAACAACCGGAGTAATAATTACGATAACAACTATAAAGTTTTGGTGTTAAAATGATTCGAGTCTTAATAGGAAATATGGAAGGTGACGATATTACGAGATAATATCGAGAGATATTATGGTCAAAATATATTACCGTACGAAGTTATGGTAATATAGTATACTAGTTTGCATGCCCGTGCCACGCCCGGGCTATATATTTATATTGTTTATACCCGTTTTATTAAAAAAAAATGTTGCCTATATTATCATAATGATTATTTTTCAGAAATTAGCTAATACTATACTACTCTTGTTGGAGCAGTGTCCTCCGACAATAGTGCATTGATTAATAAATCTCAATTATGGAATAAGGGATCAGTTTATAAGCTAAACTAATCAGTTGATCAACGTAAATCAATAACGATTGGCCGTCTAGGGTTTGACGTTATTGTCGTCGTAAGACGGCGGAGATCGACTGATCCCTATCGGTCATACCTAATAGGATAACGTGATGAACTCCTGTCAGCCAGTTAATAGTTAACTGCAATGTGTTTAGTATCAGGCCGAAGAGTTTATTATATTGTTAATTATATGATAATTAATAATAAATAAAGCGACTGATAAAATAGAAATTTTATCAGTATATAAATTACTAAATTCGAGATTAGTAATTATACGGGTATTATTGTGATTTGTCAGGCGTGACAAATTTAGCTAGAATTAATTACAAAAGTTGTAATTATTAGCTAAAATATGATTAGAAATAATTATTATATCAATATATAATAGTTAATTGTAACTTAATTAGTTAAGTTATGAAATGACTAAATTGACCTTTCTATACCTTAAAGGTTGGTTAATTTAAGTGGGGGCAAATTAGTAAATTTGATTTACTAATTTAACCCACCACTATATATAGTCTAATCCATGTTTAGACTTAGACTACTAATCATTTTTCACACAAACAATACACACAAAATTAAAAGAAGAAAAACATCATCTTCTTTCTCTTCAAAGGTGGTCAACTTCTTCACCATAACCACCAAGCTTTTTGAGCTTTGCATGTAGCTCAAAAACACATCTAAACACAAAACTACTTCACCCTAATTGATCCTAATTGTTAGGGATTAGGGGTAGCTTGTTTTTGGAGTAAACCGAGTTATTACTAGTACATAATAATTCGGTTTTCTCGTGAATCCTTTGGTACGTACCGTAGGAGATTAGAAGAGCTCAAGAATCGAAGTTTGGAAGGAGGATCATCCTTGTTAAGCAGCTCAAGACACTCCTTAGTAAAGGAGAGCACAACCTAGAGCCAAAACAAGGTATACGATCTTTAAACTCGTTTTTTTTTAGTTGTTTTAACAACATGCAAATCGATCCTCACCTAAGGTTCAACTTAATATAGCTATTAAGTACTGTTTAGAGTGTCTAAACCACCTTAGGTTCTAACAATTGGTATCAGAGCATTTGGTCTTATTGCATGTTAAAACCGAGTTGGTTAATTAGGTGAATTATCGACTTAATTAATTTTAATGATAAAATGGTTTTGTCACTGGGTTTTTTCGACATGCATGGCTTCTACTGGTCTTAAAGGAGTTTAGGACGAAATTGTAGAAATTTTGGTAATTTTTTAGCTATTTTTCCATGAATTTTCGGTTTAAATCACATAATTAGCTTAATTATCGAATTAATAGTTAATTAGATAATTTGCATGTATAAAATTATGTGAAAATTAAGAGAACTAAAATTTCCAGTAATAAAGTTCACCATAGCATTGGTTCGAATTTTTCCAAAATTAAAAGTTAATTTTGGATTTTTTTTATTGTTATTAAGAGTTAATAATGATTAACTTGGAAATTGTTTTCTTAATTGAATTAAAACAAGAAATTTTATGGAATTTTGCTCATGCATGTGCTACTGGCCGTATGAATTTTTGGCTAAAGGATAATATTTTTCTAATTAAATTCATAATTGTTATGATTAATTAGAGTAAATTAGTGATTTATGGCACTTTTCGAGCAAAAAGAGGGCTAAAACGAATCCATCAAACTAATTGAATCGACTTTAGTGGGACTAAAGGTTGATAAACTAAAAAGTTTAGTTGTTGGTTTGGTTCCAAAAGTGTTTTGCTTGATTCGTGGTTTTAACTGTTAAAATCGTTTTCCAAATTAGCCGTTGTCTGATTTTTGTTAGTCGGTAAATGTGATTTATCGAGGTCAAATGTATAAGTGTTATACGTTTGACCAAAATCCGAGTATAGTATGGCCAAGATATCTCGTAGGACCGGTACTGTACCGTAATGTAAGGACGGTATCGGTGGGTTTGTAATTAATTGCGATCTCGTATCGCCTAATTGTAATATTTATTTTTCTATTTTTAGAAGGGAAATGTATAATAGGCTTTTACATGTAATTTTTGGAGCTTTTACAAACCTTGGCGTGGAGTCAAAGATTGCATTTGAAGAAGAGAAGCCGATGAAGACTAGTTAGGACTAGTTAAGGTTTCTTTTAGGCGAGATTGGGCCATACTAGTACTCGTGATCGATTTATTAGTTTAATCGTATGTTGCATGCTTGGTTTATTGCGTTTTTCCGCCGACATAGTGGGTAGGATATAAACTTAAATTTGTGCACGCGTTTTAGTCGTTAGAAATTGTCAACGATTCGCTAAATAATTAGTTCACTTAATTAACGCGATAGACAATATAAAACGACTAGATCTCCTAAAACCAAATCAAACGTAATATCGAGAGGTAGCTTTTCCAAATCCGACACCTATACAACCTTGTTCATCAGGAACCACACTCACCCTCTCGTGAGGTGGGACCTTTTTACCATGGGGAGTAGGGTTGTAAGTGTTACAACGCGTTAGATTTGGTTGATCTCGACGAATTGGGCATAAGGGTTATGCAAATTCGAGGCTAGGGGACAAATATTCGAGAAATTTGTCAACCGAGAGTTCTAAAGAGTTAGAATCAGCCAAGAGTTGGCTCACCCGAGTGTTATAAATTAGGGAAAAAGCTAAAGACGCCCTCTCGCGTGCCCGAAATTTATAAATACGACGGATCTCGGAATCAGTTATATAATTAAGGGAGATCAATTATATAAACGAAATTCACGTTTTATGAATAAAATGTGAAATAAAATAATACGATAAAATCTAACCAAATTTTATTTCCAATTTGTAGAATCCTAAATTGCAATGGCAAATCCAAATGCAAACCCAGTTCTACCGAGTATCACGAAAGACTCATGGCTCCGTGCCTTCATGGAGAAGAACTCCTTGAAGGACGACGGGAGCAACTTCCCAGAATGGGAATTGAGTCTACGATTAGCCGCTAAAAGCGACGGAAAGGAGCGGTTCCTCATTGAACCACCACCTGCGACGCCAGGGCCAAACGCAACGATGGCCGAGCGTCAAGCGTACGAGTTGTACGAGCAAGAATCAACCGCGATCAAAAATGTTTTGATCTATGCCATCGGCCCAAAGTTACAGCGCCGGATGATTTATTCCTCCTCATACCAAATATTCGTCAAGTTAACGAATATGTATTCGCAAAAGCCGCGAATATTGCAATACGATGCCGCCAGTCGATTTTTTGAGGCACGGTTAAGCAAGGGACAGCCGGTTGGCCCCCACGTGCTCAAAATGATCGAATACGTAGAGACGTTAGAGCGACTGGGATGCCCGATTTCTGATCAAATCGCGGTAGATCGTATACTACACTCGCTCCATGATGAGTTCAACAATTTCAGGGTGAACTTCAACATGAACGATTTGAGGAAAAACCTCAATGAAATTCATGCTCTGCTTGTCCAAGCAGAAAAAGACATGGGAGCAAGTGGGAGTACTAGCGGAAAACGAGATGTTTTAGCGCTCAATGTGAGGAAGGAAGGTGGCAAGTTCAAAAATCGAGGCAAAAAGGGGAAGAAACCCGTGCAAGGAAAGGGCAAGGGCAAAGGAAAAGCGCCGGTAAACGCAAAGACCAAGCCGCCCAAAAGCACGAACCCTGATCAGAGGTGCTTCCATTGTGACGATGTAGGTCATTGGAAGCGCAACTGCCCCAAATACCTGGAGGAGAAGAAAGCTTCAGGTATCTACACTATAGACATAAACTTTGCTAGTTCCACGTCGTGGGTATTAGATACTGGATGTGGATCTCATCTCTGTAATCATTTGCAGGGGCTGCAGGAGGTGCGAGCGCTAGCAAGGGGTGAAGTAGACCTACGCGTTGGAAATGGAGCAAGGATAGCTGCTATTTCCGTAGGAACATATGTTTTGTCGTTAGCGTCAGGGTTAGAGTTGCATTTGTATAATTGTTATTATGTACCAACCCTGAGCAAAAACATAATATCTGTATCTATGTTAGACGCGGAAGGTTTTCGTTTTGAAATTAAAAACAAATGTTGTTCCTTCTCGCACAATGATATGGTCTATGGAATAGCCCAATCAATTAACGGAATATATGTTTTAGACTTAACCACCGATGTCTATCATGTAGAAAATAAAAAGCTCAAAACAGGTGATCCTGAGTTGTCGTATCTCTGGCATTGTCGTTTAGGTCACATAAACGAAAAACGCATTAAGAGACTCGTATCCAGTGGAGTGCTCAAATCACTTGATTACGAATCATTTGATAAATGCGAATCTTGCCTGTTAGGTAAGATGACACGAAATCCTTTTTCGGGAAAAGGAATTCGAGCTAGTGAGCTATTGGAACTAATACATTCAGATGTATGTGGTCCAATGAGCATCACAGCCAAAGGTGGTTACAACTATTTCGTTACGTTCACAGATGATTTTAGTAGATATGGATACATCTACTTAATCAGAAACAAAGACGAAGTCCTTCGAAAATTCATAGAATTTCAGAGGGAAGTTGAAAACCAACTTGATAGGAAGATCAAAACCTTGCGATCTGATCGTGGAGGTGAATATCTGAATAATGAATTCAATTATCACCTGAGAGATTGTGGTATAGTATCACAATTAACACCTCCTGGAACACCACAGTTGAATGGTGTTGCTGAAAGGAGAAATAGAACCATATTAGATATGGTTCGATCGATAATGAGTCAGGCTGAGCTTCCTGATTCATTTTGGGGTTTCGCTTTACAATCCGCCGTTTTCCTGCTGAACAGGAGTCCGACAAAATCAGCTCCAAAGACACCATATGAGATATGGAAAGGAAAAGTTCCTGACTTGTCTTTCATAAAGGTTTGGGGCTGTGAAGCTTATGTTAAGAACCGGTCTGACAATAAGCTAGCACCCAGATCTGAGAAATGCCTATTTGTAGGTTATCCTTTAGTAACGCGAGGATATTACTTCTACAATCGCCAGGAGAACAAAGTGTTTGTGTCTCGTGATGCTGTCTTTCTAGAAAAAGAGTTTATTTCTAGAAGACAGAGTGGGAGAAATTTTGAACTTCGGGAAGTTCAGGAGCCACAAACAGAGGACGAAAATCAGGATGTTTTACGAGAAAACAGCCCTGAAACGTCTAATACAGTGGTTCCAGCCTCCGTTCGTAGAAGGTCAGGGAGAGTAAGTCACCCACCTGAGAGATACTTAGGTATTGTCGAAGATGATGATAAATACTTAATGTTACTTTTAGAAAGTGACGAGCCTGCAACCTACAACGCAGCCATTACAGGTCCAAATTCTGCAAAATGGCTGGAGGCGATGAAATCTGAAATGGATTCCATGTACGAAAACCAAGTATGGGACTTGGTAGATGTGCCAGTAGGAACAAAAGTTCTGAAATGCAAGTGGATCTATAAGATCAAAGTCGGCATGGATGGAAACAAGGACGTTTTCAAAGCTCGACTGGTGGCGAAAGGTTTCACGCAAATTCATGGTATTCACTATGATGAAACATTTGCACCAGTTGCGATGCTTAGGTCCGTTCGGATAATCTTAGCGATTGCTGCGTTTCATGATTATGAAATATGGCAGATGGATGTCAAAACCGCCTTCCTGAACGGGTTCCTGGAAGAGGAAGTGTATATGACACAGCCAGAGGGTTTTGTCAATCCACGCAATCCTGAGAAAGTTTGCAAGCTTAAAAGGTCCATTTATGGACTTAAGCAAGCATCCAGGAGCTGGAATCATCGGTTTGATCATGTAATAAAACAAAATGGTTTCACTCGCAGTGTTGAGGAACCATGTTTGTACATGAAGTTTAGTGGGAGCAAGGTAACGTTCCTAGTCCTGTATGTGGATGACATACTTCTCATCGGAAATGATATTACGACCCTTAACTCAGTTAAAGGATGGTTAGGAAATCATTTTCAGATGAAGGACCTAGGAGAAGCGCAACGCATCTTAGGCATCCGAATCTATAGAGATAGATCAAAACGGATGTTGGCATTAAGTCAAGAAGTTTATATGGATAAGATTCTTGAAAGATTCAATATGGAGAAATCCAAGAGAGGATATCTGCCAATGGGTCACGGAATAGTTCTAAGTAAGTCTCAATGTCCGTCTGAGCCCGCGGATATTGAACGCATGAGTAAGATCCCATACGCTTCCGCAGTTGGATCAGTCATGTATGCTATGATGTGTACACGGCCTGATGTCTCGTATGCTTTGAGCATGACGAGCAGGTATCAGGCTAATCCCGGTGAAAGTCACTGGATAGCTGTAAAGAATATCCTAAAGTACTTGAGAAGAACTAAGGACAAATTCTTAGTGTTTGGAGGAGATACTGAGCTACGTGTAAAAGGTTACACAGATGCTAGTTTCCAAACTGATCGAGATGATATGAAATCTCAATCCGGCTATGTTTTTACTCTGAACGGTGGAGCGATCTGTTGGAAAAGTTCCAAACAATCTGTCACAGCGGATTCTACAACGGAGGCAGAGTACATTGCGGCTTCAGAAGCTGCAAAAGAAGCGGTATGGATCAAACAGTTTCTAGAAGGGCTAAAGGTTGTTCCGTCAGCAGCTGATCCTATCACTGTCTATTGCGACAACAGTGGAGCAATAATTCAGGCTAAAGAGCCTAAGTCTAGTAACAGGTCTAGACATGTACTCAGGAAGTTTCACGTAATACGAGATTTTGTGGAACGAGGAGATATTTTGGTTTGTAAAATCGGGACAAATGATAATGTCGCCGATCCTTTGACTAAGCCGATGACACAGGCTAAGCACAATAGTCATGTAGCGTCCATGGGATTGAGACGCATGACTGATTGGCTGTAGATTATGTGATATGTAATAGTTAGATCCTTATACACTAACTTCTTACATACATATAAATATAAAGATTTTATCGTTTAAATTTATTCAGTTTTGTATATTCTGAATATATATATATTCTGTTAAACTCCTATAGGTCGCAGAGACGATTTGAGCCCTATTAAGTGAACAGGAATAGCAGAAAAATTTAGTCCCTAGTCACAATGTGAGGTGACGACTCTAAGTGACTAGAGTGTAAGTCGATTAGGATGACTGGTTCAAAAGTCATAGGGTCATGGGATGACCGGTCGTTTACACAGGCAGACTGTGAGACACTCTGTCGGACTTGACCACCTACAGATTCCTATTGCTGGGTCGAAGCTAGGAATACTGTATTATTCCATTGAGTCGATTCTTTTGACCTGAAACTATTTATCAGAGTTTGTGCAATAAATAGTGACTTTGATTTATGTCCTAAGTCGTGCCGTAAAAGGAGGCTATAAGGACATATTTTGGGTCACTGTAAGTTGTATGGAACAATGAGAGTAGAGTGAAGGGATTGTCCGCCCACGTCAGGGTTAATATCTTTAGGCCACTCGAGGAGTAGCAACTGGAAATGCGTGGCCACGCTCGGAAGTAATCTAAGGTAGATTTTTCCGGTCAGACAGTTGCGCTCTCGATCGAGAAAACCACTTTCCGATTCACATCGAGTGCAAGAGCGACCTGAAAGACATCTTGCATTAAGTGGGAGATATATAGGGCAAGAGTATCGATCATGCACATACTTGTCTCGGACAAGTGGGAGATTGTTGGAGCAGTGTCCTCCGACAATAGTGCATTGATTAATAAATCTCAATTATGGAATAAGGGATCAGTTTATAAGCTAAACTAATCAGTTGATCAACGTAAATCAATAACGATTGGCCGTCTAGGGTTTGACGTTATTGTCGTCGTAAGACGGCGGAGATCGACTGATCCCTATCGGTCATACCTATATAGGATAACGTGATGAACTCCTGTCAGCCAGTTAATAGTTAACTGCAATGTGTTTAGTATCAGGCCGAAGAGTTTATTATATTGTTAATTATATGATAATTAATAATAAATAAAGCGACTGATAAAATAGAAATTTTATCAGTATATAAATTACTAAATTCGAGATTAGTAATTATACGGGTATTATTGTGATTTGTCAGGCGTGACAAATTTAGCTAGAATTAATTACAAAAGTTGTAATTATTAGCTAAAATATGATTAGAAATAATTATTATATCAATATATAATAGTTAATTGTAACTTAATTAGTTAAGTTATGAAATGACTAAATTGACCTTTCTATACCTTAAAGGTTGGTTAATTTAAGTGGGGGCAAATTAGTAAATTTGATTTACTAATTTAACCCACCACTATATATAGTCTAATCCATGTTTAGACTTAGACTACTAATCATTTTTCACACAAACAATACACACAAAATTAAAAGAAGAAAAACATCATCTTCTTTCTCTTCAAAGGTGGTCAACTTCTTCACCATAACCACCAAGCTTTTTGAGCTTTGCATGTAGCTCAAAAACACATCTAAACACAAAACTACTTCACCCTAATTGATCCTAATTGTTAGGGATTAGGGGTAGCTTGTTTTTGGAGTAAACCGAGTTATTACTAGTACATAATAATTCGGTTTTCTCGTGAATCCTTTGGTACGTACCGTAGGAGATTAGAAGAGCTCAAGAATCGAAGTTTGGAAGGAGGATCATCCTTGTTAAGCAGCTCAAGACACTCCTTAGTAAAGGAGAGCACAACCTAGAGCCAAAACAAGGTATACGATCTTTAAACTCGTTTTTTTTTAGTTGTTTTAACAACATGCAAATCGATCCTCACCTAAGGTTCAACTTAATATAGCTATTAAGTACTGTTTAGAGTGTCTAAACCACCTTAGGTTCTAACAACTCTATAATAATTAATTACCATATGCGAACCGATAATAGTATTTAATGCTATTTTTATGTTCTATCCAATTAATGTATGATAATTTATTACCATATCCTAAACGATAATTGTATTTAATGCTATTTTTATGTTCTATCCAATTAATGTATGCAGATGCACAATTTGGATGTATTTTCCTATTAGTAGTTGTATTTTCCTATTGGTAGATGTTTCCTTATCTACTTTTATTTATTAGATAATAATACAATAAGATACTTTTAGGTAATCTATTACCATATTCTAAACAATAAAGTGATTTTAATACTATTTTTATTACCATATTTTAAATAAAAAGTAGATTTATTACTATTTTTATGTTCTATCCAATTAATGTTTGTCAAGTGTCATCTCGGGAAAGACTTGGTTTCAGGTTTTAATATATAGTACTAGTTTGCATGCCCGTGCCACGCCCGGGCTATATATTTATATTGTTTATACTCGTTTTATATGTTGCCTTATCTTTGTTCTAATAAATTACCATAATGATTATCTTCCATAAATTAATTAATACTATACTACTCTATAATAATTTATTACCATATTGTAATCGATAATTGTATTTATTGCTATATTTATGCTCTATCCGATTAATGTATGATAATTTATTATCATATCATAACCGATAATTGTATTTAATGTTATTTTTATGTTCTATCCAATTAATGTACGCCAAATGTCAATCTAGGAAAGACTTGGTTTCAGGTTTTAATATATAGTATTAGATTAGATATCGTAAATATATGTTTCTTGTGAATATGTACGAAGTACATTTATGGTAGGTTGTATTTAGGAATGGTATATTACTTGTAGGTTAAGGCGGTGAATTGTAACTAGTATAAATACGTTGTACAATTGATGAAATCAATGAGAAACCATGAACGATTGAGAAACATTGTTTCGAATATTCCGCTGCGTATTCTCCCCATGAACTAGTTTCATGGCACCGTCCGACCGACCCGAATCCCTAACAAGTCTGTTGAAACCATCATATGAATATATCGTAAATTCGTAATATGCGTGCAAGATTAAATGAATCGAGGTTAGTTATGTTTACTTTTCTTCTCGTATCTAGTGAAATAGAGTCACAAAAAAAGTTGAACTTAATCTTATAGTAGAATTTCCATTCCAAGCTAACATAAGTCATGTTTTTCTCGCTTTAAAAAAATTCCGTCCTTTTCTTCCGATATAATTTTAATCTAAGAATAATATGATACAAGTCTAACAAAATTCAATTTAGTATTTTAGTCAAATGTATGATAAATTGATAATACTAGTTTTGCAAAGTATACCTTGTGCATTAATTTTCGTAAATTTGAAAAACAGTTAGAATGGTCAAAACTCCTAGTCATCATCCTAACAAATCCAATATCATAACCTAAATTATTCCAATATTATCCTAAATTTAAAATATAAAATTAACCGAAATTACCTATTAATTAAATAATAAATAAAGAGAGAGAAACTTTCTAACTGTTTTTATGAGTTTGGTGAAACTGAAACCAGCCGTTAAATGAGTTTCAAAAGCGGAAAGAAATGAATTAATTAACCAATTAAAATAACCAACCAAAGAAAAGCCGTTATGGAAAAAATCAGATCAGTTATGAATGAAATACCAAAACCCCCACACCAACAGCGAGGCAGTTATAACTCCCTCTTTCACCACTTTCTCGCCCCTCTTTTATATAACAGAAACTTCAACAACAATCTCCCTCACACCATTCTCTCATTCATATATATATAAATTCCTCTCACGTATTCAATCGCCATAATAAACAACAATTTACGCGAATTTGATACCATTCGTGTAACGTACAACAGGTGGGTAGCAATTTAATTTTGCACGCGAATTTGATACAATTTGCGTAACAACAGGTGGGTAGCAATTCAATTTTAATTTACGTGGTTTAATTTTTCATCATGGTACCGGAGAAAAGCGGTAGGGACGATGTTGTATCGGATCGGGTGAAGGGTTCGTGGAGCCCACAAGAGGACGCAACGTTGATTAAACTAGTTGAACAACATGGGCCTAGAAATTGGACCGCGATCAGCACGGGCATACCGGGCCGGTCTGGTAAATCGTGTAGGCTCAGATGGTGTAACCAGCTGAGCCCAGATGTCCAGCACCGGCCCTTTAGCCCGGCTGAGGACGCGAAAATTATACAAGCCCATGCGTTACACGGTAACAAATGGGCTACGATAGCCCGTTTGTTACCCGGGCGTACGGACAATGCCATCAAGAACCATTGGAATTCCACCTTACGTAGGAAGCGGGCGGGCGATGGGACCGACTCGGGCGAGTGGAAGCGCCAACGAGTCGAGGACTCGTCCGAGTCGGGTTCCGTGGGAAGACGGGAGGGTTCGAGTGGGGTGGTGCAGGAGCAGGAGGAGGATGGTGGGTTGGAGGGATCAGAAGAGCCTGAGACTGTGCTGACATTGCTTCCACCTGGAGGGAATTTTGTTACGACACGTGGAGGTGACGAGGAAGGGTGTGATGATCACATGAGGAAGAGTGTAGAAGAAGATATCGCGGGGTGTACGGGAGGAAGAGATAAGACAGGTTTGGAGTTGCTGCAGAGGTTGGTAGCACAGGAGGTTAAGGATTATATTGACAAGCTTGTGGTTAAGGCTAACAATAATGACGGTCCAAGTATAGTATCGCAAGCTCTTCTTGATCAGAAATAGTTACTACTATGTATAGGAAGGATTTTATCATATGTTCGTTATTAAATTCCTTGCATTTTTCTTACTTTAGATTTTTGAAGACAACTCGTCTTTTTGCTCATAAGTTAGAGTTTCTGGTTGGGTAAGTTTGTTCTTTCGTCAAGAATGACCTTAGGGCTTACATAATTCGACTTTACATATTACTTTGCAAACCCATGTTACACACGAGTCCGGATCCTCTCCAGTTAGATAGAACACAAAATCGACTTTTCATACGGCGTACTCCATACTATGCATTATAAACTACTCTTGAACACTTCATTTTAAACAAGAAAGCGTGAGCGATTATTGCAAAATCCTCCAGTACAAGATTGAAATGGCCCTTCGAGCTGAGTCTAGGTAACGATATCATAACCTTTTTGCCCGGCTGAATGCTGATGGACACAATTGACGGATACAATGGGTCCATTTGTGTTATATGTAATTGGGTTAAACTGCAATATCAAGCATCAGCCCAATGGGAAAGTAATCCAGCACACGATTAGGCTGCTCTTCTAAGCTAACTACCTACGCTAGAGCAAAATTGTGCAACTCGATCTATTACGAAAATTATTATCCGGGGAACATCTAAAATACAAAAATTGTCATCCGAAACAAACAATCCACACAAAACCTTGCCCGTAATACATCAATGTAGCAACTAATCAAACAATAACAACTCAATCGATACATCAATTCCACACCTAATTAACAACAAAGCATTACTAAAACTAGCATGTCGATAAAAAACGAGGTCGATTACCGAAACAAACACATAATAAGAATCTTCATACGCAACCAGAGATCATTGTCACAAAAGCTTTTTGACTTATCCATCAACTTTTTATCTCATAACAAACACAAAATCATTTATGAAAATTTCGCAAATCAAAATAAGCATTTACTAATCTCCTCATTTCTCCTAATTCGCCCCAATCACAAACATTTCATCTAATTTGAGACACATTTCTCTATTCTACTATTATTAAATTGTCACATCCTCTCTCACGTTATCTCTCCTACTTTAATTGATCATTACGAAATCTCCACTTTTTTCCTAATTTGCCCCCACCCAATCCACTCCGTGGGGTTTTTGAGCTACGGCGGAGGGAGTAGTCGTATATTTCCAAAGCTTGAAACGAGTTTTCACCATCAAATGTAAATGTAATCATATCATAAATTTCTTTGAGCAAGCAGTCGGAATCAGGACGGAAGAGCTCTTCAGACATCGTCAAAGTAGGCGTATCTTTTGCCCGTGCAGCACTTAATTCCCGTTGAAGGTGATCCTGAGCATAAAACGACCGGATGAGGCCGTCTGGCCCAAACGCAACAAGCGTGGAGATAGTCCGCCACCAAGGTAGCCCAGCAACCAACCACTCTCGCAATGTATGTGACCGATCCTTGTCATAGGGCACTGCTAGCCACGGCATTTCTGAACATCTGACATCAAAAGCAGGACTCTTCTTGCTGTCTAAACAAACATAGATCACTTCAAATTGACCCCTTAAAAACCTATTAATTAGGCTATACCACGCTAGTAGCGGTACCTTTTTCGCAATGTCGTAATCTTCAGAAGCGTAGCCAAAGTAAAGGTACACATCACGGCCTTGAAGAGACGAAACAGGTACAGGCTCATCGACTCCATGGCGAACAAGCTCATGTATTCCGTGAGAATTCAACAAGTCTATCAAAGGGACGGACCGCAGTCTTGAGACAACTGTTTGGATCATAGACTTTTTAGTGAAGGGATACGCCTTGAGGCCGTAACAAGACATGATATTAGCACCGTGGATGTCTATACAACTGCCATTAGGTCCTACAATCAACAACTGATCCGAATTGCAGGGTATATAGTACCCGTGTAGCCTGAGGCTCACCCAGTCGCGGAAAGGCAACACTAGCCAACCACATATGTTATGTGACAGTAGCAAAGAAACGAGAAGCTCCTGAGACATCAGCGGCTTACTCTTTCGGGATGAAAAGTCTGATTGGTATGTAACCACAATCTCAAAGTCGAGCTGTCGAGCCTTACACTGTTGATACACACCATAGATTTCCTCCATTTTCCTCCCATCAGTGCAGAGGTACACTCCCACGACCTTGCGCTTTAGCTCGGATACCGGCACTTGCGTGCCACATCGGCAAGGACACCTGAGCACATCAGAGGTCGAGTTACAGCCCAAAACAAATTCAAGGGACATGCCGCCATCCTTTGCCATTCTCCAATAAATATTTCTATTAAGTCCTTTGTAATCGAAGGGATATAAGAGTGCTCCAAAGGTCTTAAACGAGTGTATATCCACTCCCAAAACCGTGCGGGCTTTATCCACAACGATACCGGATGCAGTATCAACATTGATTAAGCCTATCCTCCGAAAAAGGTTGTTGCAACATGCGTAATCCCAGAATGGAACCGCAAGACAAGGAAAGGCTGAAAAGAAATGCTCAAAAGCCGCCTTGGCCACAGCCTTAACATGCTGATTCGGATAATTAACTCTCATACGCGCCACCAAAACAACCTCGAAATCATCATGTCGAGGCACCAAGTCCTTGTACGTAGCAATCAAGGCTCTGCATAAATTGGCAACACAATGATCTTTCATCACAGGTATATAAAAACCAACCACAGCAATAATTTTGCCCTCCAGACATTCCATACTGACTCTTTCGCCATTGTTACGAACTAGAAAATCTCTCTTAGGAGTGAACAAGAACGACTTCACGTCAAACGAATCGCCAACTTTGAAACCTAATGGGATTCCAGCATGAATCTTCCCATCATAATAATTATTCTCATCATCACCAGGTTTGGTAAGAGGTCCGCATAATTTCTTTCCTCGATTCACTTCTTCTTTGTCCGGAAAAAAGCCACGAGCATCATAACGGGCCATCTTTCTCTAAACTGTTTGCAAAATTGTTTGAATCAATCGAGCACCACTCTGCTGCAGTGCTGCTGCTGCTGCTGTTGCTGCTTCTGCTGAAAGCGTCAAGCAAAAGCTTCCCTTCGTGATGAATGACGGTATAAACAGAGGAGCTTTTTCTCCATCAATATATATATGCTAGTCTATGTCACAGGGAAGTCACTCCATATTGAATCAAAATCCCATAATATACTATGGAAATTTGATATATTATAAGGTATATACTCATCGTCTTGATAAAAGGAAAGTAAAAGTAACCATACAACAAAAAGCACATATACAAGATTTCATACGAAGGTAAAAAAAAGCGCATCGGCTAACTCTGTGCCAGCAGCCGCGGTGTGACAGAGGATGCAAGCGTTATCCGGAATGATTGGGCGTAAAGCGTCTGTAGGTGGCTTTTTAAGTCCGCCGTCAAATCCCAGGGCTCAACCCTGGACAGGCGGTGGAAACTACCAAGCTGGAGTACGGTAGGGGCAGAGGGAATTTCCGGTGGAGCGGTGAAATATCTGATTTGCCATATTACCATACTCTTTATAAAACAACCTCATTTTCATTCCAAATCTTTATAATTTGGTTAATCCGCTATATCATGCATTCATGCTCATTGCTCAACACCCCGATATTCTTATTTGGACGTCCCACCTCAAACTTCCATTTATTTTAGGATATCTTTTCTCTTTACATCACGACCTCTCTGATGTTTGAAACGGGATTATAGCTTTAAATGTGGCTTACTATGATATTGGATTGAGTTCATTACCGCCAAAGTACAAGATTGGAACGGTCCTGACTCCTGACTCGTAATCAAGATTGGAGCTTTGCCCTGCTGAATGCTGATGGACTACTGACGAATACAATAGGCCAATTTTGTAAATGGGCCAAACTGCAATAAAGCATCAGCCCAATGGGAAAGTAGTCCTGTAATTGTGGCCCTAAATCGCGTCCAAAAGTTTATTTGCAAAGCCACAAAAAAATTCTCTACCGAAGGATAAATTAGCACTGAGACGAGTCGAAAAGAAAGGGAAATCGTACAACAATGAACAACTACCATAGCACCAACCCTTCTAACCTAATTACCAACACTAGAGCGAATCACACAACTAGAACTATTGCGAAAGAAGAAGACATGATCTGCACGCATTTAAGCTCTAAAGGTCAAATGATAGGACTACCAAAGTACCAATGACGGGACAAGTTACAATGAGGGTCAGGTAGCCGGGGCACAAAGCAAGCCTTGCGCACAAAACCGAACATGTAGCGTTGTGGGAAGCAATGGGTGGAACACATATCCATAGTAGGCACAGGAAGCAGGCTTAAAATGTTGAAGCCTTGTACACAGCTTGTAAACAAAGTAGAACAGAAAAAAATTCCTACCAAAGAAAGATCCGATCCTTCCATCACAAAAACAGATACGGAAGAGAAACAACGCAGCTCCAGAAAACAACATGCTAAGCACTTTGAACAATAAACAAAAACTGGATATTAATTACCAAGAGAATATAAGCCTCCAATTTGCATTATAGTAGAGGCCAAAGCAGTCGTAACTACCACTAAAACCAAATCAATTATCACAGGAGCGAGAGGAAAAACACGGGCAACTCAACAGGTGCAGAAATCGTACAATACAGATCTTAACACAAATAACCACCAACAGTCCAAGGATCCAAGAAGTTTTACAACAAATGCAGGGTATCAAAATAGGAGCGGAAGCTAAGGTTATGCAAAACTCAACTCAAATAACCACCAACAGTACGAGCATAACAAGAATTTGAACTCAGTGTAAATAGGCTTGCAGAGACTCAGAGATACTACAGTGACTTGCACATTCACAGTAATCATCCGAATACAGAAGAACCCAGGTACTATCAGCCTATACAAACCAATGAACTGTAATAATATACAATGAAAGATTGAAAACAGAGGCAACCCAAACAAGCAATAACAATTCCCAGTTGATCATAAGCAAACACAAATGATAACATGGAAGTAATGAATCCAGAAATGACAGAATTCTGCAAAGATAATCAACTCCGACAACATACCAAAACAGTTACCTCAAATTCGTGTCTTACATTAAATCTCATCGGCATCAGCAAAAAAATATAAAAGAAACAGAAAACATTCAGCAAAACCGATAACAGAGAAGGAAACGTAACAAAAGAGAACATGAAGCTTTAACAAGATCACACATCATAATGTTGATTTTGCCTACACGTCTGATTCATAGAAACACACAAATACCATATTTCATCCATCAGGAAATGTGTTAGAACTTAATTCATCCATCCTGAATAAGGTATCGAAGATCAAAAACACATCGAAGACCTTATATTGTATAGAGTAACCCAACCAACTGGATCTACCAAAGCCTTAAGTATCACTGAGCAAGATGCACATATAATCTCAAGACCATAATCATAAGACCAATATATCATCTTATAACAAAAGATCCAACTATAAGAAAAGCTCCGTATATCAAATACAACTGAGCTCATGAAGGCAAAAATACAACAACTTCAGTACAAATCGCGATAAGAAGCATGGCCTTAGAAACCAATTCAAATTCACTCGCACAAAATCAAGCACCAAGTCACCACCAAATAACACAAAATGAATAATTATCTAAAATACAAGAATTATTATCCGAAATCATCAATCCACACAAAACCTTGCCTAATACATCAACGTAGCAACTAATCACACATCAATAACTAAATCAATATACAAACTCCACACCAAATTAACAAAAGAGTATCACTAACACTACGACATCGATCAAATACCGAGTTCAATTACCGAAACAACCTCATAATAAGAATCAACATACGCAACCAAATATCATTGTCACAAATGCTTCAACATCACATTTTCATCATAACACAAAATCAAAACCACATAAACTTCCAAATTCCACATCAAATCAACATACTTTATACATCTCAACAAGCAAAACACAAATAACCTATGAACATTTAATTAATCAAATTTCACATCAAATCAACAATTCGCCTAAAAATTAGAGATTAAATCGGAATAAAACCAAGCAAAAACGAAGATCAAAGCAAAAAAATGAAAACAATAGAAGATTAACGAGCAAAGATTAAGCCGAAAATATAAAAAGCGTCGATATTCGATACATAATGTCTCAAACGTCGTAAACCCAAACCTCAATAAACCTAAGAAATGAAAAAACAACGAAAGATCTAAAGCAGTAAGAGAGAACAGCCTTGGAAGAGTGAGTTGAAAACCGTCGCAGAAGCTTGTTGAAGAAGACATCTACTTAGATCTCTGTCTCATCTTTCGGCGCTTCCTCTTCAACCTCCTCATACGCTTCTTCTTCCACTGCAAAACATCATCAACAAACAAACAATTCACAATTAAAAACCAATTAGATTACAACGAATAAATAGAGTTTGATGATGATGATGATGATGATGAAATGGAGAAGCGTAAGAGAGAAGATACCTTGGCTCTCATGGTGATGGGATGAAGAAAAGATGAACTCTCAAAACCCTATGAAATGATGAGGACAATTTCGGCGGAAAGGAGAAGGTGTGAAGTTACAGAAGGAAGTGAAGAGTGAAGGGTTATATGGGTGATATAAAATGAAACCCTAGCTAGAATCTTCTGGACTTTCTATGGGCTTTGTGAATGGGTTTTGGTTTGGGCTTGTGGTATCATGGTTCATGTATGACACTATTTTTTTTTTTTTTTAAAAAGGTGTGGTGACGTACTGACGTGATACGGAGTACGGAGTAGTATTTTTTGTGAGGGGTGATTATCTTTTATACTCGTCAAATCGATTTTTACGCTTGTTTTTTGTGACGGAAGTTTGTTGGCTTTTTAGAGATTTAACTAAAAAATCGGAGTGTAAATGTCGTTTCGAAATGTAGGAGTCATTGTTCGTGTATAAGAGTTTGTTTGATTTAGTTTAGGACGCCCGTAATACAATAACTGTATGTAATACTTAATGGGGGAGTTAGAGGGCAATAGTGAATTGAAGTATGGTACCCCTGGGATAAGGCTAGGAAAAAAGCTCCGCTTTCACCCCATGACACGAAGATATTTCCGAAGACTTAAAAGGAAACTAAGAGTAAAGAATAAAGACGCGATTTGAGTCATATATAGGCAAGCGATTAGACGATAGTATCTTAACGCCTAACTTAGCGATAAATAACCCAATGATGTATGGTAGGCTTTTCCAAGGGAGCAAGGACTACAGATGACTCTTCTCCGTCGTTTAGACAAAGCTATATACTCGATATTCCACTGTTTTGAGTTAAGAAGGCTGTCGTTCCATTGTTGCTCAATTGCTCTAATCTAAATCAAAACAATGTTCCACGGCTTTGATTAGATCATAATTTGTTGCTTTCTAGACATTCATTCTTTTTCTCCGATCCGAAACTGGCTATAATCCTTTTGAAACTAGTATTAAGAAACACGATTATATAGATTATGATGGAAAGCCATTTTAGAAATACAAAATTATTTGATGGATTAATGGTGAACAAGCAAATTATACCACATTTTACAAGCAGAAAATGATACTTGGTCATGCAGACTCAAAACACGACATCGCAAGTACATGAGAAGCTCGCTCTAAGCTCAAATTCTGGATTTGGCCATCAGACTCAAGACGCAACATCACTAGTACATAAGCTCCAAGCTCAAATACTGGATTTGGCCATCAACTGGCCAAGTTAAAATGTGCGCGTAGTGCATAGCCGGCCCTGCACAATGCACCGAGATCGTGCAGTCTGAAGTCTGAACGCATTGGGACACAAAGAGCAGCTACGATGTTTTTAATTAGTCATGCAACAAACCACATAGGCACTAGAAAAGTTGAATATGGAAAACACACAATAAACTCGAATCGATGAAACGTTCAACACATCAAACAGAACTAACACTAAGGAAACTGAACATCAGCATCAAGAATAAGACACCGCCTAATCGTGCAGGATCAGGACTCCCATGGCATTTACGGAGTATCATTGACAAGACCCAAAGCAGACATGATTGAAAATACACATCAAAACTACTACGGACTGTAAGCCAGTCAATTCACAGGAACGAAGCGCGCAACTCAGCACAACGAAATACGGAGCATGTCACAAACACGCAACTTACAAGGGAAACAATGAAAGATTGGATTAAAATTGACTCGGTGGATCAACAATCTGAGCATAACTACACAACGTTAGGTTTCAAGGTAGGTATGCAGCAAGACAAAAATGACTACCTGATCAACAACCCTATGATACAAAACCTTTATTCATCACACATTCGCGAGTACAAAGCCAGCCCTGACTAATGTAGTGAGATTGTGCAGTCTGACCACATTGAGGGCAAAAGGAGGGAGCTTATAACGTTTTTACATGTTACTAATTGTTATTGACAGAAAACCAGGTCAGACACACCGGACTAAGCTAATACTCCTCGGAAATTAGTACAACTCACAAAAACCACACACAACGCCTTCTGGAGAACACGCACCAATAACTAAGTCGTGCCTATGAGATGTTCAAGACATCAAAAACTCCAGGAAACAACTGAACTTCAACAAGAATACGACACCTGAACGCATGATTTACCCTCCAATTCACAGTGATCATTGATGAGACACAAAGCAGCAAGTGCGACACAACAAAACCAACAAACCACAGGAACGGAGTGTACAACTCAGCACAACAAAGTACGTGTGACACAAGCACAAAACATACAAGAAAGAAAATGAAACGGCTCAAAGGAACAACAATGTATGCATTACTAGAAATCGAGCTCGATGTTGGATTTCAAGGTAGGTATGCAGCAAGACAAAAAAAACTACCAGATCAACAATCCAATGATACAAAATCCTCATTATACACAAATTCTCAATTACCATTATAAAATCTCATCAATAATCAGCCTATCCAAAGGATGAACTTTGAAAACTTTGCATTGAAACCCATACACAACTCAAGTAAACAACGATACCAGTTCATCAGATGAAAACATCAATTACATGGAAGATACAAAAACAGAAATGAAAATTTAAGTCAACGAGAGACAGGCCACAGATAATACTCTAAATCAGCTTTACCCATAATCATGATATCATGCTAGATCAAAACAGCATCAGCAATGAAAAAAGAAAGGTGCAAAGAAGGCATTCAGTTTTTCAACACTCAACTTCATCGATAATTTAACAAGAAAACCAATTCCTACACATCATCGATTACATGGAAGATACAAACACAGAAATGACAAATTAAGGCAAAGAAAGACAGGCCGCAGATAATACTCTTAATCAGCTTTACCAATTATCATGATATCATGCTAGATCTCAACAGCATCCGCAAAGAAAAAACAAAGATACGAAGAAGAAATTCAATTTTTCAATAGTAAACTTCATCGATCATCTAACAACATAACGAATTCCTATGGGTAATGCATTCAATTCTTACAAGTACAAACTTCTTCGATGATCAATTAACATTTTCATTTTCAAACCTTAACGTATGTTATATCCCAAAAAAAACACCAATGACCGCCAACAATGCATCAACAAGTGAAACCACCACAAGTCCACAACTTCGTATAGCTCAGGGGTCATGCATTCAATTCTTACAAGTACATACTTCTTCAATGATCAAACAACATTTACATTTTCAGAACTAAACCTACACAATATTCCAAACAAAACACAAATGATCAACAACAATGTATCGAAGCGTAAGATCCACACAAGCAACTAAGCTCATTGAAAGGAATAAAAATAAGCATTTCCAATGCATGCACACTGATAACCAAACATCCAAAAATAATTCTAAACCTATTCACTAGCACAAAGCTAAGCAGCACTACACCAACAAACAACTTACAATTGATAACCTTAACATAGGAAAATTATCCACAAAAACTAATCCACGCGCTACAAACAGTTCTGACTACCATACCATTTCAGCAACTCTTCACAAAATCACACAACTCAGCTGATATATCAATTCAACATCAATCAAATTAACAATAATGCAGAGCACTAAAGACACTATGAGACCGATTATCAAAGTAAACAAACTTACTAATCAGTAAGCGCAGCGAGAAATCCAAAATCACAACACATCTGATATATAAATTCAGCATCAAATTAACAAAAATGCAAAGTAAAGAGACATACGAGACCGATTATGGCAACAAAAAATCAATGCAATACAACCCTATCAACATCCACATCAAAATTTCATCTCATCACAAAATCAAAACTCATTAACTTAAAAAATCCACATCAAATCAACATAATCCAACAACTACATCAGAGATTAACAAAAACCGCCGAAAAGAACAACATAATAGACAAATTAGCTAACTAAGCATCTCATTAATCAACACAAATCACAAGAAATCGAACAAAAGCTAAATAATCAAGTGAGAAGAACGAAATCAACGAAAACCAAACGAGGTAAAAATAACGCCGAAAATATCTCGTCTAACAAAAAAAAAAACGTCAATACTTAATACATTATGTTTCAAAACGTCGTCGTTAAACAGCGTCGTCGATTACCTAAGATAATACTAGCCATATCAAAACAGCTAATCAACAGTAATTAAAAACGATCATCTAATCATTCATAACTGAGCATAAGACCCGTCGCAGAAGCTTGTTGAAGAAGACGTCTACTTGGATCTCTGTCTCATCTTTCGGCGCTTCCTCTTCAACCTCCTCATACGCTTCTTCTTCCACTGCAACACATCATCATCAACAAACAATTCACAATTAAAACTCAATTAAATTACGATTTAATACAAATAAATCATAATAATAATAATAATAACATTAATTAAATTCGAAGAAGAAAAGATTTAGATGTAGAAGAAGCGTATAAGAAAAGCTACCTTGGCTCTCATGGTGACGGAACGGAAAAGGGATGAAGTCTCAAAACCCTAGAAATTTGAAGAGACGGCGGCGGAAGAGAGAGAAAACGGGTGAAGTTGCAGCAGGAAAATATGAGTGAAGAGATATGTGGTCTTATATAGTGAAACCCTAGATATTATTTTTGGACTTTGTATGGGCTTAGGAAAGGGTTTTCCGAGTATTTTTCGGTTTTTATATTTTTTTGGGTTGGGCTTGTTTTGAGTCAATGGGTTGGACTGGCCCAATAGCCAATGCAAGGCTAAGGGAGGAGTTTCTCGGAATGATTTATGTTGGCGGATTACGAATCATTTTGGAATTGAGACGGTGTTGTTGGTGGATTGTTTCTTATTATCGTGGGGAGGAAGTAAAAAAATATGGCGGTTATTTTTCGTGTTGTTTTGTTTTCGCCTTTTCGGGCATTCGATTGAAGTTGAGATGTCTGTAAAAGTGTGGAACCTATTACTCTGTATAATTTTCTGTGCACCAAAGTATACTAGTGAGTGGTGAGCAAAGCTGTATCGGTAGAATTTTGATGAGAAGTAGGTGTAGATTATCGAGCATTAATATTCACAAGTTAATAAGCATATGCATTCAATATTGATTGAATGATTGTAATTTTGCTAAAAGTAAATGACGAGTTGACGACGATACAAGTAGCTAATATATGATAGGATAATAGTTAGTTAGCGATAATTCACGTGTTAACTGGCAAAAAAGCAAACATTTAATGAGTTTAATATTCGAGACCCATAACGAAATACACCTCGGAGAGTCGGAGGTAAAGTGTAAGAATCGGAGGGAGGCATATTGGATGACACCAACAAAAATGTTGCACAAGACAAACATATGAAAAACCAATTGGTCAAACATATTGTAGCATTTCATTGCCTCCTAGTATGGTCCTTGATTGCAAAATAGGGTATAGAAAAAAGTCCTTGTGAGCAATTTCGTTAATATCTAGTAGTAATCGGAAACCTTTCAATATGTGTCCCTCTCTCTAACCTATAATAATCAACTTTTCTTTTTTGGATTGTCATCTTTATTGATACTCCTCGATCTTTTTCTCTCTCGAATGTTTGCACGCATGTGGTACCTCTATTGGCTTTATACCATCCTTAAAGAAGTTTGTCATGTGCAGAAAAGCGTTTACTACGGTGTATAACACTACGGTACAAAATAGAGACCAAAAATCGGTCTCGGAATCATCAAAATTCGGTAGTTAAAATGGTTAACAACCGATTAACTACCGAACTAGAGACTAAGCTTAATCACCAGTTACAGGCCTAGTTACTAATTTAGTTACTAATCACTTTTGGTAGCAAATATTTTTCACACAATTTAATACCAAATTAGCTATGACAATATGGATGGATTCGATATGAGATACCGAAGTAGCTACATACCAAATAATGCTAGTCGCACATTTTGAGACTTATAATTGAACTTCTGTGTCTATATTCCGTCTCTAATAATGTGAATTAGAGACCAATTATAAGCCGATAGGAAGCGAAAAAAAAGGAAGCTAGAAGGCTATTCCCTTGTAGTGTAACGTAATGCTACATAATCTATGTGACATATACGCATAACTATTTATATTACAATTTATACTACATAGAATAACGATAATAGACTAGGAAGCACTGACACCCCCGTCCAGTGCCGTGTCTGTGTCCGACACCGACACGCAACAGACACAGTACGACACGTGTCCGACACGCCCAAAAACCGTGTCCGGTTTATTTATTTAATTTCAGGACACAGACACGGTTTTTTTTTTAATTGGACACAAACCGGACACCGATCAGACACCCGACACGACACAAAACTACGTTGTTTTGACAAGTTTTTTAAAAAAAACTTTTTTTTCTCTCTCCTATTCTAATTACACTAGCAGGTAGCTCAACTACATGTCTTACTTCTCTATCTCTTTCTGCTTCCCATCTTCTTGCTCCGGCCGACTCTTCCACCTTTGACCGGCGCCACCTCAGAAGACCTCCTCTGACCGACGTCCACTAGCGGCCCCATCGCCACAGCCCAACCTGCACCCGGCCGCACTAGCCCTACCTCTACCTACCCGCGAACAGTACGCGTAAATGAAAAAATATGCATTCAAAATACTTATTTGTTTCTGTTTTTTTTGTCGTGTCCGTGTCCGCTATTTTTCAAAGTGGCGTGTCACATATCCGTATCGGTGTCCGTGTCCGTGTCCGAGTCCGTATCGGTGCTACCTAGATAATAGATATATACGCATATGCATAACATTTTATATTACAATTTATAATCATGCTGTTAAGTTGACTATTTTCTTAAAAATGTGAATCTTCAATTCGCTTAGAGTTGACAAATTTTAAGGTACATTTGCATGAAATGCATCGAGTCGATCAACTTTATCAACTCTTTCACCCATTTGTGAGTGAACCTTTATAGGCACATGCACAATATATGCAAAGTCGATTTAACAAGATGGTTGCATTTTAGATAAACTTTGAAAGTTGTTGAATTGTATGTGTCGTGAGACATTAGCCTGCTACACAATTTACCATTCTTAATATTAATCCTACTAAGCTATGTGAGAGTGAAAAAGACAACCATTGACACTGAGAAACTCTTCCATATATCCAAACTTTCATTTCATCAAAAAGGGCCGCTCTTCAAGATTAGGTTTATAGATTGTAACTTTGTAAGATATTTAGGGAATTTGTTCTGAATAAGATTCTTGATAAAGTGGCACAAGTCAATTTATGAAAAAGCTCTAAGGTTAACTCAAACATGATGATAATTGATAATAATATATAGTAGTAATGATACTGACAATAAAACTGGAAACATCAACACAACTGTAAGCCAAAAGAAGCCGATCTTGATGTAAATAAAGCTTCATTATAGAAGGTAAGAAACTTGGGAACGTTTTTTGAAACATCGGAAATTATAAAATGGAAACGTAAATGAACTTATTCAGAATTAAGATGGGTATGTAATTCAGAGTATATATAATACCTAGTAAACCAAATCAACCCAATCATTGGAACATCACATATAACAAGGCTACAAGAGTATTCATCATTTGTGTTCTATTGAATTAAAAGTAGACGAATTAGATGATGTAAGTAGTCACTCTTAAACAAAGTCATTATTAAGCGCCACATTCTACGTTACCGTTTCTCCGGTTGCAATTTGTGCTTGGAGTTGTTATACATCTTATTGTCGCACTAACTGTGGAGTAATTGGTAGTTGTAGACCAAGAGAATAATTTATTTGCATATATTCCTAAATCAATTGATCGAGCAAGTCTTAGTAAACAATGTAATGCACGAGCATTATATCCAAGTTATTTAATTAATTTTTTTCGTCTTTTTGGTTCGACAAAAGTTGTACACATTGTCATATATGCATTACCTATATTTGTGGTCTACAAGTTTCTATTACTTAAAATTGGTGGCCATCAATCAGCTTAAACAAGATGTGAGTACTGTTTAGTTTAGCAATCAGGAGTTCTTGAGTGTGGAATTCAAGACTTTACTTTCGATATAAAGTAATGTCGAGACTCGATTTCAACTCCATTTCACAAAATTGGGGTTCTTGTAGTGTGCTAGAACAGAGTGATATTATATGTTGGTACTATAATAGTACACATAGCTAGTCAAATTTGCATTGCCTATATTTGAGGTCTACACGGTCCTAAAACTTGGTGATGATACTTCAACCTAGCAAGGGTTTTCGAGCATGACTGAATACCTTTACTAAATCGGAAAGTGTACCATCCTTGTAGCAAATATTCGATTTCAGTTCACAAATGGTGCAACCATAAAAATGACGTTAAACTATACTTAGCTGAATTTCTCATCGCTAGTCGAAAAACCACCTTATGCATTATTAGTTGTTGAACACTGATTAAAACATCATTTGTAAGCTGATCTCTTATGAGTTATGACCACATACATCTCGGGACATTGCGAGGCATTGTAGAATTCCTCTTCGATGGCAATTGTAATCATGTGTCCATATCAATTGCAATCATGCTTAAACATCAAATGCACCTCCATATCTACTCAGCACCAACACAGGTGTCTTGTGACACACACTAGTGATAGCGAGTTAACTATGCAATTACATTTATGAACTCACATTCTTACATCCTCTCTCAAATCTTTGACTTCCATATCCATATATCCATTCGACCATACCTTATGTTATCTCTATACATCAATAATAGGGACCAATTGTAACAACTTGGCCGGACACAAGCGTGAGAACCAACTACATTTCGAACTATATATCGTCTTGACTTATCTTATCCGACCAAAAATCGTAATAATGTGCACTTATTCAGTTTGAATGAATTCAGATGTGGGATTTTCATCAGCATTATGGGTTTCCCGGCACCAAACTAAAAAGTAGATATGGACTTATTATTACTTCCGGTATAATTGAAGCAAGGCCACAAGCCCAAATCTACCCAACATCGAAGTGACGGAAACTGATTTTTACACGGACAAAATATGCGTTCATATCATAGCGAAATAAGCATTGGAAACTGTACTCTCGCCGTAATATGCTGACATAGGATTCAATTATACGATATATGTACCAACATAGGATCCAATTACTATCGAAACGTAAAAACAATTCCGTGAAATGGCCTATCAACTTTGGTCGAGTATTAGCTAGGAAGTTTGATCAAACATTTATAAGTGGGCGACATGCTATCAACTGTCAATAAAATCAGGCAATCAGCCCACTGAAAATTAGGTGAAACATTACACCGTAACAACCGGAATTCACTAACGAATCTTACTTTTAATTAATTGTCATTATTATTATTAATGGGTTTATTATATTATAGTTCTCCATCAAATAATAGGACCAGACAACAAAATCACACGTAATAATTAGTAAAATAAAAATTGCATGATAATGTAACGAAAATTTTCATTTCATTATGAAAATTAATTAGCTGACAATTTACATTTGAATGAGCTGCAAAAATTGTCTGGATCTCGTTTAAATTACACGACCAAATCATTTTTGAGAAGCCCCCCATTTCTTTTTTAATTATTGATTATACAAAATATTTATAAATTGCCAAAAAAAAGGGCTGATTAATTAAAAAAAAAGGAGAAAAATTCCAACAACCTCAGTTTTCACGATTTGTGATCTGGGTTTTTGCTTAATAATTTTTTCCCTCTCTAAACTAATATAAAATTACCCACCAAAATAACAAAAAAAATTAATTTGGTGAGCAAGAAAAAAAGGAAAAAATAAAATAAAAATAGAACTCACACTCACAAAGTCACACTTCGGAGAGTTCTAGGTCAGAGGAAGGAGGAGGTGGTCGGAGAGAAACCCGACAAAGTGGACAAGTAGCTTGTCCAACAAGCCACCGGTCAACGCAATCGGAGTGAAACCGGTGGTTACATTCATGCAAAACTTTGACTTTGTCACCATCCTCAAATACACCTAAGCAAATGCAACATTCCATGTCATCCTCCCTCTCAACAACACTCCCTTGGTGTAAAAGAATCGGCATCGCCTTGATCACGGTCTCGTCGAGCCCCTTGGTGCGCGTGGGCGGCGCGTGTGGCGCGTGAGAGTGTTGGTAATGCGCTGCATGGGAGGCAGAAGCGTGTAGGTGGCGGAACCGGAAGAACCAACGTGCGTATAGTAAAAGAAGCGTGACGAGTAAGATAATGGAGAATAAGATGAAGAGGTAGAAGAGTGTTTGGCCGTGAATTTGGAAGTTTTTGTCATCGAATTCTGTGTAATGCCAGTGGAGTAAATGGGAGTTGTCCTCCGTTGTGAGCTGGGACAGGTGGTTTAGAAGGCGGCGAGAGGTGGCGGACGCCATGATGAGAGAAGTGTTGGGTGTTTTTAAGGGTGGAGGAGAGAAAGTGAGAGAGCGTAAGAGAGAAGTTTAGTATAATGTTTGACAAATTTGACTTAGCATGTGACCGTTGTTGGGGGGTATATAATGGGGAAAATATTAGGGAGATTATGGCCACGTAGATGGTGGGGCTGTGGGGTTGAAGAGAGTGTGTATATGATTCTGTGACAAAAAGGAAAAATGAAAATGGAAGTTTGGTTTTAGTCATCGGAGAGTTGTTAATAGTGGGATTTTGTTTTGTGGGAGATAGGTCGTTATCGGGTGATACCGTTTAAGATTTTGATTATTTGGGACCCTTGTAAGTAGTATTTTCGCTATAATTTGGATTGATATTGTTTGAGACTATTTGGGATCCTAGTAACTGGATCTAAGGATTCTCTTTACGTTGACTGGATCTCAATTGAGATGATTTGATTTCGAGTTATAGCTGGATTTGTTGGAAATTAATTGGATTTTGGTTAATTGATATACATCAACAGACAACAGTGACAGTAGATTCATTGAATTTATGACGAGAGTTGACCTGATTTGAATCTATAATGAAAATAAGTTAAAACATATATACTTGATCGTGACAAATTGTTTTTAAAATGGTATGAAACTATTAAATAAGTTGTGAGTATTATAATATTGGCGAGAGTTTCGTAAGGTGTATGCGATACAAAATACATTGTCTTTGTGTCTTTTCATTGAATCATTAACTTGTGATACAAGGGAAATCAGGTGATTTGGTGGGGGAGAAGGATAAGGGTGAAATTTACTCCCAATGGAAGTTGGATGTACAAGAGGTAAAGAATGGAAAGTTGTTAATTTTTGTTTGGTACTAACGTTTGTGTTTAGTATAGGAAATGGGGAAAAGAGGAAGGTATGGGATTTTAAGTGTGGCATGTGTTTAGTTAATAAAGGGTAAGATTTGTATAGGTGTCAATGTATCCTTGAATATTGGTTAAAATGGAATAGTAGATGAATACTCCTACTTTGTTCAATATATAGGAGAAGTATTGCTCAAGTTCTACATTTGAGTCTACTCTTTTGATATGCCTTTGCCTACTTTCACTCTAATGTGTAAGTACATTTTGAAACTCTTCCCTTTCTATCAAACTTGTGTGTACAAAAGCAACATTGCTCTCTTCTCTTCCGTTCATTGTGTATAGTCCTATCAACACTGAATTACTATCGTTCTTTTTATACGACACCTGTCTATTCGCCGCAGCCTCAATTCATTGTAATATTTTTGTTTTATGTAGGTTTGATAAAGAGGGGAAGTATTGCTTATCATGTTCTATATTTGTGTTAAGAAATATATACGAGCCCTTTCCCCTCCACTACCTAATATCAGTATATCACACTATCACTAGCAAGCGAGTTTGTAATTCTTGCTCCTTTTATGAAGCCTTTGAGTTTAAAAGTAACCTATGCTCTATTCTCTTCCGCTCGTCTTCAAAGTTATCTCAACATTGAATTATCATCGTTCTTTATCCTTGAAGAGTTGTCGATGCGCCACACAACTCCTTTTGTTCTTGCTCACTATATGAGTCCTTTTGGCCTTCTCCATGCCAACATGCACAAAACAAGAAAGACGATAATAATCTAATATCATGGTAAATAGTAGGCGTTCGTTGAAGTCAACTTACGGGAAATAATCTACAAATTTATAAGTACAACTAAATATTTTATCAAAGTACAAATATATATGTTTTTTTCTTGACTCCACACTTCATATATCTATTCGATTAAAATCATTTGTTCATTTCAAGTCAACTAATTTTAATTTACTTCTGAATTACTCTGTGTATGACAATTATTTCGATTGACAAATCATGATAACGACTCTATATTGTTTGAAACTAAGGTTTGGTTATTATTGTTGTCATGAATCGTACTTTCATATGATTTGATATAAGCCTCTTAAGAAACTTGTTGAAGGTGGAATATCCACAGCTCGAAAAGAAAATGTACCAAACCATGTTACTTACTTCATGATAAGCAAACTTCATCCCTTACATTCAACCACTTTTAGAATTTAGAATCACATCAAACAAAGAACTAAAGGAAAAAAACTTTAAACGGAAAATTCACGTGGTACCCTCGAACTTTGATTGATTGCACATGGTACCCAACTTGGCAAGTTTGTGCACATGGTACCCCCGAAGTTACACTTTGTGCACATGGTACCCAAATAGTAACCTCCGTTAGATTTTCCGTTAAGTAATGATGTGTAAGTTAGTTTTTATGTAAAGTTGTTAATATTAATGATAACTTTGAATTTTAAAAAAACCAAAAAATAAAAATTAAGATTATTTTTTTTTTTGACTTTTTAAAACAAATCCAAAAAATATTTTCATAAACAAACAAAATCCAAAAAACAAGTTTTTTTTTCATAAAAAATATTATTTCTCTTAAAATAATCATAATTTGTGCACATGGTACCCTTCAAGTTACCACTTTGTGCACATGGTTAGTTTTTTAATAAAGTTTTTTTTGAAAAAAATATATTTATTTTTCTAATAATTTATTGAATTTTTTAAAATTGAAATATTAAATCTATAATTTAATTAACTAATTACCTAACAACTAACCGACACATCATCACTTAACGGAAAAATCTAACGGAAGTTACTATTTGGGTACTATGTGCACAAAGTAGTAAGTTTAGGGGTACGACGTGCATAAACTTGCGAAGTTGGGTATCATGTGCAATCGGTCAAAGTTCGAGGGTACCATGTGAATTTTCCGAACTTTAAAACCAAAAAAAAAAAAGAGTAAACAACAACAACGTAAAGTTAAAAAATAAAAAATGTAGGCAATTCCTTTTCCTTTTTTGACTAAAAAGATAGACAAACATAAGAGAATGGGAGAAAATATAATGAGAATGGAGAAGACATATAATTAAAAGGGGTGGGGTATAAATAAGGAAGAAGTTTGTTGATTGTGCTTTCTATGACAAAAAGTGGCAAGAAATACTATGAGAAATGGTAGCTTATGAGTTAAGTGTTTATAAGTGAGAAGAAAAAATAAGAAAAGAAAAAAGAAAAGTTATTTTGTGTTTTAATGATTTTATATTGTCTTGTTCTTGGAGAGATGATCTGGAAAGGTTGAACATCTACGTGGTTTTTCATTTATTTCGTTTTCGATCTAGTCCCATTTCACAATTACACGAGTCGGTCCATGATATGTCAAACCTAGATTGTGCCTTGGCCCTTGTGTTGCTTTCACCATTTTTTTTTTCTAATTAATTAATGTGGTTAGTAAGACAATTGATTATCTCACTAAATGATGTTAGTGAGAATGATTTGGTTAACTTGAAGGTACTATACGATATCAATGATTAAGATTCGAAATCCGTCTTTAGTTGTTTATTGGCTGTAATAATTACGAGATATAGTATATGTTAATTCGTCTTATGGTCACTTAAAGAAGTTTATGGCACGGGAGGAATGGACTAAGTGTTGGTTGACTTGCCTATTAATCCCATTTTGATTGGAGGGGTACAGGAAGTGGGACACGAAATGAGACAAATGATCATTACTTAGTTTGACTTAAATTAATATGGATCATTTGGTTCATTTTGAGCATGGATCTCTGAAGGCTTTTATGATATTTATGTTGAGTATATGTATATATTTAGGCAAGAAGGTTAATGCAATGTCAATCCAGATGAGATTCGACTAAGATCACGATCTTATAAGCCTTTCTGATCTGTTTAAAAGTTTACATTGCATGGTTTACATCAAACAAGATGAGCATTAGGATCAACACAAGGCAAATTCCACGGAAGAAAATCTTAATCCTCTCACAAACTTATATACGAGTACATAATATTTTAATTTCAACCTTTAGCTACTATTTTCACGGGATCATCTGTTGTTATTTGACTTATTTCCAATAGTTTTTTCCATTTTTGAAAGATGAAATGTATCAATGTGGTGGTCATGTATATATGGGCCATATCAGTATGCCTTCTGATGAGGTGGACCGCATACAAGAACGCTTGGGCCGACATGCATACAACCTTTACCCACGACGTTTTTATTTTTCGGGAATTTGGTACGGCACGTTGTATTGCACATTTGCACAATTTATATGCGTGGTATTCCTCAGACACTGAGACTCTGAGAGCGTACCGGAGCTCAAGTGTATCACTGAAGCGACGGATCACGAGATCATACGATCATTAATAAATAGTAAAGTAGTTAGGCTAATAACGTTTTGTACTGAAAAGTCGAGTACTCTCCGTATAAAATAAGAGTGGAATTATTGCCAAGATAAAGTTACTAATGTAAACAACTAGACTTGCAGTTCGATGTTTTTTTTATATTATAATCGTGTCGCCTTGGCATTTAACTAGTAAAACTTGTCAATGGTGACCCCATAATTAAGCCACAGTCTAGCTAATATTTACCAGACACACGATATGTACCCCTCCAATTCCTAATTTGCATTGTTCATATTTGTAAGTGTAAGATGATAATTGAACCTCAAATGCTCCCGTATGTATTTCACAAGATACCTTACTTAAGGTATTGTGCCGAATATCTATTGTGTGTTCGTATCATGTCAGTATTAGCTAGATAGTAGTGCAGAAGAGTTGAGGACGCTGCATTCACCTTAGCTTGTCGATACTCTTCAGTACAACATATTTTAAGCTGAAGAACTGCCAACCAGATGATAACGTTGCTAAATTCAGCCCATAATCTATCGTGTCATATATGCCAAAACAAACAAGCACCCTTTGGCTCTAGCCCACAGAAAAAAAAAAAAGGAAAGTATCCCGTAATCCCAACACAGACATAAGACAGATTCACATACTATTACTTTGGGTGCAGTGGTACATATTCAGCTCGTAGTATAGAGAGAGACACGCACGCACTATACTTGATTTATGTTATCTTATTTTTCAAAAAGAAAACATTATATGTATATTATTTCATTGTCGTATGAAATCTTTAGGCCAAAACAATCTTTAATAGACAAAAATTATCACCAAAATTTCAAGCTATAAAATTATGATCGATTTTTCTAACGTATGCCCACTGAGCACATATTAATACTTCATTTATTTCCATAATTGAGTGTGCCCGCAGCAGACGTTAGAAAAATCGATGTACGATTGTGCGAAAACAATGTTGATTTATTGATAACCATCAAGTACAAATTTTTAACAACTACTCCATGTTACTTTGTAAGTAAATCTTCTTCCTTCCTTTTATTTTAAGACATGCTAATAACTACTAAACATACACCCTCATCCAATAAATAATTTTACTGTGAGATCAGGCCGGGGTTAATTAGTAAGTCAAAGAGAAATAAGTCTCTTGCATTGCTATACTTAATCATACATTAATGGTAGCTTGTTGGGAAAGAGGAATAACAGGCACTAACTTAGCTTTAAATTTTATCAAGAATATAATCAAGGTGTTCATTGCTCCCCAAAGTAATTAAAAGCCGTAAATTCATTAACATATATCATCCAATTCAGTTCGAATTCGAGTAGTCCCCATGGTACGCACCACATTCCCATAACTCGAACCAGATATTTAAGCTGATTGAGATTAGTGTAATATATTCAAGGAAGAAGCCAAAACTCGGAGAACAACAGAAGTAATAGGAAAATGATGGATCACACAGTTTATTACTACTGATATAAAAGGAAATTTAATATATTATTATTGCATTCAACATAGTCTGCTTCCTCATTCCCAGACTAATGACCTTGACTTAAGGAGAACCATAACCCTAATTTCTGTTCCCCCATTTATAAGCTTCAAGAACTAAACTATAAATAAATAAATTATAAAAACAATACTACACTTTGTATAAACAAAATCACAAAAATACATGTTTAATTAGCTAAATACTGCTATACCTTAGCTAAATATAATAATTATTATGTCTAGAATATATATAATTATGCTAATTAAGCAAAATAAATTGAAATGAAACTACAAAATGAACCCTTTCTCCTATAAAATCCAAAGGGAAATAAATACTCTTTGAAGAAAAAATTATCCTTCATATTCTTATCCTTAGTGGTAATTATAATTATAATAATATTGATAAATAATACTCCCTTCATTTCAAAATATATGACGTTTTCGAGTTACGAGACACTTCTTTGAACTTCGATATCTCTCAAAATATAAGGGTAAAAATTATGAAATTATGATCATGTGAAACTATATTTCATAACGAATCCAATGGTATAATTTTTATAATTTTTGACAAGATATTTTTTCATGAAATTGAAAGTCAAAACTTGCCTCGTAACTTGAAAACGTCATATATTTTGGCATGGAGGGAGTAATCCAAAATCCTCGGGAATTCATAAAAATGTGAGTGTAGGCGGGCTTGGTGCAATTGCATATGAGTTGAGTTTTGACTATATAATCAAAATCTTCACGCCAAGAGATCGAGAACTTATACCTTTGATCAAAAACTTGCATGCAAAGTGCCACGAATAAGAACACGACTCACCTAACATTTTCGGAAAAGGGAGTCACAAGGGCAATATTGACCGACGGTACGGTCCAACAGACAACCTTAGTTGAAATCAAACAAGAAGGGGTTATCACCATAATCCCAAAGACTTGGGTGATGGTACTCCTCCACCTCAGCTCCCAATGGGGCGGGCCAGCCCAACGGTGACCCGGTAAGGTTTGGTAGGCCCGGATCCGAATGACCCATTGTTTGCGAACACAAAGACAAACCCGAATCCACCGAACCTACCAACGAACTAATCTCATCACAAAAACTCCTGTGATGATAATTATGCGAGTAATTTTGTTGAGAATGATCTTGACGAATATTATCATCTTGTCGAAATTGCCCTCGCCGTAATATCTCCTCGTGCTCGAATTCTTGTCGCATTTCATCACCATTAGCAACCACATTATTAGCACTATTATTACTAACAACAACATCATGATTACTATGATTATTATTCATATCATTATCATTATTATTACTAGTAAAAGAAATATCGTTATGTTGTTGTTCAGGTTGCGGTTGGAGTTGTGGTAGTTGCACTTGTACCGGGCCCACCGGGCCGTGTACTATGTTAGGACATGAGTACGGGTACGAAAGCATGGAAAATGATCCTGATGACATACCCGCACCTGAACCCGAACCCGAACCAACCGTCGTTGAACAATATGGATACCCCGTCATGGCAGAGGAGGAAGATGTTGAAAACCCTAATCCAAGTCCAAGCCCAAGCCCTAGCCCATGTCCGAAACCATGGGCCGGCTTGGGCAATATGGGCCTGAGCGTTTGCGTGGACCCAGTTGACGAGGAGGAGGAACCACGGGAGGAAGCGGAGCTGGCCCCACCAACAGGCACGGGGATCGGGCCTGAAGGTTGTAGATTGAGCTGAGCCCTAGAACCATAAAGGATAATTGCGGCCCGGTCATAAGCCCGGGCAGCATCCTCGGCCGTAGCAAAAGTACCTAGCCATTTCCGGGTCCGCTTACGTGGCTCGCGGATCTCAGCAACCCACTTACCCCAGCTGCGTTGGCGTACTCCCCGATAACGGAACTTATTGTTGTCTGGCCCACCTTTGCCTCGCCCACGCTTGCTAACACTACTCGGGTTGCTGCTGCTAGTTGTCGTACTCGTTACGCTACTGTTGTTGTTGTTGTTGGTTTTTGTTGTTGTTGTTGTGGTAGTAGAAGAAGAAGAACTGTTGCTGTTGCTAGTTTGTTGTTGTTGTTGTTGTTGTTGTTTGGGGGGTTGGGAAGGAGGGAAGAACAACTGTTGATGGTGTAGCTGGTTAATCTGCTGCTGCGCATGCATGATAATTCTTGGAAACTTTAAAAAAAATTATTAAGAAAAAAAAGGAAAAAGAAAGAACGGTGGTTGGTGATTGAGTTGTAGAGTTTCAGAAACTTGTGTGAGAAATGTGGTGGGAAGAAGAGAAAGAATGCAAATCGTGGACTGCCTGTAAATGGTGGATTATGGCGGTGGATGCTTCCTTCACTCTATTCACTGTCTCGTTCCTTTTCAAATACTCTATTTATATATGACTTCTTGGTAATAAACATACACTACCACTAGCGTGTTCGCATTTATTTACTGGTCGACACTCGTTAATTTGTCGTCTCACCATAAGGTTATGATTTGATGCTTCTAAGTTTAGGACATTGTCCCATGTAAAGTTACGGTAATTTGTGGTGTAATAGTAAATTTTTGTTCGGGTAACGCGGTTTGTAGTCAGAATCGTCTTACACAAGAATTTGAATTTGACTATGTGTATGTATATGCATTGAGTGAATGAGAGAGAGAAGAGTAGTAAAGAAGTGTGGTAGAGTGCATGCAGTAAAAAAGAGAGGGGGATAGGTTGCTGCACTGTGAAGGAAGTAATGAACAGTAATGAGCACAAGCTCATTGGGCTGTGGCACTGGACAAGGCTTTTTCTTGGGGTTGTTTCCTGCAACGACCCCTCTCATGCTCTGATTAATTACTTTTGTTTCGTTTTGGTGCACCCCCTGCAATTAGCTAGTGTATGTAGGGCTTAAGAAAAGAAATATAATAAGAAAAAATTTAGCGTAAGCATAATATTAGAAGTATTCTTAACATGTCCTATATAAAAAGTCGTAATTAAACTTGTAGTCAGTGGTGAATCTTGGAAAAGAAATGCAGGAGACCGGAGTTAATTTAATTGAAGCCTTAAATTACTATTGTGCTAGATATATACGATTGATCATACTCATATAGACGTCATGATCCGTTGATCGTATATGTATGTATAATGTGTGATGTCGTTCTAGCGATCTTGTTAATAGTTCAAAAGTTGATAGGGAGACTCAATCAGGTTTCTATATGTGCACATACACAAGCTATATACCGTGGTTGTCTTAACGATATATATATTTGTCGGACATGTCACTAGTTGTTACACCTAATATAATTTGTGAGTTTCGATTCATCCGTGATTTTGAACCTAAGGAAAGCCGATTAATGGCCGAATGAGCTATACGATTCTGCCATAGGCTAGGAGATCAGACTTAAGGTTTTAACCCTCGTATATTCGAACCAAAACAAGTATAACCAAGACAACGAGCGAGGAAATTCATTAAGAGGCCGGCTACAATATTGATGAACTTCCGAAATTACTAAGTTGCACAAGCATTTTGTGGGATGATAACTTCCGATCAGATGCGAAATAATGGAGAGATCGACAGTCGCTCTTGTGTAGACAAATGTCAAACATGCGACATATATGTCCCTGAATATTAAGAACTTCCTGAATAAGTGTCACATGCAAATATAATTGATTCCAGCTGATAGTATAGCAGATCTTGATTCTCCAAGCATTTCTTAATAAGGCCACTTGCTTCAATGTTGGAGACATACAATTCAACTCCTCCCTTCCATATCGTCTGTTCAATTTTGAAGGACTTCCAAAATTATTTATGTTGGAAATTCGTCCAGAATTACATATTTAAGTTAAACGTTACCTATTCAGTACACGAAAGATAATAAATTGAGCTTAGTACAATGAAAATCAATGTATCAATGTATCATGATGAATTATTTCTTTCGAAACAAATTGTTCTACGATATTTGAGGGGCGCTTATCTTAAAGCCCGAACTTTTGAATAGTCACCGTGTCTTGTACTGCCATAAAATTTAAAAGCTTGTATGATTAACATCATTTGCTCACTATCCACAGAAAAACTGTGGTATAAATAATCGGCCGTGGCCCATGCAAGTGGAAAGTATGTATACTACAACAGGATGTGCGCAACAATGATATATGGTGTGCAGTCTACAGTCGTGTGCACTTGGTAAGTTCTGCAGTGCACTAGCTAAGTTCAGATTCAGATAACTGTACTGCAAATTAACATTTTGCGGATTTCATCAGCTGCATCTTACCAAAAATGTAACATGTAGTATAAGAATAGCTCATTTCGATAGTACAGTGTTTCATTCTCAACTCATCCTCACGCCGACAAAAATAAAGATTTTATTACTAGCTTTAGTACTCAGATTGAAGTATTGACTCAGCTTAGATCAGTAAATAGATTGAACTGATCGAATTGGACGACAAAACTGAATATATCTAAACGAGAGTCGTATATAAGTGTAGAGAAGATCTGTTATCAATGAATGATTGAATTCTTTTAGGTATAACTAACTAGGTTAACACTTCATTTCGATTGAGCTTAATTCCAAACCAAGGTAAACCGTCACTCTTGCTTTGGCTATTGTCAATCATCTACTCCATCAATCAATTGGAACTGTGAAAGAAACAAAAAGAGAAATACAATACTACTCCGTAGTAATCAAAAGTAACGAAGTTATTTTTTCCTATACATAAAGTTGTGTCGAGTATAGCAATCGTCATTAAACTACCAAGAGTATTTGGTGTAACATATCGCTAACATATCTTGTCAAGTATTTACTTGCTAGCTTGGCTAGCTAGATCAGTAGTTTAAGTGTTCACTTGAATCACTTCAATCCATTCTTGGTAAATAATGATAAACAAGTTTTACTGCAGCTTTCCAAAAATTTTAGTTTTACCACAGTGAAAAAAAGTTAGCAGAATGGTGAGTTGGTGGTCCAAGGTGCATGTGACGGCCATACATCCAGAGCCTCGTAACTCCCAAGCAAAGAGAAAGCAGCAACAGCAGGCAGCAGGCAGCAGCCTCTCTCAGTTTCCCCACTTTCAGATTCTTTAGTAATGTCAAAATATTAGGCTGCGCCTGTGGCTCTGCTTATTGGATAAGGCCATTTTCGAAATCATCTTCTTCATTCAAAGTAAAGCCCATATATTAATCTTTAATACAGTATTCGATACACTTTTCGTTCCTTTGAATCGTTAACCTCTACATAAAATGTCAACAATTCAAGAAAATCCTACGTTGTCGATCGTGATCTGCGATAGTTACGTAAGTACTTGATTGCATTAACTTTTTTATTTTTGAGGCCGTATGATTATATTACACTAATACGGAGTATTATCAACGCTTCATATTTTCTTACCAAACACAAATAATTCGAGCAATGAACATATATATAGAGACTTAGCTTGTCTTACGTTATATCCTCTGCATTACACAGATTATTATGAGTTCATTCTCCACCTTTAGGACCAATTATCACAACAGTCGTTCACTTCGATTGAACATAATGTTGATGCCCTAGGCATCACCCGGAGAAAACTTTGGAGCAAAACATCGTAAAACTCTATATCCGCAACCTTCCTAATTAGCGATATAACCAAACTTTCGAGAACCAATGCCTTCTTCAAAAGAAATTCGACCACAAGACGTTCACGTGTGAGTCCACGAAACTGCTTGATCACAATGTTTTTGAGACTAGACTTGCAACATAAAGGTATTCCTTGAGTTGTTCTCCAACACTCACGCTCCCGCTCATACCCCTCAAATACCTCTTCATCATCGCCTATGCCATCCCAGTCGGGATTATAATCGAACCCACTTGGGCTCCATTTTACATCAGGATAACTGAACGCCTACAAAGACGAAAATAATTGAGAAAACATATTACGTCATTCACAAAATATCATTTAATTTGTGGAATCAACTGGTCCGCTAGGGTCTATGACTTGCCAGACACAAGAAAGAGTGTGGATCAGTTGATTCTAGCGTGGCGTTATCATCACCACTTGTAAAATGTGACGTATAGTACTCCTAACAAAACCAAGTACCAACCTCAGGAAAGACGAGTGTTTGTAAGGAAGGTGAGCATTCAAGAATCGGCACCAACGCTTTGTCCCAAAATGTCCGAGAACAACAACCCAACTCCAAGTGAGTCAGGTTGTGAAACACCGGCAGTCGATCCTTTGATTCGATGTGATTCAAACACTTCATTGAAGATCAAAGCAATATACGTAGTCATATAAAAAATAATAACAAGAATTTGAACTGATGAATTAATTAGTAACTTAATCAAAGAATAATAAGGGATCGAGGTGAGTAGACGAACCTTTACAGAGTTGCCTTTCAGAGATAACTTCGGAGGAACGGTAGAAAACGTCTTCAGGAAGTTACAAATGCTCTGAATGGTTGCATCTGCCCCCGTGTCCACATCTTCGACAATTGAAATGTCAGCTTCGACAAGATCAGGCATGTTGGAGACAGAGTAGTGTCTAGCTAAGTTGTCCACGTACTTAAACGTCCGCAAGTTAGGAGTTTGTATGGTGACATTGTCACCGGTTTTGAATTCATCGGTGTTTTGGACACCCAAGTCCAGTTTCAGTAGCGAAGGCGAAGAGATGACCAATACATCTCCACAGTCCCACCAACAATCAAGCAAGAGATCTTCAAGTAAAGGGCAGGACTTGACAAGTTTCGTCACAAACTCATCCTCTTTAAACAAAATCGTACGAAGATGAAGCAGTTTCAAGCGTGGGAGACGTATTTGAAAAGCGTTCACATTATCAACGTCGAGATCAAGATTAGATTCGAGCTTCAACATCTCCAAGGTTTCGCACATAAATATAGACCTAGGCAGCTCACGACATTGCGTGGATTTCTTGACATTAATGCAGAGGTCGAGCTCCCTAACACTACGGGTCAATGAAAAAGATATCCAGGCATTGAGACGGGTAGGTTCAATTTCCGGATGATATCGTGTCTCAGGATGTTTTCTCGGATCAAGAACAAAACGCTTTTTATCACCACAGAAACGACCAAAGCGAAGCATAAACCTGTCAAGCTGATTGGATGATTGGCATGCTTGGAGCACGTAGTCCACGAATTTCATAAACTTAGGGGAATGTTGGACGTAATCGGGAAATTTCGGATCATGAGATCGAGGAGTATCATCGAAGTCTAGACTCGTTAGTAGAGAAAAGGCAGGCAAAAATCTTTTAGACAAGAGCCTGGTAACAGCAACATCTTTAGTTGGAAGGGCAGAAAGAATTGGAGTTACTAATTCGTCTGGTAAATCACTGAACCTGTCATCAGCTGAAGATTTACAACTGCGTTTCGCCATGGTGACATTCATACTGAGATAGATTCAGCCCTGACTAATTATACTGTATCTGATCTAGCTAGAGTTTGATCGAGTTTTTAACTTCTAAAGATTAGGATTTAGTTCAAGTCAAATCCTATTGTATGTGAAAGTTACTATTTCTTTATAAATTTTGACAAAGATTAATTTCTTTTGTTTGGTATATTATCCTAAATTAACTAGCTTTCTATGCAGCCAAAGTGTATGTCAGATGCTTTCCAATTATTGCGGTTACTCTTAGATTGTCAAACCAAACGTTAACAATCTAGACGGAGGGAAGGTCGAGAATAAACAGGCATGACAGCAACATCAAAACAGGTACTCTTATGGGTTGACAGGCATGACAGCAGTGCAGCACAGAGGTACTAGAAAAAATTGAAACTTGCAGCTGATCAGAAAGATTACTAGCATTGTAACCAAAAAAAAAAAAAAAAAGAAAGATTACTAGCATAGTTTCAGATGCTTACCATCAATACATAGCATCATCTATCGCACATTTCTTTGCAAATCAACATACTGCCATCTCTAGACAAACAAAATTACAGAAATATTGATTAGTTACAACAGTTTAGAAGTTGCTCTCGCTGTCACTGGTAAGTACTGTACAAGCCACAAGACAACACGACAGCACAAAAGAAACACCAACTAACGAAACATACAGGCTCACATTGTCACCTCAATTATAGAGCTCGGATCAGATGGAGAAAAAAACGCTTACTAGACTTTCTGAGCAGCATTACTGAACCTGGCTTACTGTTTGTAGTTTATTGAGCTGCTTACAGAGGACGCAACAATTATACAACACAGACTTGTAAATTATGACTATATATTGATCACAACATAATATTCGAGCAATAATGAAGAAAAAAGGCTTGGTTTAAATCTTCTGAGTTACTCAGATTATTATGAGTCTATTGACTACGTACTGACTAATTGCACCACTTGTTCACTTCGATTGAAACATAATGTTGAGGCCCTATTAGGCATCTCCCGGAGTTCATGTTGAAGCAAAACAGCGTCTAAGCCTGGAACCGTCTCCTTATATAGCGATATGACCAAGCTTTCGAGAACCAATGCCTTGTCCAAAAGAAATTGGACCAAAAGAAGTTCACGATCGAGTCCACGATAATCCTTGATCACAATGTTTTTGAGATTAGACTTGCAACATAAAGGGATCCCTTGAGTTGTACTCCAACACACACGCTCCCGCTCATACCCCTCTATTTCCTCTTCACTAGGACGGGACATGCTATCAGGAAAACCGAACCCCTACAAAAGACAAAGGTAACTTACATATTACGCCATTGCCAAATATCATTCTTAAAAATGTAGAGTTCATACTACTTGAACAAAATTTTTACCCCAGGAAAGACGAGTGTTTCTAAAGAAGGGCAACATTCTAGGAACTGCACTAACACTTTGTCCCAAAAACTCCAACTAGTACAACTCAACTCCAAATGATTTAGGTTGTGAAACACCGGCAGACGATTCTTTAAATCAACGTGGTCTAACATCTTCAATAAACATCATACTCCCTCCGTTTCTTTTGTTTCTTTACGTTTCGTTTGAATTCCTCTCACATATTCAAACGAAACGTAAAGAACCAAAAGAAACGGAGGGAGTAGATCAATTTCATCAGTATACATCATATATATCGAATTATAAGGAAAAACCGAACTGACTGAAATAGTAACTGAATGAGGTAAGAAAAGGCCAGGGAGGTAAAGTGACGAACCAGCACATATCTGCCTAGCAGATCTAAACGCGAAACAGTAGAAAACGATTCAAGAAAGTTACAAAGACCCCCACACCACTCATCCCTCCCCAATAATTCTTGGAGAATGCAGATCTCAGCTTGGACAAGAGCAGACATGCTGGAAATAGAGTAGTGTTCAGCTAAGTTGTCTTTGATAACTAATAGACCGCAAATTCGGAGTTTGGAAGGTGACGTTGATACCGGTTCTGTACTCCTCACACTTATCGACAAGCAAGTCCAGTTTCAATAGCGAAGGCGAGGAGATTACTAATACATCTCCCCATTTCCACCAACAATTAAGCAAGAGATCTTCAAGTACAGGGCAGGACTTGACAAGTTTCGTTACAAACTCTGAAACTCGTCCTCGGTAAACAGAATTGTACGGAGATGGAGCTGTTTCAAGCGTGGGAGACGTATTGGAAAAGCGTTTACATCATGAACGTCAAGATCAAGATTAGAATCGAGTTTCAACATCTCCAATGTTTCGCACAGAAATATAGACCGAGGCAGCTCACGACATTCTGTGGATTTCTTGACATTAATGCAGAGGTCAAGCTCCCTGACACTACGGGTCAACGAAAAAGATATCCAGGCATTGAGACGGGTAGGTTCAATCTCCGTATCGTTCCTCAGGATGATCTTTCGGATTAAGGACGTAGCGGTCTTTATCACCACAGAAACGACCAAAGTGAAGCGTAAACCTGTCAAGCTGCTTGGACAATTGGCATGCTCGGAGCACGTAGTCCACGAATTTCGTAAACTTAGGGGAATGTTTGACGTAATCAGGAAATTTCGGATCATGAGAACGGGGAGTATCATCAAAGTGTAGGCTTGTTAGGTGGGATAAAACAGGCAAAAATCTTTTAGACATGACTGTGGTAATGACAGCATCCTTAGTTGGAAGGGCAGAAAGAATTAGAGTTAGTAATTCGTCTGGTAAATCACTGATCCTGTCAGCTGATGTCTGAATACTTCGTCCCCTCATTCTGACTGATTATCCGAACAATTACTGTATCTGAACTGGGGTTTAACTTGCCTGCAGCCTCATTGCACTAGGGCAAAATGATAAAGAGGATTGAATTAAAAAGATTCGAGTCTAGGGTTAGGGTTACTTCGAGTCAATGATAACAAGGATTACTCACCATTCTGCCGAACAAACGTTTTTTAGTTGGAAGTCAAATTATACTCTCTGGTGAATTGCCAAAAAAAAAAAGAAAAACTTTTTTCATGTAAGATATAAATTTGGAAGGTAATATTTTTTTTTTTGGAGAGCCAAGGGAATCTAACTTTTACGGTATTATTACTCCTTCCGTTCTCTTAGATTGTTAAACCAAACGACAAATGTTAACATAGGGCAGATTGGGGCAAGGATTCAAGGTTTCGACTCAGGGAGAGCAACATCAATTGTTACAGGTGGTGTACCGTGTACTATTTACGAGTAAACAGATACACACAGATACTGGAAACAAATTACTAAATTAGAATTTTCACAGGATCAGAGATTACTAGCATAGTTTCAGATACTGACCGTTAATCCAAAGCACCATGAATCGCACATTCCTCTGCATATCAACAGAACATATTCCTGCAGAACCTGTCATCTCTAGACAAACAAAATCGTTAAATAACGTTTACTTAAAACCTGTCATCATAAGAACCGCACTCGTTGTCAGTATAAGTGCAAGCTAAATGACACTATGATAGGACTAAAGGAACACAGATGAAATTAACAAGCTCACATTGTCAGTGCAATTGTAGAGCTCGGATAAGATGGGAAAAACGCCGATCAGACTGCCTGAGCAACAGTTCAGGAACCTGACTTACTGTGTGCATCTGTGCTTGGAGCATGATGCCTCATGTTTGTTCAGCTTCTTACAGATGACACAATAATTATATAATGCAGACCAGTAAACAGTTCAAGCTCGTGAAAGGTGAAGTTTTCGGAAATTAAATCTTATACCAGAATGCCTGAACTCAGAATTATGACTATGATTTGATCACAACATTATATTCGAGCATATGTATATGAACAAAAAGGCTGTATTAAACAAAACTCTGAATTACACAGATTTCTTTTTTACGAGGTTGTGACTACGGATTAATCACGACACCATGATTGAACATAGTGTTGAGGCCCTTGGCGTCTTTTGCAATGAATTTAGAAGCCAAACATTGTATGAGTCTGCAGCTGCAACCTCCTTACTCAGCGATATAACCAAGCTTTCGAGAACCAATGCCTTTTCCAAAAGAGATCGGACCAAAAGAAGTTCCCGAGGGAGTCCACTATGCCTCTTGATCACTATGTTTCTGAGACTGAATTTGCAACATGAAGGGATTCCTTGAGTTGTTCTCCAAAACTCACGCTCCTGCTCATATCCCTTTGTTTCCCCTATAGATATGCCAGGTTTTGTAGGATCACCTAACCCCTGCAAAAGATGAAGGTAATTCAAAAAACTTACATATCACGCCATTGCCAAATATCTTCGTAAAATGTATACTTCCAACCTCAGGAAAGACGAGAGTTTTTAAGGAAGGACAGCACTCAAGAATCTGCACTAACGCTTTGTACCAAGAACTCCAAGTACGACAACTGAACTCCAAATGATTTAGATTGTGAAACACGGGTATGCAATTCTTCAAATCAACGTCGTCTAACATCTTCAGTGAAGATCAAAGCAATGCAGTCATATCAGTTTCTTCAGTTTATATCACATATATATGTATAGAATAATAAGAAGAAATTGAACTTCAATAGCAACTGAAATAGGGATGAAAAGAGAAGTGATCGAGTATACTAACCAACATATATTTGCCTAGCAGAGATAAATGCGACACAGTAGAAAATGAGTTGAGGAAGTTTCTAAGCCACCTCCCATCTCCCTGTTGAATGCAGATATCGGCTTGGACAAGAGCAGTCATGTTGGGGATAGAGTAGTGTTCAGCTAAGTTGTCTTGATGATACCTAAAAGACCGCAAATTCGGAGTTTCAATGGTGACATGGGTAGTGGTTGTGTACTTCTTACACTTATCGACAGAAAAAACCAGTTTCAATAGCGAAGGCGAGGAGATGACTAATACATCTCCCCATTTCCACCAACATTCAAGCAAGAGATCTTCAAGTAAAGGGCAGGACTTGACAAGTTTCGTCACAAACTCGTCCTCGGTAAACAGAATTGTACGGAGATGGAGCAGTTTCAAGCGTGGGAGACTGATTGGAAAAGCGTTTACATCATAAACGTCGAGATCAAGATTAGAATCGAGCTTCAACATCTCCAATGTTTCGCACAAAAATATAGACCGAGGCAGCTCACGACATCCTGTAGATTTTTTGACATTAATGCAGAGGTCGAGCTCCCTGACACTACGGGTCAACGAAAAAGTTATCCAGGCATTGAGACGAGTGGGTTCAATATCCGGATAACATTGTTCCGCATGGCATATATGATACGAATAATCCAGATAAGGCTTCTTATCACTGTGGGAACGACTAAAGCAAAGTCTAAACCTGCTAAGCTGCTCAGGTTTGCATGCTTTGAGCACATAATCCACAAAATTCATAAAACCAGGGGAACGCTCGACGAGATAGGGCCGCTTTTCACAATGACATATGGGAGAGTCATCAAAATTTAGACTTGTCAGGAGGGAGAAAACAGGCAAAAATCTTTTAGACGTGAGTGTGCTAACAGCAGCATCCTTAGTTGGAAGGGCAGACAGAATTCGTGTTAGTAATTCGTCTGGTAAATCACTGATCCTGTCAGCTGATGTCTGAATGCTGCCTTCCGGCATGGTGATATTCAGACTGATGGATTCAACTCTGACTAATTAGCACTGTTATTGTGTTCAGAGTTTAACCTGCCTGCAACCTCATGTCCTCATTGCATTAAAGATATGGAAATAAAACATCTAGTTAAACTCGATTTCTATTCTATATAAGAAAATTTCTACTTTCCTAGTTGAATTCTAATTTTCTGACATATTATTTTTTCTCCCTGGTATATATTATTATCCTTAAAAATAGTAACATAGCATCAGTTTTTTTTTTAATTATTTAAAATAAGGTGCGTAAATTTTTACTTGACAGCCAAAACCTAGAAAAAACAATTTCGGTTAACGTACAATGAGTCAATCTAACTCCATATTTGCTATGATTGTAGAACCAATACTCTGTCAAAACTAGTTTGATCCCACTCTTCCGATTTTCTGATCAAGATAGGTTAATTACTTCAGGCAAGGGAAAGTGCTGAGACAGGTGCAATTATTTTGACAGAATTTTGGGTAAGACCATTCTACGGCAGACTGAGTAAGAATTTAAGGTTTTGATGCGAGTATGAAACAACTAAAATCTACAGTTGAAAGAGAGCAAGATCAGGAGGACATCATTTTAATCACAAGTTAACAGCAGTAGAGTACACAGATACTAGAAAAAAAAAATTCAGAGCTTTCACTTGATCAGAGATAGTTTCAACTCATCTGATTTTTTTTTTTTTTTTGTTTGATCAAAAATCACTTACCCGGGCTTGGATAAATTTGTTTCTGTGGGCTTTCATTTCTCTTTGTGCTTGCTCACTTCTTCGTATATTGTGTGTTTTTGGTATGTGTTGATGAATAAGTTATGAATAGTAAATAAATAAATTAAAACCAAAGTTTTCAGATTTGGGGAAGAATTGGAGTGATGTGGGTTGAATTGGAAGAATTTGGAGGAATTTGGGTTGCTGCGATTGGGAGAGGAGAGAGAAGGAAAGGAAAGGGGTGAAGGTGAGAAATCTAACAGAAATACTAACAGAGGTCCTTAACTGAACAAAAAAAAAACGTTGAGGTCCAAGTGAACAAAAACTGAAACAACAACAATAGATAACTGCAGAGAGAACAACAACAACAAGTGGTACTCATACAAGTTAACAGCAGCATATCAGTGATACCGCACACATAGTTGAGAATAATAGAGCTTTCACTCGAACAAAGATAACTGGCATAGTTTCGGATACATACCTTTCACGAAAAGCACCTCGCGCAAACTCCTCTGCAACTCTTACAGCTTGCAGGTTAGCCCAAGATATACACATGCTTCACTAACTGAAAACATAAACACAAGATTAGCTGTTCTTAAACTGGACTTGGAACTACTCTGTAACTCTTCAAAATAGATGGTATTTCTTAGGTATGAACTTTAATGGGCATCCCCATATATAGGAAGAAACGAGTACTCCGTTTCTTTGAGAAGTAAAATAACCAAACTAGCTAGAACATATATTTCCAACCCAAACACCTCTCATTACCAACAAAACCAACTTATATAAAAAATTTCATTACTTGTAAGACATCTTAACTACTTCTTCTAGCATTACATTCTCGATTCCTTTTATTCAACTCTTTGCAAGTATACAGTCCTATACTACATCTTCTTCCAAGGGACTCATAAAATTTTCGACTTTAGGGCGTACCACAAAAATTATTTTCAAGAAAACTGATGGAAATCAAAAGGTGATCATGGTGCACTTCACATTAGTTCATGTCACGTGCGGGAGATGATACTTGCGTAGAGCAACTCGTTCCAAGTATCTGGAAGGCCAGGAAGACACCAATGAATACAGTCAGCAAAGTGTCCAGGATCAGCCTGCTGCTCTGGAGTAAGCAACTTCCCCTGTATTGTGGTGTATACTGAGGTGTGCGCGTCTTTCCGATACTCAGATAGCCGGGTGATGTTAAGGAAACTCACAGGCACCCTCTTCATTGTCTGTGTTACATTGTGTGCAGACACAAATAACTGCCTGTCAGTTCCTACGTCAACTGGCTTTCTTGTGTTTAGAATTGGCATTGTTTCCTTGGCGCACTTTAAACCATCAGGGTTATTCCAGTCTAAGCTCCTGAAATATTAACAGTATTACTATCACTTGGCGTAAGTTGAGTTGTAGCTCAGTTCAAACAATTTGAGAGTAAACACGCCTAAGTAGAGTCGTGACTCAATCTAGCCAGGTAGATCTAGGTAGCATACGTAATCGTAACAACTAGTAAGCACGCGCAGATATTACAAAAATGAATCATACACCAGCACTAAACATGTCATGTCTACTGACATGATATATCCTATATTGTCATATTGATATGCTTTTCACATCTAGTGAACTTGTAAATTTAGAGCATACTAATGATGTAAATGTAGTTTGGACTAATCTATAGCAGAATGACAATGTAATGATTTAGCTTCTGTTACTCTGCGTCTCTACCTACAAAGTCTGTTATAGAGATGCATTGATTAATTCTGTAGCTGAAACAAGAAATCTAGATAATGTGACCAGTTCTGCATATAATCTCTACCATGGAACAAGTGCACCACTCATAAAGATCCTGATAAATCAAATACCCTGCATAAGTGACTCTTTTCGGCTATAGGTAAGCATATGACAGACATAAGTTTTGATCATTTTTGCATTCTGCAATAGCTTTAAACAAAGAATTTTTCGGAGGATATAACATACTTGATATGAAGAGGAGACATGCTGTTGAAGAACACTTTGGTTCGGTTGGGATCAATATTCTCGTCAACCCACTCCGACCACGTCCTCATTACCCTGCCATATGCTACAGGTCTCTCCACCTCATCATATTCTGTCACACCTTCATCGAACGATCCTCTTCTGCTTGATTTTAAACATAAAAGTATTGACCAGATTACAACTGATCAAATAATTGATTCTAATAATATGGCCAAGTAGCCAGTTATCAATGACTTACAGAATTTTCATCTGGGAGCGGTTCATCCACCAAATGTAAGTGTTAAAGATGATATAGTCCACATCCTTCCAATTGACAGCATGCTTCACAATTGATTCAGGCATGATGATTCTGTTCAATATGCTATGCATGTTCGGATCATCAGAATTTGACTCCACCAAAAAAGGTGCCCAGTAGAATTCCACTGTAGCATTATAATTCTGCAAACATTCGAACCTTCAGCCTCCCAAAAGTTTACACTTCCCACGAAACACACATAAAGTAAAGCCTAACAATACACACCTAAAGTTCCTAATATGTAAGATTATAATCAACTGATATTATTGCAAACACACCAGCAGCAAGTTAAAGACCAAAAATAATTTGGGGTCGGTTAACATGAACTGCAATAACATATGGAGCCGGAGTTATGACTATTTCAACCACCAAATTCATCATCAACTGACTGTGCAAACCTCAGCTCATCCCACTTCTAGTAATCAAACTTCTACACACAGTGACTAAAAATTCTATTTTTAGAGATAGAGAGAGTGAGAGAGAAAGAAACCTCTATCCTGAATATGTTGAGTGATCCGGACTTGATAAAACCCTTTTCACCAGGAGGAACAACAGACTGAACCAAACAAATCATGGATTCCCATTGATTTCTGTTCAGTGAATCTCCCACAAACATCAATCTTTTCCCCCTTAGCTTCTCAAGCAACAACTTTGGCTTAAACCTTACACAATTTCACACAAAAGAAACATAGTTACAACATACTAAATTACACCACAATTCATAACTTCAAGAAGAAGTTAACATTGTATTAAAAGATAAAAATCCAATTCTATAATCTTACTTGGGTAAATTGCAGTTTCTAGGCTGCCATTTCCAGTTCTGATACATAGAATCCTTCCTTCCATTCCTCATGCAAGCAAACTGAGGAGTAAGAAACTCACATTCATCTTCTTTGTATAATGGGTGAGTAACATTATCATAAACCCATTCTCCTGTGAAAAGGTCACAATCTTCCGGCGGCAGCTCAACCTCTTCCTCAGGAATTGCCTTCTCTTGAGCATTTTGTCTGTCAAATGTGATATCAGTGATAAACTTTACATCATAAGTGTACACGAAAAGCGCAAAGATAAGCACCGTAAAGCCGACAACCAAAACCGAAAGATTGCAGCTTTTCTTCTGCTTCATTATTTGCAATGCTAGCAAAGCTGATAACTTTCACCCCCACAAGGTTCCGTAAACATGAAGACGCAATAACAACACGATTGTCTATCTATGTAGACATCAAATTAATGGTGCAAAGGGGTATTTATCAGGCTTAGTGGAAACTTAGTTTGTGTAGGAATTGGTGCTGAGCTTCTACCAGTAACATAGAAGGTTCTGAATTCTTTAGAAACCTGGTGCATCTCAGTTAAATACTATATTACTGATGTCAGTCTCAATTTATTCATGACCATGTGAGACATGTAGACATGTAGTTGCTGGTGCATCTTTCTATGTTACATATTTATATGTTTTCAAATGGGTACTGGCTCCGTCTTTCTATGTCACATCTATGTAGTAATAATACGGAGTATTACAATGTTTCGAAAATGAACCAGATGATAAGCTGGATCTACGGAGGGCGTTGGCCGCAAACCCGCAATGACCAACACTATACTAACAAGTTTGAGCTTAGATGACTTAAACAACATTTCAAACTTTGCACAAGACATTTCGAAACAAAACATTGGTCCCACTTTAAAGAAGCGACTATTCTGACACCGTAAACCGTGTCTCTCCCTACTCTCTTTCTCCCACTTTTCAAAATTTTGTTACATGTGAGTAGAGCTGGCAACCTTGACCCGACCCGAGAGACCCGACCCGACCCACCCGAAAACCCGACCCGATTGGACCCGAAATTGTGATCACCCGAACCCGACTCGACCCGACCCGATAACGACCCATGACCCGATACAACCCGATAATGTCCAACCCGACAATGACCCGACCCGACCCGTAGTGACCCGTTATCCGACAATGACCCGACCCGTTTGATGATCCGATAATAATTAAGCTTAATAATGATCCAAATTAGAACAATTTAGTATGCATATTGATAGTTTTAACTTACTAACTAAATAAAGTCCCCTAATTATGCCAAAAAACGAAAAAATATTAACCAAAACTTGAAATGAAGCGGATTAATAACCATCAGTAACTAAACCCGATTATGACCCGACCCAAAACCGACCCGACCCGACACAAAATTTACCCGACATGACCCGAACCGAAAGCGACCCGAGTCAAAACCGACCCGACCCGAAAGTTCATCTCGACCCGCCAAGACCCGAACCCGATATGACCCGACCCGCCTCGACCCGACCCGAAACCGACCCGACCCGCCCGATTGCCAGCTCTACATGTGAGTGACTACCAATATTTTGAAATTTGCACGAGAACTCGAGAAGGATTCTGCACAAATTTCAGAACAACGTGTACATTATTTAAAAGGAGCGACTATTTTCACACCGTAACCCGTGTTTCTCCCTAGTCCCTACTCCTACACTGTCTCTCTCAGAAAGCAGCTTTTTACTTTCAACTTTTGGAGTTTTTTGGTTCAATATGCTCAGAAATTCAAAATGAATAATTAGATAAAAACAAACATTCATAATCAATTCAGAAACACGTACACTTCAACAAAACTCCAAAATTATCCAACTTTAATACTCCGTAACTTTTTTAAGAATCAAAAACCCTAAAATGACCAGCAAATTACCAATTATGCAACAGAAGCAAAGCAATTAATCAAATTGAAATTGTGAAAATAATCAAATTCATAATTGATCAATCCTAATCACCAATTAAACTCAATTTGCAACTTAAATAAGTAGTAATTAATCAGATTACTATTGTGATCACAATCAATTTCACAGATGACGAGATTATTAATTACCAATTAGTGATTAAGAGAGAGGAGGATGTAATCTTTCCGGCGAATGCGGCGGCCGGAGAGCCACCTGCTGGCGGCAGTGTTTTGCGGTGGTTGAGAAGTATCAGCCCGCCGACTGTAGGCGGCGACACCGGACTCCGGGTGGCCAGAATCGCAAGACGCCAGCTTTGGAAGTAGGAAGTGAAGTTGGAAAGTCCAGTGTGTTATGTGTACTTGTTTTTGTTCACTTTTACACTTTTGACATTCTCTCGTAGTCTCGTTTTTCAAATCAAACATTAACTTTGTAAAATAATAGGATTAATTATCTCGTCTATGTTATTGCGAACTACTCGGACAATGTTGAGACTTGAGAGTACTGTCTTAACTTGAAACGACTACTTCTTGGGCGAGAACGAATCTTTAAGTTTATTTCGACAGAAAGCATGTCTTATTTCAGTTGTGTTTGTGTTGTATGTGTAGCCGTTGCTTGGACGCTACGTGCTTAGACTTTTAGTTTTAACTCTTTGAGTTTAAGCACCTTTGGGGTGAGTTTGTCAATTGTCATTGCAAACTCTGCTACTAGGTGAAATTGTTACGTTGCGAAGAACATCTTTGAATTACGACCGAAGTAATATGGAACGACGTAACAAAAAGAGCTTGTTATTATACAAAGACTAATGTACTGTAAATCACAATCGAAAAAAACAATGATCTCACAACTAACACAAAACCTCCTCTGTACATTTCTTGTAACAATTCTTATTAGTACTTGGAGAATTACATCATCATCATTATCTCATTTCTTTCCTAGTAGTAAGGCAATTCTTGCCCTTTTGTGTCGAAAAATATTGGTTTTTCTTCCCTATTTTCGCATTTTCTATACACTTTAATGCGAGTATAATCTACACATCAACAATTTCCAATGGACTCACAAAAATTGGACTTTCAAAAAAAGAATTAGGAACATGGACGGACAAATTGATCATCTTGTAAAAGAGAATCGTACTTGACAAGCTTGAGCTAAGATGTCACGTGCGAGAGATGATACTCGTATAGAGGAACTCATTCCAAGTATCGGGTAGACCCGGAAGACACCAATGGATACAATCTGCATATTGCTCCGGGTCAGCCTGCTGCTCCGGCGTAAGCATCTTCCCTTGCCGGATAGTGTAAACCGATGTGTGCGCGTCTTTCCGGTACTCCGACAGCGTGGTGATGTTCAGGAAGCTGACGGGCACCCTCTGCATTGCCTGTGTTACATTGTGCGAGGCCACAAATAGTCTTCTGTCTGTGCCTACGTTGAAGGGCATGCTGGTGTTTAGTATTGGTGTTGTTTCCTTTGCGCATTTTACTCCGTCGGGGTTGTTCCAATCCAAACTCCTAATGTTCAAACAAGAAATCCGTAAATTTATGTCACATGTTAACGAGACGATAATAAACAAGCCATTTTATCAATCGAAAAGAGTATACGGTACGTTTGATAATTGATAGTTCACATAGTTGGTACAAAATAAATCGTAACATTGCCTACAAAATCTTTATATGGTTGTCAAGAATGCACCTCATGTCGATAATGTGACAAAAGACAAATTCAACATATTCTATATTTCTATTTAAAATAAACAACAATCTAATCTTATTATAGAAGCCTTAGAAAGATCCTTGCAATGTACTCCATGATTAGGTGACACTTTTGTTGTATGATATAGTATGCTTTTTCATGCTTTTACGTACGCGTTACACTTTAGTTTGCATGAAAGATAATTAGAAAATTAATTAACATTAGAAAGAGTGATTAAACATACTTGATATGAAGAGGAGACATGCTGCTGAAGAACACTTTGGTACGATTAGGATTAATGTTTTCATCCACCCACTTAGACCATGTCCTCATCACCCTGGCATAGGCTACTGGTCTCTCTACCTCATCGTACTCGGTCGCACCTTCGTCGAAAGACCCTCTTCTGCTTGATTAAACCCACAATCAAAATTGATCAGATCATACTGTTTGTTATAACCTATGGTCTTACAATATGATTATATGATGATGATTAACTTAATTACTTACAGGACTTTCATTTTGAAAGTGTTCATCCACCAAATGTAAGTGTTAAAGACGAGATAATCCACATCTTTCCAATTGACAGCATGCTTTTCAATTGATTCAGGCATTATGATTCTGTTCAAGATGCTATGCATGTTTGGATCATCAGAATTTGACTCCACCAGAAAAGGTGCCCAATAAAACTCTACTGTTGTATTATAATCCTGCAACATTATTCATAAATCATGATATATACTATAATTTAGTCTCCAAAAAAAAAATATCTTAAATCTTCCCTTCAAGTTCAAGCAAAGTGGAGTATTCCATAATAATTCACATATAAACATATTGTATTAAGATCAGTATTTTACATGTGATAATGCCACATACAAAAATTGGTACCAGAAAAAGTGACCATCCTCATTCTGATTAGTAGGTAATTAGAGTGGGTGGCCAAATATGCTTTCAGAAAAGAAGTGCATTGGTTAAATGTTTGGAAAAGTAATGCTTACGCTTTATAGTCGTTTTTAGGTTGATGATGATTCGCAAATGTCCATATAATAAGAGGCAAATGATACGATTTTCGTGTGATGACAAAATTGTTCATTGAATTGTTAGCCTCCAACAACAATAATGACAAAAAACTCATCAAACTTTTTACTAATTTGTGGTGACGACTATAGTCCAATTATCAGGAATCATCACCATATTTCATGATAAAGTGACTTGATTGGCCCATTAAAGATATGACTAATTTAACCCTCAAATTCATCATGCACTGGTAAATTAAATCAGAATCTAACATATGATGTTTTACTCAAAAACAGTAATTTTGAAGAGAGAAAATTTACCTCAATTTTAAAGATGTTGAGTGAACCAGACTTTACCAAGCTCTTTTTACCAGGAGGAACAGCAGACTGTACAAAGCAAACCATTGATTCCCACTGATTTCTATTCAATGAATCTCCCACAAACATCAATCTTTTTCCCCTTAGTTTCTCAAGCAGCAACTTTGGCTTAAACCTTACGCAATTCACACAAAAACCCTAATCAATACCATTACAAAATTTACTTCAATCACAGTAAAAAAAAAGGTGGTGTAAAATTAATTAATCTTACTTGGGTAAATTGCAATCTCTAGGCTGCCATTTCCAGTGCTGATACATAGAATCCTTCCTTCCATTTCTCATACATGTAACTTGTGCAGTAAGATACTCACATTCATCTTCTTTGTATAATGGGTGAGTGACATTATCATAAACCCATTGTCCTGTAAAAAGATCACAGCTTTTTGGTGGCAATTCAATGTCCTCTTCATCATCTTCTTCTTCGTCGATTGCGGCCGAAGCTTCATTTTCTTTCCCCTTCTCTATAACTACCTCAGCATCATCTTCAGGATTATTTTTCACCTCCCCTGTAATTTCCTCTGTTTTTTCTTCAGGAATTACCTTTTCTTGAGCTGAATTCTCACTAATTTGACCTGGATTTTCACTAATTCGAAGTGGGGTTTCTACAATTGGGTGATTTTCTTGGATTTCTTGAGCTTTTTGACGATTAAATGGGAATTCAGCAATGGATTTCACATCCTCATTGTACATGAAAAATGCAAAGAGAAGTATTGTAAAGACGACGACGAAAACCGAAAGATTGTTGCTTTTTTTCTGCTTCATTGTATCGGATATCAGAAGAGGTGATAATTTTCTACGCATGGAGTTAAGGAGAGACTAAGAAAATACGAGAGGAAGAGTGAGAAAGAAGGGTAGAAAACAGAGGAAATATAAAGAAACAGAGGAAAACAGAGCATATTAAAAGCAAGAAATATAAGAATATGAGTAGGTTTGTTTTGAATTTTGTAGAATAATTTGGTGAGATAGAATTTTCTAAAGGGGGGGTCAAAAATATTGGGAGAGTTGTCTTTCTCAAAGGGGGTTAAGCTTGTTCTACTCCAAAGCTTAACTACTTCTATGGTTTAAGAGAGAGGAAGTGGTGTGTGTTTGAAGTTTTGTTATGTGATGTTGGTGTAGAATTATGATCCCTTTCAATGTTGTTTTATGTACCAAATAATAATTGAAGAAAAAAGTCTTTTCGGTTTGGTGGAATTGGTGTGGTGGATAATATAAAAACAAAGAGAATGGATTTAATTAGTTTTGTGAATCTTGGATTGTTTGAGTCTAAAAAGCAAACACCTTTGTATGTTATCATCCAAGTTTTTTTAAAGAAAATGGAGAAATTTCGATTTCTTATATTCATTTCATTTTAAGGTTCGTCATCAAGGAAAGAACACACGTTACTAACTATAAAAGATGTAAATGTTGCATTTTCTATTTGTTATTAATGAAAGAATCGGTTTCAAGATTACGAAGTTTATTATTTTTCTTCCTGCTATGTGAGATATAAGGATAAGAATAGCTCTATAATAATTGACGGAGTGACCAAAGAATGTGGGACTTAGATTCTTAATCATGATGCAAATGCCGCCATCTTGATTCTTGAATGGTCTTTTGCATTCAAGTCATCTAATTTGAAATAGCTAGATTAAAAAATGGTCATTATAGTATGCTTCTCATGACCAGAATGAGCTCGATCTTTCGATCGTCATTTATTTATCACTAACGCACGGATGCGAAAAATATTTCGTACATACTCGATATAAGTAGCTTCATGTTTGTGAGAAAGGTAAAAACTAAGGAAAATGACACTATAGTCACTCTTAAAACTCAAGTACACTAAAACGTCTTGTTCTTGTACTTCGAGTCTTCGACCATCTGCCTACTTCACTCCACTCTTCAAGTTTCTTTTGTTATTGGTGTCGCTACTCTTTATTTCCAAGCCAAGCAAACTACGACATCAATACACTAGAGAAGTGCGTACACTTTTTCTGAATTTTGATTTTTTATTAACTGAAATTTTGACAAAAACAGAGAAAATAGTACATTTAATATGCAAGCTACATACCCTTCAAAAAAGATTGCAAGCTACATATACCTACCCTAATTTTTCTAATGTTGACAAAGTTATCTTAGTCTCACACCAGTAAAACTCGAGGGATACCTTACATTGTTTAGTGTTTACGTTGGTTGCAGCCCTTGCGGGTGAAAACGGGAAGAGTACATTTGGTTTGTTCATATCCTTAATCTGTTTGATAAGTAGTCATATACATGACACTTTAAATCATCTAATCACCATAAGAGCCGAAACAATTTTTTGCATAACTTATCCTACATTATACTATTATGTAAGTTGTAACACCGATGATCAATCATACTCTATACAGTATGTAAGACCTATTATCCTTGACATACTTGATTCTACTCAGACATGACCATTAACGAGCAGAAATAGCAACTTTTGATTTGATAGGTTCATTTGGTAAGAGCCGAGCGCGCAACGCCGCCGCACCATAATCATTAATAAACCACTAATATGATTAGAATGGTTTATGGAACAAAGGATCTCATCAATCAAACAAAATGATAATGGAACACACACGTTTCCTAATGGCACTACTAAACTCACACAATGATGGTCACGGAGTACTTTGAGAAGCGAAGGTGTTAAAATAAGGTTTAAGTAAGTCAAACTTAAATGTATTATTTTTAAGTCTGTTTTCGTGAGAGCGCAATTAACCAGTATGCTTGGATTATCAACTTATCATCACTTAACACTAATAATTAATCAGTAGGCAATTTCTCGAATTAGATGTACATTTATGTCAATGCTCTACACGCGGCTTCAAAGTAAATTATACGGAATTATGGACTATATATCCGTTTTTGATTAATACTCTCTATTAGTGTCTTTGTTTCCCTTGAAACAAAAATACTCAAAATATGTTTCACATAAAAAATAAATTAAGAAAATAGCCGCACACGAGCGGTTCTTTTTACTTGCTACGGTGCTAGACTGCTAGTACATCAATTTGACATACCGTACAATACATAAAAGAATATTGGGTTGACTAAAATCATGAGTTGACCATCAGCAAGTTCACTCACGCCACTTGACCTTAGTCTTCAAGTGTGATCAACTCCTTGCTCTTAACTCCATGCACGAGAAAATTCAGTGTACCTCAAAACCAACGAAATTAACCAACAAGATGAATTGTGACAACATCTTAAGTAAGGGCTTTTGATGCCTTAATTATGCTTGCACCACCATGATCACACAACGAAATTAAAATTATGTAGACGTTTAGATAAAAATGCTGAATATAATAAGTTTCAGCCTCAAATTTTGCTCCCTTGCATGAAGCATCGATAAACATTAACAAGTTAATGAAATAGTAGTAGTATTAGTAAAATGTATGCATTTGGTTGCATGGTTATTAGTTAGTCCCACAAAGAATCATTAAGGACCTCCTCTTCTCCCCACCCTCCCATATTAGCATTATCATTAGGGAGGAGGAAAGGGTCATTAAACATGAGAGCCTCAGCCATGCCGGACCACAATTTGGGTGAGTCCAAGGGAGACTCATTGATGGCTTGGATTTGCCACGGTGATAGCCCAACCCGCATTTCCTGATCAGCATAATACGTAGATGATGAGCCCCCTGCGGAGGAGGTGCATGGGGGTTGGGCTGTCATTGCATGATGATCAGTCTGCTCATGAGCTAACATATCGTGAGCAGACTGATCATCATGATTTGAACTGCATGACTGCATGAAAGCTAGTACAGCTTCATGCGCAGCTCTGCGAATGTCATCAGCTCCAGAGCTGGCAGGGCGAGGCAGAGTGTTTACCAGCTCAGGAAAGTTGAGGTGAGCACTGCACCCTCTGAAGTGGAATGCAGCAACATCATACGCAATGGCGGCCAATTCTTGGGTGTCAAAGCTTCCTAGCCACACCCTGGTCTTTGTACCAGGTTCGCGTATTTCCGACACCCACTTACCCCATTTCCTCTTCCTTACTCCCCTGTAACTTGAAGCAATTCCACCTCTACGAGGACTAATGTAGTTAGTATTATTAGTGTCTTCCATAAATATTGGAGGTGTTTGTTAATTAATTAGTTGTTTAGACAAATGTTTGTTGTCACAATTTAGCTGACATTGGCACGATATATATACTAAGTTACTAGCTATCTAAATCATGATCACAAAGTAATTGCAACTCCTCTGTCGAGCACTCATGTAAATAAACTGCATGGTAAGCTTCCTAGCACCTGCCTAATATACTTAGTGTATGTTTTTGTGACCAATGGAGCAATGGTGAATCAAGACTCACGAATTACGAATATACAAGTTAAGTCCGTTTTTATCCTAAAATCAATTGATAATGAGAGTAACTTACGAGCAACGATCAATGGGGCTACCCCACTTCCGAAAATCTTTGTCTTTTTTGTTTTCACTAAGATTAGTACTGATGCATGAATCATAAACATTCTGATGTAATGCTGAAGTTGGAATCCGATTCTATTGGAGAAGCAGAAAGACAAGGTGAAAAAAGAAGTTCTAACACTGAAATTCTTACTTCTTAAGACGCGGTTTGATCCTAGGTGGCAGGATACTGGCCCTACTGATCCATCCACCTACTAAAAATATTTGAAGGTCCAGTCTAAAAATATACAGTATTAACTCCAGATTCTTTAGCTTTTAACTGTGGTCACTTTGTACAAAAATTTTCCTTTTTGGTAACATACTAGTCCTACTAATTACTTATAGTAAAGTAGTGGTATAAAGTTATTAACGTGTGGTGCCGCCAATTCTAAATGTTTAATAAGCCACTAATCAAAATATTTGAGTATGAGAAATTTACCATCACCTGGTACAGTTTAAAGTATATGACTCATTATGCCTTTTCGATATTTGATATTTGTTTCGTTATACGATTGAATATGTGAGAAATTCTAGTGAACAATTAAAACCCGAGAAGCATGATATTTCGATACATTTTCTTAGAGATCAAAATTGCGTGTAAAATTAGACTTGCTAGGGTAAAATAACTCGTATCCTTATCACAGACACGACACGAGACCACCTCTACTGTTTGAGTGTTGATTCTTGTATGAACTCCCATGAACCGAACTTTTTCAAAGAAAGAAATGACAAAATCTTGATATCATTGCATGACATAATTTTCAATGCCAAATCTCTTGTCTCCTAGGTTGTCCGAAGATGTTTTGACTGCGAATCGAAGAAGTCAGTTCACCTAAAAAAAGTAACTGACCAAAGTACAAAATCACCGACTTTTACACTTGGAAACTTGTTAGATAAGTTTGACAGTCAAAACTCAAAAGGGCAGGGGATTTTTTTGATACAAAGCTAGATAAGAACATCTCGGGCCATCTTTGATTCTTGTCCCATAATCCGAATAAATAACTTATCCATGGTTTTAATGAATTATTTACTATATGTAGCTCTGTTAGGATTATGTTGAAAGAATGAACCAAAGTTAAAATCGGTTTGACGACGTACTTATTCATTTTGTTTGTAATTATCAACGAGTTATTATTAATTGGATTGGCCGAAGAGAGAAAACAACTACAAGTCTCGATTTTGCTGTATCTTTTAACCCAAGAATCGAACACATTAATTTTGTAATGTACTGTAATTGCTAGTAAGACATACTCTTTCGGATTTAGGAATTGAGGATCTTACCACTAAGGTTAATGGTCCTCCAAATAAAGTGAACAATTTATTAATTGCATTGACAAATACCTATAAACTTATTAATAGACGGAGTGCTCCAAACTCTGAGATTCTATGGCCTGGGAATGGAAATCGGCACCATCATCATGCTGATGCAAACACCGACAAATGCTTGTAATTTTTTTTTGTTTTTTTAGGTCCACAACAATTAAATCAAAAGATATACTAGTATACTGTAGTTTAGTTTGTGTAACTTATAGTCCTCGGAGATTTTAATATTTTATACCATTAAGGAACCCATCTAAGTAGTTAGCTAGAACTCTAGAAGTTTTCAAAACACGTGTATTAACTCAACAAGAGACCCAATAAAGAGCTGATTACAGTATAGCAACAAAATCGAGTGGAGGGAGCTCAATTATACACATAATTTCATAGTAGTTAATCATTCAAACTATAATTAAGCTCTAAGCTGATCTCACATGATTCACGAAAGTTTTCAACTCTTAGTATTATAAGTGAAGAAATGTGAAGTCGTCGTGAGTGAAGAGGAAGGTAGGGAGATCAATTGAACCAAACATAATACTACAATGTCGACTTGAGGGAACCAGCTGGAGCACAGATATGAAGGAGATTAGTGTTTGACTAACATCATTAGTACTAAATTAAGTAGACACGTATTTGCTTAATGAGCCCTCATTAAGTCATTGTGACATCTTACAATCGCATTTAGGCCCTGTGCGATTGGACTGCATTTTTCTGATCTGATTTGATTTGATTTGATTTGAACTGATCTGATTTGATTTGATTTGAATAAATTTGATTTGATTTGATCTGAACTGAATTAACTGATTAATTAACTGCAAGTAGACGAATTAATAACTAAAAATAGACTACATTCATTGATTGTTATTTGGATAATTCTGATCTGATTTGATTTGATTTGAATAAAGTTGATCTGATTTGATTTGATTTGAATAAATCTGATCTGATTTGAAAACACCGTTGAATAAGTTGAATCGCACAGGGCCTTACTTGTAAGAAAAAATAAATATCTGAGCCAAGAAATTTCTTAGCGAATCTTGGTGTCGGCCCGCTCATTTGTCGTCTGCCGGTGTAACATTTCTTTGCTAAGCTTTGGGAATACCACTTAGATTTCATGGAATTGTTTACGTTTTGTTTAAATTTAAAATTGAACGTATATATAAAAAATAAAGTTTTATCATATTATAGAGTCAGTACTTACCCAAATCAACTAAAAGTATGTCGAAGGTGAACGCGTTTCCTTTTAGAGGTCAAGAAGGTGACCACATTGGTTACAATACTGAACCGAACTCGGGGAGAAGTTTCAAATTTTAAGTCTCATCCCAATCTCAAAAGCCAAAACAGAGACGAAAAAGAACTAAAAGATACTGAGTATGATATTTGTATAATCGTAATTGTAATTGGAGTTTCGCTTTCTCTAACATGTGCCTACTTGGAACATGATAAAAGCTCATTTCCTTACTAGCTAGATCAAGTGATTATGTCCTCAATTAATCAAAGAGATCCAATATTTTGATTTTTTCAAGTGAGAATCGCATTTCATTAAGGAAGTATATAGACTTTTATCATATGCTCAATAGACATACGTTGGAAAAACCGTTTGTAACTTTAATTTATCTGATTCAAATCAGCTCTAAACCACCCCCTCCCCAAGCCGTAGCCCGTAACTCGTTAGCCAGAGTGGATTGGGTTTGGTGACTGGCAGGTCTTGATCTGGCGGGCCTAATGAGTTTTACAAGTCACGACTATCAGATTTCATGACTCATGTGGGCCTTGGAAGCCCAAGTCTAACCTAAACCAACCTAAACCAAGTTTGAGAGTGTGAGATGATCTAACAGCGAGATCATGGGGTAATTTTTTTCCAAATGAGGCTGAAAATTATTTCTTACACATCAACATGTTCAATCCAGCTCAACTTCCGTAGTGTGACAACAATAACGACTCGCAAATAAGTCTTAAACATTCGAGTTATTGAATATCGATAACATATAGCAAAGACACTCGGAATCTGTAACGAAAAGCCTTTCTTATCTTGTAGTGAAGTTGTAGACGATATTCCGATACAATTCCATCAAACCGGGTAAAGACATACAATATACCAAATATTGCATAGTCATTGTGATACATTACAAGCAAATCAAAAGCCTCAGCAGAAAACAAGTAATTTTCAACTTTTCCTAAGTAAAACTAAGGGGAGAAAGATCGAGAAGCTACGCATTCCTCCAACTTGAAATTCAATCAACAAAATAAGCAAAATCAATACCAACCAAAGCAATGCACTTCTTTGTTTTCACACTCGAAGATCAAAGTCGAGTTAGTTATGCAGGGTTCGGTATCTATCAAGGGGATCTTTCAAGTGAAGACGGTCGTGGTAAACTCTCCAGGCATAGTCCTCGAAAGAGAACGTGTCGAACACTCTCTGATCATTCTCGTTATCATCTTCATTACCATCGTTGCTTGCTTCAACACTTTGATGATGAGCATTGCGAGCCTCCATTTCGAACTCTGTAGGACGTAAGAGATTGAGAGGCGAGACAGTGCTCTCGAGAGGAAGGGTGAGCAGCATTGTCATAGATACGCAACGTGGTAAGTCTGATAACTCTGATTTTGTCGTGTCCTCAAAAATTGCACCTGGTCTTCCTCTCACTTTCTTTAATTTCCCATTGCTCCATACCTATAAAACAAGATTAAATTAGTTTGAACTTTTTCAGATGAAAATCAGAGTTCATAGCACATTGCACAAAAATAGAAGTCTCATTACGAAAACAAAGATGTATCATGTATTAATCATTACAACATACAAGACGTCTTGACTCTTGATAATGTAAGGTTGAAAGGGATTATATTCGGACTTGGGTGAGACAGCCTTACGATTCAAATAAAACTGATTTAAAACTAATTAGTCAATCAAGTGTAGCTAGCTACTCTCTTTTAATTCCTTCTTCAACATTGTTAAATCTTTTCACAACATAAAAATTGTGACTCTTTCACGAATGTAGACTAACAATTTTGACACGATTATTTCACCTATACAATCCTTTTTGAGATTGTATTCCATTTAATTTAAGGGCAGACTAACACGAATTAAAGCAACCTTTAAATTAATATGTAAGACTAAAACCATGGCTTTTATATTTTAATTATCCAACCAAATTGAATTAGTCCAACGCATCCACATATGATGGATTGATGGTGATGGAACACTAATATTTTTGCTTGACGTAAAATATATACACTTGCGTACGCTTAATAATAAACAACAATGCAAATCATACCATGACAAATCAATAAAACAAGCTAAGGATGACTCAACAATTTGCACTAACCTATCAACTTAATACGAGTACTGTACTACATAATCCACTTATTCTTCTTTCATATTCAAATCAAATGTTAGTATAATTATATTTTTTTTTTACAAACAAAAATAGTACGGAGTACTAGTTTATTAACTTATAGTATTATAAAGTTAATACTCGATATAAAGTTCACGATTATTTACGTTTGATATGAACACGTAACGAAATTTGTAAACAGAGAATGTAAACAATCGGAAAAACAGGGGAGTAGGATTAGTGATTGAATTAATTAGTGATATACCTGAGCAATATCTCCAAGCGTGACTAATACGGACCCAACCTCAGGCTCCACATCCACCGAACCTAACGACCATTTCCGGGCTTTAATCTGGTACTGTAACCCCACCACATACGGGTACACCCGACCCATTTTCTCACCCGACTCCGACAATGATATCCACATCTGCGAACTGGGCCCCACTACCGCTCCATTTTCTCTAAACGGGTTTTCAAACCCCATGCTGCATGCTAGCTTTTCTACTACATGCAACCCAACCTTCTCCAACTCCCGGGTCAACTCGTTCAAACTCGTTAAACTCAAGGATGCCGACTCTAAGCAAAACGACGCCGTGTGATCACCGTCTTCGCCGTCGTCGAACCCGAAAGGCCATTCCTTAGGGAAGAGAGCGTGTTTTTGGTCGAGAGGTGAGTCAAAGAGGGAAAGCGCTTCCAACTCGGCTGACTCAGCGAGTTGGGGGGAAATGGGGTGGTCAGTAGGACTGAGTTGGAAGTAACCGAGTTCAAAGGAGGACGAGGTGAGGCTTGTAGGTGAAGAAAGGGAGATAGTGGGGAGAGGAGATGTTTTGGTAGTGGTGGTGGTTGGTGTGGTGGCGCGTGGTGAAAAGCGCGTGGGGAAGGAGAGTGTGGGAGGGAGGCGGTGGAGTAAGCGTGAGAGGGTGTCGGCGGCGGTGGTGGAGGTGTCTGAAGTGGATTGAGTTGATGGAGTTGGTGGTGGTGCCGCGGTGGCGCCGCCACCGTAGAGGTTTAGGAGGTGGTGGCTTGGCATTTTTTGAGATGATGATGAGCTTGCCATATTATTATTATTGAGGAGAATAAAGTGGTTGTACAAATTAGGATGTGTATTATGGAGAGAAAAGGATGGTATTCTAGTCTAGTGTTATATAATGATGTCAAGTTTGATTTTTTCTTGTGGAGATTCAAAAGAAAATGACATGAATTAAATTACAGATAATAAGTTGTGATACTATATAAGAACTAAACAAGTGTAATAGGAAAATAGACACTCAATAAATATGAATTGAAAGCGATTATATTGAACCATGTAGATTAATGATATATTATTGCATGCAGTTGTCATATTTGGATCAATGAAATCTCACCCGGCGAAAATAAGTTGCGAAAGCAAAATATATGATCGTAAAAGGTGAGTTATCTAATGAGTTTTCACATAAAATTGAAATTCCTTGTTGTGTCTCGAGACTCTTGACCATTTGTACTCCATAGTCCATAGGACGTACAATAAATTTACTCGATCGCCCCGGCCTCTTCTTGCTCAATCTCGGGTAGGAAGAGGTCCAGTTAGGAGGCTGCCTACCAAAAAAACAAAGGAGAAACTTTAATTTAACAACCTAATGATCCTTTGATTTTGATTATACGACTTCCTTTCAATTTCTTCACTACCAATCAACAAACAAGCAAATTTATTAATATGTTATCAAATTGTACCGGCCGCTGGTATTGAGCAAAATGAATTATATTTGTTGGTAGCGTGTAGCCGTTATCAGTGCATATATGTATCACATATTCACATATGTTTGTCGAAGAAAATTGAGTTTAATTTAGCTATTCCAATTGTTTGTTATTGCATAGATCATTGAAGTACTAGACTAGGTGGATTATTAATCCATGGTCATCAAGCGTATACGGAGTATGTTGCTAAAATGTATGTACTACTTACTAGCGTATATGTATATAGGCAAAGTTAAATGTGAACATACTGCACTCGAACAAGATCATAAAAAAAAATGGGATAATCGGGCCAATGCTATGAAAGACCCGAAACTTATTGAGGCTAATTCGATTCTTCGATAGAAACAACAAATTTCCATCGTCTCTTGGTTAAGAAGGGTTTAGTCGGAGTTATATGTTTTAAGATTTAAGTTGTAAATTTGTAATAAAAGAATCACAATTCTACTATGAGACATTTCAAAAATAGATATACTTTTTCAAAACCAACTTATTTCAAAAGTAACAAACTATCTAGTATCAAAAGTAATTGATTGATCTTATATGATGAGAGGATCTCATCGTATAATTACTCTAAAAGAATAAAGCGAACATTTTCGTTTTTAAAAGTTGTGCGTGAGAGTCTAATTCAAAAAAACTGAATAAGAATAGTAGTGGAGTTTATGACAATAAGCACATGTCTTGTTTTATACATGGGTGGAAGTATGGCAATGTATGTTAATTAACGGGATTGCAAACCACGACATTACTTTTCAGCCTTTCAGGTGTAATACAGCCTTCTTTAACATTTATGATTAGTTTATATGGCAAACAGAACCCAACATCTAGGGAAATTCCTTGTAAAATGGCTCAACACTCAACACTATAACTTCATTGCAAATTTTCCTATGGCATACTCTATGCATTCAGCCATTCAATGAGACAGATATATAGGAACGACGGCCTGATCAAAAGTTTTATTCTGTAAATCAACATTAAATTAAGGGTAATGAGGCGATTTTGGGGCCGCAAGTTTTGGGGCCGCAATTTGAGCAAGAAACACTCATCTCTAGTCTCATGAATCCTAGTGACAGTAGAGGATTAATGGCATTGTGGCAACCAGGCTGAGTATTATCATCACATGAGTTGGAATGGGATTGAGAATTCGGATGTCTTAGTATTAGATGTTGTATTCTAGTATGTTCTATTCTATTTAGGATGTCTTTAATCAGTTTCCAGTCTATCCTATAGTTAGCATTACTTGTAACCAAAAAAAAATATATATGCAGGACAGCCGCGAAATAAATCCAAATGCATTTTCTTATAATGCTGGCTTTTGTAGCATAGGTTTTGTGTAATGAAATATACAACACAAAGTAAGTAAAGCTAATGGAACAAACAAGTTTTAGCAAACAGTTGTGCTGATCTCACTTGCATTGGTTTGGTGTCAGCCCTGAAGGTGAGTAACCAAGCTTATAGCTTTCTTGAGAAACATCAGTTCTCCTAGTTCTTGCATAATGAACCGCAGCATGACATTCTCTGGACTGCTGGTAAAGCTGACAGTGAAGTCTGCGTCAAGTCGAGCTGCTTTCTGCAACACCGCAGGATGAGTCCAGTCAAATTTTCCGATGTGCCTCTGCTCTGAATCTATCATTTCATCAGTCCCGTCAACTATCTTCTGCTGTCCAACCATAATCGATGCTGCCATGTCTTTTGTTATGTCGACTGTCACTGATATCAGAAACACCACAAAAAAAGCGAATGAATGTGACATATCAAAACGAAATGAGTAGCCAAGATAACATAATCTTCTGCCTTCTGTTTTAAGATAAGATTGAAATTGCTAACCTATTTGAGGTTCAGTGTTCTGATCAAACAAGCATTTAGTCACCAGCTCCAAGTCTTTAATTGTTACAGCAGCCTGACAGAATATGTTGACCTCAGGAAACGGCTGAATCTTAGCATGTACAATGAACTGAACAGTAAATCCTTTTGTAGGTTGACTAGGTTCTTTTCCTGATCAGAAATTCAGAAAAGAAGCACCAAGTTCAGTTCAGCATCAGACTAATCCTATATTCATCCTCTATCACAGGCAACGATATTGTATGATTAAATGTTATATAATTGCAGCATCAATATCTTCATTATCAGGCAACATTGGCAGTACGCTTGCGCTAGCAGAAATGATATAAAGTCGACAGTAAGTTTAATGACCACAAATCCTCATGATGAGCAGCAAAGATTCATCTCAGGTTACTTAGCATACAGAATATAAATTTCCACTTAATCTGATCCTGACACATTTGATCTGCACCTAAAATGTGGAAGATTTTTACCATAGGGTAATGTGTTCTCTAATATTCAGTAACTTGACTAACTGTAAAACTCTCCAATACAACCGAGGAATCACAGGTGGCAGAAAATCAGAAGTTGAAAGAAACAGCAAAATATCGAAGAACGAACAACAAGGTGTTTCATATGTATGATTATCAACAGACACAACAACAGCAAACATCATGACACAGCAGCAAACATCATGACAAAATGAACTAGCTAGGAATTATGCTTTGTCATCAGGAATTACGAAACAAAACCAAAGTTTTAGCAAGATTAACACGCAATCAGCACAATCAATCAAGACACCAATTGACAGAAATTAAACAAGAACAATTGATAGGGGTGTTACCATATGTGCAGTTGAAAGAAACAACAAAGATATCGAAGAACGAACCACGTGATCATAAGCATGCTTAGATGATCATCTAATAAACCATTCTTAGCTTGGGATGATGCTTTTATCATCAAAAATTCCAAAACGAAACCAAGATTCATAAAGATTTAAACGCAATTAGCACAATCAATCAAGACAGCAACAGGCAGAAATTAAGCAATGCAAGAACAATCGTTTAGTGTGTTACCATAGGCAAATGAGATCTCATCAGAACCCTGAGTATGAGAAACAGTCACAGTATCTTCATCGTTACAATTGAAGTTATGCGCAATCTGTCTGACACCGACTATCTGTCCACCCATAGGCTTGCTGCATTGGAAATTCTGAAGTCCGGTAGCATTCAACCTTAGATACCCAGTAATGTTGTTCGGGTTGAGAACAGTGATCCCGAAACCCTCCTGATCGATGTCGATCCTCCCTGTACTTGATGGGTTGAACTCTAAGTCAAAGATAGCTTCCAATGCCAGCTTCAGACTGCAGGCAGGTTTGACTTCAAAACTGAAGTCACTGTCAGGGTTTCCTGTAGAAGTTCCTGACATGTCAATGGGCTGGTTTTCTTGCGAAGATTCAGCAATATCAGGGATCAGGTTTTCTTGTAAAACTTCAGCAACCCAGACCATGCTTTCTGATGAATCTTTAGGGGGGTTTCCTTCAGAAAGTTGAGCAATATCAACTTGTGAGCAGTTTTCTGATGAATCTTCTTCCATGGCAGATTCCTGTGAGCTTTTATCTTCAATCAAACTGTAGTATTCAGCCTCAAATTCTTTGAACTCCTCCCCATCTATCTCAAATTCTTCATCAAACTCTTCCCCATCCCCAATCCCGTCTAGGTATTGCCGCATTTCTTCCAACAGAATCGTGGCATTTGCAATCATGAAACTTTCTTCAACATCATCCATGGGTTGTTGCAACTGAGCTGCTAACAACACACTGCAATTGAACATTTTGAGAGGCTAAAACAATGGAAATGAGAAGAGAAGAAGTAGCCAAGAATTCAGAGGAAGAAGAAGAGTGAAGAAGAAGTTTCTGAGGAAGAAGACAGGAGAATTGAGAGAGAGTTTGAGAGAGAATTTTTGGAGAAAAGTTATTGTATTATTTATGCCTTTGATTGATTTACATAAGGAGTATTTATACAAAACAGAATTTCTAAAGTCTAACTAACTTTATAACAAACTTTTAACTAACTGATTTTCTAACCTTATCAAACTTGTCTAGCAGAGTTTTGGCAAGAAGTGAAACATTACGATTCCCACTTTCACTTCCTTTTGCCAACAAAACCACAAGTGAAAGCAAACTCTGACGACCATGCATTCCCATTTCAATTTCCTCAGTCGCGATGACCATGAAAGGAGAACAGTTCCCATCATAAGCACTACAATGCCTAGTCATGGAGCAAATATCCAGGGCTAGTGACAGCAAATGCATAGCTCTTACAAGTACGCCATCAGGAGCACGCGATTCAACTGATGTATCCGTAAATATGGCATAGAATAAAACAGCCCGAATCAGGTTGAGAGTTGTTTTGCAGGTAGCTATGTTGGCTATCCAGGTGAATGATTTATAAGTTCTGCTCCAATTAGGCACCTGAGCAGCAAGGGCAGAAACCTCGCAGAAGCGTGTGTTTCGTGCATTAGCGGCAGCCAAATCCCTTGGATTCCAGCATGGATGATACATATCAAACTGTGACCAATACGGCAATCTTAGAGAGTACTTTCCTTGGAACATAGGCAAACGTGGACATGAGCATGTATACAACGGAAAAGTTCTCAAAAACAGAAGGACATGCCAAGTGATAGAAGCAAACCTCATTCTTTTCAGCAATCTCATCCACAATCTTTTGAAACTGATCGAGTTTACGTAGATCCACAGGTAGAGATTTTAACAACTGGATATTCGAAGCATCACCACTTGCAAGCTTGCACACAAGTTGTTTTTGCAGACTCTCAGCAGCTGTTAGTCCACAAAATTGCCTCTCTTTAACTATCTGTATAATGAGAGTGATCAACTCTTGCACTAAGACAGGTTCATACCTGCAAATTCAGAAGATAGAGAGATAAATTAGAACAGCAGTAAGAAGATGATTAACTTCTCTACAGAAGCATTCAGGCAAAAACATAGCACAAGATCGTGACAGATACGAGAAACTAAGACCATTTACTCCCATACATGATGGCATGCCATCCCCAAAGTACTATTCCTACCAACAATGGACAAAATTTCCTCCATAAAAAAGTCAGAACCACTAATACAGTAATACTTGACAGTTCCTAGAGGATGGAAAGTATATTGATAAAGCTGCAATGGCAGGCAAAACACATCTATTATATATGTACAGAGTCTATGAAGAAGATATACTCATTGGAACGCCTGAAGTCCAGGTCAAGGTAACTTGACAACTGAAAACGCTGTATCATCCTCTTTACGTACAGATCAGCTGGAGCATAAGCAGCACATAGTTGTAGCACAAAGAGATCAATCTCTAGCTCCTGATTAGTCCTGCAAACAGAAACATATATTTTAATGACCAGGAAGCAACAGTGGCGTAAAACACATGAAAATTTACCCATAGATATAGAAATTCAGACAAAAATGATAGATATCTGTTCACAGACATATCCACATACCAGCAATTAGAATACAGCAACTCATGACATACTTCCGCAGCATTACCATTGGAACTTTTATCCCACATGCCAGCACAAACCTGGGAGCAAAATACCCTTCTCTGAAGAGGATGCTCCATTATGAAGAAGGAAAATCCTTTTGGGTGACAGCCCCTCAGAATTTCGTCAAAAATTCCATGGTTGCAGGAGACTAAGGCATTCAAAGGATCCAGGTCTGTTCCTCTGCCACCCTGGTCTGCTATAACAAGCTCTTCGTGGTAATTTCTCATAGCCTCTATCAAAATTAAAGACAGTAAACCATGCAAGGGCATATGAATTGATATTTCCTGTGAACTAACATCAGTATCTGACCAATCAGGAGAACTAAATAAGAGAAACACATCATTTTCAGAGAATAATCCTGTGTCCTTCATGCTCGTAAGTCTATGCTCATTCGACTTTAGAGAGCCATCGCATGACCTCAAAATGCATTGCATCTTATCCACTGCTGCTGATGCTTCCTTGCAATGTGAGACATCACTACTGCCATGAGAAACAACACTACTTCCTGCTAACCAACAGTCTATTACCGTCAACAACTCAAATGTTAATTGTAGGACAGTAGACGGGACAAGAAAATTATGACCACCATCACACCTCGATTCAGAACCTTGTACACTAATGCGAGCCATGGGATAACAGACAGGAGATTCCTCAGAAAGTCTTCCTGTATTAGGAAGTTTCTGACTAAATATATCATCAGTGCCATTACACTCTCTCCTAGAAGCCTCATCACCCTTATCTTCTTCTGTAGCAACAAAGAAGGCGCCCTTCACTAAAAACAAATTTATCCGGGCAATAAGCTTTACCATATCAAAATAGCAATGCAGAGTTTCATTCTTTTCTTCTCGGCTGATCCTAGTCTCCGTCTTTAGCGGATCCATGCCTTGCACTATAGACAAAATCTGTAGCCACGCCTTGAAAATGTCAGGCCTTTCATGTGTTACATACTCAGCTACACCAGAATGGCTCATAACAAGCGCTATGTGTTGCATCACTAGAATACTTGGGATTCTAGACCACTTATTGAACTGCAAAACAATATCCAGGCAAAAATATTTACACCCAAATTGAAGGCAACAAGTCCAATAAACCATTGATATCTAGGGAAATAAATTTAGATGTAGATCATAATGAATAAATTATCAGTAGAAAGTAACAAAAAAAAAGGACAAGTTACCTGAATTAGACCACCCACTCCACAGCAAGAAAGGAGAACTTCCCCCATGCCTTCCAAGAGCACGGCCAGCAAATTCTTTTCCTTAACAAGGCGTAAGACCAGCGTTGGCACAGTAAATATTTGCATAGTGAAGGCTACGACTAGTTGATATTGAGTTAGATAATGCTTGTTAGGACCACTATTTAGAGTCTCACCCAGAGAAACCGGGTAATAATCCACAAATACTTTAGCGAACTCATCCTTAAATATCGGTACACCCCAAAGTTTTATAAGAAATTTGTGCAACTTTGCGGTAACATCAATACTCAAGAACCTCTCAGCTCGTGCAAGCAAATTCAGAAATCCAGCTATGTCTATCAATCTGTTGGAAAGAAAAGGGAGCAAACCCTCGTTGTGACTGCAAAGCTCTATGAGCATCTCGACCACAGCATAAGAAAACTCATCAGCTTCCATTCTCGGCCCAACAACAGTATTATTGCCTGCAGCCATATGATCTTCAGCCTCCGCAAGCAATAGTTTGTCGGTCCAGCACCTGAAAACAGCATCTATTACAAGTCCAAGGCAACTGGGAATCTTATCGAGGAAACAGCCTATTTGATCAGCACCACTGTGGTTAGAGCAGAAGCCCTCACGTTTCCAGGCAGTCTCATCTCCACAATCACAGCGTCCAACCCGTTTTGGAGTGATTTTAAAATACTTGTGATTCTTGTGATCTCCTTTCCGGAAACAGGAAACACAAATCGTGCTTAAACGATCAATTCCACAAGTTTTGCAGCCAAATACCACTTCATCTTTATCCCAAACAGTACCACACACGCTACTCTGACCTAAATCCAAATTACCTGCAGTAGGATCACCCTCGAACATCAACCATTTCAACCAAACCATGCTCTCGCAATACAGTCCCCTCCGAACTTCATCACAACTTAGTTCGGCCTCGACAGCTGGTGATACAACATCTACTACATCAAAACGTATAATGGCTGCCACAATATCTGCCAACACTGAGTTGTTGTCTTTTACATAACGAACTAATCCATGTTGACGCTCTTTAATGCACTCCTCAGGAACTCCAATCATTGCTAGCCTCTGTCATTTTATAACAAAGATCAAATCTTTACACTTCCAAATTAATTCCTAGATGCTATGATTCATTAAGTTTTGGATAATGTGCTTTTTTCCGGCAATCAAACAACAAACAAGCATCCCATTTAACAAAAAAAAAGGCCATGAACTATGATTTCATCTATGATCTATCCAGTTGATTAATACACATGCACAGAATGAAAAAATTTGATGACTTAGATAAGCTTGATCCCAAGGATACTAAAGAACCATCTCAACCAAAAGCTTAAACCGATGGTTGAAGTCTAACAATTAGTTTAAGGCAAAATCCCATATGAGACGGTCTCAGAATAAATTGTGAAACCACTTTGTTTGGTTATAATGGTGACCAGTTTAACCTTAATTGTAATCATTGTACGCTTTTGGTGATCGTTTCAGGTAATGATTACACCGGATTAGTATGACTTTGTATCCACTATAGGTTGTTCTAATCATAAATCAAAATCATTACTAAAAAGAGTAGAATGGTTACTTAAAAACGTAAAAGAGGTCACTATATAAACAAATAAAATCGTCTCAAAGTAAATCATTGTGACACCATCTCACATAATACTAACCGTTGGTTTAATACCTTAACACGCCACCTCACAGGCCCATTGGGCTAGAAGCGTGGATGATAGACGCACAAGCCCTTGTGCTTAAAGTCCACTCAATAGAAAAGAACTTTTAGGATTTAAACGCATGAGACCTAAGGGTCACTGAGCCTCTCATACCACGTTAGTGAACCAATCTATCTATATCTATATAATAATATTAATAGGCTAGCAAAAAAGTTTTCCAAAAGCCACATGGCATTCTAGGAGCGAATACAACCTTTTGAGCTGCCTTCTCCAATGTTGAAAACATTTCAACTTCTTGCAAATTAATTCTCATCAATTTCATCATTTATATGATAATTCATCATCATTATTCATTCAACTAATGGCAATAAACTTTGTGTCTCTTGGCTATTCGTTTACCAATTTATCAGTTACATGTTATTTTGAGATACTATATATACCTTGGTTATTTGTTTAATTTTGAAAGAAAAATTTGCATGAAACACGTATTTCACATGTTGAAAGAGAGAGCGGAGTTAGGCTAGAGAATTAGATATTAACATAGTGGAGTATAGACTGTTTTCTCATACAACAATTTAGAGGAATGTTAGCATCTTTTAATAGTTGTCGGTCTTCGTATAGGTGTTTGTGTTGTACTCTCAAATTATTGTTACCTGGCCTCCAAATTATATATCGCAATTTTTTTATATGGTTGTATTCTATTAGAAGACTATATTTAATGTAATTTGATAGCTTTGGTCATTGATATTCTTAATTTTGCATTAGACTATATGAAAATGTGATTTTACTAAAATGCATGCAGACACCTTACTATCGATTACAGTTACATGAATCTTAGAATATGATTCGCTTCAAGGTTTAATTTTTTTGATCAATTATGGTTTCAATGAAGAGTAGAGTATGTATTGCGGTAAGCTTAGATTAAAAACGGGTCAAGGTAAGTCGCAATCTATTATGAATCATGTCAAGTCATTTTGATATTTGGACTAAATTCGGAATGATAATAGGTCACTCTGCTTAGGTCGTGATGGGGTTTATTATATTCGGTCACTTCTTGGATGGTTCAATCGAAATTGGTTATTTAGGTTTGGTCAATTATGATCGAATTATTATCGGATCTTTCAATATTATATCACACGATATATCAAATTGATATTTTATATCTAAATTATGTTTTAATAATTGGGATTGTAATGTGGTTAATTTGGCTCTTTTAGGCATTGTTTGATAGGACTTTAAAAACAGTGTATTAGATCAGTTCAGATGCATTGAAATCATATCAGATCTAATGACTTCAAATTAGATAAGATCAGTTCAGAATTGTTGAAATAATGATTAATGAATTTAGTCAAGTTTTGATATAAATGCGACGAAATTCAACAAATAATATCAGATCAGATAGTCATGCAAATAAAATAAAATCAGACCACTTGCAATCAATCAGACTAGATTAAACCACATAGCCTAATAGGACTTAGGCGTATTTTGATATCACCTTATTAAAGGAATATTTAGATCATATCAGAGACACAAAAATCATATTAGATCAAAGCAGAGTCATTCAAATCAGATCAGACCAGAAATATTTACATAACGGCCAATGAATTGAGTCCTTAATTGTTACTAATGCGTTGAAATCCAATCAAAATTTTAAAACATTCAGATCATATCAAATCAGTTCAGAGTCATACAAATCACTAAATCAGATGAGATCAATATTATGTAAATCAGATCAGATTAGATCAGAAAAATGTAGTCCTATCAAATGAATTGAAGCATTTTGGATATGATCAGATACATTTAAATCAGATAAGATCAAATTAATTCAAATCAATTCAATTCGAATCAGACTATTCAAATAATGGTCACTAAATTTAGTCCATTTTTTTACATTAATTCGCCTAAATTCAGTTAAATTTTCAATATATTCATGTAAGATCAGACCGATTCAGAGTCATTCAAATTAAATCAGTCCAAATCAATTACTTTCAAATTAAATTAGATCAGATTAGACCAGGTAGATGTAAACCTACCATACAAGGCCATAACCCTTATAAGTCTGGAAATTTGGGCTTGGTCAATAGTGATCGAGCGAAATTCAATTGGGGCTTGCATCTGTTCAGTCTAAATTAGGGTCATTTTAGAGTCATCTCGGTTCATTTAGAATTAATCAATTATAGGCTAGATTTGGATATTTTGTTCAGTCTATTTTGAAAGTCGGAGTCAGGGACAAAGATAAAGAACTCAAAGGTCTAATGCGAAAAATATTATAACACTCAAGTTGAATTCTTATGTCTGAACAATCATATAGGAGAAATTGATGATCAAAGGTAACAAATAAATGAATAATTATAATTGAGATCTCTCATGAATTTCCTTCTGTTTTAAACAAGAAAAATGGGCATTGACGAAACGTAAAAGCAGTCCCGTGATTTTCACGGGCGCAAAAACTAGTTATTGGTTTAATACCTTAACAAACGATAACGTTTTATATTAAAGTTTCCACCTTCACCCATCGAAGGTTTACAACATCTCATTAGTTCTAGATGTTAATTTAATCAATTAATCAAAGTTTCAAAATTGAGCAAAAAAAAACAACAACCAAGAATTAAGTTATGAACTGAGATTAATACATCCCTTGAGATTAAGGTTTAACATATATATTAAGGATGAAAAACATACCCTTAAGATTAAACTTTCGACCTTTGTCCTGATCTTCTTGTACTTCACAATCGAATTCGTCGGCATCTTCTTCTCATCCTTATTACTCTTGTCCATGGTAACTCTCTCAGAATTGCTGTTCACCTTCTTCTTCTTATTATATTACAATTATTTTTATTACTCTTGGTTTTTCCTCTCCTCTCCATCGCACCCAAATTCAATTTAAATACATGCAAATTTTCCTATTCCTACTACTAATGTGACGAGCACTAATCCTTCTACTAAGTTCTGATAGGAGTACAACTTGTATTTCTGTTTTTAATCAAAGAAATAAGGAAAGGGATTTTTATTTCGGGACTCGGAGTATCTCCCGGTCCCGATATAAGTTACGGTTCAAGTTACGGTTTTTAGAGTAGGTTTTTTTAAGTTACGGTTCAAGTTACGGTTTTTAGAGTAGGTTTTTTTAAGTTACGGTTCATCAAGTTAGACTTTTACATGTTTTTTCAAGTTACGGTCTACGAGTTTTTCTTTTTAGGTCAGTTTTTATATATAGATGTCTCCTTACGAAGTCATGCCTTAATATACCTCAAGTAGTTTTTTTTTTTTTTTTTTTTGTTTCTTATGAACGGTGGCCTCCCAACCTTTTTCATAAACCGTTATTAATTTATTATCGAAACTTTTAATAGGTAAGTACTTGGAGGCTTGTAACGAGAAAGGTTAATTTAGCGATTCCAAACTCTAATAGCACGGTCAGAACTTAACTTGTCATTCGATCAGTGGCGGATTCAGCGGGAATTCTCTCTTAGAAATGTCAAGTACATATAGTATTTTGTGTCCTTAACTATCAGCTAAATTGAATAGACAAGCGGAAATCAACTAACATTCTATATAGGCTGCCCGAGTTCGAGCCTTGGTAGGTTCTTTTTGGCTCTCTTTTAAATGCTTTTATGCAAAAAGACTTACCACTAGTAAGGTTTGAACTCTAGACGTTGCACATAAAACAATGACTAATAGGCCACCTAGTCTAGTTGAAATCTTTGATATTAATTGTTTTGATTTTGTTTTTGTGAAAAGGATTCTCGATTACACGTATGTGAGTAAACAAAAAAAAAAGCCGATTTTCTTTTTAATCTTCCGTTTTTACGTTTGTAAAACTCGCGTTTTGGTTCATGATTTTGTGCCCCCAATTCCTAAAATCCTGGCTTCGCCACTGCATTCGATTGACCATTTATTTGAATAATCAACACTCAAAAATGTTCAATTTACCCACATGTTCTTTTACAGTACCAAATTGGCACAAACTTATGAAATCGTCAGCAACATTATACTTAATTGTGACACAAAATTACTGACACAAATTGTTTGCAGTAATAATTGTAATTGCGACATGAAAAAATTAAATTAGTTAATTACGTACCATTCACAACCAATACAAAAACTGTGAATATTTAATTAAATTAAACAGCTAATCTGAGCACGAAAAAACTCGGAACAATTACAGTGGGTCCCAACTCCGGATCCCCTTCATGAAAAAAATCGGAAAGATTGCAATTGCCATACCAGAACAAATAGAGAATTCTCTCAAAAAAAAAATAGAGAAAAGTTTTGAAGTTGTTTGTAAAAGCTTCCGGTTGAAGCAACAATGGCAGAGTCGTGGCAGAGGGAGAAAAATTTGAGGGTGAGGGGAAAGCGGGAGTTATAATTTGTTTCTTTCTTTCAGTTATAGCAGTTATTTCTGTTATGATTGATGATGACAGTTTTTGGACTAATGCTAGAGTAGAGGAGTGTTTGGTCAATTACGGTCATTGGATTTAGGGGTCCAATAACGCTAATACTCCGTAATATGACAAAACACAACAGCAAAAACATCAATTACTACAAACTTCCCAAATTTGTGTGATTTTTCCCAATTTTGCTGAAAAATCATTTTTAATTTTGTTTTTCAACATACATACCCACCAAGTTAGACAACTTTATTGATCTGTACGACATGAATTTTGAGTTCCAAGGAATATATATTAGTGATCATCCGTTTTTATCATGTTCAATAAAGGGTGAGGTATTGATTTGGGTCAAAAAATTTATAAGGTCCTGAATTCGAACGACTGAGAAAGTTCAGGTCCCCCAATTGGACCTACATTAATGCCTCGGGAATTCACTGACGTTACATTATGAAACTTGTGAGTATATAATCTGTTCAACTCACATGCCGTTTGTTTGCAGGAAGATAATATTGTGGTGAACTGGGATGTAAATAGTCGTTACCGGATTAATAGCCCAATAGCACACACTACTCATCTGATAAAACTCTCTGATCAGTGATCACGCATGGTAAAAGAAAGACATTACTGGAAGCAAGATACTGGCATTTGGAAGTGAGAGTTATTAGAGTGCCAGTTTCGCCGAACTTCAAACACACATCAGAATGCTGGGCAGAAATTCTCTATTTTCACAATCGGGTCTAAAACGCTATTCATTACAACAAAGGAGGGTAAATTCAGCTGGGAAAACTGATTGATTGCTATGAATGATGCTCATTCCAAGAACTTGAATAACAAACGTATCCAATAACGGGATCATCGCCAACAAATGTGTATCAGAGAAACTCATTGGGTAAAAAAAGCAGCTAAGCTAATATTGGTACCTCCTCCAAATTCTCACGTCTGCCAGTTTTCCGCTAGAATGAAGTTAAAACTATATCTTAAAGCTTTAGAGCAGCCTTTGCCATGGCCAAAGCACCCTCATACGTAGCGTTCCCGCCAATGAAACCACTCATGTGTACGAAAACACCACCCGGGATGCCGGACTCTTTGGACAAATCATCATCCCTCAGACCTCTCCACTGTGCTGGAAGAGCTTTTCTGCTCTCAAAGCTATCAGGTGATACTGACACTGCTTGCACTCTCCACTGCTTGCTCCTGTCATCCTGTCAAAACAATAATAGTACGACTAAGAAAGTATTCACAGAGTTCCAGAGCAAGATTGTAGCCATTATATTATGCAATTGTTAAGAACACCATATGATGATCAAGGCATAGTGGAGTTTGAAGAATCAGGCTCACTATCATGCTCTGTCCAAACAAAAAAAAAAAGGAACAAAAAAGCAAACTTGCACTGTCATGCATAAGAAGCTAACTAATAGACTAATGGGCCCTAAAAAAAAAAAAAAAGACTAATGGGCGTAGTATGAATGGTGAAGGTTTTCTCGGTAGATTGTCGGAATACCTGGTACAGGACATATTTGACAGGAGAATCACTCTTCATCTCCTCTTCAAGCTCAAACAGATGGAGTTTCCACTGCAAGCAGAAAATAACATCAAATGGGATCGCAAGGAAACAACCCATAACAGTTCTCGAGAGGAAAGAGATAACGACACACACACACAGACCGCATCCTTTTATATAGCGAAATTCATTGTTGATTTGGTATGCACACATGATTGTGGAAATTGGTTAGAATACAATTTCGAAAGTATCACAAAGATAATATAAAATCCTCATTTATTTCACAACGTGATACCCACCCTACCCACACAAAAGCGGCCAACAACACCAAAAGACCAACAGATATACTTGCAAAACGAATGGGCTCTCTGCTTTGATAATCCAACTAATCTAGCATTCCAACTGGACTTGAAAGCGAACTAATTATGTTGAAAGTTTCACCAAGGCCACTGATAACCTGCAAGACTTTTTGGTAGCAAAGGACCATTGCAAACTCATCACGGTTTTAAATACAAAATAAAACATGAGGCTTGTACAAACTACACCAAGGTACAATCATGGCAAACCCCCTACTTCAAACCAATGGAAGAGAACTGTCTTAGCAAAAATACTGAATGATACAAGAGTCCTAATTAAAAATGTGTTCCAAGCCCTCCCAATATTACAAATATTCTGGATCAACAAGATATGCCACTCCCTATAATCCCCGTTTCAAAATCATAGTCACTGGTCACTGCCACTAAAGGTATCCAAAAATATAGACCACATTCGTTATTTATTAATCTAATAAAATTTCTCATTACCCCATTTTATGGCTTACTAGAATTTTGAAAATGCTGCGACATCCTTTCCATACAAGTGATACAGTCATACAACCCTTACTTGAAGCCAAAGGGTCTTCGTGGCATTTCAAAATTTTGACACATTTTCTTCCAAGGACGTATAGTCAAAATAGACCAACAACCTATTGATGAAAGATGTGATAATAACTAAGTACTTGTTTGGTTGCCCCTGTTCCCGAAAAAATTGCATCTCCTAGGAATTTCAGAAGCGTGGGAACTGAGTAATGTCATTTGGGTAAACAAAGGAATTAAAACTTCCAATTAGAGTTATGCAGCTCCCCTAGCAAAGAAACTTTCTACACTTTGTAGGACCGTGCTCCTAAGAAGTTCTTTACTCCTACACTTTTGGCAACCAAACATCGACGAGTTTTCTAGTTCCTAAGAAATTTCATTCCTTGGAAATTTAAGTGGGGCATCCTAACGACCACTGACCTCAATTCTGTTTATAAACTCCAGCTTGCTTGCACCACAAAAAAAAAGGTCCTATCATTCTAGCCTCTAGGTGTTACTTCAAATTCAAGAAAACTTCAAATATTTAAATAGTTAACCATTTATAAGGAGATCAGCTTCACATTTTGGAATAGAGAAAATGCGATGCATTAAAGACCATGGATGTAGTGTAGCTATGTAGGTAGGTTGATGCCCTCCTATGTAGGAAGACTGATGCCATCCAATAAGTTGCAAGGAGTTCATATGTATTAGATGGTCTAGACTTTAGGGTGAAATGAATGGCTGAAAAGACAGAGGGGAATCCAACCTAGTACTCAATATGAGATTCTCATAATACTTATCACTAAGATGGTCTTCCCCTCTCAGCCTCTCTCATACTTGTTCTCCCTTCCACCAGACACAATATACTGTCTACCATACTACCCTTTTGCAATGTGATTGCATTAGAGACCATCTCCGAAGGTTGATATCCCCCCCCCCACCTTTTTCTTTTATCTTTACAAAGCCAAACTACAACTGCTCTCTCCAAGTGTATACACATAGATGATACTATAAAGGGGGAACATGACATTGATTTTTATTTAGAATTAAAAAGCATTATTTTGCAAGTGTCAATCTCAATAGAAGTTATGCTTCCTAATCTATGCAAATGGGTTTCTATTTATATAGGGATAAATATAAGCATGGTCAATTCAACTTAACATTTTAAACTGAAAAACTGCAGCAATATATAAACTTACAGGGCAGAATCTATTCAACACCATAATCTCTCCGCTCGGATCAATATTTTTTCTTGCTAAGAGACACTCAACCACAATCGATCTGGCTGGCAGCCATGATTTTGCAAGACTCCGGACATTCTGCAAGCAAACAGAAGGACATCACATGTTAAAGTAAACATTGCATATTTGACAACTCAAAATTTAAACAGTGGTGCAAAAGAGAACATAAAAGGGTAAACAGCAATAAATAACATCACAAGGCACACGTAAACTAATCACAAGAAACTTACATCTAAAAACTCTCCACCGGCAAGACTCATTGCTCTCTCAAATGCTTCATTCTCCTTCTCAGCTGACTGATCAGGATCTGTCCAGTCCAAATTCAGTCTTCCAACCCTTGACGACAAAGAAGTGTTATTGACATATTTTGGCGGCTTGTCAGTATCATACTGGTTGATTCCATTGTCGATAGCATCAATAGCCTGTGAAGATCATCAAAAACTTCAAAACTTGTAAACCAATAGCAATTAACACATCCACAAAGACTAATAGACTTAAATAGGCCCTAGATCGTTGATGCGCGTAAAATAATATGTATGTCCTCTTCTCGAGGGCCGTCCTGCATTAGATCCTCAATGTGTCTATTTTTCGGGGGGCGGGGGCAGGGGGGAGGGATTACTAAGGACTAAGGGGGATATAGCAGGACCTCAACAATCAAAAATCATAGCTTGCTTTTGGAGGAGATCACAGTGTAACCCCTTATGGAGACACTTTTAACAAGCCAGAAACTATACGAAGTAGCTACTCAGCGAAAAAAGTTAAGTTTTTGGAGTGTAGCCACTTCCTAACAAGCGATAAACGACAGGGTGAAGCAATTTAGATAAAGCAAGTAAGGAACAAACCTCCATGAAGTTCCTGTAGACTGAAATAAACAACCTAAACACATCCGGGTGCCCTAGATCCAGCTTCAGCTCCTTGGCAATGATCTCCATGCCAAAATGCTACTCAAAACAAGCACAAAAACTCAAATCAGAAAAATCTCAACGACAACCCATTTTGTAAACAATTGCATAAAATTTCAAAAGCATCAGTCACTCCCATTCTTTACAACACAACCCATTTTGTAAACAATTGCATAAAATTTCAAAAGCATCAGTCACTCCCATTCTTTACAACACAACCCAATCTTCAGAGAACATAACCAATAGCAGATATAAACAAGTCCGGCAGACTTTGGCAACAGATTTTTTTGCGCCTTAAACTCGCTCTATGCGCATTAAAATTAAATTTCAAACCAACGCAAAGAATTACAATATCAAACTTCATAACTTGTAAACTCATACATTTTTACAAACCAAGAATGAAAACCATCCTATCTACTATGAAGTTACACAATCGGCGCCAGCACAGAACACATACTCCTACTGTCCTACATCGCAATTGAATTCAGACAAACCCAACAAGGGAAAGTTCAAAAATTTATACCCAATACACTCCATAATGTAACAAAAACTGAGGACATATATATTTCAAAAACCTATTTCACAGCACCGAAAAACGTACAAAGTTGAAATCTTTATACCTTGTAAACTCAAACATTTCTGAAACCAAAAATGTCAATAGTCCTGCTTACTACAATGTTACACAATTGGCGCCAGCACATCACACATACTCTTACATTACAATTGAACACAGACAAATCCAACAAGGGAAAGTTCAAAACTTTATACCCTAATACACTCCATACACATTCATTCATAACCCCAACATAATATAACAACAAAAATCGCGGTCATATATAGACATCGAAAAACTAATTTCACAGCACTCAAAAACGTACAAAGTTGAAATCTTTATACCTTGTAAACTCAAACATTTCTCAAACTAAAAATGTCAATAGTCCTGCTTACTACAATGTTACACATCGGATCAATATTTACTCTACCATCATCATTTTATCTAACTGGTAAATCTCATCAGTTCCTAGAGTAAATCTCATTTCACAGCACCTAAAAACGTACAAAGTTGAAATCTTTAGACCTTGTAAACTCGAACATTTCTCAAACTGAAAATGTCAATAATCCTGCTTACTACAATGTTACACATTCGGCGCCAGCACATCACACATACTCTTACATTACAATTGAACACAGACAAACCCAACAAGGGAAAGTTCAAAACTTTATATTCCCAACACACTCCATACACATTCATTCATAACCCTAACATAATATAACAACAAAAATCGCAGTCATATATACATCGAAATCTCATTTCACAGCACCTAAACTCGAACATTTTTCAAACTAAAATGAAAAGTCCTGCTTACTATAATGCTACACAATCAGCGCAAACTCACAACACATACTCCTACATTACAATTAAACACAAACAAACCCAACAAGAGAAAGTTCAAAACTTTATACCCTACACATTCCATATAAATTCATTCATAACCCTATCACAATGCAACAAAAATCGCGGTCATATACATACATCGAAAACCCGAAAAACGCACAAAGTTGAAATCTTTATACTACCTTGTAGACAAGACCAGCACTACTAAGCTTAGTAGTAAACCCATTTCCAAAAACCTCCCCAAAACCCTTCTGATGATGATCATATCTATCTCTACTCGGATCATACACTCCCCCTACATCCAACACTGCATCCAACCCCTCCAAAACCTGCAATTATAATAACAATCAAAATTACTCACAATTTTCACTCAATTTAAAAAAAAAAACCACAAATTTAATTGAAAAAAAAAAATAAAAAAAAAAAATAAAACCTGGGTGTCGCGGCTTCGGATAATCTGCGCGCCATAGAATTTGTCAGTGAGACGAATCATGAAGCAGCCAAGAGCTTCGTCACAGTGGAAGCTGCCATTGTGGGTTCCGACGCGCTTGGGTGGCGCGTGGATGGGAGAGGCGGTGGAGAAGGGGGAGACCCTGGTGGGAGAAGGGGAAGGGGAGGCGGCGGCGGCCATGAGAGAGAAGGAAGAGGAAGAGAAGGTTGAGAGAGTGAAGAATGGGAAGAGTCTGCGAGAAGGCGTAATGAAGAAGACTGCTCTTGTTGTTAATGGCTGCGCAAACAACATGTCCTCTTTTTCTTTTTCTTTTTTTTGGTAGTTTCCTTCTTTGGTTTTCTTCGAACGATTTTTGGTAGTAATAAATGGTTTATACTTTTAAATTGAGATTTTCGTTCAGGAGGGTAAAAAAAATTAGATACTCTGTACTAGATATTGGCGTTGTCGTAGATTGTTTACGTTTGATTGACCACCTAAAATTGTATTACTCGGTCAACAAATTGATATCAGTCGTTCGATGTTTGCTCGTTCTCTACCATTTGATTGTTAACATTTGATAGACCAAACTAAAAATTGTGTTAGTGGAAGTTGGAAATTTGGATGTGCGTGTGTGTTTTTTCAATGGTATTGAACTAGGAATCTAAGATTCATGAATGCAAGTATGGGCGAAAATTAGCTTGCTTGCAAAATCGACTAGACCTTATATGGTTATAGTAATACACATTTAAATCATTCAACTCATTTAGTAGGAAAGTTAGAATTATAAGCTTTGAAATTTGGAAAATTGTCGACGTAATTGGATTTAAAAAGAAACCTCTTAATGAACTACTCCATGGAGTATGTCATTGTAGATTAAGGTGATAGTTAAAAGAAAATTGAGGTAACGAGAGAGACGTCTCTCACTAAAGAAATGTACTAGCAAATCCACACTATAATTTGGTTGGTAGATGAGTGACACACTTTAGATTTAAAATGCGGCAAAACAAACGATATTAAACCATTCAAATAATGTAAAAGAATTAACTCAATCAAAAGTCTAAATTGATGATTGAGACCCCGACAATGGTTTTATACCTTAACACATAACATACTCATTCCATTCTCAACACTTAGAACCTACTAAGGTAAAAAGTGACACAATATCGTTATTCTTCGTTAAACAAAACGAGTCGAATTTGCAACCTATGATTACGTGATCAATCTGATCATCATTAACCCATCAAACCTAATCCAACAACAACAAACCAAATAAAATTGGGTTTAAGAAAATAAGAAGATGGACCCAAAATATTTCAACGGATTTACCAGACTCATACCCACTGACTCCATCTCTATCTGTCGCCCAAAACACTCGTACAACATTTAAACTTCTTCTGAAATTATTCTCTCAGATTTCCCACAAATTTAATGTTTGAATTATTCCAATTTCATTTTTAATTTTGATTTTAATATATACCCACCAATTAAAAACTTGTTTTTATCAGTTGTATAACATGAAACTTGAGTTTTAAGCTATTGAGATTGATCATCGATTCATCATGTTCACCAAATTGTTCAACAAACATTCTTCTGGCTCACAGGTAAACTTTCAATCCATTTGTTGTTTATCTTTCAATTTTTTATTGTAATTTTGTTGGGAATTTTACCTTACCCCTTTTTCTGTTTGATCATGTTTGGGCTGTAACATTTTGAACTGTTAATTTCCAAGAATTGTTGAGTGTATGATAAGATTGTGGAATTTTAGCTTCTGGGGTTGCAGAAATGTTGACAAACTCGATTAAATTTCGTACCCTGATCGAAAAATTGATCGTTTGCTGATTATTATGTGGCAATTGTATGTGTTTTAGTTGATGAGGTTGAATGGTGGATTGTATAATAAGATTGTGGAATGGTAGCTTCTGAGGTTGCGGAAATGTTGACAAACTCTATTGAATTTCGAGCCCTGATCGAAAATTTGATCGTTTGCTGATTAGAATGTAGCAATTGTATGTGTTTTAGTTGATGAGGTTGAATTGTATTAAAAAGGATTGAACTTTATGATCCTTAGCTGGTTAGTTGGCTATGGAGAAGTTTATATCGCGGTTGGTTGTCCATTGAAGCTTATTTGATAGCCCTTTAAGAAGAGATTCCACAAGTGTGTGTGTTTTTTCAATGGTATGGACGAAAAAGTGGGGGGGGGGGTTTGTATTGCAACCTTGTTAAAGGTGTATCTATGTACGTTCTTCGTGCTAAGAGCTTGAATTCTTGATGCTGACTTGCTGAGGGTGTAGTGTGGGTAGTATAGCGCAAAGTTTTGATCTTTGAGAAGACGGTTGGATTGAAAGGGGGGTGGGGGGGGGGTGTCTCATTGAGGTGGATTATGTTATGATTAGTAATTAGTGATCTTCGGGATGGAAAGCAGTCATGAGATTTAGTACGGTCTAGAATCTCTTAGTTCGAATTATGGGCACATAATGGTGTTTTCTCTTTTAGAATTCCAAGGGGTTTTTGATATCTTAATGTTGTCAGGATGAACTGATTTTGTAATCAGCGATCCTTTAGCACTCGTATAGAAGGTATTTGAATGATTAGTTTCACCAGGATGCTATATTAATGGAGATTTCACTTTCTTACTAAGCTTCCTGTATGCCAAATTGTAGGCTTCACTGCTTAGGTTAAAGTGAGGGATAAGCAAAGATTAGCCAGTACTTACATGTTTAACCACTAATAGTATCTTTCTAGTAAATATGCGTTATCGGTTCATGCATAAAGCATAATGATTCCTTTTTGGTCATGATTTACAGAAGAATGAGGCACTGATTGACTTGAATCCACGAGTTATAACTCACTATGGGATACCCTCTACAGCATCTCGCCTTGCGTATGATCCCATTCAGCAGCTTCTGGCCATAGGCACGCTGTGAGTTTTACTATTTTGGTCCATGAATTATGCTATTATTAAGTGTATCACATGCATTACGTCATGAAGGCTTGCAAGAATATTTATAAAGGCTGTAATTTTTCATGGCCTACAATCCTACATACTACTAGTCTGTTCATTCTCAATTAAGTTGTGTGTGAGTATAGACATGGATTTAAACACCCTCAATGTTATCTGGTGTTTTTAGACGTGGATTATTGCACTTAAAAATTGAGACACATTTGTTTTGCTTGTAACAGAGATGGAAGGATTAAAGTTATTGGCAGTGACAATATTGAAGGCCTCTTGGAATCTACTAAGGAAATCCCTTTCAAAAACTTAGAGGTAATCTCATTACATTCATCTCTAGCTACAAAACTTTAAAGCAGTGCATGATAAGGATCAAACAATATGATGCTGCTGAAATAAGCTGCTGTTTTTTTTTTTTTTTTTTTTTTTTTTTTTTTTTTTTTTATGGAATTACTTGTGAGTTACTGTGTGGTACATAACGTTAAACCAGTCGGTATGAAGCATGATTGTGTGTGGCTCTGTTTTTAATATCAATTCTGAAGTTCTACAGGCGGGTACAAGTATATTTGTTAATGGTCTTCAGTAGATTAATCAGGCAATTCCTGTAAGGGAAAGCTATAGACTAAGAATAGGCTATTAGGAAATTTTCTTCCATCATCCTCTTGGAGTTCTGTATCTCACATTTCCTTCTTTTTCTTCCTATTCAGTTTCTGCAAAATCAAGGTCTCCTGATCAGCATCTCAAATGAAAATGACATCCAGGTACTGTTTTCGACTTCACATATCAGAGAAAAGGCTTTCTGCATTCTATGCATCCAGCTTTATTTCACCTAATGATCTGGTTTATCATCTTCTTCTTGAACTGTCAGATTATAGTTCTCTAGATACAAGTCATGCAACTACTAAACATGTATGATCCGGTCAGGTTTGGGATCTTGAACGCAGGTGTATAACCGCCTCCTTACAATGGCCATCAAATGTTACTGCATTTGCTGTTATCCAAGAAACCAATTATATGTAATTACTCCGTCACAATATTCCTTATACTCCTTGCTTATGTAGGAAGGGACATATCAGCATTCTTATGATCTAAGACATGGTTGCACACTGTAATACAGGTATCTAGGAGATGAATGTGGATTGGTCTCTGTACTAAAATTTGACGTTGGAGAAAGAAACCTCTTGACGCAGCAATTTAGAATCCCAGCTCAATCGGTGTCTGGTAAATGAATAATACAGCTCGTAATTTCAGCTGTCCACTGCTGACCCTTATTCTTCTCAATCTATTTCTCATTGGATTCTTTTACCCTCTGATATTGGATTCTCAGCAGCTTTTGGTCATTAAAATTCATAGACATCCATCTAAACTAGGCCCATTGCTATTTTAGATATTGGCTGTTCACAAAAGAGAACATGCACTTGTGACTTGTCCTAGTTGATTTCACTTGTACAATACAGTGGGAGTATGTGATAAACACACACTGGCATGGAGGTTGGCCATGCTTCCCATACTGGCATTACATTCGGTGGTTCCATGGTTGGGCAATCTTATAACCTGACTCTGTCTTTTCACACTGGGGTTTACACTCTTAAATGTCATATATAACATAGGTGTTTTTTAAAACCGAGATAACTGTTGCCACAGCCCCTCTCAGAGTATTGAGAAATATCAGTAAAAACACATGTATGGGTTATGAAAGCAGATGGATATTGTGCTAGTTATCATGTTTTAGCAAATGTATGAGGTTAACCACCTGGTTTAGCTGACTGCTACCTGTCCCATGTGCTTGTCAGTTGTCTCGTCAACCAGTTCTGCAACTTTCTATCCTTACCCAGTTAAAAGTGTACCTAAGATTTGGATGTGAACAAAAGTTGGCATTTTGGACATAGTCCTTGTCAAAATCCCTTCATAGACTCCAGCTTGTGGGTCTGTTTTTCTCAGTCATTTTGTGATTGAGAATATACATTATATCGAGTTGTACATATCTTTTGATTATGATCACTCTTTCACACTACGAGTAGTGACCCAAGATTCTGTTGTTGTTGAAATCACAGAGGCTGCTGCGACTTCATTGCTTGATCACCAGTCTGTTGTTGGAGTTCTGCCCCAACCCTGTTCTTCTGGGAAAAGGTCAGATTCTGACTACTTGGATCTCTTCTAATTGGAAAATTTGTTAGAAACTTAGAACTTCAGGGGCATCTACTGTTAACTATTAAGGACTTGCTTATCAGTTCATCAGTTCATCTGTCTTACTCAAAGTTTTCTTTTGTTTTAGGCGCCTTAGGGTAAGGGTTGAGCATTTGTAAATTACCATGTTAGTTGTGAATGTGATGAACCTCAGAGTAATCTGAGTTTCTGTAACCGTCAAATGGCATACACTTGTCCGGTTTTTCTGTTATGGATCAATTCGAAAAGAGCTCTCTGAGCAGCGTACACCCCCCCCCCCCCTCCCTAACCGGCTTGGAGCTAGAGTCTCTGTGGAGTCAACTGGGGTAATGATGGTGACTTTTTTTATGTTGGTCTTTTCTTAGTTTATATCATTGAAGTAGGGGTTACTTTGGTTTTATGTAACTTTCTTCTGCAGGTTAATTATTACTCAACTGATTTAAGATTGAATGAATCTAGTAACAAATCAAAAGTTTCTATGCAGGGTACTTTTTGCATATGATAATGGTGTCATTGTTCTTTGGGATGTCTCTAAAGATCAGTTGGTTCAGATCAGAGGAGTGAACGATCAACAGATAATAGATAAATCCATACACCCTTCAAACACTGAGACCAATGAGCAGAATAATAAAACAATATATGATGAACAAGAGGGAAAAGAGATCGTCTCTCTCTGTTGGGCTTCTTTGGATGGTTCAATTGTTGCTGTTGGCTACATGGATGGAGATATTATGTTTTGGAATCTGTCCGGTACAACAACTAATGATCACAAATCTGAAAAGTCAGCTAAGAATGTGGTCAAGCTACAGTTGTCATCTGGAGATAAAAGATTTCCCGTCATTGTTTTACATTGGTCTGCAAATGGAGAACATAATGATCACAGTGGCCAACTCTTTATCTATGGCGGTGATGAAATTGGATCTCCAGAAGTTCTTACGGTTTGTCACTCACTTGAGACCTCCAATTTGGGGTGCTACTGTGCAAGTTACTTGAATATTGCTATTCTTTGCTTTAGCCATGAAAAAGTTTGGAATTATCTTTTGCTACATATTGAGTCTTCTGAATTGCGGTTTTTTCTGACTCTAGACAAGTAGATATGCTACTGGCACGTTGATGTTTTACGACAGAAGATTTTATTTGTTGGGGTGATAATTTTTCCAATGGAGCCAAAGACTAATTATTCTGTGGTTTTTGGGATATAATGGAATAAAGCAAAATGGCTCATAAAACTGTCTGTGCTTCTTATTTTGTGAAGTAGCAGTCAGTCGGTGCGATTCTCAAAGCAATTTTCATTTTGGGTCATCCGTGCGCAGCCTCTCTATGTTTCTATAGGGGTAAGGCTTGCATGCATCCAACCCCCCTTACCCTGCCTTATGGCGGGAGCCTTTAAGGCACTGGGGTAAAGATGTTATTGTTGTTGTTGGTGGTGATAATTTTTCACATGGCATATTTGTTATCTGCTTCATGATACGTGAGACCTTGTGTTTGTGATTATGTTAATGAATTGTCTTCAAAAGTCTGGAAGCTCAACTTCTACATAATTTCATTGATATTAGTATGCTCAATTACTTTTACAGATCTTGAGTCTTGAATGGTCTCCTGAGAGAGACACTTTGAAGAATGTTATCCGAGCAAACATCACTCTTGAAGGTTCCTTTGCAGATTTGATTTTGCTTCCTAGCTTCAATGCGGTGGAGAATGCAGGCACTACATCAGTCTTTCTGCTTTGCAGTCCCGGGCAGCTGCAATTCTATGATGGTCCTTGTTTGTCAGAATTAATTTCTCGTCAAGATAAATCCTGTACCATTCCCATCAATTACAGAAGTACTGTACCTACAACTGAACCATACTTGACTGTTGGAAAGTTCATTTCCGTGCATGGAAATAGTCATCACTCAGTGGCATTGTCAGAGGTGGATCATATTTTCCACACGTTTGACTACTGTTGATCTTGTGCAACTTACAGATATGTTCATGGTTCTTATTAGTATTTTCGTTCTTGTTCCTCAGATGGCTTCAGCTGCACAACTGAAAAGAACATATCAAACAAGTAATGAAACAACAAAGTGGCCTTTAAATGGTGGTGTCCCTTACCAGTTGCCTCTTCCAGGAGAAAAAGTTATAGAAAGATTGTACATAGCTGGATACAAAGATGGTTCCGTTCGAATATGGGATGCAACATACCCAATGCTGTCACTTGTTTGCATACTTCATCCAGAGGTGGTTGTTTTTAATCCTTGAAAGAATATACGTTATGTATACCTATAATCGGCATTGTTACTTTTTACCAGTCAGGAATTAGAACATTTAAGAAGCTAAGTGTTGGATTTATTTTTTAACATACTTTGGCAGGTAGTAGGTATCACTATCCCTAGTGCAACAGCATCAGTATCTGCTGTGGACTTTTCTACAGAAACTCTAAATTTAGCAGTTGGCAATAGTAGTGGCATGGTGAGACATTGGTTTATGTGTATACTTACTCTAACTTTTTTGTTTCAATAAGATATACTGAGTAATTGTGTTCTGGTTATACAGGTTTATCTTTACCATCTCTCAAAGCAATCTGCGGAAGACAAATTGCATATTGTGACAGAAGCCAAAACTGAGGGTATGGCATGCTATCTTTATGTGCTCTAAGTCATCCTTTACTTTCTTCTGGAGTGCATCAGAGGGATTATCACTTCTGGAGTTTTCTCTATTATGTTTGTTATCAGTGAATTTCATTATTAGTTTGGTTGTTCTTTCATGTATTGTTGTGAATAACTTTACCAATTGAGTCACCGGTTTACCCATTCTTAGGATAGATAATATATCTCTTACAAAGAAAATGGATTATAGTAGCTTTACTTTCTGCCCCTCCTATCTAAAAAAAAAGGAAGAAGGGTTTTGTTAATCTATATTAGTTTGAAGACTGTCAATCTAAGACAAGTATTGGATAAGTGGATTATTTCGATTTCAATGGTTTACTAAGGGATGAGTCCGTGGGGAAATAGAATTACTGAAACCTAAGCTTTTCCCATGATGCCATTTTAAAGAAAAATTCTGCCTTGAAAGAAATGTTTCAGGTTGCATTGTAACGAAAAATGGGCTGAAGAGATATAATTGATAGAAAACTTTGTATTGTAAAAATATCAGATGCAAAGTTCTGGTGTCCTACCCTTTTCTAATAATGGTGGAATTTGCTACTCCCTCTAGTCACGCTATCTTTGTCATTCCAAATTATTTTCGCACAAGTTTGATCATTTTGTACTGCGCAAGTGCGCATTGTTATCTACTTAATTTGAAAAAAGCTTACTGGGTATTTCTTTTTTACTTTTGAAGTCCACGATTTGGATCAAGAAAATGGATCTCAAGTTTCAGCTGTGTTCACCTTAAGCACTTCGCCTGTATGCACCTTAAGGTTCATAGAGCTTGAAGCCAGACTCGCTGTTGGATATGAAAGTGGCCAGGTCAGTGTTCTCTCATCGAGAACCTTCTTGTAATTGTAGAAGAAATCTATTATAAAGCCTTATTGATATGTATGCATTTGTTCTCTGTTTCAGGTTGCGATGTTCAGTATCAATTCTTCTTCCGTTCTGTTTCTGATAGATGCTCCATCTGATTCAAATTCCCCTATTGTTTCACTATCTTCAACCATACTTCTAGATAGTCATGGTTTCACGACAAACATGGATGAATCTGCACCTCATGGGAATCGTGAATCCAGAAAAGAGTTTGTAATTACCTTAAGAAAGGATGCGCTTGTTTCTGCACTTGATAGCTCCAGTGGCAGTGTAATCAGCTCTGTTCCTAAACACCATGTCGAGGAATCATCTGCAACTACGATGTACATTCTGGGCAAGTAGTACTTCATATTATGTTATATCAGTTTGCTGCATTTATATGAAGGTGTATGTTTGGCTTATCAGCTACATTGTTGCAGAGGGAACCAAATGTGTCTCTGAAGTATCTAGTGGAACATATCTGCCCACTGTGTCGCCTGAGGACAAGCCAAATACTGAGCCTGAAGAAACTAGTGGACACGCTGAAGGCAGTGTTGAGGAAAAAGACAGATCGACAAATGTTGTTCAAAGCTCAGAGAACTTGCAGATTTTAGTTTGTTGCACAGACATGTTACTGCTGTACTCTTTTAAATCTCTGATTCAGGTACGTCTCAGACTTTCTTTTTTTATCCACTCTTTCTTCGTCCATCTTTTCCTGTCTTTTAACAAAGCAAGATGGTATGTGACAGGGGCATACTGACTCCATCTTGGAAGTAAATCTTCAGAAATCCAGTAAATGGACCTCCGTCATAAAGATAGATGAAGTGAAGCATGGGCTGCTATTATTTTATCAGAATGGCTCCATTGAGATTAGGTAATTCATGTCAAACTTGATGATCTGCATTAAATTCTTAGGTGAGGTAAGCTGCATTTTTCAAATTGGCACAACTGATGTGTCTATGTTTAAAAGTTCCCAAAGAATTTAAAATGCCCCAAACTTACTTTTGTCCCTATACCTCACGTCGCCTCTAAAAATATAAAGAAATACAAGATCTAAAGATCTGTCATGTCAGGCTTAGTTGTGTTGTAATATGCATATAAGTTGCCAAATCGTCATCCGAAGTGGATTGTATCGATACTTGTGCCTGAAGTCCTGAACTTTAAAGAATTGAAAAAATCGAACTTTATTGGCCAATTACCTATCCAAGTCATATCTCATTGATATCCAAATAAGTAAAGCAGAAACTCTTGTGGGTCTTTATACCTTCATATACCCACTTTGCTTGTGACTATGTAACATGTCTTGTTCTGGCTTTATTTTGATTGTGGAAGATCTGAACTTCTGAAGTGATTCTTCTGGTGGTTGACATATGCATGGCAGGTCTCTGCCAAAACTGGAAGTCCTAGGAGAGGTGTCTTTGATGTCGCTTCTGCGTTGGAATTTGAAGACCAACATGGATAAAACCATAAGTTGCACAGAAAATGGACAACTAACATTGGTTCGTGGATTTTATAACAATTTTCCATCTAATTTACAAGTTCAATTTGTCGGCAGTAAAATTTGAGTTTTCGATCAACCGCCTCACCCCTCCCGAAAAGAAAAAGAAAAAGGTAGCTGGCCTATCTAAGATAATTTGGCCAGTTTGTTATTATGAAGACCTAGTCAATGCATGTTTTGGTGGAACCAATTATTTTCTATAACGATTCATGTTAGCCAACCCGAATCATGAGACTAAGGCACTAAGGCTTTGTTGTTCTTGCTCTTCTTTGGAAGGATGAACTAAAAAGCTGAACTACATGGGATGGGAAAAGGAAAACATAGGATCTTACTTTTGGAAGGTGGTATCCCATATGCATCCACTGATTAGAAAAATGTAGGATCTTTCTTTTGAAGGTGGTATTTGGAGAGGGTTATAATTATAGCTCTGAATCCAAGTAGCGTGAAGAAAAAGACTCTGTAGCATGAAGTAGCAATTAAAAATATATAAACCTACACTACACAGTTTTGTTCTTCATAAATTGGGCTAACGAAGTTGAGAAGCAAATCTTCGGGTGGATCCAGACTATGTCTTTCCATGGATTTATGATTCATCTGCATCATTCTGATCGTACCTGAATATCTTGATTTAGCTGAATTTAAGTGAATTAATGCCAAGAGATAGGCCAGATTTATTGAGTGTTATGAGATCTGATATGATTTCTTATCATTTGATTTGAATGAATCTGATTCGATCTGATCTGATTTGAGAATTCACCATTGTTTATTTTGAATCATACAGAGCCTCCATGCTTAAATATACAAAAACTCTAGTCGATAGTGCATGCTGATAGTTTTGTTGAGCAGTAATATAAAGCTGATGCAGCTCGTCATTCTTTTTTTTTTTGGGGTGTCATCATTTTGGTAAAAAGCATAAAAGTTATCTTTTAGAGAATCAAATTTGAGCAAGCTGAGAGGATTCGATCTGTAATCTACCTGTTCACCGAAGATACATAAAAACTCGAGAGCAAGAGGTCTTCGACACAACCTCAACAAAGACTCCCCTCTGAATTACCGTCAATGCCCAAGTATCTTTAAGTTGATGTAAACACTTGCACATTTTCCTTTTACCCATGTTATCCATTGTTCAGCTCTTGAGTTGTACTTTGACACATTTTTTAGACCTCTTAACTTTAGAATATCGTACTTGGTTTATGGGGTTCTCATGAGACTCTTGTGCTGTTCTTGCTGTTAGCTAGTTTGGATGTCAGCACTTGCCCAACATCATCTTTTAATCTGTATTTCCATTTGTAGGCATGAGTGATTGTTAACTCTTTTTCTCCGTTTTCTCGACAGGTAAATGGATGTGAATTTGCTATCGTGTCTTTATTAGCTCATGAAAATGATTTCAGGTCCTTTTGCTTCCATCCTCAACCTTGTATCTTTGCATTTTGGTTTAAGACTTCTGCAAACGAAATTGCACACAGCAGACTCTTTTACTGTCTTTTATATTTCTTCTCTTACCTTTTCTTTTCAATGCTAGAGTCCCGCAATCTCTGCCATGTCTGCACGACAAGGCCCTGGCAGCTGCTCTAAATATGGATTCCTCCCAAAATCAGAAGAAAAATAAGGTAGCTTGACTTTAGATTCTGAGATGCATGTTCTTTTTTACGTATTGTTTCTTTGGTGTATTGTGTAAAAACATTTTCAATTTTCTACTTCCATCTTTCCAAAAATTATTATACTGTCAAAATGTACATAAATCTGGGAAACTTAAGTTTTTGAAATTCTAGTTAGTTTTGGTTAGACCAGTGTTTTCTCTTCTCGGCCTCATAATTATGGTTCATAAGCCAGCTCTTCTAACTGTCAATTTCTGGCAGGAAACTCATTCAGGAATTTTCGGTGGGATAATTAAGGGCTTAAGAGCAAGCAAAGAAGCTCAGAGTGTGGAAGATCTGATGAAGTCCTCACGTTCATCTTTCGGAAGAATATTTTCAAAATCATCAGAGGACCCTCCCATAGCATCACAGAATGCGGGAGATGTAGTTGAACTGAATATTGGTCAGTGCTGTTCTCTTTCACCATCACTTGCTCTTACTGCCCATTCCGCTTTATCTAAACCTTTATTTACCTCTATTGACTGGTTAATCCAGATGATATAGAGATTGACGGACCTCTACGTGTCTCGCCCATAGCCCAGAAAAGCAAGGTTGACAAGAAAGGTGTGTTTCAGAAACCTCAATTTTCTTTGCTTTTGAGGTCTCTGGAGTGATTTACCTTTGACGGTTATTGTGCAGATGAAAGTGCAGAACGGAAAAAGTTGTTTGAAGGTGCAACCTCTGAAACAAAACCAAAACCGAGAACGATAGATGAAATCAAAGCCAAGTACAGAAAGGTGGGGTTTAAACCTGATTGCAGTTTCAAATTTTGTTAACTGTCTGTAACATTGATCATGACATGGCTTTTGCGCAGGATACCTCCTCTGACGTCGCCTCTGCGGCCTCTGCTGCATCTGAAGCAAGAAACAAGCTGTTGGAAAGGCAAGAAAAACTTGAGGTATGGCAAGCTTTTGCTGAGTATCCTTAAATTGTATGTATATACAGAGTAGCTTCTGAAAAGAAAAGTATTTGACTGAAAAAATCGGAAAGTGACAGAGGAATTCGGTGTATGCCTTTTTAGTTATCCCCTCAATCCATTTGTCCCCTCTAACTATGGTGTACCTGTGCATGCAGAGGCTCAACCAAAACAGTGAAGAGTTAAGAAACGGAGCAGAAAACTTTGCCTCAATGGCAAAAGAGCTGGCGAAGAGGATGGAAAATCGTAAATGGTGGCAATTATGATGAGCACAACCATGATTCTGCCCACCGACTTCTCATAATATGGTAAGACGCCGAGTCTGTTTTCCGAGGATGTGATTAATTCCATATGATATTTTGAACATATTTGCAAACTGCTTTTCGTTTTGGCCAGCTGATTCAGCATAATTATACTCCGAGGCCTAATCTTTTTAGATCTGTATAGTGTGCCTAATCCTTATACACCTGATTTGTATGCTTTTGAAGATAAACTTGCTGTCAGTCCAACTCTGTACAAGTCTGTAAACCATTGTACATACATTCTCTGTTCATAATGATGATATTTCCGATTGACTGCGTGAAATATGAATTCTTCGCTTTCTTGGACGTTCGTATTCACGCCTAGTGTAAAAGAGCGAGATTGAAAGACAGTACATCGCCAACAAACTCAATTAATTTATATATTCATATCACTATTAACACTAACTAAAAAAAACATACAGAAAGAAATGGAGTTTTATCATGTGCCCTATGAGCCCACATTAGAAAACCCGAGTATATATCAGATTATTAACAATTAGTATCTGGAAGATAGTAGAGGCGTCCTGCCTTAGGGTCGAGTCCAAAATTAATACCTCTCATTTGCCATGAACCAAATATTGTCCGGTTAGTACCGGACCTTAAGAATACTAAGCACCAAAGGTTCGAGCCGACACGAGTCCAAGTACGTGAAAATCCCAATCTAAGCGAATTACCATCACTGAAGTATAGTTGCATTTGAAATCGCTTAGTATATCCTCTGATATTTTCCAGTTGCCAATCTTCATAGCAAAAATCAAAAGTTCCCTTAGCATCACTTGTACCGTCGATACCGATTGCTCTTAACATAGCGTCTCGAACGTCATCCATTATTACTGGATGAAGATTCGTCACACTAGCTCCGGTATCAAATATAAATCCTCCGGTACCATAGATATTGAACTCCTCCTCATCAGGTATCTTAACCACCTCATCTGCTACAGAAATCGACGTGACAGTGAAGTAGTAATGATCTGCCTTTAATTTTAGTTGAGTATAGCTTCCTAGCAGTTGCGCTTTATCCCCAAAACGCAGGTAACTCGAGTCTGGATAAGCTAGAGGTAAGCATATCGACAATGTGTTGATGGACAATCGGCCAAGTAGCCCTCCGACATCATAGCCTAAACCGAGGACTCCGGGAAGCTCATCCTCACCCGTCTTGTCGTGAGGATTTTGATTTCCGACCACCATCCATACTGATACTGGTGATGTCTTCTTATTTACGTTTTCAATGTCATCGTTAAACGTAAGCACGTCTTGACCAGCGTAACCTGACGATACTCTATTACCAGCGTACCTAGCATAGTAAGTGCATTGACTCCCTTCTGTGTCGCAGTTTGTTCCAACTGCGTAGCTGCATCTTGGATCGTTACAATCCAAGTACACGTAACTCTTTGACTTCGAGTAGTCGAATGTTTGAGCTGAAAGCCACGTAAAACTGCTCCCCGTGTCCACCACGGCCGAGACCTTGACCGGTGGAGTACCTATCCCAAACTCGGCCAAGTACGAGTATTTAACCGGGTTGTTCAGATAAGCTACCACAGTTGAATCATCAAAGTGATGGCTATCATTGTATCTCCCATACTTTGGATGCGCAATGTGATAAACTGGTAATTCCAAACCTATATTATTATTAATATTACCTTCTTTTGCAAGAATTCGAGCAGCTAAAGTTGTAGAGCATGCTGCTACAAACAACAACCCTAACACTAACATTATATTAACCCAAGACTCCATCTAATTTGTTTGGAATTTTAATCAATTACAGCAACGAACATGCATCGATTACGATTTATATATATACTACCGTGAAGGTTTTCGGTATGGATCACCAGTATTGTACAATATTTTGGCATTTTTCCTTAAGCAGAATTGTTATATGCTATGATTTTATGGCATAATTGACATATGTTATCGTGAAAACTAGAGAAATACTTAACATAGTGAACCAGCATACGTACGTATATAGTAATATACAGGTATATAGTAATATACAGTTATACACCATAAAATCATCGTGATGAATAGGTAATATCATCGTTTTATACTTTTAATGTTAAGTTTCCATTTTCATCTGTCCCAAAAAGACTGCTAATATTCTCAACTTAACATTATTTCACTATAATAATGTTCTTTATTTAGGAATATTTCATAAACTTAGTGTAAATTTTCTTAATTTTATAGAGTAAATTTTCTTAATCTTTTAAGAACAAACTACAAAAATGCTTTTTTATTTTTGGCGATAATTTTGCCAAGGCAGTAATTACTACCGCCAAGACAGATTCATTGAACATGATCCATATAATAGACATATTTTGTCTTCGAAGATACTGATTTGTCTTTGCAAAATAATCACCTTTTTTTTTAGAAAAAAAAAATTGTCACTCTAATTAAGTTCGGTTAACCGAAACCGTACCGATTTTTTGTTTTTTGAAAAAAAAATAATTAAAAAAGTATGTGGCGGTTCGGTTAACCGCAATAAACGACTGATTTTCGGTTCAAGATAAGGGCTAACTGAAAATTTTGGTTCAATTTCGGTTCGAATTTTATTAGACGGTTAACCGAAAATCGTTAATCGTTCGGTTTGGTTAACTGAAATGAACACCCCTAATATTTTCCATTACATAATCATTATTTATTTATTTACAAGAATTAAAATGATAAAATTTATTTCGGGCATAATGCGAATACTAAACTAGTTTCATTAATCTATCTATCTAATCTAATCTATCTAATATATCTAATCTAATATCTAATCTAATACTATATATTAAAACCTGTAACCAAGTCTTTCCTAGGTTGACACTTGGCGTATATTAATTGGATAGAACATAAAAATAGCATTAAATATAATTATCGGTTAGGATATGGTAATAAATTATCATACATTAATTGGATAGAACATAAAAATAGCATTAAATACAATTACCGGTTAGGATATGGTAATAAATTATCATAGAGTAGTATAATATTAGCTAATTTATGGAAAATAATCGTTATGCTAATTTATTAGAACAAAGATAAGGCGACATTTTTTTCTATAAAACGAGTATAAATAATAGAAATACATAGCCCGGGCGTGGTACGGGCATGCAAACTAGTATATATTATAAAAGCCGAGTACAACCCTTCATTGATGGACACTTGGCACAATCCTATTGGATGAGATTAAAAAATATTATTGATTATTAGGATATGGAAGTATAAGATATTAAAATAGTAATAAGGAAAATTTATAAACATTAAAAGTATAATTAGTTTATATAATTTTAAATTAAATAGAAAAAGGAAAGTTTTAAAAATTATTAAGTGTATAAAATATTAAATGGTTCAAACATTCTAAAAAAAATGATTCCTATTCTAAGCAAAGTATATGGCTCTCTTCCAATTTGTTAATCATGATCATAACATTTGTGACACATTGTTTTCATTTTGCAATATATCTCTTACAAAAAAAAAAAGAGGTCCCAAAAGAATGTGCAAATCGTAGAGAATTGGAGAAAAGCATAAGCCTTAATGTGAATTATTATTAGTTTAACAAGTGATTATAAAGATTTCCGTTTACTAATATTGCCAATTTGACTCTTTAGTACAAGTGTCGAAAGGGTTTTATTTAAAAAATATTCGACAAGATTAAGCAATGTGTGTAGAATGTACTACTCATCAGTAGTACTGAAGGAAAAATGTCTATACAAAGAGTTAGTAATTGGTTCATGAAAATGGTTGGGCATAATGTATTTTGTTATGTAGCATTGGTTCATAAATTTGTCTATACAATTTGTTTTTTTTTTTTTGAGGCTTCTTAATTGAGTACCAATTTTTCATATTATTATTAGAATCAGGTTTGGGTGGGACATTTTGTGTTTTGTAGTAATAGTTCATGAATAGGTTTTAGTTGAGTCGGATTCTCCAACGTCGAGTTATTGGATTTCTCGAATTGCGGCACCTTTGATGCATACAAATGTGACTTATTATTATTATTATTATTATTATTATTATTATTATTATTATTATTATTATTATTATTATTATTATTATTATTATTATTATTATTATAAAAATTGACTAAATAATGTTCTCCGTTTACAACTTATATGTTATTGTAATTTGCCATTCGATTTTTCCGTATGGTAATTTTAAACTGAAAGAGTTATATTTCTAAAAGTACAGTTCAATTACATTAAGCTATGCTTTGTAGAAAATTAAGTTACATTAAGAGTTATTTTTCAAAAGTTTCATTCTCTTATAAGAATCGAAATCAAGTTCAAGTTGAACATTATTTTGTCATGTAGCATTAGTTTATGAATAGGGGTTCATGAATAGGATTGAGTTGACTCATGTTCTACCACATCGAGTTTTTTTATTTCTCGCATAATGTCACCTTTTGATGCAAACAATTTAAGCTAAATAATACTATGAAATGATGGCTATATAATAGGTTCTAATAAATATTTATTTACAGTAATAATGTCACAGCTAAAGTGGCCTGGATTAAAAGTTAGAATCGCGAACATGACACTTATTACCACAATTATGTATATAATCAATGACTTTATTAATTTTTTTAAAGACGGTCAATAAACTATATAAAGATAATGATGTAAATTACAAGGAGAAATATGTTTCTCTTGGTAAGATGATTACGTATGTGTAGTTTCTTTGTAATTTCAACAAAGATAACAATAAAAGAATAATGCAAAAATAGAGTTGGAAATTAGGAGGACTATATCAATTTCACATAAGATCCAGGTGGGTCGGGTTATATTGAGTTCGTGTCATGTCAGATCCGTATGAAATTGTACTTTTCGATACGAATCTCACGATGTGCATTTCATTATTTATTTTATGACTATTTTATTCTTATATTTGTAAGTCAAACCCTCATATATACCGATCAAAATGTCATTTGCACTTTTATGAAGGTGATATTATTCAACATTTTTATAAGGAATATCCAATACTCTTTAAGTGATAGTTGACACTTATAAATTCATAGCTAAACTTTATTTTTTCATAACGTTAAATAATGTTCAACATGTTACATGTATGTGTACAATGTAATTATCTAACAATTGATTTTTTTTTTTTTTTGAAACAACTATCATTGATACGAATAGGGAGCCCGTGCGCGGCACGAGCACGCAAACTAGTATATATGTGATCCTGAACCCGCTCAATTCCCACGCGGACACTTGGCCATCTATGATTGGTTAATACAAAATATAATATGACAGGTCAAAATAAATAAATATAAAAACTTCATTATAGTAAGTGTCATATAATAATATATTAATATAATATTATGGTTCATATTATATGGTAATATTACTCTAATAAAATACATTATTATTTGATTTATGGAAAATAGTTACGGAGTATGTATGTAATATAGTAATTATTACTTGAGTTATGACAATACGATCAAATATCCCACGGGTGTTTCAAAATGGGACTTTGGCTTTTGAAAGGTGACTTTTCCTCTAATTACATTACAAATATCACACGGGTGAACGAAATGGGGTTTTAGGTTTTGAAAGGTGATTTTCCATGTAATTACATTACGAATGTCTTACGGGTGTCCAAAATGATGAGATTTTAGATTTTGAAATGTAACTTTCCATCTAATTACATTACAAATATACCACGGGTGTAAGTTCGCAACGGGATTTTAGGTTTTGAAATGCGACGTTCCATCTAATTACATTACAAATATACCACGGGTGTAAGTTCGCAACGGGATTTTAGGTTTTGAAATGCGACTTTCCATCTAATTACATTACAAATATTCCACGGGTGTTCGAAACATGATTTTAGGTTTTTCAAGGTGACTTTCCATCTAATTACATTACAAATATCCCACGGGTGTTCGAAACATGACTTTAGGTTTTTAAAGGTGACTTTCCGTCTAATTAGATTACAAATATCTCAAGGGTGTTTGAAATGAGATTTTAGGTTTTAGATAAAAATTTCGTCTACATAAGTTTAACATTTAAACATAAATAGACCGGGCGTTGCACGGGCCATTAATCTAGTATCTACTCTGTACGTGGACCCTAAAAAAAAAGTGATTCTGTAATCAGATGAGAGGAATTGAGATGATTAAGAAACAATTAAAACGATAGTATAATCCCAGGCTAAATTGTAAATTGAATGTCATAGTAACTGATTCGTCTGGTGAAAGAAAATAACTCAACAGAGAAAAGTGCAACATTCCTCCAACCCTTGATATGTTTCTGGAAAATCAACAAGTGCCAGTATGTCAGCAGCTGGCCTAAACTGTTCTATGCTTATTGTAGCAGACAGACTAAAGAGGGAGATGTTTCGTAAATGTTGTCATGTGTCTTACGAGGATTTGTTGAGTTATTTCATACGTACCCCTGGTTATATGTAATGTGACATTTGTCACCTTATAATTGGAGGTCTTATATCATAGGGCCAAAATTAGAAGTGTATCCAATATGCTGGTGAATAATACATAATGCTGGTAATATGTTCAGTTTCAGGTCAGCTGATCCATCAAAAACGTTCATCAACTTTCTCTTTCTCTTCACCTGTGGTCCTTCGCTTGAAACTGAAAGAAAAGCTTAAGATCAAATGATGATTATCATAAAGAGACTGGTAATCATCATGGTCATCACACCATCAACAGTCTCAATGTTGGTGGAATTTGAGACTGTTGATGGAATTTGGCCACGTTGATTCCACTGTCACTATTTCCCTGGTCCAAGGAGCTTAACGTTACGCATGTCACTATTGACTCCGTTTGTTGGTTAAAAGTTTAGAACTTCGGTATTTCTAATTTGTAGTGCTACTATTTGTAGTGACATATATTGCACATAAACTACTCATGTATTGTACATCAACTACACAATTATCTCTACCTCGGAAAAAAAAACTACACAATTATCGTATAATATCTATACTTATCTATTAATAGCCTAGCTTCACGGCTAACGTGGCAAGCTATCAAAGATTTTGGAAAAAAAAAATCCAAGTCAAAGCTTATCTGTCAATCTCAGAATGCTCTTGAATATTGGTCTCCACGTCACGTCAATTCAATTACTTATGTCGAGTCTTTCTGAATTATAAACTGTCTGACCCTCTCAAATTCTCTTCATCTTCTCTCTGTGCGTTTTCTCTTCGACCTCTCGCATTCCCCACCCCCATTAAACAACTTAACATGAAAGGACGACTGTTGGAAGAGGAATATGAGTTTGATGATTCTTATATTCAGGATTTCAAGAGCAAAAAAGATACGATTGCAGAATCGACATTATAAATCAAGAAAATTCAATTGATTTTTTGGGAGGTTCAATTGGTCAATGGAAATGAAAAAGTGGGGGTGGAGGAGACGGAGTAACAACAAACACAATGATATGTTGGAGAAGTTATGCATTTGGTTTTATAGGTTCGGAAGAGGAAGTTAGGAACATGCATGGTAAATGGTAATCAAACTAATTAATGTTATTAATAATATAGGTTTCTTGATTCATAATTGATATAGGTTTGAATTGGTGTGTACGATTGTTTGCATCCATGTTGTAAATGTTGATCAATAGTTTCAATTGATTGGTTCGATGTACATGATTGATTTTTGGCTTTTGTTTGCCTACTTGACGGCGGAGATCGGTAGGTGTTTCAGATTATTGATGGTTTGATTATTTTTGCAGCTGCCCTTCCAATATATACGAAGTACTTTTTGTCAGCATACAAAGAGCTGTTGCGTGTTAGTGATCACCATCACCACTACCGTCAGCTATCGAAAAAGCTCATTGTTCAGGTTAGTCAAATCATCCAAGGAACTATTTGATTTCTGTCGGGTTTGTTTATTACATCCCCTCAATAACCGTCATTTTCATTCTCTACAGAGTTTGCTTAGATTGAAGGAACATGCTGTCTTGATGCGTTGCCGCAAAGATGATGTGCACCATGTAGAGCACGTTGACAGCATTCATCTTCCGGCAGCTCCTAGCCATCACGATGCACATGATCTTTCTTGGTAAGTTACTTTGGAATGGTTAGATGTTTTTTTGGTTTGGAAGGTTCCAGGTGGCAATGTGAGGCGAATTAGTACGGTATAATTTGGCAGAAGTATTGATGTCTATCCATCTTTCAGTTTTGAAGGATGAAGTATACAAAGTTACAAGCCTCTCCTGGACCTCTGTACTTTCAGATCTGTTCTTTGACAAATCTAAATATGTGAATTTTGTAGTGGACACGTTTATATTAGATTGATGTGATTAGATTGAGTGTTCAAGGTTTTTTTTTTTTATTTGTTCTTCTTGAACCTTTGATTCTTTGCATTTCTTGCTTTCATCCCCATGTTATACAACTTGATTATGGAGTATCGAATTGTTGATTTAAATTGTGAAATGTTTTTCTATTATAAGCATTGATTGTCTATTAGAGCGGAGAGAAAAATTACAATTACGATGTTTGGGGGCTGAGATTAGTAAATAGTTTTGGAACCTGTACTGTGTGTAAGGCTTAGAATATACATTGAGCAGTAGTTTGGGAACACCTTTTGGGGCTGGACAACGATTTTTAGTTTTGTACTCGATTTTTATTATCCATGTCGATGCGTACTGAAATTGGTTTTCGATTGCTCTCTTGATTTCCAGTGTGTAATTGAATAATCTATTCCGGTTAAAATATTCAAACCATGTTTCGCAATCAGGAAGGTTGTGCTGTTTCTTTGATTCAAAGTTTTTATTTACAAGTTCCTTTGTACTAATTTATTAAGGGTGCATTGTCTCTATAACTATCTTTCAAAGTTATATATTTCGTACTAGCTTCATTTTAGACCTCATGTGAAAAATGACCCTTTTTTAATTAGCGAAATTTTGTGTTCCCTCTGATCTGTTGTGATGACTATTGTTCGCCCATGTCGGTCCAGTTTAGCTTTTTTTTAGCTGTCAATTTCAGTACTGAATATCAGAAAAAGGTTTAGCCTACATCATCTATATAGGTATAAATCATGTATGCGTCATCGTGCATCTCTGTTCATGTTTGATCAGCTTTATAGTTTTTTCGTTTTTCATTTTGCACTCACTTTTGCTGAATGATCAAGTGATTCACATTTTTATTACTTTCTAAATTTTAACAGGGGACTCTGAATAAGTTCAAAGGTGTACATGCTTTAAGAAAAAGGGCAAGGAAACTAGATCAACGCATCTTAATTATAAGGTATGGCCAGACTGACTGATTGTTAAGGTTTCTGTCTACCAGTATGCCCCGAAAGATGATATTCAGACTAATTTCTTTAGCGATTTTTTTTTTTGTGTTTTGTTTTGACTTTTATGACTCATATAATAACATGTGAAGGCATGCGAATATGTTTCTAAGTTGTGGTGCATTACCCTTGAGACGATATACATGTCGTTTTGATCTAAAACTATGACCCTTAAATCTGAAAATCTTAATACGATTGTCGACATTTCTACCAAAAATGGGATACGGCTAATCCTCATGCTTTAAATTTGTATTTTGCTTCTTACAGATTACTTTATGCTTTTATGCAGCAATTGATATCACCCTTATTGGACTATCAGCGCAAGAGGCCATTACAAACTAACCCTTATTTGACTGAATTCATCATCACTGCATAGGAAAAAAGGCCTTCATGCATTGGTAAGTTTTTATTAAAATTATTATGCTATGAGCCTCTACGTAGTTCGAGAAACTACTCAGTTGCACTAAGAATTTCATAGAGCTATCTATATCCTTGAGACAGTTTTGGTTAGTTCTTCATTCAAAATTTCTGTTTTTATAAATTCCAATGGATAAGAACTTTGTGTCCAGAATCAACGCTATAACTAATGCACACCCAAACACCATTGGTACATATATGCCCGATTTTTATGTGTTTTTGTTTATAGAAATCCGAAATGCTAATAAGGTCCTATTAAAGCTGAAAACAAAGCTTAATACCTGGTACAATAATCTAAAGAAACTAATTATAATAACAGCTAATGTAATGCAAATTAAATGCAAAGTAATAATGGTGAAATAGGTTCTAGCTAGGCATGCTGTTTTGCTTCTCATTTTGTGGGCTGCAGCTTGATACTTTTGTCTTTTGCCTTTCCTTAAGAACTAAGAGCTGCTTTCTTCATTTTGAGAGATGAGAATGGTCGTGCCCTTTAGTCAGCAATAGCTGCTGCAAGTCTAAAAGCAATATACACTTCCACAAAACAGTACACTTGAGCATGACAGTGCAGAAATGGCTTTCAGACATAGAAAATGTTACTCGATCATGCTCTAATTGGTACCATTGGAAAGCCTATTTTCTGAACTTGAATCTGAACACAAATTTAGCCCATTTTTGTTATCTCTAGATGGAGATATTTTCCCTCAAAGTTTAATCCTAAAAACTTATGTTCTTGATTCCTTCCCCCCTGACAGTCTTATTGAAGCTAAAACTGCGATTTATTGAGAGATCTTTTAATCATAACTTTCAAACCTTGACTTAGAGTGATCTCTTAGCTTTCCGAAAAGGTATGGCCCATAAAAATTGAGCTTCGTTTGAATCTCCTAAGAGGCTCTCAAAACCGAGTGCGCAAACCTGAAATTCCCCGAACCTGCAGAATTGCCTACTTTCGGACTTGGCTTTTGTTTTAGCCTTGATTATGCATCAATAGCCTTTAATCCTCTCAACAGTATCAGACACTCCCTCATTTATTCACTTTTAAGGGAGTAGGAACAACGTTTCGACTTTGCCATTGCACTTTCTACAAAATATATTTTAGTTCTGCACCTACTTTCTTGGTTAGCAAATTGATGCAGGATTGTTTTTGGTTGTTGCTCTTGCTTCATTTTCTTTTACTATCCCTTCATAGAGGTGCTCTGATCTCAAGTCTCTCATCTTATTACAATGGCATATATTCAAGCTTCCGCAATGTGGACTATGAACTCTCGAAGTGAGTTACGGTTTTTTGGTATGGCTTTGATTTTGCATGATATTTCCACAACTTGAGCTACCTACCTGTCTTTTTCAGGAAATCTTTGATTTGGTTGTTTTTGAATTTGCAGATTAATCAGTCAACTTTGCACCCTGCAAAAAGGTACAAATGTTATTACTCATCTATTTCCTAGGTATAGAAAACAATTGACAATATAAAGCTATATAAGCCGGTTGTTGCCTTATGATGTTCTCTTAGCTATATATATCTGCCATTGCTAAATAGCATGGATATTTCTCTCAAAGGGGCTGTCAATACACAAATAAAGTGTAGTTTAAAATTTAAATGCACAAGTCATATGGAAAAAATAAGCACAAATCAGCATAATGCAGCTAGAGCCAGTATTTTACTCTGATGACAGTCTTGACACCAATATTAGTAGCAGTATCCTTTTGTTTCACCAAAGTATAGTTGTCACTACTAATTGCATGTACTATCTTAACATAAAAAGTTGGGAGGTTTTATTGTTAACTTACAGAGCTACAAATCATAGAAAGAAGTACATAGTTAAGTTCCTGAGTTTTGGCTTTTAGAGATACCGTCAGACTTTATCTTTGATTTGATCTTTCATTCCATATGGTTGGTGCAATAGTGTATATGTTTTTTCATGCAAATCATGATCGTTAGATTACACAGCTACTAATAGGGATGTATATAGTTAAGTTGGTTGTTTTTTGGTCAAAGTACGTAGTTTGCCTAATACATGGGCTGCCAAGTCTCATTCAAGTTTCTTAATTAACAGCTTGCTTATTATATACTTATCTGTTGATGGCTTTAGCAGCCATGAGACCTTCGCTTGGTCTGTTTGTTGGGCAATAAGCAAAGGTTGTGTGACCTAGCTGTGGAGCTTGGAAAACTGGTTTTACGGAATTTATTGGTCTTTCATTTGTAGATGCTAATGGATAATGTATTAATGTGGGTATTTTGCGAAATGCAGTTATCTACCAATTCAAGTCTCTTCGTGCAGCCGTTTGTTTTCAAATAAACGTTTCTGAGTTTATGTCGTGGTAGATCTTGACTGTTTCTTTGTCCTAACTATAAAGGTTAATTGAGGAAGACATGTATTAGAAGTTTCGTAGAAATGAGTGAATCATATGATATAGAGTAGAGGATCACTTTGATTGTCTGTTTCTCACTACTTTGTCAGAATGAGGGATTGTCCTTTCATTTAAAAATGTGGTTGTTTTATGCATCTTCCCTATGTAACAAACTCGATGGAAGATAGTGATACGAGGGTACATATTAGGTGTTATTTAAGTGCACTCGATAAGTAATAAAAACTTCTTCAACCTTAGGAATTTTAGCTGATAAGGAATAGTTTCTGATATACATAGGATAAGTTTTCTCATTTGGGATTTTGCATTAGATAATGGTGACACAATCTGCTCTTATGTTGCTTTTCTGATTCTAACAGGTAAAAGAAAATAGTTTTTAATAGGTAGGAGCCAGTACATGTAATACCATGAACCGTCGATCGAGTCATATTTTACTGGAAAAAATAACTGAGTTGCTGGACGGACCACCTGAGGGCTGTAGGCAAATATATGTTTCTCAAACTTTTGTTCGTTGGTGATGTGAAATTTTGGTCATAGATACTGTCTTAATGGTCATCACAACCTCCAAGCTAAGGCGACCCTTTGCACAATAATTCTTCGTTTTGAAAAGTTTCAGTCGGCTTTTCGATGGACATGGAAATACCTGATTGTCTTACCCCCAAAGAAGTGGCATGTCATTCTTTCCATCCACTGCCTTTCTATCCTTAATAATTTAGAGTTTATGGTATATGGCCAAGAAATCCAAGAGCAGCCTCAAATCAAAGTTGTTTTTCCTCAGGTGAATTCTTATGTGCAACAATAGTGCACTATGTTAGAAGCCAGATTTGTTACGGGGCTTGGGATCAGTCGTGTCAATTCAAATAATTAATTTATATAATAGTTGTATTGTTGGCCTCATAGATTACTCGAAATTGGAATGTTCGGACTTATCTATAGTTTTATAGTGTACATTCTTTCAATTCAAGAAATCTTCAGTTCGTTCTGTGTTCATATCTATAAAGTTTCTATTTGCTACAGCAGCTCCAAGTGTTGCGATCTTAAGATGGTGCTGAAGCCGACTTAGCCAAACGGCAGTTGCGTGACGGTGGGAAGGGTGTGAGGTGGTGTCCCTATGGAGTATGTATGACTTGCACAAATGCTACGAAGCTAAGTTGTTCTAAGTTGTTCTGTACCTGGTAAGTTTTTGGTGAGCCAAAAGTGGGATAAGAGTAGGGACAAAGTATAGTACCGAAAATGATACGCAAGGAATAGTCCGTCTTTCGTTGACAGCCAAACTTTGAGAGGAAGCTTTGTTAAGAACAACCGATCCACTAAACTTAATTGTCAAAGTCATTAATGCTTTCTAATAGTTTTCTACAGCTTTACTTCAACGAGTTAAGGTCGAATTCAGGACCTCAACTCTAATGAAATGCTGAAATCAGGACCCCATAAGTTTTTTGATCGAAATCAGGACCTCACACGAATTGGCCGTTTAAGGGCTAACGCAGTTGGGTACGTGGCAGTGGAAGGGCCTGAACTTTCCCTTATGCAAATTGTTGACAATGACAGAACAGAACTTTCCCTTAATTTTTTTTTTTTTACTCTCCTCTATCCTCTCTCCTCCCTCCACCTTCAATCCTCAAAACCTCAACCCAGAAACTTGTTTTCACCAAAATAATCTAATTTGATCTATCAATCAAGGTCTTCATCTTTTCGGCGTTGGTATTGAAGCTGGCGATTCCAACGATGGCGTGGATTCATATGGAAAGTATTATCTACTTCTATTTTATGAGATTTCGAAAAATATACTTCTACAAAAACTTTAGGATTCATGAGATTGTGAAAAATATAGGATGTTTTGGGGGTGTTTTTAGATTGATTTTTCTTTCTCTACAAAAAAAAAATGAACTTTTCATGTTTTTATGTTCAAATTAGAGAAAAATATGGAGAAGTTAGAGAGTATAATTTCTGGGTTAGATTTAAATTACTCAAAAATCTGGGTTGGTGTTCTTAGAGAAAAAAAAATTGAATTTTCTGGGTTGGGGATCTTTGATTATATTCTGGGGAAAAATTGGAACTTTCTGGGTTAGATTTAGTTAGTTTGTTTGTTTGTGTTTTGAATTTCCATATGAAAAATAGAGTTTTCTGCATAAAATGGGGATAGAGTTGAATCTTACTTGGGGTTTTTTTTTCTTTTGTCAGAGATTTGATTATTAATTTGAGGGAAGTCATGTTAATTTTAAAGGTTGATGAGTTTTTTTTTTTTTTTTTGATGAGTTTTGATGGAGGGGAAACAAAATTTCTGGGTAATGAATAACAATGGTGGAGGAGAGAGATGAAGGTGAGGCTGTGTCAGTTGAGTTGGTGGATGAAAGGGAAGAGTTCAGGTCCTTCACTCTGCCAGCGCATCAACGCCGTTACCAATTTAACGTCCAATTGGACTGAGGACCTGATTTCGATCAAAAAACTTATGAGGTCCTGATTTCAGCATTTCTGTAGAGTTGAGGTCCTGATTTCGACCTTAACTCTTACTTCAACTATATCACTAAGTGAAAATGTTGGTGGCCGATGTTTTTTCCTTTTTTTCCGACAACACTGAAATTAAATTTTCGTTCGAAGAAAAATCTGAAGACAATATTAGTCCACGTGAGACATAAGAATTCAATTAACTCAGGGATCAACTGCCTAAGTCATCAAGATATGCTTGCTTCTGATAGTGTTGGTGCATTCTACAAGTGTGTGTCTGCAACTCTGCAAGGTTTACGAGTTCAATTTTGATTACATATAACAATTAGACATGAGACTTTCTTTATTGGGGGATTCGCCCTATTGACACTCAATACCGGACCATATCTGCTTTTGTGCCATGACAATTTCACTCGGAATGGATATCTAGCTTAGCAAAGCAAAAGTTAGATCTAAACATTTTACATGGATTATACTGGGCAACTTTTCAATCTTGAACTTTGATTAACCGATTAGCGTGTACACACTCCTCAATAAGGGTGTGTTTTGGGTATGGGGTGTTTAAAGGGGGACAGAGGGAGTATGTTTTTATGATGAGCAATTTACCTCCTATGTTATTTTCAGTTTACTTTTGGTGATATAAGCATTTTTTAATTCCTCAAAAATTGAAATGCAACAATTAATACACTAAATACTTTGTACTCAGGAGAGATTGTCGAGACGAGTTCAAAAGAGATTAATAGTATCTTCATCCACATGCTGGATTAGTAAACTGGTAGCGATGAAGTGTTGGGAATACTTATCGGTAGTACTATTGTGCTCAATACGTAAATTACACATTAACTAATGAGAATAACAATTTGAATTTGAATAGGTTAGATAAGGGGTACTCCAAATGATACGATCACATGATGATGGACAGTTTTAAAAAATTTGACACTGATAATGGCCGTTAGGCTAGCCTAAAAATAATCCGAAACGCAAGAATTGTTATGTAATTATTGTGGTTGATTTAGGGGTCGATTGTTTGGCCTGGTGTACAATGATTGGACCAAGTTCAGTTAGGGTCTGTATTCTACCAGGTTAAGTTCATGTCATTAAAAGGAAAGTTTTCGTAATACACGAATTAGTTTTGTCCAAATCAACTTACAGCGAAAAAACTGTTAATAAACATTGACGATCAATTGAAATTAAGGTATCTCACATATATCCTTTTAATTTAAACCAAGGAAAAGAGGTATAAAAGAGATGTATAACAGTCTCGTGATTGTCACGGGGGCAAAAACTAGTTAAAGATGATTTACTAATCAAACAAACAAACTAAGTTTGGTAAGATAAGAACTTGTATCCGATGATTTTAGGCCCATCGTAGCGTGGGCCCCGGGGCGTTGCCCGGACTCGACCCCCGTCAGGGCCGGCCCTGTCTGCAAGTCTGGCATGCATTGCGGTTATATTTGACATGGTTTTTTGGTTCTTGGTTGCGTAGTAGTTTTCCAACAGTTCACGACATCGGTATTGTAATTACGGCAACGGATTTTTGTCATCTTTAATATGAGGTATTAGACAATTATCTCCAAATGCAAATCATGTCGCTTAACTTGATCAGGCAGCTAATAGTATATAATTTATGTAATTGAAATTGGAATGCTGATTACTGGTGCTCTTGTTTTTTTGGTGTACAGCCAATTTTGAGGCCGAACTGAATTTCTTACATGCAAATTATGCACTAGGAGAAAATTTTGGTATCCCATACAGTCATATAGACATACTCACATACATGATTCTTAATCAAATGCTAAGAAGTAACTCGTTTGGATTTTTTGAAGTCGTTTTCATCTTTAACCATCCAAATAACCTACACAGGTAAATAGTATGTTGAAAGAATATGTATTTCTTGTCTATACAAATAGGCTAACTCATTTCTTATTATACTGAACAAGGCTCATAATCACCAACTCCAATGCAACTTATAGTTAATTTTTTTTTTTTTTTTGAAATAAACGGTAACCATTTCAATAAACTCACGTAGCTCCGGCAATAAAGTCGGAAGCTACGATATCAAGTACATCAGCAGGCCCGGTATCCACCCACACTCTTGAGTAGTCAACCGACCTTCTATGAGCCATGGGCAGCAGGCATGGAGAAGGAGAGTTGTTGTTGAAGCCACATACAGAGCTGGACTCCCTGACCAAATAATAAGCGAGGGGGAGGGGAGGGTGACATACAAAGATGGGGGAGACATGGGCAGCAGGCATGGAGAAGGAGAGTTGCTGTTGAATGTGGGAGAGATCAAGTTTGTGGAGGGGTCGAAGGAGCTGAGGGTCGAAAAGATAGTCGTAAGTTCCGTAGATTTGTGAGAGGAGGTAGTAAGGAGGTGGGGAAGTTAGGGGAGAGTGAGGGGAGGAAGAGAAAGGAGACTGATATGGAGATTGATGATGATGGGGAGGTGAAACGGGCACGTGCGGATTCTCTAAATGAAGGCAACTTGGATTCAACAGTAGCGGAGACTGGCGGAGACCAGTCATGCGAACAACAATGATTCTCTAAATGAAGGGTCTTATACTCTTATACTATTACAAGACTTCACCCTTACGAAACCTAACTTGTAACATATTCCTAAACACATATTCTACTATATATCGTATTCATAAACACATAATATTCTTTAACCCGAAATTCTTCGGAATACTCCATAATCCTCTATTAACTATCCGTGGATCTCTGAAAGTGATGAAATCAACGGACACTCGACATCATCTGTTCTGGACGAGGTTTTCGACTTTCATTAGTACTGTTCAGCTGATTATGTTCATAGCCGATAAGCTAGAACAGGCCATGTTAGTACGTTAACATACAGTTAGGCCTTGGGACATAACAAACTGGTCTAAGTGTAGAGTGTTGGAAACTCTGGCTTGTATCTTTCTCCTCTTGAATACAAGTTTCTAACGTGCAAGGTAAATTCTTAACGTTACCCATCATTCGTAATCAGGCAATTTATTGGTAAAATGGACCTCAGACTGGGTAGGGTCGGTGTTGAAGGATTGGAGTGGTCGTTTATGATTACCAAAATTGAATATCTATCGCAATTTCTGAAACATCGACTTTATCTTATCGTATTATATGGTGAATGTGCTATACGTCATAATTAGCTCACTCTCTCAATTATAAATTACTTTTTCCATGCTGATTTTGTGTTAAGTATATATGTACACAAAAACTTCGCATGTCATACACTCGCAAGTCTAATCTATTATAAAATTCACATATGTGAAATGAGATAATCTTTGAAGTTTATATTAAGACGTCTTAATTAAACTCTTAATAAGTTCCAAACATTTATTTATGCAAATTGATAGAGGTCTACGATGTAGACACAATTAATTTGTCTACAGTGTAAAATTGAGTTAGTAACAGTAAAATTGAGATCAAAGTAGTAAAATTATTTGCAATGAAAAATTCAGGCAGTAAAATTAATTGTGTGAGTAGTAAAATTTTGATAGTGTAGTAAAATTATTGTTGATTGTAGACACTTTAATTTTGGGTGTCTACACTGTAGACCTCTAGCATTGTCCTTTATTTATACTATACTATATTTGGCTAGGAATTTTTGGGCGTAGCCTTTTCTATGTTCAAAAAAGATTGGTCTACGCTATCAATAAATGTTGAGACGTGTTGACAAAGGGGAAATATATAAACTTCTCAAATTTTCTGGTGACCATAGAGTTATAGCGCACATGAGAACAGTACTATAATTAGTAGTCTATATTCAAGAGTCAAGACTAAGGTTGGACGGCAGCCGTTACAAACTAACAATACTTCATAAGTAGAAAGGAGAAATAAGTAGTAATATAAAGTGGTTATACATCATGCATGCATGCTCAATTACATTTTGAAAACAACGTTAATATATACTAGTATATTACTAGTTACTACTATTTCTCCGGCCATGTCCATCATGATCATGCTTACGATGTTGTTTCCAGTCAACTACGTCTCTCTTCTTTTAATAATAACTCTACTTTAACTCGGGGCCGGAATTAGTTTGTAGTTCGGAATACATGGGCTACCTGCCTACCTCGAACACATTAAAAAGTGAAAACTTAGCTTGTAGGTATTACGTAAAATGTTTCGAATAAATTGATTTGTTTGTAATAAGTGCGTGAAAGGCACTAGTAGAGACTCTTAAGAATTAAGAAGAATATCGCAATTTTACGAGGATAGATTCGTCCATGTAGAGTCTAAGGTATCGCTAAGCTAGCTCTAAACTATTACTAGTATATATAAATGATTGGTGGTGCATTGCGCGCGGCACTTAAAACAGTACTCATTTTTCTTGAGATGGAACTTAACACAAATACGCTATATGACCATCTTCATTGGGGGTCTCACATAAGTCTCAAAGTGGGAAAAAATGAGGCTCAAAATGAGAACCCCCAATGTAGATCAAGGGGAAGAGTAGTCTCAAAAATTGAGACGGTCTCTGTTTTAGAAACCGTCTCAAAAGTCTCAAGAATTTATTATGTGGGGTCCACTAGTAATTAGAATTAGTTTTATATTATTTTGGCCTCAATTAATAATTAAAAAATAAATATTTGAGCCTAAAAAATATAGTCTCGCCATTAAATAGTAGAGTTTCAAAGTGAGTCTTAATCTCCATTTGATGTGAGCATAATGTAATTGCGACATCATATCTATATAATCATATTAATAGGCTAGCAAAAAAGTTTTCCAAAAGCCACATGGCATTCTAGGAGCGAATACAGCCTTTTGAGTTGCCTTCTCCAATGTTGAAAACATTTCAACTTCTTGCTAATTAATTCTCATCAATTTCATCATTTATATGATAATTCATCATCATTATTCATTCAACTAATGGCAATAAACTTTGTGTCTCTTGGCTATCCGCTTGCCAATTTATTAGTTACATGTTAGTTTGAGATACTATATATACCTTGGTTATTTGTTTGATTTTGAGAGAAAAATTTGCATGAAACACATATTTGACATGTTGAAAGAGAGAGCGGAGTTAGGCTAGAGAATTAAATATTAACATAGTGGAGTATAGATTGTTTTCTCATACAACAATTTAGAGAAATGTTAGCATCTTTTAATAGTTGTTAGTCTTCATATAGGTGTTTGTGTTTGTACTCTCAAATTACAGTTACCTCCAACTTATATATCGCAAATTTTTATATGGTTGTATTCTATTAGAAGACTCTATATAATGTAATTTGGTAGCTTTGGTGATATTCTTAATTTTGCATTAGAGTATATGAAAATGTGATTTTACTAAAATGCATGCAGACACCTTATATCGATTACGGTTACATGAATCTTAAAATATAATTCGCTTCAAGGTTTAATTTTTTTGATCACTTATGGTTTCAATGAAGAGTAGAGTATTTGTTGCGGTAAGCTTAGATTAATAACGGGTCAAGGTACTTTAACGAATCATGTCAAATCATTTTGATATTTGGACTAAATTCGGAATGATAATAGGTCACTCTGCTTAGGTCATGATAGGGTTTATTATATTCGGTCACTTCTTGGATGGTTCAATCGAAATTGGTTATTTTAGGTTTGATCAATTATGATTGAATTATTATCGGATCTTTCAATATTACAGTATATCATATGATATATCAAAATGATATTTTATTTCTAAATTATGTTTTAATCATTAGGATTGAATGTGGTTAATTTGGCTCATTTAGGTACTGTTTGGTAGGATTTTAAAAACAATGTATCAAATCAGTTCAGATGCATTGTAATCATATCAGATCCAATGACTTCAAATTAGATAAGATCAGTCCAGAATTGTTGAAATAATGATTAACGAATTTAGTCAAGTTTTGATATAAATGCGATGAAATTCAACAAATTAATATCTGATCAAATAGTCGTGCAAATAAAATAAAATCAGACCACTTGCAATCAATCAGATTAGATCAAACCACAGAGCCTAATAGGACTTAGGCGTATTGTGTTATCACCTAATTAAAGGAATATTTAGATCATATAGAGTCACTGAAATCATATTAGATCAAAGCAGAGTCACTCAAATCAGATTAGACCAGAAATGTTCAAATAACGACCAATGAATTGAGTCCTTAGTTGTTACTAATGCGTTGAAGTCCAATCAAAATTTCAAAACATTCAAATCATATCAAATCAGTTCAGAGTCATACAAATCACTAAACCAGATTAGATCAGTATTATTTAAATCAGATCAGCTTAGATCAGAAAAATGTAGTCCTATCAAATGAAGCATTTTGGATATGATCAGATGCATTCAAAAAATCAGATCAAATTAATTCAAATCAATTTAATTCGAATCAGACTATTCAAATAATGGTCACTAAATTTAGCCCATTTTTAACGTTAATTCGCCCAAATTGTAACACCCCGTATTTTTGGGACTTTATTTAATTAGGGTGTTACGTTTATTTATCATTTTGAGAAAAAATTAATAAAAGTTATTTTGGGGAATTTGTTGAATTATAGATTGTTACTAATTGGGTAATTCTATTTTGGGAAGTTGTATAATTGGGTTATTGGACTTGGATCGGATTTATGGATCACTCATCTCACCCGACTAATTAAGCCCGAACCCGAGTCTTCCCTCAACCCATTCACACAAATCAAAGGAGATAAACCCTAGCTTATACTATATATAGTCAGCCCTCTCTCCCTCTCACAATCTTCTTGTAGCCTCCACCCGCAGAAGATTCCCAGCATCACTGTGTCAACTTCAAACACACATAATTCTCTCGTATGACCTCTGATTAGGGCGTGGTTGGTGGCGTTAGAACCGTGCTTTCGATACGAATCCAGGAACATGTAGATAGTGCCAAGATTCCATCGAATGATACTTGTGGAGACGTTTTAGTGAAGCTGTATCTATCTACCCGAGAATCTGTTCCGCCCCTCGGTAGTTTGAGGATTCCCGTCGACTCCTAAGGTATTTATGGACAAGATTTTGTGGAGTTGTTCCTTACTCTATCATTGACAACATATCAAAAATTCGTAAGACCTAGATCTGTAGATAAAAAGTTATATTAGATTTCGTGGCTAAACCCTAATTCATGTTTATGGTTCAGTGCGAGATCGATTCCCGTAGATCCACTTGGAGTCTGTGAACTAAAGTTGGAGACAATGTTCCTAACATGATCCTTTATGTCATACTCAGTTTTGGTGATCATACGATGTCAGAGGTAGAAGTTATCCATGTTTGAATGCCACTGACTTCTTTTAGATTCATGATATATTAGTTAATTTGTGGGATTATGCCTTATGGTTATACCTTGTGAATTAGGGGATCATCGATTGAGTTTGTGATTGGTTGGACGTCTAGATTGTGGATTCGATGAGGTGTTGTTCATTGACTTGATTTGAAGAGTTTGATTTAAGGATTAGCGTTGAAAGGTAAGAACGTTGGTTACAATCCCAACCACGTTGACCAATCCTCTAAACTATCTTTTCTTGAACTAACCTTGACTTTGATGACCATTGTTCATAATTATCTTATCATTGCTTTTGTACCTATACCTATCTTTTGAAATTAACCATGCAGCAATAGCCTTTCGGCTTTTCTTCCACCCGGCCCTTCGGCCTCTTTGTTCGACCGGTTCGGCCACTCGGCCGGTTCGGTCTTCTCGGCCACTCGGCGGCTTTTGGCCGAGTGTGCCTCTCTTTGTTTGTTCCTTGTTTCGATATTGTTGTTTCTTGAGCTTATGATTATGATATTGATAATATGACATGATAATGAATGATATCGTAAAAGTGTACACTAATGTTGATGATTGTGATGGATAATAATGTTTGACGATTACCACCTAGAGTAGATGACTCGGCGCTGACCGGTCATCCTGTACCTTCTTTATGAGGGGAGTCTGTGGTCGGATCGCTACCGGCTTCCTATTTGGCTTCCTCCTAGAGGCTTCGCATCCTACTGGCCCTCTAGAGAGGGGTGTGCACACTCTGAGTCATTAGGGGTTGTTTTGAGTGCTCTAGCTCGCATTGGTTCGAGATTGTGGTGGCTGTGGGGTAGGAACCCGGCCTTAATGAATGATAACATGATATGACTTCTGAATTCTATGTCACTGTAATGATTAAAGTTAATGATGTAACGGTAGCTTGTTATTTGTTAGCGACGCGCCTTCAGGCGCGTATCTTCTGTCTTTCTATTCTTTTGTTGTTCTTACTCAGCCTGTATGCTGACGTTCTTATTCTGGTTCGTTCCCTACCTTATTTCTGGTGCCTACGTCATTCTCGATGGCGTAGTTGACAGGTTCTGTTGATGATGTGGATGCTTGTTGAAGAGTCGTCTGCATGATGGGGATTTTATAAACTCTATTTAATTTATATTTCAGTTTGATTTTGTAACTTAAGACTAGTTTTGAGAATAGTAGTTCGACATTTGTTTAAGACTTCCGCTGATTCATTTTAGTTAATATTGTAATCGAATAAATAGCCTTGCAATTGACATGGTAGTCAATTGCGGCGTGACAATTCTAAATTTAATGCAATTATACTTGAGTCAAAATTTAGGCTTGTTACACAAATTCAGTTAAATTTTCAATATGTTCATTTAAGATCACATCGATTCAGAGGTCATTCAAATTAAATCGGTCCAAATCAATTACTTTCAAATTAAATCAGATCAAATTAGACCAGGTAGAAACCTACCAAAAAAGGCCTTAACCCTTAAAAGTCTGAAAATTTGGGCTTGGTCAACAGTGATCGAGCGAAATTCAATTAGGGCTTACATCTGTTAAATCTAAATCAGGGTCATTTTAGAATCATCTCAGTTCATTTAGAATTAATCAATTATAGGCTAGATCTGGATAGTTTTGTTCAGTCTATTTTAAAAGTCGGAGTTAGAGACAAAGATAAAGAGCTCAAAGGTGTAATGCGAAAAATATTATAACACTCAAATTCAATTCTTATGTCAAAAAAATCATAAAGGAGAAACTGATAATCAAAGGTAACAAATAAATGAATAATTATAATTGCGATGTTTCATGAATTTCTTCATGTTTAAAACAAGGAAAATGGGCAATGACGAAACGTATGTAAAAGCACTCCCGTGATTTTCACGGGCGCAAAAACTAGTTAGTATTTAAGACCTAAAGTGAGTCTCATGAATAGTGAGTGACTCTCATCAATAAAAATGCTCTAAGGGGGTGTTTGGCTCACCAATTTTGGGGGGATTGGAAACGGATTGGATTCACACTCCATTACATTGTGTTTGGTTTGATTTTTTTTGTTTTTGAATCCTTTCCCACTCCCTTTCCAATCCCTCAAAATGAATCCTACCAAAAACCCAAGATTGCAAAATTGAATCCCCTCCTTATAATTTTCTCTCTCCTCCCTTCCCCCCTCTCTCTCCCCTCCAACACCCCAACCCCCACTGGACCACCCCGCACCACCGCCGGCGATGCACGCCCCACCACCACTGTCGCCGGCGAGGCCACCGGTCGACCGACGACCATACCGGCGACACCGCCGGATCCACCGTGCCTTCTTTTCCCCTTTCTCCTTATTTTCTCTTCTTCTCTTTTCCCCTCTCTGCCTCCTTCCACTCCCGTCGCCGCCGCCCCATGCCTCTCCCGCCACTTCGACCCCGCCGCCATCATCCACAAGCATCACCACTGCCGCCCTCACTCACCCCCAATGTTTTTTTTTTTTTGAAAACGAAAATCAAACTTAAATCTCGAGATCTACGATTTATTGAGTAGAAATAGTATAAACTAATTACATAGTGATGTTAATTATTCAATTATGGTTAGAATGATGGTGTTAGTGATTAGGATGGTCGTGGTTGGTGTGGTCAACGACGGCGGTAAGGTGGTCAACAACGGCGGCAGGGTGGTCAACGGTGGCGGTCGAGGGAGGAGAGAGAATAGTTTGAGGTGATGGTGGTTATTTTTATTTAAAGAGAAATTTACCATTTTGCCCCTAATTATGGAATCATTCCATTCATATATTTAACCAAACAATGTTTAAAAAGAATGAAACTTGATTCCAATCCGTTTCCATTCCAAAATATGAACCAAATGTCCCCTAAAAGTATACGAACAAGCGTATATCCAAAGTATTAATTAGGGTATTTTGACCACGTTCAACATCCAATTTTGATTAGCCATTAAACTGATTATGAAAACCTGGTAAAAGTACACAGGTACACCTCAACCTTTATTTTTTTCATACATGAAAACAAAATCAGCACAATAAAAATCAGAGTATGCCAAAAATTCAACCAATTAAATCACGAGGCTTGATGTTAGGGAAAGAATAAAATCCTCCGAGTTCACAATAATCAAGTGGGAACTCAGCGAGTCACCGAGTCAGTCAGCATTTTGTCCACTCAATATCTACTGTTCATTTTCCAACTTGATATTGATATGCTCCTCTTTTTGACTGTCCATTGCTGGACTTCCTCCGTCCACATCTTAGGACGCCAACTTACAACTTACAACTTACCTCCCTTATGGAGACACTTTTATTTACTCTCTTGAATTAATTCACGATTTCGACCGAATATCAACTAACTGAAACATGTTTAAGTGACATGGTATAGATTTGTCTATATGATTATTGTCAATTTTACATGGACTCAAGATAGCTAGAAAAGTTATTTCGGATAGAGTTGGTATGGTCGCTTGATAATAACATCTGATAAAAAAATTCACCTATATTTGCATAAGAAGTGGCCTAGTAAGTCAATTTTCAATGGTAGTAAAGACGTTAAAATTGCACAACACTGAAGGTAATACTTCCTCCGTTTCAGATTAAACTTCCCATCCTCTTTTTTAGGGTCTCGACTTTGTCTTCCCCATTCCCAAACTATTAAGTTTTTTGTCGAGTGAATAATTAGGAAAGCAAGACGAAGATGTTGGTGACAATTAGCTTTAAATTTTTTTGCTAAATGAATCATTAACAATTATTTATTAATTTTCCTTTCGAAGTGCGCAAAAGGGAGCGAGAAGTTTAATCTGGATCAGAGGGGGTATATGATATCACGCGCGCGTAACAGCATAAAATTCATCATTCTTACTAAGAGCATGATAGTTGAAAAACCTTACATAAAATTTTCCGTATGGTATAAAATTTCACCACGAAACTATACAACTCTCGCCCTATTATACATTGCATCTTGTAATATTCACCAACCCGATAAGCTTTTCTCATAGTAAATCATAAAGTCACACAAAACAACTTTCTCCAAAGATTCAATGTAACAAAATACCACATTTGACATTTGAAAATAAAATAAGTAAGACTTAGGAAATTAACGAGAAACACACCACATAAATGTAAACTACTAAAAAATCAGAGTTCAACATAGACACACGTAATCAAAGACCAGCCACCTATAAATACCTCAACCACATCCCCTCATTATTTTAGTCCCAACATATTTTAACTGAAACACAACCAGTTCGATACAGAAGAGGAGAGATACAAAGAGGCTTCTTATAGAAGACAGTCAAGACACAAAGACAAAAAAAAAACACACCAGAACTAAACTAAGTTGGAGGAGCACAAGAGGAGAGAGAAAACTGAGCAGTACCCAAAAGATTGTGGTAGAGAGCTGCCCTTATGTTATCTCCTCCTCACAAAATCCTCCAACTTTAATCCCAATTTTCATTCATATTCTCATAATTTCATTACATTTTTCTCTCTTTTCCACCAAAAAACCCTATATTTTTTTGAATAAAAACCCAGAAAAATACAGCATCAATGGCGAGTTGGGTACTCTCAGAATGCGGTATTAGACCTATACACAAAATATACACAAAACCCAGAACAGGATTTTCATCAAATCCTGTAAAAATTAAGACATCCTCTGTTTTTTCCTCTGTTTTTTCCCCTGTTTCTTCTTCATCAGATCTGAAATACAACCCATTGTTTGTTTCTTGTTGTTCGGGCAATAAAGTTGGCGGGTCTAGGAATTGGGAGGTGAAGGTGAGCGCACCATTGCGGGTCGCTTCGCCCGCTGAGGATGATTTGGGTTTGGTAAACGGGTCGGGTGAGTTTGATCCCGGGTCACCCCCACCTTTCAAATTGTCTGATATTAAGAATGCGATACCGAAACATTGTTGGGTCAAGGACCCGTGGAGATCCATGGGTTATGTTGTTAGGGATGTTGCGATTGTTTTCGGGTTGGCGGCTGCGGCTGCTTCGGTTAATCATTGGGCTGTTTGGCCCTTATATTGGTTTGCTCAGGGTACTATGTTTTGGGCTCTCTTTGTTCTTGGCCATGATTGGTGAGTTTTATTTTCGTCATTCGGTTTTTTTGAGGATTGATTTTGTTAGTAATAATGTTAGTATTGTTAGTTAAGTAATAATGTTAGTATTGTTAGTCAATTGTATTGGGTGGTGACTCGTGATAGGAGGGTCAAATGTACGCAACCTTACTCGTAGGAATCGATATTAGTTAGTTAGTTAGTGTTGTCGACCATGTCAATTGTTGTTGTTAGTATTGTTAGTATGTTGTTACCATTAGTACACTACAATTATTGGGTCGTGACTCGTGATGGGGTCAAATGTACGCAACCTTAGTCGTAGAACTCTATCTTAGCTATTGTTGTCTATCATGTCTATAAAATGTACGCAAGCCTACTCGTAGAACTCAATGTTAGATAGTGTTGTTTGTTATGTCAATGGTAGTTGTTATTATCTCATGAACTAGTGAATCTAATATGGGTGGCCAAATGTACGCAACCTTATCTCTAGTGAATCATGATTGTGGTGTAGAATAGCTCAATTGGTTATTATTGATATAATGTTATGATATTGTGTACTAGTATGTGTGAAGTATGTGAAATTGTGAATATCAATAACCTTGTTTGATAATGTGAGTTATGTTGTGTGATTGGCAGTGGACATGGAAGCTTTTCGAGTAATTTGAACTTGAATAGTGTGGTTGGCCACATTCTTCACTCTTCAATCCTTGTTCCTTACCATGGATGGTATGTTCCTTGTTAAAGATTAAGCCTTTGTTTGCTTAATGGTGTCAATTTACGAGTGTTTGAATTTGGGGAGTTATCATGAACTGAAAGCTTGAATCTTTTGGTAATATAGGAGGATTAGTCACAGGACTCACCATCAAAACCATGGACATGTTGAGAATGATGAGTCATGGCACCCAGTAAGTTTGTAGCTCAAAGTTACCTTGATTATTCAGCATGATTTTTGTGATTAGGCTGTCAACTTATCAGTTTTTCTTTTTTTTTTTTGAAGTTAACTTATCAGTTTTTCTTGATTGTGTATAGTTGCCTGAAAGAATATACAACACTTTGGATACCGCCGCAAAGAAGTTGAGGTTCACTGTGCCATTTCCCTTGCTTGCATACCCATTTTATCTGGTGAGCCTATAATTTAACCTTTATTCACTCTTTCCTTTTCATGTTGTTGTTGGTTGTTGTGGCTTAAAGTATTGCAATCTCACCACAGCTCTCAAGAAGTCCTGGAAAGAAGGGCTCACATTTCCACCCGGACAGTGATTTGTTCGCTCCAACTGAAAGGAAAGATATCATAACATCCACTGCCTGCTGGTCTGCAATGGTTGCTTTGCTTGCCGGATTGTCGTTTGTGATGGGGCCTATTCAATTGCTCAAACTCTACGGCATTCCCTATGTGGTGGGTTTTTGGTTTCCTTATTGCCTCTCAGTTCCATGAACGGAACTTTAAGTTAATTGCCAATGTTTGACTCATTCTCTTTTCTTTTCAGCTATTTGTTATGTGGTTGGACTTGGTAACTTATTTGCATCATCATGGTCATGAGGACAAGCTTCCTTGGTATCGTGGAGAGGTATTTTGCAACTTAAATTCTGAGGTTTCCTAGAAATGTTTTAAATGTAAATAACCATTTCTGATTTGTGTGTTTTAAGCTCAGAAACCTGATTCACTTGGTTTTTCTTGCGAACAGGAATGGAGTTACCTCCGTGGAGGGCTAACAACACTCGACCGTGATTATGGATGGCTTAACAACATCCATCATGACATTGGAACCCATGTCATTCACCATCTATTCCCTCAAATTCCACACTATCATCTAGTTGAAGCAGTGAGTATCTATATTATATAGTGTGTTAAGATCTTTCCTGTTGTTACCACTTACCAGTATAATCTAACTTGTTTCGGATAATTCCTGCAGACTGAGGCAGCAAAGCCTGTTCTTGGAAAGTACTACAGGGAACCAAAGAAGTCTGCACCTCTACCGCTTCACTTGCTGGGTATCCTCGTAAAAAGCATGAGGCAAGACCACTATGTTAGCGACACTGGGGACATTGTCTACTATCAAACTGACCCAGAACTTCTACGCTGACCACTACAACCATCCTGAAGGTTTGATTTCCTGAATCCTTCCTGTTATCAGTGAAAACCCTTAACAAAGATGGAGATTGTGTATGTGGATTCGGGATATTGATCGTGATTGATCCCTTATTCTTTGTCCTCTCAATCAATGATTCTTAGGTCGCAAGACAGTTAGATAAGGTCATAGTATACGACCTCATTTTAGAGGACCCGAAGTCATGTTGCATTGTAACCACAAGAAGGGTGAAAATGCCATAGGAAATGTTGCGTAAACAAGTATTGTTCTGCCTCTATTGAGCAGTATGTATCATCAAGTACTATTTCTGCAGTGTATATAATATCATATTGAAAGCTCTTCCTCAAAATTGTGTTCACAGCTGAATCTCTTCTGAATCTGTTGGATTGTCAATTTATCACAGTTATACATCAATCTTTGTATTTGCATGATTAATTGCGATTTCCGTCCACAAACTTTAACGTCAATTATCTTGCACAAGTTGGGGATTTGGCATGTTGCTCAACTTCTTTGATGCTTCAGTTGCAAAGTGGTTCTATTTGTGATTTGATGTGGTTGAAAAATCATACTGTATGTTCCCACTTCCGACCAAGGTGAAGGGCCTGTGGCTAGAGTATATCTAGCGAGGTGAAAATAACAACAAACTAATCGATATCATGGCAGTCGAATGCACTAATACGTCCTTACAAAGAAACGATTCAACGAAGATCACACTTGCACGAGATTCACATAATTCGTATCAGTACTCCCTGCAATGGACAGTACTGCAGAAATTGGTCGGAATTGATTCAATGTTAATTGACAGTAGAAAAGATTACTATCAAGTGTCATGGTTTACATTCACTTTTGGTTACTATCAAGTGTCATGGTTTGCATTCAAGTGTCAAGGTTTGCTATCTAACTATATGTTGTGTTATAAGCTTCATGTATAAGCTAAGTAGCTAACGTACAATACTTCCTAGCAACCTCCGAAATCTTCTTTGCAGTCGACAGAGAAACTGACCATTTTGATTTCGGCCATAAAATCATACCAATAAGACCAGCACCGGCTTCTGAAGCCATAGCAGCACCTCTAGCCGATGTCATTGCACACATATTCACTAAAGTTCGGTTTTTTCTTGTTATTCGTAGAATCGTAGTCCATGTAGGGACTTCTACTGGCTCTTATGAAGCCAACACTCATATACTTCTTGCTTCACATCGAAATCTAGCCAATTTACACCTCCCTCTTAGGTATACAAGAATACAACCTACATCCCCAAAGCCAAAAACATACTCTTATTTCGCTAGCTCACTATACTCGTATATGGTGACGGCTTGAAGTCTTGCTCCACATTCTCTATAGTCATCCAAATGTGAAATTATATGCACAACTCGCAAAGTTGTTTAATTTATCTAAGGTAATCGACTGAACGGTTAGTTATAAAAACCATTGGTTGGGTCTCAATCGCAAATGCGAGTATTCACTCCATAAGTCTGTTCTAAACTATCACTACGAAAATCTAGCCCAACTTAATTGCCGCAATAAGCCCAATAAATTGATTTGCTAATTATACGCCCAATGTTTTGGATTGGGTATGGTCGTGACTCATAAGTCAAGGCCCATATAAATTCGGGTTTGGATTCGGGTCGAATAAACCGTATAATATTATTAATTGAAAATGGTCACATGGGCGGCCTACAAAAAGAGAACAGCTCATCATTGCACTAAATTCTCTGATCAGTACTACAGGTACTGTATTATTGGATTGGATTTTCTGGGATGACTCACATTCCAGAAGACTTGTGGTCCCCACGCGCCATTGTCAACAGCAACAGCTTTCGCCCATTCATTTGCATTCTTATTAAATTGTCCCCTACCGTTATTTATCTACCTTGATCAAGTGTTAAGCGGTTTCCACCTTCAAAAGGTTTCAAGTTCGAGTTTTCCTGATTCAAAAATGTATACCAAAAAATCATCCATCAATATCAGATACGCAACACGAGTTTGATATACATGAACTCAGAATGAAATTCCATTGGACAAGTCATTTTTATTGGTGTAAACACACATAATATCAATACCATACAATAATGGCCATCATTCTAACATTTTTTTATTTATCTATTCTATGTAATAATAATATTGTAAAACATTATTAATCGAATAAACTGATGTGTAACATATGCTTTACCTTTACGCTAGACAACTGTGGGTGTTGGATATAAAAAGGAGGATTACCCAATTGTTGTTAGTACAATAATGCAAGTACACTATGATATTTTGCGTCGTCTCTTAGTCCAATTACTTTGTTGGACGGAAAGTTCTCTGTTGCTCCAGCTTAAAAGAAGATTTGTCCTAGACGTGTACCACAATTCCACATTTATAGACTTGAGAGTTATGAGTCCAATGTCTCATTCGTCGGAACCTTGATGCAGATTTACTTCACACTTCGCTAAAATGATACGAGTATAATTTAAAAATCGCGCAATAAGTAGCTTTTTACTTATTTAGTATAACATGACAAAAATGGGCTGGAACAACATCACCCCATGATTGATTCTAAGCAAACGATAGCTAATCATTGGACAGAGGATGTTTTAGATATCAAAGAACAACCCGAGGAGTTGATATTCCTTGGTGTATAAAAATCAAAATGAATTATTGATAGGCTTATTAAGCTATACGTACTCTTTAATTCATCATGCTGAAGTTTTGTTGTTTATCAATGAAATTCAACAGGTAAGTAATTCAAAATTGTGTAATTTTCCGGGATGAAAATATATGTCGAAGAATGATGATTCAATTCAAAGAAAACAATTTATTTGATTGGTATCTTACTAAATATCGAACGAGCTTGTCAAAAATACAGAATAACCCCAAAGTACGATTTATTAAACTTCTCATCATAAATTTGCAACTTCCTTAGAAGAGAAAGATGGGAATACAATAGATCAAGAGTTTCTTATTCTAAAACCAAAACAAATGAAGATTGAATTGATTGATTTGCTACTACTTACTATACAGTCAGAGAAGATCTGTTTTAAGCTTCTATAACTACGATGGTTTCCCTCAATTCTACTGCTCTATCTCCTCAAAACAAGGTATATAAATCATATAAACAAATTAAACAACATATGAAAAAATTAACTTAATTTTTCCCTGTTATAATCACAGGGCCTAATGTCTGAATGTCATCTGATCCATCTTGTTAAACCACCAGCTCTTGTTCTATGTACATTTGCTGCTCCCAGGGCGAGCGCATATCCTGAACCCGAACCCCATTTCCCTGAGCAACACCGCCACCAGCACCGTGACCATAATGTGGCGACCTTGGGCTGCGTATGAACCCGGCATTGGCCTCATCCTTAACCAATGAATTAACCCAAGACACATCTGGCTCACCACCAAAGCCAGGTGGAGTTACCCTCACGGCACCAGGACTGTTGTTGCCTCTAACGCCAAAAGAATTGGACTTTCTGAGCTTGTGCAACTCCTCTCCTTGCATTCCCCAGTCCAATTTACCATTAGGCGATCCCCAGTCGGATAAATTAGTCGACATTGGGCTCGAAACGTTTGTGTTGATCAAGTTCCCTGACCGATCAATGAAGCTCTGACTCCTCTTGGCAAATGCTGATGCTCTAGAGTTGAGCATTGCCGCGGCCACTGCCTTAGGCGAGCCCCCCAAACCATTGGGAGGAGACATTTTCCGTGGTATATTCATGGGCGAATCTAGAACACTCTGAGGAGACATTGACATTGCCATAGGCATTGACATCTGCCTCGACATATTGATCGAATTGAAGGCAGATTCGAGGTTAGTCGGGCTCATGTCGCCCATCCTCCCGTTATTACTCCATCTAGGAGACATGACCTGCTGTTGGTGCTGGTGCTGGTGCTGCTGGTGCTGTTGGAATTGGTGCTCCATTTTCATCAACTCCCTTTCAAATTCCATGTCTCTAGCACTCAAACTCGACCTAAGCCTGCTCCCGGGGAGCTGTAGACTAGGAGGGGTACCTCCGAGGTTAGATTTCCCCTGCCACATCACTCCTCCGCCACCTGATGCTCCGTTCTTAGGGGATGACGGAGCAAATGAAGGTGACAACGGAGGAGTCGATATGCAATTATTATTGTTATCAGGGATAGCAGATCCCGTAGAAGCATAAACCGGGCGAAGCTCACACTTCTTATGCGCAAAGAAGCACACCTTCCTCGCACACCCAGTCTCATCCTTACAAAGACGAGTCTTGTACTGAGCAGGGTGCAACCACGACTCAAACACTCCATGAGCGAACTCGCAATCCTCTCCTTTCTTGCAACTCCCCTTCTTAAACTCCGGGCACGGCACGCAAGTGTAGTTGTACTTAGCCGGGTCCCTCCTCCTTGCGTTCTCACCCGGGTGGGCAAACGGGCACTCGGTCCAATCGTGGGTGTACGCTCTCGAACAAGGCTTGATCTTGAAGGAATACATCCTAAACTCATCACTTCCGTACACTCCGTTGTTAATGTCCGGCAAGTCTGATACTGAATATTCCTTCTTCGAACTCGAATCCGAATCAGAATCTGACACGGAATCTGAATCTTGCTGACCCTTGAGTAAGCTATCTAGCTGCCTGCTCTTTGCCGGCAGCTTTGGTAGATTTGGGATTAAATCACATGCCCGATTACCTGAACAATTAACAATCTAATTAATTTCTTGCTAACATAAATTATAACATTAAATCAATTGCTAAAATCATACAATTACAATTAGTATGATTTTATCAATTGGTGTGAACCATATGTTGAGATTCGCCATCTCAACATATCATTCCGTAAAATCCGTACTAACAACTAATCAAATCAATCAAATAATATACTGATCAATCAAATATACTAATAATACTCACCACTGGAATCGAGCAGGTTGACATTAGCCGAGGCGGAAACGAGTCTCAACACGACGGACGAAGAGCACTCAGACCCGCCCGCAACAGCGCAGTGGAGCGCAGTAACGCGGTCCGAACCCGAAACCAAATTAACATCCGATTTCCCAGACTGAACAATATAATCCAACACTTTCACACTCCCATACTGAGCAGCAACCATGAGCGGTGTCCTCTGCTCGTACGACATCTTCTTAGACCCAACGCGTCGCGTGTACCACAAGCCAACCTCGTCAACGAGATGTCCCCGTTGCTCAACGGCTAGTTTAAACCCTTCCACGTCATCCAAAGCCGCCAATTCAAGCAAATACGACGGCGTCATAATACTCTTACTATTATTATTATCTTCCATCTTCATATTCTGTTGTTGTTGTTGTTGTTTCAACTAAGGTTGGAAAATATTATGGAAGCGTATTGAAGAAGATTTGACTCGAAAAAAGTGGGAAGTAATTGGGTTATGAGAGAAAGTTGAGAAATGGGCGGCTCTTATAAAGGAAGAGAGCACCGGCCAAAAGGGAAGAAGAACGAAGATGAGAGGAAAGTGTGACTTTTTTTTCTTCTTATTATTTTATTTATTTATTTATATAATAATAAAAGAAAAAAAAAGGAAAAAATAATAATAAAGCGAGTTGGGCTATTTCTTACTTGGTTCGTTTGTTTTTCAAGGGGGGAGAGGTCAAAAAGTCAAAAGGTCAAAGAGTCAAAGGGGCGTACTACGCGTGTGGGCGTGACTCGGGGGAAATCTGGTCTACTAAATGAAATTCGCATGAAATGAACAACTACTCTTATCTTTCTTTAATTTTGTCTTGTCAATTTTCGCATGATATAATTTTCTTTGCTTAGCTATAAGTGTAACTGTCAGCTTGATTCACGACTATGTTGTTGCATCGTTGTTTTTGGGTTTGAGTTCGTTTTAGTGTCATTAGCTAACTCTATCGGTATTTATGGTTCATTGCTTCGTTTATTTGGTGGTGTTTGGTTTGCGTTGGAGCTAATTTGTTGGTACTATTATGGTTTGGGATATTGTTTCGGTTGAGGATGTCTGGTTTGTTCCGTTGTATGTGTTCCGCTCTTGATTTGAATGGTTGGTGGTTGCATTTACGCTCAAGTTATCAAATGGTTTGCTTCATTGGATTTGGATTATAAAGGGTTTAACTTAGTTGAATCAACCTCAAACTACTAAACAACTCGGTTGTGGAGGTTGTGTCCATCGCGGCATAATTAGCTGCACGATGACATGGCAGATATGCGATATCAACTGTTGCACATATGTATTTCAGTATTTACTTTGTTGCACTAACATCATGCGACAGATCAATGTTGCACTCATGTTTAACTAATTCCAAAGGGATGATCCTAGAAGTCTACTTGTAGACAATAGCAAAATTATCTATACCATAATCAAGTGTGGTAAATTATATGGTTGTGTAGTAAATTTAACATGTTTACAGTAAATTTATGACATTATTAGTAAAATTAACATTGTTACGGATCTATCAATAAAAAGAAATTTGAAATTGATTTAATTCCAAAATCAAGGACCATTAATTGTCTTTTTTTCCTTATAATCCATCATTTGCCAAATTATACGACAAAGTTTAGTGCACCTTTAATTATTTTACTACAAATTAATCATAAACACTTTTTTCACTTGCCTACATATAAACTCCTGGTATTTTCGTCATGTTTGTGTCTAGTAAATCTAATCAGATCTCCGATCCATTGGCAAACTAGCACACCCCCAAAGAGTCAATTAAATTGTCTCCGCTTAAGTGTTAACTTTTAAGAATTTACTTAGTTTGACTGCTGATAGTCTCACACACATGACATGGAGCAGTTTATGTAAAGGTAGAGATAATCTATTTCCTTAAATTAACTTCTACTTGAAGACTTCTTTCAAGTAACTATTTTCCACAAAATGTCAAGTTGCCATCGAAGATTGAAGATGCTTATAAATCATTCTTACATTTGCGTTGTCACCAAGTTTATAATTAACTCATCATTTACTCCCTCCGTTTTTTTGGTTCTTTATATTAATTCAACTCATATATTTAAACGAAATGTAAAAAAATCTAATGAAACAGTGAGAATGTGAATACATTGATATTGTTACGAATAATATACAGATCGCAGCTCAGTTTCTTTTGAACAAATTGTACTCGAGATATTATACCCTTATCCAATAGAATCTCCATACCAATTAAAAAAGTTCTCAAACTTAAGCACGTGGATATATATTTGTTTCGGGGGTGTTACCTTGACACAAAAGTAGGGAAGTCGAGTCACAAGTCACAATGCGTGTTCAAAGACTTGTAGATGTAGAAACAGTACACCAGTAGACAGTGGTACACTTGAGTGGGATCCACGTGATGGACTTTACATGATTAGCCAATCATCGCTCACCACCTACTTTTGTTAGTGCTGGAAAAAAAATGGAAGTGGATTCTTCCCTTTGAATAATTTTACAAGTAGCAAGACCTCCATAGCTCCAATCTCCATACCATACCTCGTAATTATTTGGCTTAACAATAACAATAACAATAACAATAATTGGCTAATTTTTTTTGTTTTTGTTTCTTTTCGGGTTAAATTAATGGCCTTTTAGAGTTCAGCGCCTGTAGAATTAAGAAATTAATCAACCAGGGGATCACTTTGATAAGGATTTTATATTTGGAGAACAATTAGGAGCTTATAGAACTACCACTCCCCTAACTTGGTGGGGTATCGATTTTTGCCGATTTTAACTTGTAAGTTGGGGGATTATTTGTGACGTGTGCCCTTTTGTAGGGGCTCCCTGCTCATCAGCTCATGTTTGATTTTCAATTTACAGTTGGGTTTTTATTATGAGCTATATTCTCTAAACCCCCTAACTTCACGTGGAATGAGCATATGAAGCCAGTCATTTATGATATAAGAAGAAAAAAGAGATAATTTGATTCCTTATCCTTCATTTGTTTATTTTGATTTGCAAGCTATTAATTAACTTATATTCCTCCAATCCAAGTATTCTAAATGTCTAAATCAACTAAAACCGAATTTCATTCGTTCTATTCCTCGTTTACATTAAGAGGATAAAATGTACGGAGTATATAAATGGCAATGAGGATCCCCTGTCCTATTTTCTATGTCACTCCATGTACCTCTCCAATCAAATTTTAGGACAATATTATGACCTTAATAATTTCATTTGTGAGCAAATAACTTGCATTTGTGAGCATGTAACCTTTTTTTTTTTTTCTTTTTTTGAGGTTAATGTGTGCTTGTAATTGGAAGAATATAAATTAGAAAACTAATTAGCCAAACTAGAAGCCCATATTCTCTTTTGGGCCAATTAGTGGCCTGTCTTGAAACCAATTTCCAGCCTGTTATATATGGACTATAAGTTTCTTTTTCTGATAGCTGGGCTTTACAACAGAACGTTGGGTAGGACCTGCATTTCCATCGGGCCAGGAGTTTACTACCTTCTGCTCTAGCCCATCCAATTGAGCCCGATGTATTATAGACCTCAACTACTGAGGTGAGGTATACATTTGATAATTTATCCCGAGTTTCTGTTTTATCACAATTTTATGGGTAAGGATCCTCTAGAGTTTTTCTTTGGTGGAGTTTGTGAAGTTTACCAAAACTAGTAATAAGACAAATGAAAGAATTTTGAAAGACACATACAAAAATCTTAAATTATTTATTCTTACCTTTTTGGGTAAACTCTACCACATAGAGTTCATCTTCAACTCTAGAGGATCTCTACACCAATTTTATATGGGTCGGAATGAATTTACCTAAATTTTTGGCGGATCTTTTATCTTTTTGTACAAAGGAGTACCTAGTACGGTGAGCGGGATTCTAATTCGAGACAATCCTTAGGCGGGTTGATTTTTTAACCATTAAACCAACTTCAATACAACTATACGCATTAACTTCGCGAATCTAGAAGTGAAAACATTTCACCAACTCTCCAGGAAATGCTCAACTAATAGAGAGATTATTGAGGGATGAATATTGAAAAATAAACAATTGTTTCATATTGACCACCGACCGACTTTACATGAAATGTTTAGCAAATTTGTTTTTAATCTCATTGCCATAGCATACATGCATTTTGACCAAAGGCAGAAAGTTTGTGGCTAGATGATGCTTTTAAGTTTTAAGTCTTTGTAAAGGGGTAAAATAACGCATGTATCAGAATGAGCGCCGACCATGATTTTGAGAATTGAGAGTAGTACTCCTATAATATACGTTTACTGCCTTTAATCAATTTCGAACTTCCTACGTGCTTGTTGACCTATAGTTTAAGGAGCGATTTTAACTATACTTAGATGATTAAATAGTAAAAAGAATTAAGGTTGAGAACTATTTCACAGATGTGTTACTGTGTGTTAAACCAACCGACCATATGTCACACAAAAAAGCGCACATATATGGGATGGTTAGTTAGCGACGTCGCACTATAGTGCAAGTGCTTGTCCTAGCAATATGCACTCAATTATTTTGGCCCCAAAAATTACCGAACATGTGGTGATGCAAGAAATCGTTGCAAAATCTTGCCAATTAATTGCTGTGAACGTTAAGAACAGAGTAAACTCGGATACATCTTTTTGGCCAGTTCTTTCCCCCATTTACCCTTTCATTATTAAAAGACTTTATTCCAACGATAGTAAAACTCAATCAAGATACTGTTAGACAGTTTCAGCACGAGATTAATTAATACGGAGTATATCGAAATGGAGGAAGCATACTTACATATTATCGCCGATTGAACAGGCCGAAATTCGAGAAGAAGGCGAGTGGGGGGGTCGGGGAGAAGGACATTTGTAATGAATATGGGGAACAAACAAAACTGAGTGATGTCCAAACACTACCCATACTTTGATAAACTTTCTTTTGAAGGAACTCGAAATAACAAGAACTCTCCAAATTCTATCTTGTGGGCTCGCAGCCTTTTGCGCACCATACTACATTATAAGCCCATAAAATTTAATGAACATGTGCGTTTATTTTTCTGATGGTTTGGTGACAACGCAAGTCGCTCCCTAGCTATGGTTAGATAACGTGAAATCTAGTGGTTTGTTTTTTATTTTTTATTTTTTTATTTTTATGATGATGATGTCTGCATTGGGGGTAGTACCCCTGGGTGTATAGTATAGGAACTGGGGTGTAAGGGCTTCATTGAAATGGCAAGTTCTTGTTTCCTACTTCCATGCTAAATTTTTAGCTACCTTATCTTCTCATTCGTGACTCAAACTACACTACATTTTATGAGCAACACGTGAATATGATCAAATGATCTTTATGAAGTATATGCATATTTTTTAGACTACTATTGATTGGTCTCATACTATGAGTCGGTCTCATAGTAGAACAACTCTTTTAATTGTTATTACCTCGTGGCAATCCATCTTATTTGACCTATGATTTCGAGCGAGATTACTGATGAGAGTAATCGAGAATTCTGGTCACAACATTTGGGAAAAGTTCAAGTCTCTTTGTCTTCGAATAACTTTCATTCTCATGAAGGATCATTGGATTTTCGACAATCATACATTATCACCAACCTTTTCTCCTCTCTTATTATATTGATTAGAAGTGGCGAAAGTACTTATGGAAAAAGGCTTACTCAATAGCTATTTAGTAAGCATAAGATGGTCCGAAATGTAATTTTAACGTTGTTCTTAATGGTCTTGGGGTCTTATGGGTCCGAAGTGGACTTCTAACCTCGTTCTTGCGGAATACAGATTATTCATACCTAATTATTAATTAAGTATCAATCTTCATTTGTTAAAATTTCGTTTGGATATATCTAGGCATTGATCTGGGGCTCAAGCGGATTCTGCGCGCAAGTCGGCTAGGCCTGCGGAAGCAGCGGATCTTCAATAATTGGGGACCTTGGGAAGTGCGCAAGAAGACCATGAGGTTTCCAAAAATAGAGCAACAGAATGAGCAAGTTTCTAAAAATAGGCGAAGTACACGCCATGAAAGATGTGACTCCCATGTTTGCTTCACATGCTGAAACATGTCAGAAGCCCGAGGCACGGGCTTCAAGATTGGAGCAGGTTCTCTGAGCCAATGGACTAGATTTGTCGGCAATCTTCTGCTTCAAGCTACGCTCTGTCCTTTCTTTATTAGTATGTCTTCTTACTAAATTGGTCGTCGGGGAAAAATTAATAATTCACTAGCTAAGCACACCAAGTTTGCGAAAATAATTCAGGAATAAAGTTGCTAATTGTGAAAACGTAAACGGGCCTGGCCGACACCCAAGGAGGAGAGAGAAAGCCCACTTCATAAACCAAGGAGGTTCCATCCTAAAACCAATTGGCAATAGGAGGAGTAACTCCTTGATTTATAAAGTAGACAATTTCTCTCCTCATTTCCAATGTGGGACACTCACATGTGGGTAAATGGGCACTTTCAACACCCCCCTCTCACATGTGAATTCCCTTTAAACCACAGACTGGGCAAACAAAGCAAACTGGGGCTCAATCGGCTCACTACAGTTGCGAAACAAAGGCCCAGCTGTGCAAACGGCCAGTATCAAATACACGAGACCCAGGATCCAACCATGGGCTCTGATACCATGTGAAAACGTAAACGGGCCTGGCCGACACCCAAGGAGGAGAGAGAAAGCCCACTTCATAAACCAAGGAGGTTCCATCCTAAAACCAATTGGCAATAGGAGGAGTAACTCCTTGATTTATAAAGTAGACAATTTCTCTCCTCATTTCCAATGTGGGACACTCACATGTGGGTAAATGGGCACTTTCAACACTAATAATAATCTTAAGTGGGCGTATTTTAAGGACATAACTTCAATTAGTATTTAGACAATATAATGTCCATTGCTCAATGTCAACTTACCGATGGTGATGGAATAGTACTAGCTAGTATACGTGTATCGACTTATCGGTGAGATGAAAAATTGCAAAAGTTATATTGTCCTCTAGAGAAATGGCAACTAGGTTCTTTAATATATAACGATGATGTCCTCCAACTATTTTTCTCTAGATTCAATTTATAGTTGTTAATGTTGGATTTTGACGTGTTCAAGTATGTCAGATATTAATTAACCATATTAACTGTGTGAGTGAAATTTTGGATGACTATATAGAAGATTCTTATCTCCGCTAAAGCTTGTAGAGATCAAAAAGTAAGATCAATACATTGAACTACATACAACTCATCAAATAAGTACGTACGTACGTAGTATATTAAAGTAGTTGACTTGGGAGTAGTTAGCTGAAATCAAAATTAATAGAGTAACGTGACATTTGCTATCCAAGTTGCTTATCACTGTGAGAAACCAACAAAATAATTAGTAGAATGATCTATTCAACAAATAATTTAAATTTGTTCCAGCTCCATTTTTACTTCTTCTTATAAAAAGGTCAAATAAAACAATACATTTCTGATATTCCTATTCTCCGATCCTAACATTAATTACTTAAATAAAATAAAAGTAACAATAACAAGTGATGACTTGCAATTGACAAACTCTATTCAGATATGTCTTGTTGATTTCATACACAACCTATGAAGTAATAGCATCATCCATGACAAAGGTTGATCCACAAATACACCATATTACGTTATACAACCTAATATATACTAGTGTATACTTCGTATGCACATTGACACATTATGTTGAACAATCTGATGTGAGACAATTCTTAATTTATTTTATTCATATAATAGTACTGCGATAGCCGATATATAGTTTATTAAACTTGAAAACCTTGAAAACCCCCATGCACCCCCTATTTTTCCTTAATATGTACAATTATTTATTTAGAGGGAACTTTTTTCAGCTTGATGAGGATGTAATATTGGGTTGATTATTTGCTCGATAAACTACATAAAAAGGGACAATTATTTTCTTCGAACAAATTAAACCTATGCTGACATAGCGATGAATTAAGCTCTTTCGAAAGAGTGAATTCAATTTACTGAGTAATTGTTTGACCTCTCGATGTATAATTCGTTAAAAAAAATTGTTGAACAAATTATAACCCATATATGGCAACTATAATTTGGCTAGCTTCACATTATGAGAGTATAATAATGTTTATCCTATGAGTAATATGATAATTAATGTGATTTGATCCACTGAAATTAAGAGTACTAATTCAACTTCTTAAATGATTGATTATGATTGGATTGTGGCTGTGAGGTCATGACTTGTGTCATTAAATTAGATGCAATATTGCATCGTGTCATTTAACTTGAAATAAATTTGGTAGTGCGTCCACGTGGTGCGATACATGTTAAAACTCCATTTACAATCAATTTAGCTCACTTTCGAATGGTTGTGCTCGAATTCGATCGACTAGCTGAGCCGATAAAGATGATGTAGAATCGATCAACCACATAAGAGTTTAGATGACGAATTTCTTAATTAAGAGTACAATAATTTAAGTATGATTTGACAATAATTTATATATAATGATTAATGAGCACGTATTGTTGGATGAGAGTACCAACAAATGCGAAGATAATTTGTAAATCATTTGAAAGGTAGACTAAATCAACATGGCCTTTTTTTTAGTACATTTACATGCCAATTCATAATGGTCATACATAAATTGATACACAATCAACCATTTTATGCGCCAAACAAGTCATAATGTATATCGATCAATCAATTTTATATAGTCGTATAAATAACAACTTGATCATTCCTAATATTTAAAAACACAAATGTATGGTTTGAAAACGTCGATCAGAAATATTATCTATCTTATTGTATGTTTTAGTAGGCATATTCTACCACGTTCAACGACACAATTTATCAAATCACTGTTTTATCTAAGCAAAGCTAAGCTAGCTAGTTAGCTAGCCGCCCACACTTTTAACACTAACTCCAAAAAAACAAAGGCTAGATATGCTAACCAAACCCCTTTTAATTAATCTTGCGACTTGAAGAACTTTTGGCATCACGTTGCGAGGGTCCCTGAGATTGTTGGCGCCGTTGTATTGTATATGTGCGCGGTTGATGTTACAGCATGTCGGTATGCAAGTCCACTCACACTCTCGTCTTCAATCTCACTCATCACACTCACTCCTCTTGTCTTACACTTCCGTGATAAACATGCTTGTCCATTCAATAACTGGCCATCAATATCAGGAGTAATGTTAACCCAATAGTTAATACGTAAACTCGATTTGTACCTATGGCGAAGTTGTTATATATAGTTGTTAATTGGCCAATGTCAAAAAAAAAAAAAAAAACTCAATAATGTTTTTATTTGGTTGGTAATTTTCCATACCCTTCATTCAAGTATTTTCTTTTGAGAAAATTCTCATCATACCCCTTAGATGAATCAGTGAGCGTACAGATATATAGCTGCCAGACTTTTCGCGGACCAATATTATCAGCTCCCTCGTTGTAGAAGACCATGCAGGGTGGGGTTCCTTCCTAAAACCAATTGGCAATAAAAGCAACCACCATCTTATGATCGAATATAATAGGGAACTAGTCTTCCATAATATTTTTAATGTGGGATAAATCATAAATCCCATTTCGTCACGAGGTTGGTTTTATGTGACCACTTTCTACTTTTGAGTGACAAAGTTTAGTATGAATTAAAAAAAAAAAAATTCTATGGCAAATTGCAAGTGTGCAACTAGAATTATTTTGTGAGAACACAACAACCGGCCGCGGCGTGTATATGCTTCCCGGGAACCTAGATCTTGGATCAATCTTGCGAGATGATCTACTTCTCTTTTTTATATGACTATACGTCTATACCTCATCAATAATGTTAAGAAGTAAAAGTAGTGAAATTGATTTCTTTTTGGCAATTTTGAAAATATTCTAGCATCTTATCACAGAGATACTAAATGAAAAGCATAAAATTAAAGTGAGACAAACGATCCACATTACGCGACTTGCGACTTGACCCGGACATTGACGGATTTAACAAAGTTTCGCCATTATTCACGTTTTGGCAAAAACTTTTGTGGCACGATCATCTTTACTGTAAAATAGGCGACTCAAGTTATGAAGATTCCATCGGAAAAAAGCGAAGGAATTAATTGGAAACGGAAAGAGTCGCCAAATGGTTCACGGCTTCTTGGCGCCGAAAACGAGAGGGTCCGACATCAGACGCCCCGTTTTATTTATTTAATTAATTACACAAATTTCTACTGTTAGCTTGTGCTAAAAAAATTACGGCACATGGCGTCATATTAGTTCTAAACCAATCAGATTTTGCCAATTTTTATACAAGTTTGCGTAAAGTTTTTAACATCTTACTTCACTTTTACACGTTAATTCTATTTTTAATCAGATGCTTTCAGCCCCTAATTCGGCTAAAATGTAATATTATTACTTCTTTTGTGCTACATTCTTTTTGTAGCTTCCATATGATGGTCCGACCCACGATTGTATTGAATCAATCATTATTGGATTAAAAAGGTGTCAAAATCACGATGAAATAAGCGTTAATGTAAGCGTATTTTTCAAAGTCATTAGCACAAACTGGTGTGATCGATTACGCGTTAAGAGCATAACATATATGTCATAGATATGATAAATTACATATTTATCTTATCTCTTAGCACACTTTTTATTTATGAGCGACAGACGGACATAGTTCTTGATTTTGTAACTTCACTGATAATTAATATACTCAATTTTTTGAGTCCATAATGTTAAATAAGTTCTATTATAAAAGGTCATGACTTCTAATTTTTAATCGGTATTGTAGTTGACATAATCAATAGAAGATTCGATTGTTCAATTAATAACTTGAACTACTAATACTGATTGAATTGGATGTCAAAATCAAAATGAAATAGATTGCACAATCACGATGTGTAATCCACTATATAAACCTAATTTACAACTCCAAATCAATTATGTTATTAATGACGACTTATTTATGGGGTTCTTTAATGAGTTTAGCGGCCTGCCGAATTATTGGAGTTTCCAATAACTTAAGTTAAGTGAGAATTACTAATTAATAAATGTAAGCGTATTTTTCAATTGTACAGTCATTAGCACAAACTGGTGTGATTGATTACGCGTTAAGAGCATAACATATATGTCATAAATATGATCAATTACATATTTATCTTATCTCTTAGCATAATTTTTATTTATGAGCGACAGACGAGACATAGTTCTTGATTTTGTAACTTCACTGATAATATACTCAATTTTTTGAGTCCATAATGTTAAATAAGTTCTATTATAAAAGGTCTTGACTTCTAATTTGTAATTGGTATTGTAGTAGTTGACATATTTAACAGACTATTCGATTGTTCATTAATTAGCTTGAACTACTAATATTCATTGGATGTCAAAATCAAAATGAAATAGATTGCACAATCACGATGTGTAATATAATCCACTATAGGAACCTAATTTACAACTCCAAATCGAGTATGTTATTAATGACGACTCATTTATTTGGTTCTTTAATGAGTTTACCGCCAGCCGAATTATAGGATACTTCGTTAACTTAAGTTAAGTGAGAATTACTAATTAATAAATGCGGAAATCACAACAAAAGAATCACATGATTGGACATCAAGTGGCATATAGATTCTTTCTCATTCTCCATTCCTAATTTCCAATCTAATTACATATGGAATTTTCATAATTTTCGCGTCTCACACAATTAATATATGTGGTGATTTGTTGATGAGCACTACTAGTTTTTTTTTTTTTTTGGTACAATGATGAGCACTACTAGTACAAGTACACATACAATTGTAACAAAAAAATAAAAACAAGTACACATACAATGAAATTGTCAAACATTGACATAATTTAATATAATAAATCATTGTATCAGAGGTCGTTATAAAAAACACCGTGAATTATATTCACAGTTTGGGGCTAAAAGATACTTGCAACTTAAATTTATATGGATGAATAGTTCTTGCATGATATAAATATGCGGATGCTTATAAGATGCCCTATACTTCGCAATAAAAGTGTTAACTATATTAATAATATCAATAGTAGTTCTTGCAAAATGCAAATATTTTTCTTGTGAGAAACAATATCCGACTGCTAACCCAACACAAGTAAATGTTCTACCACCGAACCAATTTAATTACTTTGTTATTATTACGATACATACACCCTAGTTCACTCCACAATTTAATTCTTCTGATCTCTTATCTTTTATCTTTTAGTATTATATGTTGTGCCCCGTCACAGTAATACCAGCCTCATCTAACATATCTCGTATCTCGAGTTTTCGATACACTCCACATCAGCAATAGACAAATTATTTTTGTCCATGTCGGCCTGTCATGCTGAAGTAAAGACACCCCAAAATGATCTCGCCACATATACTTCCTTCCGCAAAAAAAGTCAGTCAGTCATTGTCACAATGTCACAGCTTGACATACACACTTCCTCATCTTCCTATTCAACTCGCACGTTTTTTATTCCATTTATCCCACGTTTCGCTATTTATCTCTCTCTTGCTTCCACCCAACATTTGTTCACCCCCCTAACTTCAGTTTAATTTCCTCTGCAAAAAGCCTTTCTCTTCGCAACACTTTGACCCTCTCTCCTCTCTCTTCCCCATCTCTTTAACCCCCCTATAAATTCCGGACTCACCTCAGCTTTCATATCACGCTACATAAAACACATACAAGACAAGTTTACTAATCAAACAAAAGAGAGCGAGGGAGGATGAGTTGTGTACAAGAGTGGCCCGAGCCCATAGTTCGAGTCCAATCCTTGGCCGAAAGCGGGCTAGACCGTATCCCAGACCGCTATGTCAAGCCGATGACAGAGCGGCCCATGGTGGAGCCCGCTGTCGTGACCACTGGCTTGGACAATATCCCACTGATTGACCTGGCAGGCCTCTTATCCAGTGACTCGGACGTGGTCCGAGCTACAAAGGATAAAGTGGCCGAGGCCTGTCGGGAGTGGGGGTTTTTCCAAGCCGTGGGTCATGGCGTCGAGCCTGATCTTATGGACCAGGCTCGACGCATGTGGCGTGAGTTTTTCCATTTACCTATGGAGGAAAAACAAAAGTTTGCCAATAATCCTTGTACCTATGAAGGGTATGGGAGTAGGTTGGGTGTTGAAAAAGGAGCTGTTCTTGATTGGAGTGATTATTACTTCCTTCATTATCTCCCTCCTGTTTTAAAGGATTTTAAGAAATGGCCTGATCAACCCCAAAAACACAGGTACCACTACTCCTTTGAACTTTTATCTAACATAAATCGTCGTATGAAATCGTTATCTGTACTGTTATTATGCATGGTGAATTGGAATACATGCCTAGCTAGATGTTTTCATTTTTAAGCTCTCAACTTCTAATTAATCATGAATATTCATATTCCCTCTATTCCTTTAAATTGTCAACGTTCATAGAGCTCTTTGGCGTATTTAAGTTACAAAGTCATGTATGTATGATTTTGAGAGTAATGTATGCATTTTATTACGATTCAACTTTCAAAGAATGACGGTGTCATTACTCGTTTTCTTATTTCTTGTTGTGAGATCAAGATTATTATTTCACATGTGGGAGGTTTTAATACATATCCTATCCATTATTTCAATTCAGTGGAACTTTTTAATCTAATTTCCATTTTGGTGAATTAATTAACATGCAACCACCTTTTATTATTGATTATTTTTCCCAAAATGGCACTATAATATAAAGGATAAACCAACCCATAGTCTTGAGCCTTGACTCTTGACTCTTGAATTTTATGCAGAGAAATAAGTGTATCATTCTTAAATTACCCAAATTAAAGTTAATGTGTTATGAGACTCCATGCATATATAGCTAGCTTACTAGTACCTTCCCATGCATGTGCACTCTCTTGGTGCGAGAAACTCAAGCGTGGTTTTCTAGAAGTTAACATTTGATTTGAATATTCGGGATTTTCTGAGAGGAAATAGACAATCCCGCACTATCTGAGATTTGCCACGGTTCATACCAAATTCCAACTTTTTTATAAATCGAAGGGAGTAATAATTAACTAGTACTTACACAAATTGAAAACATTATGATTGTTCGATAGAAACTGATATGATAGTTGGCTACTTGGTAGCTAGAGTTATAGGAAGATGCATGCGTGGTGCATATTTAATTTATCGCCGACATGCAAATTGCCAATTCTCTATCTTTCACTAATTTTAGGTCCACTAGCCATATATTTAGTCGATCGCATGTGTGTCTTCCAAACAATGACAAACAAATATATTTGTGGCAATTGATTCGCACTATTCACTAAACTATAAGTTCGATAATACTTGCCCTTTGATGTAATTTGGGGTACGAGGTTTTAGAAAAAGTTTTTTCTTTTTCTCCTCGTACAATTCAACTATTCAAGTTGATAGAATTTGGTGTATATATGTACCTTTCTGAAGTTATACGGAATATAGCGATGATTGTGAGTTACTATTAACACTCGACCACAGATTACGCGTAACACAAAAATGTCACTTTATCCCCATGTTAATTATGTCGTTTTTGTCGTAAATCGTAACATGATCACTAATAGTGCTTATTTGCATTGCAAAATGTAGGGACATTGTGGATGAGTACTTGAAAGAATTGGTGAAATTAAGTGGGAGATTGATGAAAGTTTTATCGAGCAATTTGGGATTAGAAGAGAATTATCTTCAAAATGCATTTGGAGGGGACGATGTTGGAGCTTGTTTAAGGGCTAACTTTTATCCAAAATGCCCACAACCAGATTTGACCCTTGGGCTTTCCTCTCATTCGGATCCGGGCGGGATGACCATTTTGTTGCCCGACAATGATGTTCCGGGTCTCCAAGTTCGTAGGGGAAATAAGTGGATCACTGTTAAACCAGCTCCCCATGCTTTTATCATCAACATTGGAGATCAACTTCAGGTACGTATTAATATTAACGACGATGCATTTATTTTTACTATTGGTCGTCTCGATAGCTTTAATCTAAACACTAATGTTGGATAAATTGTTTCGTGAAATCTGAATGTTCTTACATTTTCTTCGTTGTTTACATTTGTTAACATTTAGTTTCAAAATCTCGAACATATACTATAGTATATAAACGTTAACAAATTAAAAAATCAGAAGTAGTCATCGACATTCATTACATCTGCCCACATTCACGAACTCTTCCTTTGACTATACATGGACAAATAAAGGGAAGCTTAATTAGTCTATTTGGGTGTGTAATTTATTAAATGGATCGGACCATCAAACTATAGACTATCTTCAGTCAAATAACATTTGTAAAACGTGGTCTTTTACAATTTTCTCTAAATGCCGTGCCCCTTAGCTTGCATGTTTGTTGGACACCAACTCTCTACCATCTAGCTAGGTCAAATATTGCGACAGTTTGTTAGTATGGCTGATTAAGACTGCGATTATGCGGGAACTAAATATTTTCTACTTGAAATTTAATAAAACAGTTGGTGTACGTGATGGTATGCGTAATTATCAGCGTATGACCGTAATCATGAAGAATAAAGGTTTTGGATCATAAATTACTGATAATAATATTTTCAAAGATAATGTATGTGTATGTCACCAAAAATCGATTTACTATTACTCTGGCGGTGGGAATTCAATTAAAATGAATGTGATTTGGGTGTTAATAGTTTATTGCTAGTGCTAGTAAGTAGAGTACATATAGTTGTCGATTACAACCGGTCATTGTAAAAGCAATATCGTGGTCATTGAGTTATTTTATTGATCACTCTTCGATATCTGATCATTTGATTGAAACCGAATATAAGTTGGGAAATATTGTAAGACACATGAATTATTGCGTAATTTTGATTAACACAAAGTCTCATTTTTAAGGGTATTGTTAATCCACGGTGTTTTCCAGTCCAAAAGAGCGTGAAATTATAATCCCCTTAATTAAGTGGAAAGAAAATGGTCATCCATGACATAATGATCTCTAAAGTTGTGATGTCCATGACCCCTGGCCCATGTCCTTTACACCAGAAACCCGTCGGTCCAACCCATGTGAAGATTTTGTAGCATAAAATATTCTTCACGTATATATAATGTGATGATCTGACTTGGCAACATCGAGAAGAAAACGTGAATAACCAAAAATGGAAACTTCCAATTTTGCCTTTCTATTTTTGCTGACACTTGGTGGCTGTCCTTCATATTTATGATGTCAAATGCCCTCTTCTTCTCATCCACCTAAAATGATAAACAAACTGTCTGCCATTCGCTCATTGCCCTCTTATCATGGAATGAAAAATCCTTTTTAGCAAGCCCCATCACATGGCAATCAAAATCAGAGTAGGACGATAATACGACATCATTGATCGAATCAGGTGGTCGATAAGATCATAAGATACTCATTTTCAGTATGTATCGTCTCAATCCCACGTCATTCAGTTATTTAGGCACGATTGTATACCCAAGAATCATGTGTTCTACTTACATTCTCTCATTTGATTTTGGGATTGCCTCTAAAACCACATTTTTGCGGATTTATACTGTTAAAGTGCTCACACTCATAAACGTCTTATTTTAAAGGTCAATCACTAAATCAATAGTATCGTATATGAGGGTGTGCCCACACCCTTTTTATGTTGATTACACATTACTCATCGCATTATATGTTGTAGGTACTAAGCAATGCAAATTACAAAAGCGTGGAGCATAGAGTAATAGTGAACCCTAATCTAGAGAGAGTTTCACTGGCATTCTTCTACAATCCAAGAGGAGATTTGTTGCTTGAACCAGCCAAAGAGCTTGTAACCCCAGAAACTCCAGCATTGTATCCGGCTATGACATTTAATGAATATCGGCTTTTTATAAGGACAAAAGGCCCTCGTGGAAAATCCCAAGTCGACTCGTTGAAATCCCCTAGATGATTTGGACTATATATAATGTCCAATTATAAAGTTATCTCTGAAAATGTAATGTAATGTCCAGAAATATAGTAGGACTTTATTCTCGTCGTATGAAATGTACATCCATGTCTTGGTAATATATCTATGCAAATAATAATATGCGCGGTTCTAGCTAGTTAATCCAATCTTATGCAATTTTGCATGTCTTTGTGTACTTTGAATTTGGTTATTATTGTTTTGTGAAATTATTAAGCTTTTCCTAGAACTAGAAGAATAATGATCTAAACATCGTTTTATTTTACTTCTAATTAAAAAGTGGATCGGATGAATATACTAAGAAATAGAGAGCTTTAATATTATATAAGACGACACCCCTACATGCATATTTGTTTAGCCCGACCATTATCATTTCAGGACTAAGGTTTTGTTATTATTGTTGAAAATCTGCGGAATTTGATTTGTAGGGAATATTTGCTACTCCAGCTAGAACTATAGTATATGTACGGTGTTCAATAATTGATTCTATGTACAGAATGAAGGATTCAAATCCAGTGTGTCATTATCAGGGCACTAATTCGATAATCATCAAGCAAACCTTTACCTCAAAGTAAACCATATGACGAATGAAGATCATTAGGATATCATATAGTACGCAAATACGGGTTTAATAGTACTTTTCAAGTGATTACTAGTAATAAGATATCGTAGTAAGGATATTCCAATGCAATAATTCTTATTTGATTAAGATGTTGGTTGTTAGTTTGATACTTTAATGCGGGTATGAACCATGTGGTGTCAATTGCCGTGTATCTAGCTAGTTGCTAGGTATTTTCAGGTTGTCACTATAATGCATCCATATATCTGTTCAATATGCCTTGAAATTCGATATGATTCTATAACAACTTTAGGACGATAATCATAGGATTGTATCAAGACTATCAAATACTTCAATTACGAGCAGTTATAACTGACTAATAGTGATTTACGTGACATATAGTTTGAAATACGCCTATATCATGTTACTCATTTCGTGAAAACAACTTTATTATTGACATGTAATAATCTCAAATGAGAGCATCCAACACGTATGTAGACAGACTAATGGATATGTCAAGTTCACCAAAAATAAATGTTGTAGGGTGTGGGAGCATCACTATCGCAAACTCTCAACCATATCTCAGAAGAGAATTTGGACTGATAATGTCGTGCATAATATAAATGCCAAAGGAATAAATCTATATTTGGGATATTGTCAAATCATAAAGACAACAATGTTTCAAAAAGAACATTTGGCCTGATTAATCAAAGCCTTTTTTTCGGGGATGGTTATCTTCGCAATATTTGTTCAGGGCGTGTGATATACGCTCACAAGTAGGGCATGTATTAGGCACAAAATGTGGCATGAAATAGTCGAATCAAAACATAGAGATATATATCAGACCTTTTTTTTCCGAAAGTGCATAATAATGCAATTTTTACTTTTTTTTTTGGAATGCAATTTCTACTTTGAGATCGAGTATTAGATGAATTCCTTTGTCCAAAAAAGGGTTTATAGACGAATTAACATAATGAATAAAATCACATGCAAAATTACTTAAGTTGCTGAAATTATTGCGTTAGACAGGACAAACGATGAGTCCCGAAGACATTTTCGGGCCTCAATCTTGTGTTAGAGATGACTGAAACATCAATCCCCCTCGAATACTTTGTCAACTAAGCCAAAATAGCACATGTCTAATACTTTTTCCAATGAACAAATATAGGAGAATGATAGTGTGTCAAGTGATAATTACACGACGATATGCAACTGATCCATACCACCCGAGTTCACTCAAACATCGTGGATTAGTTTAAGATTCATATGAAATTAGGGAATCCAGTATTTTAGGGTGGACATAATGCCACGATAGAGATAAACTATTCTACGGTAGCCTCTCTCTGTCACGTGTACCGCGGCAACCTCTATCTTAGAACAAGTTGTAACTTACAAGTGACGCATTTTTAATCAACTTGTTTTTACTTCGCATACATTCAACATTACTGTACGAGGGTGGCCTATTGAACCATTCTTCTTTATATAACCATAGATTCACCACATGAGATACTTTGGTTAATCCAAAAATAGCAACCAAACAATGTACAACAAACACAGATCTTTCGGATGAGATCAGCTATGGAGAAATCTTATCTGTCTCACCTGCACAAAATGTCATATTCGACGAAAAACATTGAATGTCGATGCCCACCAGGCCACCACCTTAAACATGACAGACCAACTCAAACGAAGAGGCAGATGGAATTGGCAATTCAGGTCATGGGTCGTGTTCGTATTAAATTCTGTGTAATTTCGGATTTTCCCCGAAGACAAGATATGACCAGATACATACCAAAATACAATACGAGTATATCATAGCAAGATAAGTAAGATTTTGGCGACGTTGCCGACGTATCAACTTGTTTGTCTCGTTCAATTTCACGTGTCTCTTAGTAAATTTGGGGCTGCGCGCTCCATATTGTGGTATCGTATCGGGTCAGTAATTGTGAACTCCAGATTGAGGCCAGAAATCTCGATGTTGTTGTCTACATTCTACAAGTCAATTAAAACGGTAAGTTACCTATGAAAGACAACGATTGTTAAGCTCTGCGTATGGCTAGGCTCCTAGTTAAGCGTAATGTGAACGGCGAACCCCAAATGTCCTATCATTAGGCAATGTCAGTCATTTCTGGGCTAATACAAGAAGAACGAGTACATGGACATTATGAAAATGAAGGTGGATCAAATCAACGAGACGAGACGACTTTAAAGCCTGCAGAGAGCTATATTCGCAGTCTGACAATCAGCAAGAAAGCAAAACTTCTAAAATTAGCACCGTCATCTGCAGCAACCACCCTAAAATAAGCATATTAAGCACATAAATATAGATTCTGAAATCGAATTACAGGACAGCTTGGACAGTAGTCAGTTAGTCACAGTACACATATTTAGACAGAGACCTGCAGTCTGAAAAATGAACTCGGAAAACAACGGGGTGTGAACCAATGGCAAGAATTGCCAGGAGCGCGCACTATAATATGTGCAAAGAAAACGAAGAGAATTACTAACCTTTCGCCTGTATCTTTGATTCAGTCCGCGCCATCTGTAGAGTCTGCTACATGATAAACTTTCGTCTGTACTGCCAAATCTTAAGGCTTCTACATAAAACAAATCCAGAACTTGATGCCAAGTCTCCAACCAAAATTCAGTAACGGTGTGACTAAGAAGATACTTGCTTGGGTTTTAAACCTGGAAACAGGAAACTTAAACTATGGGGATCTGCTTGTGCCCTTAATTAGTCATGTTGGCTTTAAGAGTGTGAAGGAACCGATTGAAACAGTCCGATCTCTAGCAAGAAGGTCCGACCCTCGGATATTTCTGTACTAGACCACGAAGGATAAGTTCAGGGCCTATAGGCACTTGGTTTATCTTAATCACATAACACAAGTCCTGAAATGCAGCTCTCTAACAACTTCAAGATACATCCATGATATGCAACATTTTAGCATCATTGCAGAGACATTACATGGGCATACAAACACACAGACAGCCTCAGCAAATATTCACGAGATATATTCACATACACTTTAAATATCAAACTCGACTACACAAACTTTATTGCATATCTAACATCATGTATAAACACATGAAAGACCTTACACAGCTACTACAAGATGAAAGCTTATATGGAGTGTTTATTAAAGCCGATGTATGCTTAAACTATACTATGTACATTTGGCATATAACAAACCTCTGTCACGTCACTCTGATTTTAGAAGGCAGGCAAAGTCCCTCAACTTGCTCTGCTGTGTGCAGGGGCTCGCCTTCACAGGTAACGAGCATTACAATGGAATGAGAGGCCAAGTGACATATCTTTTGTGCTTCAGCAAAACCTTTTCTAAGAACCTCATCAATCCAATCACCAATCTTTTTCTCACTTGCGGATAAGCAGGCAGCTGCTATCAACTGGTCCATGGCTTTTGGTTCGATTTCTAGAACACACTTGGAATCAGTCACTTCACAGAAAGTCCCATGGACCAACTTGAGAACATTTGCAGCCAATGCATCGTAATTGTAGGGATCAAAAACCACTTTAACCAAAGTCTTATCTAGTACCTGATCTGAGAGCTCCTCTAACCAAGACACAGTACTTTTGCTTTCATGCACTATGTCGGTATCCCCATAATTAGTAGTATCTTTTTCAGTAACATCTGGTGGCAGGTTCAAATCCAAAGATATGCTTGACCCCTTGTGTGGCCGCTTAAATTGATCCACAGTAACACACTGTGGATTGGTTTCATGTGTACCATTCAGTTTCCGTTTGCACAACAATATGTGACGAGGGAGGTTCTTTTCTGGCACAATCATGAACGAATTATGGTCAGTGTTATAGTCTTGAACATCTTTAACCACAAGTTGAAGTGGCCAGCCTTTTGCTCTTTCAATCCTTGCCTCCGAAAACTTGGATAATTCCCCTCTCAAAGGAGATGTTGAACAATCCTCTAAACTCCTTGAGGTTAACACAAAAACTCTATTGGAAATTGAAACTTCCCTTCCAAACGAGTCTGAGAATTTTCCATTCTTGATAGCCTTTGACAAACTTTGCTGAGTTACTGGATCCGCAGAATGGACATTCTCAAGGAGTACAACACAACATGGTGTCTTGCGCAACTCCTCAGCAATGTGATCAACAACAGTTCTACCTCGGGATCTTGCATCATTACCGCTTATTATTTGGTAGCCAAATATTTTTTTCTGATGGACTACCTCATCTTCAGAGCACAAATTGACGTGAACGAAGTATTTGTTGCTTCCATACAAAATCTCAGCCAAGGCTAGAGCAGTTTTCCTCTTACCAAATATGTCTGGTCCAACGAGATGCAGCCAAATATCTTCTCTGAGAGCTGATCTTTGGTGGCTTCCGTTACTGATCCAGGACTGTGCAACTATCTGGCTGACAACTCTGAGAGCATCACTTTGCCTACCAACTCTTTCAAAAAGAGCTTTGAAGAGTGACTTAAAATTATTTGCAGCGTGACCAGCAAAATAGGCATGGTTTGAGTTCTTAACCACATGACAATCAGCGTCTGCTTTCTTCTGTTGCTTACTAGCTTGAGAAAATAGATCCAGCCCGAGATCTGTCATTACAGAAACCCCAGAGGAGGGGGATGTTTGAGCATCATCCACACCAGAAACGCACAAATTGTAAGGAGAGCAAGACCCATCTGCACGAAGATGTTCAGTTTTTGAGGGACTTGTCGAGAGCTTGGCAAAGAATTTGTCGTTCTCATTCATAAGTGATCCTGAATGAACTTGCTTGTTAGATTGAGGTATCAGCTGCTTATGACAATCTCTGGACACACATGGGTTGATTTTTGCATTGTCACATTGCTTAAAACAGAAACCAGTAGAGCAGCTGCTGTCATTGGAAAGAGTCTTCACCTTTTGTACAGCACGACCCCCATCACTGGTTGGAGGTTGAAAAGAAACTGAATTTAGATATGGTAGATTCGGATTTGGACATTTGGACATTTCCAACTTTCTCTGCAATCCAGCCACTGTATCATTCAGCAACATTGCACCATGTTTGGCCTGCACTGAAGAGAGAGAAGATGGTTTTCACAAAGGGTAATAAAAAAGTCGACATATTTTCATGTATGACAAAGAAGAAAGGCCTTCAGCCACACTCTGAATGAGGTAACAGGCACAACTTACCTACACAGAGGGAATGAGGGATAGCCTGGCAAATCATATTTACGCAGGTTTACAGTAGTCACTACAGGTTCTACATCAGAAATCAGATTTCCAAAGCTACCAGTGGATCCACTAGCTGTGTCCCTTCCGAAATTATAAAAGTGGAGCATTTACAAACTTAATTTCCCAATCATCCTATAAACAGAATATAATATGAATAGCTAAAGGATCAAAGGTCAGACTCTGTATTTATATTATTAATCTGACCTCGTATGTCATTCATATTCCAGTTTGCTATATCGAAGAAGTGTTAGTAATTTAAACAAGACAATAAATGTTTTAAGACAATAAGAAAACATTTTCTAATTGAGAGTGAATATATTGTGGTTAGAGAAGGCACTTATGGACGGTTAGTACACTTCATTGTAGCAACTTCGCTACTTAAAAAGAGTAGAATATCTACATTCTACTCACGACTGATTCTTAGAAGTTTAAAAGAGATTCTCTCCATCTCTTCCTACACTACTTAGATTCTACAGAACACATGCATAAGAGGTCAAACTAAAGCATAACTGAATCTGAATTGTCAAGGAATTCACATAAGTAGAGTATTGTACCTTCAAATGATCCAATGAACTATCCGCTTCAAGATCGACGACTGAAGCCACTAATCCCCTCTTTGTAAGCGTTGTTACATCATGCTGAAGCTTTCCATCGAATACATTGTTGGTGGCACATTGAAATGAGCTGCTGAATGTACCCTTGGGATCGTAAGGAGATGAGAAGAACCCGCCAAATGGAACAAACGACCCCATCAAGCTGTTATCATTATCATGGACAAGCAACTGTGAGATTCAACACAGACGCCAGGTCAGATAAGGCAGAACTATCATCAAAGTCAAACTTCAGGAAGTTCAAGTGCGAGCTGGAAGCCTGGAAATGCCAACTTATACAAGACACTAAAGCTAGAGATTACTTAAGTAAATGAGCCATAAAACTGTGATCTGTAAGTCAATAACAATACAGAATAGAGTAGATGGCAGAGGATGATACTGAATGCACAGCAAATATATGAACCAATAGTCTAACTGAACAAGTATTTCTAGGGGAACTCGAGTTAAACCTTTAACATGTCTATCACACGCATAATCCTTCAAAGTGCTTTCAAGAGCTAAAAACTTTTGTGTTAAAAAGAAAACTCCAAGGTTATTTTTAGGTCTATTACAGGATCGTGCACCCTACATCTCACATTAGATCATCAACAAACATTTATTGTGTCTTTTGTAATAGCATTCCTACAGTCAGGGCCAAGATGAATAAATCCTTCGAAATGCTACATTTCTTCAGAAATTATGCATCCAGAACCCTATGTAGTTCATGATCAAATGTCTTCTTTTGTAAAAGTAGAAAGTGCAGTCAAAGCTTGCAAAACAAGGGCTTAAGTACTTAGGTCGTCCTACAACCAAGCTTACATATAATCGACACGTAAACAGCCTATTCATGTAGTACCTTCAAATATCATGTCCTTGTGATATAATAAACCAAATACAACTACAGAACTTGGAAACAGCAACTCGAGTACCAAACATGCTGGATTTCAGAGAGTACACAGAGATGCCATCTTTTCAAAATGACTACTATGCAAGTATGTGTGACTTAAGATGCAATTCTCATTTACTATCAACCTCTCTTTACTGAAAGCATCTTAAATCATATAGCAGTCTGCTAAACTTAATTTCACCGGGCACAGATACGACTATACAAAAATCTACGAAAAGTATTTTTCACTCAACAGTCATGTACAACCCATCACTGAGCTGAAGTATTGCACCTAATGATCCTTAAATTGCGTAGGGCATCAGGAAAACAAATTACATTGAAGGCGGTCCAAGGCCATACAGAAGACGAACCCACCCCAAAAACAACCTCTGAAAGAACCAGAAACAAAGGATAATAACAAACTAAGACTACTTATACACATGCTAAAATTCTCACCTTATTAGATTTTTAGATGCACTACTTCATACAATCATCTAAAAGCTGATTAAGTCTACATACTAAAACAACTACTTCATACAATTATCAAGCAATTTGCAGGGGTTTTATTAAGTCTACATTTTAAAACAGCCAAGTATAAATTTCATTATCATTACCCATATATACTCATGGAAGACAGACAACATGATCATATAAAAACTTAAACTTGTGTTTGAAGCCAAACCAACTTACCTAGACTTGAAGCAAGATTCACCCATAGAAGGCTTGATAGAGGTAATGGGCAAAGGCTGCAAATCCCAATCCTTATCAATCAATGGAAATCTCCTCATAAACTCCATATAAGTCTGATCATTAGCGGCCGATCCCATAACCCAAACTCTACTACCATGAACCTCAATCAACTTAGTTAACTTCCTAATAACGCAATTCACCAAATCCAACTCACACCCTTCCTCCCCCTTCCCTAAAAAACCCCTCACATTCCCAACATGAACAATCAACCCAACTCCTAAACATTGCTCAGCCATCAATTCAACCTCCTTAAACCTCATTTCAATACCATCACACCCTAATTTCGCGGTCGAAAACTTGGAAACTTCTTCCTCAATAGAAACCACATTGATCCCATACAAATCCATAGGCAAGATACCATCTTTTCTCCTCTCTAAAACCTCCACAAAACCCTTGACTACCTCATTAGCACAAACACCAACAAGCAAAGGATTCCTCCCTTTCTTCCTCATTAACACGTCCACAACCCTTCTATACTCCCCCTCCACATCCCATGACCCGGAAAACGGAACCCGGACCCGGCGAAAACCCGGGTCCGGGTACCGAAACAAACCCTGAAAAGGCCTTAATACAGCTAATTTCACATCAAAACTATTAAACCCTGCATCATTAAACACTCTACTAACAATCGGATCATCAAGAATCGACAAAATTAAATGTTGTAAGTCCACTTTAACACCGTTAGATGATGAAACACTACCAAAGTTTTGATCTTGCATAACAAGATTACTACTTTTAACGGCCATGATGCAATCAGGGTGTCTCCTCTGATTAGCTTGTGACCGTTTGATCGCAGCCATAAGAGAATTCGACACGTGGGGCTCATCCACACGATGCTGTGACATCGGCAACCTGTCAAGCGACACAGACAGACAAAACTCGAGAGCTTTAAGCTGAAGTTTCGGGTTATAAAACGCTGCGTTTCGTGCTCTAATGCATGCTTCTTTGAGCTGTGAACAAGGTGACAGAGCAAGGAAAGATGACACGGCATGTAACGACGTCGTTTGAGGGTGGCCACGTCGGCGCGCCACGCACACTGCCTCGTCAAGCGCGTGGGAAGCTTCTGTGTTTAAGCATTGCTTTGCTAAGTTTACTGGTGTTGGCATACTGTTGCCCCCCAAAATGAGACCATATAATATAAAGTTTTAATAATTGTATATTATATGGTTTTGAAATGTGATTTTTTTTTTAGGGTAAAAGTGTGATGAGAGGGAGAATATTTAATGGTGGGTTATGAGAGAAGGTGTTTGCTGGGGTGGTGGAGGGTGGGACCGCCATTGAGGCATTTTGTCGAACACATGGTGGGCATATATTCGAGTATAATATCATCTGGGATTTGTGGTATAGTGATGAAGAAGCTTTCTTTTTTTTTCTGGGTGTTGATTGGAGAAAACAGTGGGAAGAATTGTACAGATTGATGGAGAGATGTCAAATGGTTGAAACTGTAGTCAGACTGTAGGTTGTGCGCAAGATGGAAACGTAATTATGAAGATTGGACGATAGAGAGGGTGAGTGAGTGTGTGAGTGAGTGTGTGTGTGTGTGAGATTTTGGAATCTAAAAAGCTTGCGACTTTCACAAGTCAAATAGTGAATTAGTGAGTTTTGTGGTCCGTTGTTGAGAATTACTATACCCCTACAAGTGAATTAGCGTCGGCATGAGTGAGACTTTCGGAAGTATCCCAATTCGCTAAACTTAATCGAATCGTCAACTTAAGGAATATTACGTATAATGTATATCAGGAAAGTGTTAGATTTACATTGGGAAAAAAAGGTTAAGAAAGATCAACTTTCGGAAATATACGTCATTGATTCTCAGGTCTGTAATGGTGTGTTTTAGTTTCGCACCATTAGCTTGGAACTTTTTAGACCCTGTGCGATTCAACTTATTCAAGTGTTTTCAAATCAGATCAGATTTATTCAAATCAAATCAAATCAGATCAGTTTTGTTCAAATCAAATCAAATCAAATCAGATCAAAATTATCCAAATAACAATCAATGAATCTAATCTATTTTTAGTTATTAACTCGTCTAATTGCAGTTAATTAATCAATTCATTCGGTTCAGATCAAATCAAATCAAGTTTATTCAAATCAAATCAAATCAGATCAGTTCAATTTAAATCAAATCAAATCAGATCAGAATAATGCAATCCAATCGCACAGGGCCTTAGTCTAAGACTTGCTAGTGACCTTAGTGTATTGTTTAGTCAAGTGCAATTAGTGCTATGGTATTAAGGCCCCAATGTCTCATTAGCGTATTTGAGAGAGAGCCCATGTTGTACTCATGGTTTGTTTTTGTACCTCTCCAACAAACAACTCACATGTCTCTAACTCCAAACTAGAGTGCAATATATTGAGGGGGGCCTAAAAATCAAAATTGTGATTGAGGTATTGTCTAAGTCCTACCATTTCCATTATTCCATATACATGGTGCCCGTATAATTATCTCATCTGTTTCATAACTTGTATGAGATCTCCTCGGAATAACTTATAGTGAACTTAAGCGATAGAGTTAATGATCTAGATTTTGAAATATTAGCTCTTTATCCAAAAGAAAATTATGAGGTTTACTTGCTTTGGTCTCGTAATAAACTATGGTAGTGAAACAAAATTTTGTATGTTACATTTAGGAGAGGTTACTCACTACAAGTATAAAACCATTATCTGCAGATTTTTCCAAATTTGAGATCTAAGTTGAGGTACAATTAGTTGAACAGTGTTCTTCAGATCAATAATAGGCTTTCGAGTAGGTGTTCTAATACTCGCTCCAGATGTCAAAAATCAAAATAGATATCGGAAAAAAGCATGAGCACTCTTTAGAGCTTGTAATGTCGTGAGTCTAACACCATAATGCTCTACATACATCAAAGACCCAATAGATAGATGGTAGTACAAGGATAGTGTGATTCAAGCATCTTCAATTCGAATGTGGCAATATGATGACCAACCAATTTGAGGAACATAGTTTTATTGCATGTATGATTGAGAGGAAGGGGCCTAGGAACCTTTTCTTGGAATATGACTTTTATAAGGTGAGAAAATGAAGTATCACCAAAGAGGTTGTATTCCCTATTTCCCTCAAAAAGACAACTAATAGAAAGAGGGGTGGAAAAGTAATTAGAACTTTTAAGGATGTAGCATTGGTCCATTTTGGGACCAACACCTACAAAGATTATGAGAAAAGCAAGTGATCCTTTTTTCTTAGGAGATGAAGAATGTATGGTTACTTGTTTGTAAAACACCAATGTGTACGAACAGCACATTTTGAACAACTATATCATAAACTTTTCGTTGAGATAGCTATTTAAGATGGCATCAGCACCTCATCGACCATGAAGTCTCGAGTTCAAATCCTGATAACCCCCTTCTTTATCAAGTGAACTCTCACGGACATGGCATGGATGAGCTTGTGCATTATCGATCTCCACCCTTTAAGCCTAAAGGGTATTCTATGCAAGATTCAACGTAATATAACGGCCATAAACCATAAGTCATCTATTCTATAGCAAAATCTGCTCTTAGTCAAATCAATAAAAGTTTAAACTAATAATTGAGACCCAATAATTGGTCTTGTATCTTTACAAGCATTATGAGAAACTCTAGAGCCGTGTTGCCTTACAACACTACGGTTATCTAACTCGTTATTTTAATTAAATGTACTCCCTCCGTTTCTTTTGTTTCTTTACGTTTCGCTTGAATTCCTCTCACATATTCAAACGAAACGTAAAGAACCAAAAGAAACGGAGGGAGTATGAACTTTTCACCATTATTGCGAACTACGAATGTTTTTGGTATGAGTAGCAATAACAAATGTATGCATCATTGCATCAATAGATGAAAGTTCTCAAAACAGGTGGCGATCAACATTTCTGATGTCACGATTGAAATTGATCTCACAGATATTTCATTGTCAATTCTTTGGAAAGATTAAGGTGAAAGTGGTCACGAATATATGGTCAACTGTCACATCACTTTTTCCCCATTGAAAAGTGCTAGGGGCCTAGGGCACACACATTATACGAAATGAGAACGAAGATATGAATTTTATGATGGACACATACTTGTCGCAAAAAGAGTGTATTGGACATGACTCCAATTCGAGGGCCATGATATTTTGGCCTCCTTTCTCGTGCAAGAGGTTTTCGATTTATGTACTGCGTTAATGATAGCAAGTTATAATTGGCTTTTGCAATTTGGCATCCTCACATTAGTAGGTAGCTTTTTATAGAATCAGCTATCTTTTAAAAAAATCAACTTTCACAATGATCTTGTTATCGAAATGACAGCATTCGACTACATTTCGAGTGGAAAATACTTGAGAACAGTTGATGATTACTAAACTTATATTGCCACCGAATAACAAAAGGTTATGGTTGCTAAGTTCTTATTTTGGTTTTTCCAAAGTTCTAGAAATCCTTAATGACATTAAGTCGTAATAAAATTCATTAATTTGTAAAGTATCTCACATTACTTCATAGATATCACATTCTTTATGATATATATCAAAACATATAAACTAGACCAAATATTCTATTCCTCTCCACACCAAGCGTCTTCATGTTTAAACACCCTCACAATCACACAGTATTTCCGATCTTTCCATATTGTCTCAATTTCACGCACATATTTGCGCATTGTCTATCTTATCTAGTCATTAAGCTTATAGTCTAGTATCTTCATCTCAAGCATTAAGCTAATCTTTTTTTTGCATCAACATGATGGCACGATGAGAATTGCTTTCATTTTACAACCCACAACATGAGTTAAATCCTTGCAAATATCGAATATTCTAACTCGACGGTCCAAATTCCGTTGAAATTGTGCATCCGTGCCATAGTACGTAGCAATGTAGCATAGAGAATGTGACATGAGGTATACCACTTTGGCACATTCCTTTTCCAAAGAATGAACAATGAAATGACCCTCCACCATAAAACAATAAAGGGTATTAGCCACTTAATAAAAATGTCCCATTTCCAAAATCATTTTAATTTGGTGAATTTGTATGGCGATATCCACCCAAATACCCAATGCCCCCACCAATTACCATATAGTACTCCTTGTTGAAGTGGGTTTTCTGTTTTCTCTTCTCTTATTGATGAACATTTTATAGGTAACTCATGAGTCGCGAGTGGTAAGATTAAATGGTAAGCAACTTGATTTTGCTTTATGAGGTTTATAATTTGAGCTCTACCAGACTAGCAAATTATAAGATTACGATGGTGAAAACAACCTTTTGAAAAAACAAACCAGTTCAATACAATTTGATTTTGTAGGTAAGTTTCATTTTTGTTCAATTCTTTTGTGTTTGATACGCAATGGGCTGCAATTTATTTATTTAACCCAATCCTTCAAATCAAAGCGAGATATACTGATGGGCTTCCACAAAAGTTGAATGATGGGCCGGACTCCAGTGAATGCGTTATTGGGCTTACTTGTCAGTGACAAACTCCCGACTAACCCAAAAACACTAGAACCGGGTTCACAACACAATACAAAAAACTGGGAATTTCCAACTTTCTCCTTCAAAAAATGGCAATGCAAATTTATTATTTTTTTTTTCCTGAGGTGAAGTTTACAACTTACTCCATCAAAGAAGTCATTAGCTCGGAACTCGAAACGAGTTTTTCCCGCTTAAATGAACAATGTTCTCGATTTCTTTCCTCATCGGCACATTGCATTTAAACGCGACATTTCGAAAATACCAAAATCCAAGCGTAGTAGATTTGATTAATACGACTATACGAGTGTCACTGTAACCAAGTTGATACATAACTTTCTAGTCACCAACAACAAATTTCAAGTTCGACCTAGGAACATCGGTTGATGTAAAGGTTTAAGTTTAGTGACTGAATCCGATTTCCTATTTCGTAGTGGCTACTTTGTGGAACACTACTATTTCTGATCCACTAATCGGGTCGATGACCAATACTCCGTATAATGCAGTTAGAGAAGTGAGACTCGAACTACAAGTCTACAATATCAGTATTTTTGTTCGATTTTAATCACTAGATCAAGACAATATTGGACAAACCGTGATTTTCAACAAAAGTAATCGCATTTATGACAGGAATACATGAATTTCAGAACTATTTCCGACATGGGCAGGAGATGCTGTTCATGGCGGATCACACGTGAATGCGAGTTAAAAGTTCTGAGAGTGGAATAAAAGGATTGTCAGCTTGTCAGTAATAATCCTACGATTAATCTTCTTTAATACACTACTCAATTAATTGTCCCGCTCAGTTAATTCAAAACTTAAAGTCTCAATTTAATTATGCTACACAGATTCTTAACCTACCTGCTTTTTAATAATTTGACAAAAAAAGTGATTATGCCTTTTCTTTGCACCAAATCCGTCACCTTGTTGGTTCTTTTCTTGGGCATCTTGTTTTTTCTCTTTATTCTTGAACTAAGCTAAAGCTTAATCTTCCAAATTCGAAAAAATGTCGAGGTTTTAGAACTAGTACCGAAAAACACTATCTTCCTTATGCACAATCACCAGGAGGGACGGGATGGTGGATGACACTGTTATTTAATTAACACACATAACACATTTAACTTTTTTATATTCTCAACCAACACTTTAATTGATTAGACGATTTATTATGCTAGCTTAAAAACTCTTAAAAAAAATTATCAATTTCAACAATATTATTATACTCCGTACTCTACAAGAAGATTGCAAGTTGCGCAATAGAGCTCAATTTGCTGATGTTACGGGTTTGATGCTAAAGATGGGATATACCATCTTATTGAATAGCTTTGTTGATCTTTCTTCAATAATTTGACCTGACTAATTTAAAATTTAGTTGAATTTTTATCTTTTCAATATTCAACAAATTACTTAATGAACATATAATGTGTAAGCTAAGTCTTTTCTCTGAAGTCAGTGAATTGAGGTCTGATAGTCATCCTTGGTGGCTAATTTCACACAGAACGCACAATTCTTCTATAACTAATAAACAAACGTAATTACCTTAAGAAAAAGGCAACGCCGTAAATAATTGTAAGTTGTACTCCCTCCATTTCAAAATATATGACGTTTTCGAGTTACGAGACACTTATTTACACTTCGATATCTCTCAAAATATAAGGGTAAAAGTTATGAAATTATGATCATGTGAAACTATATTTCATAACGAATCCAATGGTATAATTTTTATAATTTTTGACAAGATATTTTTTCATAAAATTGAAAGTCAAAACTTGCCTCGTAACTTGAAAACGTCATATATTTTGGCATGGAGGGAGTAACTTACATGATGTTAAATCGTTTGCAAGAAGCTTTAAATTCTTTTTCCTTTCCGGGTTTGCAAAACTTGTCAAGATGCCATCTTGGATTCTTGGTGGTATAGTTACGGTGATGCTACTTTAGAAGTTAGTGAGCTACTTTTATATGAACAATCGTGAGTTACTCGCATATTGTCCAAACTATGTTGTGAAGTCTCCCAAATTTGCGAGTGACGTCCGATTTACCTTCTTTGTTTATTGGTATCAGACGGAAGAAAATGAAAATTCGGGATATCTAGTTTTTTTCTCCGGGAAAGAGGGTTGGTAGGAACAAATATGGTGAATTACTACCATTGAAGAACAAACTTAGTGAGACACTGATATGTGTGGTGTTGGGTGGTATGGTCACAGTTGAAGGACTACTTTCTTAAATCAATTGGAGTAAATTTTACTACACAATGACACAAAGTTAATGGATGATTAATAGGTTATCGGCTATGAAAATTATTCAATCAACTACCTGAATTGAATTAATGGGTATTGATGTATTTTGTCTTTCAATTCATATGGCCATAAAGGTCATACAATTCACCCAAATACAAATAACTAGCTCACAACAATTGAGTAGATTAGCTATGTTAAAAAAAAAACACATTTTAAAATTCGAAAGTTTACCGAAAATGTGTCAAAATCAAGTTACTAGATGTGTTCATGCTAGGTTGATCTCAAGTTTCCTCTTCCTTTTATATACGTGATGTTCAACATTGTACAATGGTCAATGGCTAGCAATTCTCCATACGAGGTGGCTAACCCACTAAAGATATCCGCAAAAGTAAAGAATCCAAAGGTTAAGGGTTGTCCAAAACGAGTTACAACTTACAAGCTAAGTTAGGTTGATCCCAAGTTATGTGATGTTCCACACGGTACACATTCCCTCCATCATCAACATCTGTGTCATTCTGTGGGCCCGATGCTTCGGACCGTGCAATGACTAACAATTCTCCATATATCACATAGCTAACCCACTAATAATACCCCAAAAAGTAAAGATTCCAAAGGTTAAGGGTTGTCCAAAACTAATTGCAAGTTAGGTTGATCTCAAGTTACGTGATGCTCTACACCATACACATTTCCACAATGCCACCATCATCATCATCTGTGTCATTATGTGCGCCCGATGCTTTGGACCGTGCAATGACTAGCAGTTCTCCATAGACTGCATAGGTAACCCACTAATGTCCCAAAAAAAAGTAAAGAATCCAAAGGCTAAAGGTTGCCCCAAACCAATTGAGACTTAGTTGAGAAAATCTCAACTCTCCCAATGTTGTTGGCATAACATACATACAAGTTAGCACAACACAACCCTCTCTCATTCTCTCTAGTAGAGTATCCAACAAGGAGCATCAAACTACCTACTTCTGTCTGTCTTTCTACTGATGAATGTCACAGACTGACAACCTTTCCCTCTCTCCTCCCTCCTCTCTCCTAAAACAAAAGCATGACACAAACATGAATAGACTGAATAACCAAGAAAGAAAGAAAGAAAGAAAGAAACCATCTTTTTTTTTTTTTTTTGCAAAGTCTTGAGTATTGACCTCTCACCTTTCTCTCTCTCCAACCTTACTCATCATCATCACCTATTATGACTCTTTATTTTTTTCTCTCTTACCCCACTTCTCCTTCTTCTTTTTCCCCTTTATTAACAACAACTACAATTATACAAGAATTGTTTTTTCATTTGATATTGAATTCTAATTCTAATTATAATAAAGTTGTTGAATTTTTATTTATCAAATGGGGGAGGTCCAACTTGTTCTGGAATTTCTTAGGAAAAATGGGTTCCAACATGTTGAATTTGCATTAAAACAAGATCTTACTGAAAAGAGTAGTAATAGTGAAGTTATTAAGAGTGGTAGTGATGGGTCTTTTTGTGATTTGGAGAAGTTTCTTTTTCCGATGATGCCACCTCCGGTGAAACTTCCGGCAAGTTCTTCCCGGAGCCGGCTAGCTGTTGTGTCGGGTTCCGGGTCGGGTCATGATGAGTCAGGGGATGATGATTTCAAGAGTTTGGAGTCTTCTACTTCTGCCAGTGCTGGTGTCTGCTCTTCAGGTTTATTTCTTGAATTGCCTTTTTTTTCTGTTAGTTTTTACATGAATTGTTGGTAATGTTGAGGTTATTATAAATGTGGGTGTTACTGTTTTGTAATGAGGCGCAAATGTCGATACAATTGTGGGATTCGAACCTGGGACCTATTGTGTTTGCGCGTTTTAAGTTGGATTTAGTTTAGTTTATGAAAATGTGGTGGTTGAGTGGTGGTGAATAGTTTAAGTGAGAGTAATGAAGCTTTCTTGCTGTTTGTTGGGTTGAACGTGGAGTCAGTAAGAACGTGAAGTACAGCATTTTTGTTAGACAAAAGAAATGGAATTGTAGTTATAAATTCAATTTAGTGAATTTCAAGGGAAATGCATGATACTCTAGTTGTCTTGCTTGCATTCTAGATTGTGATATTCTATGAGTTTGATTGATCGAGAAACGATGGTTGATTGTAATGGATTGGTTTTGTCTTAGCTTTAGAAGTAGCAATTGTGCAAATGTAGTAGTACTTTATCTGCTTGTTTGATCACCAAAGGACCAAATTTATTGAAGGCTTTTCTCCTTTGTGTTGGAAATATTAAGTGCAAAATGAGCGAATCAGTTGAAGGAAAGTAGTTTGCATTGTGCTCTCTAGATCATACACACATTATACAGACGGCGTTATTCTAGTTTAGTTTACTTTGGGAGTGATTGGGGTATATAGAGCTTTTTTTGGTCTAGGGTCTATGGGAGTTTAGATTTAATATTTGTATGCTTATGGCTCGTATCATTGATGCCTACAGATTTTATGAATCCATATGGACAGCGGTCTTCTACACAGGAAGGTTCCGAGACTTCTTCAGATAGATTATCTCAGTTTGGTACTGCAAGAGAGTATCAGGAGTTTGATATGCAAACTGACTTGTGGTATGATGACAAGGATGATGGGCCATATATGACTCCTAGCTTTGGTGGGTTGGATCCTTTTGGTTGCCCGACTGAGGACAAGTTTGTCATGTCTTCTGAGACTAGAAATCTTTCGAGGAGTCCATTTTCTTTTAATCGTTTATCAGAAGGATCAGAGGAAAGTGATAGCCGGTTTGAATATCCGTTTCAATCTAATAAGATTTGCATTGAAAATGTTGGTAATGGACATGTGAAGGATTGTTATCATCTTGATGAGCAAACTCATCCTGAAGTAGGGACTAGATGGGATCTTAGTCTTGCGGGTTATAATGATACCGAAAACCTTGATTCCACGTTGAAAGAATCTATTTTGAAGGAGTTAAAGCTTTCAAAGCAAACACTTTCCAATACTGAACCTGGTGTGGGAATGGGAAACAAGAAGGATGTTTCTAGAGGTATATATGAAGCTGACAAGCAGGAGTTGCTTGTAGTTAATCGTTACGAATATGAGCTCGAAGCTAGAGATTACAAGGAAGTCGTTACAAGTACTGAAGAGCCGAGCACTGCAGCTGACGAGCAGGAAGATACAACACCAGAGGAGATTCCATATTGGGAGACCAACGAAGATGAGTACGAAGTGTTTGACTTGAGAATTGTTCACAGGAAAAACAGGTAAACTTTCTATGGAAGTTAGAAAATTGTTTACTAGTATACCTTCTCAAGCTTTCTCACTATCATAGAGTAGGATGAAATCTATGCCATCAAACCCCATTTTGATGCTAAAGGCCTAGCAACTTTGGGTCTGACCCTAGCGTAGTGTATGAGTGTTGCCTCCTCCCCTCCTTTCTGTTAGACACTTGCACTATTCTGGCCTTGACAGTTGGAGGTTAAGTTGTTCCAAATGCTTATATACATCTTCTTCTATGTACAGGACGGGTTTTGAAGAGAGTAAAGAGTTTCCGATTGTTCTGCACACAGTCATCGCAGGACAATACTATGTTACTGAGTACCTTGGATCTGCTGCTTTCAGCAAAGTTGTTCAGGCACATGATATCCAGACTGGGGTTGATGTTTGCTTGAAGATCATTAAAAATGACAAAGATTTTTTTGATCAAAGTTTGGATGAAATCAAACTTCTCAAGTATGTAAATAAGCATGACCCTGTTGACGAGCACCATATCTTACGTCTCTATGACTACTTTTATCATCAGGTGTGAATACAGAACCTAAACTGGGATTTGGATGATCTCTTCTTAACTGTTCTCTGTCAATTGTGTATTATTCGAGGTATACTCAGCTACAACTTTTCTTATGTGTACAGGAGCACCTTTTCATAGTTTGTGAACTTCTTCGAGCAAACTTGTATGAATTTCAGAAATATAATGTGGAATCTGGTGGAGAGCCCTATTTTACAATGGGCAGATTGCAGGTACTTGTTCGAGCAGTTTGTTTCAGGTCAAAATTTCCCATGAAGAAATTAAACACTAGCCAAGTATTAAAAATTTCTGAGCTTTTCTGTTCCCTGTGTTTTACAGGCCGTAGCCCGGCAATGTTTGGAGGCGCTGGATTACTTGCATGGTTTAGGAATCATCCATTGTGATCTAAAACCTGAGAATGTTCTGATCAAAAGCTACAGCAGATGTGAAATAAAGGTTATTGATCTAGGCAGCAGCTGTTTCCAGAATGACAAATTGTGCCTCTATGTTCAATCTCGGTCCTACAGGGCACCCGAGGTTATCTTAGGACTCTCATACGGTCCCAAAATAGATATATGGTCCCTGGGCTGTATTATGGCCGAGCTTTGCTCTGGTGAGGTAAGCCAAATGAAGTAATAATAATAGTATTATGTTAATCTTTCTCTGCTTGTTGTTTAGGATGACTATATAGTGGTAGCAAATACTTTGGAAAATGCAGGAGGTCTCTCAGTTAGAAGAATGTCTTAGGATGTCCACATAAATCTCTGACGTAGAGGGATCATAGTAAGACGAATAGGTGATATGACAGCCTGAGGCTGGTTCGGCACCATGAAAACAATAAAACCGCTTTTTGAATAGAACTATTGAAGTACTTACCATTGCTTTGTGGTTATGAACTGGTGTTGGGTTGGTGGGCTAAAATCGAAGGAAATCACTGGTAAAGCTTCTGTTGAACAAAGCCTTAGATCAGTGGGTTGCAGGGGTCTTCTTTTTTTCTTTTTTCTGTTTTTAATGAGAAGCTGTGGTTTTCCAGGTACTTTTCCCAAATGATGCTGTTGTTATGTTGCTGGCTCGCATGATTGGTCTGATCGGTCCCATTGATCTAGAGATGTTATTGAGAGGACAGGAGACACATAAATACTTCACCAAGGAGTATGACCTGTTTCATATAAATGAGGTGTGTTTTCTTTATTTATCTTGCCTGCCTAATAGAGGAATGCAGTGCCTCTATTCCTTTCACGCTAATAGTTGAAATATGTTGGGGCCATTGATCTGATTTTTGGAGCTGAAACATCTCGAGCCTTTCTAAATAGCAAATGCATGAACTTCTACGAGTTTGTTATGAAGTACACACTCTAGGACAGCTATAACTATCACTTTTGATGCTAGACCAGCACCTTCGGATATTTTTTTAGAGGGATTTCTTAACTAGTGAATCGGAGGAGAGGCGTGTGGGAAGTGAGAACACCTTCATTTATCACGTATATGGTATACCTTTCTTTCAGGAATTCAGTTTAGCTATTTGGTTTCTACTCTGTTATCAGAGAGAGTGAGCCAAGGAGGACTGGTGGAAAAATTATAGTTTGGATTGACAGAATGCTGCAGTCTACTAAGTAATAACTACTAGTATTTACTATTTTTTTTAACATGCCACAATCTCTTAGATTCATGTCAAATTGTGTCATATGTTAAGAGAGTCACTGTTTACTAAATGCTTGTACGTCAGTCCATGTTCCAATTTGTTCTCTGCAGCCCTATATGGCCGTCAACGTAAATTGTCATCCCAAAGGCAAGACTTATTAAAGTAACCAAAAGCCAAAGTGCGACATAAATTCGTTGTTAAGATTAAGAATACCATGTCAAGAAACTGCACTTAATTTTAGAATAGAGGCCTACTTGTGGAGTTGTGGGGTTGTCTCAACATACTAAACCATGCTAGCTTTATCTAACATATCTGATATATGGACCAATTTAATTTGGGATTATGTGAATATGTGCTCTTATTTGGTATGTGATAACTCCTCACAAAGAAACAAGAGAAATGAAAGTATTGAACAAGCAACTGATCCGGTTCTTCAAATTTGCTGCTGTCAGGACACTGATCAAATGGAATTCATTGTTCCTGAACAATCCTCTTTGGATCATCACCTTCCAGTTTCTGATTCCGGGTTCATGGACTTTTTGAAATACTTGCTTCAGATAAATCCTCGAAGACGGCCTACTGCCAGACAAGCTCTAGATCACCCTTGGCTTTCCTTCCCATATTAACATCAACATCACTCTGTAAACACTACAAGTTTACCACCTTGGCAGTTTGAATCTCGAGCATTTCCGAAAAGGACATAAACATGCATTTTTTTGGGGGGTCTCCTGCAGGGAAGGTGTTTTTTCTCGCTATAGGGCATCTTCAACTTCTGCACAAGCTTGAAGACACTTATCGTGTCTTAAGTACCTGTAAATACTACGGCCTCAGGATGCTGTACATAGTGTTCATAGATAGTAGAGATCATTTTTTACATTTTACAGTTTTCTCTATAGCCTTGCCGAACCTCGGCTTCCCCTTGTGATGGAAAAGGGACAGGATCACAGGAACATTGGTGCCTTGAATGTAAGGCATACCAAAATTCCTCAAAAAGAATGTAATAGTTTCATGCCTTCACTGTTTGTCTGTATATTTGTAAGAAGTCTTTGTATCAGCCCTCAGTAATTACCATTTTTTTTTCACTCCCTCGGTTTTTTTGAGGGTTTTTACTTTTGGTCTGAAAACTTGTGAAATCCGAAAAAAGCCACGCTTCTAGCTAGTCATGATTCGCCTGAAATGGAATGTGATCTTAATTTTGTTCTGCAACCACAGAAACAGGTGAAACTTCTCCACAAGTCAGTCTTATCTTTGACTCTTCATGTATGTACTCCAAAAACCGTTAACAAGCCTCGATATCGTAAGGGTTACTATCAAATCAAACCTGTGGGCTCAGCTACACGGCAATGCAAAGGAAACTACATGCATGTCTACATCTAGGAAGAATAAGATGTAAACCCTCTGCTATATTAATGCTAGAGCAGTAGTAGTCTACCCTTCCCCGCACCCTGTCTCAGGCGCGTGCACAACACCACACGTCTATCTACGAAAATTAGCTACATAGAAGGATCATATATAGTTGGAGTTCAATGTTCCTGAACAATCGTCCTTAAATTAGATCATCACCTTAGCTTGAACAAATTAGTAATCCTGTTAGCATAGAAAAACTTAGCATACTAGGGCTAATAACTAATTACTAATTAGCATACTAGGGCGGATCGATTAGGTAATTATACACACAAATGACATTTCTAAATCATGATCTAATCATTTATTGTACCCGCCTTAGCATGCCCTAGACGACGTCTACTTAAAACTGTCAATCAGTGAACTAATTAGTATCCTGTTAATTAGCAAACTTAGCATATCACGTTTATATCATATATAATTCACGGGTTCTTCCCAGCCACATATATACTGGTGAAATCTTCACGATTAAGCCAATGCTGATCCATATGTAGCGTATCTGTGGTCGTTCTCTGACGTGGAATAATGATCTCCTATCCGATCCTTAGCTTGCTAGTGATCAGTAAGCCAAAGCTCAAAGGTGAAGCTTTCACGAAAAATGGTCCTGCGGATCCGTGCGGAGTGCGGACTCATCGTCCTTTAGTACACACGTACGGTACCAATATGTAGAAAACGTCGTGAGTTGGTTTCCTCATGGTCCCGGGTGCACGATATAATTTACTTATTACATTACTACTTATTTTGTTACTTTAATTTTATTCATTTAGTGTGATTAGAAACCAAATATGGAAAACTAAATCAAATGGAACAAAGGAAATATCTATGTATGTAGTCGCGGCTCGAAATTTACGACGTGCTAGTTATCTTTGTTGTCATAGTTCATTAGTGATTAGTACATACATCCAAAGTATAGAAAAACACAATTCTAAATGCAAATACAAATTTGAATTAAGATGCAAATTGGCCTTAACTTTTTATTGGTACAAATACACAAAGTAAACAACAATGATGATTGTCATGCATGAGTCAATTGAGTACGTATGGATTAGGATGACATACATGAAATATCCACATCTTCCATTTTTTAACTCAATGACAATCTAAGGAAATAACCCGAACGAAAAACAAGAGAATTATATAACATACATAAACTTGAAGTAAGCTAAGGCCATTAATAACAAGGACATGCGATACAACGCATATTACACTGGGGCTGAAGCACTGTTGTCTCCGTCCTTTGAGACCTGCATGTACACGAATAAATAAATTGAGTATACACAAATACGGCATGCATGCATATTAAAATGTGAGTCACAATAATTATCGAAGAATGAAGTATTACCTGGTTATTAGGCTCCATTGTGAAGAAGTACCCATAGTTAGTCTTCAAGTTGCCGAGGGACAAAGTGGAAGCCATTATTCTCACAAAAAAATCACTTGTTTTGTTGTTTTTTTTTTTATTAATAGAAGAGGAGTTGTACTTGCTTGTATTTCTTACTTGAGATGATGGAACTAATACTTAGCGTAAGGGCGAATATTATTATGGTCTTAACTCATACTGTTTTTTTTTTTTTAGACAACGGTCTTAACTCATACTGTAATAATAAGGATAATGTTCATCTCACGCTTTATCGATCATAACCTTCCTTCTTTGGGTTTCCCGGCCACGTAGTAGCAGTATGTGAACTGTGGTTGCGCGATCGTTTACTATTGTTATGTGTATGTGGTGTGGGATGGCAGGATGCTCTCTTATCCTTGCTAGTGATCGGAAGGCCAAAGGTGAAGCTTTCATGCATGAAAAACAATGGTCCTCGCTCTCTAATAATGCCGACGATGCCATTTAAACTAAGAAAACGATGGAGGGCAACAATTTTATTCGATCTTGTCTTTCTACCAAAATTAAAAATATACAAAACGTGTTTTTTTCATACTTTGTTGTTTTAGGGTTAGCTAGATTACCTCTGGTGTCAGATCGTCCCACATGTATTTCTCACAACCTGGCCTCATCATACTGTTAGATCATCCATCCTCTGGTCGGGACATCGTGTTTATGCTTAGATATGTACTCCGTATATCTCATATTCAAATAGTCTTACTCTTACAGAAAAGGGTCGACCGACCGAGTTAAGCCACTTAAAACACTTAAATCCTGATTTAATTAAATGGTTTGACCTATTATTAATAGTGTGATACAACCTCACGTTATAGTTTGGGCTTGTTTGATTTAGCGGGAGTACGGGCATAATTTTTCATTTTATAGTAGCACGCATAATGTTAACTGTATATATTGATTTGAGGTGCTGTATCTCATTTACCCAAACTCTGCCGATCGAAGGTGTGCAATCAAGTAATCAACAATACGATCGATAATCCTTAAGAAACAAGTCATGTATATGGCCTAATATGGGTAATCGATCACTTCAATACGATTAGTGCAAGTAGTGCAACAACCGTCAAAACGCAAGTTTTTATTTGCTAGTTATGAATTGATAATTGTTCTAAAATGCTCACCAATTTCTATTTCGAAATTATCAAAATCGGAATTCAATGACATTAAATAATTTTCGGATGTGAAACCGGCAGAATAGCAATTCTGATATGCTAACAATCCAGTATACTCCGTATATCTTACGTAAATCATAAGCACGACGCCTCAAAATTTTTGTGTTCTTGGCTGAGTCTTGTGCATAGTTAGTTCTACTTAATTAGTTGTTTTCCGGCAACTTTCGTTATTCTATATTCTATAATGCGAAAGCTACTCGACTCTCAATCTATCTCTCATGTCCCAGCCACCAACTACGTTATAAGAAATCACCCGAGCCACATTGTTAATCTAGCTACGTACGCGCGTTTGCGTCCGTCAAATGGCCGAATAGGTAAAAAAAATATTGAATTGTTGGGCTAGAAATTGTTGCCAATTAAATTTAGTTCAAGTACGTACGTAAATAAAGTTGTACTGTCGTTTATGTTTTTTTTGGTTACATGGAGGGGCAAGCCCCGGAAAAGAAAAAACAACTACGAACTAATTAAACGGGGTCTCGAGACCCCCAACACGTCCTCCCTTAATATGCGCCGGAGCCCATCAGGAGGATATTCAAGCGTTACAAGCCGGTGGGATTGATCAGCTCCATGATTGGCTAACCAGTCTGCAGCTCGGTTGGCCTCACGATAAGTGTGCTTGATGTCCACCACCCAGGAACCGCGGGAGATCAGCTCCTTGCAATGACGAACCAGAGTGTACTGTCGTTTATGTTCATCAATATGTTTTGCTTCAATTTCGCGAATTCGCAGTTTGTTCTTTAATTTTTCTTTGTTTGATCGTTTGTCCCGGGTTTACTACTAGTAAACGTAGCACAATCGTATGCTAGATTGCTAGTTACCTTTGTCAATTTAATTAGCAATACGAAAATCGTAGCAAAATACAATAGTTTTAATTACAAATAGATACGAATGAATTAAGATGTCAATTGGCGGCCTTAACCTTTTATTCTTGGTACGAATACACAAAGCATAAACAACAACAATGATTGTCATGAATCAATAAAGTACATATGGATGACATACATCGAACATCCACATGCATCTTTAATTTTTTTAGCTCAATGACAATCTAAGAAACTAAACCATACGAGAAACAAGCTAAGACAAATATACATCATAAATGTGGAGTAAATTAAGGCCGTTAATAACAAGGTCAAGCGGCGCAATACATATTACATTGGGGCGGATGCAGTGTTGTTGCCGTCCTTTGAGACCTGCATGTACACAAATAAAATGACTACATAAGTATATATATGCATTTGCATATTATAAAGTAAGACACAAATTGAAAAATGACGTATGTGGAACTATATATAGATAGCTATATATTTGGTCTTAGTATTACCTGATTTGGTTCCATTGTGAAAAAGTATCCATAGTTAGTCTTCAAGTTGCCGAGTGACAAAGAAGCAGCCATTCTCACAAACAAAATTTCAATTGTTTTGATTAAGAGTAGAGGAGTTGTACTTGTATCTTTTTACTTGAGTCGATGGTAGGAGTCCTTAGGTTGGCCGTATATATAGGCTACAACCTATAAAATGCCAAACTTGAACAAATTTTCGCAAAATGAAGAATTTTATCCTTTATATGCCACATGTCATACACCAAATTGTTCGTAATTTTATGCCACAAACTTTGATGTTGTTTGATTATCAAATCATGTCATATAAATGGCCTTACTATATTTCTTTAGTTAGGTTAAACGCTAATAACTTGTCTTGTTGAATTCACAGGTTTATTTTGAAGACTCGATCGAAGGGTTCGTTGATCCAACAAGTTACTTATATGCTTTAATTTGTTTTTTCATGCATCATACCTAATTACATAAAAAAATAAGAAAATGATGTTAAATAAGATGATCTTAAGTATAAGTTTGATCAATTTTCTTGGGATCGGTAATAAGAGAGTAATGCACCGTATATAAGTTGTCATTGAGTCTTGATTATTTTGAAGTTGCCACTATGTTTAAAACCAAGGTATGACTTTTCCTATATCGTATTTAGGCCCTGTGCGATTGGTCTGCATTTTTCTGATCTGATTTGATTTGATCTGATTTGAACTGATCTGATTTGATTTGATTTGAATAAATTTGATTTGATTTGATCTGAACTGAATTAACTGATAAATTAACTGCAACTAGACGAATTAATAACTAGAAATAGACTAGATTCATTGATTGATATTTGGATAATTCTGATCTGATTTGATTTGATTTGAATAAAACTGATCTGATTTGATTTGATTTGAATAAATCTGATCTGATTTGAAAACACCGTTGAATAAGTTGAATCGCACAGGGCCTTAGTAATTTAGGTGATTTAATTAAGGTAGAGACATTGCGTTTCTTTGAAGGGACTACTAGAGACCCGTCTAAATCCATCTGATAACTTGATTAGAGTCACTCAGTCATGATAATCAACCATAGGGACGACCAAAGGGGTGATCATATAGTGTGAACCTTATGACCGCTTTCCTTTAAACAACTATAATGTAGTACTAAGGCCCCGTTTGATAGGACTGCATCTTTCTGAACTGATCTGATCTGATCTGAATGATTCTGATCTGATCTGATCTGATCTGAATGATTCTGATCTGAACTGATCTGATCTGAATGATTCTGAACTGATCTGATCTGATCTGAATGTGTTGAAATTTTGATTGAATTTCAACGAATTAGTATCAGTTATGGGCGAAATACATTGATAAAAATTTTATCTGATCTGATCTGATCTGATCTGATCTGAATGATTCTGAACTGATCTGAACTGATCTGAATGATTCTGAACTGATCTGATCTGATCTGAATGATTCTGAACTGATCTGAATACTACTGCGAATAAGTCCTATCAAACAGGGCCTAAGTTTCCATGTTAACGATAGCAGTATTCCTCTCATCAAAGCGGAAAAAAATTTATTGTGAATTTTTTAAGAGCAACTCCACTAAACCTGCTTGAGTTATGTAGCAGACTGGTATGATTGAAAAATTTGCTTGACCATTGGACGGGGACAAATAAACCCGCCCATCTTGAGAAATTTGCTCATTTGAGCAAGCTACTCGAAGCAAAAAATCTTGAGGCTATGCACAAATTTTGTAATGTTTTTCTTACTGTTCAATTTACTTGGGCTTATTTTCTGCCATTATGTCACCTTAGGGCCGTTTTACACTGAAGTCATATAATGGCGGAAAATCGCTCTGAAGTCATATAACGGTGGAAAATAAGCTGACTCATAGATGATTGGGCCGGTGAAGAAAAAAGGCCCTGGAAAATAGAAATAAGGCCTTGACCATTTAAAAAACAGAAATGAAATAACGGTTATTGGGTGGTGTCACTTGCACGCGTGGGAGTTCGGACATCAAAGGACACACCGGATTTGGAAAAGAAAAATGTCAGGCAGTCCACCAAGAGAATTAAACAAGCTCAGATTTGTCCCATCTTATTGTCAGCTTCGTATGCCCATAAACAATCATATTGGATCGTGTGATGGTTGTATTAGTTGTTACTCGTGAGGTTTCTACGCAATATAAATGACAAATCGAAAATGATGCGTTATAGATAAGTTAGTGGTTTAAGGCCCCGTTTGATAGGACTGCATCTTTCTGAACTGATCTGATCTGATTTGAATGATTCTGAACTGATCTGATCTGATCTGAATGTGTTGAAATTTTGATTGAATTTCAACGAATTAGTATCAGTTATGGACCAAATACATTGATAAAAATTTGAACATTTCTGATCTGATGTGATCTGATCTGAATGATTTCGAACTGAACTGATCTGATCTGAATAATTATAATCTGATCAGATCTGATCTGAATGATTCTGAACTGATTTGAATAATACTGCGAATAAGTCCTATCAAACAGGGCCTAAGAGAGTTAAGTCCACATGAATTTGATAAGTTATAATATGTTATTTACTCCTAGAAATCCTCAATTCTATTGTCGAAAACGTCATAAACCCAATGGAATAATCTACGAGCTGCGAGCATGGCATATTAATCAAAACTTACACAAATACAAACCCCTCATATGCTCACAAGTCACACCATGTTTCATACCAAGATGGCATATCTAATTCATTTGTAGTGTATTTCATTGGATTTATGACCAGTTTACAAGTACAACTATACCTTTTTATTTATTTATGAAGATCCCTATGTAATATTATTATCTTCATTAAGTTGAAACTTTTCTTTTCTACTTTTGATTACGTGAGAATCAAACTTTGTATGTACAACAAAAAAGAAGATAATTAGAGTAAAGAAGGTTATTATAGCAAATGTAAGCTGATTATCAGTCCACTAATTATTGGGCCCATGAAGAAAAAGGCCCTGTAACTAAAGGCTTGCTTTGACCGTTAAAAAACAGAAATGAAAAGAATGCTTTATAATTGTGTCACTTGCGCCGTCGACGCGCGTGGAATTTCTGACATCGCAGATTATTCAAAGGAAAAGAAAACGGAATTGTCAACCGGTCCACCAAAAGAAGTATAAGAAGCTCAGATTTGTCCCATCTCGTATAGTCGTATTGCCCATAAGGACATAACATTATCATTTTGGATAGTTTAATGTTTATATAAATACGGAGTATATGTTATCATGAAATTTTTGTTCGGTAGCGAATAATTGATAGCCAGTTCATATTATCATATATATGAAAGAATACAAGCGAAAAATGATGAGTTAATGACTCAATTGTAACGTCTCGGCCATTTACCTACTCGATTCTTTCGTTCTTAAAGCCAATTTAACGTCACAACGACTTATATATACTCAGTAATACTATATACCTCTTCAGTCTTATATACGTTCATTTCCATTGCTTTGTTGTTTGCTCGTCAATCATCATATAGAAACGTAATCACTTAATGCTCGTTCCGCTCCGTCCACAGTCTGAACTAATTACTTGTAATCTATACATACGAAAATATTCAAACAACGTAACGTTAACGATTCAAGAAATCGAACGGAACTCCGACAACTAGTACTAGTGGTGGTAGTGTAACTAGTGAGGCGTCCAACAACTACCCCACGCGCCCCCCTCTCTCCACATCTTCTCACATTTTCTTGTGATTCAGATTCTCTCTCTAGACTTCTTCTTCCATCTCCTTGTTCCTTCCTCTTCACTGTTCTCGTCAAACCAGACCAAACTTTACTCTCACACCCAAATTTTCCCCCATTTTTTAAACAATCAACATCAAAAACACAACACTAATCAAGAACACAATAGTTGAAAAAATAAAAAAAAGAAACGTAAAAGATAAGATAAAAACACAATTTTTTGTTGGTCCATTCCATGATTGATTCCCATCAAAAACTCCAAAATCATATCATATGATTATATGATAAGATTATGATATATCTATTTATGTATAGTACATAGTACATAGTACATAAAACCCTAATTTAATTGAATTTTTAGTGAAATCATCATTCACAGCAAAAATTATAAGTTTGATTTATTTATTTATTAAATAAATAGAAGAAATGTCGCAAACGGAGGTATATTCGCCGGCGGCGGCGGTGAAGTCTGGTGGTCAGCTATGGAGGACGGTGGTTAACTGGGTGGCGTTTTTAGTACAGATCTTTGTGCAGATCGTAAGAGGTACGCCATCGGTGGCGCAAATTTTCAGTTATATCGGTTTTAGTCAGACATCTTTTCTCTCTCCTCCACCTCCTTCTTCGTCTACTGTCGGATTTAAACCGCTACCTGTTGTTGAGATTCCTCTTCACGCTACCTCCGCCGCCGATGCTGAAGCTGGTAACACCGTCGCTGTTGGTGGTGCGCGTGGTGGTGGTCTTCCTTTCGCCGCCGTTACTGACCGGTCTAGCAAGCTCACTGTAATTACTCTTTTACTCTTTTTTTTTTTGTTTAATTTTTTATTTAGTTTTGATTTTTAATTGCGAATTTTAGTTTGGATAAAAATTAGGTAATTTTTGTTATTATTGTCTGTGTAGAATATGTTAGCGAGGTTGTTTTGTTAGGTGAATATGTTTGCGAGTTCCGTAAATTTGTAAGCGAGGTTGTTTTGTTCGGTGAGGAATGAATGGGGGAGGGGGGGGGGGGGAGTAATGATTGGATGATTGTTTACGAGCGTTTTTTAAGGAGATATTTGAGGATTTAGGCGAGATTAGGGCGAAGATTTGGGCGAGATAATGTCACGGGGAGGCAATGTAGATGTTAAGATGACAAGTGAGTGTTTATATTTTCTCTCTTTGGTGGAGGAGCACTTGGGAGTTGAGAGGAATCAACGACCGTGTATTTAAATTATGAAAAGGAACTTGCTATGACCGTGAATCCTTTTTCGGACACGTGTTTCTTATGTGTATTGAAACATAAGTGATGGAGGAAGTAACTTTGTATTGGTAATGAAGATGAAGACGGCTTTATTTTATTGTAGTATGATGTTTGAATTGGAATTGAAGATTCTTGTTATTGGCTGATGATTACTTGTGGAACAAATATCCTTTTCATAATACTAAGGGTGATTGGCTATGTTTTTCTGGTGCTTCTTAGTTCACGACTAGGTATGTAGTGGTGGGTTAGTCACCTTTGCTAACATCATCTGGTATTGTTTGCAAACTTGTACTTGTTCTCACTTTGATTAGGCGGAGGGCAAGTGGAGCCTTGCTTAGCAACTGATCGTATTTGTAAAGTACGAGGCTACTTGGTGTCTTACTAGTCTTAGTAGTGGTTCTAGGTTAAGATCTGTGGTTGTGGTGGTGTTGGTTTGGCTTGGGATTGGCATGTTCCATAGATATACTATTTGAGTGAAGAATGCAAAGGTAGGTGCCTTGTAGTTGTCCTTCTTGTAACTGTTGATGTGCTAGCTATCGTAGGAGATGATGATAAATAGACGCAGAGTTGGTGCTTCACTAGTTTGGAACTGTGATTTGTACATCACATTCTTTATTTTTTTTGTTTTGATTTTTTGTTCCTCTAAATAGATGCATCTCTCTGGTTGGAGAAACAAAAGTTTTTATAATGGCATCATAATGTCTGCTAATGTGATTTTACCTATTTATACTATATGCCCAGTACTTGTGTTTCTTTCCGCATATGTTACTTGTGGATGTAGCTTTCCTGATTTCTAGATTGACATAGCCAATAGTATCAGGATCGAGTGCATTCGCGTGAAACGCCTTTAAAGCTGATCTTGTGATGGATATAAGAGGCTAGTTCCCAAGTGTGTATTTTTCTTCCCGACTTTGGGTTCTACTATTGGTTTGTGGCTAGAAAATTTGCCGATATCCATGATATGACCCCTAGGCGTTTTCACAAAATATCAGTAGTTTTTGTTCCCGGGCCATTTTCAGCCAAACTGTGGTTGATTTTGGCCAATATTGAACCTCTTTTTGGAAAGTAGCCGAATGTTCTCAATTTTTCTTTACCATTGACAACCTTAAAAATGCCCTTGTTGCATATGAGGTCTCTTTCCTCAATTAGGGAAGGTGCGGTTTGGCACACGACTCCTTCGTCCATTTTGGGATCTACCATTGGATTTGGCTCTAATAATTGGCTACAACCTATAATATTCCCTCTAGATGCCTGGACAAAAATTTGAACCGTTTTTGTTCTAAAGCCATTTTAGGCCAAAATCCGTGGATTATATACTTCGGTTTTTGCCAATTTTGTCCCATCTTTTGAAAGGAGCCAAATGTTCTCAAAACTTTATCAGGAACAGCCCTGGAGTGCTCTTGATGGATATGAATGCCGATTTTTTTGTTTGGAAGGTTCTTGCAATACGTTTGGCACACGACAACCATTGAAACTAAATGCCTTTTGCCGATTTTGGGGTTTACCATAGTTTTTTTACTCTTTAACATTTTGCTGATACCCATAATATGATGCCTAGATGCTTCCACAAAAAAATTGAGCCGTTTATGTTACGAGGCCATTTTGGACAAAAATCGTGTACTAAACACTTCGATTTCGGCCAATTTTGACCACCTTTTTGAAAGGAGCCAAATGTTCTCAAAACATTACATTGGATAGCCTTGGTGTAACTTTGATGGATATGAGTGGTGGTTCCACTGTTAGGGAAGCTCTTTAAGCCCCTTTTGGCAATCGTTACTTGCTGAGGCTAGCGTGCGTTTTTGGGGCCTACCATAGGTTTTTCCCTCTAATGTTTGCTAATACGCATACAATTATTACAATTACCTCTAGATGCAGCCACACAAGTTCAAGCCGTGTTTACTTTTGGGCCAAAATTGTGGATTATATACTTATTTTTGGATTTGTCTTTCATCATCATATGCTTTGGCCTCTTTAACATCTGACTGCCAAATGATGAATTGTGAAGTGTCAAAAATACAATGTACACGCACTCGCACATGATGTTTTTTTTTTTTTTTTTGAAGGTGCATGTGATGAATTTAGTATACTCATTTGTCAATTAACATGTCTGGGTAAACAAAGTAGTAAATGTGCTTTCCTTAGTGTTTGTTGTTTTTGAGTGATTCCTGCATAACCTGAAGTCAAATGTTTTAGGTGTTGTCTATCAGAATGTTGTGAGCTTAGGTTTATGCATCGAGTCATTTACACCCATGCACTTCATTTTTGTACTCTCTAATAGGATAATCCCGCATCTGTTTTCAAAGTGATAATCCTTGACTGCCTGGAGTGCTAAGCTGACCCTTAAGGAGGATTTTTCATCTTAAATTTTGACTGGAATCAGTTTGGACGAAAATGTACTTTATGTCTGTAACTGAAGGCCTAATTGGTGAAGATAAAGGATTAAAGGACTGTTGTTTTGTCAAGGACAAGGACAAGGTAGCCAAGATGCAGTTTCAGTTACTGGTTACTATTAGGTTGTAGACTCTTTCTTACGAAGGAAAATGACAATGTAGCAGGAGGACAAATTTGTCTCGTGTGGTGGCAGTGCTAGTAATAGATGAAGTGTTTGCTCTGCTTTTTTCTTGTTGTTGATTCGAAGATTGGGGACCCTAATCTGTGGGTAGTGTTTTGAAAATCTCTCATGTCTTTTGTATGTTTTCTTATAGTATGTGTGAGTGGTTGTCAGAGACTGACATTTCAGACTAGCGATTTGTTGTCTTTCCTATTGAGCGTACTTGATATGCACTCTTGCTTTTTGATAGTGGGTGTATCTTCTCTTTCTTGCTTGATGATTTCCTTTAAAAGTTTTGCTCTTTTAAATAAACCTTGCAGGTGGTTCTTGATTTGGATGAGACATTAGTGTGTGCGTATGAGACCTCTAGTTTGCCTCCTACACTTTGTTCACAGGCTACAGAAGCTGGGTTAAAGTGGTTTGAGCTGGAATGTGTTTCATCAGACAAGGTACTAATTTAAGCTCTTTACAATTTCATCAGCATTATAATGATCTTTCAAATTTTAAAAGTGGCTTTTTTGTACCTGAAATGAAGGAATATGATGGGAAGCCGAAAATCAGTTATGTAACGGTGTTTGAACGTCCAGGATTGCATGAATTCTTGAAACAACTCAATGAATTTGCAGAACTCATTCTTTTTACAGCTGGTCTAGAAGGTTCAGTTTCTATCTTTGCCCTATATGTTTTGGCAAGTTTCTCACACTCTCAAAAGCATGTCTTCTGAGGCAATAGGAGCTCTGGCAGTAATCTGCAGTGAATTTCTTTTTGCAGTGCATCTCCATTAACAAGTTCCCTCTTTTAGCTTTCACTCATGACCCGTTTTAATGGCTATACAAGAAGAGAAATAATTGCTAAGCTAATGGAGATGCCCACCTATGTACATGCACTTAGATCTATCCATTCTAACTTGTGACCTTGTGCCATATTTGATTATTCGGCTTCATAATGTGAATATATACAACTGCCTACTAAGTGATTTTCTTGTCTTGTTCCTTCATTTGCACAGGTTATGCTAGGCCTCTTGTTGACAGAATTGATTCTGAGAGATGGTTCAGTCATCGATTGTATAGGCCTTCGACAATTAGCACGTTAGTATTTTGTATCCTATGTCCTTTATTTTCTTCTGATGCTTCATAAAGTTTGTTTTGAGTAAAGTGGTAAATTTTTTCATATTTAGGGCAAAATCTGACCTTTTGCACGTACTTTCTCGCAACTATATGACTTGGAGTTGTATGGACCATTATGTCTGGGGAACTGGTGTTTCACAGGGAAACCTGTTTCAGTCTTTCTTATGCTTGTTCAGTGACGCTTTAGATTTTACGTTTCATTGTTACATATGATATGACCTGTAATTGTAATTATGTTTATCGTTCAAAGTGTCTAATAAAAATATGGTATTTGAAAGATATGAAGGAGCAATAGAATAGGAGTCTTTAGTGGAAGGCATATAAAACAAGGTCTAATTCTGTTAAATTACTGTAGTGGGTAAACCGTTCATTCCCTTTGGTGCCCCAGCCCACCCCACATAGAAGCTAGAAAGTAATATCCTCCGTAACTATTCCAGTGAATGCTTGATCCTGCGAGTCTGCGACTATGTGGGTGTTTGACATTGTCTCATTGCACCAAAAGGCAGCTAGCAGCCTAGCACTGTGCACCTCGAAAGTTATTTCTCATCTCTGCCTAAACCTCCTGATGTAATAGGAGTGCTAAGGAATTCTGAGTTCTGACGCTGTGTGTACCTTTTGCTCTTCTTGAATTTTCTCAATAATCAGTCAATCTAAACCAGATGGCATCAAGGCCTGTATGCTCTCTGCACCAATATTCTCATTTCGTCCTGGAATTCATTAGAGGCAGCTGATGTTTCTAGTTTCATAATCATTTCATGAGCATTTTATTTCATAAAGATTCACATTCTTGTCATAGCTAATCTGCTTTATGTGTTTGCATTTCTTTTACAGGGAGTATAGGGATCATGTAAAGGACTTATCCTGCATCTCGCAGGATCTTTGTAGAGTTGTTATAGTGGACAACAATCCATTTAGTTTTCTGTTGCAGCCACTGAATGGGATTCCCTGCGTACCTTTTTCTGCTGGACAACCACACGATGATCAGGTAATTCGAGTTCTTAAGTCCTTCCATGTTACTCATAAGCATCTCGTCATTTGCCAAGTTTACTCATGCTATCCTTCATGCAGCTTCTTGAAGTCCTGCTACCTCTCCTCAAGCAGCTTTCTCTTCAGGAGGATGTTCGACCTGTCTTATATGACAAGTTCCGCATGCCTGAATGGTTCCAAAAGCACGGTATTCCTTCCCCTGGCTGGACGTTGTAGTAAAATCCTGAACGGCCATATTCTTTATTGGGTAATTTCTGTATTTTTGGGAGCATGAATTAATTGAACTTGTATAGTAGATCTCTGAGACGGCCCAATTCATCATTTTTCATATTTCTTCAGCCTCTACTCAGAATTTGAGTGCCAAAGTTTGATCATTATTTTGTGTATGTAGTTTGTAGCTTCAGTGGAAATTAGATTTTGTGTAGCTCTGTATGCTGGTAGGTCAATCCCTTCGATCATGTAATGTCCAATCTTGTACTTCTATGGGTTTACTGTAATAAAATGTGCATTTTCACGTCCTCATGCCGTGTTTGGTACTGTCTTGTGCTCATGTTATTAACCTTCCCATAAAATTGGGACACCCTTTTTTCCGTTGGATGGGTCATTCACGTTATACTACGGCTTATCAGGCTAGGACTTTTAAAATTTGAAAATGTATATATATTGCATATTTGCATCCTTGACATTGCTTATCGATCTTTATGTGACTTGTGGTCGAAAAAAGTTGTAAAAATAGAACTAGACAATGAGAAGAGTCCAGATTTGTGCATTTTTACCAAAACCCTTTACAAGAAAAACGGTTTTTCAAAAATCTAATCTCAATCTTTTCGTTTTTTTTTTCTTTCAGTTGGTGTCTCGGATAACATTAGAAATAGACAAATAATAATGCCAATTTGCCATTAATCACCAAAGCCTTTGAAGTTCAGAAATTACCACTCACATGAACTCCCTATGTGTGGTGCCTAAACTAGTAATATATGGGGGCATTTACCAAATTAGTTTGAATCTGAACGAGCAAAAACAGCAGAGTAAACCTATTATTACTGTATCTGATGATCAATATCAACATCAATGTATTCACAGCAGCACCAGAAGTGGTAGTACCATACTACCATTACTCATCAAAATCTTGCCGGAAAAACCTTACCACGGATGAAGTCCACAACGACCGCCACTAATTCGAGCTAAAACCTTTGTTCAGATACAATATATGCCCTCTGAACTTGTTGTAATCAGGAAGAATTCACAAACTCAAATCGACAAATTCCCGTGGTGCCCCCGAACTATGTCAGAATGCTCGTGGTGCCCCTATGTTTGAAACTTGTACACTGTGGTGCCCCCGAACTTTTCCCCAGCAAGCACATGGTGCCCTTCCTACCCTTGACCGTTAACTCCGTTAGTCCTTTGACCGTTAAGTGATGACATGGCAGTGATTAGCGGTTGGCGGGAAAGTTAATTAAGGATTAACTATTATTTAATTAAAAACAAAAAAATTTTAAAAAAATTAAAAAAAAAAATTTTTTTTTTCTCAGAAACTCGAAAAATTTTCACAAAAAAAAATCAAATTTACAAAAATTAGTGCTCATGGTGCCCCTGAACTTTACCCCCAAGTGCATATGGTGCCCCCTAACTTTACCTCCCAGTGCACGTGGTGCCCCTCTTATAACATGAATTAGAATTCATGAAATTAATTTAATTTCAATATGTGTTTGGGGAAGGTTATGAATGTTTTTGAGAAGGTAGTGATTGTTTTATAAGCTCATTGGGGGTATAATGTTGTTTAAATACACACAATAGTGAAGTTCACAACGGTTATTTCTCAAACTACCCGTTACACAAGAGTCAGGAGGGCACCATGTGCACTGGGAGGTAAAGTTAGGGGGCACCATGTGCACTTGGGGGTAAAGTTCAGGGGCACCATGTGCACTAATTTTTGTAAATTTGAATTTTTTAATGAAAAATTTTCGAGTTTCTGAGAAAAAAAAAAAAAAATTAATTTTTTTTTTAATTTTTTTTATTAAATAATAGTTAATCCTTAATTAACTTTCCCGCCAACCGCTAATCACTGCCATGTCATCACTTAACGGTCAAAGGACTAACGGAGTTAACGGTCAAGGGTGGGAAGGGCACCATGTGCTGGTTGGGGTAAAGTTCGGGGGCATCACAGTGTACAAGTTTCAAACATAGGGACACCACGAGCATTCTGACATAGTTCGGGGGCACCATGGGAATTTGCCGAACTCAAATTGTAGTAGATGAGTAGAAGTGATCTTTGTACATAATTATTAGAAATACAAGATTCTCACAAGTTCTTACTCGTCGTATATACATACATTCTCAACATAATTCATGTCTCAAACAATGAAAATCAATACAAACAGCTGCGGTACTCAAAACAAGGTGAGTCAACTTCACAAAAACAATAAGGCATTTCTTCGTCATAGTCGTCCGATCCTCGCAGCTGTTGACGATAACTTTTGATGCTGAACAGACTCTCAGTATAACCAAAGACCTCTCTTGCCGAAACATTGAGATACTTAATTTGCTGGTTCACAGGTTCATAGTAAACCAGCTTGTCATTATTAAATCTCTTGAGGAGCATTCCCTCATCCTTCGAGATTCCGGATGGCTCAGGTACATTAATCTGATCCGGCAATGTAACGGACAGATGCTTGGTCCATGACCCTCCAGGACCGTACTCGGTTAAAACCCAAACGTCAACACAGGGCACCCTAGCCCTACCAATCCTGGTTTCAACACAATAAGCGAAAAGGGCAGGATACGTATGGTGGTATAGTTGTTGCACTAAGTCACAACAGTCTTTGGTAATGTCATTGGGTATAGGCGTCTCTATAAAGACCTCATCCACAAAGTCAAATGAGAGGAGGAAACGTCTTCCATACGTTTTATCATAAGCCAACCAATTACACATTCTTCCATTTGAAGGAGTACTAGACGAGCCAATAGAACAGTCTTTACGTTTCTCAAAACAAGAAAAAATAGAAAAGTCTTTACAAGCACCATAATCATAAACCTTAACATCTCTCCAAGTATTACGAGTCAGGGAGTAGACTTTAACACGACGAGGAAACCCTTTATGGCCTTTGAATGTAACAATCTTGAAATCATTAGTGTTGTCATCAAACCCGAACCCAAGACATCCGCCGAGTTTAGACTTTGGTTTGGCAGGCCTAAACACTTCTCCAGTCGAGGGGTTCCACAACAATAGAGCTGGTTCCTTTAGATCTATGTTTATGTCGACACAAAATATTCCTTTACAAGGACCGTACAAAGAGCAATCATTGAAATAGTCATAGTGATCCTTCACAGGTTTGCATTGGAAGACAGTCGACACATCAAGGGTTGCGTAATCAAGGAATAACACCTCAACCCGTTTTACAAAGTAGCCACCATAACGGAGCACGAGTTTGTCGCAATCATAGGGCGCTTTAAGCAACAGTCTAGTACGAGTTTCATATTGTTTAGCAGCAAATTCAGGGGATTTTATAAGGGATAGCCAAGACTTACAGACACAGGTGAATCTGATCAGCGATTTTACGGGCACTCTTGCAAGAATTTCGATCAGCAAGTCTTGTGGTATCCGCGCATTGTCATCCCCTGCTTCCAACCCAGTCTTTTCTGCCATGCAGCTCACTAGGGGCGAACCTAGGATTTGACCTCCGAGGTTGCAAAGTAATGACGAAATTCTGAAATTCATGATTTATAGATATCAGTTTTGCAATATTGAATCAGGAAACGATTACAGTATCAAATTGAGCATGCAACTTTTAAATCAGAAATCTGTTGTATTTACCATAAAACTATCATATAAAATCATGAACCAAACAACAAATTGATCATATGCAAGTGATTATGGACAGACAACGTAGTAAACAAGGCCTCATAACAAATCATTTGTGATCAAATTAGGATTGAAAGAGACTGACCTTATTCTCTCATCATTTGAGGAACATTAGACAGATCATACTCTGCAAATCAATCAAATAACAAAATGTAATCTAATTTGAAGAGGTAACCCACGTTGATTACTACTAGATGTGGCATTGGCTCGACCAGGTCTCGCCTATGGATTGCGTCAAAGTCACACAACAGGCAAAGTCAACTATTCGTCTTTACTTTTTCAACAGAGCTAAAAAGAACGTGGAAACCGTGCAACCACCAGGCTCAGGCAGGTGCGGGGTGACCCATTTTAGTGCCAAGGAACGGAGGAGGTTATGTTGCCGGAGGTACACACAATGCATTCTTTCTGTCATTATATTTTTGTGTATAATTAAACAAATCAATATCAAAAAGCTAAGTTGAAGCCATATCAAAGCCTTTGTTCAAATGTGAGTAGGGAATTTCTTGAAAAACATAAGGCATTTCTTTGTCACAGTTGTCCGATCCTCGCAGCTGTTGGCAATAACTCTTGATGCTAAACAGACTCTCAGTGTAACCAACAACCTCATCTGCCACGACATAGAGGGGCTTAACTTGGTGTCTTACAGGATCTGTTAGAATATGAACATATTTAGTTTGATTCCTTGTACCTATATGATTAATTGTATCTGTACATTGTAGTTAGATTGTTCATTGTACCTTGTAATTAGGTATGTAGTTCATTGTATTTAGGCAGATCATTGTACACTATTTATTGGGTAATGAAGTAATCCCAAATCAGGGAGTTTTACCAAACTTACATGGTATCAGGCTAGTTCCGATCCATCACGGTACTCACCTCACCTCTTCATTTTTCGGCCGCTCAAGGCGCCGCTTCTCCCCGCCGCCGACCGGCCTTTCTTCTCCATCTCCGTCCTTATGGCTGATGGGCGCCTCCCAACGCCATCACCCAATCCACGGAATGACAAGAAGAATCGCGCCCCTCAACCCGACAAGCCCTCATCTAGCAATTCGTCCGGTTGTGGTGGCCGCCAATCGGCTTCCCATGCCCAGACCGTCGTTTCTCCTCCACCTGCTCGAGATCCGGCGAGTTTCGCGCCCACCCTGTCTTCGCTCTTTGTACCGGCTGCTCCGCCTGGGTGGGCCCCCTACTGGGCTTCTCCGTCCAGACCTTACCCGGCCACACCTTTCTGGCTACCTCTGATGTATCCACGTCGGCCTTCTTACCGGTCATCTGCCCGCACAGGCGCTAGACCTCCTTCCCGCTCCACGCCTGCTGTGCGTTGTCGACATGGGGATGCTAGAGGACAAGCTTATAGCACTATGGACCTTTCCACCTCTGATGATTCATGGTACATGGACACAGGGGCCACGTCCCATCTCACCTCGAGTGCAGGTACACTTCGTAATATTACTAATTCGAGCCGTGTACGGTCTATTTTGGTTGGTAATGGTAGTTCTATTCCAGTTAGGGCCATGGGCACCAAATCTTTTAACCTCCCCACTCGTGACCTTCACCTTCACAACACCTTAGTCGTCCCGGAAATAATTAAAAATTTAATTTCTGTTCGGCAATTTACTATTGATAACAATGTTTCTGTGGAATTCGACCCTTACGGTTTTTGTGTGAAAGATCTGTTTACTGGGAGGAAACTTATGACATGTCCTAGTACTGGAGAATTGTACCCTCTCACCACATCCAACTTTCATCAGCCTGCCCCCCAACCTGTTTCTTGTATTGCTCTTCCTTCGTCCGATTGGCATAGTCGTCTCGGCCATCCAGGGGCAAATATTTTATCTCATCTTCGTAGTCGTAATTTGATTCATTGTACAACGGCACCTACGTCTTTGTCATTCCTGCCAACTTGGTAAACATGTGCGCCTGCCTTTCTATGATTCAAGTTCCCACACGGTTCAACCCTTTGATATAATACACAGTGATTTGTGGACATCTTCGATTCCTAGTATCATGGGTGATCGTTATTATCTCCTTTTGCTTGATGATTTCACTAATTTTTTGTGGGTCTTTCCTCTTAAACTAAAATCTCAAGCTTTCAGCAAATTTCTTGAATTTCGAGCTTTTGTTCGAACACAGTTCGAAAGGGAAATAAAATGTTTTCAAAGCGACTTAGGTCGGGAATTTGATAATTCTTCGTTCCTCAACTTTGATCGTGAGAAGGGTCTCGTTTTCCGTTTTTCCTGTCCTAAGACCTCACCTCAAAATGGGAAAGCCGAGCGAATGATTCGTCGCATTAACGATATTTCTCGTACCCTTCTCATTCACGCCTCTCTCCCTCCGAAATTTTGGGTTGACTCGTTACACATGGCAGTCTACCTCCACAATATTCTTCCTTCCAAAATTCTTAATTTTCGCTCACCCACTTCGGCTCTTTATCTCCGTAACCCCACTTACGGCCACCTCCGCACTTTTGGATGTTTATGCTACCCAAATACTGCTTCCAAAGCCCCTCACAAACTCTCCCCTCGCTCCGTCCGTTGTGTTTTCCTTGGTTTTCCTTCCCATCATAGAGGTTATCGTTGTCTTGATCTCGCCACGGGTAAAATCATCATTTCCCGTCATGTCACATTTGATGAGCACGTTTTCCCGTTTGCGGACTCATCTACCTCCTCATCTCACTCTTATGATTTCCTGTATCCCTCTCCCTTACTTCTTAACCCTGATATGTATGCATACCCTTCATCCCCCACCATCCCTACACCACCTGTTTCTCCTGAACAGACTCCTCGACAGCCTCTGATCACCCCCACACCTCGTCCCACTCCTCCTCATCGCCACACACCTCCCCTCCTCACATACTCCCGTCGTTCTCGACCTCCAACTCCCACTCCTCCACATACATCCTCACCACCCGCACCTCCCCCCACTCGTACCATCACCACCCGGGCTATGAATGGTATTTACAAACCCAAACACCCTGTCTCTTTACACATCCAATCCGAGCCTTCCATTTCTCCTTTGCCTAGGTCTCACCTGTGTGCTCTTAAGGACCCTAACTGGAAAGCTGCTATGCAAGATGAGTATAATGCCTTGATTAAGACTCAGACTTGGGAACTTGTGCCGCGGCCTTCTGATGCTCATGTTATTCGTTGTATGTGGTTATTTCGGCACAAGTATCATTCTGATGGGTCTTTGCAGCGGTATAAGGCACGTTTGGTCGCTAATGGCAAGTCTCAGCAGGTTGGTGTTGATTGTGATGAGACGTTTAGTCCTGTTGTTAAACCTGCCACTATTCGTACCGTTCTCACCATTGCTGTATCCCGTTCTTGGCCGATTCATCAGTTGGATGTCAAGAACGCTTTTCTTCATGGTGATTTACAAGAAACTGTTTACATGTTTCAGCCCCCTGGTTTTGCTGACCCTTCTCGACCTACACATGTTTGTCGGCTCAAGAAATCTTTGTATGGTCTCAAGCATGCCCCTCGGGCTTGGTATCATCGGTTTGCTACCTATGTTCTTTGTTGTGGTTTTAAGGGCAGCTTGTGTGACAACTCTCTCTTTGTGTATCGCTCTGGTTCTGATATGGCCTATCTCCTGTTATATGTGGACGACATTGTACTCACTGCATCCTCTGCTGCCCTTTTACAACGATTTATTGCTATGCTGTCACGTGAATTTGCTATGTCTGATCTCGGCTCTCTTCATCATTTTCTTGGCATTGCGGTTTCTCGTGATAAGTCGGGTTTATTTCTATCTCAGAAGAAGTATGCTCAGGAGATTATTGCTCGCGCCTCGATGTCTAATTGTAAACCAGTTGCGACTCCCGTGGATGTTGGTACCAAGCTTAGTGCCACATCTGGTCCACCTGTAGCTGACCCCACATTGTATCGCAGCCTCGCCGGTGCTCTTCAATATTTAACTTTCACCCGTCCTGATATCGCTTACGCCGTCCAGCAGGTCTGTTTATTTATGCATGATCCTAAAGAATCTCATTTTCAGGCGCTTAAGCGCATTTTACGATACCTACAGGGCACTTTAGATCATGGTTTGTCATTATCCGCTTCTGCTATTTCTGGCTTGACTGCTTATTCTGATTCCGATTGGGCTGGGTGTCCGGACACCCGTCGGTCCACGTCTGGGTACTGCGTGTTTTTGGGTGACAATTTGGTGTCCTGGTCGTCCAAGCGTCAACCTGGTGTTTCACGCTCTAGCGCCGAAGCCGAGTACAGGGGGGTTGCTAATGCGGTCGCCGAGGCCACTTGGCTCCGCAATTTGCTGCTTGAACTTCATTTACCACTACGACGGGCTACTGTGGTTTACTGTGATAATATTAGTGCAGTGTACCTTTCTGGCAATCCTGTTCAACACCAGCGCACCAAGCACATTGAACTTGATATTCACTTTGTCCGTGAGCGTGTTCGTGTTGGTGATGTTCGCGTCCTTCATGTACCCGCTGCATACCAATACGCCGACATTTTCACTAAGGGTCTTCCCCGACCACTTTTCACTAGTTTTCGCTCCAGCCTGAGCGTCCGCCCTTCTCCCGCTCCGACTGCGGGGGTGTGTTAGAATATGAACATATTTAGTTTGATTCCTTGTACCTATATGATTAATTGTATCTGTACATTGTAGTTAGATTGTTCATTGTACCTTGTAATTAGGTATGTAGTTCATTGTATTTAGGCAGATCATTGTACACTATTTATTGGGTAATGAAGTAATCCCAAATCAGGGAGTTTTACCAAACTTACAGGATCATAGTAAACCAGCATACCATCAGCTTTCTTAAAAAGGATCCCCTCGTCCTTTGAGATTCCAATTGGCCGCCAAGCTACGGTGTTGTGATCCGGCACTGTAACAGACATACGTTTGGTCCAACACCCTGCTGGACCGTATGCGTTTAACACCCAAACATCAAATTCACCAGCACCATAAGCGAAAAGGGCAGGATACGAATGGTGGGATAGTTGTTGTACTAAGTGACAACGGTCCTTGGTAATGTCGGGTATAGGTGTCTCTATAAAGACCTCATCGACCAAGTCAAATGAGAGGAGGAAACGTCTTACACACGTTCTATCATGACACAACCAATTACACATTCTTCCATTTGAAGGAGGACTACATGAGCGAATAGTAAAGTCTTTGCAAGGACCATAATCATAATCGTCGACATCTCTCCAAGTATTAAGACTTAGGGAATAGACTTTAACACGACGAGGAAACCATTTTTCGCCTTGGAATGTAACAATCTTGAAATCATTAGTGTTGTCATCAAACCCGAACCCTCTAAAGGAGCCGAATTCAGCTGGTGGGGCAAGCCTAAATATTTCTCGAGTCGAAGGGTTCCACAACAATAATAGATCTGGTTTACGTATGCTTATGTGGACATAAAATATCCCTTTACATGGCCCGTACAAAGAGCAGTCATTGAAATAATACTCATCCAAACCATCGTCCTCGGCATGTTTGCATTGGAAGACGGTCGACACATCAAGGGTTGCGTAATCAAGGAATAACGCCTCAACCCGTTCTATAAAGTAGTCATCTCGACGAAGCACGAGATTGTGGCAATCATAGGGGGCTTTAAGCAATACTTTAGTACGAGTTTCATATTGTTTGGCAGCAAATTCAGGGGATTTTATGAGAGATAGCCAAGACTTACAGACGCAGGTGAATCTGATCAGCGGTTTTACGGGCAATCTTGCAAGAATATCGATCAGCAAGTCTTCTGTTATCTGCGCATTATAATCCCTTGCTTCCAACCCATTCTTTTCTGCCATGCAGTGCACACTTGGGACGATTCTAGGATTTGACCTCACCGGGCTGTAAAAACAATGCCGAAATTCTGAACTTCACAATTTATGTCAGTTTTGAAATTATCGAATTGAGCGTGCAACTTTAAAATCATAAACTTATTGTTTTTAGCAGAAAACTATCATATAAAATCATGAAAACAGACAGCAAATGATCATGCAATGCAAATAATTATGACCAAACTAATAAAATCATTTTGATCACCTAAAAGCTGCAGGATATCAAACTAGAAACGGCTAAAACGATCAAATTAGGATTCAAAGAGACTGACCTTATTCTCTCATCATTTGAGGAGCATTGAGCTGATCAAACTCTGCAAAGTCAATCAAAATAACAATATGAAATAATATGAAGAGTTAAGCCACGTTGATTACTAGTAGAGGTGGCATTCGGGTCGACAGGGTCAGCTATGGATTGCGTCAAAGTCACGCAACATGCAAAGTCAACTTGTCTTCACGTCCTCAAGTCCTCAATTGTGCTAAACAACAACAACAAAACCTTATTCTCGAAATGGTTAGGGATCGACTAACACAAATCGTCTTCTGTACGTAATCCTCAAGTCCAGGCCACAAAAGTTAAAGATCAGATGAATGCAAACAAGTCTGAAAAAGGTAGTGAGACCACCACTGAACACGTTTAGCAAGAGATATAAATATCACCAAGGTAGTTGCGTATTGCTGCCTAGATTTTTAGCAATTGTTACATGGTAAAACTGCGCGGTTTTATATTGCGCAACTCTGCCACACCAGTTTAGTAAAACCCATTATAATTGTATTCACAGCAGCGGGTATCAGAACCTTGCCGAAAAACCTTGCCACGGATGAAGTCCACAACCGCGCACTAATTCGAGCTAAAGTCTGATCAGATACAATAATACAATATGCCCTCTGAACATGTTGTAATCAGGTAGAATTCGTAAGCTCAAATTGTAGTAGAGATATAGAAGTGATCTTTGTACATACTTATCAGAAATACAACATTCTCACAATGTTCATACTCGTCGTATATACATACATTCTCAACATAATTTATGTCTCAAACAATGAAAATCAATATTAACAGGTGCGGGACTGAAAACAAGAGTATGAGTCAAGTTCACGAAAACAATAAGACATTTCTTATCATAGTCGTCCGATCCTCGCACCTGTTGGCAACAAGCTTCAATGACACACTCTCGCACTTCAAGCAACCTCTAAACCTCAAGGTGAAACTACTCAATCATCAAAACCCAAATTATGGCCTTTGTTAAAAGGTGAGTAGGGAATTTCTTGAAAATAATAAGGCATTTCTTCGTCATCACAGTCGTCGTCCGATCCTTGCGGTTGTTGGCAATAACTCTTGATGCTAAACAGACTCTCAGTGTAACCAAAAACCTCATCTGCCTCGACATTGAGGGGCTTAACTTGCTGGTTTACAGGATCATAGTAAAACAGCATACAGGGGTCACGTTTCCTGAAAATGATTCCCTGATCATTAGAGATTCCGATAGGCCAACAGCCAATAATGTGATCCGGCAATGTAACGGACAAATGTTTGGTCCAACACCCTGCTGGACCGTACTCGTTTAAAACCCAAACATCAACATCACCAGCATCAGACCTGAAAAGGGCAGGATACGCATGGTGGGATAGTTGTCGAACTAAGGCAGCTTTGGTGTCGGGTGTAGGTGTCTCTATAAAGACCTCATCTACAAAGTCAAATGAGAGGAGGAATTGTCTTCCACACGCTTTCTTATTATTGCCCAACCAATTACACATTCTTCCATTTGAAGAAGTATGTGAGCTAACCAAGTACTTTGTGGAATAACCATAATCATAATCCTCGAGATCTCTCCAAGTATTAAGAGCCAGGGAGTAGACTTTTACACCACGAGGAAACCCTTTACGGATTCTGAATGTAACGATCTTGAAATCATTCGTGTTGTCATCGAACCCGAATCCAAGCTCATGGCAGCCGGTGGAGCGGTGTTTGGACTGTGTGGCAGGCCTAAACACTTCTCGAGTCGAAGGATTCCACAACAATAGATCTGGTGGTTCAGATATGCTTATGTGTACACAAAATATCCCTTTACATGGCCCGTACAAAGAGCATTCATTGTGATAGAGTTCGTGATCCTCCACAGTTTTGCATTGGAAGACGGTCGACACATCAAGGGTTTCGTAATCGAGGAATAGCGCCTCAACCCGTTCTATAAGGATATCTTCTCGACGGAGCACGAGATTGTCGCAATCACAGGGGGATTTAAGCAACAGTCTAGTGCGAGTTTCATATTGTTTAGCAGCAAATTCAGGGGATTTTATTAGAGATAGCCAAGACTTACAGACACAGGTGAATCTGATCAGCGATTTTACGGGCACTCTTGCAAGAATTTCGATCAACAAGTCTTCTGGTATCTGCGCAGTATAACTCCCTGCTTCCAACGACCCATCTTTTTTTGCCATGCAGTTAACTAGGGGCGAGTCTAGAACTTGACCTTCAGGGGATGCAAACCAGTGACGAAAATCTGAAATTCACAATTTATATCAGTTTTGCAATCTTGAATCAGGAAACAAATACAGTACGTGTGACATTGATCATTCAACCTTTTAAATACAAATGTGTTGTGTGATTTAACGTAAAGCTATCATATAAAATCATGAAATATAGCAAATTGATCATATATGTCGAAACTAGTAAACTTGGCCTCATAAATAAATTCTTGTGATCACTTTAAAGACGAAAATGATCATTAGGATTCAAAGAGACTGACCTTATCCTCTCATCTGAGGAACATTGAACTGATCAACGACTCTGCAAATCAATCAAATTAACAGAATGTAATCTAATACTCTTATACTCCGTATATATGAAGATGTAACCCACTGCACGTTGATTACTTAGAGCCGTTAGAGGTGGCATTTTGGTCGACCAGGTCAGGTATAGATTGCGTCAAAGTCACACAACATGCAAAGTCAACAATTTCGGGTTCACGTCCTCAAGTCCTCGATCAATATTGCTAATTAACAACAATCAAGTCTTATTCCCATATATTTTGGTATCGACTAACACGAAACGCCATCTGTAATTGTCAAGTGCGGACCTCAAAAGTTAAAAGATCGTTGCAAACAAAGTCTTGAAAAGTTGCAAGAACACGTTTTGCAAGAGACTGATGAACTTATTCTCTCATCATTTGAGGAACATCTGACTGATCAAACTCTGCAAATCAATATAAAAAAAAAAGCAAAATGTAATAAAACATGAGGTGGTAACTAACCCACGTTAATAAGTAGAGGTGACATTAGGGTCGGTCAAAACCTTGTTTGCGACAATCTCGTGCTCCGCTTGGCTATAAACTGCGTAGGATCATTTAACATACGCTTATAAATTAGGATTTACCTACTAACCGATCAATTAAAGTACGAAAGTACGAAACAAATTTCACGAAGGGTTGAATAAAAGTCTAAGCTAACTTTACATGTAATTTTTTTTGAAACTTTGATTACTTGATTATTAGATAAAACCCTTCCCAATTAGCCTGTCGAGCGGCTCTATTCAGTTTATAGCCGAAGGGGGGGTATATTGCTTATCAATGTTGTGTTAAAAGACATGAACATTATTGTAGGGATAATGTGAGCTGTGGCCGGAAAAAAAGTTGTAAACATAGATCAAGGCAATGAAAAGAGTTGGGTAATTCCTAATCTTAAACTCCTTTGAACAGCTTGTATTTTCCGTTAACGTCTGGGGACATTTACCGGAATAAGTATGTTCAAGATTTTGAATAATTTGAACAATAAAACTATAGGAGTATAGGGATTTGAACAAATGAACAATAATTCAGCTTTCAAGCAATTGTAGTAGATAAATATTAGAAGTGATCTTTGTACATTATCTGAAATATAACAAGAAATTACTTCTAAAAAGACACAAGTTCATACTGCAAAAGCTTCAATAACACACTCTAGTACTTCAAGAAAACCCTGAACTAACCTCAAGGCGAAACTCAATCAAAGCCCATATTATCTCCTTTGTTCAATGGTGAGTAGGGAATTTCTTGAAAATAATAAGGCGTTTCTTCGTCATCACACTCGTCCGATCCTTGCACCTGTTGGCAATAACTCTTGATGATAAACAGACTCTCAGTGTAACCAAAAACCTTATCTGCCTCGACATTGAGGGGATTAAGTTGCTGGTTTACTGGATCATAGTAAACCAGCACACCATCAGCTTTCTTAAAAAGGATCCCCTCATCCTTAGAGATTACGATTGGCCACGAGACGATAATGTGATCCGGCAATGTAACGGACAGATGTTTGGTCCAACACCCTGCTGGACCGTACTCGTTTAAAACCCAAACATCAAAATCACCAGCAGCAGTACCATCAGCGAAAAAGGCAGGATACGTATGGTGGGGTAGTTGTAGAACTAAGGCAGAACGGCTCTCGATAATGTTGGGTATAGGTGTCTCTATAAAGACCTCATCGACCAAGTTAAATGAGAGGAGGGAACGTCTTTCATACGCTTCACTATAAGTCAACCAATTACACATTCTTCCATGTGAAGAAGTATACGAGCTAAGATAAAAGTCTTTGCAAGAACCATAATCATAATCCTCGACATCTTTCCAAGTATTAGAAGTCAGAGAGTAGACCTTTACACGATGAGGAAACCCTTTCTTGCTTTTAAATGTAACAATCTTGAAATCATTAGTGTTGTCATCAAACCCGAACCCAAGATATGAGCCGTGTTTAGACACTGGTGTGGCTGCAGGCCAAAACACCTCTCGAGTCGAAGGGTTCCATAGCAGTAAAGCTGGTTTGTCGATGCTATTTATGTGGACACAAAATATCCCTTTACTTGGCCCGTACAAAGAGCAATCATTGAAATAATACTCATCTAAACCATCGTCTTCGACATGTTTGCATTGAAAGACGGTCGACACATTAAGGGTTTCGTAATCAAGGAATAACGCCTCAACCCGTTCTATAAGGATTTCATCTCGACGGAGCACGAGATTGTGGCAATTATAGGGGGCTTTAAGCAATAGTCTAGTACGAGTTTCATAATGTTTGGCAGCAAATTCAGGGGATTTTACGAGAGATAGCCAAGACTTACCGACACATGTGAATCTGATCAGCGATTTTACGGGCAATCTTGCTAGAATTTCAATCAGCACGTCTTCTGGTATCTGCGCATTATAATCCCCTGCTTCCAACCCATTCGTCTTTGCCATGCAGTGCACACTTGGGACGAACCTAGGATTTGACCTCACTGGGATGCAAAACAATGCCGAAATTCTGAAATTCACGATTTATGTCCGTTTTGCAATATTATGAATGAGGATATATACAAATTAAATTACGTATCAACTTAAGCATGCAACTTTGAAATCTTATAATTGTTTTTTTTTTTTGGTACAAAATCTTATAATTGTTGTGATTACTGTAAACTAATCATTTATTTAGACGTTGTCAAAAAAGAAAAACGTAAATTATCATCTTATAATAAAATCACGATGATATATAACACGTTACACACGTAACTAATTGATCATGCAACTTTACAGGGGGATTCTGGCCAAACAAGTAAACATAAGATCTCATTTTGGATCCCCTCTATTTCCACAGTAATTTCATTTTCCTGGAAATTTGGTTTTGGATGGGTTGTTTGGATATTCTTTTTATCCAAAGTGTGGGTATTGAAAAGAATTCTTGGGTATTTCTAATTCCTATACACCATAGGAATTTAATTACCCACCCCCCTTGGTCATTCAAAATTCTCATACTTTCAATTTTAGAAAATTATTCTATTGCCCTCAAAACTTTAATACTCCCTTTACATTTGTGTGGTTGACCACTAAAAAACGTAAAGGGTAAAATAGTATTCTTACTAATTAACATGGGAATTGAACTAGTGAATCCAAACAACCCATGGGAAAAAAATGGTAGGGAATCCGAAATTCCTACATGGTATCCAAACTCATTTAGACAAATTCCTACGAATTTACATTAGGAATTTAATTTCCGTTAATTCATACTTCCCACGGTAATTTAATTCTCGCGGTATCCAAACGACACCTAAGTAACTTGTGATCACCTCAAAATCAAACAAGAAAGGGACAAAATGAAAATTAGGATACTGACCTTATGCTTTCATAGTTTCATCTTTCGAATGAAGAACTTTGGACGACGGATCAAACTCTGCATATAAACAAAATGCAACCAAATATGAAGAGGTGACCCACGATGATTAGTAGAGGTGGCATATGGGTCGACCCGGTCAGCTATATGGATTGCGTCAAAGTCACGCGCGCAATAGGCAAAGTCAGCTATTCGTCTTTACTTCATGAACAGTGCTGAAAGGAACTCGAAAAAAAAAAATAATAACAAAAACTATAATTATCATATAGAATCACGAGAACAAAATATCAAATTGATCATATAAATCAAACACAATTGTTAAACTGATCATGCAACTTTGTAATCCAAAATCGGGGGTGATTAATAATCTAGAATTATCATATAAAATTATATGAACAAATGTTTATTTGATCTCAGTAACTTTACATTTAGCCACAACTGTACTTCCGCAAATATATAGTGAGATTATGCCCCAATTAGTTGAAAAAATGTCTAAATGATCAAATTGGATAGAAATTAACCTAACCTAGCTTGTCGAGAGATACCGACCTTATGATCCGGGACAACCCCCAAGCAGGTTGAGTTCCTATCCACTAGGCCAACCTTGATCCTCACTTAATTGATTTTTTGTAAAAGTAAATGATTATCAAAGTATATTAGATATACCTTGTACCATGTATACGTAATCTTTGTATCTACTACTCATCTAAAAGAGAATAGGGGGGTGGGGTTTGAGTTTCCTTTTTTGCCCCTCAGTTTCCTTCTTTGGTGAATTTTAATTACAACTTTGCCACTCCAATTGGCCCACATCATCTTTATAGTCTCACTTTCTCTCTCCTCCCTTCCCCATCCCCTCCATACCCGACCACCACCACGACACCCCAGCCACCACCCAGAGACCTGGCATAGACCGCCGTCCTCCGGCGAGCCTATCCCCAACCCGGCGTCGCCAATCAGTTCCCCACCACATTTCTCTCTCCTCCCATCATCTCTCTTTCCGGCCCTAAGGGGAGCCAACGGAGGGTGAAGGACGGCGAGCGCCGTTCATGTTCCGGCGAGGGCAGAAAAGTGGGGGCAGAGGCGATTGGTGGGCGGAAAAGGAGGAAAGTGAGAATGGAGGGAGGGGGAAAGAAGAGCCGTGGACGGAGGAGGATGCGGAGTTCGGAGCGGGGGGTGGACGGAATAGTTCGCCGGATTGAGGGCAAGGTTAACGGTGGTGCGGGAGAGGTTGCCGGTGTTAGGGGCGGCGTACGTGGTGGTTGGGAGGGGAGGAGAGAGAAAATTTTAAAAATGGGATTTTTGGGTTTTTTTATTGTTTGGGAGTGAGGCGTGCTTCTATGGATTGTGATATTGATGCATATCTGGTTCTTTTGATGGAGTAGAGGAGGGGTCAGCTGCTGTCTTGGAAATAGACTGATGATTGCTCATTTTGTTAAATTTTTTGGTTGCAAGACTATTGACTCTTATACTCCATACTTGATATCTTTTCAACAGACCTGTGTAGCGGTAGTACTATTGGAATTGGAATATGTTATGGGCGAAATGGAGATGATTATAATTATAAACCGAATTAAAATCAATTAATTTTGAAATTTGAAAAAAAACGTTACTTTTGAAATTGGAAAAAACGTTACTTTCGAAATTAAAAATTGTTACTTTTGAAGTTTACTATTACTATTGAAATGAAAATTGTTACATTTTGAAATTACTTTTCAAATTAAAACTCTTACTTTGGAAGTTAGAAAAAAAAAACCGTTACATTTAAAGTTTTGGATAAATGTTACTTTTGAAGTTTAAAACTGCTACTTTGAAATTTGAAAAAAAAAAAAAACGGTTACTTTTGAAGTTGAAAATTGTTACTTTTGAAATTTGGAAAAACATTACTTTTGAAGTTTAAAACTGAAACTTTTGGAATTAGAAAAAAAACCATTACTTTTGAAGTTGAAAACTGTTACTTTGAAAGTTCGAAAAACGTTACTTTTGAAGTTTAAAACTTACTTTTGAAATTAAAAAAAAAATTGTTACTTTTGAAATTTTAAATTGTTACTATTGAAATTAGAATAAAAAAAACCTCACTTAGAATTTAAATAATATTCGTTTTGGATAAAGAATTGTTACTTTTCAAAATTAGAAGATTGTTACTTTTGAAATACGAAAATCAGATTTGAATTGTACTCAAAAATCTAGGCGAGAGAAAATGGTGTTTGGTCAATGCCAGTTAGCAGTGGTTAACACCGGTCAATACCAGTTAACGGCGGTCAATAGTGGTCAACGGCGGGTGGGGTGGGTGGGTCTTGGCCGGGGTTGGGGACTTGGGGAAGGTGATGAGAGAGAATGTGACATATTTGGTAATTTGATATTTAAAAGAGTGAGGGTTGATTTTGATGACATGGCAAGTGGTCTCATACTATAATTTGCCTTGATTATGTGCCCTTTCCGCGTGTCTGCTTCCACTTCTCTATTTTTCTCATGTTTTCATGTTCCACTGCAATATCTTTACTTTTGTCCTCTTTTAAGTTGTTTTTCATTAATTTGATTCTTGAATAGTACGACATTACGTATTTAAGTTGTTCTTTTTTGTACCTTCTATTTTCCAACTTTTCGTCTCTAAATCTGTAACACCGAACAAGATGAGTTCAGACATGGCAGACTTGGTGTTGTGACCGCATGTCTTGGTATTGTTTCGAATTGTTGCAGTCCTTAATTTGATAACCATGATGTCGCCATCTTTTCGTTTTCTTCGTTGACCCAAATCGTAAGGCTCTCGAGTTGACTCATGAATTGTGATTTTTTTTTCTTTTAATTATGTTATGACTTGGGTATGATTTCAAGTTTTCAACTTCTGCGTTAGTTTTAGTTATTGCTTTTTTTTGTATGCATTCTTGTTGTTGAACCTCGGGTTAAACTTCGAGACTCTGTCGGGTTTAAGGTTGATTAGATACATAAATAAAATTAGATCATGTCATCTATTAATTAATTGGGGTTTTTGTTACATTTTATTGAAGAAAGTCTAAAAATTTGATGTTTTCATATAAATTTCGGTGCTATGATTTTAAATTTCATGTTCATCTTTTTGGTTCTATTAATTTTGAAGTGTTATGTGAATGATTTTTGTTCAATATTTCTTTTGTATGATTGATGGATGAGAGTTTTTGGGTGTGGGGAATGCGGTGGCGGTTTAAATATTTGTCAAAGGAGTGCGAGTAATATGATAGAGAAGTTTGTACGAGGGAGACTGCAGTGGAGTAATATGTGCAATGGCGGAAGTGCAGTGGAGCGATTCGCACGGGGGGCGCGAGTGGTTTTTTGTAGGTAGTGCGACGGAGGAGTTTGTTGGGAAGGGGAGAAGTGCGGTCTGAGGAGGTATAGTTTATCGTAGGGGTTGTGCGGTGAGGCGTGATTCATGAGAGGGGTAGTGTGGTAGGGTGTTTTGTGGGAGGGGTAGTGCGTTAATTAGAGTAGTTCGTGGGGGGGGGGGGGGTTGGGGTTGGGGTTGTGTAGTACGATGCAAAAGTTCGTGAGAGTGTGTAGTGCAAGGGAGTTTGTCGTAGGGGTAGTGCAATGATGAAGTTTGTGACAGTGGAGTAAGGCAACTACAGACTAATAATGAGATCTCCGACATTATATTTATGTTATTATTTCAAGCAGATGCGAGCACTATGATTAATGTAAAATTTAAGTAGTGCACTCCCAAATTCGAAAGTCTTCATATTCTCCCTCCGATTTACTTAGAAGTATGTTTTGAGAATTTTTTAAACAATGGTGGCGTGTATAGATGCATAAATACAGAGATTAAAATTGTTTTTTTGAGCTTATGTTTTAGGAATTTATAAAGTGTGGATGGGAAAAACAATCGATAATAAAATGTGGTGTTGCGGAGCACAATAAGCACCAATAACTTACCAAAAGAAAAGACGGAGATAAGTGAATATGACGAAATGACTATATGTGAAAGACAAAGTAAACCTTAGTAACTGTTAGAAATTAAATAGACAATAACGATAAATATATTTCCAATGATCATAATGAAAAGTTGAGTGACGCGGGCGTAGCCCGCGTCGCTTCAACTAGTTTTAAATAAATGCAACTAACCATATTTTAAAGTTGCCCTCCCTAGTGTCTTTTACTTTGCACGGCCTGTGGCCAAACTGTTGGGTGGGTCCAACCCAATTCTTTATTATTGTTTTTATTTTTTTAGTTTTCATTTTCTGAAAATAAAAGAAAAAAAACAGAAGAAAAAAAACAGAAAAAGAAAGAAAGAAACTGGCGTGTGCTTCCTATTTTGTGTGGTCCTCTTTTGACCACAAGTATCAGGGGGCTATTTGTGTGCTTCTTCGACAGAAGACAGTGAGCAACCCAGAAAACAAAGAGAGACACAAAGAGAGTGAGAGAAACACAGTGAGGTTTCTTCCGATCAGAAAAACACAGTGAGGCAGAGGACTCTGGCTTAGCTTGAAGCTCGTCATCAGCTTGCAAAGTGGGAGCTACTGCATATATGTGTTTTCTCTATTTTGTATCATCAAGTCCAGGTAACAAGTATCTTTCTTTTGGGATTCTTTTGTACAATTGATTAGGGTAATCAATTTGTATTGATCCGAAAGATATTAGGTTGTAGCTGGATTGATTTTTTTGTTGTTTCGAGTTAGGGGCATAACTTGAGACTTTGAACCTTTGTATTTTGCTAAATTGATTAGTGAAATCGATTATTGGTGCCCAGTGGTTTTTCCCTTCGAATTGGAGGGTTTCCACTTAAATTCTGGTGTTGGTTGTTTGTCCCTTGTTTGATTTCGTTTTGCATTTGGTTAGGACTAATTGCTTCGAATTGCTGCCGATTTTTTTGCTAGACTGTTTTGGTGTCTTTTAGGCACAACAGTGGTATCAGAGCCTAGGCTGTAAGCTAGGTTTTAACTAGGGTATAATGGAGTCTAGCAATTCGGGTTCAATGATTAAGCTGACCTCCACAAATTATTCCATGTGGAAGTGTATAATGGAGGATCTTTTAGTGTGTAAAGACCTCTTTGAGCCTATTGACGCAAATCCTGGAACCCCCGATAACCCTCCTCCTAAACCCGACTCTATGAGTGAGAAAGAGTGGGCGAATATGAAACGTAAGACCTTAGCTACCATTAGGCAGTGGGTTGACAAGACTATCCATAGTCATATATCGCAACACACCGATGCTTTTGTAATGTGGAATAAGTTGCAAAATATTTATGAGAGGAAGTCGGCTCATAACAAAGCCTCTTTGATTAAGAGACTTGTTAATTTGAAGTTGAAAGTGGGGAAGTCAGTTTCGGAACATCTTGGTGATTTTCAAGATGTTATTAATAAACTGACGTCCATGAATATTGTGCTTGATGATGAGTTGCAAGCACTTTTCCTCTTGAGTTCCCTTCCGGATACATGGGAAACCATGGTGGTGTCTATTAGCAATTCCGCTCCTAGTGGAAAGCTAACGATGGATATGATTAAAGATAGTATGTTCAACGAAGAGATGAGGAGGAAGGAGATGGGTTCGGATAATGCTCAGGCCTTTGTTACGGAGAGTAGGGGCAGGGGCAGAAGTAAGGGTCCTAAGAACCGTGGCAAGTCCAAGGGTCGTTCTAAGTCTCGGGATTACAAGGACAATATCATTTGTCATTATTGTAATAAGCCGGGACACGTTCAGAACTTTTGTTGGGTTCGGAAAAAGGACTTGAAAAATGGCAAGCAGTTGAAAAACGCGGATGATGCGGGTACGGCCGCAATTGCAAGTAATGAGCCAGTCACTCTAATTTGTGCTACAAGTGATTGTTCTCATATCACTAATTCCAACAGTGAGTGACTCATCGATACGGGAGCTTCTTTTCATTGTGCTCCGGAGAGTAAATATTTCTCAAACTATCGAAGGGGTGATTTTGGTAGTGTGAAGATGGGAAATAGTTCTTCGGCGAGCATAGTTGGTATTGGTGATGTTCGGGTGGAGACAAATGTCGGATGCACGATCAATTTGAAGAATGTGCGTCATATACCCGATTTACGTCTTAACTTGCTATCTGCCACTGTCCTTGATCAAGAGGGCTTTCATCACACTTTCGGTAGTGGAAAGTGGAGGATGACCATAGGGTCGATGCTTGTAGCTCGTGGAGAGTTGTGTTGCACTCTTTACAAGACACACATGAAAGTGTGTGGGGGTGAAATCAATGCCGTTGAAGAAGTCTCCTCACCAAATTTGTGGCATAGGCGACTCGGGCATATGAGTGAAAAGGGAATAAAGATCTTGGCAGAGAGATCTTTAATTCCGGCGGATAAGAGTATATCTCTTAATCCTTGTGATCATTGTGTACTGGGTAAGCATCATAGAGTTTCTTTCCGAAAACGATCAAAACGGAAAGAAGTTAAGCTAGCCCTAGTGCACACTGATGTGTGTGGTCCAATTGAAGTGGAATCGGCAGGGGGTCACTTGTATTTTGTGACTTTCATTGATGACCATAACGTAAGACATGGGTTCATCTTATGAAGCACAAAAGTGAAGTCTTTGAAATTTTTCAGAATTTCCATGCTATGGTGGAGAGAGAGAAAGAGAAAAAGTTGAAATGTCTCCGTAGTGACAATGGAGGTGAGTATACCTCAAATGAATTCAAAAGCTACTGCTCCAAGCATGGAATTAGGCATGAGAAGACTGAGCCGGGCACTCCACAACACAATGGTGTAGCAGAAAGGATGAATCGTACCATTGTCGAAAAGGTAAGATGCATGTTGAGGATGGCAAACTTTCCAAAGAAGTTTTGGGGTGAAGCCGTCAATAGTGCGGTGTATTTGATCAACCGTTCGCCTTCGGTTCCGCTTGGTTTGGACATTCCGGAGAAGGTTTGGTCCGGACGTGATGCCTCTTATACTCACTTGAGAGTGTTCGGATGCAAGGCGTTTATGCTTGTTCCGAATGAGAAGCGGTTAAAGCTTGATAGCAAAGCTACTCCTTGCATTTTCATGGGTTATGGAGATGAGGAGTATGGCTATAGGTTATGGGATCAGGAGAGGAGAAAAGTGGTCAGAAGTAGAGATGTGGTTTTTCGTGAGCAAGAGATGGGCTCCGACATGCTAGTTGAAAAGTATGTTGACACATATGCTACTTCCGACCTCTCACCAATTCCTACTCCAATTGTTGATCTTAATGCAGGTGATGGTGAAAATGAAGGTGGAGATGCTATCTTTGAAGAAGATAATCCACAAGTGTCAGATAACAACGAAGAGACACAAGAGGATGAGGAATAAGGGGCTGTAGAGCAGGGGGAGCAGCCCATTATTCATCCCACAGGGGCTGATCAGAAGATTAGGCGATCAACCCGTGAGCGTAAGCAATCAACTTGGTACTCAAGTGATGAGTACATCCTTCTTACTGAAGAGGGGGAGCCTGAGAGTTTCCAAGAGGTGCAGTCACGTCCCGATAAAAATGAGTGGAATGCCGCAATGGAAGATGAGATGAATTCTTTGATGAAAAATGATACATATGAGTTGGTAAAGCTTCCAAAGGGCAGAAAAGTGTTGAGAAACAAGTGGTTATTCAAGTTGAAGAAAGATGGTGATAATTTAGTGAGGCATAAGGCGAGATTGGTGGTGAAAGGTTGTAATCAAAAGAAAGGCATTGATTTCAATGAGATTTTCTCACCGGTTGTGAAGATGACTTCGATACGAGTTGTGTTAGGCCTAGCCGCTAGCTTGAACCTTGAAATCGAACAACTTGATGTGAAGACTGCTTTCTTACACGGTGACTTGCACGAGGAGATTTATATGGAGCAGGCGGAGGGGTTTGAAGTGAAAGGGAAAGAGCACTTAGTGTGCAAATTGAAGAAGAGCCTTTACGGGCTTAAACAAGCACCAAGGCAGTGGTATAAGAAGTTCGATGCATTTATGACGAGTCATAATTACACGCGGACAGAGGCTGATCCTTGTGTGTATTTTAGGCTGTTCCCGGATGGTAACTTCATTATTCTTCTCCTTTATGTTGATGATATGCTTATTGTGGGGCAGAATGGTGATATGATAAGCAGCCTTAAAGAAGACTTGTCTAAGTCTTTTTATATGAAAGATTAGGCCCTGCCAAACACATTTTGGGTATGCAAATCACGTATGACCGCAAAGTTGGCAAGTTGTGGATGTCACAAGAGCGGTATATTGAACGGGTGCTTGAGAGGTTCAATATGAAACTTACCAAGGCAGTGAGTACACCATTGGCAGCTCATTTCAAGCTCACAAAGGAAGGCTGCCCGACTAGTGATGAAGAGAAAGAAGGTATGTCTTCCATACCTTACTCCTCAGCCGTTGGTTCTTTGATGTATGCAATGGTTTGTAAACGGCCTGATATTGCACATGCGGTTGGAGTTGTGAGTCGGTTCTTGTCTAATCCCGGAGAATCCCATTGGGAGGCGGTGAAGTGGATATTGAAATATTTGAGGGGAACATCGAAAATGTGTTTATGTTTTGGAAAATCTGATCCTATACTGTTAGGATACACTGATGCGGATATGGCGGGTGATATTGATGGTAGAAAATCCACCTCGGCTTACTTGTTCATGTTTGCGGGGGGAGCCATATCTTGGCAATCTAAGCTTCAAAAGTGTGTAGCTTTGTCTACCACTGAGGCTGAATATATTGCCGCCGTTGAAGCTAGTAAAGAGATGTTGTGGCTTAAACGGTTTCTCCTAGAGTTAGGTTTGGAACAAGAGGAGTACATTGTACATTGTGATAGCCAGAGTGCTATTGATTTGAGCAAGAATACCATGTATCATGCTCGAACAAAACACATTGATGTTCGGTACCATTGGTTGAAAGAGGTCATCGAGGATGAGCTCTTAAAGTTGTTGAAGATCCACACCAACAAGAATGGGGCTGACATGTTGACTAAGGTCTTACCCGGCCACAAATTTGCAAGTTTTTGCAAGTTGGCCGGGATTGTCTCCAAGTGAGTTGTAGGAGACGTATCTCCTCCTAATCGGGTTGGAGGGGGAGATTGTTGGGTGGGTCCAACCCAATTCTTTATTATTGTTTTTATTTTTTTAGTTTTCATTTTCTGAAAATAAAAGAAAAAAAAAACAGAAAAGAAAAAAAAAAACAGAAAAAGAAAGAAAGAAAGTGGTGTGTGCTTTCTATTTTGTGTGGTCCTCTTTTGACCACAAGTATCAGGGGGCTATTTGTGTGCTTCTTCGACAGAAGACAGTGAGCAACCCTGAAAACAAAGAGAGACACAAAGAGAGTGAGAGAAACACGGTGAGGTTTCTTCCGATCAGAAAAACACAGTCAGGCAGAGGACTCCGGCTTAGCTTGAAGCTCGTCATCAGCTTGCAAAGTGGGAGCTACTGCATATAGGTTTTTTCTCTATTTTGTATCATCAAGTCCAGGTAACAAGTATCTTTCTTTTGGGATTCTTTTGTACAATTGATTAGGGTAATCAATTTGTATTGATCCGAAAGATATTAGGTTGTAGCTGGATTGATTTTTTTTGTTGTTTCGAGTTAGGGGCATAACTTGAGACTTTGAACCTTTGTATTTTGCTAAATTGATTAGTGAGATCGATTATTGGTGCCCAGTGGTTTTTCCCTTCGAATTGGAGGGTTTCCACTTAAATTCTGGTGTTGGTTGTTTGTCCCTTGTTTGATTTCGTTTTGCATTTGGTTAGGACTAATTGCGTCGAATTGCTGCCGATTTTTTTGCTAAACTGTTTTGGTGTCTTTTAGGCACAACACAAACACCAAGCCACGTACTCCAACTCTCAAACAGCCAGAATCCTCACCGCTCTCCACGATAATTTTACAACTACAAACACAAATTCAAACACCGCTCTCTCTTATTCCACCCAACTTAGTTTGTTTGTTTGATTAGTAAATTATCTTTTATTTCACGATAATTATGTAGTTCATGTGTAATACATGTTTAGTTTATGTGCAATATATGTCGTCTTATAAATACATATTTCAGGAAAATATTCGAGGGCCTATTTCTAATTTTCTACTTGTCTCTCAAAGGCCTCTAGGCTATAGGAAACGGCCATATGTTGGGGGGGGGGGGGAGGGTTAGGTCGTGGAGGGGTTTTGGGTTATGTAGCAATGGTTAGGTGCGTGGAGCACAAGAATGATGAACCAGAAGTTCAACAACTTAAAAAATCTTGACGTTTAGAAAAGCTGAGGTATGTTGTGTAACTGGACGTGGGAGGTACTTATTGGCAGTAAATACTCTTTTATGTTGTTGAGTTGAATCGAAAAACTCAATCCGATTTTTTTTTCTGACTAGACATTTGATCTCAACTTAGTGGAAGATGTAATTTAAGTGATGGGTGACTTACGAGTTACGAACTTAAGATCATGTTTTGAATTTGTACGTATACTTTTTTTTTTGTAGGAACTGTGTATAATAAGTCATCATCATGAAGTCCTGAAACTGATGATGGAACTCCAAGGGTTTGTAGGAAAGCGCTCGCTTGACTGGCAAGACAGAATTACAAGTCTATCAATACAAAGCCACGCGCCCTTTGTTTTACATGGTCACCTGGTGCACAAACATGAAACAAATTCCCGACTGTGATCAGCAAACTGCAAACATGAGATAGCGGGTTTATTTGGTAAATTGATCAGCAAATGTTGAGATAAATGGGTTTCTCATTTGTGATGCCGTTTTTGCTTGTTCAGTTTCAAGGTTATTTGGTAAATTTCTCAATTTTGAATGTGTCTGGACGCGGAGCTCTTTGGAGGATTCTACAAGAGGCGTAACATGAGGACACTTGTGGTCTATGCTTGGAGGCCCTTAAGAAGATCCTTCTCAACTGGTCACTGGATGTACCAATGCTTCTCATGGTCATTCAGTCATTTTAGAGTCCTCGACTCCAATCAACTCATGAATCCCCAAGACACACTCCGCATGATAAGACATATATTAATTAATATTTGTTTGAAGTAGTATTAGTAGTAGTAAAAATAATAACTTTAGTGAATTCCTAGAATTTGTGACAAACTCAAATAATCAATCATTTTGGTCTTACGATGAAGTTATGTTTGCGAATATTAATTTGATTTTAAACAAAGACAATCATAAAGAGCAACCTTATCTTCCTTTAATTCTTCCCGTCCTTGACAAAATTGACATAAAAGTGTCCTAGAAATTATTGGGTAAATGGTCTTCTACAAACGGATAATGCCACACACAAAACATTAGCACAATGCTAGGAATGCGGAGATAAAAAGCAGCGAATACAAGGAAGATGTACCGCTCAAAGAGCGCCTCCATAATTACAAGTAACTCGGCACTGAAAAGAATTAAGGTTGGTCTACTGGTTAAGAAGTCAATCTATATGAGAATTGTCCCAAGTTCAAGTCCTCATACCCCCATCCCCGCAGCATTTGCTGCTCCAATGTACCAAAAAACAAGTAACTCGACATTTACAACAATTCGGATAAGAAAACGTGTTCTCACAATTGTTAGTCATCAATCGAATTAGAGTACATCTTCTTTGGAAGGATAATGTTGTCTTCTCTTGCATTTGCGTGTCTTCAGATACAAGGTGTAAATCGTGTAATTGCTTCCAGTGTTGCACAAACATCAAATCCACTTTCTTTCGACAACAAAGTACGAACTCAACTTCATTGAGTATTTTTGGGCCATAGTGTCCAATTAGCACATTCCATAGTGTCTTTCTCTTCCCGTCTTCCGTATTGCTTACTAATCCACAAATTACTTACCCGTATAAGCACTTTTTAGAAACGCATTAAAAAGTGATATGTTGAGAACGATCCTTGTAGCACTTGTTCTTAAACTCTCCCCCAACAATAAGGATGATCAACTACTTATAACCGCTCTTTGGATAGCTTTCAAAGACGAGAGTATTTTTGCGGTCTGCATAAGATCCTAACAAAATATTTGTAAGCTCTAACATCTCTATGATTAACCAACTCTAATTATATGACCCGCAAAATATATCTAGTTGTTAATGTGTCAAACTGAGTAGGAGCTAGAACAAACGAAAGGATATGTCGGACTCAACTCAGTTAAATTAGCTCCTTTGCCTTGCGGACTTTATTTTATTTAGCAGCTAATCACTTCATTAAGCTTTTCTTTTAGAAAATGCCACCTAAAGTATTTCACAACAGGGACACATTGTTTGACCTCCCTTCTGTTTGACGGATAGTATTTCTTTTATATAAAGTAATCATATGATGTAACAAGTGATCAAACATCAATCAATACTTAGTTGTATACTTATTCGTCGAGATAAATAGCATTCAATCTAGAGTTAATAGTTCATAATTCATAAAATGGAGAGAGTATATAAGTATAAACTACGCATAATTTCTATTAAAAAAAAAAAACTACGCATAATTCATCTGTTACATTGAATTTTATATTTTACGGATTATGCAACTAAAACTCTAAAAGCGTGCTTCAAACTATATGTAATTTGATTAAAGGAGATCGAACAAGTATGAAAACACAACATATGAGAATGGTTGTTAAAAAGACACACAAATTCTCCTTTTCCCAATGAAGCACAACACATGGACCGTACTTAAGAATTAAAAATGGCTGTTAGTCTCCCAAAGTAGTTGCTAATCAAAAAATTGACCCCTGGGTTTCAGACCCACTTTTCTTCAATTTTCTTTTTTTTTTTTTCTTTATTCCTCAATTATGTGATTATTATGTCCACCAACCTTCAATACACTTCTTTCCCACCTCTTTTCATATTCATTTTTGGTACAATTATCTACCTTTTTATTTTATTTTTCTTCTGAAAGGAGTACAATTTTCTACTTAAAATCAACAACTCCCAACTATCCCAACCCAATAATCACAAAATCAGGAAAACAATTAAAAGTAAAAAAAATTAAAGAATCAAATCCAATTTGGCTATCACCCCCCAAATATTTATTTCCCATTTAATTAATAAAATCAATAATCACATCATAATAAATCCCAATTTCCTATAACGGAAAAAATAATAATTAAACCCCCCTCTTTAAAAAAAAAAAAAAAAACCCATCAAAATCCCCTGTTTTCTTGGTTCTCTGTTTCTTCCCACTCTGCACTTTTTTGCATATCATTCACTTCCTTAAACTCTCAATTCCCCACATCTTCCTCTTCACGCTTCTTTTCCCATTTCATTTATCCAAATGAAGAATTCAAAACTCACCAAAGATCCAATCTTTATACTCCCCACTACTACATGAAGACCCAATTATATTTACTCTGTTTCCTCTGTTTTACCTCTCTGTTTCCCACCCTCAATGCGCTTGGTTCAGGCTCAACTCTCACAACCTCCTATGGAAACGCAACAGTTTGCGGTATCGTTGCGGCGGAAACAAACCGACACATTCAATGCTATAATGGGAGCACCAGTGTGTTGGTCCAACCCAACATATCATATGATGTAATTTCAGGTGGACAGAATTTTTTCTGTGGGTTAAGATCAGGTGGACAGAGTTTACTTTGTTGGGACACTTTTACATTTTTACCCAAGAGAATTTACTACAATAAAAGTTACCCTTTATGGGAAATCTCAGTTGGTAATGATCAAGTTTGTGGGATTGTTAATGGGACTAATCAAGTTTATTGTTGGAGAGGAATGAAGGGTTTTGATCAAATCTCAATTAGGGTTGGTGGGTTCTTATCAATTTCATCTGGGATTGATTTTTCTTGTGGAATTTTGGTAAGTAATCATGATAATTTAATTATTAGTAGTAGTAATTATGATAATAGTAATGTTAATATTAGTGGTAGAGTTAAATGTTGGGGTAAAAATTCAAGTTTAGCAAATGAGATTGAAAATCAATTTGGGGGTTTTGAGATGGTGAGTATAACAGCAGGTGGGAAACATGTTTGTGGGTTTGTTTTAATTGGGGATTTGATTTGTAAAGGTGAGAACTTTTCTGGGCAATTAGGGTTTCCTTTTGATGTGAAGGAATCATCAAAATATTCAAAATTGGCACTTGGGTATGATTATAGTTGTGCAATTAGGGTTTCAAATGGTTCAGTTGTTTGTTGGGGTGGTGGAGGAAAATATGCAAGTAATTTGGTAAAAGATTTGGAGTTTGAAACCCTAGTTGGGGGATATGATTTTGTTTGTGGGTTGATTACTCGAAATTTTTCGAGTATTTGTTGGGGGCCTGGATGGTTGGGAAATGCTTCATTTGGTGGTGATAAAATTTTGCCTGGTCTTTGTGTTGAATCAGAATGTAGCCAATGTGGTATTGTTCCTGGGTCTCAATCACTTTGTTCTGGTTCTGGTAATATTTGCAATTCCTGTGGTGTGTTTTCGCCTTCCGGTCTGTTACCAGCACCAGCACCAGCATCATCAAGAACATCAAAGAAGTTGAGGAAAGGGTTGTTGGCATTTGCAATTGTAGGGTCAATTGGTGTGTTTGCTGGGATTTGTACTGTTGTGTATTGCTTGTATGCTGGTGTTTGTTTTGGGAGGAAGAAGATTCATAACTCGGTACAACCAAGGATAACTAGAGGGGGTTCGAGTACTGGTCGTGTTAATTCTAGTAATAGTCCTCCTTCGAGATCAATGACAGTGAGGCGGCAGGGGTCCCGTGCATTTAGGAGACAAAGGAGTGGAACTTCTTCTATGAAACATGTTGACAGGGCGGAGGAATTCAGTTTTCAAGAGCTGGCTGCTGCGACTAATGAGTTTTCGTTGGAGAATAAGATTGGATCTGGTAGCTTTGGGGTGGTGTATAAAGGTAAATTGGCTGATGGCAGGGAGGTGGCCATCAAGAGAGGAGAAATCAGTCAGAAACCGAAGAAGTATCAAGAAAAAGAGAGTGCATTCGATTCAGAACTGGCGTTTTTGTCTAGAGTGCATCATAAACATTTAGTTAGGCTTGTTGGGTATTGTGAAGAAAGGGATGAAAGGCTCTTGGTTTATGATTACATGAAAAATGGAGCTCTATACGATCATTTGCACGACAAGAAGAATGTCGAAAAGGTAAACAGTGTGATTAATTCTTGGAAGATGAGGATCAGGATCGCGCTGGATGCTGCTCGTGGTATTGAATACCTGCATAATTATGCAGTTCCACCTATAATTCACAGAGACATTAAGTCATCCAACATTCTGCTTGATGGTGATTGGACTGCTAGAGTTTCTGATTTCGGATTATCATTGATGGGTCCTGAAACTGAACGCGAGTTTAGACCAACAAAGGCAGCTGGGACAGTAGGGTATATTGATCCTGAGTACTATGGCATGAATGTGCTAACTGCCAAGAGTGATGTGTACGGTCTTGGTGTTGTATTGCTTGAGCTCTTGACAGGGAAGAAAGCGATATTTAAGGATGAGACTGATGGTGGAACTCCTGTAAGTGTGGTGGATTACGCTGTTCCTGCAATCTTGGCCGGAGAACTGCTGAAGATTTTGGATCCGCGGGTAGGACATCCTGCATCAAATGAATCAGAAGCAGTGGAGCTAGTTGCATATACAGCATTGCATTGTGTAAATTTGGAAGGGAAGGATAGACCGACAATGGCAGACATCGTAGGCAATTTAGAGCGCGGAATTAATCTCTGTGATGACAGTCATGGCAGCATTTCTAGTGCCGGAATGTCCATTGGATCAGATTGATAAGGTTAAGAAAAAAACATTCATTGTTTTTGAGATTCATTTGTAGCTTTTACTCTTCTTTTTGTGTTTGATAAATTTCATGATTATACCTTTCCAAATGTAATGTACAGAGTTCTAGGAGAACATGATTGATTTCCCCTTGGAAATTTTAGGCAGTTTCTTGGTCCATGGGGACTTGCAAAGTGCAACATTTGTCGTTTTCCACATACCTTACTAGTTTAGCTAACTCACATCTGCGAACTTATGAATCTAATGTCTCGTATGTGTGCAATTAACGTATGATCGTAAATTGTGTTAAGAAGGTGTAATGAAGCTTCTGGAGATAGATTTGGTTGCAGTAGTAGTCTCAGTCCAATGTGACGGTCTAGTGCAACTCTTCAAGTCGTGCATGCTAGCGATAACGTGAATACTTTTCTTATCATAAATTTCATAAAGATTTAGGGTGACATGCATGTTTGTGGAAGTCATTTGAAAGACTATTTTTTCTAGAAACGCCAACATCAGTCAAAAGTTCAGGACTTGTCTTCCGTAACAAACTAATGATGTAATTCACACTCCATAGACATGCATTTTATTAAAGACGTGACACAATCACACATTTGTCTGTTGGTGCAGTTAATAGAGCAATTTTGCCCTCTATTTCATGCAGTCACGCTTAAGAAATGTTCTCATGTGGATAGTCGTATCAGATCAAGTCGGGTCATATTGTATTCCGGATAAGATCTTCGAAACACGTTTGTTCTCGGGTTGGACATGTCATATTCGACTTTAGACCTTGCTTAACTTACAAATATTGCATTAAAAAGACTGATTATTTTTCAGAAAACGAAATAAGTATAATCTTAGCTTAGTCAGACTGTGGACCTTGTGATGGTGAGTGATTACTTGTTGCCAAGAAGATTAGTATATGAAAAGTCTTATATTGCATGGGCTACAGTAGTACAGTGGTCCTCCTCATAACACAAACAAGAGCCAAAGGAGTTGAAACTTGAAAGTTATGCATCTGCTAACACATAATTAGGGCAAAAAATTATTAATGGACATTGACCTTATACATCTCATACATTACCCAAAGTTATCAAGTTAGGTCCCCTCAAGTAGGAAGACCCAACACACTTTTACATTAAATTTAGCAATCAATAATGTGAGATGTTTTCTTGCCGTTTTGGTTTGCACTATCAAATCGAATCCAAATTCGAGCTCGGAAAGATCATAAATGTTTCTTATGATCATACTTCGTATAAGACTCGAACGTAAAAACTTTAAATTAAGCTTAGATCCTAGTCATTTAGAAAGCATAAATGAGTAAACGAATGCGACTAAGATCGTATACTCTTAATTAGTCCTTTATTTTATTAATCACTAAAAGAGGGCTTAATTAATAAGAATGTGTTATTAAGTGGGAAATCTACTTGTCAACTTCTTAAGCCAGAAATTTAATCCCCACAACCCCACAATAATTCAATGCCAAAAATTCCGATGATTATACCAAATCCAGCAAATTCATTGAATTAGTCGGTGCCTCTGCTTTTAAATTTCAATGCCAATTCACACAGATTGCACCTGCAAATCACAGTGCATGTGTTTCTCAAAAATCAATTGGAGATGAGATGGAGCGCCTAATTTTGGCCGGTGGTCCACCTTTCCCTTTATTCTCAAAGTATGAACGCTCTGAATGTTCATTAAAACATAAAGTTGTAAAGATGCATAGTTGCCGAGTTGTCGTAATGGTTAAAATCGAGGTACTGGATAATCTAGATTCTATGACCGCACACTCGTAATGCTGCACGAAGTGACCAGCGTTAAGAGGTTTGATGCCTCTGGATATAATCAGCCAGTGCTCAGCATTCGGATGACTATGGTCGTATGGACCCGGTCCTCACCTCGGATAAACCAAGCTACTCTTAGCGGCTTAGGCACGAAACACTCAGACTGCGTGATAAAACCCCGTATTTTGGACATTATGCATGCTGAAATCAGGTGACTGCGAAAATGTGGTCAAGAAAGAAAACTGTGGTGGGTTTCTGGACGGCTGCGCAACATACCAAAACTCTACGACTGCCAAAGTTGTTCGGATCTGCTGATGTTGACTGCGCAACCTTTGTTTGACGCAAGTCGTCCTACATTTCAACGATTTTTACCTACCTAAACAAATAAATTAATCTTTCTAATGAAAAGACATCACCCTGGAAATCTTGAACCTGACCTGAGTTTATACCCAGGTGAAAATTGTCTGGAAATTTTCATCCGAATTTCTCGGTTTATTTTGAACAAAATTTGAACTAGGATTATTGAAACAGAGCAAGTTACAAACCAACATGTTACTGACGAGTGCAAATTCAAGCCCTCTTTTTCTCTATAGAGGATAGGTGGGTGCGCTTGTGCGCCTACAATTCTCCACCCCTCGGTACAAAGAAAACGAATGTGAAATATACCTATACCTTTGAAAAGTATTGACAGCTCTTCCTATTGTACACGAAAAAAGCGCTTCTCTAAACATTATTTCCTATCAGTAAAAAGAATGTGTATTGATTTATTCCAAGTGTTGTATACCAACCTCAGTATTGTACAAACTATTACGCCCTTCTGTATCTTGTTCTCGTTTTTTGTTCTTCAACTTCATTCATCCAGTCATTGAGCGACAAGAGACCCTTGTACCCAAAGTACACTACAGCGACTAGCACTACCACAAGAACGAAGAGAAGAACAAACTTCCGCAGAATAGTGAAAATTTTCTGTTCAGACGCATACTGATTACCATAAGCACATCTGGAGAAATCTTAAATGGATCACAGCAACAGAAATCAGTTCCACTAAAATACAGGATATAGCACACATGACGCACCTGCAGTTGAGATGCCTGTCTCGTCTCTTGTGCTCGTTCACGCCTTTTTCTACGCTTAGTTACTTGAGTTTCGGTTTCAATTTCCTTCTTCTGTTGCAAAAGCAAATCATGATTAATCAATACCACGTATTAACACCCAAATGACTCCATCTTTCAGTTATAAAAAAATCACAGACTTAGCCGCGAGCATGCAATGGTAAGCTAAGTCCTGAGTAGACCAACACAACAGTCTCATTCAGTGATATCCTGTAAAACCTTTAACATGTCTTTTTGTCACACAGCCAGTAATACTCTCAACTCTCAAGGACTGCAATTGTTGTTACAGAGCTTACTGAGTCAAACTGCATATTGTGTATTAGAACTACAAACTACACTGATGCTCAATTTATAGTTTAATAGGACAGCCCGGGCGCACATTGGCGTCCCTGCAAAGCGAGGGTCCGGGGAAGAGTCCCACCACAAGGGTGTATAGAGAGGGCAAGCCTTCCCTTGTCACTTTTTGGACAAGAGGCAGTTTCCAGGACTTGAACCCGTGACCTATCGATCAGACAGCAACATCTCTACCGGTGCCCCAAGGCTCCCCTACGCTCAATTGTTAGTTTTAAATAAAATAAAATAAAATCAATAGTACAGGTCCTTCTACTGCTCCAACGTCAGGCAAACTTAACTGGCTCTTCACATGTGGGTTTGAGCAAGTATACTTAAAGTGTTAGCTAGAGCCCATCTTACTGCAGCCGTAAGATATAGGAAGGGGACATCGTTACAGATTTCCGTTACCATATTAGTCTAGTTCCTCAATTGTTTAAAAATTCAGGAAATTTAGGAACAGAAAGCTAGTGTCAAGACTCAAGAGTATGGTCCAGCTAAACCACATCGATACACAAGGGCTTGACTGATTTAGAGTCTACTGGAGCAATTTATATGTTCAGTTCTTGAAAGGCCATGGTATATGTTTTGATATGAAACCTAGAGCTCAGCCAGACAAACTACTGAAAAGCATTTACATCTTGAGGCTTCTATCAACGGCTGTTTGCAGTTTCACAGTCCATAATCCTGAGCTACGTAGAATTATTTACTTTATATATTTAGTTGTGAAGAAAAACCAACTTCTTTCTCATTTAACACCCCATGTAATTAAATAAAAGATAACTCTATATTCCAAGCTCCTATGGTTCGTCGAATTTCTCTGATTTACTATTTATGAAAGGTATATTATTTCCCCTTTTCAAATGCATGGCAAGAAGCCAAACTCAGTAGTCCGCACTCCTTATATTGTGACACAATGTTCACAGGGTGTCAGCCTACAGGGATAAGGCTGCATTTTACAGGGTAACAGCCTACAGGGATAAGGCTGCATTCCATAGGCAGGACGCTAGGCAACCATAAAAGCGTGTCTTGAACAAATGATTACCTCTGATGCCTTGGGTTTTCGGAGCTGTAATTCAGACTCGATGGCCTGAGCTCTAGTCTTACAACTGGAATCACAAGGTAGAAGTCCTAGACCGAATTGGGTTTTAGGGATATCTTTAGAATCACGGCCAGAATTTTTATATGCTATCTGCACATCTTGGCATAGCCACTCCTTTTTCAAGCCATGGCATCCACAACGAACAGTAACCTTGCAAAAAGAAAATAGCTGTTTAGGAAATAGCACAACTGTCGGAAAAAAAAAGGCCAGATGCATATGCTCTGGACATGGACACGGACACAGTAGACAGTGCTATCATAAGGATAACAGAAGCATAGTGAGCGAAGTCCAACAGTCCAATAAATCAAGAGACATAATAGTCTGTGAGCTAAAGAGATGAATCTCCATTCTATCTGTTGCACTTGAACAAATATAACAGATAACGACATTGAGTTGACAGCAAGGAGAGTACATTACAAGGTAGTAGAGAATCTAGTACATGGCTAAGCTTAGGTATAGAAAGAAATATGTATCAGTATACATCTAAAAAAAGAAAGAAATCGTGAGCAAGTCACGAAACATAAAGTTGGACATAGAACAAATTTTAGACGTGCTAAAGGGCTCAATACAGCCAATTTAGTCAACTAAGGCAGTCATGGACAGGAAAAGATCGTATCTTGGGAAAAAGTTTTTCAGGTAGTCTAGAGCTCATAAAACATTATCCTAGATATAAAACTCAAAGTGTCCCAAATATCACGTTCATATCCACTCTCTTGTTGAAGAAGAAGGGGAGGGGGTTAATCCAGTAAATCTTAAAGTAATGCTACACGACAATCCAGCAGAAGCATTCTTATAATAGATTTTCAGAAAGACGATTCACAGAGGCAAACAAGTATTCACCTTTTTACTGCATTTCTCTGGTGAAGGACAATGTCCGGGATGGCAAGTCTCTGGGCACAGATGATTGCAGTTAGGTAACTTTCTGCATATGCAAAAAAATGAGTTGTGTTATCATCAGGATAAAGCAATTTTTTATTTTTTGAGGTCACAGGATAAAGCAATTAGGTATATACAAATATAGAACAAACACTTCTATAAAGAATTATAATATTCTTGTTAGGCTCATCCTAACGCAAGTAAATTAGTGATAGCATCTTCTGGTCTTCCAACTGAGCAAGTAGAAACAGTGCCCATGTACAGATTCACAGAATTACGATTGAAAAGCCATGGCCCATGGGTCATGTACAACAACAACAACAACAACAACAACAACAACAACAACAACAACAACAACCAAGCCTTATTCCCAAAATGATTTGGGGTCAGCTAACATGAATCGTCGTTTGGTAACCGTCTTGTGTACGCCATGAAATTTCAAAAACGTTGTAAACCTTTTAGGAGTATTTAAACACTTACAAAGGAAGTTTTATAAAGTGGTCAAAATAAATAAAAAGGTTTTAAAAAATATTGAAAAAAACATATGAACTTTGAACACAAGGTAAAAAAAAATAAAAAATAAAAAATAAAAATTGGGAAAAGAGTTGGGAAAACCAAACAAAGAAATAAATAAATAAAAAAAGCCATGGTTCATGTGAGAGAATGTAGATCAATAGAACATACGAAGACCTCCATTACAGATTGCGTTTTTTACTCTTAGAAGTGGTCAGTAAAACATCAAGCATCCAGCAGCAGTCACTTTAACCCACAAGTCTGTCAGCCAATAAACACTCCCATTCCCACAGTGTATAGTTCATGTGCCATGATTAGCTCGCATTCAGAATGTATAGCTATGAAAAGAATAGGAGGATCCTTCGATTTAAACTTTAATACCCCCACAACCAGACCACTAGAAGAATAACAAAGTGAATAAAACCCTTGTTCCACTGAAAAAAAGATAGTTAAGGGTAATTATGGTTGAAGTAAGGGTTTACCTGTGGCAAGGTCCACCACATGAACGGACTCTCAACTGTTCCTTTTCAGATAAGGTGTTGTAGTATATACATTCAAAGACATGAACCATTGCACCACAATGACATGCACGTTTTAAAAGAACTTTGCAAGTAGGGCATTCTCCAGGGTGGCACGGCTGTGGGCAAGGATGTGAGCAAGGAGGAGTCCTTTCCTGAGCAGAGACATAAGAGTTAAGGTTTGGCATCTAGCAGAAGGATGCATCTGAGTAAATTAACCAAATACAGACACGGGAATGACACTGTCGTCGAGCTCAGCAAGTAATAGAGACGAGTGATTAGTCACACAAGTAAACGAACCCAAAAAAGTAGAGTGCAACCTTTTGACAGGGAAGAGAACACTCTTCGCAAGGCTCGCCCCTTTTATGCTGATCTGATGGGGATGATAAGTTTTGGAGGGCATGGCAAGTCTTGGTGCAATAGTGATTTCCACAAGCAAGAGGATTGCCACACAAGTTGTCACAAATATATTGTGATCTATCCGAACATATCATCTGCGAAAAACGAAAGAGAAGCACCAAAATCAGGAAAGGTCAAACGTTGAATGCTCATAGCTTGTAACGATCAGTAAAAAGTTATCAAACAATGTCTTATTGGTATGAGCCCTCAATTTATCTTCTCTAGAAAATGATGTGTGAAGAAATCAAACTGATAAGACCTCGGAATTTTTAAACAGATAGTGGATCAAAGCTCAGGTTTCAGAACCCTACCATTTTTTCAGCTGCAAAGTGTTGCCCAACACAAGATCTCCAAACGAGCTCAGGACAAGATGGGCATGGCGTTCCAGCTGTTGGTTCATTCTGATAGTTATGTTTCTTTTTCTTTGGTTTTAGAGTAAACTCTGGGCCAGGAGGAGGACGAGGACCATGACACCTATTAGAAATTAAATTAAAAACAGGAAGAAAGAAGCAGTTCCGTGTAAAACATTCCGGCAGCTATGTTTATATTTCTTTGGTTTTCTGCACTTGCACTCACATATGTGAAACATATAGTATTATACACCAACCTTAGTTTGCAGGCATGGCCGCAAGGATACTCTTCTCCACAGGGAAGTTTGCAAGGTGGGCAAGCTCCATAATGACATTTATGTGGCTGGTACAAAAACATATGTTACATATAAGGACACAATAGTTTCCTAGTATACAGCATCTCTCCTCAACATTACAAGCCCCACAAATTTAGTGCTGAAATTAGCATAATAAACATAGAATCAGATCAATACATGGACAAATAAGACATTTCATGTCTGGAGCAAATGTGTCGATGAGGTAATGATAGGCAATACCATTCATCCAGCATTTCTTATTTCAACTCATACTACAGATCTTTTGAAAAGATAGGGAGTTAAACGCAAGGAGATAAAGGCTAGAAAAGGATCAGAAACAAGATATATAAGGATATATGGTCTACTTTAGGCTTTTAAATGGGATTAGAAAAGAGCACACCATCAAACACTAGATAGAGCTCCAACAAAAAAGAGAAAGGGGCATTTCCCCACAGTAAACAGAAGCAGTGAAATTCACCTTACAAGTTGATCTGTGTCTGCATAAAGGATCGATCTGACATTGTTTACGGCAACGAGGTGGTTTCTGCTCCTTTTCAGTACCGCAAGGAACCTGGTAAAAAGTCCAATACAGTTAAATTATCAATCAATGACTTAGGCTATGTACCATGAAAACCATGTTTACTAAATAGAAACAGATACTCCCACCCTTCATGTCCAACCTCCTCATAAATTCAGAATCGCCTCAACTAAAAAAAAGGGAATCGTGACCTGGGAGGTCGGATATGAAGGGAGATACTACAAGCAATAGGGCAAAACAATACTTTCCCCAAAAGTGAACACAGCTCCATGTTTATACTAAAATTTGCCCAGTTTTCAGTCAATGAGGTTTGAACCTTACTACACACAGCATCCGTCAATGAAGGCTAAGTCTTGTAGACCATGCTAACTACAATGCTATACTTCACTCCAGTGCAAGAATTGCATTGGCTTTCCCACATTGAACATCAGTGCATCAGATCCTTTAACTAACCCCCCACCCTCCCTTTCCCCCTCTCGGGTAATAAGAAAAAGTTGAGTGTCACAGTTAATAAGGGGGGCAGCTCGGTGCACAGTGAAGTCTCCGCAAGGCGAGGGCCTGGGGAAGGGTCTGACCACAAGGGTGTATAGGGGGCAAGCCTTCCCTTGTCATTTTGGACAAGTGGCTGCTCCCAGGAATTCAACCCGTGACCTATCAATCACAAAGCAACACCTTTACCAGTGTACCAAGGCTCCCCTTCATAAAAATATCATTCCTCAAGAATATAGATAAGACTATTATAAAAAAGTCCAATGGCAGTCAGTACAGTGGTTTCTGTAGTTTCCAGACACTCCATCCTAAAACAATTTTTCAGCATAGTCAAGAGGGTAACTAGAGTGGAAAATATTAACCAATGAAGTTTCCATTCATTAGTGACAAAAGAAATGTTGTGATGATTAAATGCTATTCAAACTAATTTCTGAATGAACAGGTCAAATGCATCAAGCCATGATGTGCTAGTATCCTTGTAACCAAAAAAAATATGATGTGCTAGTATCCAGAAATTATATCTATATCAGAGACACGCTAATATACTTGAGTACAACACAATACGGAGTAAATAGATTTTAGGGCTACCAAAATGAAGAAGAATATGTCAAAACAGATGGTTATTTTGTTGAGAATATAGCAGCGTAATATAGTACTCCGATATCCCACAAACCTCAATAAGACACACTGCAGATACAAGGTTCAATTCTCACCTCAAAATGTGTCGAACCACATGCACATGAAATGGTCACCATGAGCGGGCAAGGTGCGCAGGGGCCCCTAAAACAAAAAGCATCACTTTAGGTGCCTTTGTATAGGCAAAACCGCAAAATGCATAAGCATTCCCAAAAAAATCCAAAGACATTAATGCTGCCATATACACCGGCATGGATATCACATACTGCATAGAGGGGCTATAAAAAGGAAAAGCTAGCACATGAAGCTAGATGGATACTCAACTTACTAGTTACTACATCCTATCTATCAGATACAAAAGATGCTAAGTAAGCATTACAAGCCCATGCATACTAGTCCCTTTCCAAAGTAGCAAAAACAGAAATATATACACTTTCAAGGATTCTTTGGTATGTGGTACATCTATCAAGTTACGCTCTAACAAACATCAGGATCTTAGGCGCTCAAGCACTGCAGCACAACCAGGGAAGCAGAACAAGGGCATGAATTCAGCAAGGTAGTACTACAACAGCATCTTTGTGCTACAATCAAGAGTTGCATGAGCTCCACTTTACAGTGTAGCTTACCTATGACATGGAGAAGGGCATTTGTGATTCCTACAACGAAGCTTCCTGCCACATACCTGAAATTGTGGGGAACACAAAAAAAAAAAAAAAAAAAAAAAAAAAAAAAAAAGAAGAAGAAGAATAAGAAGCAGAAGAGTCCAAGAACAAACAGGAAAGCATAAGCTTATGGCTACCTAGTAGCAAGACATACCTCCGCGCATGGTGGACAGTCACCATCACAACAGCGACGCCTACAAGCATGACGCCCACAATCACGTTCCCTTGTGCACTTCCTTTCACAAACCAAATCTTGATGGCAGGGAATCTACACTATAGTCAGTTCACATTGTTCTATGCCATAGAATCTAAATCTACACACACAAACAAGAAGGAGGAGTCTTTACCTGTTTCTTCAATCCCCCACACCGACACGCTTTTGTGATCACCATTCTACAAGTCTCTTCACATGGCCTACGATGGCATCTGTCAGGGCACCTATGCCTTCCGCAACTCAACTTCTTATCACATGTCGACCCACACAAAGGCACCTCAACATCACAAGACATCCCTTCATAAACCCTCTTCCCACAAGGACAACCCCTATTCCCTTGAAACGGACATTGACCACACACACCCCCATGACACCCCCGCTCACAAACATGCTTCCCACACTCCAAACCCCGACCACACGGATTCTCACATCGAAAAACCCGATCACAACACTCCCTCTCCTCCTCCACACTCCCACACTCACACTCATACACACCTTTCTCCTTACAAGGTGGACACTCCCCATCATGGCAAATCTCACTACACCCATGGACCCCACAATCTAAAACCTTATTACACCTTTTATTACATGAAAACTCCTTAAACCCACATCTCCTAACATCCTCAAACCCACCACAAAAACACCTACATTTGACCAACTTAGGACATGATGGGCATGGACCAGGGTGACACAACAAAAGACAAAAATGCCCACAATTGTTCTTCAATGGCCTACCACACACTTCCCCACAAGAGTGGGGCAACACCCAAGGATCATGAGGAGGGTTCTCTAAATTACCACAAAAACAATAATAATTCTTGGGAATTGAGAATTTTGGGTAATCATATCTACATTTAGGACAGTTCCATACCGAAGTATCGGCCGCGGTCTCGGCCGATATAGGGAGGCGCGTGAGGGCGCGTGAGGCTGCTAATGAGGTTGATTGTTGCGCCCAACTTTGTATGCAGTGGAGGTGGAACACGGCGAAGCAGGAACCGATGCAGGACCAAGTGGGGTCCACGGGTTTGATCCGTTCGAGGCAAATGAGGCATGAGAGCGCGCCAGAGGTGGAAGAGTTGAGGAAAGATTGGATCTTTGTGAGGTCTTGGGGTGATGATGAGGTGGATGAATCGTGGCCGTTGATCTCGAGGTAGGCTTTGAAGATTGTGTTTGAGAGATCCACGTGGTGGTGGTGGTGGTGGCGGGTGGTGGTTTTTGCGGTGGTGGTGGTGTCGGAGTCGTAGTCGGAGGTGTCGGAAGAGAGGGGTTCAGGTGGGTTCATTGTTGAGGTCTTTTTGGGGATTTTTGAATGTCAAAAGAAATACTCCGTACATTTTAGGGTGATTAAACACGGTCGTATTTAGCGTCTTCATTCCCGCACTCACGCTTTTTTTCAAATGGTAAAATCTAATGACCGAACAAAAAACGTTCGAAATCCTCTGAATATGCCGTAAATTTTACAACAAGTAATTTGACTATCGAGAATTTACGGTTGTAACTCGATTAAATGACTAGCCAGCCTATTGGACTGGTTGTGGACAACCAAAATCTCAAGCCTCATGCCAAAGTCTAGGAATGGTATTCTCTCGCTTTCTCACAAAATATCGGTCGGTTAGATGTGAAGGAAGAATCTCATACAAAAAGATGTGAAGGAAGGGTATAAGATTTACATACATAGCACTCGGAAGATTTATAAGCGTTTTTAATTCATGCACTCACGCTTTTCTTACATTTTTTTAAAACCACACGTTAAATGAACATACAAGCTATACTTGGTATGCACAATAAGCTAACTTATGGGCTATGACTATGTTTGGTATGCACAATAAGCTAGCTTATTTGGCCAAACTAGCTTATTTGACTAGTTTTTTAAGCTCTTTGACCACACTTAAAATAATTTAGATTTATTTAAGTGTGGTCCCTACTCCTCTATTGTGAGGAGGTGCACCATACTCGTTGTGCACCTTAGTGCACGATATAACTTGCGATATGATATGCCTGGTGTGGAAGTAGGTCAACATTTTTATTGGCAAATAGGGGGTTTCCAAATTCATGGCCAGGTACTTATAACTTCTTGGGTTGTAATTGCTCTCTTACTAGGGTCAGCTGCTATAGCTGTTAGGAATCCACAAACCATTCCGACAGGTGGTCAGAATTTCTTAGAATATATCCTTGAATTCATTCTGTGACCTGAGCAAAACCCAAATTGGAGAAGAATATCGCCCTTGGGTCCCTTTATTGGAACTATGTTTCTATTTATTTTTGTTACTAATTGGTCAAGAGCCATTTTGCCTTGGAAAATTATACAATTACCTCACGGAGAGTTAGCCGCACCCACGAATGATATAAAAAACGACTGTTGCTTTAGCTTTACTCACGTCAGTAGCCTATTTCTATGCAGGCCTTACAAAAAGGGGATTAGGTTATTTTGGTAAATACATTCAACCAACTCCAATTCTTTTACCCATTAACATTTTAGAAGATTTCACAAAACCCTTATCACTTAGTTTTCGACTTTTTGGAAATATATTAGCGGATGAATTAGTAGTTGTTCTGGTTTCGTTAGTACCCTTAGTGGTTCCTATACCTGTTAAAGAACTCGACAAACAAATTATCAAATTTACAAAGAAATAAAACTTGAGATTAAAAAAGATTAACTTGTAATTGAAAGCATTCATTACTATGCTACGTTCCATTTGTGTTCCATTTGTGTAGTGTTATACTATGTATGTACTAATACGCTACGCTATCTAATTCTAGGAGGACACTTGACATTCAGGGGCTGAATATCCAACCGCTACGGCTGCAATTATATGTATTTTCTTGCTTGGGGTGTTATTTTTCGTTAAATTTAAATTTGTTTGTTTAATTGCTTGAATTTCCGCATAATTATTCATTCTGATTGGATATAGTATAGTTGTAAAATGGTGGAGGGGGTGGGAGAATGAAAGGAGTTGGGTATGTGTCGAGTTTTCGGATCGGCGTTTGCGTGTAACGAATGAGATGCAAGAAAAGTTGGTGTAATGGTGAACAGTTGCAGAATATCCGAATGCAAATTCAAACCAAATCGAGAAGGGATTCGAGGTCTGTCGTAAACTCGAGATAATGGGCGCAGCCGAAATCTGTTCCAAAGCAGCTTTTCACAAATATGAGCACCTTGAGATGCTACATGCCGCAGATCTGCATCAGCAGATTCACGAGGAAAACAAGAACATTGCAAAGTCACTCATGTCACAGAATGATTATTGCGTATTGTTGAGTTTGAAGATGGTGCGCTTGCTGGATCAATTGGACACTGAAGGGACCGTAATAGTGAGGCGTAAAGATGAAGATTTACTGGAAGTGGTGTCGGGGTTACGGTATCTAGTTAGGGTGATGTAGAACAAAATGTTTGATGTGTGAATGTAGTTAAGTTAGTTAGAACTGATTTTTTCGATTTGTTTACTAATATATTTTATTCAGTTTTCGTAATTCAATTAATCAATAAAATTCAGATTTGAATTCTTTTATTTTGTCTTCTTCCTCATACTTTTTCCTATCTTTTTCTACGGATTTTGCTAAAGGTCTACTTGTTTAGACCCTTATAAAGCACTGCTTATACCATGCACCAAGGTGCACAATGAGTATGGTGCACCTCCTCACAATAGAGGAGTAGAGACCACACTTAAAATAATTTAAATTTATTTAATTTGCGCTTAAAGCCTCAGAGAGGCCGTGCCCTCCGAGTCTAGTAACTAATAACCCAAAAAACGCAAAACGGCAGGAATGTTAATGGCCCCATCAAAACCACGGTATGTTTTCGTAAATAAGCTCATAAAATTGTATGCGCTTCTTGTATTAAGAAATAGCATGCTATTCTCTATCACTCTATGTAATTTCATTATGCGTCATTTGTAAGGTATGTATTTACTCGTATATGTTTTTAACGTAGGGGTAAATTTTGCGTACATTGAAGATTTTGTAATTATGTAGGAATTGTTTTGATTGTTGGAAATTTTGTTTGAAGATTGTGGTTTATTATATGGCTATTAATGATTGCAAAAATGATTAAGTCTTGTACATACATTATGTTTGTAAATTTGGGATTATGATCAATTTAATTAAGGTGTACTGTTATAGTTGCATGATAATGGTACTCTGGTAGATTGCCTAAGTGAAACAAAGTAGTTTTGCTACTTGTTTGTTTTTTAGAAATAGAATCATGAGGTATTGTACTGTTCCGAATACGTGTCGTAAATTATCTTCATTGTGTTATTCAAGTAAATAGAAATGCAAGGGGCAAATGAACAATTACACAGTTGTGTTTCAAATGATGTTCGTAGTGACAGAATTGTGGTTCTTAAGCATCGTATGGATGTTGAGAAACACCTAGATCTCTCTGAGGCTTATATTAAAGTTGATCTCCAGAGATACTAGAGATGAGCTCATCTGGCATATTATTACTAATCTGATCTTCCAGTGTCTTGTATCGCTGCAACAACAAATACACTGTGTTTTCATGAATAGATTGAAAAAAGATTGTTGTATCAATATAAGCATAGGAGTGAAATTAAACCGAGGGACAAAAAGATTGAAACTTAACTTCCAACAACAACATTATCCCGAGTTCCCAACGCCTCAAAGGCTTCCGCCTATGGGCTATGGTGAGGCAAGAGGGGTAGATGTACACAAGCTTATAGCCAGGAAACTAGCTCGCTTATGTTACGTCAAATCTACCTTCTAGCCGTTTCAGTGGCCACCCCCTTGGTTCACATATACACAACGGCATAAACTGTGAAAAACGAGACCGAAGCATAAAACCAAACATCAAAGTTTCAATCTCCTAACAATTCAAACGTATTTACAATGTCAACAGTGACAAACTATAGTTGGTGCTTGGTAGCATCCCTTCTACGGTTCTACCTCCCTAAATAGTGCAACACATGACTTATTACATTTGCAAACCATTTTTACAATCCCGCTGAAACAAGTTCTAAACACTGAACATGGCTCCTGACATTATGAAATCAGGAAATTAAAAGTTTAAACAAACTGAAAGTGCACAAGGAGCTTAACTGAACTGTACTTTATTCCCTCGCGACTGTAAAGTGGTATAGACCGGATACCTTCCCTTAGCTCCCAAACAGGTAAACATGTTTGGCCTCCAAAGTCATCTTTCTCAGACATGTCATACTCGTGAACTTCAACTCGAAGCAATGCTAGCTCAGGAACAGTCAACGGGAACTCGAACACTTCGTTCCATGCTGGTATCCAGTTATCCTCCAGCGTCTTTGTTTTCTTCATCACAGTATCTCCTGCCACTCCTGCAATTCCAATCTGAGAAGGCACATTTATTAGGACATCTTGTTTTTGTAATCTCTACTGAATGGACTCCTTTACATTAAAACCTTGATAACATCCAAATAAACATAACCATAGTTATGCAGCTTACCCTAACGTAAAAATCCGGAGGAGAAAATTGATCAAAATGCGTATGTTTGAAATCATAATACCATCCCTCTCCCATGTAGACTGTTACCTGCAAAATACAAAATTGTTATATCAGAACGTGATGATGAATGTTTAAAGAGACATACAACCTGAAAAATATCGTGTTAGTAAAGGTATTTGCCTTCAAGGTCTTTTTAACAGGGAGTTTAGCTTTAGGATCGAAAACAACGCCATTAGGATCACTCCTTATGAGAAAATCGGGTTTTTTGACATAACCACATCCACCATTAGCTCTGAACATCCCTTGCATCAGCCATAGAGATCTACCATAACCCTGTAACAGAAGGAAAAATCTATTCACAAACTAGCAGAGCCAAGCAAGTAAAGATCCACCTATCTTTAGCAGGAGGAAAACAAAACCTGCATGTTAAATGCAACCATTTGAGCTCCATGCGTCCATGCGATGAGAGGGTTGTAATTTGATGAGTTGATTCGTGTACCCTTAGGGTAGATACGAAGCATATTACTCTGAGTAAACCTGAAAAAGGTCAATGTGGAGAGTATTTTAGAATCAATTCGAAGGGGCTCACACGTGCAGTTATGCATAGTCGACATGAGTACAGCAAGCTACAGATGCGTTTAGAAGATGATTTCAAGAAATTTCTATAGTGTGAAGACGCCAAGCCATGAAGCAACACTATGAAAATCCTTTATCTAAGAACACTTAACATATTCCACAAAAGCCTGAACGTTATTGCCAGGGAAAAGATAAGACAAGAAGCAAAATGAAGAATTAAGCAAAAAACAAGCAACCACGCACCAAAAGGGCTACTCCATATGCATTTACTTTGAGCAATTTAGTATTGATATAATAACTGTCATTTTATATTACTAATAACTGACACAGAAACTCACAAATTTGTTTCAGCAATTCTAAGCTTACTAGAAGAACATATGCAACTGTGTTACATACCTGACAACCTCCTTTCCATATTTAACCACTGCCTTTTCAAGCTCCATTTCACTCAAGCTAAGACGTCTCACTTTATTGGGATCCACATTCAGTGCTATACCCAAACCACCCTTAGGCTTTCCGGCACGAATAGCAATAAGGCGCTTATACTCTGGTGCGTCAAAGTCATGTGATTCAGACATGTCATCCTCATCTTCCTTGTCCTCAATATTGTCTCCGTCGTCCAAATCATTATACTAGATATGACAATCATGATGTTACTGCCAGAATTTTGAGCTGAAATAGTGGAAAAGTAGACATTGAAACAAAGATCTTTACATACTTTTTCGCTCCCAAAATGAGATTTAAGACTGGGGACTTCCTTCCCCCAAGCTTCTTCATCTCCAGAATACTTGACACTACTCTGAGACTCGTCCTTTGCGAGTTTAGCTTCATCATATTCTTTTGGTGGTTTAGTTGATATCATAACATGTTTCTTTAGTGATCCAGGAGATGGAAGTTCCTTAAAACAATCTGAGTCTGGTAAAAAGAGTGTGTCTCCAAACGTTTGAGTGATCATCTAGACAAAAAAGATAAAACAGTTTATATCCCGAAAATAACTGTAGTCATAGGCTTAGTGGTTAAAGGTATCTAATACAAAAGGCCAGGATACAAAACAAAACAGATCATCATTTTTATCATAAAGTAGTGTTTCTACCTCAGCAGTTTTAGCTTGGAGATCAGGAGTAAGGTGGTCTTCAAGCGTAATCACGACAGGGTACTCAGATGTAGAGAAGGCATGTTCCTTAATAGACTTCAAACATCTAATGAGCTCAACAGGAGAAGTCATTGTCCTATACAAGAAAGAAGCCATCTTAAGAAATTAGAAGAACGCACTTGACCGGATGACAGCTTGGATAAAGGAATGTCAGGATTGAACTACTACAAGTTTAGCAAATTGTAGGTAAGGAAGATTCAGTTTATACACTACTGAGTAAATCAGAAGCACATATTACCCTCCATGAAGGACGTCAACATTGTCTTTCGAAGAATTGGGCCATATATCCAATTCAATCACTCTCACTGCCTTCTCCAGAGCATGAATGATAGGAATATCACTGCAGTCACTGGTTAGTTGATTCCCAGTAAGATACGAATTGTGGCCGGTATATATGAAATAATGGGACAGTGGAGAATTCATATCCTGGTGAACCTGAAATAACAGGAAGTAAAAGTTTAAATAGGAGAAAAGGAGAAGTCATGCAGAAACTATGTCATATTCTGACTTGGTAAGCAACATAGCAGGCTTAAACAACTTCTGAAGCTTTCCTCGGTGAAAAAAAAAAAAAAAAAAAAAAAAAAAAAAAAAAAAAACAACCCTTAGAAATAGTGGAGTATTACATGCCCCTGGAGGAACATAAAAAGGATAATTGCCCATGTGGAAAAAGTGTCGGAAAGGAAGTTTAAGAATGAATATGGAAGCAAAAAGACATCTGAAGACCAGTAATCACAACAATTTATGAGCATAGAATGGTCTTGTTGGACTAAAACCACCACAAAACCACACAGACACACACAGACAAAAGGATCAAGAATGCACAGATAAAACCACCACATTATGCAAGCACCCGATTGCGCACAACTTGTTTTGAATTTATACATCTGAGCCAGGCAGGTTTTACCCATATAGACATTGTAAATTACCATGCAACAACAGCATTACCAAAGTGCCTCAAAAGCTCCTGCCTATAGTCAGGTAATGAGGGGAGGGGGGGGCCGGTACCGGATGTGTTCGACCTTACCCTTTAGTCTTCAACATGCATAAGACTGTTTCCAAATGTAACATAACAAAACTTCTGCTACCGATAAGAATTCTGTATTCTTTTCAGGCTAAGTCTCTTATATGTCATCACCATGTTTCAGAATTCAAGCTAAACTGCTAACAGTAAAGTTACTGGCATTGAACCAACAGACAAGATGTGAAAAGCAATTACATCATACAGCAAGCATAGTTAACCTGTGTATATAATTCTGCAGCAAGTACTTAGTAATCTTCGGCATAGTATGTAGAATCAAAAAGTGACACCTAACAGTAAGACTTCCTTGATTGCTAATATGAGGACAATTGGACAAAACCTGTATATCACATAGGATGTCTAGATTTATTACTTCCTGAGTTTATGAAGAAAAAGGACAACATAGACAGTCTTCCCAAGAGGACCACTAATTGGGAATTCCTTTTCGAAAATCTCTAGTAGGGAATATTTGAGCAAAAGCATCACATTCTATCCACAAGGCTCAAACATTTCATAAGGTCTTTCCTTACATCAGAACAGAACAAAAGCTTATACAGGAAATAAAAACTAACACAAATATACTATCTTTAAGAAACATAAGGCTCGTTGAGTCGTTGTCAAAGATCGGACCTTTTATTCTTTACAAAGAAAATCACAGGACTCCAATTTGCGTCTACTGTCTACACGCTTACACCTATCTTGGTTTCAGGTTAAGGATATATGTCTAACTTTACCAATAACCTCTCACATCAAACTCCAAAATGTGGACTCATAGCTCTTAATCTACGAGTGTCAAACATCGAGAAAAGTTACAATATTGCTAGAATCTGCTTGAATCAAAGCCCATTCCACTCTCCCACCCCCACCAAAATCAAAACCTGGTGCATTCCTGTATTCCTTAGGAAAACAATCTCCGGTTCAAATGCGAAACTTAGTGCTACTCTTTGACATTAACCTCATAACCTGCTACATTAACGGTCACCAGGCAACATAACTAATTCACACAGGTCACTACACAATGTCCACAGCACTTACCTCATACAGAATGACAAGAACTAACACCAGGAATATCGAAATCACTGACAAGACATAAGCTTTTTATTGGTCTCACAGCAGAATAACACAAAAGTCACCTAACAACAGCACAAAATTCCCAAATGTGGTAACATTCCAGACTAGGAAAAGAACCAGGAAAATCTATCTCACTAACAATATTACGTACTTATAACATCATTACCATAAATAATTCAACCACCTATGCACAAAAGCAAAAGGGTGATGATTTCGCCAAGACATAACTTACTACCACCAAGACAATACAGTTATAATAATGAAAATACGACTTCCAGTACAATTGTCTCGACATTAGTAATTTCCGCCTTGGCAAAATCACCACCCAAACAAAAATATTACTAAATTAAAACTTAAAAGAAAGATTGAAACTCTAATTACCCCAAGTTTAGGAGGAAGAGGAGGATTAAGATCCCCAAAAAGGTACTTAAAGAAGCCTTCAAGATTAATACCAGACTTATGAAACACATGAAGATGTCTAAGACTGTCAATAATAGCCTGTGCATCTTCAACAGTGGGATTAACTTCCTTCTGCTCACTAATTAAGAAATTAAGAAGGTGATTAGCAGTCATTACTCCATTTTCTGAGTATTTGCCAAACAGGGTCTTAATTTCTTGAGGAGCTTCTGAAACAGCCAGCTTAAATCTCCTCCTACAGCAGAAACAAACCCTGTATGTTTGTTTAGACATTGTTTGGCTGAGAAATATTAAGAAAAACAAGGGAATTTTTTGGGTAATTTTTTAAGAAAAGATGGGATTTTTATTATGGGGTTTTTTCTGACAGATGGATAAATGTGAGATTTTTTGAAGATTTGATTGGAATAAACAGAAAAACAGAAGAACACAGGAACAACAACAGATGTTCAGAAGGAGAAGAGTGATGATGACGTTTGAGTTATCTTTACTAAATTTAATTATTAATTTAAGTAAATATAGTCATTAAGGTTGAAAAAAATGTACTTAAGATTGAATAATTTATAATAATTAATTAATTTTTATAACTAATTTTATTAATGATTGTTGAATGGGTAAGTAAAGGATAAATACTTTGATTATTTTTGCCAGAGAAAAAGGAGATCTTTTAATGGAGGATGGGGAACCACTGTGGACTGTTGCAACGGTGGATTGATGCTGATAGCCTGATAGTTGTTGCCTTGTTGGGATCACAAGTGTTTTTATTGTGTTAAATTATCTGTATCGACAATGTGACGGAATTGAAATGCTAAAAATAGAAATTAGGAAATTAAAACATTTTCGTAAACAATTAGTTGTTTTATTTTGTTTTGTGTTCGTTTCGTCTTGACGACAATTCTTGTGTAAAATAACGAATTGAACAATGTTTTTGGTTCTTAGCGGTACATATTTCAATTTGAGTTCAAAACAATCGTATGATACATCATACACACCACAAATTAATAGATTGTTTGGATTATGGACTTTACTCATTGAAGATGACATGCCATCAACTAATTCAACAAGAAGTAAGCCTCATTTGATCTCAAAAAAAAAAAAAAAGTAAGCCTCATTTATTTGTTTTGGTTTTTCTATTTGTTTTTAGCTATGATTAGAAAACACTTGTAAGTAATAAGTCTCTGATCCAATCTATTAGTGAATAGTGTCTCCCTTTTTGTAAATTGTCTTTTCTAAAGTATAATACAGAGTTGCATGTAATTTAAGACACTCATTTATTGTTGATTCTAAAATTAGATTAGTATAACAAGAATAAGTGTTCTAATAAAACAGATCATGGCCATACAATAAAAATTGAGAACCACCTAACGATCCAGATTTTTAAGGGGGTGACGGCTTAAAAGGGTGGGCAAGTGGGGGTTTTGAATTTTTGATCAAACGACGTTGATGGTCAAATATTGAAATAGGTTATTGGATGGTGTATGATAGTTTTGCATATCACAATGTGGTGGTTAGATTTGACGTCGGTCGAAACTCGTATTCCATTCCTTCTAGGATTAGGAATAGGCGAAATCGGACCTCCTTTTTACATCTCTCGTTATTTGGGACCCTGTTTATCTCTTTAGGCTTCTACTAGTTTGCATGCCCGGCTCCCGCCCGGGCTGCATATTCATATTGTTATACGCATTTAGTATGTGTTTGGCCTAGTTTTTCAAAGTGTTTTTACTCCCAAAAATTATAAACTTGGCCAAACATAGTGTTTTTTAGAAGTTCTAAACTATTTAATAAAAGCACTTTTCTAAATTTTGACCCCCAAAAGCAGAAGCACCAAATTGGTGTTTCTGTTTCTATTTCTCTAAAAATACTCCTTTTGTGAGATATTTTTAATTTGACAAAAATATAAAAAAGATTACAGTAACAAATGAAAGTGCTTTTGTAAAATGTTGAACCAAACACTCATCATTTTTTCAAAAAACAGCTTTTAAAGAAACTGATTATGAAAAATAGAAACAGATTTCGAAAAATTTGGCCAAACAGGCTCTTAGTAAATTGTCAGTTTATCTTTCTTATAGTATTATTAGCAACACTACTCTTTTCCATAAATTAGCTTATTACCACCATAATCACCATAGATTATATTATTTTCCATAAAATAGGTAATAATTACCATATTATATGATTACTTAGCGCTATCCAATTAATAAGTGCCAAGTGTGGAAAGACTTGGTTTCAGGTTTTAATATATAGTATTAGATTGAATCGAAAAATAGGTTTGATTGTCCATCTTTATTGATATAGGAAAATTTGCGAGACCACACCTTATAAAACCAGTTTTTTGCGAGACCGCACCTTTTAAGTCTATTTTCTTTGCGAAGCTACACCTTTTCTCATTACCGGCCAATTTTAACCATTCTCCGGCGTTGACCCGACGTTGACTTTTACCTTACTCTTTCCCTCCAATTTTTCCCGCTTTCCCCCCCCAAAACCCCTAAATTAGTTCTACTGTAGCCCATCAAAAAAATAAGTATAAGGCATCCTCCGGATAATTCAAATCGAAGCGATTGGATCCCCGACTCGGGCCTATATGTGGTGGTTCCCGTTTTACTTGTCATTTTTATGTTTCATGAAAACAATTGATCTCCGACCTCTCCAAAAGGGGACTGCTAAACGTAACCTAAAAAATACTAATATAACCCTTTTTTCCCCTTTTTCTTCCTTTATTACCCTTAATGATTCTCTTCATCCTATAACTTTTAAAACAAATTAAACATTTTCTGATTAACATGATCATTCGTCATCTCCATTTTACCTATTTTTTATATTCATTTGCATTAGCTAGTGAAAAGCAAGATTTAGCATCCGCTTACCCCAATTATTTTTATTTCTTTTGTATGATGTTGCAAATTTAATTGGTACATAATTCTTGATGAAATCTACGATCACAAGGATATATGTACTAATAAAAGTGACGAGAAGGCAAGAACATGAAGGCTAATGCACTTGTCCAGTAATCGATGGGTCCGATACACATGACGGAGAACGGTAAAATGGAGTGGCCATAGACAAACCAAACAGAAGTAAAACAAGTGGTGTCCTTCTGCATTGTTTAGAGGCTTTTGAGATTATATATTGCTGTCAAAATTTGGTATTTTGGTGTTTCGGAATTCCGCTTAGGAGCATCTTCAAACTATGATTTTTATTTGCTTGATTAGTAGCAGATGAAATATAAAATGATGCTCACAGATTAATTAATTGGTACATCTGGACATGCACTTTTCATACCCAATTTATAAGACGGTTCTAGATCTATGTTTGCATTATGAGGTTTTTAATTGATTTACTATTCTCTATGTTTTGTGATGCATGAATTGGTATAGTTGATTGATGGTTGTGTACTTATGTTTGGTTTGTCTTTCCAGACTAGGAGAGCCAGAATTATGTTAGTAAAACAATGAGGGAATACTAAAAGGTTAATTTTTTGTAATTTTTGGGGAATGTAGGGATAGTATTGGTATTTGTATAGGTTACGCTAGTAAAAAAAATGTTGCGTTTAGCAATTATGCTCCAAAATGGCCAAAGTACCTGGAGATGGCTACGTACGTAGTACATAACTTTATCAAACTAAGCCCAAACGTTTAACGTCACGTAGTACTATATTGGGCTTCAGACAAAGCCTTTCGATTTACTTATAATTTGCTTCGAGAGGCCCAATTAGAAACATCGTTATCTTATTGTGTGATAGACCATCTTGTGAGATTATTGCTCGATTAATGTTTGATTTCTAGTGAATTGCGAGTCACGTAAATATACAAGTGGATATGGATAATGATTATTGTACGTGTATCGGTGTATGTATCTATTTACACGCTCAAAGGAACATCTCTATCTTATTGTGGTCATACGCCACCTTGTGAGATTATTGTTCGGGGTTAATGTTCAACTTTTAGTTGTTGGGTTAGGGTCTCCAACAATCGGATAATGATTTATGAGTCATGTAACATATCAGTGAATGATAACCCTTGGGTTGTATATAACGATTCACGCATATACTTCGTATACAGTTTTCATATACAAGGAGTTATTTATTAAAATTGTTCACGCGCGACTAGGAACGATTTCTAGAGAAGAAATCGATCAATACATTTATTACGTACAGCGTACTAGCTCACTAATAAATCTTTTTGAGTAAGGCTCCAATCCTAATGGCTGGCTAATATACGCAGTATCTTCCCCTATCATGGAACTTATTATATTATTATTATAGGCATTGTAGCATTCTTATTTAGTACACAATCCCATTCGACGTACATAAAGATTGAGATTTATTTTTGAAATTTCCCCAATTAAAAGAAAACAAAATACTCAGTATGTTCTTAAAATGGTATGAATATTAACATAAGAATTGCATATCCTCCACTTTTCATCTACATTCACACATATACAACATTTCATCGGTTCATTTCTATATTTATACATTATATTATTTAGGCAACATTATATTGTATTCTCGTGTGAAAAGAATCAATTTGATTAATTTGCCCACATAATTGATAATTATTACATACTATCTTTCGAAATCAGCAATACATATTCGGTACATTTCATTGCTAAATTAAGTGAAATCATTTACACCATAATATACTCATGACTATGATTCTTGATTATTGCCATTTATAACGTCACCCATACACCTATAAAAAACCATGCAAGTTCATACAGACTATCCATACAATTCTTACAAAATTCAACCATGGCAATCAAAATTAGTTCTTTGCTTATATCATCATTTCTTACATTTTTACTCATTGTTCATCCTACACTAGCCCTTAAACAAGGCTTCACTACTGATTTAATTCACCGTGAATCACCCAATTCTCCATTGTCCACCCCATCCCTTAACAAATATGAACGTCTAAGGAACTCGATTCAACGTTCGATGTCTAAAATCAACCGATTTAGGACATCGTCCACGGCTTCATCCCCATCCGCCGGTGGTGACGCAGAATCACAAGTAACGTCAGCCCGTGGCGAGTACCTTATGGAATTGTCCTTCGGTACACCGCCCGTGTCGCAATTGGGTATCGTAGACACCGGAAGTGATCTCGTTTGGATCCAATGTCAGCCTTGCTTACAATGTTACGAGCAAGACCTTCCAATTTTTAACCCCGCTAAATCATCGACTTACAAAGTACAATCTTGTGACACAAAAGCTTGTCAAGCTTTGTCAACGAGGCAAAGTCGTTGCACTAGTAAAAACACTTGTTCGTACACGTACAGCTATGGGGATAGCTCACACACGACCGGGGACATATCGACCGAGACCATAACCTTTAACTCGAAAGCCGAAGGGAACGGAATATCTTTCCCTAAGGTTAGTTTCGGGTGCGGTCACGACAATGCCGGGACTTTTAGGAACGATGGGTCGGGTCTAGTAGGGCTCGGGGGAGGACCCTTGTCACTAGTGTCACAACTCGAATTTGGAAAATTCTCGTATTGTTTGATCCCTATCGATAAGGAAGGTAATTACACGAGCAAGATTAATTTTGGTACTAACGGAGAAGTTTCGGGACGTGGTGTTATTTCTACCCCTATTGTTAAGGGCAACCCTAACACATTTTATTTCCTTACACTAAAGGGAGTTAGTGTTGGAGAGACGAAAATACCCTTTTCTAAAACACCCTCTACCGAAGCTGATTATGGTACTGACGAGGGCAATATCATAATTGACTCGGGTACCACATTGACAATGTTACCCGCAGCTATGTACGATGATTTTGGGTCTGCCATACAAGCGGCTATCAATGCGGAGATGGTAGAGGATCCATCAGGTCAATTGCAGGTTTGCTACTCAAGCACCGGCGGCGGACGTGATCTAAACATTCCCGACGTTACGCTACATTTCGACGGTGGTGATTTGGTGTTGAAGCCTACTAATACATTTGTAGAAGTTGCGAGTGGTGTGGTGTGCCTTGCTATTGTGCCAGGTGGTCAGGAACTTGGTGCGATATTGGGTAATTTGGCTCAAATGAACTACTTGGTTGGGTATGATACTGTGGAGGGTAAAGTGTCCTTCAAGCCAACAGATTGTACTAAGTAGTAAAATTTAGCTAGCTGCACCTATAAGATCGATCAATTTCGTTGCTTAATTATCATTTCCTTTAGCTTGCATTTTCTTGGTTTCGATTCGATTTCTAATTAGTTAATTACATGTAATTTGTTATCTTTTCTTATGAAAAAGCTTCGATTTTGATTTAACGTGTTACAATTATTTTAATTTGCTCATATGTTGTGCAAATGCAAAGTCCCGAATATCTGTGCTTTATTGACTTTTCGCTTTAAATTGAAACTATAGAAATTCCACGAACAACGAACAATAGTACCATCATTTCGACTTGATAAGTTGATAGTAACTTCATTGGTCCATCGAGATTATTCACCTCGGTCTCTTGACATTTAACCGACTTTAATTACCAATTGTGATGATCTGCAATATACGAATGTATACTCCCTTGTGTTGTATGACTTGTGTCTACTGATTCTATTCACTTACACGTATATTCCGCCGTATGTAGTTTTCATGTATGTACACAAGGACTACTATTCAAAGAATGTCGAATCCAAGTACGTATACAATGAACACTATACATAAATGTACAATGAACACAAGTATAACTCTTTAAAGTTCACTTCGTTTTCACTTTTGTTGAAGGACGACCAATTAATTATAGGTACGATTTCTGGAGAATAAAAATCAATAGATTTGCAATATTTGAGGAATAACAATGGCTCCTAACATACGGAGTACAGGATATCTTGCCGCATCCTAGAACTTACTATAGGCATCGCAATTTATTCATAATAAAATGGCAAGAATATAACATAACAATTTTTACAAAGGTACATAAGAGCAGTAAATAATTCTATAGGGGTGGGTATATAAGTATTTAGACTCGAGACAACACTCAAATAGATTGAGTTGATTTCCTAACCAGTCGGCTAACTTGCTTTGGTAAAAATTCCACAATAACGGACGGTAATTACAACTAGTTAGACTAGAATGATCACTACAATTTGCACGGACGTTCAGCTTATATATCCAACATTTCATCGATTCACTTCTATATATATAATTTCGTCGATTCATTTCTATATTCATAGTTATATAGTTTTTTTTTTTAGGTAGCATTGCATTGGACTTATACATGCATGTGACAAGAAAAAACAATCAATTGATATTTGGTTTCATACATACAATTTGCTCTCATTATTATTTCATACTATGATCTTCCGGAAACAGCAATACATGATTACTTACTAAATTTAAATGAAATCATGCAAACTGAATTATTATTCTTGATCATTTCCCATATATAGCGTCACCCTTACGTCCCTATAAAAAATCATGCAAATTCATATACAAACTAATTAATTCATACTTTACTCTCAAAATTCAACAATGGCAAGGAAATTTAGTTCCTTGCTTATATCATCATTTCTTACATTTTTAGTCATTGTTCATCCGACACTCTCCCTTCAACAAGGCTTCACTGCTGATTTAATCCACCGTGAATCACCCAATTCTCCATTGTACAACCCGTCCCTTAACAAATATGAACGTGTAAGGAACTCGATTCAACGTTCGATCTCTAAATTGGACCGCTTTTGGACATCGTCCTCGTCCCCATCCGGTGACGCAGAAGCCCAAGTAACGTCAGGGAATGGCGAGTACCTAATGGATTTGTCCTTTGGTACACCGCCGGTGTCGCAAGTGGTGATTGTAGACACCGGAAGTGATCTCACTTGGGTCCAGTGCCAGCCTTGCTCAAAATGTTACGAGCAAAAGATCCCATTTTTCGACCCATTAAAATCATCCACTTACAAATTGCAATCTTGTGACGCACAAGCTTGCAAAGCTATTAGAAGAACAAGTTGCACTAGTAATAACACTTGTGCGTACACGTATCGATATGGGGATAAGTCGGATAGATCACACTCGACCGGGGACTTAGCCGCCGAGACATTAACCTTTAACTCGAATGTATCTTTCCCTAAGGTTACAATTGGTTGCGGCCATGACAATGCCGGAGATTTTAAGGCCGAGTGGGGGTCGGGTGTAATAGGGCTCGGGGCAGGACCCTTGTCATTAGCGTCACAACTCGGTTTTGGGAAATTCTCTTATTGCTTTATCCCTTTCGATAAGGAACGTAACTTCACAAGCAAGATTAATTTTGGGACTAAAGGAGAAGTTTCGGGACCCGGTGTTATTTCTACCCCTATAGGTAAGTTTAGCAATTATCCGTCCTTTTATTTCCTTCAACTAAAAGGAATCAGTGTTGGAAAGACGAAAATACCCTTCGATACAACACCCTCTACCGAAGCTGATTATGATAACGAGGGGCAGGGTATAATCATTGATTCAGGTACTACAGTGACCCAATTACCGTACAATATGTACCCTGACTTTGGCACTGCCATGCAAGCGGCTATCAAAGGGAAGATTGTAGATGATCCATCACGGCAATTGAAGCTTTGTTACTCAAGCACTAACGCCGGACGTGACCTTAACATTCCCGACGTAACGCTACATTTCAAGGGTGGCGATTTGGTGTTGAAGCCGATTAATACATTCATACAAGTTGCGGATGGTGTGATGTGTCTTGCTTTTGTACCAGGGAGTGTTCTAGCATCTGGTGCGATTTTGGGTAATGTGGCTCAAATGAACTTCTTGGTTGGGTATGATACTGTGGAGGGTAAAGTGTCCTTTAAGCCAACAGACTGTACCAAGCAGTGAATATCTAGCCATACCAATATCAACAAGATACCAAAATCAATGTTACTTGTCATTAGGTTCATTTTACTTTGTTAGTTTCGAGCCGATTCATAATTCGATGCAAGATGTTGTGGACTAGAGATCAACGTTGCCAGTCGATTCCTTAGTACGCGTAATCTTTACATTTGTTCTCAAAACTCTAAATATACGACAGGGTTCAACTTCTGATTTGCCTAGTGTACTGTAGAATGAACAATTCTGGAGCAATTTGGACGTAAATCAGAGGATTCAGTCGAAATTCCTATAATTTCTTCGAACAAGTTTAGAACGTTTGTGATTTTGAACACTGACAATCAATATCCATAGCATTACACACAATCACACAACGAACATACATGAGCGAGCAGCTAATGCTGCAGATAGTAAGCCTAATGATAATGTGCGTTTCAGTAGTTACAAACTAATTAAGGACAACAAACAGTATCATAGGACTGACATACATAACAACATTTCTAACAACTGATGTCTTTCTGTCATCTAATTCACATCTGATTCGATTTGGCTGATGAGCACGGCTATGTACAGGTGGAAACATACAAGAGCAGGCATTATTCAAGCGAACTGAAACCTCATAAGGAGCCTAACAGAAGGGAGTTTCTCACCCTTCCTGTCATAGAGATGGATTGATCTAATCCCTGGCTTCAGTTCCGAAACAGGCAGGCACAATTGCCCTCCGAAATCATCCTTCTCTGATAAGTCATGTTCTCTAACTTCAATCTGAAGCAGAGCTAACTCTGGCACTCTTAACTGAAACTCAAACTCTTGATCCCAAACAGGTGCCCAATCGTCTTCAATCACTTTCGTCTTTTGCTTGGCAAAATCAGCTGGCACACCGAGCATATGAAGCTGTTCAAGAGAAACAGAAGAATTTAGAAGAACATCATTACAACAAGTTAGCAACTTTATTTAATTATCTTGCTAAACTATTCCGTGAACTGTTTCATACTAAACTTGTGTAAAAACATGTCATGAATTACTATAGATGACTCATGTAACATGACGATTTTGCTAAAACGTGACTTTTTTCACGAGTTTTGTATCAATTGTATGAAATGGTTTCGCGCAAATTTCACTCATTTAAAATAAAGGGTTCACCTTTACATAGAAGTCTGGTGGCGAAAATGTATCAAAATGAGTTTTCTTGAAATCCAAGCGCCATCCATCACCCATAAACACCCTAACCTGCAGGTCAGTTATAAAATGATATACAGTACCCCAGAAAAAAAAGAGTTGCTCAGAAAAATGCAAGTGATTAGTTCACCTTCAAAATTTTCTTGACTTCTGATGTTACATTAGGATCAAAAACCTCGTCGTTGGGACCTTTGCTCATCAGAAAATCAGGCTTTCTCACATATCCGCAGCCACCATTAGACCTGAACATACCATGCATCAACCACAGGGATTTACCATACCCCTGCAATGTAATGGAAGAGGCCCGAGAACAACACTTTCATCAAAAAAGACGGAAAGGGAAAAGAACATTCTAAATTTGCAATCTGTCAGTGCCGGTTAAAAATCACAAGAACTACAGTCAGAAATGGCATTCGGAAGGTGTATGGCAGCAGTGTACTGTCAGACATTTGGACAATGTTTGCAGAATACGAGTAGTTGAATAGAGGTAGTCATTCTATCAATTTCTTCTAGAGGTAGTCGTTCTATCAATTTCTACTATCATCTCTTTCTCAAGCAGTGTGAAAGAAACACATAATCACATCTAAAATGCTACATTCAATGGTCTTCTCAATTTATTAAGCTGGCAAGTAATTTTCGGCCTTAAACTTCATTCCTCAGTAGAGACAATAATGTTAACATAGGGCAGAATTCATAGAGATGGAATCAGCTATGATGTAGATATTTCAGGTACAATGTCATTAACTATTTGCCTCCAAGTGACAAAAGTTTAAGACGAACCTGCATGTTAAAAGCAACCATCTGAGCACCGTGCATCCACCCGACCAATGGCTTGTAATTTGAAGATGTAATGCGTGTCCCCTTAGGATAAACCCTCAAAAAGTTTCTCTGAGTAAACCTGCATTGTAAAGAACATGAAGAAGTAATTCTTGTATTAGAGAAAGCCGATTCTGAAGCCATGACAGAGATCCATACAGTATAACTGTCGAAAGCACTAGTGTTACAGCCTCACCTGACAACATCAGCTCCATAATTTGATGTTGCTCTTTCAAGTTCCTCCTCACTCAAACTAAGACGTTTCAGGTTTTCCAAACCAGTCTTCAGTGCTTCCCTCACACCATTCCTCGGTTTCCCTGCACAAATTGCAATTAATCGCTTATAGGCTGGTCCGTCCATCTGACTGGATTTACCATCATTCTCTTCATCATCCTGATCAGTATCACTACAATCTGGTGTGTCATTCGGCATTGTCTCATGACTCTCATCTACAGATGGACCTGGTGAGGTACTTCCCTTTTCTTTGCTCTGCTTCTCCTCCAGATATTCTTTTGGTGGCTTTGTCGAAAGCACAATTTTGTACTTCAACTCTTCTGGTGAAGGAAACTGTTCTAAGTGCTTGCTCTCGGGGCAGAACAGCATCTTCCCAAATACTTCAGTCACCATCTAGGAGGACAGCTTTTATGTCATAAACTCATAATGACAGACTAATATACGGATAGAACGAATCACGGACCTAGAAACTACATACCTTGGCAACTTTTGCTTGCAGGTCAGGAGTAAGATGGTCTTCCAGAGTTATTATCACAGGGTATGGAGATGCAGTAAAGGCATACTCTTTTATCGACTTCAGACACTTGAAGAGCGTTACAGGAGTCGTTAAGGTCCTAAAACAAATCCGATTTCAGAAAAAAGCAAAGTGTAGAAAATCATAGACATACGTCAAGAAAATGAGGAGACACAACAATAGTATTGACTGGCATGAGATTGAAACATCAAGTTTACATAGAGTGTATGAGCCTATACCTTCCATGGAGAACGTTAATATCATCTTTCGCGGAATTAGGCCATATATCAAGTTCAATCACCCTGACTCCTCTCTGCAAGGCCTTGATTATGGGTACATCACTACAGTCACTGCTGAGTTGATTTCCAGTCAAGTAAGAATTATGGCCTGTATATATGTAATAATGTTGCAATGGAGCAGTCATATCATGGTGCACCTGAGAATGACATAAAAAGTAAGGTGGACTGCAGAAGAGAAAGAACAGAATAGGCATGAAAGACTCATACAACAAATTCAGTCCATATGTTCAACATATAGAAAGACTGCCTCATTCCCGTAACAAACTTCCCTATGAAGTTACAATCTCATCTTACAGTCATCAGATCCAGGCACAGAAGCATCAGAAGACATCAAGATCTAGGTGTTTATCAATATCCATACAACTGTGATTTCTTGTCACGACAACAACATTACCTCAGTATATCCAGGGCTCCCATCAATCCTAGGGTAAGGGGATCATATATTCATATGTACCCAAAATTATTCATGTGTGGGAAAAACTAACTTATATTGCAAGTTTTGTAGTCACAGTCTTACAGATTGACAAATTCTTTCCAAATGTCATTCAAAACATAACCATTTGAAACACAACTGTGTAATTGATCACTTGCCCCTTGCATTTCCATTTACTCTAATTGTGAACAAACAACACAATGAAGATCATTCACGACACGAAAAATCAGACTTGCAGCCCCGTTCTAATAATTAACAGTATACCATACCCATGATTCTATTTATAAGAAACAAGTATCAAAACCTACATTATTCACTTAGGCAATCTACCATAGTACCATTACCGCGCAATTATAATACCTTAATTAAATTGATCATAACCCCACATTTACAAACATAATTTACCAACTTATTATCATTTTTGCAATCATTAATAACCATGATCTAAACCACAACCTCCAAACAAAATTCCCAACAATCAAAACATTTCCTACAAAATTACACAATCTTCAACGTACGCAAAATTTAACCCTACGTTGAAAATGACCCATAATGAAAATTACACAGATTCAGATACGACTCTTTGCGGCATATGCGTCAATGACTTTCGAGAATTTCACCAACATACTGCTACGACTCAATACAAGAAGCGCAAACAATTTTGTGACGGAAATTTACCGTAGTTTTGATGGGGCCATTGAATTCATCACAGAATAGATAAGTGAAGAAATCCTCAAGTGTCAAAGCATGCCTATGACTAATCTTTATAAGATGCTTGCGTCTATCCAAAATCTCCTCAAGAAGACGGGCGACGTAGGCTTCGGAACACGCCGCCTCGTCCTCCGCCTGAAACTCCACCAGGAAACGGCGGAATTGGGCGGCGTTCATGTGGGTCCCTTTGTTAGCGTACGTTGAGAAAGCTTCCACCACATCGAACGGCGGTTGTGACTCATTGATCTGAAATTTTCTGTTGAAACACATAAACATCTTGTAATTGTGATGATTTCCCTTTTGTTCTGCCATTTTCTTCACTAATTATTATCTAATCATTCACATTACGATTAAAAAAATCCTGTCTTTTTATTCAAAGATCATAACTTTTGATCATCTTAGTTTTTTTGTTTTTATTATTGGAAGTTTTTTTTTTTTTTTTTTTGGGTTGTTCTTATGGAAGTTTGGTGATTTGTGAGATCCCAACTATTTTTTCCCGCCGTATTGCGTCTCTTGGGTTAAACTAATTGGGTACTTGTATCGATGTTTTTAGTTACTGGACTCGGAAGGCTCGGCCTATTTGAGGCGTTATATAGACTTTACACAACTACTAATGCTAAAACAACGTATACGTATGACTACTACCTAAGTCGTCTGTAGCCATGTATTAGGAAACCAATTTAATTAAATTAAACAACACGGAGATGATTGAGCGGGTGATTGTTAGAAAAAACAAGCTCGGAGTAGTCTCTCCATCCGATTGAAGTAAACAAGTTTTTACATGATTAAAGGTCGAAATCAAACGTTAACAATAAAAGAAAATTGCATAAACTATTGTACTATAATAATTCATCAAAGTAATAATCGAACAATTGATTTATACAGTTGATCGGATTTGACCAACCATGTAGCAAGTATTACAAAAGGTCCGTCACATTATTTTCAGTACATAATTCTAAACTCGAACATTGGGATGTAATTTAAGAAGACGCCTTAACAAGATCGGCAACTCACGTACTCCTCCGACGAGTCATCACCGGTATCGTCTTTATCCTCGAAAAACCCCGTCAGAAAATCCCAGAAGTTCTTCTCCTTGACCTCGAATTCTGGCCTCGACTCATCATCAATCTCCTCCGAGTGTTGCGAGTGAACAACGATTTCGACGTGAGCGTAAATCAGGAACCAATCGTTGTACGCTTGGACAACTTCTCTTAGGTCTTTTAAAACTTGATCAAAAAACTTCTCTTGTAGACCAAGTTTTGTTAGGGCTTCACAAATCATCTCCTTGTCATTATCAATATCAAGCAAAGCCAACGTTGGGTACGTGACGGCCGATCCGCTGTTCACGAAACCCCATGCATTCTTACTTGGCGAATACGCAATACGAAGGTCCAACATGCTGAACTCGACGTAAGCTTGAGGATAAAAATCAGAAGGTTGCTGAAGAATATTCTTTGGAAGAAGATCAGTGGTAATGTGGTTTATGATGCATGAATTATCGTAATCTTGTGGTTGACGTCGGTCCATGGACATTACTTCTTGTGGAAGTTTTGGCTTGGACTTGGAGAGTGTTTCTGAAAGAGCTAAAGAATTCATGGTGAATTGAATTTTTGATGAATAAGATGAGATGTGTTGAAAATAAAGACATGGTTCTACTTATATACTACTGTTAAGGCGGTTAATATTACTTACCGTATTTAGTTTTGTTAGTTTCCTAGTCATTAAAATATGGAAAGTTTTTTTTTTTACAAGAAATATTGGAAAGATTAAGGAAAGCTTCCTTATTATTGGAGGCTAGATCAGAGGCTACTAGTAGTCTAGTCAAAGAAGTATTTTTTAGCCACTAAAGTGATGAGGGTGGGATCTAAAAAACACCAAAGTTGTATTTGGTACTTATAAAACACCAAAGTTGAAAAATTTGTTTTTAAAACACACTTTAAACTATTTGGGTATTTATTAAACACCAAAACAAATAAAAACATTAAAAAATAAAATGAATTTATGTTCTTACTTACCGAAATTAAGAAATACTAGGCTCGTTTCACAATAGGTAAAGATATGGAGTATCCAGTTCATTGATCTCAAAAAAAAAAAAAAAAAAACAGATTACATAATTCAGCAAATGTCAAAAAAAATAAATATGAACATGATTGAACGGTATCGCGAGTTCAAAATGTAGTATAAAATTGTTTAGAAGTGCCAAAATCCTTGCCCTCTCATTTAAATTCCCATAATCCTAGGTTCTAATTGTGAAATTTGCTGGATATGACTTAACCTTGTGTCGTGCGTTCGTAGAGAAAATCGATGATGGAGAACTGGGGGAGAAGAAGGTGAGTGATTTTTTGTTTTAAACGCGTAAAAATAATTTACGAGGTAAAATAAAAATTAACATTTTTTTTATTTTTTTTTGGTGTTTAATAAATACCCAAATAGTTTGAAGTGTGTTATAAAAACAAGTTTTTCAACTTTGGTGTTTAATAAAACCCAAATACGATTTTGGTGTTTTTTAGATCCCACCCTCCCCACTTTGGTGGCAAATAAAAACTTCTTTATAGTCTAGTAGTACCGTAGTAAATTGAAATATGGTAAGTTTCCTTAAATAATACTCCGTAATTGCGTATTACATTTGAAGTAATTAAGAATAAAAATTGATCAAATGTATGATACGTGTAGCTGTACAATACTAATACTTGTAGGAGTGTAGAAAGTACATAACGAGTCTCATCTGTTGCATGCATGGGTGCACGACATATATAGGCTATGTTTGATAAAATTAGATAAAATAGTAGTTGAACGCTGAAATTTAACATTCTCTAAAGATTGTTAAATTTGACTTTGAAGGTTAAGTTTGAGCATAATTAAATTGTATAATATCGCAAATTTCTTCAATAAAAGATGTATTTTAAGAAAATTGATGCTAATAACGAATCACATATATGTATTTGCAATCTTGTTGTGTTTTACAATAGGCAAATCCGGGGAAAATTGATCATGCCAACTCTTATTTTATTGTACAGTAGTGACATAGGCAAATTAGTATACATGCCTTAGACCAACCTTCCAAAAATAATGTGGTTCTGCTCTTCGCCTCTTCCGATGTGCTTAACTACCAATACAGCAAGCCTTCCGGAATCAAGCACAATTTTCGCAGTGGCGCGAGAAATGCTCAGTAATGCTACTAGCTGATCAGAATTGTGTGGTGATACAGACATACACTCATACAGTATCAGGTGACACTGTGACAGGCATTTAAACGAACTGAAACTTCATCAGAAGCCTGGCAGATGGGAGTTTTTCTCCCTTCTTATCAGAAAGCTGAATTGATCTAATCCCGCTTTTGAGCTCAGCAATTGGTAAACATGCTTGCCCTCCGAAATCATCCTTCTCTGACATGTCGTATTCTCTCACTTCGATTTGAAGCAGAGAAAGCTCCGGCAGAGTTAAAGGAAACTCGAATTCTTCATCCCAAACAGGCACCCAATCATCCTCAATGACCTTTGTTTTCTTCTTGACGTAATCTTTTGGTGCACCAATTAGCCGAAACTGCCCATTCCACATATTTCAAAAAACATTACTATGACACACTGGTTAAGCGTATGGATAGTACAATTAGGTAAGGGGGCTAATGGCTAACCTTCACGTAGAAGTCGGGTGGAGAGAATGTATCAAAGTGGGTTTTCTTGAAGTCTAAGCGCCATCCGTCTCCCATGTAAACTCTGACCTGTGGGTGATTTGAGTTTCACATTTGTTAGACAAAGTTCAAGTGTAAAAGTAGCTCAGCAGGAGGGTCAATTGAATATAAGCTTACCTTCAAGGTTTTCTTCACTACTGTGAGTGCTTCGGGATTGAAAACCTCGTCATTTGGACCTCTCTTCAAAAGAAAATCAGGTTTTTTGACATAGCCGCAGCCACCATTAGCTCTGTACATCCCATGCATCAACCAAAGAGATTTACCATACCCCTGTACAGAGAAGAAGAGCAGAGGGTCGTTACATCAGGTCTTCCAGCTAAAGAAAAGACACTAACATACTGTCTAGGATGGAGCAAGAAATCGTAGAATGCCGATCACACAAAAAATCCAGACCGTGATCAAACTAGAATTACTAGACATGAGGAAAATTGAGGTAAAGCAGATCATGTACTAACAGGATATTCCAGCAGAATAGTATACTAGCAGAGGGGGGGGGATTTAGGGTCATCAGATCTCTGATTCTGTACTAGCTTAGAAAACTTTTTCCAGTTGGATTGCTGGTGACTAATACGCTTAGAAATGATCAAAATATACAGTTGTATCCTTGTTTGCACTGTTTGTTTAAGGGAAATGTTGATTTCTATCAAGGAGTCAGGACACAAATAATAAATTAGAAAATTCATTGCTGTCACTGCAAATCTGAATAAGAATAAAATACGCCTGTAGCAAAAGTTGACACTTTGACAGTAGTAAATTTACACCTATGCAAGTACCTTGCAACATCATAAAAGTATATCATTTCTGCATCAGGCAAAAGCCAAAAGCTAACCTGCATGTTAAACGCGACCATTTGAGCCCCGTGCATCCAGGCTACCAATGGTTTGTAGTTTGTTGATCTGATACGCGTTCCTTTGGGATAAATTCTGAGAAAGTTCCTCTGTGTGAACCTGCATTCACAGCAGCATTGAGTCAAATCACTGGCCAAACCAAACAAGAGAGTTATATCTTATATACATCAAAAACAGTAGAATGAATTAGATTTTCACCTCACGACATCAACTCCATAATTTGTTACAGCCTTCTCAAGTCCCTGTTCACTCAGACTAAGACGTCTAACTTTCTGCAAACCCCCCCTGAGAGCTGCTCTCAACCCATCCTTTGGTTTTCCTGCACGAATTGCAATAAGACGCTTGTATTCTGGTGCTGCCATCCGGGAGGATTTACTACCGTCACTGTCTTCTTCAAGGTCACTGTCATCTTGTGTCTCACTGGGCGGTGTTTCATCTCCAGAAGATGCATCCTCTTTGTCTTTACGCTCCTTGTCTTCAAGGTATTCTTTTGGTGGTTTGGTTGAAATGATAAATCTGTACTTCAAACTTTCAGGGGAAGGAAATTCCTCCAAGTTGTCCGAGTCTGGTGTGTACAGCATCTCCCCGAACACTTCCATCAACATCTAAAGCAAAACTGTATTACTGTCTATATTACTGTCATAACAAAGCGACATAGAAAAGAGTATCTATCATAATGGAAGCGACAGAAAGCAGCACATGAAAACCAACCTTGGCAACTTTAGCTTGAAGGTCAGGCGTAAGGTGGTCTTCCAAAGTGATTATCAGAGGATATGGAGACGCAGCAAAAGCGTGTTCTCTTATAGACCTCAAACATTTGATGAGGGGCACAGGAGTTGTCAAGGTCCTAAACAATCCAATTATCTAGAGTTAGAACTTCACAGATACATAAAAGTTGTGGAATGTGCTAAACTTAGAGCTTTGGTTTGAAACAAAATCGCGCTTTCTAGGCAACTCAATTATAGTTTACAAGAAGATCAATAAGTTTGATCTTAGATAGAAAGAAAGAGAAGGGATCAGGATGACGATAATTATATCATTAAGGGAACGAAAACAGATAAATTTATCACCTTCCATGAAGTACATTGACATCATCCTTTGCAGAATTAGGCCATATATCAAGTTCAATGACCCTGACACCCCTCTGCAAGGCCTTGATTATCGGTACATCACTACAGTCACTGCTGAGTTGATTCCCTGTCAGATAAGAATTGTGACCTGTGTATATGAAATAATGCTGCAATGGATCATTCATATCATGGTGCACCTGTAAATGACATAATTCATATTTATCAGCCTCAGCAGCATCAGAAACAAAAACTTCCACTACACGATTTCGCTAATAGCATTCAGGATGCACACAACACATAACACAGCTGATTACAAGTCCAAAGTACAGTTCTTGCTTCGCATTCAGACTGATCCCGTAAATTGAAGAAAGACAGTAACTTGATATGCTGGTCAATGTATCAGAAATATCATTCACATTCTGAAAAATCAGAATGCTGATAAAATGTTTAAAGTAATGTCATTTCCCATCACAAGTCTGAAGCAGTCAAGTTCTAATTTCCCCAATTACACACCATTACATTCAATTGCAAATTTGCAATCGAAAATTCACATCAAAATCTCAACTTTTCCATCAAAATATCATTCACATTCTGAAAAATCAGAATGCTGATAAAAAATTTAAAGTAATGTCATTTCCCATCACAAGTCTGAAGCAGTCAAGTTCTAATTTCCCCAAATTATACAGCATTGCATTCAATTGCAAATTTTGCAATCGAAAATTCACATCAAAATCTCAACTTTTCCATCAAAATTCCCACAAACTAATTTCAACCCCCCTCCCCCCTATAACAATCTACATCAATCAACTTTACCATATCAGGTGGAATCTTAACAAAATGTTGTACGGAGTAACTTCATTCAGAAGACACAACTCCTCAATTTGCCAATTCAGAGAAAAAGCAATAAGACCTCATCACCCACCAAACCCCACCCAACCTTCCCCAAAATGTAAACAGGTTGATAGCCCCATCTCACATGATATTTAAATCTCCGATTATTTATGGGGTCACGTATCAATCACCTACAATGTCTCCATATCTAACATAAGTATCCACCGGGTGACACAATATCACTATCCGATTAAAAATACAATATAACCCGAAAAACGATCGCACTCGATTTAATCAGATACTAATAACTTAAACATAATGTGCCACCCGGTCGATACGATACTCGACCCCACATATATTCAGACATTTAAAAAAACTCGATTGAGATCGTATCACTAAATCCACTACTACATATAAGTTCCTAACAGGTGGCGCTATCTCATTTACCATTCGAACACGAAAAAGAAGCGTAAGCAATAAGTTAAGAAGAATAAAAATAATAACCTGATCAACGATGGGAGAATTGAGATCATTGCAAAAGAGATAAAAGAAGAAATCATCAAGAGTCAAAGCTTGCTTAGTAAACTTGCTAAGATGCCTACGACGTTGAAGAATCTGATCAAGCACACGAGCAGCGGCGGCGTCAGTCATCACCGCCGCGTCCTCCGCCTGAAACTCCACCAAGAAGCGGCGGAGCTGAGCAGCATTCATGTAATTTCCCTTATCAGCATATATCGAAAAAGCTTCCGCCACCTCGAAAGGCGGCTGCGCTTCAGTGATCTTAAACTTTCTGTTGAAACACATGAACATCTTGTAATTATGACTTGCCATGTTTTTTTTGTTTTGGGATGTATCTTATAGTAGAAGTTTCAGAATATTAGATTGTTTGGTTTGTGAAGAAATGAATATGAATCTCTCTTTTTGTAAGGGAGAAGATGAAGAAAAGGAGTATATAATAAATTAATAATATAAATATGAATTGATTATTATTATTATTATTATTATAAAGTGGGTCGCATTATTTTGATTATATATATAATTAAATAAGTGGGGGGGTGTACGGTGTGGAGGTGTGGTTGTTGGATTGGTGAGATGTGGGAGATGATGTGTATGTGAGAAGTTTGGACTGTTGTTTGGTTTCTTATCTTAGACAGTTGACCGTTGATGATGTGTTTGTTGTGTATACACGGTTTTCATACGTTTTTCCCGCCGTTGTAAATGCTGCTCTGTCTCACTTAATTACCATGCAACTCTTCAACCACAATAATGTCTACATGTCTCAAAGTCGGAGACTCGGTGTACTACTTTACTACGGAGTGTCTAATCACTCGAGGAGTGGCCGATGTGTAGTGTACGTTTTACGGCTATGTTAAAAGATCGGAGATATGTTATGTATCATGCTAATGAAGTGATGAGATGGTAAGTTACGTTATAAGATAAAGATGGGTAAGTATAAGTTGCAATGTCGGTGACACTGTTTAAATATAGAAAAAGTGGTGAAACTTGAATTGACTACCACTATTTGGATTCATTATTGTGTAATTTTTTACTTGTTAATTTGTTCATATCTCATACGGGACTATCACTTGAATTACTTTGCATATTTTCCAAATATGTTATGTCGGTGTTGATATTTATCGTCTTGTTGTTATCTAAATTTATCATTTGGAGCATCTATTAATATCTGCATCAAATTTAGATTTCGAATGGGCTATACGAATGAAAAGAAACAAGAAACCTTGGGAGTTTTGTAATTGACAAAATCATGATGCCACAAGTCCACAACATGTGAGATGCATCTAAAACAAACCCATCACGTTTAGTCTTTAGACATCATTGTGTGTTTGTATACTTAGGACGTAGAAAACATGTGTAGGAATGAATATGATTAAAGAATTTGGGTGTATGGCCTATGTTGCGTGACAAGTACATCTTATGCAGCTCCATACTTCCACAATCAATATGTATGTATGCACGCAATTATTATGTTACGTTGATATAGCTTTTGCCATGGAAGATCAAGAATGTATAATAACAACTATATATGTTCCGTTCAACCAAAGTAGTTATAGTGATAGCGGCTAGTTTTGTTTATGCCCGTAAGTTTACTAGTTGGAGCACAAACTGCCAATGTCACGGGTTGAATCAATACTTTAGTAACTAGTTAACGAAACGTCAACTCTAATAACAATTACAAAAGTTGTCGCAAGATCGCAACAAAGATATGTCATGCATGCCTTCTACAGTTCTACTCACCTTAATAAATTTCACTATCAAACTCCTCGAATGTACTCGAAATAAAACCAACTTAACTCATCATCCTACACGATAATATTATGATCGAGCCCAAATTAAAAAGAACATGATACTCCAGTTCATAGTTCCTCGGACCCGACCCATTTACATTTATCGGTTTATGATAGTCCAGGTCCAACTCGTGTGGCCCGAAAACTCCTCGCCCAAAACCAAACAAAGATCGAGAAAAAAAAGGAGAGAGAAATAAAGAAAAAAAAAAGAAATGAGGAAGAGGATCGCGGCAGCTGCTCTGCTATGGCTTCTTGCTCTAATTGCTACCTTATTTGTCGTTCTGGTAATTTCCTGCTATCTTTTCTTAATTAATTAGTTGCATCATTATATTAATTAAGCTGTAAATTTATGCTTTCATGCTTTCATATTTACCTGAATTTCATGCTTTTGAGTTTTGATGGTCAAACAAGTTGGTTGTAATTCTTCTGGAAATATTTTGTGTCAATTTAATAATGTTTATTTTTTAATTTTTATAAGATTAGAATAATAGGAAATTTCTGATTTTTTTTTTTTATTGGAAGTTTATGATTAATTTGATTGTTGAAATCAGAACAATTTGAATGATCCAGATGAGAAAATTATCAGCGCTAAGAATTTAGGGAGTAGTGAGGTGAGCTTCTACTTGAAGATTCATTTGTTTGATTTGTATTGCATCATTTTCCCTCTTTATTTTTTTGTTGTTGATGTTGTATGTATATTTTGGAAATGTGATGAGTTGGTCATAGTTGAATGGTAATGGTATTTTGTAGAGGAAGTCGTCGGAAGATGAGGGATTGGAACGAGTGACGAACCGCGTTTACTTTGATATCGAGATTGATGGAAAAGCTGCTGGTATGTGTGATCAATTTGAGTGAACTTTGATAAGTGTATCATTTTCAGCATAACAATATGTATGTGTATGTGTATCCTGCCATAGATAGTGTAATTGCCACATCTTGGTGAGGTCCTGTGGACGTAGTTTTACCTAGCAATCTGACTGTGGTTTGGAGATCATAGGATTAGCTTTGTTGTGATTTAGATTTGCGTTGCGGAGAGTTGTTGTGTTGTTGATGCTATGGTAATAGGGTGTTTCTGTTGATTATTCACTCCTTCCTGCAATTCAATAAGTAGCCTGAATCAGCTGGTAATGTTGGTTTGCGTGGTGATCACGAGTTCACGATCACCGTTACTGTACCATTATCATCAGTTGGAGTTCTTGCCAGTCCCCCAGATACATCATTTCCTCCTCTTTGAAGTGTTCGCTTTCTCAATAGGTTGGGTGGTTAATTATTATTGACATGTCTTTGTGGGATCTAAGAGTATATAAGTTGTAGATGATTTTAAGAAAGTCGGGATCTTTATGTGAAATGGATATAGGTGCTGGATGCCCTGGCATATATAGTCTGCTGTGTTATTGTCAATTGTCATCTAATTTGAGACGAATGGCTGTAAGAGATAAAAGTGTATTCAGGTCTTATTACGTGGTGATTAACAAATTTTCCCAATCAGCTGTGGAATACATCTTGTTTGTGTTGAGGTAGCAGGCACTGTTTGATGTTATCCATCTTTTAGTCTTATGAACAGCCACTGATTTGATGCCACTTAAATTTTACGCCTTTTTAATTTGAGAAGCTTGTTGTGCTGATTGTTTTTAAGATATCTCAAGGGTAAGGTCTTGTTGAAGCTTTCCAGACTTTGCTCGAGCATGGAAAGCTTTCCTCTTGGTAGTAATAAGGCCTCCTTATATTGCTACTGCAGCCTTTATGTCCACCTCCCTTAATCAAGAAAATTCCTCCGTGTTTGACCTTAAAAAGAGAGAGCAAGTCAGACACTCGTTCCTCCAACGTCTGCTTGATCGATCAAGATTGTCTTAACTCATACTGACAGTTCTCCTGCATAACCACCCTACCTTCACATATAAAATGCAAGATCAGTGACAGTGAGTTTAAAAGCATGTAGTTAAATTCATTGTCTGTTGATATTTCAGGACGAGTTGTCATGGGACTTTTTGGAAAAGCTGTTCCAAAGACTGCAGGTACAATTTTGGTTTCCCTTTGTCCTTATGAAAATTTAAGCTGTAGGTGGTGTTCCTTGTACATTTGAAGGTGGAACCTTCGTAAGTATGGTGTATAGTGCTTCTTTTGTTACTTTCTGATATTAATTGAACTCTCTGTCATATTGCAGAGAATTTCCGAGCGCTGTGCACGGGTACCCATGTAACTCTTGCTCCCTTTCCTTCACCATTTTGCTTCTATCCAAGGACTCTAAGTGCTACAGTGATACCCTGCTTCTTTCTGTAAAATTTGATTTTGTGATGCCTTTCCTTGGAGGAATGATCTTAACTCCTGATTTTGTCATTGTGCATTACAGGCTAATACTTAATTAATAATAAGTTTTATCATGTGTTGACCAAATCATTTGTGTCGGTTTCTTACCTTTACCTAAGTTATGGTAGTATCTGAAGCATCACTTGTATAGTTGTACATGTACTGTAGGTAATCTTACCTTTACCGTGGCTTGTTTTATGTTATTAGGTGTTAGACTCTTTAGAAAAGCCGAAAAGGTATGTGAGAAACACTCTAGATATGTCAAAACTGAAAGGCAGGGATTAAAAGATAGTAATTTCATGAGAACCCTTCCCCTGTGACTCATGCTTCTCTTACTTACCCCTTCGTTAAGCACTCCTTGTCCTTGAGTCCCAACGAAAGAAGCATAACAATAAAGGCAGAGTTAGGCAACTGTTTATCCGAGTACGAAGTGTGCCTTTGATCACTTATTACATCCATGTATGCCTTGTATGCTATGTTGTTGGCCATTTGGCATTGCACGGCAAATAGGCTCTCATATTCATCTATGTTGAAAATCAGTGCATATTTTTTTTATACATGCTAGAATGTCAGAAGTTTCTATTCTAAGTACCGTTAGAGTGCTTGTTCATTTTATAGTTGTGTTCTGTCCATTACATAGTTGAATTTTGATGTTTGAGTCCATATTTTAGTGTGAGAGTTTGTAGGATTTCTCCATCTAAAATGAAAGTCCGTTAAGTGTTTGTTTAAGGCTTTATAACGAACTCTACGTGTTCTATCCTAAATTGTTCACCAAATGTTCTGGAATTTTCATCATCCCCATGCATGCTGTTGTTTTCCTCTAGTAGTCCTTGAAGATATTTTTACGTCTCTCCCCTTAATTACGGCAAACATGAGATTGTCTGTTAATCTGTTCTGACAACATGTGAAACTTTTTCCGTTCCTTCTTGGTCTTATTTTAAATTTCTAGATTCATGTCGGTTAAGGCAACTGAGCAACTGGAAGTTTTAACCAAGGCCTTTGGCGACACTTAAACGTTTTAAACCTCAGTGAATTACTTGTAACTTCAGGGGAAAAAGGGGTTGGAAAGAGTGGAAGACCTCTCCACTATAAAGGAAGCAAATTCCATAGGATCATCCCAAGCTTTATGATTCAGGGAGGCGATTTTACTATTGGTGATGGCCGTGGTGGAGAATCAATATTTGGTGAGAAGTTTGCAGATGAGAACTTTAAACTGAAGCACACTCGTCCAGGTAACTTGTAGTTTATTATTCTTCATTTTATACTGTGGGAATGTGTGATATTTGCCCTTCTTGGGGCCTTTACTTTCTCGTCCTTAGTTTAGTTTACTGCTTTTGTTTCATTTCCCTTTCCCTTGTTAAAAAAATAACAAAAAAGAAACCCAAAGAAGTGTGATGGGGTTTGGAGCTGCTAGGTATTTATGTAGCCATGCTTGTTAAATATACTGCTGGACCAAATTTAGAACAGCTGATTGAAACAGGAGTACAAACAGCGGACTGCTTCCTGTAGAAAAGGAAATAGAGTTAAGAAACGAACCCTATGGATTCTCAGTCGAAATCGTGGTTCAGTTTCATCTTAGCTTACCATTGTGGGCAGACAATTTAGAGCTCAGCTTTGGCTCATGATTGCTATTACTCACCCAACCATCCCAAATTTTGAAGTCACTTATTGCTGAACCAAGTCTTTGTTCATTATGACCTGCAATTCTTTCTGAAGCTTAGATCTTGATTGACTTATTCAACAAGTTTAATTATTTGATCAGGTCTTCTATCAATGGCAAATGCTGGACCAGATACCAATGGATCACAATTCTTTATTACAACTGTTACAACCGGCTGGTAAGTTCTGGAGATTCATTGTTTGGTTACATATTAATGGACAATGCCCAAAAGGGGATAAAGGAAGAATTCTTTTGTCCTTTGTTCCACCAACTCTGTAGAGTGTAGACCACTACTTTCGAAGATTTAAATTTTACTTTATTTCACATTAGATTACTTCTGGTTTCCAAGTGGTTTGGGGTGAGGATGGTTAATTCTGGATTGTAGTTTACCGCAAAAAAAAAAAAAAAAAAAAAAAAAAAAGTCCTTGATTGTTGTGAGATAACGGAGATCATCTGAGTGCTGAAATTTATTTGGTCATGAAACTTATCTGTACAATGTTTCACGGCTGCTTCAGCACTTCATGTTTATGTGTGTTTCAATATTGAAGGTTGGATGGACGGCATGTTGTGTTTGGTGAAGTGCTATCTGGAATGGATGTCGTAAACAAGATTGAGGCACGAGGCACGGAAAATGGATTACCAAGAAGCAAAGTTGTCATAATCGACTCAGGAGAAATCAATTCTTGACAATGGAAGCTATTGCACCCCCACCGAGCTGTAACCCTCTTAGATAGTACGAGACTACAAGTATATTAGTTCAAGGCTTGGGCTTTGCTCTACTTCGCCCTCAAGGCATTGCTTCTACGGCTGTGTTGAAATGATAGCTCTACACTTCAATCCATCGTATGAAGGGATTTCGACCAAGTGCTCAGAGTCTGACGAGGACAGCATCTCCACAAAGACTTCAGCTAACGCTTACAAAAGGTCGAGGTGGCTTGGCAATTGCTCACCGTTTCAATGCATTCTACGATGAATTGGTAATTCTATGATATTCTAATGTCAACCAAACGACCTTTGCACTCGGCAATAATCCAAGGGGGGTCAAGTTCTAGAGTGCTCTGTTGCACATTTAGCCCACATCTACCCTTCAATATATGCAGTGTATGCTCTTTGTCTACCCAATTTCTCTATGTAATCTCACTACTTAGACATGCTTCTCCAAAGGCAACTTATCCGAAAAGTGTCAGGATTATGAACAGAGGTTGAAGCTGAACTACAGGCAATGCATATATTTATGCAACTCTGTGTCTACAACTCCGACATCAAGTTTAATTAAGCTTGCAATAACCAATATCAAACTACCTTGCAATAATTTTCCCACTTAAACTATGGGAGTGTAAAAATCACCGCCTCAAACTATTGCGTAAGTCCAACTCTTTTGCGACATCAAGTAAGGAATGAGAATCGAGCAATATAATTTCACAAATATCTTAGCTAAAAATATCTGGCGAAGCAAGCATAATTATACAAATATCTTGTTTTTACCAAAATGGAACATTCCTTGTGCAAATATCTTACACACAGGTATTCCACAAACCTTGAAAGATATGCTTGTGGAAATCAAATCCTCTAAGAATATACTTGGACAATGCATCTGAGACCTTCATTGAAAAGCTCAGTACGACACTCAACTCCCAAGCGTTGCATTTTGCACATTTGCACGTACTCGTGTATGTTCAGTAACGCCTTGTGCCAAACTACTACCTACTGGTATAATAAACCTAAAGCCGCGATTGTTTTTATAGTTACTGCAACCTGACTTATATGCATTACACAACTCTACAATAAAGTCGTAATCTCGACAATTTTATTTAGCATCGGGATTGATCATTGATATAGACCCCCAATCAATTGGTTAGAAAGTAACATATATAGTGACTCTGAACTGAAAAATTAAGGTCTTGTTCTCTTCAACTTAAAAAGTAGTGTTTATTTTATTTAGATCCAAAAATATAGACATATAGTCGATATGTTATTACTTTCATGGTCAATTCTTATTCAATGAAAAGAAATTCTTCGCAAAGATAACACAACGCTAGTTATTTCAAAGACTCGAACTTCATTACAGATCAATGGTGCACATTACAAAGTTAAATGACTCTCATCATCACATTTGCATAGTACGTACATGTAATGCTTAACTCATACATTCCACAGTACTAACACACTAAAACACCCCTATGATTAAGGAACTAATACACCTTTCCTACTCAAATTCCTTAATCCTAATTAAAACGCGCTCTTATTATCAAGTGACACGTACACACGCACGATTACCGACCACCACATTGGTAACAGTAATTACTACTACACGGTAAAAACAAACATTCTCATTCTCCATCGATTGTTGTCAACTATCATTCCTCCTCCTACCACCGTCTTTCGCCGCCGCCTGACGGTGGTGGCGGACGGTGCCGGAGAAATTATTCTCGAGATCGGAGTAAATCGAAGCGACTTTCGAAATGTTACCGTTCAACTCATTAATAATCGCCACGTTTTTCACCATATTATCCGGCAACCTTGACTGGTGATTCTCGTTCGCCTGCTGAATCAGCTCTCTGTTCCGATCAAGCACCGTCTGCACCTGACTGAAGCTGTTCGCAAACGCGTTCCACGTCGCCGGATCACCGCCGTCTCCGTCGCCGGAAAATTCTCCGGCACGGTTGCCGTTCTTGTTTCTCCGGCGACCGTCTCCGGCGCTGTTTTGCCGGCGGTCTCCGTCCTCCATGCTCGACTCCGCTGCCGACGACGACATAAAATCGATGATTTTCTCTCTCTTCTTTTTTTTTTTGATTAATTAATTTTGTTTTGGTGAATTAATGGTGGTTTGCTGCCATGGGAGGTTCTGGTGGTGTGTTGGTGAAGGAACTGGGGATAGGGGGGGGTTTATATAGAGGTGAGTTGTTAACAGGGATGAAGGTTTGGCGCGTGTGAAATGATGTTTTTAAAGGTGAAAGTGGAATATCTCACGCGCTAAAGGTGCGCGTGGAGGAGGTTTTGTGTGAAATATCTAATGGAGGAGATATTTTGGGTGCAAAAAGTGCGAAAAAGAGCAAAAGTGATTCTTCCACAGTTCCACGTAAGAGGATAGTAATACGACGTCGTACATCAGCTGTTTTTTTTTTTAATTTATTTAGTCTAGCTAAACGGAATTTAGCTCCGTTTGCATCTAAATGTGACTCGTGTTTTGCGTTCACTAGTGCTGGTTAACGTGTTTTTTTAGCAATCGTAAAATTATCTAGGTAAGAAATTTGTTCCTGATCTTGTACACGAAATACTAGATGTGCACCTGTTCTCAAGAAAGCAAAAATAGTGATAGTGACATGAGTATTTCGAGGAGATTGACCAAACAAAGTAGCATACACTAAGCAATCCGGCATCCTCGTCGTTTCAGCACATAGGCCACAAGATCAAGCTATCTTAATTTATAAGCTAGCCAATCTTTTTCCTAATAAAACAAGATGAGCAATGTAAGAGTTCGGTGTGTCACGTGAGTGTGAAGCTCCCCCACAACTCGTGGTTACATGGTCAAGGTGTTGCCACTTTGCTACATAGCCGATCTTGTGTTTTACGAGTATGAAATTAGAAAAACAATGAAAATATGAAATATATGCTCGTAAAGTAGTATAGATTAGAGATGAGAGATTGAGAGCACGAGAATATATGTGGAATTATGTACGTGATGGTATGATCACTTATTCACTTTTAACTACAGACTTTACGAGTAAGAAGTAAGAAATTAAAAAGGTCCAAGTTTGTCGAAATATCAATCTTGGAATATTGAAAATTCTTCATTTGTTTTTACCGTAATATAATCAAGGGAATAAAGAGTTAGAGTGTCCTTGAGATATTTTACTCGTCCAATAGTCCAACTGTTCGTATATATATGTAACTCTTGCACCCTTATGTCTAGTATATACTTGTATCAATTAGCAATCGAATACAATAGGTTAATAGTAACACTCCCGTTTTCTTGAATTGTTAATATATATGAATAAAAAGTTAACAATTTCAAAGCTGCAAAGACTACGTTGTCGATCATATAATTCTATGTCCTCATGTATACTAACATTATTATAACTTGTTTCATAATTACATATTCAAATAAAACATAACAAACAATTTTTCTAATAATATACTCCGTATTAACCTATGGAAACAAATGCAGTACTCGTATTATAGTGTAGTGTGTACAGTGTAATTGTGCTCGATGAAGGTTAATGATCAAGTTGGATTAGTGAAGGCACGCGCTTAATTAATTAAAATTAAGTTAAAATGGGAGACACGAGTAGCTGGATTCCTCAACAAAATATCAAATGATGAACCTCGAATCCGTCGTGGCAAGACTTGTGAATTGTGATGATATTTATTTTAGACTTTTGAAGAGGGTCCAAAAGCACAAAAGATTCATACTATATTCCTCCATAACACCTACGAAATTGCGCTTTTGTGGAGTTTATTTAAGGATTAAAATTTGGAACTACTTAGATTGATCTCTTAGAAAATAAGGTACTCCATAAGTGGGAAGCTAGTTGGGGAGAAGAGAGGAAAGAGTGAAAGATTGAACAAATCGTGAAGTGTGAGTTCGGTAAATAATAAATTTTGCAAACGACGTAGATATCTACGAGTCTTTGAGACGTTTTGTATCTTCCTGTTATTAGTGAGTAGTGACCTTAACATATTATCATTTTATCATATTGACTAAAATGAAATCAGATTTATAAGTAGAAGATCCAAGCATTCAACAATCGAAAGTGGAGGACAACTCCATTCGCAATAACAAAATGTCGCTGTAAAAGAAATTTGTATTATTTCAAAATCGGAAGAAATAATAGGCAAGAAAGCTGGAATAGCTCAGTTGGTTAGAGCGTGTGGCTGTTAACCACAAGGTCGGAGGTTAAAGCCCTCCTTCTAGCGTATCTTTTTTCCTTTGTGGCTTTATTTATTTTATTTTTTTTCGGATTTTACCAGGGAAAAGCAAAAGCCAGACCATCTCCAACGACAGCACTTAGGTAACCGATGAGCTAACTTCACCCCTGCGCTTTTTCATACATTGAGCTAACTATTTTTTATTGATTTTTGGCATTGCTGCACCATAAATATTTGCGCTCCTTGTCAAATTTGGTATCATAAAACCAGTACTTTCCGTAAAAATTTGCAAGTACAGTCATGGAGTCTTTACAGTAACAGCATGGACCATGCTGGAAGATGTGCTCTGTATTACTAAGCTGATTTTCATACATATATAAGAACAGCTACTGTCTTTGGACTTACACTTTCGTCCTCCTAGTCGTGAAAATGACAAATTGACAATACCTATAGTCTCTGAGCGACCCATCCGGCTTCTCTCTCTAAAAAAAAAAAAGAAAAGAAAAGACCGAAAGAGAACTACTCAGTAGGTTTTCTTTTTTTCCCAAGAATCGATGGTATCTCAAATCTCGAGCCCCCCATTCGCCACTTCTTGAAGGCTAGCATAGAGGATTGAGCAGCGTCACACACTGAAACAGAGAAGAAATGACATCAGCAGGCAGATTAAGCAGATAATAATTCTGATGTATTATTTTCGGATGGAGGGAAAAAACTCACAGTGGGTTTCTTCTTTAGTTAGCAGAGTGAAAGGCTTTGTAGAGGAAGTGAAAGATGCAGTGTGGGCTTTGCTGAGTACTTCCTTATACCTGTTTGTAAAGGCATACAAGAGGAAGGATCCAATCGTCCGATCACCAATACTACGCAATGTAAGAACCAAATTAGTGAAATCACCAGCTAAACGTTCGAGGATCAAGGTTTGGGGATACGAAATAAACCTGCCTAGTGTTGTCCTGGGTTCAAGAAGGAAAAAAAAAAAAAAAAAAAAAAGAAGCTAAACTCTACAGACTTAAGTAACGCATGAACATCCCTCAAAAAAAAAAAAAAAAGTAACGCATGAACATGAAGCGGTCTGAACAACAACGAGCTGATAGTGCACTAGTGCAGTTTAGATACGTAGATCATAGACATCAGCACAAAATCCAGAAGGGACAGCCAGCATCTAGTTTAGGTACCAACAAAATTTAAGACTTATGAGGATATTCAATGCTTTCATGCATATCAATCTCAAGCCTAGTCTATACACTTGGGGAAAGGACCCTCATACTCCTACTTACTCCTGTTTCCCAAACTCAATCCTAATTGGTCCATTTCTTACGACTAACTTGATCATGAAGACCAACTAAATTACAGGATAGAAATGTCAATGTTCAGAAATCAAGAGCCAAGTGCCCAAGTATACACGACCTACACTCACATAGCACATTATAGAAGAATTCCCGACGAAAACATTCACAAGGATGCCCAAAAAAAAAAAAAAAAAAGTAAAATCTTAAAGTGGAGGGGGTATATATATCTGGAACAGATATGTTGTGCCTAAAAATAGCTATATAACTTGGCTGGGAGGTATGAAATGACTTCAAGTGAAGAAACACCTGTTCCGGATAGGTACGTGCTCTGATCAAGATTGTTACTTCTGCCAGGAGCGCCCGGAAACTCATCAACATCTATATTTCAAAGGTCAGTATAGCTGGACTTGCCTGAAGCTTGTTTGCGAAAGAATTCAACTTGCTATTCCGCAGCAAGGGAGTTTGAGCTGGGTGTAATTGAAAAGACATAATACAATGGCCTGCTTGTGTGCTTTGATCTACCATCTCTGGATCTAGAAATAGATATTGGAAAGAAAATGTAGTCCCTAGACCTCAAGTTATTTGTAATGAAGTCTGAAATGAAGTTAGTAGAAGAGTGAAAGACTGAAAGCTAAGAGTGTGAACTTGAAAAACTCAGATCAGATATGGCTAGGAAAATTTGTGCCCTGAGATGTTGATGTTTATTGTTAGGTTGTAAATTACATTCTACTCAACAAAAAAAAAAAAAAAAAAAAAAAAAAAAAAAAAAAGAGGCCCAAAAGGATCCATTACCTTCTGAACTCACCTAGGTTTAGCACATTGCTTTCACTAACAAACTCCGGACCAAACCAGATATCCAAAGTTGCATCAGTGGCACAAATTATTGAAACTAAACAGTATAAAATCCCCAGCATCATGTTTTTAAGAGATGTATGGAAGACAATAGACACTGATGCTCTTCTATGAGTGCACAACTATTTCAGTTTGTTAGCAGACAGTATCCTAGGGATAAGTCATAGGAAAATATAGGTTCTCCTATATGCTGAAGGGTACCACATTCCAATAGCAATAACATGTCACCATAAGATACAATCTTGTTTATCTTGAGGGTTATATTCGACCACATCCTACTAAGGGTGGCCTACTATTCAGTATTCCCCTCCAGAAGAAGAAAAAGAGTGGCCAACCTATCAAATTGACACTAAACAATGAATTACTTAGAAATGCATGGTAGAGAACAGATGCTGATGCACTTCTATGAGTGCATAAAATTTTCAGTTCATTAGGAGATACTGTAATTCCTAAAGGTGGGTCAGGGGTGAGTATTCAATCACTTGAAGGATACCACATTCAGACAGCAATAACATTTCTCAAAACAGAAAAGTAGCTTACGAAAAATGCAGGAATTAGATCAGAAGGCAATTCAACTCGGGCACAAAAGCAATAACCAACAACAATAAACAAAGTAGATTAGCCACATGCTTATGCAAAGACAATGGTAGAAGCTTACGCAGGTGCTATCTTGCATCCCAGTTCGTAGAAATATTGACATCGATTCCGTAGATCAACAGATCCAGGATCGGCCTGAATTTCCTTCCGCGTCCTGGATGAAGAAATAATGAACAGGATACAACATCATTAGTTCATTACATATACCACCACTAAAAAGGGATAAAGTAACATGACACCATAATAAGGCAAAGTAATGATGGAACAGTAGGGAAAGTACGTTTGGTTGAAGCAAGGAGGAACGCTCATAATCACAGTTTGTCTAGCATGTAATTCATTAGCAAGCCAGAACGGCAGCTCTACTTTTGCTCCCTGCTCAACCTGAACATACAGCCACGAAACAATGCCACAAATAAACTTTGTTAATATACTCGTTCTAATTCCTTGTCTAACCAATACCAACTCCCTTTTGTTTCGCATTTAAACCCTCAAGAAAGCTTACATTGTTAGTCTCAGAGCTCGGATCAAGGGGTCCAACCCCGGTTGCTGCCTTTTGAAAAACCACTGGTATAAGCTGAAACCAAAACCAAAACCCATGAGCATTCCGAAATCTGATCAAACACGAACCACCACGAAGAAGAAGATAAATAGCCAATCACTGACCTCCTCTTCCGCAAGAATATCATCAAGGTCATAGTAATTCGCCATAATTAGAGTAACCAGGAAGCCAAAAGATGCAATATTTGTAATTGAACACGGGGTTTCGATTACGGCTCAACGCTCTCCTTGTCTCGGGTTATCTACCCGCATTCCAACAAATAGAGCACGTTAAAAAATGAACACACACCAGATTCACAATAAAAAAGTTTTCTGCAAGTTTTCTCTCTTATTATTCAACTGTTTCCCAATCTTACAACTACAAAAGGAGAGGGGGGCACTGAAACTTCATCGATAAGATTCAAGATTAAGCTACATCAGCTTTACTTCCGATTTCCAAACTCAATTAAAACAAATATAAACTGGAGTACTCAAATGGATTTGGGGAAATTTGGATAGAACAATTACCTGAGCAAATGCTAGATTGATTTGGGCGGAAATTGCATAATTAAGCCGGCTGAAATGGGCGGCGGGCGCGGTGGTTGGAGAGAATCAGTGACGTCGGCGGTGGAGGAAGTGAGTGAGTATGAGAACAACAAACGGAGAAATGGGGAAAATCGAATTATGAGAATGTGATTAATTAAAAAGGTGGTTTTAATCGAAATTAGGGATTAAGATTGCAAATGGGGTGAAATCGATTGACAACCCAGGAACAATTGATTTGGGGAATTAGGGTTTGGAAGGTGGGGTGTGACTTGTGAGAGGAGGTGCGGAAAACTGCAAAAAGGAGGGAAATTCAGAAATTGAAACTCGCAGGGCTAAGATTAGTGAATCAGTCATTTGGTCCCGACCGGAACCGACCCGTTTAGAGTTAGCAGCTTGCAAAAGGCAACAGGGCCCCCACCGCCCGACCTGACGAGCATCGTGGAGGAGGTAAGTCATGATACTCAGCAGCCTCCTAGGTGGACTCCCTTGGTGCCCACAAGGAAGCACCCCCCACATTGGAAAGATTAAATTCCCACACCGCGGTTGCCAAGGATTGGACCCGGTACGTTTGCAAACCCTTCACCACCCGAGTACCAACTGAGCTACACCCATGCGGGTTAGAGTTAGCAGCTTGGGTCGCTATTATTTGTAGTTTGTGCGGTTTTATCAAGATTGATACTACTCGTATTTTTAAATCAAACACTAACTATTTCTTTCGTCCAATAACAACCGACTTTCTCTCTTTTCATGTCACACTCTCTAAAAAAAACTCTAGTCTCTAAATCTCAATTTGGGGCTACCACCCATCAATTCGATGGTGGTAAACACCAAATTTCTTATTATTTTCACCCTAATTAATTAGTTATCACTAGTTATTATTGATAATAACTCGTTTCTACCTACTCGAGAGGGTATCTCTACCGTATGGCTAATTATTGTAAATGAATTTCCTTCTATTAAAAAAAATACTACTCGTATTTGCATACTCCCTCCATTTTTTCTTTTTGTTGTTTATGTTTTGTTTGAATCTGTGAACCAAACGTAATGAACCAAAAAAATGGAGGGAGAATGACTTTAAGCAAAGATTCAAGAGTCTGTGAGATTATATAAAACCATTTTTCTCCATTATATAAAACCATGTTGAACCAGTCCATCGAGTTTACGATAGGGTTGAAAAAAAAATGACCCGGTGGCTCGGCCATGAGGTTCAATTTTCAACCTCTAGTCTAACCCAAGCTTAAATCGGGTCGTTATGGTACTCATAATCTCACATGGTCACATCTGAAGCTAAAAGATAGATCGTGGATGAATATTAGAGGAAGGTCTGCTTTTTGTATCAAACGACTAATTTTTGACAAGATTCTCCACGCGAGAAGTAATAAAAATGTCATACTAGTTGATTTTGGGGTTCCAAATAGACCACAATCCCAAAAAAGATACTCTTTTCATCTCAATGAATTATTTACGTATTTCTTTTTCGACAATTTCAGTCAATGTTTAATTTATAACTAGTTTTTGTCCCCGTGATCTCACGGGTCTGTGTTTGTTTTTGTTATTGAATGTTTTTTCTCCATTGGTTTTTTTTTTCAGACGCTTTGTGATTTTAAGGCAATTTAATCTCTCTCAACGGTGAATGCTAAGGGGGAAGAAATTCATTTTGAAGACAGTGAACTTACCATGGATTACAATTGTCCAAGAAACCTGGTTCTGAGTTTGTAGCAAGCAAAAATAAAGTAATATACGAAATATAACACAAAAAGTTTAGAATACAGGCGAACTCTGAATCTGGCAATAGAACAAATTTTATAGTGTTTGGAAGATCAAAAGTATCGAAATAATGCAACGCTTTGGTTGTGTTACACCATGAACGTATCATTGTTTGCAAATATGATGAACCATATTTATGATGCTCTTTGATATCTTACATCTAAAGTCTACTGCCTGAAATGCCCATTTCTTTACACTAAATCGTATTGCATTTGCGGGAATCTCACACATAAAAACACAATGTATGATATCCTTTTTTTTTCCCTCCATCTTCAAACTATTAGCTCAAAGAAAACAACAGAATAAGTACATCGGTATCAGAAAATGTTCACCCATTTTTTTTGGTTGCTTTCCACATACTTGTTACCTTTTTTTTTCATTTTAAACCGTAAGGAACACGCAACATTTCAAAAAGTAAGGACAACATGAGCAAAGATAAGGCACCAAATCAATTAGCAGGAATTCTTCATCAATCTCTCATGCATTCCTCAAATGAAAATTGCGCCTCCTCGAAATCCATATCTACACCCTCGTGTCCATCGAACGCATTGAGGCCCATAACAGTATCCATTGGGAGATGTCCTGAGGTCAGCTCACCCTCAGGAAACTTCTTGTTGACAACAGACATCAACCTAAAAAACTTCAATAGATTTACCAATTTAAGAGGCATCGCTCTGATCCTCTACCATGATTAGCATTAATCCGGGTAATTGAATGCTTATTTCAGCAGATTTAACCATGGTTGCCCTCTTAGAAGGGACCATAACCACCATACTTTTGAAGGATGGACTGAGCTTCAATAGGGTAGCTTTCAACACCAGCCTTCTGATGAGAACCTGGTTTAAACCTCAGGCTTTTGGATGCACGAAGACCTAAAACGCTGAAACCTGGTTTAGTTTTCGCCTTCTTATCAGCACGAAACTGAAACTTCGGTCTTATAGAACTCGAAACTGTAAAACCACCCTTTGGAGACTCGAAATTCGTATGGTTCACAACATTCTTCTTAGGTGAAGTGTTCAGGAAATCACAGGTGACATTCCAATCATATTTCTGATCAGATGGCCAAACTAATGGACCGTCAGAGTCCATTTCGTCTCCCCAATCTTCAGCTTCCGAAAGCAGGTCTGATTTATAGTTGACAGGAAATTCTGCTGTTTGTTTTGTTGGGTTTTTTGGGTGATATCCCTTCAAGATCAGTCTCGAGTATTGGGGGCACCCTTTTGTTGTAACGACCAGCTCAAAGTGAATCTTAAATAAAAAAAAAATTAGTTATGTACACAGAAGATTAAGTGCATCAAGTTGAAGACGATAACAAAACTCAATAGATTCCATCATAAGCCGTCAATTCGATCAATTGATTTCCTGGCAGATACATTAAACTTTGTTAGGCCTGACTTGCGATCAATTGATTTCCGATACATTAAACTTGTTAAGCCTGACTTGCGATCAATTGATTTCCTGGCAGATACATTAAACTTTGTTAGGCCTGACTTGTTAAACAATCGATTCAAAAAAAAGGAAATACAGATGAAATCAACAATCATAGATCAAACAATTAATTAAGATACTACTCATCTATCTTAATGATAAATCATAGAGAACAACAACAGTCAGAGATCAAATCACCCAAAGGGCTGTTAAAAGTTAATGATTTTGCATGTGAACAAACTAGAGCTGATCAAAAGGCCCAGGCTCGAAAGCCCGACCCGGCCCGGCCCGACTTTTTCCCGGGCTTGGGCCGACCAACTAGGCCCGAAAGCCAGATTTTGGCCCGGCCCGAAAAAGCCCGCAATAATATGGGCCGGGCTTGGGCCGAGCTCGTGGCCCGAAAATTGGCCCGGCCCGGCCCGCTTTTAGAAATAAACGCAATTTTTTTTTTAATTTTATAAACCTAAGTTATGTAAAATAGTGTAATGATGTCGGATTATGACGAATTTGGTAATTAAATTATCAATGTAGCAAAATTAGGGTAAATGTAGTGAATAAAGCATATTAAAATAATAAAAAAAATTACTGTTAATAAATTAAAATATTGTAAATTATGAAAATAACATCAAAAACCTCTTTAAAAATGTATAATAATGTATTATTGAACTAAATATGCAAGTAGTGGATAATATTAATGAGTAAAGTGATCAAAAACGTACAAATTAGGTAATACGAGATTTTTTTTTCAAAAGCCCGAACGAGCCCGAAATGGCCCGAAAGCCCGCTTTGGCCCGAACGGGCCGGGCTTGGGCCGACCGACTAGGCCCGGATGAAAAGCCCGGTCCGGCCCGGCCCGCACAACGGGCCAACTTTTTTACCCTAAGCCCGGCCCGGCCCGGCCCATGATCACCTCTAGAACAAACGTGCCAAAAAAACGTACTTGTATGTGAACACCCTGCATCTTTGCATGCATCAGATTCTGCGACAACTTGGCAAAGATGTTGATTTGTCGGTGCATTGGATCTTTTAACAATAAGGTTTCCTTGATTACATGAAGTAGCACATAAACGATAAGTAAAGATTGATTTCCCCTTAAATTGTAACTTTAAGGTGGAAGGTTGTCTCGCATACAGCTTGAGCCTTTAGCCTCCCCTCCAACTGGCCGCTCTATGTCCACTGGTTCTATTTATTTCTATGATCTCTCGTTAGACTCTTACTACCTCAACAAAATTGTCTTCCAGGAGGATAATGCCCAACCTTTCCTTTGAGACATCAGCCCCTAGGATTACCCATGGACAATCTTATATTAACTCCTAGAGTGCTTGTGCATACTTTTTGTTGCCACCAGAGTTGTAAGCACATAACCTTTCTATCAAAGTTACTGCACATAAGGAGCCTGTAATCATTCGGGGGAGCAATTTCTCGATTCTTCGTTTCCACAACTTGGGTCCAGAAAAAACCATGTTAAGTGTTAACCGCAATCACATCGATCGATCTGTAAGTAGAATTTGAAAAGTAAACAAATAGATACCGCTTACAATCCGATTAAACAAAAATTGGAGGAACAATATGAAATCCAGTGAGAGCACACATACGTCAAAAGAGTCTTGGTTTAAGTAAAACATCCACTCAAAAAGTTTCTCATTAAGGAAAAAAAGTGATACCTAAAGAAATCATCCCAGTTCCAAGATATAGTTCAATCAATCCTCATTCTTAGAGCCCTGAGAAATAAGAAGCACAAGAAAACAGGCAAATTGCGACCGTCCAATTCGGTCGCAAAGTAAGGAAAATCGGTCGCAAATAGGCATTTGCGACCGATTTGCGACTAATATGGGTAGTCGCAAATACCTTGGTCGCAAATCTAAAAAAATGCGACCGATTTTGGGTAGTCGCAAATTATACGACTGATTTGCGACCGATCGTCGGTCGCTTAAAATGCGACCGATTTGTGACTGATTGTCGGTCGCTTAAAATACGACCGATTTGCGACTGATAGCGGTCGCATATCTGCGACTGCTTTGCGACCAACTGAGGGTCGCAAACATGGTATTGACTTTGCGACTATCGTTTGGTCGCAAATCTGTGATTGTCCAATCGCATTGTAATCGATCAATTTAATAATTTATTTTTTTTGGTATAGCATCAATTTAATAATTTATAAACGAATAGGCTATATGGGACTTGAACCCATATCTTTGTGCTATAGCACATTGCTCTACCATGTTTGAGCTAATAGCCTTGTAAGAAAATCAATTTCCCAACAACCACATACACGAGATCGGTAAGTATAGATAAAATCACTTCACGTTTGGAGGATCACACAAATAAATCACACATATGCATAAGCAAAACTGAGAATAATGTGATGTAGTAGAACTCATCTTAGTAAGCATAAGTTTAAAGATCAAAGAACAAACCTAGCGACTTGTATAAAACTGAGACAAGATGACTTTAGATCTTCAACGCACAAGTTCGTCTCCAACACGCATTCTTTTATCGCCACCAGAAGGTCCATACTTCCTCCTATTACTTTCAAAAGAGAGTGATGTGACGACCAAAGTTGCACCAAATTGAGTTACTGAACCACAGGTTCCACTAATACAGATGAGGAAATCAGTAGGGAAGTCTAACTTGATATGGACAAGAACTACGCTGCTTAAAATATACGTCATTCAAACAGAGGTGGACTATAGAGTTCTAGTATAAGATTATACCTTATCTGTCTTTATGACACCAACGACACTATAATGTTTTTCACACCAAACTGAGAGATTGTTATCATAATACTCAAATTGGATGAAATTTATCCCTGCTGAACTGCCAATCACTACTTGCGTTACAGCTGGATAAAATCCGTCATCCCACGGAGTCCCAGGCCACCGTGCCTCCCCCAGGCTGCTACTTGTGTTGCATCACCAGGTCTGTACAAGTAGTACAGTGACAGTAAAATTTAGAAAGAGCAGTCAATACAGTGAGACTAAAATTTAGACACATACATGAATAAGGACATTGATGAGCAATCGTCATCTTCATTCATCAACCTTGCAATTCCGCCTTCTGTGAGACTTCCATCTTTACTCTTTGGTTTATGGCCGATATTTTCATTTGCAGCCTACAAAACCATAAAACCAATGGTGTAAACAGAAAATCCAATTTAAAATCAATACTATAAAGATGTCAGTTTTATCACCACAAAGCCCATGCATAGTTTGCATACTTCCTGGTTGATGAATTTTACACTCCAAAAAAGTAATTTTTACATAATCTTCACATCCTTCTTGGCCAAAGGGATCATGTGACATCAATGCATCAAAGTTAAGAGTTGCAGATATTACAAAGGAGACGGTTGCAGGTCAAATGGGCTCAGAAGGAAGTGATATCTGCAACCTTCCCTTGGACCCATTTACGAGTACAAATCAGCGAGGTAATTCAGTAAGAACAATTGGAACTTCAGCGTGGTTTCTCCACAATTTAACGCAAAGTCTTCTCTAGAAAGACGACTACTCACAGAAAGAGGTGACAATTTCTTCTGAAGAGGAAGTGATTCATTTGAATATAGTCGAAATACTAGAAAGAAAAATTAGCTTGAATCCAGATAAAGTAACCTGGGAGATTTTCAATTTTGTTATGCTCAACAACTATACCTGACACAAAATGCCCAAAAACAGATTCAATAGTTAATAATTGATTAAGAAATTAAAGCAAAATTGCAAAAAGATTAACAACCTCTAAAATTACATTGATAAGATTCATAAATTTAATCAGAAACTAAATTGAAAATGAGCATATTGGGTTGTGAGCTCGTGATGAATTAACCAAGCTGCCTGACCCATTTCAAATTCAATAGGATAAAAACCAAATCAATTAACATGAACTCTAATTATAAACACCCTAAGTTAACTCTTAAAACCAAATCTGAGAAAATTCCAATCTAAATTGAACTTAAAGCATGCATAATTATAACCATAATTCGATAACTGAAATTCTGAAAATGATTTCTTAATTAAAAGACCGATAATTATTACTGAAAATTACCCTACTGAATCGACAAAATCCGATCACGCAGTGTGCTCGCCAAGAATCGACCATCCTCGACGCAATCTGGGCAACGCTGCCATTGGGTGATGATGAATTTAGAAAGAGCAAAACGATGATAGCAGCAGCTGATGATGAATTGATGATAAATATGGGGCTGATTTGGTGATAGAAATGGTGTTGATGATAGAAAAATTGGGGCTGATTTAGATTTTGATTGATGAGAGATAAGAGGAAAAGGGGGAAGAACACAGGAAGGAGGAATTAGGGGCTGATGGTGTTGATGATGATTTGGGGTTGATGAGTGATGATGGTGAGAAAAGGGGGAAGAACACGGCAAAGGAGTCAGCTAAGCTTTTTTAGAATTTTTTTTTTTTTTTTTTTTTTTTTGCAATTCATAGGAAATGATTTTATTTATTTATTTATTTTTTCCTAGGTCAATTACAAAAATCAATTCACTTTTTTATTATTACATTTTGCAACCGATAATTGGTCGCAATTCAGATTATCGGTCGCAAATATACGACTGAATTGCGACTAATCAAAATCGGTCGTAAATATTGCGACCAACTCAATTTTGGTCGTAAAATCGGTCGCAAAAATCATTTATGCGACCGAAATTTAAACGGTCGCAAAAATCGGTCGCAATTTGGCTGTTTTCTTGTAGTGATAATCAATCATGATCATTTTCCTAAGAGACTGTAATAATAACGCATTTATAAGCACCAAACCTCAGAAGCTCAAATATTTCAGAAGCAAATGAGAACACATGAAGTGGTTCAAGCCACATGACCAAAACTCTTGTATACATCATGTTGATAGATCACACCTCCAAGGCTGTACTGTAAGAGTTCAAAGGATTATTCGCACCATATCTCACTGCTTAGAGGTAATATATTTAGATTTTATATAATAAAAAAACCTCTAATCCAAACAAAGCCTTATCTCAGCTCTTTTTTAAGGCATTTCCCATAATATATGACAGCTTATAACTTTTGATATTATTAGTACACTTCTCTCTCCCTTTCTCCTCTTCCTAAAACTCAACTCTCTTACAAAAAGAAAATTTTGACTTGTTTTTTATTTTTGAGCAACAAAAGTTCTCTGCTTTTGGCTATATTTTTAACTCTGTTTTTCTTGTTTCTTTGCTTGTTTCTAAATTTTTCTGAATTTTTACCTTATTTTTCTGTGCTTACTTGTCTTGTTTTTTTTTTTTTTGTGTCAAAAAAACAGGTGAGAGATTTGTAAACAATGAATGTTAGGATTCGTCTACTGTTTTGCCGGATAATTAATATTTTTGCTGTTTGAGCTCCTCATTACCTAGGATACACTATTTTGATTACTGATCTTCCTGCAGGAAATCTTTCACAGGGATCTCAAACTCGAAAAGACACTTCTTGATGAAAGTCCAACACCACGTCTCAAGATATACGACTTTGGTTACTCCAAGGTTTGTGTTTCACGTTCTGAGGAATGCGACTTTAGAAGATCATACTAAAATCCAAGAGGTCACACATTATACGGATCATAAAAACTAATCATAGAGAGTAAATAATAACATAATTAAAACTTAGAAGTATGACAAAAGAAATTCCAATGACCTCTACTCCCATATCAATCCAAAACCAAAAGAGGACTGGTATGATATCAATTAGGGGTGAGCATGAGCGGGTACCCGCTTCAAAATCATATACCCGGACCCGTACCCGTTTTGAACGGGTCCTAAAAATGAAGACCCGTACCCGTACCCGTTAGCAACGGGTCCCGGGTACCCGTTTAAATTGAACTTGCAAGATGTTAAAAAAATTGCAAACTTGGGCTGGCTAAAACGGTGCCATGTTTTGCACATATGCACATATTCAGGCCCTCTAGTCCAGGCTAAAGCTGCACAGCTAGAGGCCCAATAGAAGCCATCACTGACAGCTAATTTAAAAGGCTTAGCTCAGTAGACAAATGCTCAGGGCCGTGCCTGAGCTAGGGCGAGCAGGGGCGGGGGCCCTGGGCCCATGGTAAGAAAGGGCCCAACGTGACGAATGTCTAACTATGGGTTTGTTAAAAAAAAATTACTCAACACTTAAGATTGAAGAATGATATTTTTTTCTCAATTCACCTTCAATATTCATCACCATGAAACACGCACAAAATAGTTTGAGTATCTTCTTTTTCCTTTCCCTTCCTAATCTGTCTATTTTAACTACAAACGAGCAACTATTCAAGGCATATTAATGTTGGATTGACTTGGATCGAGTCCCTAATTTTTCTTAGTAAAATAAGGGAGTTTTCTTTTACTTATATTCACTAAATTAGTGAAATCACAAATTTCATTTCTAACTTAAAATAAATGCAATTTCGATTGATGCCAGTAGGCAAGCTCCATTAAGAAATTGGGTTGAATGCAGTTTTCTAGTCTCTAAGTCGTGAAAAACTATCAATTTCTAAAGGTTAGAATTTAAAATCTCTATGCCAATTGCATATGTTAATCTCAATTACAATTAAATCTTCATGCAATTTGCGTAAGTTTCCTCAATTTCGTTGCATACTGTTAAAAAGTAATTACTTATATTGTAGCTAGTTTCTAATTGATTATCGGGTGTTTTAGGACTAAATCAATGCCCTACTAGTATTATTTATGAACATTTTTTGTATTTTTCTAAGGGGCCCAAAATTTTGTATTCGCTCTAGGGCCTTCAAAATGTCAGGAACGGCCCTGCAAATGCTATATGCCATGCTCTTTATATAGACCACGAATTTCCCACATCCTCCTTATTTGGTCGATGTGGGACAATTTGTGTTCCATTTTTGCTTCACAAACTTCTCATTGTACTAACTCTCGAATCTTCTCTTTTAACTTTCTTTGCAAACTTTACTTAAATTTGTCATATCCTATTTCGTCATCTACATAGTAATGGCTTTATGAGATAAAATAGTGGTGTACATCGTAAATATTGATTATTCATCTATACACTCTTTGTTAGATGACCAACAAATGATCTCTTAATATTACCTTATCTCCGTTGGTGTGTTTGTTTTGGTACTTCATTTCTAATCAACCATCCTTCCTCATACGTAGTTCTAGAAAAGTAAAAATATGTTATCGACTACGCCATACAATTGTATTGAAACTATTAATCCATAGTTGTCCTTAAGGTGAGTTTACAAGTGTTTTTTGTTTATCTGATTCCAACACTAAACAACTTTTATGTTTCATCACTCTTAGTCATCCACCCTACTTATTAAGCCCAACTTCTCGTAGTCCACAAGTGACATGATCCAATCCAACTTATTTATAAAGAAGTCATGTCATTTTGAATTGGGACACGAATACAATAGGTTGTATATATATGTAACCCAAGCTCACTAGTGGTATACACGTACATATATGTGTGTATTGAACTATCGATATGTAAAGTGGATTGTATTCATACTCGTTTAATCACTGCCCAAACTCAATTATTCTACATATGGTACCAAATTACCAATGTGCTATATATTCAACAAGGTAATTATGATACCATACTATGTTTTCACTTTTATCACTCTCTCTCATTGTTTTTTCTAGAAAATGATATGATAAATACTAACACTTTATATAACACAGTTGATTACTCAACTAAACTAACATAATTAAATAATTTAGTTGCTATTACAAGTTGAACGTTGAACCCAACAACTTCATTTGGGAGAAAAAAAAAATGCAATTAAGTTTGTCCCACATCGACCAAATGAATTGAAGATGTGGGAAAACTCAAGTATAAGAAGGGTAAGGGGGTCTCAGGTTTGGGGATTAGTGGGCTTGCATTAGCAAATGGGCATGGTCCATAGTGTTAATTAATAGTTTGGTTGTTTGGCTTATCTTCTTGACTGGACTTCAAGGTTGGCCAGCTTAATCGAATTTGACACAATTTACGGATCTAATCCATCGAACAACGGGTACCCGCTTGGACCCGTTTAACGGGTACCCGCTCGGACCCTTTTAACGGGTACCCGGCGGGTAACGGGTCCAAAATCTTAGGACCCGTACCCGGACCCGTTTTCAACGGGTCCTAAAATTTTGGACCCTTACCCGTACCCGTTGACAACGGGTCCGGGTCTGGACCCGCCGGGTCCTAAGCGGGTACGGGTCCGGTTCCGGGTACCCGTTTTTTTTGCTCACCCCTAATATCAATAAAGGTTTAGTTCAGAATTCAATATCGACAGCCATCCCCCATTATCATATAGAAGGGATGTATATTTCAATATGTGCAAATAGGTAAGGGGTGGATGTTGTACCTTAATAATAATCTTCCATATGATATTTTCTCCAATATGGTACTTACCTGATAGCTGAATTAAAGGCCTACCTAATGCCTTTAAACCGTAAATTATATTTTGGTCTGACCATAGTATAAGAATTGCCTTTAAACCACATAACTCATCTAATTTTGCCATCTTCTCAGACAATAGTACTTTAAGTTCAGGAAATTCAACCAAAAGTCTTATTCTCCAAGAAGTCTAAACTGCAATATTTTGGGAGCGTTTTCCAGTACATGTAACTCACATTACGTAACATGAAAAGATATTTTCAAGTGTCATCTGCAAAAGGTATCAAGTTTGAGAACACACCACCCATCAGATTGACAATTCTAATTGATGACTAAAGAATGCCTTCGAAATTCACTCTTGGTTTGTATTTTAATTGACATTGATGGTAGGCCTAAAAAAAAGGACATTGACCGTTGCAAAGCCATAAAGTTTAAGTTGAAACCTCTTATATAGGGGTAAGGGGGTGTCATTGACATGTGCTTCCTGAGTGGAAATGTTGATCTAATAGTGCTTTTTACTAATGGAATGTAACAATTATCTAATGTCACATCTAGTCGCTAACTAATGACGACTCTGCTGCAATTATTGTACAATACTCCACAGATTAGTACGTACTTAGGGGATCTAGCCTCGAACACAAATTTGACCAGACGATGTATGAGCTGCTTAATAAGTAAAAACATGATGAAATTACCTGTGAGTACATTGATACTATGTCAATAAGCGCAATGACCTCCAAAGCAAACGTATTGAGCACCGCCCATATCAGTGTCAGTCCTATATACATGCATAAAACCATTTTGGAGCAAATTAAAGTATCCTCCATCCTTGTTTGTTCCAATTATTAGCCAAATGATAGTATGCATGACTGACGATCCTGCATAAGCCAACAAAGCAAAACATTGAACAATCCTTTGTCAAAAGAAAAAACCCATTGAACATTGTCACTCAACTCTGTTGAGAACAGATTAATTAATTTTCAACGTAATTCAACTACCTGAGTACCAATGCCAGGAATAAGACCTATTGTCTCGAGCCAGGCGCATTACCAAGACGCGAAAGGATCCCATTTAGGCTCTGCTAGATGTGCCGCCCAAAAATGCAGAGACCCTATAGTCTATAAGATCAACAAAGAAGAGCAGGTTAGCCTTACCGATGGACATGGCATAGAAATTTATGAGACATCAGACATGGTCTGAAGTTTGAACTATGAACACCAATAAACTGTCAACCACATTCCCTCAAATTTATAAAATCTCAGTTAGGTAGCTGACAGTCAAAATTGCTACCAAGATTCTGCATTATTAGACAACGACATGAGCAACAAACCCCCAGTAAAAAGCAAATGCTGGAAGGCGTAAAAAAAAAAAAAAAAAAAAAAAAAAAAAAAAAAAAAAAAAAACCTGAACCGACGTCGTCAGACAAACGTGTTAGCTCTGATATGCTGACCTTACACTTACTTCTTCGGCAATGTTCAGTAATTTAAATTTCTTAGTGGACACATAAACAATTATCTCACATATTTCAGGTTAGAAGTAATGACTCAAGATATAATAATCAATCCATGAAGCGTTTTAGGAGACTGGTATCAGTAGGATCAATTTTAATGAAATCCTTGCTTTTAAAAAATCAGTGTTTGAGAGATTTTTTGTAGGTACAGCTAAAAACCTAGAGGTGCTCTAGGAAAAGGCCGGTTGAAACAAAAGAAAGAAAGCTAATTGAAAAATACCAAGATCTGAGCTTCTCAGTTAGATAGGTCTTCTACTAATGTTACATTCATACGCTTAATGATTGAATAACACTTTCAAATAATCTTAGAAAGCATGTGCCTATAAGTTCTGAACATTTATTATCCTTTTACCATGGCAACACATATAGTCCTTTGTGACATTCAAGCAAAGCATTAAGGAAAAATGCATTATTCCACAAATTAACATGAATCAGCCCTATAAAACTATATCAAGTCATACTCTTCATTTTAGTGTTTGTTATACAAATCACCACTTAATGAACTACCAACATGAGCCATTATAGTTTTACACTATGACACATTATAGTTTCAGGTAATAAAAACAATGGTAAATTACACAACCCAAAATCATAGGCTACAATCGACTGTCCAACCAAAGGCTCAGTTCAAGTAGTTGATTAGCAACACAAAAAAAAGGCTAATAGACCACTCTAAGGCTCTAACATTATATTGGTAATAAACATTTCGAGTCTGATCAGAGTCTATAACACATTAGCCACCAAGTGGGTTCATTGACATGGTACACCAACAATCATAAACATGATGTAAAGATACCCGAAGTGAAGCGCTCATGTTTCGATCATACCTTTAGTTACCCAGGATTAGAGTTGAAACCTTGCTTGCCGAAATTCACTCATGGGTCTAGATTAGTACCAAAAAAGGAAAAATTAGTCCAATATGAAAAGCAACGGATTGAACTAATTACACAACAATCAAACCCAAAGCAAGAGCTACAAAGAAGATGAAGAAATTAATTCAATCAATAGATACTTTGAATTTGATAGAAAATTGCACAATTATGAAAATTGCTTCGTTTGAAACAAAGATTCAACCTGTTCTTACTCACCAATTCAGCAAAAAAATCAAAAACTATTCGAACCCTAACAATGAATGACTGGATTGAAAACTAAAAATAACGAATGGGTATAAACAAATTATGCTCAAACAAACCCAAAAATGCCCTACAAATCCAATCCAATTACCTTAATTCTCATTACCCAAATCCAAACTTCTTCAAATTATTCTAGATACCTGAAAATCAACATAAAATAATGATCAGAATACAACAACAAAAACAAACGGAATTCTTTGAAAAACCAATCAAACGGACGATCTTATAATATTGAGCAAAGGATTTAACAAAAATCAAAAGACTAAATATGGGGAGTGATTAGAGAGGCTTAATTTCAATTAATGCATACCAACAGTCAGAGGATTGCGTGCGAAGGGGAAAACAGCAAAGATGAAAAGGGAAAAGGAGGAAATATGAAAGGAGATGGAAACGTCCGAAGACTCATAAATCATAATGATCAGTTTTATCAGACTCGGGAGGAAGATGAATGGTGGAGTAAAATTGAGAAGCCAGGGGAAAGACTAAAAGACATGGTGGATTGGTGGAATTGACGTGGATAAGAACAAATTATCATTTAGTTTAAAATCGACAACTCAGCTATGTGCTGGCTTTTTTTCCTCCAAAAGTTCTAAGATTTCGCCACGTAGGCTGAAATGTTAGCCTATTAATAGATAAGTATAGATCTTCATCCGTAAAAACTTCGACAAAGCTCAGGATCCAGGTCCAGATACATAATACACATTCGACGGCATATCGATTGTCAAATCGTGTCAATTACGCTTTCTCTTTTCTCTCTCACCGACCCCGCACCTTCCCCTAATATAGTACTCCGTAATATGTAGGGCTTTTCGACCCGGTTTAGCGAGCGAGTCAAATAGGCATATTCTGTTGGGTACGAGCTCAAATTTCTTGGGTCATAAGCTTGCACACCACAGCCCCGACCTTTTTATTCAAAGTTTTCGAGTGCATGCATAAATTTTAGAAGGAATCATTATCATGATTATAGTCAACTAGCTTTTTGGTCCGGTCCGGTGAAATCACGGGATCATTTAAATCAGTTATGCCGACGTCGCGCGATGCCACCGACGTATCTGCGTCGTCGAAGAGTAAGCGTCCAAAAATAAGACCAAGACCAAAGGTAACCGCTCCCGCGGCGTTGACAGCTCATCAGTTAAGGTCGTGTGCGGCGTAACCCACCGTCGTCCCCACCGCATGACGTCGACAGAGGTAAGGATGTCATCGATGGAGCTACATCATCAACAATGATCAATATTAATATTAACGCTTCCTCCAGTAGTATTAAGGCCGTGAGCGAATCGGAACGTGGTTACAAGGTTTTATGGCCTGAATATTATATGGGGAAAAAGAACGATCCGAGGATTGGAGGAGTTGCTACATTTAGAAAGACTTTTTTCTGAACGCAATTGTGGATATCCCTTCCTTGACAACGAGGACGATGGCGACGATGATGATGGGTACGTGCCATTTTCCATCTCCCCCTTTTCACCCTTATTCTTATTTTTTGCTATTGTGTGTTTACTAGTGAACAATTGAGGAACGAGCTGACTTGTAAACGTATAAATAAAGTTACATAATTCTAATTCCTTGTTTCCAAACACACCATAAAAGTATTTTATTTCATTAAACCCCACTAAACCCCCTTGTTGTAGTTTTTTTTTCTTCGAAGATGGTGAAGTCGACCCGCATAATCTCGAGTCGATTCGTCGACAGAACATGAGACGGGCGGATAATCAACGGGATTACTATCCTACCACCAGCAAAAGAGCAAGTCTCCGGTAAGAAAAACTTTGTGATTTAACCCATTGTTTTTACGTGTGTGTTAAATTATTAATAGTAGTGTGTTTGGGTTTCATTTTATGAAGATAAATTGATTAATAATGGGTTTTTCTGACAAAACCGGACTGAGACACATAATTGTTTAAACTTAAGATCTGATAATCAAATCGACCCATGGGATGAATAATAATAATAGGAGTAATTGTTAGATTATTACAAACATATATTCAGGGGCTTTTTTGTTGGAGTGGGGGAATGAAAAAGGGTTTTGTGTGCGGTGGCGAAATCAGACCGAGATGGTCGGAGCTTGCGGTTGTTGGTGTGGTGAACCATACACTATGTTGTGATTTTACTCCAAGTTTATTCTATTTTTCTTAAAAATCGTGTCCTGATCACGCATGTTATAGGCGAACGAATGGAATGCTCTTTATTTGGAGAGCTTATTTGTTGTTCATATTATAAACTAGTATTTACTATTAATTAGTCGTTATTACAGACATGTTTGTAATCTTGTTTCTTTATCTGGTATGTTAATTTAGCTGCTACCCTACCAGTGTATATGCACGATAAATACAATTATCTTTCTTTAGTATACTAATTTATCTATACTAATTTATCTATGTAGAAAATTGTGTGCAAGACTGCCTCGGGGGGATGGCAAATGTTTGGAACACAATGAAATGGGCTAGGTGAGGCAGAAGGGTTCCGTACAATATCACGTATCCTCGGAAGAAAGGAAATCTCCGAGAAGATCCTTTCATAGGTGACGACTATGTGGAGCACATTCGCCCCGGGGTGATCCTGGAAGATGCTAAATAAAGTACGCATTTTACCGGTAAAACAAATCAAGGGGAAGCATACGTCGTACACTCGTCATCACATGTCTCGGTGGAAAATCTTCGTCGTCGACAAGAAGAGAAACAAAAGGGAAATAACTGCGGATATGGATGCCCACAGTTCTCTTGCATTTCATATCACAAACACTCGTGTGGTTCGGTGAAATGGTCGAAATAATCAGTTTCACAGCCGAGTCAGAACAACCAGATGCACTTGTGAGGATTAAGAGTGTTGATGAATATAGTATGACCACATTTGTAGCAAGTACCCGGCAGAACAACCAGATACACTTGTGAGGATTAAGAGTGTTGATGAACATGGGTGAGTATAAGCTAGGTAACATTTGTGTATGATTTTGCTGATTAGAAGAAAAAAAAAATGTGACTGACCGCTTGTACAATGACATCATACAAATGGAGAGAGAAGTCATGCAAATGGAGGGAGAAAAATCATACAAATGGAGAAAAATTCAGAAGAAATGACAAAACTCAAACAGAACTATGTCTCACGTTTTCGCTAAATGACTTGTATTTGTATTGCTAACGCTAAGTTTGATTCGAGCAGTACTTGCTTTCTTCATTAAGAAGATGCGTGCTTTGTTTAGAGTTTATCCAATAGATGGAATAGAATGCATCTATCACCAATTCTTTTGTCCAATCCAGGTGGGATAATCTTTATATTTCGTTCATGATCACCTCATTTATTCCGTGTCTGCTGTTCACATCGAAAGAACTCTGTTTGCTATGCAAAAGATTATATTATGTTTCTCCCTCTGGTTTTCTGTAATTGCGACATATTGAAGTTAAATTTGTTGATGTTGTACTTTAATCATTGATGAATATTGTGTGCAGCAGTTCGACGTTCAACTAAAGTTGTCGATATTTTCGGCAATACGTTTGCAAGATAGGGCATACAATGGGTCATGTGCCTATGTTGTTGTCCTTGTTGACACTCTTGAATGGTTCGAAGCTCTAAGCCTCTAGGCCATTAATCTAGCTTTTGGCCCGCAAATTATATCGTGCACCAAGGTGCATGGTATAAACATTGTTTTTGGCCATGTATATCTCTTCTCCCCAATGGCATGGAAATTACACATAGTTTAATGTGTGTAGTATCGAACAATGTAGATCAAAGTTACGGTTCAAAACCAGTCCAACATGATGTTGACTTATTAGTGACCTCTATGACGATAGTTTCGTTTTCATGCACTTATTAGTGACCTCTATGCCGATAGTTTCGTTTTCATTACACCTATATATGTTGTCTGATATCCTAGCTATGGCGTTCATAAGATTGTGTTAAACTTTTCAAGTAATACCTAATTGCAACTAATTGAGTTTTTGGTCGCCATTATACACGTCTTCGCCTTAGTCGATACTAGTCCGATAAAGCTATGGTAACATTTGTGTCTCTTCTCCGTTCCCTTCCAAATTCACCCCTCAAAACCCACAAAGATTGGCCTTGTTTAGTGAATGGTCATGAGAAGAAAAAAAGTGTGATGGAATTGACTGATTGTACAATATGAGATCATAAGTGGAGAGAGAAAATCAAAGGAAAGGACAAAACTCAAATTAAAGAGGACAGTGGGGTAAGAAAAAGAAGGTTAGATTTGGGGAAAACATCCTGCCACTACCCAGAATAAGAGGAGTGTAAACTTTACCTAATTACCCTCTTGCATTTTGATCGATTAAATATTTGGATCATGGCCTATTACCTGGACCAAGTAAACATTCAAAATGAAAGTTCACTAGCCCCCACCCCAACTCCTAACATGCATTGTAAAGTAATTTCGTCAAAATAAAAATACAGACAAATAGGAATATATATTTAAGGACTTAGGGCTTGTTTGGGGCGCCTCGTTTCATGTCCAATTTCCACATTCTCACAATCTCACCACTATTGTGGCTTATAGTCTTAATGCCCTACATATAATACGCTCTTGTGAGGATTAAGAGTGTTAATGAACATGGTATGACCACATTTGTAGCAAGTACCCTTCTTACATAGGTGAGTATAAGGTAGGTCACATTTGTGTATGATTTTGTTGATTAGAAGAAAAAGTTTGATTGAGTGCTTGTACAATGACATCATACAAATGGAGAGAGAAATCATACTAATGGAGAGAGAAATCATGTATATCGACTATGGAGGGAGAGAAATCATACAAATGGAGAGAAAAATCATGCAAATGGAGGGAGAGAAATCATACAAATGGAGAAAAAACCAGAAGAAATGACAAAACTCAAACAGAACGACTCACGTTTTCGCTAAATGTCTTTAACTTATATGAGTGACAATAAGATTAGTGAATCAGTCAATTGATCGATCCCGACCCAATCCGACCGGTTTAGAGTTTGCAGTTTGGATCACTATTATTTGAAGTTGGTTCGATTTTATAAAGATTAATACTACTCGTATTTTCATATGAATTTAATCTAAGATTAAAGAGTCTATTGATCTTGAAAAATTTGAATCACTGTTCAAGTCCAGTCACACTCACTATATATAAAACTTTTGGCATAATTCCACCGCTTATAGCAACTTTTCCATTGCACACTCGCCAGAGATAACCGTGAAAGAGGAGATATGGGTCGTGTCTAATGACGTTAACATGACCCTATATAAAACCATGTTGAAGCAGTCCATTGAGTTTACGGTAGGGTTGATAAAAAAATGACCCGGTGGCTCGGCCATGAGGCTCAATTTTCAACCTCTAGTCTAGCCCAAGCTTAAATTGGGTCGTTTTGGTACTCATAATCTCACATGGCCACATCTGAAGCTAATAGATAGATCGTGGATGAATATTAGAGGATGATCTACTCTTTGTATCAAACGACTAGTTTTTGACAAGATTCTCCACGCGAGGAATGATAAAAATGTCCTACTAGTTGATTTTGGGGTTACAAATATACCACAATCCCAAAAAAAAAAAAGATACTCTCTCCATCTCAATGAATTATTTACGTATTTCTTTTCGGACAATTTCAGTCAATGTTTAATTTATAATCTTCATCCGTAAAAAACTTCGACAAAGGTCCAGATCCAGGTCCAGATACATAATACACATTCGACGGCATATCGATTGTCAAATCGAGTCAATTACGTTTTCTCCTTTCTCTCTCCGACACCGCACCTTCACCTACATTATTAGACATTGGATGTTCTCATCATCAGTTTGCTTTCTCTCATCAGGTCTACGTTGTTCCATATGTGCCCCTCTCTACGGCAACCTCGTGAATTCAAGGCCTTTGTGAAAGGAAAACCAAAGAGAAAACAGAAGAGAAAAGATAAGATCGTGGATTCTTGTAGATTATACATTAAGACTTGCTCTTATAACTTAGGTGCTCTAGTTCCGTCACTTTTGCCAGCTTTGAGAAGCTTATGTTATGTTGGTAGTTTGGGGACTTCTCACCAGAAGTGGACTCAGTGTAGCAGTCTCTGGTTAATTAATGCCATGCTGTTTTAGCAAAGATCACGACTTGTATTTGTGTTGCTGACGCTAAGTTTGATTAGGGCAGGTGTTGGCAATGTGTATTATTGTTCAAGTTTTCGAATTAGCTTTCGGCTATGCGTGCATTGCTTAGAGCTTATCCAATAGATAGAATAGAAGGCATCTATTCCCAATTCTTTTGTCCAATCCAGGTGGGATAATCTTTATGTTTCGCTCATGATCACCTCGCTTATTCCGTGTCTGCAGTTCACATCGAAATAACTCTTTATTATATTCTGTTTCTCCCTCTGGTTTTCTGTAATTGCGACATATTGAAGTTAAATTTGTTGATGTTGTACTTTAATCATTGATGGGTATGGTGTGGAGCAGTTCGATAGGGCATAAAATGGGTCATGTGCCTATGTTGTTGTCCTTGTTGACACTCTTGAATGTTCCGAAGCTCTAAGCCTCTTAAGGCATTCTAGCTTTTGGCCATGCATACCTCTTCTCCCTAATGGCATGGAAATTACACGCAGATGTGTGTAGTATCGAACAGGCAGGGAAATTACACGCACATGTGTGTGTAGCATCGAATAATGTAGATCAAAGTTACGGTCCAAAACCAGTCCTACATGATGTTGACTTTAACAGATGTATAAATTCACGTCCGTTTCAAAATTGGTTTCATTTTAAAAAAACCGTGCGGCCGGACCAAAAGTTCAGGCCAATAGCTGCTGATTTCTAAAAAGAACGTTATATGAATTTCGAAACATTAAAGAAAACCAGAGGCGAAAAGAGGGAGTGAAAATCAGTGATCCCACACTTGTTGAGGTCAAGGATGATAACAACTACACAAAAGTTATCGCGATGGAAGGTCTTGCCAGGAAGGCAGACGAAAATCCGAAGCAACATATCATCCATATATGCTTGATAGTAATAGTATCGAAACAATAGTATTCATACCGATATGTTTGCTCAAATCGGCATAACCCGATGATGATCTCTTTATTCTAGATTACGTAGTAAATCATCAACAGAGTGCCCCAAAACACACAGTGCTGTTAATTCAAACACATCTTCATCTTCGTTTGAATTCTCCTCTGCATTTGTCGATGGGATGCCACAGCTGATTAATACAAATATTACAGCCACGAACAACACGAGAACCTGTACAAAGAACAATTAAGAATGATGTTTAGCGATCACTTAACGTATAAACACTGTGAATAAATTTAAGCATCTAAAATCTCTGGCATGAGAATGCAAACTACGTAGATCAGAGTCAGGAGTCACTTACTATGACGATGACGGTGTAATATCTGGCAATGTTTGACAACCAATTTAGGATTTATAAGATGTAACTCTGCAAAGAAGAGCTTGGGTCGACGTCCTTGGCCTGCATCAGATTTACGCTTAGCTCTAAAATTGCAGTGAAACCAAAATCCGATATACATGCGGCTGTAACTTCCAAGGGTTTCGACAATCTCGTAGTCTGTTCCCTGCACCGAACAATGATTGAACAGAAATCAAAGGAAGCCACCACAATGGAAGAAAAAAATCAAATATAATGAGACTTAAGGTACGCTCATCAGCTCATATGTATCAATAAGTAGAAAAAATAACAAGTAACGCATTTACATGTTTCTTGTTGTAGAATTCTATAGCTGCTTCGGCACATTTACAATCTTGGTTCTTCAAATAGTTCGCTTCATACTTCTCTAGTGTCTTGATTTTGTTTTTCCACTGCTGGTAATATTTCTTCTCCCTAGAATCGGAACCAATCATGACAACGATACCAAAAATAACGGAAATTAAAGCACTAAGTGAAGAGTAAATCAAGACAGGCAATTAGTATGTACGTACCATTCCATGCGACTGGACTTACTAAATCGATCGATGTGGCTGCCTTCGGAACTCTGAATGGTTCTACAAGGAAGCCTACCAAAGACAACCCGGGGGGGGGGGGTATAAAGAGATGGGATTCGTTAGATTTCGAGAGCACACATGGAGTTTGAAAGGCACAAGACAATAAGACATGGTTCCCTGTGATGCCAAAAGAATTGAGTAAAAGCAAATGGAGTAAAACTTACGACGCTCTCCTTTCCTCCTCTTCGGTTAAAGGTACTGGTTCCCTATAGACCACCATATAAAACAAACGAAGAAGAGAAACAACAAGTTACAAAAGCAGGGCGGAATCAATAACAAAGACACGAAAAGTAACGAGTTTAAACTAATACAGATCAACATACATAACTTGATAAGTTGCTAAATTCTCTAATTTAATTGAACTTGAAAGTCATGATTTCTAAAAAGGTGCATACTAAGATTATATCATTGCATTTTCTAGTTTTACTCATTCTCGTCTACAGCATTCACTCCCCAAGAAATTGGTATCAAGATCACCATACACATAAGAATAACTCAAAACGCGAAACAAAAGCTCGGTTTGGAGTAAGCAGGAAAGTCTCACATCTTAAGACATCACAAAGCAAACTTCTTCATGAATTCCAAAACTTTGTGCTAAAGGAGCTCCTGCAGCTTTGAAAATTATACTCCGTATACACAAAGTGCCATATAAGACAGTCTCACGTGAGACTAACACATGCAAAGTACTGGCCTTTTTCAAGTTCTATTTATTCTCATCTACCCCATTGCATAGAAATTGTACGTATTAAGATGACCCATAAGGCAGATTAAGATATCACAAAGCCAACTTTTCATGAATTCCAAAACTTTGTGCTAAAGAAGCTCCTACAGCTTTGAAAAGTAGATATACAAAGTCACATATGAGACCGTCTCATGTGAGATTAACACATGCAAATTAATGGCCTTTTTCGAGTTTTGTTCATTCTCATCTACCCCATTGCATGGAAATTGTACCAAGATCACCCATAATATATAAGACGTCATAAAGCTAACTTCTCCATGAAGTTGGAAAATTTATTGCATGAACAAGCAGCAAAGCATGCAAATTTCTTTCCAACATTATAACGAGAAATCAATATGAGCTAAACCCTAATTAAAGTAAACCTATGGTAAGAAAACTTGTAGTGAAAAATTGGAGGGTTAAGAAATTATTACCATTCATCATCATCTTCGAATTCATCATCATCGTCTTCTTCATCATCATCAGCATCGAAATCGAAGGGAAATTGGCCCCACTTTTTATGGTGTTTGATAAATTTCTCCTTCAATTTCTGAGCAGCTCCAAGTCTGGGATCCTTCGAGAAACTTGATGAAGAAGATTTACGATGTTGACCAGGGAAGAGGACCCTGTATGGTGGATCATAATCATCCTCCGCCTCTATATTATCGTACGCAAATTTGGATCCGGACCCGACATCCATCGCCATACCAATTACTCCGTATACTTTTCTCTCTTCGCTCTTCTGTGACACCGGATAATATTTAACCTGATGTTACGACCCGAATTAGAGACCGGGTCAAAAGTCACGGGCCGTTAGGTATGGGCTCGATTTTTGGTCGGCGTTTGGGTCATAAGGTGTGTTCCAGAGGCCCAATCCGATTCAAAGTCTTTTGGGAGAGGAATAATTAAGGAGATTTTTCGTGGCAATTTCGGAATTGTTATGGATACTATTGAAAAAGTCGGATATCTTTAAGGGATTACAATGGAAAACATCCTAAAAAAATAACGTGTAAAGATAATTTTCCTTATTTGAATTTTACTACACCCGCACAAGATGTACATGCACGTGATTGGTGTTGTTATGGTGGTGTCAAGTCTCGAACATCCGACCTATAGTTGAAGATAAAGCCTCTTTCAACCAATAGAACGGATGTAAACATGCGCAAGATTGTGGCTGGCATGCTCCAGTAGTCCATTATTGTGCTACGAAGAAATCGTTATCTTGAATACTGGAAATACTAAACTTTTTTTTAATAATTTCCTTTTTATTTGTTTAGAGTTCGTTTGATATCAATGTAGTCACCAATTCTAATAAACTACTCAGTCATCAGTCACCACATTCATAAAAAGAAGCAACCATATTCACGGGCGATCACACCTAACAACTCAACTTTATACCATCGATATAATGACAAGCTGAATCTAATTACGAAGTATAACCGCATTTTAGCATTCCGAATCAAAGATTGCTCACAAGTTAGTTCGGCTCCACGCTCATGGTCTCTACTCGTATTACTCCTAATATAAGACAACAAAGCAATCAAATCAATCGGAGCTCCCTCTACTCTTCATTCATTTCAAAAATTCACACCGAAAAAAAAGGGAAGAAGAAAAGCACACTAAAATATCAAATTTCGCGCCTGCGAACTATCGCTCATTTCAGAACCTCCGACTACTGAGTTCGTAACCAGGTAATCTCCTTCTCTCTCTCTCCAAAACTTCAACTTCAAGCTTCAATTTTTCGCATGCAGTTCTTCTTCAACTTCAAATTTTCCTGCTATTCGCTCTCTACTTTACTACGCAGATGATCAATTAAACACTCGCTGTATGAATTAATTCAATTTTCTCCGCAAATTCGCACAATTTCTGTCGTAATCTTCTAATTTATCGGCGAATTTAGGCGTACATTTTCCGAATTTCGCTGAATTACGCAATTTCGATTGATATACTTCACTGCAATTTCAAAATTCCCCTAAAACGACACTCAAATTGATCGTTCGAAGGCTTTGTAATTGAAATTGTGCAGATTGTTGAATTTTAGCTAGGGTTTCGGTTCGCCGGAATATGGAATCGTACAACCTTAGGTCTGTGTTGGAGTTGCCGCCTCCGTTTAGATCAACCTTCAATTTCAGGTGATATAATTGTTGTTATTTTTCCGAATATTTTCGGTTTATTTAGCAGTTTATGTATGTGTTACACATATGATAGTAATCTAGTATGAGTAATCGATGTATACTTTGAATTTATCGTGTTTTCGACTTATGTTTTAGTATGATGGTTATGGATTGGCTCTGAGTTGTTGTAGTTTTGACGTTCTTTCGCTTCCTAGCATCGGATGTTTGTCGAATGAGTGGTCGAGTTTGTAGACACAAGTTCGTAGACACTACATTTGGTATCTTATGGAGGTTTATCGGACTGTTTTGAAACTTTTGACGAATTAGCCGGTTTTTTTGACAAGATGAAGGTCTAATGTATGTGTGAGTGTGTGTGTGCGCGCTCGCGTTTTTCTGTTGTATTTTGGTTGTAGATGTAGCCATGAAATGGTATGTACTCCGTATGTGCTTTTGCTTTTAGCCTATGTACTCGAGAAAGTATTGCTGACAAATGCGAACTTGGACTGTAGTCTTCATCTTGCCAGTTATGAGTGTTACAGACTGGTGCGGTTTAGGTAGTTGAAATGAAGTTCATTGATAATGTGTGGTTGGTGGTAGGTACTTCAATTCGCTTCAGAGTGAATGTTTTCCAACGTGTTTTCAGTCCGATGTGAACATGGTGATTTCTGCACCAACTGGAAGTGGTAAGACAGTGCTCTTTGAGCTGTGTATTTTGAGGCTTCTCTCAAGGTCTCTCTTTGAAGATGGGAGATTTGTACACATGAGCGGCACTCTTAAGACGGTACTCTTCTTCACCAGTTTGTTTTTTCATGCTGAAGTTGTTATTGCCACCTTTCTGAATCCCATTTTGACATGTAACATCCTCCACATTTGTATTCTGGTAAAAAATCGACAATGGCTGCTTTACTTGGACCAAAATGAATTGCTGACTTGAATGTTTTACGAAGAGAGGACATGTCTTCATTTGTTTTACTGATCAGTGACCACTGCTGCCCTCTCACGAAGCTAAAGATCATTTTCTCTGGTTTAGTAGCCTGTCTACGAAATTCAGTGTTGATTCAGCAACTTTCATTTATTTTGTGAGTAGTGTGACAGTGAAAAAATAGTTGAGATCACCTTTTGCGTCTTCTGCATATAATATACTCTTTGCAGTGTTTAGTGACTGGGTTTATTTCTTGGCAGATATATATAGCGCCTTCCAAGGCTTTGGTACAAGAAAAACTTAGGGATTGGACGCAAAAGTTTGGTGCCTGCGGTTTAAGCTGCCTTGAGATGACTGGTGACAATGAGTTTTTCAATATAAGAAACGTTCAAGAAGCTGACATAATTCTGACCACCCCAGAGGTACGCACATGCTCTTTTGCTTCCTCGACCTGATGGTCTATGCAATGCAACGATAAGCTGCCTGCATTGGCAGTATATCTGAAATATATACTAACATATCAGGCAACTGCAGAATCATGCTAATGTGTTCTCATTAATTTTACAGAAGTTTGATGCTGTTACTCGGTTTCGCATAAGGGATGGTGGCTTGAGTTTCTTCAGTGACATAGGACTTCTACTTATTGATGAAGTTCACTTGTTAAACGATCCGCGTGGAGCAGCTTTAGAGGCTATAGTGAGTAGGATAAAAATGCTTTCAGGTAGACCTGAAATGAAATCAAACCCTCTGGCTCGTGTACGTTTCGTAGCTGTTTCAGCAACAATTCCCAATCTGGAGGACCTAGGTACATTTGAAATGAACACCATTCCCCTGAAACTCGATGTTATAGATTTTATTCCAATTTAACGATATTGAATTGGACCTCTCTGCAGCTGATTGGCTAATGGTTCCTCCTCAGGGAATGAAAAGGTATTTTTCAGGTTTATTAATGAATTTTTTTTCTATTTGAACCAGCAAACTATTTTTCTTGCTCACTATTTTCTTTTTCTCTATGTTGTTCAACAGGTTTGGTGAAGAAATGAGACCTGTAAAGCTGACCACTAAAGTTTTTGGTAAAAACTCACAGAAACTTGCAATAGATGTGTGACATTCATTATTTACTTTGAAATAGAAAACCTGGAAATGCTATGAAAATATATAATACACACGTGAACTGCCACAGGAAGGTCGTTCTAGAAGAAAGAGTAGAAGTTTGGTGATTACATTGGTCTATCTATTACATGTTTTTCTATGTTACAAATTATCTGTCATGGTCTACTTTCTTCTGTTAGGTTCATCATTTTTACACATCAGATGTTTTGTTCTTGGTAGTTCCATACTTTCAGATTTATTCATACAATTATTTTCATGCAGGGTATGTTGCTGCTAAGAATGACTTTCTCTTTGAAAAGGTAGATACCTTTTAAATATGATTGAACATGTGATATAGACAGACCATGACATTACCGTAGTTTCTTTGTGACTTGTTTACTTTCTTTAATTGGGTTCGCTTCTAATTTCTGCTTCTTCCCTCTTTCAGCGCCTCCAAAATTATATCTTCGGTAAGTAGCTAAAGTAGATAGTTTATTTCTCTTATTGCTTAAATGAATTCTACCTGATCTATGTGGTATCATGTACCTAAGGAAACTAGCATATTGTTATTTTGCAGATATTTTGATGCAATATTCTAGAGGAAAATCTGCTTTAGTTTTCTGTTCAACAAGAAAAGGAGCACAAGAGGCAGCTCAGAAAATTTCTCAGACAGCTATGACCTTTGGCTATTCTAACCCTTTCATTAAGACGACAGAGCAACTTGAAAGATTGAGGGAGGCCTCATTGTCATGCGGTGACAAACAATTACAATCTTATATACTCTATGGTGGTAGGTCTTCGACATATTGGAAAAGATAAACCTTAATGAAGTCTTTTGCGCTTTGCTTTCACTACAGCAGATATATTCTCTGAATCTGCAATGTATTGCATGTCTATAGTTGGTTACCACAACGGCGGTCTTTCTATGAAGGATAGAAATCTCATTGAGAATCTTTTCCTTTGCGGTGATATTCAAGTTCTATGCACGACAAACACATTAGCTCATGGAGTCAATCTACCAGCCCATACTGTGGTGATCAAATCGACACAAAACTAGTAAACTTATACACCTTTGATTTCTCTAACATTTTAAAGTTTAAATTGATGCTCTGTTTGATCTTTGAGTACCTATGGTATGCAGCAATAAGGAAAAGAGTGCCTACACAGAATATGATCGGTCCACAGTACTGCAGGTATGCCATATTGTGATGCAAACTATTTGAATTGTCTTACTGCCTCATCTAGGTGTAGCACATCAGTATTTGCGTAAGCCAATAAATTTTTGCCATCCTTATTTGGCATCCCTTGCTTTCCTTATTTGGGAAGGAACTAAAAGGCACTCTCCATAAGACCATAACCCCCGATTGATCTAGTAGTCAACAGTGAATAACCATGACCTTGGAATATAATCTGTCAAATTTTGCCTGTATACCCCTCCCTGCTTACGATGTAAGGATATATGAAGCATTCTCGTTACCTAAGTGATGGATTGATATGCGTCACAGTTTTAGCTCAGCACTATTGTATGTTCATATATCTTGTTATCTGCTCAACTCATTTATATTTTGGATAGGTCTGGGTTCTTGCGATGTTCATGCTGGCTTCATGTCTATGCCCTGTTTACCAGTAAACTTGACCAGCTATTTCACTTATCCAGATGTGTGGTAGAGCTGGCCGTCCTCCTTTTGATGATACAGGATTGGTTATAATTATGACAAGGAAAGAAACAGTAAGTGGTGAATCTTTCTATATGTCAGTCTCACAGTAAAATTTTCATTTCTTTCATACATTTCCTTGTAAATTTGTTGTACATTGATGTTGTATCAAACGTGAAAATAACTCGTGCCCAATTTCTCATAGGTACATTTGTATGAGAATCTTTTGAGTGGATGTGAAATTGTGGAATCACAGTATGTATGCAACCTCTGTATTTTGTAGTGCATAACCACCTGCTGCATTACTAATCTCTCATATCCCGTGGGTTTCTCTTCTTTTAGATTGCTTTCATGTATGACGGAGCATCTGACTGCCGAAATAGTCCAGCTAACCGTTCCTGACATCACACGAGCAATTGAATGGATGAAGTGCTCATACTTGTATGTCCGAATGAAAAAGGCATGTTTGTTGTACCGTACTAACGCGAACCTTTGTTCACTCTGCAGCCAACACTTTCTCTAAATCTTTTAACTTCTCCAGAACCCAGAGACTTATGCTGTGGAAAAGGGAATCTCCAGAGATCGTATAGAGAGGCACATGCAAGGTACTCTTTTCAGTTTTCACTGCCCTTTTTGGCTGTTTGCCCATTGTAGAACGGCATCAGCATTTTAGCTCACCTTGTGGTTCCAACTTCCAAATGATATACCTATCTCTTGCCATGGCAGATATTTGTGTTCAGAAAGTTAACGAGCTTTCAAGGAACCAGATGGTCTGGACTGATGAAGATGGTTTTCTCCTCAAGCCTCTTGGTATGCTTGACCATGTATTGTCCAATGAAATTTTATTATAGTTGTCCTGATTCCTGTCAATTAGACAGAGGGTAGCTTATTTTTCTTTTAGCTTTTTCTTTGAGGGCAGAAAGGGGGTAGTTGGGGTCATGGGGACTGACGATGGGGTTGATATCCATTTTGTACACTGAATTAATTTTTTGTTGAATCCCCAGAGCCTGGAAGATTGATGACGAAGTACTACTTGAAATTCGACACAATGAAACACATAATGCAGGCTCAATCAAACTTCAGCCTAGAAGAAGCGCTTCATACGGTTTGCCGTGCAGAGGAATTATCTTGTATGTACTTGTATGTCTTTAGTGATATTTTCAGGCACCTGGTGAGTTTTTTCATTCATTGTTCAAAATGGATAATGAAGGGATACAGCTCCGGCGGAATGAGAAAAGGCTTCTAAATGATATCAATGCGGATAAAAATGGGCGGCTCCGTTTCCACATCCTTGGAGACAAAGGGAAAAAGAAAAAGCGGATCCAGACCCGAGAAGAGAAGATTTTTATTTTGGCCACTGACTGCTTGACTGGTGACCCTTTAATCCATGAGTTATCCCTAACCCAGGTTTGGTCATGCCTTTATGCCGTTCAATAGCAGGATTTCAGAAAGAAATACTAAATCTAACTCATGGGCATACAGGATGCAACTTCTATATGTTCAAATGGTTCTAGAATTGCCAAGTGCATGAAAGAGTACTTTATCTTTCAAAAGAACTACAAAGGAGCATTGAACTCAATTATTCTTGCGAAATCGTTGCATCATAAGCTGTGGGATGACAGTCCCTACTTGTTAAAGCAATTACCTGGCATTGGAATGGTGACTGCAAAGGTAACCACATACCATATGTAATTCATGGAGACAGTATTCTTCACTCTGTGGTATAAGTCCAACTGTTATTCTGTATAGGCATTGCATTCAATGGGAATTACTTCATTTGAGACCCTTGCTGATGCTGATCCGAGAAGAATAGAAATTGTAACTGGTAGAAAGTTCCCATTTGGTGATCATATTAAGGAGTCTTTGGTTACATTACCTCCGAAGGTAGAGTTGAAGGTCGAGACAATTGAAAGCCAGAGGAAAGGAAATCCCAGGCTGGGAGTTACTTTAACTAGGCTTGCACAAGCTCAGTCCAGTAAACGACATTATGCTGACTTGGTAAATTTCCAGCATTGACTCCCTTTCTCCTCAGGAGTGACTTTTGGCATTTCATATGGCTAAATTGGAGCTAAATTTTTGCAGGTTGTGGGCCTGGAAGAAGAAAATGTTATCACCTATCATGAAAAGATAAGGTGAGCCGTGAGACACTGAGTGATCTGTATATATATTTTTGTCAAGGCTTGCTTGGATTGAGATTAATGTATTAAATGGTAATAGAGGTCACAACAAAGGGAAGGAGGATGTGGTAGAGAGGAGGAAGTGAGTGGTGTGGGAGCTATAACTTCCATTTTGGGGTTATAAATACCTAAAGTGAAGGGAGCTTGTTAACAATCCCCTATTCGTGGGTAACTAGTAGTCTAGTACCCTTTCTTTCTCGACCACTACCACTGCCTCCTTTATCACTTTGTGTTTTTCTCTACTACCCCTTAATGAACTACCTTCAATCCAAGCAACCCTAAGGAATAAAAATCCCTTAATTACCATTCCAGTATGGTTTCAGTTTTCTTCCACCTTTTAGCGAACTTCTATTATCACTGCAGAGAAATTTGTGATTGACTGCTTTACGTAAACAAGGAACCTATTGCTTTTTCCTTTGTGAAAGTCATAATATAGTGCTCTTATGGCTTGGCAACTCTTTGCAACTGCATCTGCTTATTATTTTGAGCATCTCTAATTTTTTTCTGAATTTGTTGCAGGGTAGATGATTTTCTCAGGTAATGATCTCAGAGTATGCAACTTGAGTCCTGCTACTGCAAGAGGTTTATAATGCTATTAGCATCAATTTTCTGCTACGTTGAGATTTACCAGGTTGTTGGCAGATGTGGTCCTATGTTGTATATCTTGACAATTTGCAAATAATATAATGGCGATCATGCTGGACACTAAATGACATGCTATTGCTTTTGGATGAATGTTCACACTAAGTTGGAGTACTCTACTAGTTGATGGAGATAAATTAAAGATGAGAAGAGATAGATGCATCGATAATTTCAACTCTACGGCGGTTTCAATGTTCTTGTACTAACTGGAATCCAGTACCTTGAGTGTTTTTTTTTCTTGAAAAGCTTGCCCCTAAGAAACTAGAATTCGTGGATAAAGGTGGAAACGAAGACTTCATGTCAAAAAGGAGCGTACTTTGAAGGGAATGACATTTGTTTCGCTTTCACTGCCTAATGGCATTGGTTTATATGTTTTTTTTCAGCCCATACCACACTACTATAACTCTGCCAAATCTTGAAGTCGGAAAGCTGATTGTCAAGGCTGATCTGATATTTGAAGAATTCAGTAAGCTTCTGTATCTTCATTGTGTTTTCTCACTGAATTTTGTAAGCTTGCTACGCACATAAACAACTTTCTACAGTTACCCTGTAACACTGCTGAAGGGGGAAGGGGGAAATCTTGTGATTGTATAGTCGTCCTCCCCTCCCCTCTAGGCTTCTACCTCTTAATCTCAGCTGATTTTAGTATGCTAATAACCTGAACAGTACTTTGTGTCCCCTGTTACATAATGGAGATAAGCTACTGATTGATATTGTTAACCATGCAGTTGGTATTGATCTACATCAAAAGATTGACCTGACTGCAGAGATCAAATCAAATGTGAATGTCAGACTTGGCAGCAAAAAGTCATCTTTATCCTCCCTACGTCCTGCAGGAACTTGTCGTGATAAAGGGATTACTGTAAGCACAACCCCCACTAAGAAGCAACCTATTCAAAGCAGGTTTAATGAAGAACTGGATGACATGTGAGTATCACAAGATTTTTTGTACTTTTTTTTGTTTCTTCCCTTTGTTATCATGTGTTCGTGTATTAAGAGCCTTTCTGTTTACTGGCAGGCCCAGTTTTAGACTCTTAGATGATGAACTTGATGGTATGGTTTCTAGCCATGAATGTTATCTTTTGTAACTGTATACAAATATATGTTTTTCTGCTTCTGGGAACTGGGATCAAGTCTTGGGACCTTTTTGCAGGTGTTCAGCCAAATCAAGCTGGCAATGACATGTCCCAAATCATATCTGTAAATAAAATATTTGAGCACATCCGTAAAAAGGCCAAGGATTTCCCAGAGATAAAGACATCGGGTGCCATTCAATTCCCTGTGTCAAAACCTCCAAAACCGCTAAGAGAGCAATTCGGTACAGAGCCAACGACTGACCATTGCACTTCAGTAGGTGACCACAATCAGGATGGTATCAAGCAGGGAATAACATCTACTAGCCAGCTTACCCCTAGTGTAGCGAACTATGATCCTAAAGAATCCACAGGTATGATGTAGTGAATACAGCAATACAGTATTTTATCTGAAAATATTGTGATGAGTATAATTCCATTTTTCATCTAATGTATGATCTTCATTCTTAACATTAACGTATGCTATACCTGGCATGCCAGATGTTCAAGCTGCAGAGAAAAGAAAGGAAAGTCAAATGATTGAGCCAAAGTTTGGTCATGTTAGGAAAAGATCCAAAAATTCTCCAGTAATCGTCAAACCAGACAGCTCAGGATGTGGGTCTTCTGTCCAGTCACAAGAATGTTCTTTAGTTAAGGTGCCTCAGCTAAGCCGTATGGGTTCTTTTAGAATGAAAGAAACAAACTCCGGGGAGCCTCCAGTTGTTTCAATGTTATTTTCAGCTTCTGGAACAAGTAACATTGAGCAGAATGAGTCGTTGTTTATGGAGAACCTGAAGGATAAGAGGCGCCTGCCAGCAAGCAGAACACTGGATCTTCCATTCGAAGTCTCAAACAGCAATCCTTTCAACAGGGCATGTCATTATCAGACCACGCTAAATTCGTCACAGTTGAGGAAAGATATCCAGTTCGAACCTCCAGGAAATTCTGTGGAGCCTAAAACCAAGATTCCACCAAGCAATCTAATAGAAGTGATCAGAGGGAGCTGCTCTCTGGGGACTGAGAAGGGAAACAAGAGTGTGGATTCGTATCTTGGTTGCAAGAGTGTGTTTGCGTTTCTCTGCTGATTCTTTTCCTGAGAAGGTACATATCTACTCTACCTGTTTCGCTGAACTAAATCAATTTCAGATGGATGCCTAATGTGTCCAATATGATCAAATTTATTCAACACAGGCTACTCAGCAAGCCACTTTTCACTATTCAGAAGAGTGTGGAGGGACATTCAAAAGGCTCGTGCTGTTTGGATTCATGACGACTTGGACATAACATGTTATGGGTTCGATTTATATTAGGTATTCGCCTTCAGAGATCTGAAACGACGACTTTCATACATTACATTTCAGATGATGTAACTTTGCCATATTCACATTGGCTGTATCACTTATTGTAAGTCTGTAACTGTAGACTCTTAGAAGCTTCGTGCTTATGCCTGTCAGGATCTAGGAGGTCTTGACCTCTGACGTCTTCTGTTTATACTGACTCGTGTGACCGGATTACATACAAGAAATCGAAGCTAAATTTGGTCAGAGCCTCCGACTGAAACGTCTAAACGAACACCTTATAGGAGTATTTCACAACTGCATACTTGTGCTTTGATTTCTCTCTGCTTTTCAGATGGTTTAATGTTCTTACTACGTCTTCTGCAAATGATCATGTCCGTATGGCAGTTAGAGTCTGCTGAATGGTCCAGCGTGACCGTCCAATGAAATGAGAACTTTGAGCACGGTATATGCTTAATATAGCTCATTTTTCAGTCATATCATACTCTATCTACACAATTTGAAGTATTTTAAATTCTAAATTTCGAAGTTTTTACTTGTTCAATTTGTTTAACAACTATGAATGTACCTGAATTGAGTGATTGTATGTAGCGTATCCAGTTACAACCACAAACTGTTCTTGTTGTTTTAGCGTTCTCACTTTTCGTTTTGTACCATTACTCAAAAGTCGATCCTTTTCTCCTCTAACAAAAAAATGATGAAATAAAAAAAAAAACCACTCAAGTGTGTTCGCTAGGCCGTCGTTATAAAATGAGCCCAGCCCATAATCCCAGCATGAGGACCGTTAGCTAGCTTCTGATTCACGACTCACAAAAGAGAAATATGACCGTTACTTCCAGTCTTCCACCGCGGGGAAAAATGAACTAGCCGTTACACTCACTCCAATATCAGGCGCACTCCATCAAATACCAAATTAAATCTTCTTTTCCTCCCTCCTCTAAATTCCTAAAACTTTCCATAATCTTTTCTTCATCTCAAATTCTCAGATAAAATTCTTCACTTTCTATTCCAAATTCCTACAATTTTTTACCCATTTCAACCTCAAATTTTACCTAATTTTCTGTAAATTAGCTACCAAATATAGAAAGATCTTACTACATACAAAACACTACAAAAATGGCAGAAACAAAAGACACCCATATAGTAGAAATCCCAGTAATAACCGAAGATAAAACAGTAAAAAACGTCGCCCTCACAATTTCATCCCTAATCCAACAACACCCAATGATGGAAATCTCCCAAAGTCCAGGCCATTTCTTGCTCTTGAAGCTTTGGCAAAGACAAGAAGACATCTTCGCCCGAAAAATCACCACTAAAGAAACCAAACTCGACTCTATCAAACGCGAAATTTTCCAACTCTGTTGTTTTTTCTTCCTCTTCCATTTCCTTTTCTCCACAATACTCTTCATCTCCGCAGTCGACCTTGCGGCCGAGGAGGAAGAGCACATGAAGTGTAGGAAATGGTGGATTCCTTCGGTATTGTCGATTGTGACGTCGATTATGGTGGCCGTGATGGTGCAAGGGAAGCTGCATTGGTACTGGAAGGTGGCGGCGCGGCTGAGGAGAGAAACTGGGGATAATAGAGCACTAACGAGGTGTATTCAGGAGCTTAGGATGAAAGGAGGAAGCTTTGATTTGTCGAAAGAGCCGCAGATTAATAATAAGAGGATGAAAAGTTCGAGTGTTGAGATTAAGTGGAAGCCAATTACTTGGTGTTCACACTATTTTGTTACTCTTTGTCTTGTTGTTTTTGCTGCTCTTGCTTTTCCTGCTCCCAAATTGTTCCTCTGTATATTATGATACATTGGTTTGTGATGAGGTTTTCAATCTAACAATTCTTGGTTTTTCGATTTCGATGTCGAAAATGGGTTTGTATTATTATGGGAATTAAGGTAGCATCTCATATTCTCATTGGTGTCTTGTAGTTGAAGATTTGAGATTTTGTAGCAGTTTGTGTTGGTAATTGTGTTTGAGCACATTTGTGTGCTCTTTAAAGGAAAGTTGAGACCTTTGTGTATTGTGTTATTGAGCAATGGTAAGTGACATTATTGTTCTATGTTACTCGGATTTGGCTATGAGGATTCGATTTATGTGTGTTTTTAAGTATTAGACTCAGCTATTAATGAAAAGTTTTGTATTTAGAGTGTAGAATCGGCTAAAAGGATCCGATTCATATGGTTGTTCAAGTGTGAGACTCCGATTAAATCACGACAATTTTTGTGTTACCTTGTGTAATATGGGGTACTCAAGTGTTAATTATTTCGAAAGGTAACCAATGCACGACGTAATATAAAGAGTCCGAGTAATATAGGATGATGTTATTACTTGGGAGTTAGCCAATTAGGTGGTGTTCTAGGACAACTCATTACTATTTAGACAGGGTAGCCGTGTCTGACACGTGTGGGAGCTTGAAATTTTGAGTTCGTAGCTGCCAAAGCTGAAACTAAAAATTGCCTCACTTCCACATTTTCATGCACCACACTTAATTGAGTTAATTCTACCAGTATTTTCATCCTCCAGCAAGTATCTTTCACCGTACTCTTGCCACCGATTACGTCGTCGTCCTCGACACTGTCGACTGTCGTCGCTTTCGCTGTGGTTAAACAGGTAGCAGGTGTGCTTTAACAGTAGACCAGAAGATTTATTTTCTATGGTAAAACTTGATGTATTGTCAGAGAACACTTGCTAAACTTAGTTTGTCATGCAGGATAAAAACATGGTAGCTCCTAGACTTGGACATGCAGCATCAAGCAGCCCAAGTGTGGTGAAGGAGATTATCTACGCGACTACCCTCGGCCTCGCGGCCGGTCTGCTGTGGAAGATGCACCATTGGAACAACCAGAGGAGAACTAAAGAGTTTTATGACATGTTGGACAAGGGTCAGATCAGTGTTGTGGTAGAAGAAGAGTAGCCATAGGCTATGTTTGGTAAAACTAGCTGAAATAGTAGCTGAACGCTGAAATAGTAGCTGAAAGCTGAATTAATAGCTGCAATATTAGCTGAAAGTTTTTAGCTGATAGTAATAGGAGTGTTTGGCAAAATTAGCTGATATAGGAGCTGATATATATAAAATTACATAAAAATGTATTAAATATTTTTAATCTCATTTTATTTTAGTAAATAAATGAGGGTAAATTAGGAATAAAATTATGATAAGCTAGCTTATTTTTTAATATGTTACCCAGGGTAACATCTTAAATAAGCTAGCTTATTATTTAAGCTAGTGGTGTCACCAAACGCACTTATTTGGTCAAAGAGCTTAAAAATCTAGTCAAATAAGCTATTTTGGCCAAATAAGCTAGCTTAATTGACATACCAAACATCGCCATAGACTACTTAATTAATTTTACGCAGCCCTTAGCCCCATCAATTGATATCTTGTCTAAAATTGTACTCATCACTAATAAGTTTTCGATTATGTTTTCGTGTTACCTCGCTCATTGCAACTCTCTTCCTTTATCCGGGATTGAGATCGGGCACTAAAAATTCTTCTTGTCCACTTTCATTAGCTGTCTGATCTTGAAAGTATTTGCTGGGGTACATATGCCGTTGTTAGTTTGATTTTATGATCATTACTATTCAGGTGTAACATACAGTTATAAGGTAGGACTACATGTATGCTTAAATGAACCTGCAGAAACACAGGACAGATTTTTCGGTCGTCAAGTAACATCTCCGACATAACATTAATCAAAGGAGGCTCGACATAGTCGGGAACGGAACCATAATTGCAAAAGCTCCGAGAAACGTATCAACCAACCACTGGATTAAATGTGATTTATCAACGAAAGTCAGGAGTCGATCACTACAGAAGCGACCAGACCCCGACAGCTAAAATGAAATCCTAGAGCCTAAGCAACGTCTTCCTGTCATCTGTGCACTGAAATAAAACCTAACATACTTAGCTATGACGATCAAACTACCAGACTAGGTAACTGCGCAGCAAACAGTCGCTTTTGAAACCCATCTCTATGAGAGCTTTTCTCAGATGTGGTACATGGCAAACCTGTGAGCACTCATTCCCACTGTGGTTGCCATGTGAAAGACCACTCTGACGGATTCAGTGTGACGTTACCAGCAGCGCTTACAAGATCATACGGGGAGTCCTCTGCAAACTCAGTTGGCATGGATTTCCAATGTAAGCTCGGCTCCCAGTTCGCTTCCCTGAGCACCTTGAGTATCTCTTGCGTCACTATTTTGCTTCCTTCGGCAGATAGATGGATGCCGTCTCTGGTAACAGCATACAGGGTAAATTCAGCACATGCATAACCGACTTTTACTATATTTGATTTTTGAACTGGTAATAACCATTAACCAAGGGCAAGTAAAAACAAGAAAACTTACACAAAACATGATGTTAACCAATCATCCTTCTTCTGGATTGCAGTCCAAAGATCAACAACTTTGAGATCCATTTCCCGGCACAGCTCAATAAGAGCTTCGGAATATTTTCCACAGAGTTCATTGGTTCGAACTAGAGTTGCAAGGAACGGACTGACTCGAGATAATAACCTATTGCAGAATTAGCAAGTTGGTTTTCCAAAAAGTAACAACATAATGGAGGGCTCAAAGACGAACCTTTTGTTTTCTTCAATAACAGCTTCATTCACTGGTGGGGTGCTAAGGAAAATGATCTTTGTAGTATCAGAAAGACCCTGCATATTGAAATTTTAGGTTAGACTAATCCACATATAGAATAGTTGAAGGACATATGGATGTCAATAGAACGTCCAGCAGACAGACCACAAGTAATGGCAATTACACCAACTATGACTACATGAACAGTACAGCTCTCAAAGCCGAGATGCAATGTAAGGACCACCTCCCTAGGACGCGACAGTAACTTTGCAAACTTGCTCAGTATGAGAAATCCCTCTATTCCTATACATAGGGGTCTGGGGGGGGGGGGGAATGATTTCCAGAAAACCAATGCCTTCCAAAGGTTCATGTGATACATGAACATGACGATAAGCAAATATAGGTTCAGAAATCTACAAATTGACAGAAGGTAGACAGTGAAATAATTTTTTCAATATAGGAGCATCAGCGAAGCACCTTAATATGAGTAGCAATCTTTCTCATGTTCTCAACATATTCAGGAAGAGGGACATGCGGGCCAAGGCCTGAGGGGTGAGGTCCCATGGAATCGTTCCCTCCGAGGTAAATTATGACTAATGACGGCTGAACAGCAGCATCCTAAAATCACGCATAAAATGGAGTCAAAATCATAGCTAGAGGGCAATAAAAAGCCACGCATCAGTGAAAGTAAGAGCAGTAAGCATAGCACATCTTGAGGAAGGCACTAGCAGAGCACTTTCTAATGGAGAGTTACGGAGTAATAATCATTTTAAACTTAGAAGAAGAACAAGAAAAGCTCTATACAGTTTACAAATTCACAGAGTTAAGATTAAGCTTCAATGGATTGCACAACGATATAGACATCTAAAATTCTACATTTCAAAATGTAAGGAGAATTTCCTGGCAACATAGGTGCATGAGCCCCCTGCTTGGCCGATTCCCCCTTCACCCAAAAAAAAGATGCAGAAGACAATGCATAAAGCAACCATAAAACCGCAGGGGGGAAAAGGATTCGATTGAGAGTCCTACATTGCGGGATTCACTTAATAGAGGGCTCAATGTTGTCAACCAGTTCCTACGTGGCTTGCCAAGTGATACTAGATGCTTAAACCTAACATGTTTATGAACAGGTTCTGATTCCAGAGATCATAAAGCTGACAGTAGTTTGATCATTTTGATGTCATTAGATGCAACTTGGATCCTGATCAAAGCAAACAGAACATAAATCCAGCCAAGTAGATTACCATCTGAGACCCGAGGTCAAACAGAGCATATGTTGGGAAACAGACCTCGGGAAGATCCAAGCCAAGGACTTTACAGGTGGAACCTCTCTATCCATAATTTATGAGTTGGTCTTTTAATTTATTAACAGCTACTCTAGGAGGAATGTTTTTATGCGGTGCTAACGATTTAATAACTATCTTTGTAGCTCCAGAATGTTTCAGTTCTCCGCACTAATCAGGAAAGCAGACTTCCTTAAACTACAAGTAAAAAAACCCAAATGTTGGGGTCTGGCGGGATGTCATGGACAGTGCTCTACTGCTGTTATAGAGCCATCCTCCTGTGTACTAAGCTTCCCAAAGTATCTTGTAGTTAATTCTGAGTTCTAACTCAATTATAATAGACTAATTACAGCTCATGATTCTCAACTCAAACAGAAGTACAGAACAGTAATTCTGATCAACTTTTACATTTATTCTACTCAGTCTATCAACTTTTCCCAGAAAATGTCAAAAGTGTGAAGCACCTTTAAACTATTTCCAGAGTTCCCAGTAATTTGGAACACACTGCACTAACTTTTTAGACAACATATATGACAAACTTAAGGCTATATATTCGCACATGATCATACCTTTGGAAAGACTTTATCAAGAACTTTCACTGCACGGCGAGAGTTCCACCCACTATATCCTCGCAAAATGATGTCCGCCTGTGCATATGAGGAAGCAAGATGTCATTGTAAGGCAAAACAGCAAACTCAGATAAATGTATAAACAAGTAATACGCACCTAAAAAAAAACAAGCGATATGTTGGATGATTAAAGCAAAACAAAGATGGAACATTAAAAAACGATCTGGAATACACAAGGAAGCAATAAAGTTTCCCAAGAGATTACATTAAGCCAAATGTGAAATCCTCTTCATATATCTTACAACTACCGTAAGCATAAAAGATGCTGTAACTCCAATCAGACTCACGTCACAAATTTAGAAGAAAAGGAATCCAAACAAAAACTCAAGGCTATCCAAGAAAAATTAGTTTCACATATATAAAGTAATGAGAGCACTGCATATCCCAAAATAAATAAAATAAAAAAAGAAAAAAAGGATGAGACTCATGAGAGCACTGTGAAGGTTAAAGAACTGCAACCTAGTGGGGCTTAAAATGCTAAGACTTTCTCGAGTGTCACATTCCTGAAGTTCAAATAGAACCTACGTCAGCTCAAAAAGCGATTCTAGAACTGATGAGGAACAACCTTTAGCCTCTCGTCAAAGCCAATATTCTTACAGGGAGACCATAAGCAATTAATTCATACTTGGTCAAAATCCCTCAAAATGGCATGAAGTTTAGGGCAGCCCTAGAAACATGAGTATCCTAAAAATTGCTACTCATGTAGAATGGAAGGCACATTTCTTAAGACTACCATCAGAAAAGGTAAAGAACTATTTTAGTCTAGAATTCAGTAAAAAGTAGGTGGTTTGCTGCATATTGAACTAAGCACAGATTATTCTTCAGTCATAGATTATATCAGCATGAATCATCTGAAAAACTCTGCAGCTCATTACTATGAGCACTTAAAACCTCAACAATTCAAGCTCATCAGAACCCAAAATCATTTTGCTTTTATAATAGCATTTCATTGTTGGAAACTCACTCCCCTACCAACTGCTTTATAATAAAAAAAAAAGGAAGTCAAAACGATATCCATTACATTTCACAAGACGCTATAGAATCAGGAAATGGCGAAGCTCAGGACACACTGTAGAAGGTGAATCCCCCAAAACTAGCTCCTAGGCTTCATACTGCCATCAACATAACTGTACATCTTTTGAGATTGTCGACACTGTCTTATACTACAAAAAGGATCCCTTTAACATTTACGGGCCTTAATTTTCATTGTCGAGTTAAAAAATGAGGCCTTTCTTGTTTGGTGTTCTTGTTACATTACCATACCTAACACCTTTCCAAGTTACAAAATACAAACTTGCTTATTGTTACTAGTCCCACATTCTCATTCCTCATTTCAATTCATGATCTTAAAAGACTCCTAATATAAACCTTTTGCAACCTTCAAAAACCGTCTAAAGTCTAAACCTTAATAATCATTAAGATTCTACTTCTTTTAGGGTCAAACGGTGCCACATTACTCATTAGAAATTGCGGAATCAACATCCGCTATCAGTGCATCAGTCTAAACACCAGGGAACTCCTACATCTCAACAACTTTGAAATAAATCAACCAATTCAAAAAAAAAAAAAAAGTAATGAACAACTACTCATGTACAATGGAACCAAAATTGACACAATCTCAGCCTGCACATTGCATACTAATATCACCCAAAACAAAAAGTTTGATACTTTCAATAAAATTTCTGTTCTTTTTCATCTCTTAACGTTTATATCGAATTCCTATCGCTGTATCGCATACTCAAACCAAACCAAACGTTAACAAATGAAAAGAATGACAAAATACATAGCAACATGATTCAGATAAACATCACACATTCACACCTAACACAAAAACAAAACAAAAATGCCACAAAAATACAAAAAGCAATCAAATATACAAATGATTAAGAATAACTCAATAACCCTGATTTCAACAAATACCCATCACATAAAAAACATCCCAGAAAATTAAAAGGAGAGAGAAGAGTAACAAAGAAGCAACCTTTCGAGCATAAACATCAGCAAGATTGGCACCCCAACCGCCATTACTGAAGCTTAGCTGCACAATCGAGGATCCGAATAACACAAATTGTGGTCTTGTTGGCCCGACCATTTTTCTTTTCTGAAGAATGAATATTAATTATTTTCTACAAATTGAGGAAGAAATTAATAAAATTAAATAAAATGCATAACAAATTGGGCAAAGTATTAGTGAAATAAAAAAATGGGAAATGCTATTTTTATACTTACACTAATAATAACCAAAAAGAGAAATCTAAGATTATAATTTTTTTTATGAAAATTTGGGGATGATTTATTTATGAAGGAAAAAAAATGTGATGTTTTTTTGGATGAAAATGGGTAATAAATGCCACCGTATACAACTTGGTTGTGGTTGATGAATATATTCAAAGCACTCTTTATCATCACTAATTAAAGTATTTGCCAAAGTCGCAATTTTTAAATTCTCATGCATGCATTTCTTGGCACCTTTTTTTGATGTCCGTCATTTTCTCTTATAATCCTAGTACAGTACTTGATTGTATTTGTGGAGACCATGATGTTTTTTCGCACTCGGATTTAAAGTATCGGGAAATCGGGATGATTGGAGAAAAACGTCTAAATTGTACTTTAACAATGCAAGGAATGGGGGAAGTAAATATACTAACTTTAGTTAATTGAACTTTCACGATGAAAGGAATAGTTACATATGATCAATTGTTAATTAGGTGAGCAACTTTTGATTTACAATGAGAGGACTTCGAACACTCGCATTTTGGGGTAGCAAACGTTGTGCCTTGTTAAAGAACTTGGGTCGAATCCATAATAACAAACATGATGTTCTATTTTACCTTCTAAGTGGAGCCATATTTATTTCACGTGGTCTGAAACTTACGTGAAACTAGTTTTTCGGCATGTACTTAAAAACATGTCACTTCATTTTTACTTGAATTATTTACTTAATTGGGTAATAAATTTCTGAAGAACAACACTTGAATCCGTGGGGTAAGTATCATAAATATGAAAACCATCAGTCCATGACAAGTTCTGACAACGCAATCCAACTACTTCTCCTGGACAATGTCAGAATCAAACGTTGCATTCTGGAAGCTCTCCTCTTGGATCACTAATAAACTTGTATTACACGATTAATGATTTGCAACATTGTAGGACATGGTAAGGAAAAAAAAGTGCAACCTGCAATCTAATTGAATGCTGAATTCTAGTACATCTTCATTAAAAGGGTTTTTCGAGCCATAAACTACATAGAAACTATTGTGTTAGATTGCCTCATCCGATGAATTGAAAAAGAAATGACGTTCCTTGAGAATGTGAGAAAATACAAAACCCTGCACAAAGAAAGGAACCTGCACCGTATAGGCGTATGTTGCTTTTCATACATGGAAAACCTTGTACAACAGTTTACCAATTGCAAAATAAAATTCAGTTCACTCAGGTGGGTTTCCCACGATGTAAATACTGTTCAACCAGCATTGGTTCTAAAAGAGCAGTACTAATGTTGAGTACACCAGATGTTCAAAGAAGCGCAGCAAATGCTATTTTTGTATGATATTCACCACTATTGGACTAACAATGTAAGACCCCCCCTTGTTGATCATGGGTCGTATACGACATTATAAACAGAATCAGGAAGAGATGAAAAGAATATCTACCAATAAGGCCAGATGCACAAACCAAATAGGCCCTGTTGTTTGTATCATTGACGACCAAAGAATATGATTGTGTAACTAAACAAAATTTGAATGCCTACCATTACCATTTGGCTCTTTGAGTCACTCCGACCCTTTAGTGAAATGAGAGCGTTCCTGGAGAATCTTGAATTCAGGGGCAAAGCTTAGTAGCCCAGTGCTTTTCTGTAACTCGAACAACCATACAGCCACGTGCATTCCCAGAAGCCTCGCCTTTAAAATAATTCCTTCTAGCCAGACGGTTAGCCATGTCAAAAACGATCTTTTTCCGACTAACTTTGCCTCAATGACAGCTTCAGAAGAAACCTTGCCGATGATTAAAAAAGTATCCAACGATGATCCTTGCAACTGAACAAATGCATAAACAAGCCAGAGATGTCAACATGGCGAGCAGTCTCAGAGAAAACAACGAAAGAGATATCCTTTCCATAACAAGATTCCGATCTACAAATCATTAAGGCAGTTTGAAATATTTGCCAAACCACACTCTGATTAGAAAGACGAAAGTTTGGGTTTATATGCTTGACAAATCAATAATTAACCTCCAAGTATGAGGGAGATACAGTTTCAGAATAAACAGAAAAGACTATTGATTTCCATAAGGAAGTTATCATGTTAATTACTATAATATCCACATAACTTATTCTACCAGCCTTTTATCACAATATCACTCAAGAGTTCTGTAGCTATTCAACCCTTGTCAATCCACTTATCACACACTCATGCCCAACATGGCAAATGGCACGTAAAGGCCGAGACAATGCAATAAAGGAAATACCCAATTTCCAAGCCAGCGCCATCCCCAACCATGATGTCCATTCCCTACACTGCTGTTCCTTCCCTATCGTCATCCCAAGAATACTTAAGATGTTCATGGTTGACATACCCAATAACATGAGTATGTTCATGCTTAAACATACTCTTTTTTTTTTTAGGTCTGGTTAAACATCTTCTTAGTAAATCAAGATTAAGCAATTTCAAACACATGAAGCACTAAATCAATATGCAAGAGCAACAAAATCCCATGACATAATGACCGAGCCTAGAAAGCACCATCTACTCCACTATTCCTTGAGACAAGGAAAAAACACAGTTCCTTCTAGCAGTTTTGGAGAAATACAATCTGTCCTTGACTTCACATTATGGTCTTGCGCAGTTTCGTTAACTAGATTATTCTCTCCAATTTGGAGTTCTCGAACACTGTTGGTACCTAGTTAATTTCACCCATCGGCGATCGACCATACATAAAAAAGCATAACCCAATGTAATTTTGCAGTGAATATTCTCTCCCGGCCCATGAAATAATTCCCAGAGGTGTTTTTAGGGACTAGGTGATGCTGCAATATAGATTGCATTGCACGGTTTGTCACCATAGCTGAAAACGAACTTCCAAGAGAAATTCTCACTCCAATTTCATCACACATGGAACATTATGGCGTAATTTTCATGTGATCATCGAGGACAACCCTCTCCATTTTTCAGAACAAAAGAGTGTTTTGGGTGAAGAATGCAGGGGTAATTAATGGATAAAATCTATTATTTTGAGCAAATTTCATGTAACATAACACACCTGATTAGTTAGGTGTGAGTTGCGATACAGCGTTCTGTAAACAGTTAAAACTGCCAATCTAATACTAGGTCTTTACAGCTATAAACAGGAAATTTACTCAGGCAACTGAAAAGGATGAGTTTGATGGAGTTACCAATGAATTATTGACAGCTCGCAAGCAATCGTTAGTCTTCAGCATCAACAAAATTACCCGTGGCAATCTCCTTAGAAGTTCTGAGATCTGAGGAAAGTACAAGGATGCATACATCTGCCACAAACAGCTTATATAGTGAGAACAATAACGACAATCCACTCACAGAAAAGCATCATCCAAACAGGAGAATATTCCAGTTTACTTGAAGATCATCATCCAAATCCACTGACAACTATGAGTCAATGGGGTACGATGGAAGTCTTGATGAGCTAAAGAAAATTTGAAATGGACATGCTGTGAAAGGTTACGGCTGTACACCTGAATTTCTGAACGATCACTCTCTGTCCCTTGCACCACCAAATGATCAACTGAAGTCTCAATCACCCTATCCCAAGGCCTCATCGTTAGAATACCAGCAAATAGCGCATAAAGGTCCTCCCCAGCACCCAGTTTTGCACAATTTTCTTTTATAGCTTTCACATCAGAAAACACCAACCCCTGCATAGCACATCATGAGTCACATTGATATCAGTTCTTTCCATTCTCTCAATTTAAATATACAGAAACATGCAAATGCAAATTCCAAACCTTCCATAGCGCAGCATAGTTGATTCTCGTTGAGAAGTCAAGTTCTTTATAAAGACCATGGTCCAGCAACACCAGCTGCGGTTTCCTGTTGCCTATTGATAGAATGAGCAGTCAAGAGTTTTTTCCATATTTTAATACAAACACAGGTAATTCAGGGACAAAATACAATGGTTGAGAAAAGACAGTGTTTCAGCCACAAAACATAAGAAATTAATAAACTATACTCCACGTTGTAGATAACGGAACTACAGTTATCTTTGTATGCATAAGGATGTTACAATGAAAATCCCAAAATTCTGGGCCATGCTAGACACGTGTGCTAACACAAAGACTGGATATGATTTTCCAAGTATGATCAGTTGTATGTCAAAAGAAGAAAAACACCTAATATTCAAACAAAGTACTAGCACATCCAAAGAAATCGGATTTTGATTCCAAATATCAATCCACAAAGTGTGTCCTCATGAAAGTGCGGCTTTGTGCGATTGGACTTATATATTACTGTTTGTGCACCGTTATAACATTCTAACCACATTTGCAAAAGTAAAGCTTTCAACTAACCTAATATGTTTCTCTTCCCAGTAGGCAAAGGGCGAATCAGCAAGTTTGCTGCATGAGGATCACAGTGCACAAATCCATGCTTGTAAATCATCTCTGCAAAAGCTTCACTAACCTGAAAGAAAACTAGATATTTCAGAATTTCAGCTGAACGTGGACTTTCAGCTGCAACACACTAAGAAGAACGAATATAAAAGGCACCTTTAGAGAAGATGAAATGACTGTTTAATTTTTATTTTTTAGATAAAAGAGAAGATGTAATTACAGTTACTGTACCAACATAACTAGTTCTCAAACTTCCAACAATTTATTCAGAAAGATAAACTTCAAGTATCAACTTTTCTTTATAGGCTGAAGGAAATGAGAAAAATAAATGAGGTCGAGTGACCCAAGTCAAGAGTACAAGAAGCTGAGCTATCTAGCAGTAAAGTGCTACATTTACTACTTACAAGATTTGAAACTTCACGTGGTTGAATTTTCATCTTGCGAATGCCCTTCACATCACTAACTTGCACCCCATCTATGTACTCCATCGTTAAAAGTTTTGAGGTACTCAAGTTCCAAAAGACCAATGGAACATATATACTATCTGCTATGTGAGGTGACATTTTCTGAAAATTATGCAAACACCTCTGGCTGTTCTTCGCTTCCACCAAGAAGTCCAGTTCCTGATAGCCACATCAAAAATCAGAACTCATCGTGAATCAGCCACATATACATTTTAATTTGTTCCATTCACCTATTCAGCTTTGATATAGCTGCTCTTCTACTTACTGAATACAAAGACAACAAGAATGATGAAAGGAAGTTTTATTCGAAAGATTATGGAAGTGCATACTCATTTACTTTCAAGTCTTGGATCCTAAAGACAAACCTTATAAGAGTTAAGAAATCATAACACTGGAGGGTCTTCAAATTCCTAGCATAACAGATGAGAAATTGCACAAATCTAGGTTTCCCTACAATACTTCATCCCCAACAAATTATGCTGACAAGGTCAACATCAAATAAATTAGTTGAAAATCCTTGGCATATAAGTCTCACAAAAGTAATTGAGGTTTAAGCAAAGAGTCAAAGACAATCCAGCTGAGACAAATCTGCACTTTGAAAGTCTTAATTGGTTAATATGACAAAAAAAACGCCCCTTTGTTCGTTTGGCTACGTCCAATAGTGTACTTTCTTGTTCAACCCCCCCCCCCCCTTTTCTGCCTCCACAGTAAAGGGAAAAGCATGACCGAAAACAAAGACAAAAAAAAAACAAAAAAACTGATGGAAGTTAATAATGACAGTGTAGAAGAACTAGTAGAACCAAGGCAGACAAAAATTCTCAGACACTACTATCTAGCAAAATCTACGTATCTTGCAAGCCACAATGATTGTAAAAAGGACCTCCACAAGTTACAACGTATTACAGGTCTGGAACCAACCTTAGGCAAGCTTTCACGGACTTCAGCAACCAGCCACCTGGGCGTAATAAAAGATTAGTAGATACAAGAGTTGAGACAAGCAGTTGAAATCTGCACAGTTCTTTTATATGAAACTCAATCAGTTCGTGGTACATTGCACCTCGTAGTAGAGGAATAAGTAGGCAGAGATTGAGATGACGGGTTACTCAGAGTAGTTCATAAAAAAAATAAGAATAAAAGAAATTATGGAAGTACCTATAATCAAAGTCCGGAAAGAAACGGTGAAGAGTGTTTACAAGAAACTCCACAGTTGCATAATCCGCAGCCGCAGTATCAGTCATGTGAGTATGTTGAACCTGCATTTAACACAAAAGTATGAATATGTTAAAAACACAAGGCAAGAAGCCTTCGAAATCAACTTAGGTCAACACTGAAACATCCAAATTGATAATATGTCATCTGTTTGAAGTATCTTTTACCTTAACAGCAACTTTCTGGCCATTTTGTAAGTGTGCAACATGAACCTGTGCAAGGGAAGCACTTGCTACGGGTACAGGGTCAAACTTACTGAAGATCTGCATATAACAGGCTACAAATTAGTTGGAAATGATGTGTACAATCATGAACACTACGATGATGTTTTACTAAGGAAGAAAAGAATAAAACTTAAAGAGTAACAGAATTTTAGAAATTCCCCTCCTTCCACCTCTTGTGTTTTATTCCCTCTCCCATCAGCCTCCGATTTATTCTCTCTTCCTCCCTTGCCGTTGTCTCTCTTCTCCCAAAACCATTTTGGAACAAAAATAAAAGGTTCAGACTGCAGGACTTTAGCAATCAAGGACTCCCAGAAATCAAACTTTATCCAGACAAGCTTGTCTCAGTAGGATCTGTAAAGCAGATGAAATTCTGATCAGTGGGAGGGGGCTAAGTTTGATGGTTGTATAAAGTCCAATTTCTCCCAGCCACAGGGATAAGAAGTTGGGCCTATCCAAATAACCACTGATACCAGTGGTTGGTTGGTTTTGAAGATCTTAAGAGGTAACTCCATAGGTTTAATGTGTAGGCAGAACAGTAAAACTGTCCCCAGCCTGTTGGACCAACCATTCCCTGGATATATTCTTTTCAAAACTTATGCTACTACATAATAAATAAAAATTACTAGTCTCACTAAATACTTGCTATCCAACAGGTGAACAATCATGAGAATGTTTCTTTAGAAGTCCCACATAATACTCACTACCAGGTGAACAATATCCGGGCAAACTTTGACCTATGCAGAGAAGAGTGAAGTAGAAACTTAATGGAGTATTCAACAAAAGAAAATAAGAAAGAGGACTGATGGTATAGCTAGGCCAAACACCATTAAAGCAACAAAGGCTTATTCCTCGACATTTCTAACTTCACAGAATCAAGCGACTCATTATTTTAAGAAAAACCGCTAGCAAAATGGTTTGCGCATTTCATATAACTACCTGTTTGACACTCCACATCTTACCAAATACCATATCCTCCTCCAATTCCATTCCCCAGATCCCCAGTCTCTCCTTCATCATAGATAGTTGGTTCAGATCTGCTCTTAAATTTTGTGCAGTTTCAGTGGGAGAAATGAGGGGAAAGGGGGGGGGGGTAATTGTCAGTAACCATGAAAGGAGGGAAGCATTGGACGCCTTCTTAATTGTAAGAAAGCAAGTACAAAGCATACATAAATTAGACAATGTACGTGGATACGGGGAGAACGAAACAAGAAGCAAGATGTACATACTTCATCTGGAGTCCCTCCAAGCTCCTTTTTGATGACCTCGCGGACTTGATCATAAGATGAAACCGGGCATCTGTTCAACATAGACTCCCTCATTGTGTTTACATACTCTTCAGGTATCAAATATTCCTATCACAGATGGACGAAAGAAGACAGCATCAGAACTGCAGACACAAAAAATTCATTTATCACCATGAATGTCTGGCGTAGTTCAAAATGTCACAAAATAATATCATATCTCTTTGACACATTATTTGAAAAAACAAATCATACCAACTGGCTTATATGTTGGCCAAGCTTGATATATATTCCTCCATTTTTAAAACAAAGATCTCGAAGCTTTTCAGCACTTCTAAGATGAACTTCATGCTTCACTTTTGCATAGTCAGGGCTACCTTCTCGCAAGCCCAAGAGAGAGTATTCATAATCTGGTTATTGCAGCAGGATGTCAGACGCATGTCCGAGAATACATGACAAATAAATTATAAAAGAACGACATTTCAGTACTTCAGATTAAACTATGATCCAACATTAGATTGGTAACCTCTATTTTCAAATGATAACAAGGCTGGCTTCGCATTATCAATTGATTAGCACAAGCTCATCCAAAAAGCGAAACTACCAGTCTGTTCATTCCACAAGACATTTGAATCGACCTAATTACTACGAGTAGGACGTTTTAATTCAACTATTGCATTGCACCAGAACTTTTGTGTGTGCAATGAATCACCCAGTCATAACTCATAACCCAAAACTCGTCACCAATACGCTAAAACCTGTCACCCAATTTTCATTTCTCCTCGACAACCCGTTGCACATTTCATACGCAACGATTACATCCAAAAGTTTCAACTTTCAAGTATCGAAAACGTTACAACATAAACCAGCCCCAAATTACCAAGTAACACGTGCACAAATTAATAAAACCTACTACTACCAAAATCTTCATCTCCAGTCCATAAACTCCAATGCTAGAATCACAAGCGTAACAAAGACGTTTTCTTTAGCAACCAAAATACCATCAAATTCACATATTCCTTATCAAAATACCGCAAATTGCATAAAATTGGGCGCCAAAACATCACACACAACTAAATTGAACTACATATCACTAAAAACTACAAACCAAAATTACGCTAAAACTCAAATAATTAAATTCAAAATAATTAAAAACACAAACAATTGAATTAATTTAATTAATAAAGAGCGGCGGAATTATACCAAAGGCGATACTAGCGGCGGTGAGAGAGTCGCCGACGAGACGAACGGGAACATTTTTCCAGAGCTTGTAAGTCGCCGTCGGATCTTCGGAGGTTATGATGGCGGCGCCGGCGGTTCCGGTGCCGATTGCGGTGGCTGCCGCCACTAGCTTGGCTCCGAAGCCCCATAAAGATCGCGTGGCCATTTTTTGGACCGCGACTTTGATGTTCTGTACCAATTAAAATATTATTATGCGATTTTGTTCAACTGTTTTTTCGGGGTTTTTGGGCTGAGAAATTAAAAAAGTCCGTCTCTTTTATTACCTAATAACTTTCAGCCCAAGTAGCTGCCCAACTATTACCTACTTTTTTTTGTCTCTCGTAATTTCGTGACATCGTAAGGACAATATAGGGTGGAATTCTCGTATTATTCGGGAACATTTGGTAATTTGGGAATGCTTTGATTAGTACTGTATGATACTTTGTATGATGCATAATATATATATACACATTTTATTATGAAATGTTTCTTAATTCTTTGTAATACGGAGTATGTATGATCGTTAATCGTTAAAGAGGTTTTGTGGATTTGTTATGGCATTGAAGATTATATAAGGATGTAGTATCATCGTCAAAGTGACTAGTGGTCATATGGGTTTATGGCATAGGTAGTAGAATTACATCGTTGTTGTGCAAAAATTTTATCACTTTACATTTTGAAGTGTCTAAACTTTAGACCTCTAACATTTTACTATTCGTATAGGTGTATATACAAAGGTTAGCTACAAAAAGATGACAACACATTTGACGATACTTTTTGAACAAAGCCTTCACATATATACATCTTTTGTTTAGTTGCTTTCTTTTCGTTACAAGGTCCATATAATGCCGGCGCCCCGCGCTATTATGAAAAGCTGCAAGGAAATCGCCCGAGTTATTATTTTTATTCTTCAAACGGGGACGATGCGACAAAATGGCTCATTCGTTGGGAGTACATATGAGTTATGACCACGATATACGTACGCATGCACTCAGGTTTTCTCAAACGCCATAAGTTGTAATGTAGACTGGATATCAGCAGCAATGGATTGGGCATCTCTAGATGACCCTTGTAATCCCATTTTTGATAAACCAGCACAATACAATCTTCTATCTCCTTTCCAGTGGTTTGGAAAGCGGTTTCTCGGGAACCCGTCATTTTTTAGTAAGCGGTCATAATCCTACATAACAAAAATATACAAGGTCAACTTGGTGTCTGCACGCAGTTTATGTACAACGTCATAACACAAGGTAATAGGATGAAAAATATTTAATTGGATACTTCTTTTGTATAAAGAGGAAATGTGTGGAGTATATCAGTATTAGCATATATACGGAGTATGTACCTTGAGCCACTCGCAGACGGTGCTTTTAAACCCGGTGGCAAATACAATAGCGTCAAAATGTGATTCGTTTTGATCTTCAAATACGACACTATTTTCATTTACCTTTGATATGCCGGGACGAACCTAAATTTCATTCACACAATAATTTTGATAAGAAAAAAAAAATCATTCTTATTGAAGAAATTCACACAATAAGTTTATATTACTTGAATCATTAATAATACCTTCATCTCGCGTGCTCGGATCTTGGCCACAGTACCCACGTCAATAACCGGACTCCTTCCCGTGGTTGCTTTGAGAAAGAACGGGCCTTTCTCGGGTCGATGGATCCCATATTTCGACAAATTGCCGAACTTTAATTTGGAAGCCATCGTAACCAAGACGTCCACCACTGAAATACCCAAGTATTTCACCAAGTGCATCCCGACCCATATCATCTCTTTCGTTACCACATGGAACTGCATGCATAAAACAAGCAATTAAGATCGATGAAATGTAGCGTCACTTTTTAACACACCTTCTGATATGACATATTAATTAACCACCGTGTGCGATAAAATCGACAAGAAAACTATGTACTTACGGGATTCCTTATGACGATTGACGTGTTTGCCCCATGGTGAGCAAGATCGTAGGCGATCTCCATCCCGGAGTTTCCACACCCAACAACAAGGACATCCTTGTCCTGATATTCTAGGCCAGACTTAAACTGACTAGAATGCAAAATCTGCCCTTTAAAATCATTAAGCCCTAGAATATCAGGGATGACACCTCTGCCATTTTCACCCGTCGCGACAACCAGGAAAGTCGACACGAAAACCCTAGACACGTCGCAACTCGTGTCTACGGCCCGAATCACCCACTTCCCTAGGGCCTCATCAAATGAAGCATGCTCAACGGAGCGGTAGCGTGGCTTGATCCGAAAATGTGTTACATAGTCGTCTATGTAACGTATGAAGTCATGTTTGGACATGTACTTCTTTGCATGGGGTGAATGTGGCTTGTATGGTAAGGTGCAAAACTCCTTTGCCAAGTGGAGGTGGCAACGGTCATATGCCCTCTTTTTCCAAAGAGAGGCATGGCAATCTTCCCTTTCTAAGAGTATGAAAGGGATTGCTATTATGGTCAAGCATGCCGCTAATGCAAGACCTGCTGGACCAGCTCCTACGACCAAAACCATTGCTTCTTCCATTTTCGTTGCAAGGGTTTTGATTCCTGCATGCGAATCAATTCAATGAATCACGAGTTTTATCAATTTAATTTGTTATATATTAGAATCATATCGTTAATTTATAAAATCAATGTCGAGTCTAGAAAGTTCAGTTCTCGCTCTAGATGGTGTTCCTAGCTTCGAAGATGTTATAGAATGGAGTATATAGTTATGTATAGTTTCAGTGGCGAATCTTGAAATTACAATTAACTGCGACAGAATTGAAGTTTACAAATCAAAGAAGTCTATTCTGATCTTATTTCAAAACTAGCAAGATAAGAATCAAAGAATTGACACGTTAAATTAATTTTTGTTATTGTTTACCTTGTGAAATGATCGAAGATGGTTTTAGTGGAGAATTATGGAGCTTGCTCGAGATTTCTGCAAAATGTATAAAGAGTCGGAGTATTTTAGTGAGTGAAAATGGTTAGTGTACATGCATACTTATATATGGAGTTGGAGCCTTGGAGGGGTGTGTACTGTGTAGTAAGACAAAAACTGAATTAAACAATTTTTAGAAATATGAACAGAAAAGAAAAATCATGAAAATGAAAAAAAAAATCCAACTGATGATTAGATTTTTTTTCTGTATGGACCAACCTTGAATTAGAGATTTGGTAAATAGGGATGTAAAATAATTTGCATCTAAATTTTGAGAATGTATCAATGCAACTAATTAGGAACTTAAAATAGATACACCGTATATGAGAAAATGAGGAGCATGATTGATTTAGTACAGATCGGAGTATGTTCATATTATAAAAGTCGCTATTTAAACTCGTCTTGTATATTAGTATGATTTTTACACACTACTTAAAAAAAAATTGGAGTAAATATTCTACAATTCTAGACATGCAGCACGACTTCCTCGCTTGATCAAAAGGAGAAAACCGAGGAAAAGTGTGAGTTGTGTTCTTTGCAACTCAGTGTGTGTCACGACGAATCTCATCGTCGCAAAGATGACAACTCTCACATCATGGTCATTAATTGAGCTTACGTTATTTAATTTTTATACATAAATACGTAAAAACCCGTCGCCAGAACTTATGGAAGACATCATGCTTTCCAACCAAATTTGTCATGTTTTTTTCCAATAGACTTAGTTAGTTAAGTTAGTTACACAGGTGGCAGCCATTTGTGTTGCAGGTACACCTGGCAGGTTTGTACTCTGCTTAGCTAGCTAATGGGTCTTACTCTCTTTACTGTATTTCGGACTACTATGTAACTGCTAACCTATTTTCGGGCAGAGTCTAATATAAGTTAAAATAAATAAATAAAATAGTCGTTGCCACGTAGTTATCTACACGGTTTGACACTTGTTCTCGTAACTGATTTGTCCTAAAGCATTCTTATTTTGGTAGAACTTAATTAGCTTTGAGAAAGAAGAAAAAAAACGCGATTAATATGGTTGGAAAATATAATGATGTTACTCGGTCAAGCTAACATGATTATTTTTTTTTTGTGAAGATACAGTAGAACTCATTTAATTGAACGTATTTGAGCTTTAGCTTGTTTCATGAAGTAATAATTTAAAAGGGGCCAAGATTTGGACTCAAAAGAAGTGTACTCATTGTTTTATTTGTGTTTCTGAAAAATATAGTTTTTAGAGCTTTAATTTGGTCAATAATTTCTGTTTTACACATTGTTCACTACTATTTCTAGGCTTCTAGCTAGCTAGACTTTTGTAAACATGAAATTATAGCTCATGCACCAATTTCGGCCTGAAAATAACTTTCAACTCGTGTGTGCATCTGAATATTAATTAGCTAGACACTCAGATATGATAATGTCAATAATATGTAATTAAGGAGGATCGGGTTGTAGCATTAGTAACAACAACAATATTAGGATATTGTTCCTTGGCCGTGGGTAACAATAGCAGGATTTTGTAAGGTAAATTTAATAATAAAGCCTTGAGAAATCAGTGTCAAATTGTCAGCTCATAAAGAAATTACCGACAAATTAAAAAAAAAAAACAAAAAAAAAACGAGGAGGCTAAGGCCCTGTGCGATTCAACTTATTCAACAGTGTTTTCAAATCAGATCAGATTTATTCAAATCAAATCACATCAGTTTTATTCAAATCAAATCAAATCAGATCAGAATTATCCAAATAACACTCAATGAATGTAGTCTATTTTTAGTTATTAATTCATCTAGTTGCAGTTAATTTATCAGTTAATTCAGTTCAGATCAAATCAAATCAAATTTATTCAAATCAAATCAAATCAGATCAGTTCAAATCAAATCAAATCAAATCAGATCAAAAAAATGCAGTCCAATCGCACAGAGCCTAAGAAAGTGTAAAACATTTATGAAAAAAAAAATATTGACAGTGCATGCAAAATGAAAATGGAAAAGTAGTTTGTCGTAATTGCTCGTAAAGAGCAAGTATTTTGTAACTTAACGATATGTTCTCCATTCAAGCTAAGTGCATTGCTAGAATGACTTTTCAAGCTAAAAGGTCATATATTAAAATGATGTTGTTCTCGATTTATCAATGTTCCGGAAGCTGTATTCTCTTGCATTTAAATAATAATGAGTTTAGTTGATTAGAAACATTATATTAATGAAGTTTGATCTAAACTCATAGTTGTTTAGATGAGATCAGCTCAATCAATGTATCAATAAATCAAGTCTAGTATCGTCACGTCTTTTAAGCTCACAAATACCAAGATCGGAGAATTGTGAAGTAATAACATGCCCTTAACACCCAGGTAAATAATGTTATTTGTGAGATCATCTCAAGAGGAAGTAGTGAAACAGTATTTTGAACTCTTAAATATCCTATACAAAGTATGAAACAACATATCTATGTGACTATGTTATTAAATTAAAAGCTGATTACCATTATTCACAAGGAAATTATTAATTCTTGTCATATTGTTAATAACTTTATAATAAGTTAGTTACCTGGTAATTCACTGGTTTGATTTCGAAATAATTGAATGATGACTATTTGTATCTTAATATCAGCCAACATCTCCTTCACTGAAACAAGTACCTATATTCGGAATGAACGAGTTAGAAAATAAAATTCTTGGTGTTTAAAATAGCATATAGCAATTCATTTAATGGTTTTACCCAAACTTTGAAATCATCGTATATACCTGTATTTGGATTAGCTTTTCCTTTGATAAAATAGATAAACATATTTGGGATTTATGCATTATATAAACATAAAAATGCATGATAATTGACAGAAAACTAAAGGAGAGATGAATATTTGTGCATGTGTTTTGTTTAGGAAGGAGTACTAGCGTTATTTATACTGAGATTCAGTGTAACGACATATTATGTTAATTAATACACTGTTCAGGTTGATCTCGTGACTAGATATCAAAGAACATGATACATGAAAGTGGTCGTTGTTAGTTTTTCTTTTTCGAGTGAATTCTGGCGCAGAAGGCGTTTTATGTAACGGCAGATATGTTAATTAATACAGATTGTAGGTTAATCTCGTGACTAGATATCAAAGAACGGGAAACTTGAAAGTGTTCGTTATTAGTTTATCTTTTTGAATGAATTCTGGTACATAAAGTGTTTCAGGCGTTTTATTTATTATATTATAAGACGTAACGCAAGTAGTTGGTTACATAGTAGTAGTTCATTTCATAACTTTTTAGTTTAATTGAATAAAACTAAACTTTACCAAAAGTTTAAATATATCTTGCCTCAACTTGTTTAATTTTGCTGTAGTTGATGTTGCAAACTTTTTTTGGGGAGCTAGAGTGAACTGTGGAGGAACCCTTTTTGTACTACAAGATTGTGTTGTCTAAGTCCAGCCCAGTAAATTAGACATGCATATGTGCCCGCTGCCCAACATAAGTGAGATAACGGGCCCAATATAGAAGATGTCATTGGTAGTCCATATTGGATCATGAAGACCCAATATTTTGCACACTTTCAAACTACTTTAAAATTTTCGTTGGATTGTCAGTGTTTGGTTAAATCATTTGAAAGGAAGTCATTTCAAATGTTAACAACAAAAGAAATGAACTGAGCATAATACATTATCTAACATCTTTATTCAATGTGGTGGTACTCAAAGTGCGTACCACCGGGTGACACTCTATGCCGTCCATAATTGATTATCGAATTTATGGTGTAATGTTGAAATTACTCTATGTAACAAGTAACAACCCAACTCATCAACACGTTTATTTGTCTAAATGATTTTTCTCTCATGGGTGAAACATTCCAATTTTAGTTATGATATGCTAAGTATCGTATCTGCACCGCTCAATAACTTTATCAGTAAGCTTAATTTATACTATCGTCTCTATCTATTTTTCATTCATGTTAAAATATTGTGAAAATACTAATTGCTTGGCGGCTATAGCAGCCACCTTCGCAAATCCTTAGAGAAATTTCTTCCCCAACAAAAAGGGAGGGAAGTGTGAAACATGGGAATAGTTGCTCATTTTGACTTGAAACTTGAAAGGGAAGATTTGTAGAGCAGTTTACTTGGGAAAAGGCTGCTTCCTCTGTGGCCATCCAAGAATTCGAGATTCTGTGTTTAAGTACGTCTTTTTTCCTTCTAGAACCCTTCCATTTTTTTAATATTATTGTTTCTTTGTCATCTTATTTAATTTGTATGGATTTGACAAAGCTAAGCAATGACATAATCTCTTTTTAATTATTGTATTACGCCTTCTTAATCTGGACTGAATATGCATTAATGTTGAAAATCTTACTCTCAATCTTAATCGTACTACTTAATTAATCCAATAATCCATTTGTGATGTTGAAGCCTCGGGCGATGACCGAAGAACTGGAGGGGCACATTGTGTGCCTTGATACTCTTGTTGTCCCAACATTACCACTTCAAATTAAGCTGAAAAGATGATTATGATTTAATGAATATTTCTTTCGGAGCAAGTTTATTACCCCGTTAATCTTATTATTGATTAACGTTCTGGTTGGAATTCATCCAAATCACCAATCATGGCGGAGGAAGCTAAGTACATGCAATTTAACCATAGCATTATTCCACGCCTAACGATATGTATGCTGAATTGCTTTTCTTTCTACGTACCTAAGCAATAGTATGATACTATCATGCAACTACGCAAGTAATGCTGACAAGTCAAATGGGCAAGTATTATACGACGACAATTGTTATACGTATGACTCGAAATTAAACTTATAGAATGCTAGTTGATTGCATTTTGTAATTTGCAATATGTTACGGGTTGAAGTGGATATTCACTAGGTCAAGTTTCATAAGCTAGTAAGTTATTTAATATTGCATTAACACGATGACAATGCACTTTTATATTAGAAAGGTCGAACTTTTGAATTAAAATTAGTTGTTTACTTCGTACGTATCTAGCTACCCGACTCCTCGATCGATCATTGAATAAACAAGGTGAAGTTCGAAAACGTTACTCTTGATCGCCCTCTGTCTCATTAAGTTGTTCATTCCCATTAAAATATTTGAGTACAACACGAGTCATTATTGATAGACTCGGGATTTAATGTGTTAGGAGAATGGCTTGAACGACTCATACCATTTGGGTATGTCGTAGTGGGTGACCGAGGGGGGAGCTCGGGGCATTGTTAGCTACGATATATGGGTGTTAGCTTGGGCGAAAGAAGACATTTGAAGGATCCGAGACGGAGGGACAAGGGCGGAGCGCGCGTGGGAAAGCCGCGCTCCGCGGCTTCATCGTTCGGGAAAAGCAAGACAGATCAGAGGCAACGGCGCGGCACGCGGAGGGGTCCGCGGCCAGGCTGGAGCGGTCCGCGGCCTACGTGGTTTCGAGCGTTTTTTTGTCGGTTGTTTCTGGGCTTCGCGTATTTGTTTCCTTATTGCGTTTTCTTCTGCCTATTAGGTTAATTATTATGTGTTAGACTATATATACACCCTAGTCTACACATAGCCTCCCTAAGACAAAATTGAGTGATTCCTATTGTAATTGTGAGTACCGAGAGTCATAGTTGCGGGTTTTCTCAAGGTGTGCCTTCTTTGTCAATTGGGTAGATTCAAGGGCGTTCGTTTGGGTTCTTGGTTGATCGCAAGAACAATTTGGCTCTTAGATCTCGTTCGTATTTGGTGATTTCTTTTCAGATTGAACTCACACCTTTGTATTGGTGCTATTCTCATATAGTGATTGATTCTCCTCTGTTTGGTGGACGTAACTAGCACATCGCTGGTGAACCACGTAAATCTTGTGTCTATTTCTATTACGTTCTATTGTTTGTGTTATTATTCATATCACGATTGTTGTCACATCTATTCACGCCCATCACGTTCAATTCGTTCGTTGTTGGGACTGGACGCCTCTGTTCCAACATAATGAATGACTCATCACGATCTTAACCTTGATATCATCACGAAATCATGCTACTTCCTCATAAATTGGTGATCCCCCTAAGGAAATTAAAGCAAAAAGAAGGTAGTGTTAATTACCTAAAAATTTCTTCACAAAACAGAGGAGAAAATAAAAGCCTCAATTCAGCGTTTGAATAAGTCTCCAAATGACTTAACTTGTATGTCAACTCTGCCACCACTACAGTACATGTAGCCTTTGAAGTCAATTCCTTCAACAGTCAAGACACTAACAGCCAGTAATAATACTATGACAAATTATTGTGCTGGTCAATTGTGTGTTGTTCATCATATACCACATAATAATTTCCCAAGAAATTTCTGTCTAAGAGTATTATTCATCTCCATTTCTGAGTTATTGTACAAACTACAAACGAAGGTTAGATTAGCTATATGGCGGGCAGACGATCTTTTAAGCGCGAATATGAAATAGATATACCTTAATTTAAAAAATTGATCTAGGAAGCAACTTAATTAGTGAAATTACCGCCTGACATGTAATAAAGTCTACGAGTATATGTTTTATTCGAAATGTGACCTTATATATTCATTTTAGTTTATTATGTCGAATAATCCAAACTAAATCGAATGGTCGAATAATATGTGTGGACTATGGAGTATGGACCAACTTGAATTGGGGAGCTGGGTGGCACCGAAATACAAATAACATAACCGTAATGCAATAATAGGAACTTAGGAAGTAGTCATACTATAAATTTATTTGCATGTGACCACATGATCACATGGGAGCGGCTCCATCTCTTCCGGTCTGTTTGTTTATTATTTGCTCCAACAATTACCTTACTCTTTATTTCCAGTTTATTTAAGGTTCCTTAAGTGACCTTTAATTAACTGCCAAGGGATAATATCTACTCGGATACGGTCACGTTGAACTTGTTTTTGTCTATGACTTTCCCCATTGTTACTCCTTAAACTTCCTACGAAATTGTATTTTGGATTTATAACGGTTAGAGCATTTGTACATACTCGTAAGGAGTAAGCAATGTTGGCATAGTGATTAAAACATCAACCTATATAAATCAAGTTGCCGTGGTCTCGAAACCGTAGAAAGTAAGTAAAACTAGTCAGTTAGTCAGATCAAATCACTATTAGATCAATTTGTATGGAGTTATTCCAATTTGAAATCCTCGTATTCTGATCTGCCGATAGCTAATAAGATTATTAGCTACTCCCCGATACATACTCAAACATTTTTCACATAGTTTTAAGAATACATACACGGGTCCTTAACTCCTTATTCCAATGGGACAAAGTTTATAAAAAAAGTCACACGGTTAACTCAACTCGATAGATATTGTTTTAAATCACCATTTTCTTGAATTCTTACCTAGTTCGAAAACCCGCTGTAAATAAATTGAATATCCTTGAATCGTCGAGTATTATAATATCCGTCACACAAAATTCACAATATGTATATACACTCTAGAAAGAGTTTTAGGACAAGTGAGATATATCATATATCAAAAGAAGTTAGAGTGGGCATTTTTTGACGAGTAACGTCCGCGTTGTGTGTCAAATACTAATTTTCCTTAATTACTATTTTGTCTCATCATATAACCTCACCTGACCCCACTACTCTCCCCTTCAAAACTCTTCCATTTCTTTGGTCAATTTCTCAACGCCCCACACCCTCTCCTTAGTCCTTATAATTCCCTCCCTTCTAAAAATTCTTCCTACTTTCCTCCGATCCCCTCCCATTCCATTCAAAAAAACCCACACAAAATCCTACTTCTTCCATTGCGTGTTTTAGGGTTCGATTCTTGACTCTTACGTAACTCGTAACTCTCGACTCGAGAAAACGGGCACCAATAATAATAATGATCATGAAGACGAGTTACGCGAAGGAGATGATCATGATGAAAACGAGTTACGGGAAAGAGGAGAAATTAAAGAGGGTGATTAGAGCAATAAAAACAGTGTTTTTCTTAATCACTTTGTTAATTTCTTTTTTATTTTTTTCAGCTCCTGTGCTAATTGCTGTAGCTGATACTATCATTCCTTCTGCTCTTTTCTCTTCTTCTCTCTCAAATTCTTCCTTTTTTTCTCCACAATCTCTCTCCTCTTATTTTCATAATTATGATTTTCGATATTCTCTCATTGATATTCCCTTGATCTCCATCGCACGGTCCATCGTTATCATTTGTAAGTTCTTCTTTCTTTTTCTAAATATTTGGCAGATTTTATTTTTTTTGGGAAAATGAATATTTTGGGTTTATTATAAGGTAAGTATATAATAATGTTTGATCAAATGTAAGAAGTAAATAAATTTTGTATATCTTAAAAGTCATGTAGTTTATATTTTCTTCCTTTTGTGAATTGAAATTTCCTAAAAATGGTTCATGAGTAATTCTCACTTATTATAACTTACCATACAAGAGAAATTTCTCAATTGGTAATATTAGCGAGTATTTGTCTAGATATGGAGGGTTATGTAGTGTACTTCTTTTCCTTACAAAGTTACAAAACGCGTATTTATTAGCGAGTAGCGATACTAACTTGTATGTCTAGAATGTTCGAGTTTAAATGAAGAGTAGAAAACGAGGGTCGCTAATTAAGTTCATGGTATACGAAAATGAGACCCATTTCATAAAAGTCTAGTCTAGATGATCAAAGTGGAATGTTTAGTAGAGTAATAACTTTCAAGATTCAAGTGGACTTTTGAAACGATCAAATTGTACTAAAAATGAAATTTTAATTGATTTGAATTAATTTTTTTTTTGCTTAGGTGTATACAGTTGCTGTGATGGGCCGAGGTTGTCACGTGGGCCCTACTTGTGGGTGACAACAATGTGTTCAGTGCTTTCGTTGGTTTTTGTCTCTTTGAAGGCCCCATTTGTGTTTGGCGGCCCAAGTGGTTGTAGCAAAGGTGGCGCGTGTGCTAACGCTACCGAGGTGGCACTCTTCCTTTGCTCTTACGTCCTCGCCGTTGGACACGTGTTCGTTGCTTATAGGACGAGTTGCCGGGAACGTAAGAAGCTTCTCGTTTACAAGATTGACATCGAAGCTGTAAGTCCACCCATACTCCCTTTTATTTCAGCTTATGCATACTACAATTTAGTCTCAATTCGAGTTGATCATAATTATCGTTAAATGACTCATACTAAATTATGTCCTACAGAGTAATAGTTTTCTTTGAGGTCCTGATACTTTGAATTCGCTTTATCGAGATTCGGGTTTTTCATGAACAATACTCATTGGTCAAGTTTGATGATTAAGAATGAATTATCATATAATTAAGATGAAATTATTGGTTGGTATTAATCTAATCTAATAGGATAATGTATGCATGAAGAGGTACGTAGCATAATACACTCGTATGGCAGCTAAAAAGGGGATTTATGGGCTGTTTTAGGCTGCAATGTGTAGGTAGGTTAGGTTGGTAGAAAAATAATTAGATGCTCGGGTATTTTATATATAGTGGTATACTTCTTTTTCCTTTCTTTTTTTAGCCTTGAGAAAGAAGATACATGTCACTTGTACAACTTGTAAAGCTCTTTGCTAGCTAGATTGTCGTAAAGATTGTTGAATTCATACTTGATAGGATTTGTAAAGAATTAATTGAAATTAATTTGAATGGAAGGCAATATGATCACAAAGAGATTCCAAAGAGTGATCGATGTTGATCAAGGAGATTCCATACATGATGTCACAAATCTATATTCACACATCTACATTAGAACACAGCATTGAAAGTGCTGACACATCATATCAATATAAAATACATCGAAATTTCGTAATCTATTCCATTACAATAGGCGATAATTTCATATGTACCTCATGATAAGTTCACGGCAATCAATCTATATACCAGTATTTCTATACTACTATGAAAAAAAATCTTCAACTCAACAATAAAATAAATAAAGATGATTACACTGTCATCACTGGTGATCATAAGACTCAACTGACCAAGTAATTAAGATAGTGGCTGATTAGATGCTAATTAATTCTTAGCTGACAAAAATGGCTGCTAATTATACTAATTTTATTATAAGCTGTTGTCAGAGATTCACCAAATATATATGTGGCTATACGAGATGAGGAAAAGTCTTACCTTAAAAATGGACTAGTAAATTACTTTCAACTTTCACACGAAACGGGCGGGAAATTTCAACAAATTAGTCTTACAGTCAAAAGTCTCATATCCTAATTAACTACCATTTCACATTGCTCAAGCATTAACATTCTCCCAACCAAAAACATTAAAAATATTGACTATTCGTCAAGAAATATGTCCCCGGCCAAATTGCTATTTGCAACCCCTTTTGCCATAATTGTCTATCTTTTCCTCTAACTCAGTTTACTCGGATTTTCCGCTACTAGACGAAATCTCAATTTCGACGTCATTTCTATATATAAGTTCTTACAAAGGCACTAACTATCAAGTAATAATTGAGAGGATATTAGATGATGAACCAAATGTCGTCTAGTGACCTCCTATCATCTTCGAGAATTGACTAGTACGTGAAAACACATCTTCACAATGTTGCGCATAGTCACAAAGATAGTTATGAGTTAAGAGTTCAAATCATGAAAGAGCTTCTTACAAATTGATGTGAAATAAAATTAAGATCACCTGTGTGGCCGGTTAGTTTGGTCCGTTGATGTGTACATCAATTTGTTTCTTTTTTCTTTTTTTCAATTGGAACAACACATCAATTAGATTAGAATGAAAACATATAGTATTACTCCCTCTTGAATAAACGTTCTTTCTCTTTTCTTCTATGCTAGCTAGTTTCTAATTATCTTCTCCTTTTAATTTCTTCTTTGTATGTGACTTGTGATTATTGCCTTTGCGATCCCGAATCTTCTATAACGGAAATAAAACAAATTAGAGAATCGTAGAGAATAACAAATATGAAAATACATTATGGGTCTACGGAATATGCAAATATGGGGGCGATGGCTTATCCTTAATGTTGACATAAGATATTATTTGATTAAACCTGTGAATCAACACCCACTTGTTTTGATAATGTCAAGAACAAGTGTAACATTATTGCGACGTATACTTATCTCATTAGTTAGAAGAAATATTGATCAAGATAAAGAGAGTGATGTCCCTTCGACAATGAACATATATTAGTCGACATAAACTATGATTAATAAAATGACAATTTGCATACCACACATCATATGGCTGTACAACTTTAGGCTTAATCAAACACCTTAATCATGTTGCAAAATTAATTTTTAAACTTTTCGAGATGAGCTTAAATTAAACGTGTTATGAATAATCTCCTTAATGCTTTTTATATCTTTTGGCTCATCCAAATGATTTGTATAGCCGCTTTTACTAAATATGTTATGTAAACGATGATTTATTACAGGTTACATCGGCTTGCAAAAAGAGTTTAAGATACGAAAAGATGCTACAAGAAGAACGAAAGAAGTGAAAAGTTGTACAATTTCAAGCAGTAGAGATCGATTATTTGATTATCACCAACAATCATATACTGTTCATAAAGGAAAAAAAGGACTGCTTTTTTCAGTTTTTACAGGTAAGATTTCAAGTATTCAATCCATTCCAACCAACATGCATGTTATCTTATCTAAGCTTTGTCCACCCTTTTTGTCTCTTTCACTACATCATGATTCCCAGGCCATACCACCTGTTCTTACGTAGGCAACAGTATAAACAAATTAGTAATCCTGATCTTTTAGACAAATAAATTGAATTTATAAGAAGTGTACCGCAAAATATTGTATTACTATAGTAGTATACTGATCTTAGCTTGATTACGAAGACTCGTCTAGGATATGATAATGATTTCATGATATCCCGCCCTTCACTACAAGTCATATGGAGTAGAGAGTCGACTATGTTCGACGATTCATGTTAACCTTTTATTACCTGATCCCAACACCATTTGATTATGACTAATTGTCGCAGCTTAGTTGTATTGTTTTATGCTTTCGTATAATAACTTATTCTAATCGATTACTAACAATTTTTTTTCTTATCATCCAAATGCAGGATTATCAATGTACATATAAATTATAGAGTAGTAAAGAAGCTTGAAGTTGAAGCTCCATTATGGGTTCAAGTCGAAGTGTGGAAAGCAAGATTAGAATGTCCTAGTTGTTTGATCAGATAGGTGATGATGAAAGGTAGGAGGATAAATGTACATTCTTGTATAGGTATACAAGAGTGATTGATTAAGCCACCTCCTTCACATTACATGTACAGTTTTTCTTCATTTTGTGTTTAATTATTGGATATATAATCAGGATTATTATGTATATAATTAAGGAGAGTAACTCATTTAATTTCGGTAGGGCATGCCGAAGGCTAGTTCCTACAAATTTTCTTGGCTTGTATAATTTGAGTCCTATGTTTCTCAAAATGATGTATTGGATGAAGTTCATTTCTACTTCCTTGGATCCTGCTCAATTGCTCAAACCTTGTTTCTGCAAGGTTATTGTTCGCTAAACTCGTTTCGTTGTCAGTAGATCAACTCATCCAAAGCATCTTACACAAATATATGGTCGTGTCAAAATCATCTTATGAAACAAAATTGACCATGTGGCAGCACAAAACGTAAATTTTAAGTTTTGTAATGATATTTTGTTTGGTCTCGGTATTCTAACACAATCACGCGTCCTTGCTTGCTATAAGAAATGGTGTCGCATTTGTTATTAGAATGGAGACAGAAGGTCGTTGTTAATGACAAAGCATGTATATATAGGTTGGACATTTGGATGGATTACAAAATCAAAATCGTTTTATAAATATCAATTGCTGGTCCTTTTATCAAGAATGCTACCAAAAGACTTACACATCAAATTATTAGGCCAAGCTTCCATTTTGAACTAAGCAATGTTGTGACAATTACTAACATTTGGACGATTCCACACATTTTAGTCTTGACCAACACACCTTTTCAAGTTTTCATTGTAGTGAAACTTCGGCATTATTTGCAATCTCCAGGAAATTTCTTTTTGCACGTCAAGGATTTTGTCATCTTGGATCTAGTCGTATGTAGCTTCCCTCAAACTCATCATGAAGTTTACCTTCTTCAAGTTCATCTTGGATCTTATATGTCATCGTCTACGTCACGATTTTTATCAACTTTCGCCAGTTATTGCATGCTTTGATGCTTATTAATTAAGCTAGCTAGTTTCCTATAATGGTATTCTCTTTTCGCTAATTACATTGTATGAAAATTTGATCTCAAGTTGATACACATCCCTTGAAATTCACTCTTTTCATGTCAAACACGGTGTTAGATTAAGAGTTTGTTGGGGAGAAATTTTAGTCGACAGGAACTTTCCCCAATCCATTTTGGTTTTGCTAAATATCATTTCAATTTAATGCAATTCCCTCTAATTTGTACAATACGAGACCACCCTCATATAAGGAAACCTCGTGGAATTTTCTATCGTGAAATATCTTTTCTTTACTCTTTGAGACCTACAATGAATAAGATCCTACCAAAAAGTAGAGACGATGTATCATTGGACTAGTGTTGGGTGGTCGAGTGGTGGAAGGTGAGGAGGGAGGAGATTGGAGAGACGGAGGGAATGATATATTGATATTGTTGGATCAATCAGCGTAATTCTGTCTTTTGCTAGTTTTCGAGTGTAATGAAGGTGTCAAAAGTTTTATTGATTGTTGTATACGATAGTTGTATCACTTGTGTGTATCATCTCCCCTCTAGTGCAACAATTTCAAAAAAAAAAAAAGGTTAGTCTGACCCAAAAATTTAGATAAATTGACCATTCTTTCGTTGTGGACTTGTGGTTAGCCCGACCAAAAATTTAGGGTAAGTTTCCAAAAATACCCCTAAAAAGGGAAGTTCGTTACTTGTGGTATAGGGACAAATATGGAAAATAAAATAAACCAAACAAAATCCTTCTCCCTGCTCAAGAACAGAGAAATTTTTTCCCCAAAAGCTTCAATTTCGAATTTCCGACAACAAGCCGACCGGCCACCGAACTTCGCCGGAATCGACCGACAGTCCTCGTCTTGCAAGTTCAAAGGTTAGAATTAAAATTCTCCTTTCTTGTTAGTTTATCACAATAATTAATTAAATTTAGGGTGTTGATGTTTATATTTGATTATTATCTGAATGTAGTGTTTAGAATAGATGAATTCTGTAGAATGGTTGAATTATTATTAGGTACTTACTACTTGGTAATCAAATTGGCTAATTGGGGAATTAAAAATTAAATTGGTTTTAATTAGTGTGGTTAAATTGGAGTTTAGTATTGGGTATTGACGTATTGTGCTGGATTTGATAATTAATCTTGAAGTTAATTTAGGGCAGTAGGAAGGAATCTTTAGGAATCTTTCTTCGCGGAAAATTGAAGGACTTTGCACTTTTTTATACATATGGCTGATTGGTCTGAGCTGCCGTACGAGCTTCTTGGTGAGATTGCAATGAGACTTGAAGCAATCGAAGATTTGGTTTATTTTTCTGTTGTATGTCGTTTGTGGAATCAAGTCGTCTCTACGGTTAAACACGAGTTCCGTGTGAAAACAGCACCATGGTTGTTACTGGCCGAGAACACGGAAGATAATCCAGATAGTTTGAGAAACGTTTTCAGTCCTTACAGTAAGAGATGTTATCGATTCAAACTCCCGGAGATTAGTAGGTGTAGATGTTGGGGTTCCGCGTGTGGTTGGATTGTGACCTATAATCGCAATTTTGAGCTACATCTATTCAATCCGCTTACGAAACTAAGATTGCCTCTCCCGTCCCGATCGAGTTTGCCTTATACGTATACACATATACAACATATACAACAGAGGAATGATGATGACAGTGATGAAGAGGGTGGTGATGCGTACAACTCATGGTACTGCAAGGCGTTTGTACTTGAAGTAGCTCCAGACGATTTTGTTGTTTTTGTTAATTATTTTACTACGGGCCACAGGTCGGCTTATGCGAGGCCAGGTGATCAGTCATGGACTTCCATTGAACCGCCGAGGCCCGCAAGTCTACACCCTCTACACCTAGATTATAATACAGTGGAAGATTTTGCTGTTCATGGTGCCAAAATACTACTACTATACCGGGATGCTATGGTTGGGTATCTCGATATCTATGATTTGAAGAATCCAAAGATTTTTACCGTGGATGATTATTCAACAATGGGTTCACTAGTTTTGAGTGATCAACGAAATAATCTTGGTTTGAAAGTTCGAGAATACGTTCCTGAACCTCCTACGTTGTCACATGGCCCTATATTTACAATGTACTTGGTGGATTGGCGTGGTGATCTTTTCATGGTTGTACGAAGGCGCGATGCAGTTGATAATGATGATGATGATCCGTATGACTATGAAACACTAGGGTTTTCGTTGTATAAGCTTGGATTTGATACCAAAAGGTGGTCTCAAGTCCATAATCTCAGTGATGGTGCCTTGTTTGTTGGTAATAATTGTTCGATGTCAGTTGTTGCATCCAGAGCTGGTAACTGTGAATCAAACTGTATTTATTTCACAGATGACGCATCGGGTGAATGGAATCTTCCACCTCTTGGTGGCCATGATATGGGGGTTTTTAAATTGGAAGACTCTCAAATAGATGATCTATACGCAGGACCTGATAGAAGTTCAAAAAGGCAGCCTCCTTTATGGTTTATGCCCCGATTTTAGGTTATTGTATGATAACTTTTTTTTTCAATGCCATACTCCGTATGCATTACTAGAAGTCCAGAAGAGAACAACTTTTAGCGTCGGATTTGTTTTTCAGTTTCTCCTATTAAGTAGAGGGGTCATACAGATTGCATAATGTGGCTAGACTGTGCTAGAGGTGTAACTCATTCTTGTAGACAACTTTATCCGAGCTTTATTAACTTTGTTTAAGGTATGTTTGTGGCTTCTACATTTATATGTAGTAAGAGGCATGGGGTACTAGAACACCTTGCTATCAGATTGACCTAACCAATTGCTCGAATACAGCTACAGCTCTTGGGGTACTAGAACACCTTGCTTGTCGTAGAGAAGGCTACCATTGAGAGGCCTGCACTTCCCCCCATGAGGATCTTTTTTTTGCAGAGCTCGAAACGTTTTTCTTCCCTTTCCCTGCTCCTGATTCTTGTAATTGCTCTAATCTTCAACCCTGCTTTTACTTGCATGTTTCCGCCTGTCTTGCTCAATGATCGTAATCTACCTAAACTTCTTCCTTTCAGCGAAAGCTTCGCAGTATTACCAATCGCAGGCTTACATTCTTCGGAGAATTTCTCACTGCGACCAACCTCTTTCTTTGCTTTTCCCTTGACAGGACTCTCAGGATGCTTACTGTCAGTCAGGAAATCCGAAAATGGGTTTTCGCTTTCTGAACTGTTACTACATTCGTTAACCAGACTACGAGGCCTAAGATCTTTACGCTGTTCCTGATCACCCAATTTCTTATTTTTACCAAACAAAGCAGACATGATAGAGCCTACATTTCTAGGACGGACTTGGTAGGAGATGCATCAGTTGGTTAGTACTTTTCGCTTGCTTGTCAATCCTTTTGGTTTTTCCTTTCTTCTCATGTTTGTCACTGGAACTCGAAATCGTGTCGTTGCTCTCAACATTGATCCCTCCAGGAAACGTTAACGACCGTTGCCTGTGATGCTGCCTCTTCCTCTGGAGGGTTTTGATCAGAAACTTCGGCATGAAGCTAATATTGTTATGACGTTTAGGAATGGTAGAAATGCTACGAAACTGTGTGATAACTCTTGGTGTTTGTTGGTTGGAAATTTCTGCCATGTTTCCTGCTGCTTAGATTTATATAAACCCGAAAGAAAAAACGAAAACACAATATTTAAGGTATGTTTGTGGCTTCTACATTTAGCTTTTGTCCCTATAGAAATTAGTAGTATTTTTACTCTATAAGCCTATAACCAACCCCGTGATTTTGTCCAATGGCTATATTTTTTGACAGATTATACCAATGGCTATATATAAGGATAATCATGGATCAGGTCAAGCTCAGATGACTGTCAGTCTGTCACTGCGCAAGCTGAAGCATTATACGGAGTGTGATCTTAGTGTAATATGAACCCTGTGTCCTGATATATGATCTGAGTACCGAAACCACAATTTGAAATAACTTGAAGAAACTAACACAAAATTATAAATAGTAATCTCTAGACATGTAGCCGTTCTACCCTTCTACTTGAGGCTGATAAAGTTTCAGGTCCATTTCATCTCTTACCGGAGAACTACAACATACTCCTCATACACCTTGAAAGTCCGATCCTCGTCCACAAGGCTGCTACGTATAACCTTAATTTCTTAAACGTAATATCCTACAAGTTAGGTAAGAAGAAAACATCTTAGACGGTGGCTAAACCGAGATCATAATAAACTCGTAATAAGAGGTTAATCGATAGTCCCACTCGTACTAACAAAATAACACGAAAATTACCACAGTAACCTCGTACTATCTCATCAGCTTGGAGAAGAAATATTGAATTGATCTAAGAGAAAGAGGGACAAAAAAGTCATCAAATAAACCTCTACTACCCCAAATAAGAAAAAATCGTTCTCTTTCCTCAAAAACAGAGAAATAAAACCTTCAGCTTCAATTGTGCGAGTTGCCGACAACAAGCCGACCGGCCATCGAACTTCGACAGAATCACCGCCGGCCGACCGGGTTCTTGTTAGTTCCCAGGTTAGAATTAAAATATTCCTCCACTTTATTATTACTTGTTATTAGTTTGATACTATAATTATAATTAGGGTTTTAAGATTTATGTTTGATTATTTAGTGTTTGGAAGTTAGAATACATGAATTATGTAGAATGGTAGAATAATCATTAGGAAATTTAGGGATTCTAAAATTAGATTGGTGGAATTATGGGGTTAATTGGAAGCTAATGAATTACGGCAATCTTATAGGCCAATTTTTGGTTGCTTAAAAGAAATTCGTATTTGGTGTAGGAATCTATCTCAGTGAAAGTTACTTGTTTATACATATGGCTGATTGGTCTATGTTGCCGTATGAGCTATATGGTGAGATTGCAATGAGACTTGAAGCAATAGAGGATTTGATTTATTTCTCTTCGGTATGTCGTTTGTGGAATCAAGTTGTCTCTACAGTTAATCACGAGTTCCGTGTCAAGACAGCGCCATGGTTGTTACTGGCCGAGAACTCGGAAGATAATCCAGATTGTCTCAGGAAAGTTTTCAATCCTTGCAACAAGAAATGTTATCAATTGAAACTCCCTGAGATTAGTAAGTGTAGATGTTGGGGTTCCGCGTGTGGTTGGATTGTGTCCTATAATCGTGATCGTGAGCTACATATGTTCAACCCACTTACGAAACTAAAATTGCCTCTCCCACCCCGATCGAGTTTGCCTTATAAATATTCGGAGGTGAGTTTTTATGATAGTGAAGAGGGCGGTGATGCTTACAACTCCTTTATTTACAAGGTGTTTATACTTGAAGTAGCTCCAAATGATTTCATTGTTTTTGTAACCTATTTTTGTGTGGGTACGAAGTTGGCTTATGCGAGGCCTAGTGATCAGTCATGGACCTCCATTGAAGTGCCAATGCGGACAGTGAGCGACTGGATTTATAATATAGTGGTTGATGTTGTTGTTCATGGTGGCAAAGTACTACTTGTGTACATGGATGGTATGGTTGGTTATCTTGATATGCTTGATCTAAATAATCCAAAGACTTTTACCGTGGATGATTATAGACAATCCAGTTTATATGTTTTGAGTGGTGAACGAAATAACCTTGGTTTGAAAGTTAGAGAATATGTTCCTCCACCTAATGAGATGTTACATGGCCTGGCTTCATACGTATTATACTTGGTGGACTCGTGTGGTGATCTTTTCATGGTTTTGCGGAGTATGGATGATGGCGAAGATACTACTAAGAGAGATAACTTTGCAACACTTGAGTTTTCCGTGTATCGGCTTCAATATGATGCCAAAAAGTGGTCTCAAGTCTACAATCTTGACGATGTTGCCTTGTTTGTTGGTAATAATTGTTCGATGTCAATTCCTGCATCTGGGGCTAGTAATTGTGAACCGAGTTGTATTTATTTCACAGATGACGCATCAAGTGATTGGATTGCGTCCGGTGGCAAGGACATGGGAGTTTTTAAATTGGCAAACGCGCAATTCGATGATATATACATTGGACCTGAAAATTGCTCTAAAAGCCAGACTCCTCTATGGTTTATACCTCGATTTTAGGTTATTGTGTGAAAACTGCAACTCCTCAATGATCCCTTATGGATTACAGTAATGAGGTTATATTGGTAAAATAATGTTGCGGCTTAGAGTATGCTGTAATTTCGAGGTGAAATGTTATGTGCCTACTTGTTCATTTGATTCCATGTATCGAGCTTTTTGGTCCATGTAGCAAAACATAGATGAGATAATTGACTTGAAATTAGCATTCTCAATCTTCTTATAAATATGTTGTAATATCATGCGTTCGGCTTCATAGGTTGTTTCGTGCCAGAACAAAAACAAATAAAATTGTAATCTAAAAAAGGAAGAGAAAATCACACAAATTGACGAATTATATAGGTGATTTGAAGATTATACACACAAAATGGTCATGGTAACCCTTCCATATCAGTTTAATGTTATTTATCTAAAAATTGGGCTTCTTCCTTAGAAGTGGCAACTTACGCCTTAACTTCATATATGTTCGATATTTTCGACAAGGACTCTTACCAATACTTCATCCGTCCTAGATCAAACCCCCCGTTTTCCTTATTTGGACGTCCCAGACTCTCAACTCAGACACCCCATCTATTTTAGGACATCATTATCCTCCTACTTTTTGTTAATCTCTATTCTAAACGTTATGTGAGTGGTAAACGTTATGTGAGTGGAAAACGTCTTAGTAATTCTACGGTGAGACCGTCTCATCATACGAGACCAATTTATAGGTTACTTTTGATAAATCAACATGTTACTTTTGAAGTATGATGATTTGAAAAGTGTAGATAATAGTAATTTGCACAAATCAGAGTTCTTGTAACTAAGAGACGAGTCATATATAAAAGCTGACCTTCAATTGTGACAATTGGACCCTTAACGTTCTACTTATGTGCAATACAACACCTTTGTTAACTAAGTATTTAACAAATTGGTAATTAATTCAAAGTATTATATTACAATTGAATTCTAGCTCGCACGAAATTTCTCTCCAAAATTTCACAGCCATAGTCACTTTGCTCCATTTTCAGTTGCGTCACTCACACGCCATACTCACTTAGCATGAAGCTATAGTCACTTAGCCCAAGATGTTGGCTCTCCTATCAACCTTACATTGCATGTTGCATCCTCCCAATGCTTCGTCCAGCAAAACAAAACATACAAGATGGTCAGTTATACAAGTCTACGGCACATTGACACCAACACCAGTCACTTATTGATCATATGACTAAAATGTATGTACAGCTCGTCCAATTTCTATAGATAGGTTACTCACACCATTTTATGTACTACCCGTATGTATTATGCAGTAGCAGAAGGTGGATGCAATTTAGACGTTGTAAGAAAAAAGAAAAAGAAAACGAGGTAGATGAAAACAATTCACTTAAGAGTGAATGGTCTACTATATCAAGCTTACTTGTTAATTCGGCCCTAGGTATCGAGAAAATCTGTCCTAGAAGTTTACTTGCTAACGATCCACGAGACCACGAGCTGCTATTCAGGCTATTTCAGCTACAATCCCCAACCTGGAGGACCTAGGGACACTTGAAATGAACACTGTTTCCCCTGAAACTCAATGTTTTGATAAGTTGTATTACAGTTTGATGAAATTGAATTGAAATTCTCTGAAGCTGATTGGCTAAAAAACTACATAAGGAAATTTCAGTATACAACTCCATCGAACCTATATGGCATATTGGCATATTGCATATATATATGGTGGGAATCCCGCACAACACAAGAAACAAAAAGAGGACAATTGTATGTGTCGCCCATTCCGAGCTTAAATATACCCAAACAAGAAGATTCGGAATGGACTCTGGCTATCAATCCATTCTATGGTTTACTCGCTGCTAACAAGCCATGACCTAAAACCGAGGCATAAACCACAAAGAGGTTTGCACTTTTGAACTTATACAACATTCCTCGTAAAATTCATTTAACGTATCATTTTCCAGATCAAAAACCGCCATGTCCTCTCCCCTGAAGGTTGCTTCATCGTTTGCAACATCATCCCGATCGTCGGCATAATATATACAATTAGACTCACAATTTCGTCCTCTAACAGTGGGGACTGACATGGAAGCAGCATTACCAATAAAAAAAGCTACATCGCCGAGCTTCGGGACTTCAAGCCATTTATTGTTGTCAAAATCGAGTCGACACACCTTAAACCCAAATGTGCTACAAATATCTTCGTCTTCTTCAGTTTCACACCTATCTCGCAGAACCATAAAAACATCACCAAATGAGTCTACCAAGTATGATCCAAATTCGCTTGTATCAAAGTCGTCCAAAATCCCCAGCAGTGGAGGTACGTACTGTTTAACTTTGATGCAAAGATTTCGTGAATCACTCAAAATCATTGGTGGTGAAGGCAAGTAATCTTTCACAACAAGTTTTTGTGGATCACTCAAATCAGAGACATCAAGATAAGCTAGTGAAGTATCCTCGTATAAAATTAATATTCGGCTTCCACGACAAATAACCTCGGCCACATAATTATTCAATCTTTTGTCCATTTCGGCAATACGTCTCATTGTAGGTCCTAGGTGATCAATGGAGGTCCATGATTGATCACCTGGCCTTGCAAATGCGAGCTTCTTCCATGCAAAATAATAGCTTAAAAAGACAACAAAATCATCTTCTCCTACTTTTAACACAAACGCCTTCCTTATGAAGGAGATTCGCATATCTTCAAGACTTTCAGTAAGAGGGTATGGGTAAAAGCGCCCCCATAGGTAAGGCAAACGTGAAATGGGTGGAAGGGATATTCTAGCTTTGGTTAATGGGTTGAAAAGATGTAGATCAAGATCTTCATTATATGTCACAAGCCAACCGTAAGCGGAACCCCAACACCTACACCCAAAAGTCTCCGGTAGTTTCAATTGATAATACTTCTTGTTGAAAGGATTGAAAACTTTCCTCAAACAATCTGGATTATCTCTTGTGTTTTCAGGTAATAATAGCCACGGTGTCGTTTTCACATTGAACTGATGTTTGACCCTAGTGGCATACTGATTCCACGAACGACAAACAACAGAAAAATAAACCAAGTCTTCAATTGTTTCAAACCTCATCACAATCTCGTATAAAAGATCGGACGGCAGCGTAGACCAATCAGCCATGGGGTAATCAGCTTGAACAATATTATGTGCGTGCATGCGAAAACAATAATAATATATTGGATATATTAAGAACAGTAACCTTGACACCCTTGCTGTAACTTCAAAGTTACACGACTCCTCACTTGTTGTTAGACTTCTGTTTTGTCTTTCTCATTTATTATAAGAGGTTGAGCCTCTGTTATATTTTTTTTTTAGAGCGTGTGATCTGTTCTTGCTGTTTTCAGGCTCGGTTTTATTCACTTTTGATTTGGAAAACAGTTAGGATGAATTAGGAAAGTTAATCCAAAGGAAAATTAGTTATTAGTTTAATTTATGGTAATTTCGATTCTAAACGTTACGAGAGTGGAAAACGTGTTAGATAATGGCACAAATCGGGAGTTCTTGTAACCAAGAGGGGAGTCGTAAAAGCTGACCTTCTATGGTGACAATTGGACCCTTATGTGCTATACTACCCATTCTTTGTTGGGTTCGGGTCCCTTCCTATGTGGTAAAATCCCGTGTTCGGTTGTTTATGTTAAATAATCGAGTTTAATTATTTATGGTAAGTTATCGGGGTCATATGGACTATAACTTATACCGTGAATAAGGGTTTTATAATAAGCTTCAATTGCACAAGAAAATTAGCCACAAAGTCTTGAGAACCGTAGAGAGAAACGTGTGCAGTCTTCCGCGGATTTCAGTGCGCAGTTGTGATCGACTTGACAATCTGAAGGTCAAACGTGGTCCGATTTAGACTAAATTTGGTCTGGTTGTTCAGGACACTTGGGACTTCGATCTAATCGGTGGAGATCTGGTTTTGACGGCTGGATTTGGAAAAATTGCTTAATTACGAAACTCTGTTTTCTGGGTGACGTTTTCTCTCCTCTTTGTTGTTCTACCTTGTTGTTTGGCTTGGTTCTTGTTGTGGGTTGTGCACCCATTGTTATTGATGGTGGAATCTGGTTTGTGTAACGTTCATTTTACCATAGTGAAGCTTTTGGGTGGACTCCCGTCGTCCCGTGGTTTTTACTCTTCACATTGAAGGGGTTTTCCACGTATAAATTTTGCGTGTCTTGTTTCGTTGTTTTTGCTTTGTTATCACTCTCAATTTCCTCCGTTGTCGTTTAATCTACTTGATTGATTGGCTAGTTGCTCAACATTATTTTACTAATTATTTGTCAAATTGTTAATTATATTACAATTGAATCCTAGCTCGCACGAAGTATCCCCAAATTTCCCTCCAAAATTTCACCGTCATACTCACTTAGCTCCACTCTCTGTTGCGTCACTCATCACACGCTCATGAAAACTTCAGCTGCTCTTCGTCTACGCGCGTCAATCTTCTGATCTTCTCCTTAGCTTCAGCCTGAAATTTTTTAGAACATAAGTATTTTTGTGTACGTAAAAGAATTAAGAGACATTGCCATATATAGGAATGATAGAGTTTGATAGGGAGGTTTTGAGTAATTTCGGTTTGTATTTAATTAAGCGAAGAACGCCATTATTTCGGCATTCTTCGGGTCTTTATCGTATGTTTGTCTTACCTAGTTGAGTTGAAAGTCACTACATCTAGTAGGTAGTAGCTTAGGGAAATTCATTTGAGTGTTTACATGGCTTGCCTGCTTCCTTGACAAGGTAAAGGTGCAATATGTACGTTTGTGTCTTTTGGTTGTGAACATCTTCTGGAAATAATGGGTCGGATTTTCGGGTCGGAAGCAATAACTTTTAGAGTAATAATAAGTACTCCGTAAAAAGAAAATAATAAAAAAAGATAGGTTTGGAAAAGCATAATGGTGAGTTGGCATTTGTTTTGTTACACAAACTTAAACTTCTGGTTAGTTTGTAGAAATATAAAGGTGAGATTATTTTTGCAAGATCTAGCAAATGTTGGATTATTTTTGTTAAATTTTCTTTTTTCTTTTTAGTTTATTTTTGAGGTATTCCTGGCAAATGCAACCCTAAACTTTCTATCTATCTATCTATTTATTCTATATCTTTTAATAAAACTGTGTCATTAAGTTGATGTGGCAAAACTTTAATAAATGATTGACATGTAAGCATCAGCGAATCAAATCATTTGACGAAAAGATTTAGATAAGATCTTTTGAATATTTTACAAATATTTTGCAGATAAAATGTATTATTTTACTTTACGTAAAAAAGGCAAAAAATATTAATTACATGAAATCTTTACAAAAATATTTATGAAAAGAAATAAAAAATGATATAAAACACTCAAAATGAGTAGTTTGTCCCGTGTAGTTGTACGTATAAATCAATAAATCACATATCTAATCCCATAAAAATAATAAAATATGTATATTAATTAGGCAAATTTAATAAAAATAACCCAACGTTTGCCTTATCTTTCAAAAATAATTCAACCTTTTGACGTTAACAAAAATAATCCGACCTTTGAACTTGAGTTATAAAAATATCCCAAAACCCATCTGGAGCAAGAATCTCCGGTTAACACAATCAGCGGTGGCTTTAAAAATAACATTAAATTTTGAAGAATCATTATTCCTTGTAAGTTAGAAGATTAAGCTAAGATACTCACTCCATACCCTACAAAGCAGGTATGAAACGTTATTCCTTCTTCCCGCAACTCCTTTGCTTTAAAAACATTATTCCTCGGCCTCCGATCATCGCGGAGTTGTCTTCTCTAATCTGCTCGTAAAATTGTCGTGTAAGTTTCGGTCTTAATCGAACATCTAGTGGTTGGTTAAACTCTAGTAATTGAGGGATTTTGCTTTGTTTTGTTTGTACTGGTCTACTATGTTCACCGAAGATTCTTCTTTCGGAAGGGTTTCGGGATAATTCTGTAACTTAAGGTCAAAGGTCGGGTTATTTTTGTTAACGTCAAAAGGTTGGATTATTTTTAGAAGATAAGGCAAACGTTGGATTATTTTTATTAAATTTGCATATTAATTATACTAATAGCCAATTGAATAGCCTCTCCTAAGACCCTCCACGTCATAGCTGACATCAGTAGTAGAGAGCTGGGAGGGGTGTCATTCGGGAGGGGACTAGGTAGAGTTGTGGTGCAGGGAGTCGGAGGAGAGTAGGCTTGAGCGGTTGTGCGTGGTGGCGTGGACCGTGTGGAACAGGCGGAATGACGGAGTGCATGGGGGCGACTTCGGTGACCCACAGGAGATGATGTATAAGACGGAGAGCTTCTTGAGTTCGTACAGGGAGGCTATGCCAACAAAAGGGAGCGGGCGAGATGGGGTTAAGTCGAATGGTGGGCCGGTGAGTTGGAGCCCGCCAGAGGAGGGGGTGGTCAAGATTAATTCCGATGGAGCTACGCTTGGGGAGGCGGGAACGGGGATGGGAGTGGTAGTTCGGGGCTCGGAGGGGAGGTGATGAGGGTGGCATGTAAGCAGGTTCGAGAAAGTTGGGACCCGGACATAGCAGAGGCGAGGGCCGCGGAGCTGGGATTGTTGATGGCGTGGCAGCAAGGAGCGACGTCGGTGGTGCTGGAATCGGACTCTTTGAAGCTGATTAACGACCTGCAGTCAGCTACTTTCAATTCTTCTTACTTTGGTTTAATTGTTTCGGACGTTCTTTTCTCGTCGTTTTCAGTCTTGTACTTTTTCCCATATTCGTAGAACTGACAATAGAGCTGCTCATGCTGCAGCGCATTTATATCCTGTGGAGTACTCTACCCGGGTGTGGGTTAAGAGTGGTCCGTCTTCTGTACTTAATCAGGTGGCCTCGGACTTCGTGTCCGTGGTCACCTGAGTTTCCTTTGTTTTATTGAAGTCACGTTTTCCTCTCAGAAAAAGAAAAATTTAGATCCATGACTTACCCGGTCAATATCCATAAGTCGAGGTGTGCGAAGTGGGCGGCGGCGTCGTGGTAGGTCGTCGGTGGTGGTGGGCGACGAAGGCCGCAGTGGTGGTGGGCGATGAGAGGGGAAGAATAGGAGAGAAAAAAAAAAATTGAAGAAACGCGTGAAGAAGATGAAGAAAGTGAGTGAAGAGTAGTATATATGCAGCTTTATATTATTTTTTCCCTCTCGGCCAATCAAAAACTGACACGTGGCGTGGTGCACCAAAGACACCGTTGCTCCTTGGTGCACAGTATAATTTGCGCACGAGCATGCAAACTAGTAATGACTTATTACCGTATCTTTGCCAATAATATGCAACTTATTACCATATTCTAACAAATAATTGTACGTAATATTATTTTTATGTTCTATCCTCCTCCCGAATAGATTTGATTTCAGGTTTAATATATATAATAGTTTGCATGTCCGTGTCACGCCCGGGGTGTCTATTTACTTTGTTTCATTTTTTATAAAAGATGTAGGTTTATGTTTGGCCAATTATGAGCGGTATTGTACATTTTTTTTCCCCCAACTTTTGTCAAGCCATGTTATATTATAATCTATTACCCCCTATCTCATCATAGTTTATTACCTTCTCACTTTTTTTTTCTTGAAATCCTATTACCTTCTCACTTTTACGTCACTCATTATACTATATCATTCTCATTTAACTATCTCGTCACTTGTCATATTATTATTTTCATTCCACTTACCGTCACCGGTTATATCACATTATTAAATGTATTACCATAAATTAGCTAATCACCGTAATATTAATTCTTCGATCCCCATATTCTAAACTAAATTATCATGATTATTATTTTTCATAAATTAGCTAATAATATACTTCATGATAATTTCTTACCATATCTCAACCAATAATTGTATTTAATTCTATTTCTATGTTATATCCAATTAATGTATGCCAAGTTCATTCTAGGAAATACTTGGTTTCAGGTTTTAATATACAGTATTAGATTACATTACATTATGTTTTCTTAATACTGATTGGCTTAGTACACATACTATACTAACTAGTTTGCGTGCCCGTGCCGCGCACGGGTTCCCTATTTGTATGAATCATACTTGTTTACAAAAAAAATCGTTGTTAGGTAATCACATTCTACACATAAATGTCACATGTTGAACATTATTTAACGTATAAAAAAAATACTCCCTCCATTCATTTCCAAGCTTCCTGTTTTCCTTTTAGGGGAATTCACTACCAAGCTTCCTGTTTCCAGTTTTAGTAACATTTCAGCCAATGAGAGGCCTCCTGAGTGCTAGATGTCCCTTTCCCAGTTGCTTTTAATAATTTTTAATCCATTCCTTAAATTTTGTGCAAAAAACAACAGGAAGCTTGGAAATGAATGGAGGGAGTATAGTTTAACTATGAATTTGTAAATGTCAGATATCAGTTAAAGAGTATTGGATATCCCTTATAAAAATGTTAATTACTACCACCTCAATAACAATAAAGATGACATTTTGATCGAGATGAGCGTTTGAGTTACAAATATAAGAATATTCATAAAAAAATAAATAATGAAATGCACATCGTGAGATTCGTAACAAAAAGTACTTTCACATATAATAAACTATGAAAAGTACATTCGTAACAAAAAGTACTTTCCTTTTTCTATTTTTAAATTAATTTATCTAAGTTGTCGTTTTGTTGCCACTCAAAATCATGAGAATTCAGAAATCCCATGAATTAAATTTTTTGGAGTTGTTTGCTTGCCTAAAACTATGGAAATTGAGAAATCTTGAGAATTTCCAATTCCTACAAAATGGTGTAATTGGCTTACCTAACCCCCCTTTGGTAATTGACAATTCATGTGGGAATACAATACCTACATGCAACCAAACAGTTTTGAGAAATTCATGTGAATTTCTACAACATGGGAAGTAGAATTTCATGCCGATTTCCCGTATGCAACCAAACGACCACTAATGTTCAACTAATTCTAAATAGTTCATTAATTTTCCTTATCACTATTTTAATATTTTATATGTATTTCCAAATCATAATAATCAATAATGCTTTTTTTTAATTTCATCCAATAGGGTTGTGCCAAGTGTCCATCAATTAAGGAATTTACTCGGCTTTTATAATATATATATTAGATAATGAGACATTGGATCCATTTTGAAGCGAATGAGGTCAATGATGATTAAAGTTATTGTTTTGAAGAATAGATTAGGACAATCAGATGAGAAAAGCGGTAAGAATAAGTTGGGACAAAATTAACGGCAAAGTTATAATAATATGAATGAAATAGTTATAAAAAGAATTCTTAGATATTACAACATGTATTCTAGGCGCATAACGGGTATATATACCCAGCTAAACACGAGAAAATTACAAGTATCTGTTCTATGAGCCCATTCATAAGTTTAGCTACTGACTAGTAATAGTCATGACCTAAAATCGAGGTATAAACCACAAAGGGGTTTGAACTCTTGAACTTGTATAGCATTCATTGTTAAACATATCATGTACTATTTTATTCTCTAAGTTAAAAACCCCCATGTCTTCCCCAAGGAGAGTTGGTTCTTCGTCCCCAGTACTCACTTGATCATCGACGTAATAAATACAATTAGATTCACAGTTTAGTGCTCTAACTGCGGGGATTGACATAGAAGAAGCATTACCGAGAAACAAAACAGCATCACTAATATTATTGACTTCAGACCATTTATTGTTGTCAAAATCAATTCGATACACCTTAAAACCAAGTGTTCTACGAGCGTCATCACCTACATTGACTTGAAGCCTGTCTCGCAGGACCATGAAAACTTCACCAAATGAGTCAACCAAGTATGATCCAAATTCCATTGTATCAAATTCGTCCACAATACCCGGTAGTGGAGGTAGGTACTCTCTAACTTTAATGCAAAGATTTCGGGAATCTCTCAAAATCATTAGAGGTTGCGCTATATAATCTTTAGCAACAAGTTTGTCTGGATCACTCAAATCAGAAACATCAAGATACCCTAGAGCAGTATCGTCGTACAAAATTAATATTCGAGTACCACAAGAGATGACCTCGGCCACATATGTATTCAATCCGTTGAAGAAATCTCTAGGATCTGTCATTGAAGGCCCTAGGTGATCAACAGAGGTCCATGATTCATCACCTGGCCTTGCGAATGCGAGCTTCTTATGTTGAAAATAATGGCATAAGAAAACAACAAAATCATCTTCACCTACTTTTAATACAAACGCCTTCCTTTTATATGTGGTTCTCATTGGTTCGAAACTTTCATCACGAGGGTAGGGATAAAAGCACCGCCACAGGTAAGGCAAACGTGCAATGGGTGGAAGGGACATCCTAGCTTTGGTTAATGGGTTGAAAAGATGTAGATCAAGATCTTCACTATATGTCACAAGCCAACCATAAGAGGAACCCCAACACTTACACCCAAAAGTCTCGGGTAGTTTCAATTGATAATACTTATTTTTTGTAGGATTGAAAACTTTCCTCCAACAATCTGGATTATCTTGTGTGTTTTCGGCTAATAGTAGCCATGGTGCTGTTTTCACATTGAACTTATGTTTAACCATGGTGACAATCTGATTCCACGAACGACAAACAACAGAGTAATAAACCAAGTCTTCAATGGTTTCAAACCTCATCACAATCTCGTATAAAAGATCGAATGGCAGCTTAGACCAATCAGCCATAGGTATTAGTTTATCTTAATTTCTTCGGCTACGGAATACCTGCATCAAATACGAGATTTTACATTGAGATAAATTGTAATATTGATATTGATGCTACAAGCCTATATGTTTTTACTAGAGCTCATTTAATGGAACATGCCCGTAGGCCTAGCCCTTTGCGCTTGTAAGTGGTTTTCGGGAATTAAAATATGTTATGATAAGGAAAGGCGTCGGTATTTCCAAAAAAAAAAAAAATTATATATATATAATAGCCGAGGGCAACATTTCGTTAATAGAGACTTGGCACAATCCTATTGGATTGAATTGAATATATATTATTGATTATTAGGATATGAAAATACATATATATATAGGATTCAGTTCATATGGAAACACATCCTCCCATGGGAACCATGAGAACTCTTCCCTACCATTAGATTATAAAATGAAGGGTTAAGATTAAGTTTCCATAATAAAAAAAATAAAAAAAACTCAACAAATCCAACTCCCTTCTATCTCTCCTTCCCCGCTGCCCCAAGTCCCCCACCATACCTCCACCTTTTCCACGCCATCACTGAGTACCCACCGCCGCCGAAGAATGGTGAGCCGACCGCCGCCACGATTCTTCTCACCACCGCCGGCGACCTCATTCCCACCCCCGCGTCCGATCCCCACCTGCCCTTTCCTCCATTTCTCTTTTTCTATGCATTCTCTCTCCTCTTTTTTTACTCTCCCACAGCCAACAACGGGTAGATTCCGGCGACGAAGAACCGATTCCTGCTGCCACCGACGTACTCTGGCCACCACTACTCACCGTCGCACCACCACCCGAATGTGCATTTCAAATCATGTAAATGTGCATTTAATTTTTTCTAAATGTGCATTTTGAATCATGTAAATGTGCATTTTGAATCATGTAATTGTACATTTCGAATAACGTAATTTTGGATTTTGAATCATGTAATTGTGCATTTCGAATGATTTAATTGTGCATTTTGAATCATGTAATTGTGCATTTTGAGTGATGTAATTGTGCATTTCGAATGATGTAATTGTTTCCAATCATGTAATTGTGCATTCCATAATTCATAAATGTGCATTCTAGATCTACTGAATGCTTCGGAAATCGACAATTGTCGCCGGAATTAGTGTAATTTGGAGGAGAGAGAAAATTGGGAGAGTGAGGAATTCGTGGACGGAGAAGAGGAGGTGGTGCCGCGGTGGTGGGGGCTTCGGCTCGCCTTACGACGGTCGTCTTAATGGTGGTGTCGGCTCTCGGTTCTGAGGTGGTATGGTTGGATGGCGGTGGTTGGGTAGGCGGCTAGGGGTGGGGACATGGGTCAGGTAAGGGAGAGGAGGGTGGAGGAGGGTCGAGGGGGAGGGGGTTTCGGTCGCGAGAGTGGTCCGACCCCGGTGGTGGTGGTTGCAACGGTGGAGGTGCTGGTTGTGTCTGGCCGGCAGTGGGGCTGGTAGTTCGGGGGTGGGGTCGAGGGGAGGAAAAGGGAAGGTCGGGGAGGGGGGAGGTGAGAGAGAATTAGTTTATTACTTTATTTTTTGTTTTATATATTTTATTTGAGCTTATATTGAGGTGTTCTCATGGTTCTCATGGGAACTAGTGTTCTCATGGGAACCGGACCCTATATATATATATAGGGTTGGGTTCCGGTAGGAACCATAGTTATATAGGAACTCGTAGAAACACACCCTAAAGGTCATTTTTTCCGAAATAAAATACACAGATGCACTCCTTGGCACCTAATCTACCCAATCATGACCCAAACTTTAAATGAAATATCCATTTTATGCGATTTTTAGGTACCCCAAAATTTTAACGCGCGTGGAACGCTAAAATTGGGGGTATGAAAAAATATGACCAAATGAGTAAAATCGACCCATGTTAGGGTCTTATTATATAATTTTCATAATTTTAAGATGATTGGGAGCGTTAGATTTGGTCAAAATGACCTCTAGGTAGGGTTCCTACGGGTTCCTATATAACCATGGTTCCTACTGGAACTTAAACCTATATATATATATATATATATATATATATATATATATATATATATATATATATATATATATATATATAAAATATTAAAATAGTAAAGGAAAATTAATAAACAATATAAAAATCTAACGAAAAATTAATAATTAATAAATAAATTACATGAATTATTATATAAATATTATAATTGGTTGGACATTTAAATAATTTCAACTCAAATAGAAAAGTAAAGTTATAAAATCTATCAAAAGTTGCAAATATGAAATGATTGAACTAATAAAAATAATTTTCTATCTATACAAATTATATGATTCTCTCCAATTTGTAATCATAATACTATCTGTGACAAAAGAGGATAAAAACAAATGTGCAAATCATAGAGAATTAAAGAAATGTGTTTAGGATATACTAGTACTACTCAGTCGTGAAGAAAATATGTTTATATAAATCGTTAGTAATTGGTTCATAAATGGTGTTGGGCATTAATTTTTTATGTAGCATTGAGTCAGAAATCTGTCTATAAAATTTGGTCTCTCTCTCGATTTAATTCTCTTTTAAGAATTGGAACCAAGTTCGGGTTGGAAAAATTAATGTGTTATGTAGCATTGGTTCATGAATAGGGTTGAATTGAGTTAGGTTTTTCTTATTTCTCGGATCATGCCACATTTGATAAAAAACAACTAGACTAAATAATAATTTGAAATGACCATGTAATAGGCTCCGAAATATTCATTTATATTGTCAAAACCAAAGTGTATTTTTTCCATAGAAGGTTTAATACCTGACATCTACGTGTAATTACGCTAGCTTTGACGCAAACAATTAGAGTAAATAAACTCTTAAATGACCAAATATTAGACTCTTTTTATATCGACAAATCTAAAGTTTTTTTTTTCTCATATGTTAAACAATGTTTAATATATACGTGACATTTATCTGTACAGTCTAACAAAAAAAAGTTTATTTTTCGCGAAACGAGTATAGATGATATAAATAGGTAGCCTGGACACGCCCCGGCCAGCAAACTAGTTTGTACATAAATTTCAATTTTCTAGAAAGGATCAGTATTGGATTTATTCTTTCTCTAAGGGATTTTTTTGGGCCGGGAGTAATCAATAAGGGGTAATAGAAGTTCAAACAAGGGGAAAATGAGATAAAATACAATGGTGGAGGTAGCCAGATAGGTAATAAAGGGTGGAGGAGGAACCCCAGAGCAATGCATTACCCTTTCTCGACCCCTTATTTTCTCCCTTTACCACCACCATTTGTCACTTGTTTTAGCTATTATTACCTCTTTAATGATTACTCTATCCGCCTGAGTTTAAACACTTATCACAATTCCACTATCTCCAAGAATAATAAACAAATTATTGAATACCTCCAACAATAATAAACAAATCACCAATTACCGTCAAAAATAATAAATAAACCAACTCTCTACTATCTCCAACAGATATAAACAATGCTCAAATGCCTTAATCTTTGCAAAAAAGAATGGAGTGTTTAAACTTGTTCGAAGGCAGTACTTTCAATCTAAGCATGCCTTAGACGACGAACAACAACAACAAGCCTTATTCTCAAAATGACTTGGGGTCGGCTAACATGAATCGTCATCCAGTAACCGTTTTATGTATGCCATAAAATTTTGAAAGCGTTGTAAACCATATAGAAATATTGAAACAATTTCAAACAGAGTTTTAGAAAGTCCTCAAAATAAATAAATAAAAATTTTAACAAAAGTGAAAAACATATGAACTTGAACACCTAGGAAAGAAAAGTTTTGGGAAAAAAGGATAACCACCAAAAACATTTTTTTTAAATTACTTTGCTTACATATATTTACTTCACAACTGGTATGGGTATCTCTATTGTGAGAGTGTATGTTTAAATAAATGTCGCATAAACATGTTAAATCAGTTAATAACGTGAATTATATAGGAAGGAAAAGTTTTGGGAAAAAGGATAAACTACCAAAAATATTTTTTTGGGTATCTCTATTGTGAGTGCGTATGTTTAAATAAATGTCGCATAAACATGTTAAAACAGGTAATAACGTGAATTATTATGTTGATTATTGATCAAATTAGATAAATGGATCGTATTAGTTTTTGCTAAACATACAAGCCAATTGGGTGGGAGTCAATACGGGGAAAGCTACAACAATCACGGTGATTAGTCTTCCCCTGCCAGTTATCGCACATAACTCCAAATAAATTTGGTGTAGCAAGAGAGCACGTGGGCAACTGGGCCCGTCTGAAAATACAGAAAACAGCAGCCGGTCCCCATATATATTATTTTAAAAAAGACAACATTTCTTAAATATAAAATTAATTTATAATTATTTTCAATTTCCATCAATCTTTCCATTTTAACACAACAATCAACATTTCTTTCTTCTCTCCCACCAAATCCCCAATTCACCATCACAACAACACAGCCATGTAAATGCCGCCGGAGATACATCATCTCTCACCATGGCCGGCGATCTTCCTTCAGCCCGTATATACTGTACTCAACTGAAACCCAATCGCCTTGTCCATAGTCCGACGACACCCATCACCGGTGACTACCTTTTACCAACTATCCAATTTAAAAACCAAACATATACAATTCCGTTTTCACTATATACCATTTGAAATTTACTAAATACATTCTTAACATACATTTAATCTATCATTTTAATTCACCACGACAAGCACACCGACAAACACACCGATGCCAACGGTTGGTAGGACAAGAGGGCAACACCTTGATGGCAACCACTTGAAGCCCCAAACCACATCACAGTGTTAACCACAAACCATCGCGTCGCCCATCATTCGCCACCACGGCAACACCCCACCGGTTTAATCCTAATAATTCATACTCACATGACCCTCCTATATATCATTCCAATTTTTCATACACAATTCTACGTTTCCCATATACCGTTCTAATTTTTCATTATACAATTGGACGGGATTATGATAGCTGGTGGGTTAAGGCAATCACAAAAACAACAACACACCACCACAAACACTAATAACCCAAACCCATAAAACCCTACTATCCTTCTCTCCTATAATCCTATATACTTATCCCCCTAAAACCCAGATCTCAAAAATTACCCGTATCATCGATTTCTTTCTCCAACTTATTTATTTGCTTCAATAAGGAAGAGTTGGGAGGTGATGATGATTAAATTAAAGTAAGGCCAAGAATTTGAAGAGGAGTTAAAAATGATGCGTTGAGGTTGAGGGAGATGAGTTTAATTTATTTTAATATTTACCCAATACCAGTATAAGTGAATAGAGAGGAGAGTAGTGGAGTATTATTTATTGTCCCCAGGGCCAGCTAGCCCAACTTTCTTACACACTTGCTACTTTTAATGGACATATGGGGCACGTGTGGCACAATCGCGGTGATTCGCGATTGGCTTGCATGGCCTAATCACCGTGATTGGCCAAGCACTTCTCGAGTCAATACGATCATGTGTAAAAAAACAATGGCTTCATCACAAATATATAAAAGCACGTCTGATAGGACTAAAACTAAATATACTAGAGTGAAATGCGTGCAAGTCAATACGGGTCATGTGTGGAGTATAAAAAGTGGGACACGGTAAAGCACCAAAATACCAAATAGATAAAACCAATGTTTTAAACACAAGTCATGGAATCATAGGTTTCAAGCCTTGAGGGGTTCAACTAGACTCAGGATGTTGTCGATGTTGTCATAGTTGAGTTGTTATAGTTGGGGTCTTAAGCACTCACGACAATCGTTATTTTCGAAATCATTGTGAGATCCACTTTACAAAAATCAACTTTTCAGTTAATTATATTCACTTATTCAACTATATTGTTTCTGTGCTTAAATTAAATGGTCATAATGAGTCAACGGGTAGGGCGGGATTTAACCAATAATATGCTCGTTAAATTAAAACGATTAAATAGGCCACAGGTAACTAAAAAAGGGTCCATGGCCAACAAAAGACGGGTAGTGTCGAATTGATTTAACGAGTCCTATCTTGTATTTTATGACTTTTTTTTCCTTATTTTAAGGTCAAGAACAAATATGTCTATTAATGTTGATAAATGTCATCGCTGTTTTATAACAACCCATGCAATTTTACATAGCGTAAGGCTATTATATTCCTTTGCGATACTTGTCAAAAGACTTTAGAATTTTTATTTTTGAAACGAAAAAGGCGTTAGAATTATTCGGGTGCATAAACTAGTAAAAAGCAAAAAAAAAAAAAACAAACTTTCTCTCTCCAATTTCCTCGTGCCCTGGGTAGTCTTAATTTTTTTTTTTTTTCTTAGAGGCGAACTTTGCCTTTCTCTCACTCTCTCAAAAAAAAAGTGGAGAAATCTTCCCTATTTATTTATTTGCGCTCACTCCCTTTGTCCCAATGGACTTTTTTTTCCTTTTTTTTAGATCATTGCCGGTTTTATGGCTGGGAATACACAGTTTATAACAATTGAGTGGCTCGCTTTAGTCCATGCCTCCATGGAAAGGTATATTCCCCACTCACAATATATCAAGTTTGCAAAATTACTGTATGAGTTATAAATTGATTCCTAATTTTATTAAAAAAACGTACTTTGCCACAAATTACAAAAACTATACAATTAAATTCGATGTGAAATAATATACTTTCACAACTTTATTTTTTCATAGTTTTTAGCCGTATACTTTAGAGATATTGTATGGGTACGCTAAATAAGTGTCTCGTAAGAGAAAGACTATCATATCATACAAATAATCTTTCGATTTAATTAACTAAAACTCTTGTAACCTCATTCAATGGAAATTAAATTAAAATAAAATAAATATGAACAAATGAAATATTCGATGCGAAAGCAACGATAATGTAATCAAGAACCAGAGTAAAGAAAATATTCACACCTTAGCTTTCAAAGCACGATTCTTATTGTTCCAAGCACGAAGACTCTTTTCTTCTTCCTCCTGGATACGTAAGGCTCTGTTATGAACCCTCTGTTTTTTATCGAGGGTCTTCTGTTTTGTTTTTATTTTATTCCTTTTTATTGTGATTTCAAAAGGCAATTGCTATTGTATTTATAGATACACAGGAGACATACCGACCTAATTAAATTTCCTAGGCCATCCCGTTCACATGCTAGAGGGGCCCACAATTCATGGAGTGAGAAGGAAAGTATTATTAGGAAAGTAGTATTAATTAAAGAATAAGTTTATTAGTTCACTACTAATTGCTTATTTTTCGAAAGGAAGAAAATTCTTCTAATATACTAGTATATTATAAGAGCGGCCGAGCACAGCCATTCATTGATGGACACTTGGCGCAATTTTATTGGATGGAATTAAATAGATATTATTAAATATTAGGATATGGGAATACTTTATAAAATATTAAATAATATGGTAATGGTAAGTTAGCTAATTTACGGTAATAAATTGAAATACTATGTGATATAAAGGGTGATGGGATAGTGAAAGAAAAATGAAATAACGTAACAAGTGACGTGATAGTGAAATGAAAATGAAATAGTATAATGTTACGGGATATGGAAAGAATGGAATAATATAACGGACGACATACCATTAGAGATGAAATAAAATTACGATGAAATAATAGAATAATAATAATAATAATTGATAAACAATATAAATATCAAAATGAGTTGAAAATTTAAATTGTTATTTATAAGAAATAAGAAAGTTTTAAAATTTATTTAGAGTTGAAAATATTAAATGGTTGAAATAGTCTAATGAAAATGATCTCCAATCCATACTAAGTATATTATTCTCTTCCAATTCGTCAACTATGATCATAATAATTGAAACACATTGTAATTGTGACACATTTTACTATCTTACGCAAAACGGTCCAAAATGTGCAAATCACAGAGTATTGGAGTAAGTGTAAGTCTTAGGGTGAATTATCATTAGTTTCAAAAATAATTATAAAGTTATTCGTTTACTAATTTTACATATTTCACTCTTTTTGTATAAGTGTCAAAAGAGTTTTTATTTTAAAAATATTTAACTAGATTAAACAATGTGTTTAAAATATACTCGGTCGTGAAGAACTATATGTCTAAGAGTTAGTTATTGGTTCATGAATAGGGTTGGAGATTATTGTATTATGTAGTATGGGTTTATGAATTTGTGTATACAATTTGTTCTCTCTAATCTCTCTCTAAGAGTTAGTTATTGGTTCATGAATAGGGTTGGAGATTATTGTATTATGTAGTATGGGTTTATGAATTTGTGTATACAATTTGTTCTCTCTAATCTCTCTCTCTTTTGGCTTATTGATTACTATTGTTTCATATTTTTCAAAAGTTTCACTCTCTTATAAGAATCAGAATCAAGTTCGGTTGGATTATTATGTTATGTAGCATTTGTTAATGAATAGGACATGATCAAATTCTAACACGTCAAGTTTTTGGTTTTTTTCCGCATAATGTCACATTTGATGCAAACAATTAGACTAAATAACACTTTGAAATGATGACCCTATAATAGGCTCTAAAAAATATTTATTTCCATTTATAAGTACACAACTAAAGTGTGTTTTTTTTCGTCCATTAAATGAGGGTCAATACGTGACATTTATAATACAATATCATCATCAAATCGGATGGAGTATAAGTCTTTAAGGGCCCGTTCGGTATCACTGCCGTTTTCAGTTTTTGGTTTTTTTTGTGTAAAAAATTTAGTTAAATAAGTTGCAAAAATAAACTTTAATTGTATGTTTTCATTATAGTCATACTGAAAATGAAAACTGACAACTGAAAACCACTTTTTCTGGTTTTCAAAAACGGAACTTTGGTTTTCAAAAAAACAGAAAACTGAAAACAGAAAACAATACCGAACGGGCCCTAAGTTAGTTATAATTCTTATAATTGATTATAAAGTTCTCCTTTAATTACTTACTATTCCGTGTGGTAATTTATTGTTGAAAGAATTATATTTCAAAAATTTCAACTAGATTAAAAGTCACAGAATCAGGAGCATGACACTTATTAACACAATTATGTATATATTCAATGGCTTTATTAATTTGTAATACAATCAATAAAGTATATCAATATAATTATGTAAATTACTAAGCGAAATACGTTTTCTCTTGGTAAGATGATTACGTGTCGCAGAATTAGGTTTATTTGCAATCTCAACAAACATAACAATAAATGAATAGTGCAAATAGAGTTGGAAATTAGGAGGGTTAGATATATTTCATATATGGTCAGAGCGGGTTGGGTTATATTGAGTTCGTGTCAGGTCGGGTCCGATTGAAACTGCACGTCGAGTCGATTTTGGTTGAGAAACCTGTAACACCCCGACTCATCGACTGAGCTTGAAATAGTCACCTATGGTAGCTCGCCAGGCTGTGGCCTAACCTCACAGACCAACCGGGTCCTTTCGACGCATTTTGACCTCACTCATGCGCACCCTGGGAACTTCCCAGGAGGCCACCCATCCTAAAATTGCTCCCAGTCAAGCACGCTTAACTATGGAGTTCTTATCACATGGTTTTCTAAAAGGAAAGTCGACTTTGTTGGTATGAGTAGCACTATCAATCCTTTTAAGCACATCATATGAGCCCTTAATCTCTTAGGAATATCCTCTGAAATCTGGGGTATTACACTCACCCCTCTTAAGATCGCAACGTCCTCGTTGCGCCTGGCAGCTAACCATTGTCTATCCCCCGCTAGGCTGCTGACTTGGGCACTCCTGACCACATGATCAACACGCGGTCGCAGGGTTGCTCTGATACCATTTTGTAACACCCCCTAAATTTCGGCTAATTTAAAACTCTTTTTATCATACAAAACTTGCCAAATTTCGGAGATTTTACAAACTAATATACAAAGTCGATGATACAGCTGTACAAAAACCTCTTATAAAATAAAATACAAATGCGGAAGCGAATAAAAACTACTCTTGACTCTTCAGCTATACTCCTGACTCAAACCTACAATCAAAACTTAAGACAAATGACCTACCCCCATGACAAGATAGCCCGAAGGAAACACATCAGCATTTCGCTGAGTAACACTACTCTACCGAAAATATAAACTGAGTAATAATACTAGTCATGGTTTTATATATCTGGATAATACAGGGCCACATAATAAAACACATCAATAGTGTAAAACGCTCACCGAAGACTAACCTGCTAATTCTCATCGCACTCCACTCTAATCCTCCGTAAAGAAATAACAACCTTATATAATTATAACCTGAACCTCATAGTAATTCTCGTAATCATCTGACCTTCTCAAACTCATAATAATCTCTTCTCAGTACCACACTATCATCGTCGGCCCTATGTCAAGGTAATGGGACAAGTGAGCTGGCGGTAAAACCGCGAGACAATACTTCTATCTCAATTCTCAGTATCAAACTTAATCTCTTTCTTTCTTTTCTTGCCACTATGGGCTCTTTCTTGGTAATTTAGCTCTAACTGATATCTCAATATAATACTGTCAAAGGTTCAGAGAACCGTGCTCAACATTTAGAGTATAGGCTCTAAACTTCTTGGCCCCATACCAAGTACAAAGGACGACAAATTAAGTGTAATACAAAACCAAATCTTGAACTCGTAACTTATTCTTGAGCTTACGATATTCTTTCTAGGGTTTTTTGTCAGACCACACCTATTAAAACTAAAATTTTGTCAAACTAAACCTATTAAATTTTTTTTTGTCAAATCACACCTAATACATTCTTTTTCTTTGTTAGACTACACCTTACACTCTTACCCCCTTTTTCCTCCATCTATCTTCACATCCCCCTTTCTTCTCCATCTTTCTTCTTCCATCATCATCATGCTCATCACACTTTTATTGCTCCCAAAGTCGATTACTCTATTATTAAAAGCATTGAACATACCTCAAGAACATGTATTCATGCAAAAGGTTAGTTCTTTGTAAATGTCATAAACTCTACCCAAAATTCGAATTAGTTTAACCTTAATTGGTACAATATAGGGCTATTTGGGTGAATTATAGGATTTTCTTTAATGTTTGGGGAAAGTAGAAAAATAATGGAGAGGGGGAAATCTAAAATGAGAAAGGGGAAAAAAAATTCAACAATAGGGACAAAAAATCGATTTTGGGGGGAATTTTTTGAAGCAAAAAAATCAGATTTGGGGAAAAAAATTAGTGGTGGTGGACCTGGTGGTAGTGGGGTGGCTAGCGGCAGTAGTGGGTGGCTAGGGGCGGCATTGGGTGGGTAAAGGACGGCATTGGGTAGAAATATGGGCGTAGTTAGTATTAGGTGTAGTCCAACAAAGAAAAAAATTTTATTAGGTGTTGTTTGACAAAAAAAATTATAATAGGTGTGGTCTAACAAAATTTTAGTTTTAATAGGTGTGGTTTGACCAAAAACCCTTCTTTCTATGATCAGGCCCTTGCCGAAATATACGAAACAAAATCTCTAGCTTAACACCATTGATGACTAACCACTGGTAGTGTGTATTCTCAATTCTCAAAACCCAATGACAAATCTAACCAACCTCATAAATTAACATCATAATCTCGTAAATCCTGACACTTAGCACCAAATTCAACTAACCAACACTTATAATTATGATCTAGCTATTCAATTATCGAGCCCATCCAACAATACTCACAAACTGCCCTCATCAACATCACATCCCACCTTAATAACGAAAAGAACGAACATATACATCAAGTACGTACTTGTTCAATTAACATAGCAGAGACAATAAATTATTGCACGTCGACACATAATGAAACGATAACACTTATATCCATAACAAAAGTAAAGGAGTAGAAATAGTGTTACCTTATAAACCCGACAAAAAGATCTCAAATCTCTAACAAATCACCTTTCGAAATCAGCCCACGTAAAAACCAAATCAAGATTGACTCCAATAATAATAAGAGTAAAGCGAAAGTTAGGATTCAGTTAACGAAATCTAATTGAAGTAATGAAGTATCAAAACCCGAATAAAATCGTGTAAACACTTACAATTTTGGTACGTAGACAAAAAAATGATGTGGCTAAAGATGTGTAATGTTGAAGATGTAGATGATGGTGGACGGTAAAATGAATGATCAATGATAATGGGTAAGTATTATATGGAGATGTATGAGAAATGGTGTCAAATGACGGCTAATCAGAAGTTGGAAGAACAAGCCCTAAGAAGGTAAAAGAAAAAGGTTTGCTAAAGGAAAATAAATTAAAGGGAAAAGTAAATGAGAGAAAATTCTAGAAAGGAGATGGGCGAGAGTTTTCGAGAAGCTCAAATAAAATCTTTGTTTTTGTTTTTTTTTTCCAAAATAAGCATTAAATCTTGAAACAATAAAATTAAACATAAACTAATCAAAATTAAATAATTATGAAACTTATAAATTAGTACCTGAAATTCTGGCGTATTACAAAACCTATCAATCAAGTCGGGTATTATAAGGTAAATTTTTTGAAGGTTAGGTTAATCTGTAGTGAGATCCTCATCGGGACTGATTACTAAATTTTTTGTTGCATCATTTTGAGACACCTCCTTTATCAATTGCTATCTTACTTTACGAAAACATACCTACGTGGAAGTATTTTTCGGTATGAATTCAGCGACTTGCAATTCATAATTTTTTTATGGGTATTTATTCTTATATTTGTAAGCAAACTGTTAATTCGATCAATACGTTATTTATACTTTTATAGAGGTAGTACTAATCAACATTTTTATAAGGGATACCTAATACATACTCTTTAATTAAGTGATAATTGACACTTAATTATGAATTCACAATTAAATTATAATTTTTCATTTGTTAAATAATGCTCAATATGTGACATATATGTGTATAGTGGAATTATATAACAATGCTTTTTTTTTTGTGTGTGAAACGAGTATCTTGGATACAAATAGGGAGCCCGGGTGCGGCACGGGCACGCAAACTAGTTCATAATAATTAGCCATACGGCATCTACGATAAGTGCTGAAATTAGAGCGTCCACGTCATATATGATGTCACCGATCATTGAACCTTTAACCTCAGATTTACAATTTTAACACTTCAACTACCAAGACAACTGGTTTTTTATTATTCTTTTATTGACAAAGTAATATATAACGGATTTGGGATTTAAGGAGATAATTTCGTAAATAACTTTGGATGAAATTTTCTTAATCTTTAACGAATTTTAGGCACATTAACGAATTTTTAGTGCTACACTGACCCGAGAAAAAAACTTGAATCCAAATTTGAACAAAAAAAAGAAATTATAGTGTTAAGAAAATCATAGTAAGAAACCATTAGAAAATTATTCATTACTGTGATTTGATTACATCTCTTCGATTTGATGTGATCATATCCGATTTGATTTGGAAGGATTTTAAATTATTGAAAAATTAGGCGAGTTTAGGTGAAAATAGTAACAACGAGTCCATGATCAAGCACAGTATTATTTGAGTATAAGACAACCCACAATGCTGTCTTTCTTTGCCCTAGGACAATATACCGAAAATTGTTATTTTTATTGTCTTGCCTTACCTCTTTGCCCTACTAAGTCACATATGTGTCCTACTTTACCCTAAAACTACCCAAATTAGTGCCCTCTTTTGCCTTAGGGCAAACAACGCAAAATAATTTTTTAATTACTTTGCCTCACTCCATATCTTGGTAAGCCACATTGGTACCTTATGACTTATGAGATATATAGCGAAAATAAAACGTACACCAAAATATGTCAAATGTGTTCTCAATTTAGAGAGTATGGAAAATTATAATTATTGGTGTTATTTTTTTTGTTTTTTAAAACTTATATCATACAAAAATAATTGTTGCAAATTGAAAAAAACATAGTTTTTTTATTTGTCTCACATCTTCCCTTCCTCGTCTCAAGGCAAGCTTGAAGGCAAATTTTGCCCTCCCTTCTCTCCCTTTGCCCCAACAACATTCATTTTCCTTTTTTTCCCCCGCTTTTTTCTTTGCCTCGCCTCTCTTGCTCTATCCATTGTGGGTAGTCTAAGAGCAACTCCAATAGTGAGCGGGTTTTCACTATGCTTGGAATCGCCAAATCAATAAGATAACCCAAGCAAGTTAAAAGGGAATTTGCAACAATGCTAAGCAGATTATTGACTTGCTCGAGTGGCCCCATTATCACACAAAAAATTCCCACTCTGTCACTTTGGAAGACCGATAACAAAAAATAAGTGGAGTAAAAAATTCATGCGGACCCCATGATTTCTTTGAAGCAGCCTGCTTAGATTGGCAGCTTCTTCAAGCGGGGCAGCTTTATCTTTTTTTTCTCCAAACATTCAGCAGGTTTCTCTCTCCTCCCACATCACTCAAGCAGGTTTGATATTCCCTCATTAGAGTTGCTTTAAGGCATTAACACAATATATTTATAACTTTTTTAATATTTATTACAAACTATTTATAGAGAATGAAAAATTATAACTATTGATGTAAAGTTTTTTATTTTTTGAAATTTTTATAATGTCAAAATAATTGTTCAAAGGGAAGAAACACATTTTTTTTCCAATTCTCTCTTCTCTTCTCTGCTTTGCCCAGCTCTTCCTCGAGGGCAAACTTTGCTTCAAATTCATTTTCTTAGCCCCCTTTTTTTCCTTTTACCTTAAAATTTTGCCATGTGCCCCTTTGCCCTACCTCCCTTTGCGCTCCCCATTGTGGGTGGTCTAACATAATAATAAGGTCCAACCAAATTACATGTTCCCCAAATTTGAGTATAGTAAACTTTGAGCGAAGGGGCACGGGGCAAGAGAGAAAAACGGAAGGTAGAGACTAGTGAGGGGGTGGGGCTTTTTTTTTGTTGAATCTTATCTATTGATTTACGACACTGATAAAATAAATGGATTAGGTTCATATGAGTACCATTCCTTCAATGGGAACCATGAAAACTATTTATGACCTTTAGATCTAAAACTGAGGCTGAGATTACACCAATTTATTCCTTCCTTTTTTTCTTTTCTTTTTGCCTTCTCTCTCCTACCCTTTCCCCACCCACCCACCCACCTCCCTCCCTAACCACCCATCTGGGCCACCATCGAGCAACGCCACCACGAACCACCTTACTCCGACAACACCAGCAACGCCACCAAGAGGAGCGCGCAACCACCGGCGACATAACCCCAGCCACCGTGCCTCCATCCTCCGCGTCATTTCCTCACCGTTACCCTCGACATCATTCTCTCTCCACCGTGACCCCCCTCCTTGACTGCCATTTCTCAAAGTTCATTTGACAGTAACTATAAGTGCATAGTACTTTTCCCAATTGTGCATTCACTTAGATTCAAATGTTCATTCCCCAAATTGATTGCACAACCTAGAATCGTTAAATGTACATTCCAAAACAACTAGTAGTGCATTTGATATACTTATTTGTGCATTCTAAACTGGTGTTTTTCGTGCCGGAAATCTGGTTGTTTTCTTGAGCTTTGTTGGTTGTAGGCGAGAAAAAAACAGGGATAGAAAGATGAGAAAAAATGAGAAATTGGGGGAGGAGTAAGTGGAAGCGGCGTCGAGGGGGGGGGTTTGGGTCGCCGGAGCCTTGCGGTCTTGGTGGTGGTGGTTGCAACAGTGTAGGTGGTGGTTGGGTCAGGACGAAGGTGGGGTTGTGGTGGTTTGGGGGTGAGGTCGGGTAGGGGAAAGAGGAGGGGGAGGGGAGATGAGAGAGAAAATTTGTTCGTTGATTAATTTTTTTTTATTTTTTAGTCTATATCGGGGCGTTCTCATGGGAACTAGTGTTCTCATAGGAATCGGACCCTATAATAAATAGTTAACTTATGATAATTAAGTTGATTTAAAAAAAAATTCATATAGTATGTAGGAAAGTTGCGATCTTGAAAAAGTATAAAGAAGATTTATTAAGTTGATTAATTTATGGAGGGCGGTGATTTTGCCAAAACAAATCACTATCTCCCAAGTCCATTATATAGATCAGGTTCAATCTGTTTTGGTTAAACATCTCCCTTTATAAAAATAAGATTTTTAATGAGGTGATTAATTTAGTGAATAGCTATTCGTCGCCCCTATTTTACTACTGTCGCCCAATTAAGTACGACTTTTCTCAATTATACCCTTATTCCCTGAATTACCTAACCAATATTCTATATATTCTTCTCTTATTGACTTTTGAATTTATATCATGGATGAAACTCCGCCGTAATTCCCACCACCATAATAATCATTAATCAACACAACATTATTGTCAAAATCACACTGGAAGAATGTAAATCATAATCCCTCTAAGAGGTAGAGTTGATCAACAATTACGGTACGTCATTTCAATAGAAAGATACCCAACTGATAGCCGATACAAACTACGTCGTTACCGCCCCCTACATACGCACCCATCGAACACGATCTCCAAAAGTCTATGACGCACAACCGTGTTAACCAAATGTCAATCATCGATTGGGAGACGTATTAACTAGGCGTCCTTATATGACTGTGATCTTTTTGTTTTGGTACTAAATTAAACATTGAGCTTGTGATCGATTAAGGCGTCCTAATGTTCTGGTAATGGTGGTGATAGATTAAGATGACTTTTGTTTTGGTACTAAACATTGAGCCTGTATCAGCGAACTATAGGACAAATGGCACAACTAGGGAGGACAAGGAGTCATACAATGTACAACCCGTGCCACTCACAACTGATGCAAGAAGGCCAAGAAACAGTACGGAGTTTCATTGAGTAATAATAACTAATTTCATCAACAATTGTCTTTATTAGCTGTAATTATGCGTAGTTGGTATTCAGCCGTCAGCGATAGCATCTTCGGTGGTCGAGGTTTTGACTAGGCTAGGTTTGTCGGAAATGATGGTGTTTCACTAGGGTTGAGTGAGTCGGTAAATGGGAAGGGAATTAATTAACTAAATACCATGAATTGAATTGAAATGAAAGGGTATTTTGGGAATATGACGGGCGATATTAGTAATAGAGCGGGCGACAAATAACACCTATACTAGTAGATTTTAAAAATTAAAATTATAAATGTTAAGTAAATGATAATATGATATGATGGATATAATAAATTTTGAAATATAATATAGTATGACTGGTGACGGAAAAGTGCAAACACAACATAACATAACAAAATAATATAATGTAATGTAAATATTAGGAAAATTTGTGGGAAACCACCCCCAACTTTCATCATTTTTTGGATAACCACCTTATTTTTTTTATTTGGTGGAAAACCACTAAATATAAACAAAACCTAGGGGTAGGACCATCTACATTACCCAAACCACCACGCACCACCACGAACTAGCACTACCCACCACCATTCACGCCGCAACTACCAATATTCACGCCGACAAGGCCACGCCGACCACCACCTTCCCCCCGGCCCGCCTCCTTACCCTCCACCCTACACGACCTCTTTCTCTCTCCCTCCATCCTCTCTTTCCTCGTATTTTGGCCACTCCAAGCTCCCCCGCACCCATTATCTTCTTCTCGTCGGCCCATCTCCAACCGTCACCACTCCTTTCCTTAGGTGTTGGACGTGGAGAGATAGAAACCCAAGCCGGTGGATGGTTAGTTGGTGTTTGTGGGTGTGGAACATGGTGGCCAGCGATCAACGACCATGTTGGTGGTGTCGAGGTAGCTAAGGTCGTGGTCTATTAGATTTGTGTTTACGGGTTGCGAATACTTGGTTGTCATTCTCATTAATAATGCGGTAGTATTTATTGTAACACCCCGTATTTTTGGGAACTTAAATAATTAAGGGTTTTACATTTTATAATGAAACTGAGAGTTTTATTAAAGGTTTATTCGAATTCGATTGAATTATTATGGGATTTCTGATTATAGAATTACACAAGAGGATTCGTTAGTCATTCGAATTTGGATCAGGTTTGTGGATCACGCAAACCACCTAATTAGCTAAACCCAAACCCAGTCTACCCTCATACCTATATATACATATAGTAAAGAAAACCCTCACTTTATTTCAAATCATTCGGCCTCATTCTCTCCTTTTCGTAGCCTCCACCTGCATAAGATCTCAGCACAACTGTGTCAACTTCAAACACACATAACTTTCTCATACGACCTTTGCTTAAGTTGTGGTTGGTGGCGTTCGAACCGTGATTTCGATAAAAATCCAACAACATGTAGATCATGCTTAGATTCCATGGGATGCTCACTGTAGAGGTGTTTTAGTAGATCTGTGTCTATCTATCCGGAAACTGTGTCGCCGCCTCGGTATTCTGATGATTCCCATCGACTCCAAAGATATTTTAAGACGCGATTTTGTGGAGATGTTCCTAACTATAGTTTTAAAATCTTATCCAAAAGTTGTAAGGCCTAGACTTCTGTATCAAAAGTTACAATGGTTTTCGTGAGTGAACCCTAATTGGTATTCGTGTTCATTGTGAAGTTGATTCCCGTCGATCCGCTTGGAGTTTGTAGACGAAATTTTGAGGAGAGGTTTCTGGCATACCCTACTACAACATACTAAAAATTGGTAGTCATCCAATATTAGAGGTAGACGTTATTCATGTTTCTTTACCACTGTCCCCATATGGATCCGTCTCATATTAGTGTTACTTGTGAGAAGTAAGACATATGGTTACATCTTGTTGATTGGTGGATTATGAATTGAGTTTATAATTGGTTGTGTGTTTAGGTTGTGGGTTGAAGGAAGTGTTGGTGGTAACTTTGATAAATTAAAGGAACATGATTAAGGGTTAGCATAGTAAGGTAAGAACGTTGGCCACGATCATTTTGGCTAACCACTATCCTCGTTTGACTCACCATCATGTTTGTTCATCGCCTTACCTTTGGTTTATGCGCTCAATATTGATCATTGCTTCACATTTACCTATTTCATATTATGAGCGTGTTATTATTCGAATGGCTAACCCGTTTGCTGCCCTTCGGCTTCCGTTGATCTCGTCCACTCGGCCCTCCGTGACCCTAGGCCTCTCGGCCTTTTTGATCATACGCACCACTCGGCCTCTCGCCCGGGTGGTCTCTTTTGTTGCTTTGTTTCAGCTTATGCTTGTTTCGTTTATCTATCAATTAAGATCGATTCAGTTTGCATCCTCAAATAATGTACTTTTAAATAACGTACCAATAACGGATTAAACCATGAAATAATAAAGTTGATACCACCTAGAATTCAGCGTTTGTTCGGCTCGGTCTACCGCTGTTTAAATCCTCTGATCAAGGTACTGTGGGTCGGATTAGCTACCGACTTCCTAATAGTCTTCCTCCTAAATGGGAACTGCGTCCTACCGGCTCATCTTGCGAGGGTTGTGCACACTTGGGGTTATTAGGGACTGAATTACAACTCTAGCTCGAACGAAGTTCGACGACAATGTGGTGGCTAGGGGTAGGACCCGACGCCTAAAATACGTAAATTAGAGTTAGTAATAATATCACAATCATACGCATTGCTTAATTGAGACACAGAAATTAGATTACAATCTAATTGTGGGACATATAAAACGTGATTCAAGATAAGGGAGGGTGAAATACCACCTGAATTTCACTCGATATTGTATTGGATGCCGGGTTGCTTGGGTCTCAGCCATCTTCCACGTGAGAAAAATCACTCCCTCGCTCGTGCTACAGGGGATATTCTTCGGGACTCCACTCGTTACAAACGTCTACGTGTTGTAAGGTACATCAAGGACACTCCGGGACAAGGAATTTTCCTTCATTCTGCTTGTGAGTTGACTCTTTCCGGGTGGTGTGACTCTGATTGGGCTGCTTGCCCTCTCACTCAGCGCTCGGTCACTGGATGGTTGGTTTTTCTGGGTTCCTCTCCAATCTCGTGGAAGACAAAGAAGCAACACACGGTCTCTCGTTCCTATTCAGAGGCCGAGTATCAGTCTAGGACTGAAGTCACATGCGAGCTCAAGTGGCTCTCTGGTTTGTTGTCCAACTTAGGCGTACCTCAGGATGTTTCGATCCCTTTGTACTGTGACAGTCATTCAGCCTTATACATTGCTCGGAATCCGGTGTTTCATGAGCGCACAAAACATATCGAGGTTGACTATCACCTTGTTCGTGATGCCATTACTGATGCTCATCAACCCCTCTCATGTCTCTACGACGGAACAGTTAGCTGACATTTTCACCAAAGCTTTATCTTCTAGTCAATTCATGTATCTTTTGGGCAAGTAGGGTGTTCGTGACCTCACAGCTCCAACTTGAGGGGGGGTATTAGACGTATGTACTTGGGCTCGGGTTGTATGTAACCCTAAGCCCGGCATTGTATTGTATCTAGTGGTATTTAAGCCACCGTATCGTAATGAAATCGTAAGCAAGTATTGCACCGTAATATCGTATTCATGATAAGGTTGGTGTTGGTGGGTGGTGGTGTATGGTGGTTAGAGGTGTTGGGAGGGTGGTTTGGGAAAAGAGGTGATTATATCTCTTGGTTTTGCTTATATTAGATGGTTCCCCACAAAAAAAAAAAAAAAAAAAAAAAAAAGTTTAATAACGTGGTCCCCCAAAAAATGGTGATAGTTTGGGGTGGTTTCCCACAAATTTTCCTAAATATTGTAAATAAAGCAATATTCCCTCCGACCCAAAGAGATTTTCATTTTTGTTTTTTTCCGTTTTGAGGTGGCATGTTGAAAGTTACTTTTAGAATATTGAGATGGATGAAAACATGCTAAAAGATATAGGTCACAAAAGATATACGGAGTAGGTCACAAGTGAATTTTTGTATTCAAGACACAATCCTTGACAATGAATTGGAAAAAGAAGGTAACCAAAATGAGGTATACACACAAGCTCGTTCGGTTGATAAAACCGCCCTTTAAGGCTTTCAACGAAGAAAAGCACAAGAGAAAGTTATAAACGTACTCGAGAAATTAATTTTTCATTCACAAGAAAAACACAACACAAGGAATGAAGTTTTATTCACTCACAAAGTGAGTGGATTTTCATTCACTCACTATTGTAGAACTTTTTTATATTCACATTGAAAAAATGAAGTGAATGAGTTTTTTACTCACTATTGTGGGTGCTCTTAATAACATGCGACTAATAGGTTATAGTGTTTGACCATTTATATACAACTAAGCTAAGCTTCTCTGAAAGTATTTCTAGATAACTTTCCATGGCTTTTCACACATTTCCTTTCGTTCTTGTAATTGCATTCAAGGGATGAACATGAAAAGTCATATTTGTGGCTCTTGATCTTTAAGTTTTTCTTGATATGACAATGACAATTGATCACATGCTCCAAGTATTCCCAATTTAAACTCTGCTCTAGGTCTGTGACTCTTGGAAATCTTATACGTGTAGGAAATATCTTAGCTGATTCCCATACTTCTGTTCTCAGTGGGCGTTAAGTATAAATCTTCAGCAATTTGCATTTGTTGTTCTGCAAGGATTTACTTTGCATTTCTAGGAGAAAGTGTTCTTTTGTTGGACATACATATGTAGGCATGTAGCTGATGTTGACATCAAAGATGTTGGGTTCCCTCCCAATTAATGACCCAACATAAAAGAGTATGAATTTCTCCATTAAGAAGATGCATTATGGAGAAAGGAATGTTATCATGCGTTTCCATGGAGTTGTGAATGCATATGAAACTAATGAAAGAAAGTTTCATGCATGCATTTACAAGGTGAAGTGCATATGGCATGAAAACCTCCAACCATTGAATTGTACACACTTATTGATAAGTGTTACATATTCAATTTGGGGAGTTCCAAAAGGGTTGGGGTTTACTATATATACCCTCAACTTGAAGAGGATTATTTATTCAAGCCACACACAAAACACAAGTGTGAGAGAAAGAGTTCCTCCAAAAGAAAGAGAGCCACTTTTGAGTGAGAGTGTACCACCACAAGTGAGTAATACATATTGTAATCCATCTTAGAGAGGTGAGAGCAATCCTCTGCTGCGCTAGAGACGGCAAATACTTGTAATCCTACTTATTCGTATAGTGGAAGAATTCGGGTTTTATTCCCCACATTGGGGTTTTACCACCTAAAAATTCTCGTGTCTCTGTTTTATTGTTTTTCGCATACAATATTTATCTTAGCCCATTTTAATCACACGGAGAGGGAAAAGTAAATACGCTTCCGCTACCCATCATTTCCCAACAAAAGATTGGTCCTTTATCAACATAGAGGGTTAATTTGCACGCATACATTGCGCACAATGTTTACCCCCTTGGTGTGTGTTTTTTTTTTCGGTTATGTACTAGGTCTATATATTTGGGACATGCTTAAGGTCCTTCTAACTAATAAACTTGTTAATGTTGCCTCAATGTATGTAATTCTGATGTCATGCTCTGGAGTTTGGTGCATAATTCATTTGATATTATCCTGCAACTTGTGAAGCAGATTAGTTGTCCTTATGAAGTACTTTGATGTACTGGTTTTGGGTGAGATGATCCGTTTTCGAGGTTGGTCACAAAACCATACTGATCTTTCCTTAGATCATAAGTTCTTGAATTAAGATTCTCAAGAATTTTAAGAGAGATGTTTTAATTCTCTCTAGAAGGTACATACTCACCTAAGTGACCCTTGTTCTGACCTCAAAAAAAAAAAAAAAAGTGACCCTTGTTCTAGATGCACTAATGCAGTTTGGCCCTATATTTCACATGATTATCTAACAAGAAATCTTATTTTTGGAGTATGATGATATAAGAATAAAATCATCAATTGGCTACTAATTTACTATCTTTAATGTGTTTAGGAGTCAGTCAATACAATTCTTGATCCAATTTTCATTATGAGTCAAATGGACGAAGTCTTGTGTGTTTCAACGTACGGTCAGGGCTGCTTATATTTTTGAGCACCCTAATTTCACCATGTATATGAGGCATTGGGGGTAATGTAGTAAATTTTGTATCCATGTATCCAGTTGTGTGTACTGTCTACTTTGCTTATACGACTGATTAGTGTTGAAGTGTATGAGGCATTAGGTAATGTTTATACTTCTTCGAAGGCTCTTGTAGGATACACTTAAGCCAATTTTGGGCCCTTTAAAGGGCAAGCTGGTGCACATTGGCTTCCCCGTAAGGCTAGGATACGGGGAAGGGTTTCACCACAAGGGTGTATAGGGGGTAAGCCTTCCCTTATCACTTGGTGGACACATTATAATTGTTGGCCTCAATGACATAGTAGGGAGCTTTGTTGAAAGCAGAACCGATACGAAATGCGATAAAAAAGTAGAACCGATACGAAATGCGATAAAAAAGTAGAACCGATACGAAATGCGATAAAAAAAAGTAGAACCGATACGAAATGCGATAAAAAAGTAGAACCGATATGAAACATAAGTGTCATTGTACTATAACGAAAATGATAATCCAAATCCAACAACGATGAGTGTACTCATCCACTCATCGAGAAACCATCAAACCAACAGAGATCACTAATATATTGGAAACAACAATCCACGAGAAACCCAACGGAGAGATCACTAATATATTGGTGCACAGTGGTGCTGATCAACAAAATGATCAATGTATGACACGTTGCAGACAGAGCAAGTCAAGCTCCCCTTAATAGTTGTGAAACTTGATGTGAACAGCAATCTTCTCGTGCTCGATGTTCCTTCCACATAGCTCACAATGTGCAAATATCTTCACCATGGTTGAGCTGAAAGCAAATAAAATACCATGCTACTATTGTTAAACACAAACTCAAAAATAACAGTGTCACGACACAATGGCAAATTCAACATTGAAAACCAACAATAGAGATCGATGTGTTCATATAAGAAGTGTAAATGCAGCTCGGACAAAAAGTAAGAAGTACGTAACAGGAAGGCTGAAGGAAAGCTAAAGGTAAGCAGAGCATATGAAGGTCCAGCAACAAGTTATGAAACTAAGGTCAGGGAGGCGTAATTGGTTCTTACTAGTAGAGCTTGCCTTGTGACAAAGCTTTGTGTCAAGCACAAATTCAATAGTTCCATTTAATAACACATAGAAGGTATATGATAGACAAATCGACATTGAAAACCAACAAGAGAGATCGATGTGTTCATATCAGAAGTGTAAATGCAGCTAGGCAAGAAAGTAACAACTACGTAACAGGAAAGCAGAGCATAACAAGGTCCAGTAACAACAAGTTAAGAAACTTAAAAGTCTCCAAATGTCGACTACACCCAAAACAAAGGTCAGGGTGGCGTAATTGGTTCTTACGATTAGATCAGTTATATAGAAGGTATATGACAGACAAATCGACATTGAAAACCAACAAGAGAGATCGATGTGTTCATATCAAAAGTGTAAATGCAGCTCCGAAAGAAAGTAACAAGTATGTAACAGGATGGCTGAAGGAAAGCTAAAAGTAAGCAGCATGGTCCAGCAACAAGTTATGAAACTGAGTCTCCAAATGTCGACTACACACAAAACTAAGGTCAGGGTGGCGTAATTGGTTGTTACTATTAGAGCTTGCCTTGCGACAAAGCTTTGTGTCAAAATCACAAATTCAATAGTTCCATTTAATAACACATAGACACAAGTATAAGACAAGATATGAAAGACAGGTCAATTAGGCACAAACAATGGTCAGATTAGAAGAAAACTACTTAGTGTGATTCAATACAATGATAAAAAGTTGAACAAATCGATATGAAATACGAGTGTCATTATACTATAATGAAACTACACATCGAAATCCAACCATCTTCAAGAAACCAAGAATCAGTATACGTGTACTCTTCGAGAAACCGATACTTACACCGTTAAACACAACAATCGAACCTATAGATATGAAGTATCAGTATCGTTATATGATCATGCACATAGAAAACCAACGAGTATGGAAAACGCAGCAACAAACCCAACAACAATCAATTACATGTACTCATCAAAAACCCAACAACAATAGTGTACATAATCTTACACAGATTCATCATTAGCAGAAATGCACACACACACAAATAATAACATTTTTACCGTTTCAGAATTACTATAAAAACAAAGATAAACAAGGCATATAATTGTTCAATGAATCACTATGGTGTTGTCAGTAGGATCAAGCCATCAAGGGTCTAACACAATATCATTTGGGTATGCCTCTAATTCACACATCCACAAGCTAACCAATTAACAGCATCTAAAACAGCATCACAGTCCAATTCACGTGAAATTACAAAAACAAAAATCACAACTTTTGGAGCAAAATCATCAACTAACTTCAACAATAATACCAAACTAAATCCACCCCATTTCGATTCCATCGAAACGTAAACACAGAGCTTAATCAGATCAAATCCTAAGTTCCAAATCAAAATCGAAACGCACCGACACTTTCAAAATCACGGAAAATCCCACAATCAAACACTTCAATCAAAATTCATCTAAACAAGAACCAGATCTTTCTAAGATCAATACAATACAAATTCAAATTAATCCGCCGTTGTCGCGTAATTGATCAAGCTAAGCTCTAATTAGCTAAAAAATTAAAGAATATAATAAAAAGACGTCAATCATAATTCATCAAAATAAAACAAATCCATTTCATTAGATCAATTTAATTCAGAAGAAAGGAGTAAAAAGGAGTAATTACATCGGAATCAGGAGAAATTTAGGAACGCCGCAAAAAAAATCGGAATCTGAAGAAATTTAGGAACGCCGCAAAAATTGAATATGTGAAGGGGCTAGGGTTTTAGAAACAGTGATAACATTGGTATATATAAAGAACACAGGTAAATCAACGGCACAGATTAAACACTCAGTAGATGAACGGCAGAGATCAAAACAAGTCGGCTGGCCAATCAAAAACGGACAGTGTAGATTTTAATCCGAGTCATCAATTCTGAGTCATCACCTTCGAATTAGTCATCAAGTGGTGATGGGCTGTGCAGATGTGATTCATGCATTGGGCCACAAATTAACCCACTAGTTTATGTTGCGGAAAGAAAACACCCCAATGGTACTGTGTAAAAACAAGTTTGACCCAAATAATCCATATATAAAAAAATTATCAAAATTAAAATACCCAAATCTTCAATTTTGTGGCTTACCAGGGATGTCTTTGCAAATCTCGAGGGTACCATTGCAAAATATCAGATCTGGCGAGGGTACCATTGCAAAATATCAGATCTGGCGAGGGTACCATTGCAATATATCAGATCTGGCGAGGGTACCATTGCAATATATCAGATCTGGCGAGGGTACCATTGCAAAATAAAAAAATTGGCGAGGGTACCATTGCAAATTAACAGATCTTCAAAAGACTACCAACGAAAATCGAGATTCTTCTACAAAATCTTGTGTTGTTCTCCACAGTGATGCCTGTGGAAGCCTTGCCCTTCACATACTGCGGACGCCTTGCCTTCACATACAAAAAATCTTTCATGCCTGTGGATGCCTTGCCTTCACATACTGCGGATGCCTTGCCTTTACATACTGTGGATGCCTTGCCTTCTCATACAAAAATCTTCCAAATGAAATAGGAGTTGACCAACATTCAATCATAAGGAGCCTCTTCCATAGTACATAGAAACACAAGTGTTTGACTTTGAAGTTGTGAGTTTATGTTATGCATTAGGCTAAGAGAGAGAGAGAGAGAAGCAAAGTTGGAGAGTTGTTGAGAAGTTTATGATATGAGAGAGAATGTGGAATGCAAGAATGAAGGGTGAGGAGAGAGGGTAGGGTGCTTTAAATAAAGATATGGGGACAAGTTGTAACGTATACGCATGAAATACTGCAAATTGAGATATGTGACCCATTCACACCACTCAAATTATATATTTATTATTTCTTTTTATTAAAGCAAGTTTTTAATTAGATGCTGATTATTCGCCATAAGTAAAGGGAAACGTATCAACCAACGTATACCAACCATTAATCACACAATCTTTACAAGACGTGTTCACATCTAATTCTCTGTGCCTCACGTTTTTTATGGAATGAATATCTTTTTTTTTCAGAAATAAATCTTTTTAATTTGTTTTTAAAGAAAGAAATCGTGTTTGATTAGATCATACAAAAATAAAATCTACTAATAAAGAAATGTATGATATCTTCACAATTACTAATTTTCTATAATTATTGATTTCAAATATTAATTAATTAATGAAATTCACCTAGCCAAACCACTACTTTGGAAAAAAAAATTACGCGTCCGGCTAAACAGCTAACCTCTGCTTGAAACACTACCGGAACAGCTATTAAAAACACTAATAACTACTTTTGCCGAACAGACCATAATAATATATTATACAATAATTTTATAATTGGGCAAGTAAGTTGTGACAATAATTTCATTTTACATTCATCAAGTACTGTTTTTTGTGATGAAAACTTATCATAACATTTCAATCTTGAAAATTAAAGATAAAAGTTAAATTGTAGCAAAACCGGACACCCGGAACCGGGTGTTGGCGGTTCCGATTCCAATTCCGGGGTTTTAATCGGGTACCCGGTATTGCCCAACCCTAATTGCAAACCATGCAACAGCATTTCCTACTCACAAGACCATGCAACAGCATTTCCTACTCACAAGACCTGCTGCTATTCTCATTTGGTCCATAAAAAATGAAAAAGACAATGAACAATAAGTCGTGCCATCACGTGGTAGTCACATGCATTTGTTGCATTGCACTGCAACTTGCATGACTCCTTTAAGTGAATTTATCGCGAGTTGTAATTTAATTTCTCGTAGAATCATACGTTTGTGCAACTTTATTTCTCCTTGTGCCTTGTGCACTTGTGCAGTTGTGGTTTTTAAACGTTTCATTTATTTTGACGTGGTAGACTGGTAGGTTAGAAGCGTGAAACGTACGAGTTCTTTTATGAATTTTTGTGACTAATGCATTCACCCTTAAAATATCTTCCCTTTGCAAATGAAATACGGAGTAGTAATTTGTTTACAATACGGAGGATTAAATTTATGATCTCATAATTCAATAACAATCTCATATGAATAATATTAAGAGCATTTCTAATGAGAAGAAAATCCTTCTAGTTTGTGAGAATGTTGATGTAAGCAGCTCAACACCATTGGAGCAAAAATGCAAACGGTTAACACCATTGGAGCAAAAATGCAAACTGTTTATGTCACTGGTTTTGTGAGCAACGTAGCCTCCACAAGCTAGGTAGTTTGAATATTAAATTTAAAAAAAAAAACAATTTTATGTATCTAAAGTCTTTTTATAACCTGCAAAAAAAAATTGTTTTGTTATATTATCTCTCCTATGTGGCAAATTGAAACTACCCTTTATTCTAAGGTATACACTTCATATCCTTTTTCTTCCAATTTTACACTAATTGTCCATCGTATTTGGCATCCTAATTATCACAATTTTAAAAGAATTTGTCAAGCTTCAAGATAAATGTTAAATCCTCGTCAATCTAATATATAGTTCTAGGTTTACACCAAAATGTTTAGAACAAATTTAAATTATATTGGTAGTTTGCATTGTGTTTAGGCACGAAAAGTCGAACCCCAGTAAATAAAAGGAGCGGAAGACTTTTGGTGTTACCGCAACACCACATCATCAAAATTACCCCCACACATCCTAAATACTACTCTAGTTTTTAAAGTAGGTGTTCTATAATTTAAAGTATAAAGTACAAGGTAAACAAAAACTTAAGTCCTTATAGGAGATCTCATTCCTATAAAAAAAAATAATAAAATAATAATAATAACAATCAATTTCTTGTAAATTATTATTTATAATTAATATATCAATAATCATAAGAAAATAACATTGTAGTTGTTATAATAATAATAATAATAATAAATTTGATTAAAATCGAAGATATGTACTCTTATTATCTTATATGCTACTTATAAAGAACAAATTCTTTTTTTGTTTTATTTTTTATTTTATTTTTGAGGTAGCGAATTCAGCGTTCTTAAAATAGTATATTGTAAAAAAAAATGATCGTTCTTCGTTTAAGAAAAAAAAAAGAAGCATATTGTATTACCACAGTGGACACTATACAATGGGAGTACTCGTACAAGATACAACAAACGGAATCCGACAGAACACACCCGTTTTCCCACCAACTTGTCGCCTTCTGTGTTTGAGTTTTCTAGAGTAAACTAATTAAAACCTTGGCAGGAATGCTAGATTTTTCTTTCTTTTTGGCTGGATTATGAGTACTGTGGACTGTGGAGGCATGAGGATTTGAATCTGGGATAACCTCCAAGCAGACTGAGTTTTTAACCACTCACGTGTATTTTATTTATTTTTTATTTTGAGGTCGAAACGGGATAGGACTAATCATTAATATCAAGGTCCGCGAGGGTTGTAAGTTTGTAATGCCCTCACGTGTTGAATGTTGATTAATTAGAAAGATCTTCTATCTGGCTTTAGAAAAAAGAAAGTTCTTCCTTCTAATGGTCCTTTCAAAAGACCTCAATAATATGAGAAGAAATTAGTTGTAACGGATGGATATGTATAATCTACGGGTTTAGCACCTTTATTAACCTAAATCATGTCTTGGATTAAAAAAACGGATCAAATTGCTCAATAGTCAAAGGGTGTTGATTTTGCCAAGGTAACAATTACTGTTGCCAAGGCAAAATTAAGTAACTCCCGAATTTACCCTCACATTATTAAATAAATAAAAAAAAAAAACTAAAAATTATTATCCCCTTTTAGCATTGTATAACCCACCGTTCTACCCAATTACCACGCCTCCACCCCTTTCATAACCCTCCCTTGATTCCACCAACTCATCTGCACTGCACACCCCGACACCACCCTTCCGCCACCTCCTCCATTCCAGCAAACATCCCGCCACCCCCATCAACCTCCCTCCTGAGACACCGCCGCGCGCACCAAGCAATCTATCATCTTCATCGGCATCCGTCCCTACTCTCTCTCCTCCTCCCCGCAAAACACATCTCATTCGCCAATAACACCATGCGCTTCGTTGACCCCCCGCCGGCAAATCCTTTCCTCGGCTTCATCGTCGCCACGCAGTCCAGCCGGCACGAGTTTAGCACGAATACTTTCCTCCTCCGTGACAATCCTTCCTATGCGGTTACGCTAGAGGTGGCGCTGGTGGAGATGGGGTGGCGATGAGTGGGCAGCCGGGCAAGGATGGGTTGGCGTGGGGGATGGGAGGAGATATACTTCGAATATGACAAAGTAAACAGGAAGAGATAGATGTGGGACTCTTGACGTCGGTCGAATGACCGGTCTTGGTGGTGGTATCGGAGGTTTTGGTGTGGCGGGGCAGGCGTTTGTTGGAGTCTGGGGGTGGAGGGGGTGGAGGGGGGGGTGAGCCAGAGAAAACAGGAGAGGAATTTTTTCATATGAATTGTGAAAATAAAAGATTTTGTTACAAAATATTGAAGGGTAAAGTAGGGAGTTACTTAATTTTGCCTTGGCAACTGTAATTGTTGCCTTGGCAAAATCAGCACCCTAGTCAAATAGCATATACGGAATAGTACAGAACATTGTGACAATGACATGAAAACAAATGCTACAACAGGTCAAAGGCGCGTGTGAGCCACGTATGCCGAATGGTATAAAAACAAAACCAACAAACAAGAGAAGCGACCGTTATATCCACCAAAGGGACTCCAACGCGTCCCTACCAAATTGTCGGAACAGTTGGCATTCGGCCAAAATCAATCTCTGTACTCCGTAATTCACAATTTCTGTTCCAGGAGGAATGACCACCTACTAAAAGTAACTCAATTTTTTTTGTTTTATAGGAGTTCATTGGGCTCATATAATGAGTTTCGACAATATACTAGATCCAAATCCTACTATAGTTAAACGGCCAAATTAAAAACAAAGCGAGTCTTAACAAGCGATGTGTGCCGAATCGGGTATAAAACATTCCACATAAGTTAGGAACTACACTTTATTCATTAAGTAGCACTCCATTGTAGAATTCATGATTAATATGTAAAGTTTTGAAAACATTTGACCAAATTCATAAGACGCCAATACTGAAATACAAGTGCTCCGTAACTCCTTTTTAGGGTAGGGCACAATCCACTTTTCGTTTTTAATTGGAGATGGAAATGGTCGGCTCGAAGTTTTGTGAACCCCGTAAGGCCGTAAGAATCAAATTGCTATGGCAAAATGTCGGAGTGGAATAGTTGTGGTGGTTTCCTCGAATTAGAGCAAAGAAATGAAACCGTCTCAAATATTTCAAAAGTAGTTAACTATCATTTTTCTGTTGAAGTGAATAACACATGTGAGTGTCCCACATTGGAAAAAGAGGAGAGAGTTGATATGTTTATAAACCAAGGAGTTACTCCACCTATTGCCAATTGGTTTTAGGTTGGAACCTCTTTGGGTTTATGACGTGGACTCTCTCTCCTCCTACCGGGTGCGGCCCAGGCCCGATCGTGGTTTAACATGGTATCAGAGCCCATGGTTAAAGACCTGGGACTCAAGAAGATGAACTGGGCCCGTATGCAGATGGACCAAGTTGACGCAACCGAAGAGAGCTAGGAGAGCCTCGGTTTGCGATGCTACCGAAGAGAGCCAGAAGAGCCCCGGTGAGCTTGTGAAGGTCCAGTTTGCGCAGATGGCCAAGATAAGAAGGGAGCCTAAGAGAGCTAGAAGAGCCCCGGCTAGCCCCTAAGCCCAGTCTGCTAGTATAAGGGAACTCACATGTGAGGGGGAGTGTTGAAGTGAATAACACATGTGAGTGTCCCACATTGGAAAAAGAGGAGAGAGTTGATATGTTTATAAACCAAGGAGTTACTCCACCTATTGCCAATTGGTTTTAGGTTGGAACCTCTTTGGGTTTATGACGTGGACTCTCTCTCCTCCTACCGGGTGCGGCCCAGGCCCGATCGTGGTTTAACATTTTCAAAACCAACTTATTTCAAAAGTACCATACCAATTTATCAAAAGTAACTAATTAATTAGTCTTACCCGATGAGATGGTCTCACTATATAATTACTCAAGTTTGACAATCAAAAATTTAAAAGTTACTAATATGGTGATCATGAAGCCATGAGATACCACGAGAATCGCATAACATTTAGCCACGCTAGCAACATGAGCAAAGAGCCAAAGATGTGAGCCAGTATCCCATTTTCTAGTGTTCAGAAGGTCCCATGAGACCCGACTAGTCTTGCGGACAAAAAGGCATTGTTTGATTGGAGTGCGTCTTTCTAATTTGGTCTGATCTAGTTTGAATGTAACTGATTTGATCTGATATGATTTGGATGACTCTGATCTGATTTGAATTTTAACGAATTAGTATCAGCTATGGACCGAATTCATTAATAGTTATTTGAACAATAATTTTGATACGTTTTGAATGACTCAAACCTAATCTGAATACTCTATTTATTAAGTCCAACAAACTATGCATCGACAAACAAGTACGAAATTGACCTATAAAGATGGAAAAGGTGGTTAAAAATCTATAGTCCACATTTTTTAGCCACAGATGAACCATAATGCGAATGATCTGAAAACATGCAAATTTGAATTCTACATTTTCAAACATATGATTTTTATTTGAATTCTACATTCTCAAATGATGAAATTGAAATGATTACAAATTTTCAAATTTTTGTCTTCAAAGTCCAAACGCTAGCTAAGAGAATTCGACCATGATTTTCAAAACCTATCTCATACGGTGTCGGGAAGTTGATTTTCAATTTGCCACAAACATGAGCTTCAAAACCCTTTATTTCATATTTGTCACAAAACCCTTTATTCCACATTTGTCATAAAGAATGACCTCCCTTGTAATTGGACTACACTAGTATTAGGATCATAGGGTTTGCAATAAGAACTATAATCAAACCACTAACTAATCTTAATTTTTTGTTACTCATACAAATATACAATCAAAGCCGAAAATTCAACCCCAAAACTTCGCAAATGCTCGTACGTTCTAGTTTCTACCCAGTTGGCAGTTGCTACTTACTCCGTAGAAGAAAGAAGGTCAAACATCTACATTAATATTTTGACTTAATCAAATATTATTACTTGAATGAAAGTACAAGAGACATAGTAAAACAAAATAAAGTACGAGTAGAGTGGATACCAAAATCTACCGGAGTACTTTTCTTTTCCTTTTTTTTTTTTAATCCCACAAGAACTTTTTGACCTGCTTCTATTCACATGTGCCTTCTACTTTCTAGATGGACAATGAAAACGATATCACATGGGAATCACATGCCTTGTTGCTGTGCATTCAACAAATTGTGATATTTTTTTTGGGCTGCCCTAATACCACGCTGATTCCTACTGCTCCACGCTACTTTTAGAAGTTCATGACCAAATTGCCCCAAATTCACTCACATATCATATCTGATGGGCCCACTATTGGCGTGGAAGAGTACCTTCCTGCCGTGCCATTATGACATGCCCTTTTTTTAGGGGTGGGTGCCTGGGTGGTGGGGGGGGGGGGGGGGTACGCTGTTGTGTGCGTACAATTCAACTTAGCTGGGGCCTGGGGGTATGCTGGGCGTTCGATTCAAATTATTTTGTGATACTTTTTTTTTTTTTGTTTCGAGAGATATAATTGTACAATTACTACTCACATACATTGTAGATTGGTATCTTGTGATATTTTAGATTGATCAAAAATATTGATTTTCATTCTTATACATCTTAATAAATGAAAAATAGGAACAAGCATATGTACCTACACAAAAGAAAAGAAAAACGGTTTAGAGTTGAGGTTTAGACACTCGTCCCAACTGGGCTTTATATGCAAGATAGCGCAAACTATATCGTGCCTTGATGTATGGTATAAGCATTGGCAAAATAGTCTTTTTTTAAGCATTTTTTGAATTAAAGTTTCGTGTTTTTGGCAAAATCTTGCACTGTATATTCACCATGGTGGTTACATAGCTCGCATACTACACTCATTTTCAATTCAAAGAGATAATTATGTTTCTTGTTGTTTCTCCCGTCTATATTTATACAACAAGCCCCTGTCAGACGGATTTAGTTGTTTAAAAAGTGAATCACTAGGGCTCGTTCGTTATCACTTCCGTTTTCATTTTTTGATTTTTTTTGCGTAAAAAATTTAGTTAAATAAGTTACAAAATTAACTTTAAATTGTTTGGGTCTATAATAGTCATGCTTAAAATGAAAACTTACAACTGAAAACTGAAAACCACTTTTTCTGGTTTTCAAAAACGGGACTTTAATTTTCAAAAAAATAGAAAACAGAAAACCACTTAGGGCCTATTCGGTATCGTTTTCAGTTTTCAGTTTTCAGTTTTTTTTTTTTAAACCAAAGTTCTGTTTTTGAAAACCACAAAAAGTGATTTTCAGTTTTCAGTTGTCAGTTTTCATTTTCTATATGACTATTATGGAAACAAACAATTAAAACTTTATTTTGTAACTTGTTAAACTAAATATTTTACGCCAAAAAACCAAAAAACTGATAACGGCAGTGATACCGAACGAGCCCTTAACTTTCATTGGACCATTATTTTGCTTTTAGTGATCATATTAGTTTACAATTTAATCACATAAATTGTGATTAAAAAGGGTCACAAGATATAAAATTAGGTATAATTTATGAAATAAACCATTTAGTCATTTTATATGGGGTCATTCTAATAAAAACAATCACTAAAATAAGTATAATGGTTACTAAAACTATATAAGATATCACTATTTATGTAAAGAAAGATGGTCTCACAATAAGTTAGCGTGAGACCGTCTCACACGAGACTTAGACCCTGTTTGATATGACTTATTAGCAGTAATATTCAAATCAGTTCAAAATGATTCAGGTCAGTTCAGATCAGATCATAGTCATTCAAATTAGATCAGATCGGATCACAAATGTTCCAATTTCTATAAATGTATTTGGTCCATAACTTATACTTAATTCGTTGAAATTCAATCAAAATTTCAACACATTCAGATCAGATCAGTTCAGAATCATTTAAATTAAATCAGATTAGATCAGTTCAGTTCAGAAAGATGCAATCCTGTCAAACGGGGCCTTACTCTTATTTATAAACACCTCCAATAATAGGTAGAAAACTATTTTGTCCTTCCTGAGTGGAATATGATTAGTTGGTCACCTACATATAGTATAAATAATTGTTGTTACAGAAAAGTTTTTTACATACCCCGTGCGTGGCACGGGCATGCAAACTAGTAGTATATTATAGTATTAGATTAGATTAAAATTTAAATATTCCAAAAATACGAGGGAGGGAGGGAGGTTCGTTGGGGCTTTGTGGACCCTACCTTAACTTCGTTCGTATAATTTGGAAATTTGTACGCGAGTAAAATATTTACTTTCGATTGAACTAAAGAAAACTAAAGAGGTACAACTTCACATGCTCTACGAAATGAAATTTTCTAAGAGAGTGTTTGGAAATAAGGATTTGATTTTCAAATCCAAATTTGTCTCAAATCCCATGTTTGGGAACTTAGTAATTTGAAATTTTGGGTTTGTGTCAAATCCTTTAAAATCTGTATCAAATCCAGTTAGGCAAAAAACAAATGACATGTTTAAGAGGTGTTATTTTGAAATCACACTATCCCCAAACATTTGGTTTGTATTTGAATTTCACATTCTCAAATGATTGAATTGAAATAATTTGTTTCAAATTTGTGTTTCCAAACGGTACCTAAGCTCAAAGGATAAATATCGATATACTGTGTTTTGAAGGGGACGACTTAGGCCCTGTTGGATAGGACTGCATCTTTCTGAACTGATATGTCTAAATGATTATGATGTGATCTGATTTGATTTTGAATGACTCTGAACTGATCTGATCTGATCTGAATGTGTTGAAAATTTGATTGAATTTGAATGAATTAGTATCAGTTGTGGACCAAATACGTTGATAAAAGTTTGAACATTTCTTTTTTTTTTGCTACAAAGACGAAAAAGTTTGAACATTTCTGATCTGAATGACTCTTATCTATCTTATCCGATCTAAATGATTCTGAACTGATCTGAATACTACTGCAAATAAGTTCTATCAAACATGGCTTTAGTAGTTATTAAGCAGTATGACAAAAGGACGGACATCCATTGCAGATTAAGTAGTATGTGATTCTATTAATCTTATACGCATTTCACGCGGCTAATTGGGTAACCCGTACTCTAATGTGCCTTACCCCACCTGATCATCCCCTTGTTTGTAATTTGTCGCCTGATCATTTATGCAACCGCGTCACCCTAAGTAGAATGGTGATTAATACGTTTTGTAAATATCTCTCCTTACCCTTTATAAAAAAAAAAGAGATTTTGACACCACACTACAACCAAAAAGCCGTCGAAAACTCAAAATTAGGATATCTAGCATGAGGATTTCGGGTTTAAATATCGTCGATCATACCCTATGTATTTTTCTCGTCAAATTGCCTCACTTGCTTTATAACAAGCGAAGAAGTTTATCAAGTAGGTTGTATCGAATACATTTGTATATCTTCAACAAGTGATGGATACCGTTTGACGATCATATTATTAACGAAATTTTTGGTTGGATCTAGGAATTTCGAGCTTGAGGATTACTCAACTTTTGTTCTTGTCATGACTTTACTCTATCCAATTTACTTTCCTTTTTTTTTTTTTTATCAATAAAGAAAAAGTCAAAAATAAACAAAAATGACTTCCTCCCTCTCCTTGACTCCTTCCACCATCTTCATACTGTTTTTCACACCAAAAAAAAGATGAGGTTCAATTTCGATTTAACAGAAACAACCACCAAAAATAATAATAAAAATAATAATTACACGACGTCGTCGCGTTCTCTTTCTACGACTCCGACCGATGACGTCCGGTGGGTCCCCCTCCAAGACCATCCCGTCTTCTCCTCCTCCGCCGCAACCGCCACCGTAGAATCTTCCGCAGGACGTTTTCCGAGGAACTTAATGGCGTGGGACGGAGCTTCTAGACTCTACTTCTGGGACTCCGACTCCGACTGCCTCCACCGCATCTCCGTCCGCCTCGGCGATCCCGAGCCTACCTCCGTCGTCGCCGCCTCTCCGGCCAAGGTTCAATTTCTATCCTTCCAATTTAATTATTCAATTAATTGTTCATGCGGTTGGATTTTGTAATTTTGTGAACATTTTTGGGGGTTTTGTTAAGTAGGGTTTAGGGTTTATGGAAACTTCAACTTGAATTTACATTTGTTTGTGATGTACATTGGTGTGAACTGTGAAGTTGTTCGCTTTACCTTTCCTTTGCGCTGCTGTTTGAGATTCGAAGTGTAAAGAAGAAGTTTGTTTATCCGAAACCTTAATCTTTGTGTGTTAATGGACCGAGTTCTAATTCGATTGGGGCAGTGGTCATAGCTCACAAATGTGGCATTTTTAGATGAATTTGTGAAGTGTTGAGCTGCCTAAGAGTGTGCGTGGAGAGCGATTTGTTGTGGAATTGTTCCTTAGTGTTTTCTAGGTGATCGGGGGTTATTCGGACTTCTTTGTGCGTAACTGTTGGGAACATTACTTTAGCTGAATTGAGTAGTGGCCGGTGATAATGGACGAAATGGAGGATGTAATGTAGATTTTCTTGGAGAAGTAGATGTGAAGATACGGGATTGGAGTGTCGTGAGACTTGAATATATGTGAAGCTGTGTATATAAAAACGCAAGATGAGTTGTTGAAGAGACGGTAGTTTATAGTTATAGCCTGTAATGGAATATTTGATCAGATGCTGATATAGAAGAGGAATTTGGGATGTATGGACACATGGAAAGCCCACCTTTAGTTTCACATTCCCTTGGTAGTTTGCCTTGCCGTCCTCAATCAGGAACACTAATGGGTGTTTTTCTTTATACTGTCGGTGACTAATGAACTTCATTTGGTTAAAGAAAGTGGAATCTTCATCCTCTATTGCTTAAAAGCTATTGATTGTACCAAACTTTTTGCTGAGTGAGTAATGTATGACAGTATGAGTATAAGCATTTTTTGTTCGTTTATTGATTTACGACCATTAAGCTCTTTACCATAGATACCATGACTGAAATCGAGTTTGAACCATGCTTCAGAGTGTTTTTCTGTTAAGAATGTCATTTTTCGTTAGAGAAATAGTTGCTGATAGTTATCAATTTATCCCTGTTATAGGTATTGCAACCAGATATTGAGATTGACTGTGTCGTCAACAAAGTCTCGGTTAATAGAAATGGATCGGCGTTGCTTCTTGGAAGTTCAGATGGCGTATATGTCTTGTATCTTTACGGACGTAATTCTGGAAAGGATAATTCCATTATTTGCAGGTGTGCTCAAACTCCATTACTCTGATGGCATATGTATCGTGTACCTTTTCTAGGTGTCCTAGGATGTCAGCTAGCTTATTAAATGTGCAGAATGTTTCAGATACTGGATTAACTAATGCCGTCTTTTCTCTCAAGAATTTGATGGGCTGGCGAAGTCACACTTCTCCTAGTTTTTAATTTTGAAGCTTATCTCAGTGTGAATGACTTATTTTGCTGAAACTTACCCTCATAGGAGAGTTGATCGATATCTAAGCCACTATACACACTGTTTTAAGGTTCTGCTGTTCCATTGGTCTTTGTTCAGGTTTTCTCATAGGATTAGAAGTTAACTATATAGCAGGCTAGCAGCTGTGTTTAAAAAGTTATCTCCTGTGATTGACAGAGCTTTTTCATTGTCGAGATATTTTGCTGGGGTTAGGAGTTCACTAACTTTTAGTGGTCAACGTCAATCTAGCTCTTGTACAATATCTGGTGCCTCACCATGCCTTTCTCTTTGCCTTTAGGGCTGTTTTTTTCTTCCCTGTTCATGATTGCCTTCTGCAACAATATCAAATTCTATTTTCCTTTCTACTTTCAGTTTTTAGAGATCACATTACGATTTCTCTACTGTGCTTGGACCTTTATCCTGAGTAACTGCTTTGTACAGGACTGTCCCAATTGGTAATGAAGTATATCATAAAAGCTACAGTGCAATTCGCATTTTGCAAGTGACATGGCATCCCTACAGTGATACTCACCTCGCGGTTCTTTCTTCCGATTCAGTTTTCAGGTAATATCTTTTTTCTTTTTTTCTAATAGGGAGGGGGGGGGGGAGGAACTCAGAATATTAGAACTGTATTGTTATTTGGAAGAAAGTTTACCTTGGCGCACCGGTGAAGTTGTTGCCGTGTGATCGATAGGTCACGGGTTCAAGTCGTGGGAGCAGCCTCTTGCCCAACAAGTGACAAAGGAAGGCTTGCCCTCTATACACCCTTGTGGTGGGACCGTTCCCTGGACGCCAATGTGCGACCGGGCTGCTTTTTTTTTTTTTAATCTCCTTTTGATTTGTGTAACATTAATATTTGGTTCGTATATGCAACTATATTTGGTTCTTGTAATTGGGATCTCTGGTTATTGTCCCATTCTTTAACTTGCTGAGTTTTGCTTTTGGGGGCACATATGTCAGTAGTTCTGAATATAGCGTTCATAAATCTATCTCATTATATTGAGGCTTAAAGCAATATATTAGATATATAGTTTTCCGTCAACAGATTATATGTCTTTACTTGAGTGCTGTAGAATTATCTCATACCCTACATTGCTTGTCACTATCTAATGTCTCCAGCCTTATTTACCATGTTCTTCGCTGTGGACTTAAGCAATCTCTTGGTGATGCCCACCCACTATGACACAAAAGTCCACCAGCAGTTTATATTTGTATAACTCGTCTCTGAAATTGTCTCATGTCTTGCGTATCTTTGTATTTTCTTTTGGTTTTAACTTATTGCTTTGCATTTCATCTCAACGCTTTACAGCAAAGGGGCTTTTGTACACTGTCAAAATGTTTAGGCCTTATGTTTCCATTTTCAAACATACACTCACCTTCAATTTTTTATTTTATTTCTTGCCGCGTCACTGAATAATTATGCTGTGTTTGATTTTGTAGAATATATGATTTGTCTTCTGGTCATGATATGCCAGAACAAGAGTACTATTTGCAGCCTGTTGAGCCTGGTAGATTGCGGAGTGCATCATCAATTTGTCCTGTTGATTTTTCTTTTGGACGCGATCACTTATGGGACAGATTTAGTGTGAGTTCCTTGTAACCTAATCATCACTAAAGACGGCAAAAACTCCTTTAGTGGTCACACATATGCTCTTAGTGAGAGGCTGTCAATCTTTACATGTCTGCTTTTTTCCCACAAGATTTGCATTTAAGAAGATTATTCTGAATACTCGATTGATCACTTGATCATTCTATGAATGCCATTTATGCAGCTTTGTGTTAAATATTCACCATGCATTTGTATCTTGCTATTGACGAGAAATCTTCAGGAATACTTCTATTAAATCAATCAATCTGTTTTTGATTGGTAATGTTTTTTACTTGCCACTTTGCAGGTTTTTGTTTTATTTAGTGATGGTTCTGTGTACACGCTTTGCCCTGTGGCACCATTCGGAAGGTAAACTTCCTAGGTTTTCACTTGCTCTACTATTTTTTTCCCTTATCCTTTTTACTTCTTAGTTCTCAATTCACATTTCATCAAGCATATGTAGCATAGTCACTAATTCTCCTTCCAAATTGGAGCAGTGCCTACTTATGGCAATCCATATTGGAGATCTACAGCGACGCACAATCTTTCGGTCAGAAATCTACCAATTCCATTGCCATCAACAATTCAAGCATGGCGATATCTTGGCTGGAGGCCACATTTCCTGAGCTGAACCAACAAGAAAGGGAAGCTAGTCACGTCACGGCTGTGAAGGCTCGCCCCTTTGTACTGATTGACTCATCACTTTCTTTGCAGGTGACCTGCTCGCATTGTGCAAGTCTAGTCCTGGTGTATTTACCTTATTATTGAAAAACTGCATTTTCTTTAGAGGCAAAAAGTCAAAGTTTGCAAAAGGCTTAATAACTTTTTGGCTATGGTTTCTCTCTCAGTTGATTACGTCACTTTTGTTGGTGTTTGGTTTTGCTTGTCTTGTTCATAACTCTTGAAATTCTTTAAATCCCTACGAGATTTCTAATAATCATGAAGAAGCCTATAACTGATGTTGTTATCAGTTTTGCAATGATTGCATTTATCTTGTTTTAAAGCATTCTTTAACAGCTTTAATTCTTAAATTGACAAGAACTTCTCCATTCTGTAGTTCACGTTTAATAGTAATTTCTTCTGTGTTGATTTGTAGGGCCCTCTTTGTAAAGTTTACCGTGGTGTGGAAGATGATCCTGGCTATCAAGGTGCGGAGTGTGGTGGTCGTGCTGTGAGTTTTCTTTACAACTCTGTTGGCAAGGACTCTATCTTGGTGACTGCCTGGAGCGGCGGGCAATTACAGATTGATGCCTTAGCGGATGAAATTCAACCGCTTTGGAATACTGGAAATCCACCTCGTCTTTCTTTTGATTCTCATGATCGTATACTTGGGTTTGCCATGATATGTGAATCAGTTGGAGGTCAGCTTTCTGTTGTGAGGCTAGACCAGCCTCTTGACTATTGTGATTGGTCAGGTCATCCACCTCCACGCTTGAGACTAGCTATTGTGGATTTGGCTTTACCGTATGGCAGAGATGGTGATTCTGTTATTTCTATGTATATTGATCCTCTGATTCCGGAGAGAATTTACTGCCTTCACGATGGAGGTGTAGATTCAATAGTGTTGCATTTTCTTCCCTTCACACATCAGACAAGTGGAAAGGGTGAAGTATTGAAAACTCCATCTGTGCATCCAGTTGTGAGTACATCCTCAGGCTCAGCAGCTCCCTGTACGTCTCCTTGTGGTTTTGTGGTCCTGTGTGATTCATTTGGATATTCCTGGATTGCGGCAGTCACTAGTAACCGAGAATGTATCGTCCTTGAGATGAAAACATGGAATATTTTACTTCCCAGGGTCATGGACACGGACAATAAGCCATCCGAGTCCGAAAGAGGAGATAAGATTACACCAGATATCATAAGTAGGGAACTTCTTGTTGGCCCGAATGCGGTGACGGTTCCCCAAGGGTCTAAACTGCGGTCAGTTGCTGCTGATTCTATTGAAGGCCGATCAAGTTTGCATAATTACTTCAAGCTATTTCATGAAAACTACGTAGAATATGCGCACAAGGTAATGAGAAGGACACCTTTTCTGCTGCGTGAACATGGCTTTTGTGCGTCAAGATTTACTTTCATAGCTTTGATCAATTAACTCTTTCTATGTCTCAAATCGGTGATGAAACTGCAGTAGTTACTATTTTCTTTTGACCCAGTTGAAAGTTCTAGTGTCGATTGTTTTGATTGAGAAAGCACTTGTCCTTAAAATACCTTTTGCCTGTTATGTGTAATAGTGTCTAGAGAGTGTTGATGTCGATATGGCTCTATAGGCGCATGTGTTATCTTTTCCTCTCTCCATGATAGTTTTAAAATGACCTGCTCCATATCCTAGGTGTATTTTGAACTCAAACATCACGGGCCTCATTTGAAGAAAATACTTGATAATTTGCATTCACGGTCATCGGAGGCTCAACAGAAGCTTCTGAATGTTGAGAAGAAACAGCCGCAGGTGGATGACAGAGTTAGACGTGTTCTTGAGCGCCATGAATCTCTAGAAGAACGCTTGCACAACTTGAGAAGATTGCCTGGAATTCATAAAAAGCCATTGACCAGAGCCGAACGTGACTTTAAAGCAGAACTTGGTATGTTTCTCACTGTTTTGCTGCATGGGCTTTTACCAAATGTCAATAGATTTTTGTCATGGTTCTTAATCATCAGTTGTGTCACTTTGATCTGGATATAAGACTCTTAATAGACGCATGTGTTGGTAAATTTAAGAAACTTTGCATCTGTTCGGGCTATAAGCAAGAGTCCTGGTGTTCATCTTTGTTTGCAAAAGTCAAGTCAAGGATTTACTAGCCTTTAGGTATGAGAAGAAGATTGGAAAAGAAAGGACACAAGAAAGGTTAAAGTGGCAGTGGTGTCTCAGGTTGTTGGCGTTGGTACATGTGGACAATGGTGGTCTGGTGGAGGGTTGTTTGTGGGTGGTAGGTGAAACCCCAAAGTGGGTAGTCCTCCAAACCAAGGTCCATGGGGTATTAGGGAATGAGATTAGGGGGTTCAGGGGGGTTGATACAAGGAATTTGGATTACGAAATGTTTAAAATTAGCTGCTCAAATAAGGATAGGGGAGTCCAAGTTCCCTTTCTGTTTCTTGAAGCCCCAAAACCAACATGTTGTAAGACTTGTAACATAACAAATTGCCGGATTTATTATCTGCGTTTTCTCGTGAATAATCAGGGGGCGCTAAATATGACTATGTGCTCTTGGCCGTCTTAATTACACAGGCTCATGGTTTTGTATACCCGTTTGCAGATAGTTTTGCTGGTGTTGAGCTGGATGCTTTGCGTTCTTCGATTGAAGCCTTGAATGGAAGGTTGAAAAGGTACAGTCAGTCTGTGAAAGGCAGGGTGCCTCACTACCAGAAGACACCATCTAGAAGAAAGAGCTCGGCTCAAGATTCTCAGCTAGACCATCTGAAGGTAGCACTTGAGAAACTTTCACTAGTGAACAGTGAGAACTCGAAGAAGCTGAAACTTGTAGAATCAGCATTGAAAGACCGGGAAGAAGAGACAGCTAAATGATATCTGGCTATGACCCTGTTTGTTGTATGTGACATTATGAATTTATAACTAAGTTTTTGATGAAACGTGGATGAACAAATTAGGCATGAGCACATGACAGTGGTCCGACTAACATATTCAGATCTTTACATTCTAAATAAGCCCTTAATATAACAGAATCCACAACACTATCTATTACACCTACCACTACAATTTAAGAGTTTTAGAGCAAATGCAATCACAAAAACGAGGATCAAAGCCTTAGATTGCTGTCCTTGATAAGTGATAACGTTACCTGTTTGTTCACGTCTTCTCTTTCTCAACACGAACTTCCATAGTAACATTTTTGAAAAGAAAAGACGGTCCAATATGTATAGACGATCCATTTGTCCATTCGTAGCATTGTAGGATAGCTGGGAGAACGAGTGAGGCTAGAGAATGAGCACGAGATAAAAACAATAGTGACCAAAAAGAATGAATTTGGTCTAACTAATTGGTAAGCATGTACATGGTGTATCGTTCAATTGTCTACTCGTCGACAATCACCAAAAAAATTGAAGCGTAGCTGCTTTGCTTCAGTTTAGCAGCTTGTTCCCCCAAAATGAACTAATTCTCCTGATCTACTTTTATCTCAACTTCTTCTCTGCTTTTTTATTTGATTTCAACATTGTGTTTTTTCTTCAAATTTCTTTTTTACATCTTTCCTATATCTATTTGATATCGTCCTCTCTTTACATGGCCGCGCCTCGCCGTTGCACATTAAGGGGCAGTCGTTTTTGTGTCCTCGTGGTGGGAAAGAACACTAATTTATCCTTTTCTGCAGGCTCCCAACTGTTAGAATGGAAACGGAAAGGTCATGGATCAGCACTATCTCAAATATAAGACTATTGGTATATGTAAAGTAGTTGACAACGAGTTATGTGAGTACCTGTATTTTGTGACAAGGTGGTGAAGGAATACGGAAACCGACACTCTAGAGAGCTCGTAACCAGGGCACAACCTAGGGCCTCCACCAAAAGGTGTAAACACACCAGGTGGACATGTTGCTCCCGCTTCATTCTGTTCATGTTATATAAGCGCGATCAAAATTCAAAACAACTTTAACAACTTATAAACACCTAGTGTCAAGAATCGAGGGGCACCACAATTTCATCTCCCACACAAGAGTCAAGAGGTCACATGCTCGATTCTAACTAGCACACGCCAATTTTACCTACGAAAAATGAACGTAATGAACACTAATGTTTCATGAACAAACCTGCCATCTCCACGGATTGAATGATCGGGCATCCTTAAAGTGTTCGTCATCCATGTGTACAGCCCGAAATGATGCAAACACTTTCCACCCCTTTGGTATTGTGTAGCCTGTTCATACAGCAAATCACAAATCACTTAATCATACGGTATGTTTTCCTTTTCACGGCTGCAAAGTTCGACTTTTGGGCAAAGAAGATGGACCTCTAATGTGGACATCCGAAGTGGTGCGCCTGAATATGCCTCCTATGATATTCGCAATTCGTAGAGTCTCATTGATCACCTGGAATCGTGGCAAATACAACAATGTTAAAACTTTTATTACCTACATAATCAACCTGACACCTAAAGTTTGGCAAATGTAATAGTCATGCGGGTTGGTATCTATAATGTGGGTAGATCTTACACTCAGCTAGATTTCTTTCAACTTCCTTTTCGCGTTAGATAGCATGAATGCTTAATTTTAAGTGTCAACAGTAGCGTTTATTGAAGAAGTGTAAAAATCACTATCCGTGATTATTTTAGATGTCTAGATGATACAAAAGAAGTAGATCAAACATCATTCTTATGATATGACACTTACACACTGAGTAAAGGGCATGGATTTATAGTCTGCCCAAACCAAGGCTTCATTTTCGCCCTTCTTAGCTCTAATATTCTCCTGCTCTGCCTGTAATAGTACATGCACATCGAACATTAGTCAATGTGCAACACAACAATCACATATAACGAATATTGACAACGAGACCATTGCTTATACACAATAAACCAATGTTTACTTTAACAAACTACGGAGTAATAGTCAATTGATGATGTAATGTGGTAAGATGAAGTATGAAACAAGTCGAAATTCCAATCCGAGAAAAAGGATGAAGAACATACGTACTAAAATGGTCAATGACAACCCGAAATAGAACCAACAAAATGTTTACTACTAATGGAGTTCATAGTTAGCTAGTTAAGCAACAACCGATGCACTTTAAACCATACCCGTATTATAGTTAGTTTCATTAACACGTTCATCTCAAATAAACAAATATCTTTTGTACATGATGAACTATAAGAAGGCGTAACGGCAAGTTTACCAACTAAACCAGATAATGTCCGTCCAAAGAACAGTGACATCTTCAATTAGATTAATTTAGTCTCTGAATGAGGAAAATTAATTATTAGAGAAGGTAAAAAAACTCAAAAAGACACCCGACATAGAAAAAAAAGGACAAGTAAAGAAGATGTACTTTATGTGAAAAGGAAGACAAAGAATTCAACCAAGTAAAAGAGTCAAAGAGCAGTCTGCCAAAATGTAACCTCAAATCTGACACATTTTAACAGCAGACCTCATTAAAGTTGCTTATCAGACAAGCTGCTCCATCCGTCAATAATCCCACTACTCCACAAAGAAAAAACCATAGAATTGCATTTGTCTCTTTATGCCTACAATTTTTACCAATTACTATCCACATTCACACCTTCATTCATTCACTCACAATCGTCGTGCTTGTGAATTGGAGTATTTTCTCTTTCGTGTTGATATGGACTGTCTTATTCATTTTTTTGAGACCAAAGCTTCTCAAAAGGTGGAAATTACATGCACGGTATTTCAAAATGAGAGTGTTGAATAGGGAAGGGTTTCAAATCTCGGCTTTAGATATTAGTCATGACAACTTTACACGTGATTTATACGTAAACATGACATTCAAACTCCTAACTTTGTTCTAACTGAAGAGTATTGAATTCAATTCTCACATATCGTATACCTAAGTTGCCTCATTTTGAGAAATGATACGTTGATGCACTATGTATTAGTGTAACACACACAAGAACATCGATGCTTTCGATGTCTTTATTCGTTTGCGCTATATTGCAAATCAGTGATGCTCTAAGAATCATGCTAACATTCCTCCTACCTACTTGTACACATTTGGAGCCTTGTTACTTGAAAGAAAAGAAAATGATCACGAGTTTATGACATTCACATTCCACATTTACACATTGAGAATCACTTTCCGGGTATGTCCTTGAGGATCCATTTTCATTGCACATTGATATTGACTGGCATTAGATTCCCATTTTCCCAACCAAAGGCACATATAACAAGGTAGAATAAATGTTTCTGATTGAAGGGTACAACGGTCCTTTTAAAGAACAACAAGTTAATAAACACTCACAAACATGAGACATCCCCTTCCTAGACACTAGTAGTTGGTACTTCCTACTGCTAGGCTTAGTCGTAGGCTACTTCTTCATTGTATTCTGGTCCCTATACTCACAAACTCTCTCTGTCTTTCGCCCCACCCTCACGTGGGTGTCCCATGAGCCACATTGTCTACAAGACTCTCTACCTAACAAATCTTATTATCACTTAAAGTTGTAGTCTCAATGTCAGCTATCTTAGCTCGGACAGTTATCGAATTTGTATCGATAAGTGAGGTTTCGATTTTCTTTTGGCTTGAAAAATTCTTATTACTAGGGTTCACAATCAACCTCCCAACACCCTTCTACAAAATGAAATAAACTTTGTTGTCTTTACTTCTCGCAATGATGATATTTAGGTCAAGTTCGTTTCACCTTTGTGATTTAATCCGAGTTCTACCTCGATCAATTCCTTAGACATATAGTGAACTGCAAACTAATCCTATTTTTCAAATCAAAAGTGATTATGACTTGATTAAGTAATCTAAGTTGAAAGCCAAAATGATCATGATAACAAGATTTGATTATACGGCAATAAAAGTATAAACTAGCTTTTCCAATGGTATTTCATGTGCAATGACATGATTGAGTATGCATATGCATGATCTTTTACTCAAAAGCAAAATTGCATATCGTATTGAATAATAGACAAAGAGGATTTTTATAAGATAATAGACAAAGTTACTTTCTACATAAAAAAAATTCTTCTCAAGTTAAGAACATTTTATTTCTAAGCTAAAAATGATGAAAAGAAAAAACATGACGAGGATTCATCCAAGTTACATGGTAGACGTTGGATTAATTAATCAATCTTAGCTTTTAAATCCAAACCATCCAATGTGTTTGGCTGTGAATTCCCATGATAAGATTATGAAGCTTCTTATTAAGGGTCCATCCAATATAATGGCACTCGTGGGCTTTATGGGACCCATAACAAAGTTTAGTTAAACTTGACAATACGGCGAAATTAATGAGAAAGTGACACAAAAGAAAGCAAAGATCATACTCATATCAAGTTATCAACAAGTTTTCTAGTTCGGAAACGGGAAATGGGTCATTCATTCATATCAAGGTTCGCAAGGTTGAAAATTCGTTTAGAAAGAAAAGATCATACCTTAAGTTGGGCAAGTGCAAGAGGAGTCTCGGTTAGGAACTTGACTGCTAGAGTCATTAGTGTTGATGTGGTCTCATACCCGGCCACCAACAAAGACACCAAGAAATCCACTATAACCTCGTCGGAAAACCGCCCCCCTTCCACTTCCTCGTCTAGCAATGCGCCTAAGATGTCGTTTTTTCTCTCCCCTCGCTCGCTCTCTTTCCTTCTTTCGCGTACTACTAATATCAACGCCTCCGCTACTTTTGTCCTAGCCTTTACAGAACATCATTTTACTTAGTATTAGCCATAAGTATAATAAGCTACTCAATATGTGAAATAGTAAGACACGAAAGAAATGACAACAATTGTACGATAAGTTACGTATCATGCAGAAAATTACTACGGGTTATTAATAGTCAAAATATACGATAATAGTGTCAAAGTCGCAACATCATGGATAAACGTAGGGAGTAGTAGATTACTTTGATGGCGCGATTATAAGTAGTAGAGAAGAAAGGTAAAGGAATGGTGAAGAAGCCTTCAATAACAAGTAGATACTCTTTTCTGAGAGACTCTGTCCATTCACAAGGATCAAAACTCGTAAGCTGCTTCATTGTCAATGCAAATGTGATCTGCAAGACATAATCAACACAATTATTAGTCTAATATTATTTCAATCCATACACCAACTTTTTGTCTGTTAAAAAAACTTTTTAACAATTGTATAGTATATGATCTATATATAATGATTTAAATCAACTTAATTAGAATATACTAGGAGCTAAAAAAGCTATACTAGGGAATAAACAGATCATCTGAAATGTGCATTTACTTATTGTTGCCGGAAATCACAATGATTTTTCTCCCTTCACTTTTGACACTACTTCGGCTACTACTCTACAAAATCGTATCTCACCGTACTTTTCTTACAATAAACTAAATTAGAAGAATAGGCAATATTTTGACCGCTTTCTATGACCAGTTACATATATTATGTACTAACGATTGCGCCTAAAATTTCTTCTTCTTTTTAGTGGGTGTCACATGAGCGCCAATATCAACACAGACAAATCCCTAAACTCGTTTCAAAGACCTTACTAGTTGAGCTGACCAACGCAGGCAAAAACCGACGTAAGGAGACACTCCTTTAAGCTTTACTAATGGTAACGTGACCACCCATGAGGCCATGAGGCCTCCCCATGACAGAGAGGGACATACACTTACAAAGTGTTATGTGGACCGTTTGTTTCGAAGTACTAATTCCTCCAAAGTCGTCCTCCTAACATAATAACATTAAGTCGTCCTCTATACTTTTCACATTTTGGTAACCTTTCCGAACACATAGAAATAGCAAAAGAATTTTTATTTTGTAAATATTCTTTAAAGAAAAATAAAAAGAAAAGAAACAAGAATCATCAGAGTCTGCTCTTTGAGTACTGAACTGTCGAGCCCTTCTTTTCTCCCACGAGGGGTAGGTCCCACTTCAAGTTTAATTCTAGGCACGAATGCTCCAATAAATAAGATAGTATAAAAAATAACAATAATGAGAAAAATGTTCCAAAAATACTTTTTGTGGTGCTTACAAAATAAGGTAAAAATCCAAAAAATACATAAAAAATTACCACCAATGTGAAATCCTAAAATCAATGATAATATTTGCCTAAAAATGTCTTCGAACATACCCGAAATACCTAACTAATCACTTCTGCTATGAGGTCTCAAGTTCAAATCTCGATTCCCCGTCCGACAACGATGTTTATGTATGCTACAACTTTATCATGGGTCATGCATGAATATAACTAATCATCACTAACAACAACATACTCACAATGGTTTAAGCCAAAAAATGACAAAAAAAACTTACACATACCTTTTTAGCTTCTTCCATAAGGAAAACCCGGTCGGACCAAGAGTCAAGAATGAACCGGATCAAACGGTCAATATCAACCAAAAGATGATCACGAATAATAGCAGAGTTGGCAAAACTCATAGTAAGAGAGTGCATCCTCTTATGTAAACTCCCCTTCATCAACAACAACGAATGTTTTCCTAATAAGTTCGATATCGAACCCGGGTAACTACACTCGAACAATTTCCCTTCATTTTGTAATATGTACCGGTTCACATCCGGGTCAGCCGAGAATATGGTCGCTTCTCCAAAAATATGGGTCGTGAATACAGGTCCAAACCGGGCGACCCGTTCGTCTATGAAGGGTTCCGGGTTGTCGGTTTTGTAGGCGGAGATGAGTTGGAGGGTTTCTCCGATGAGGGGGAGGCCGTAGTTGCCCGGTGGAAGGCGGTAGTTACGGCGGCGGTGGAGGTGGACGAGGACGAGGAATAAGATGGTGAGTGGTAGTATGATAGATAGGAATAAAGTGTAGTCGTAATCGTAATCGTAAAAGTAGGAGTACGATAAGTAGGAGTAGTAGTCCATGTTTACGATGGTTAGGTTTGGTTTCGTATGTGTTACGGAAAATGAGATAGCGTCACCGAGTTTTATGATTGTGGATGTTTATATGGTTTCGGAAATGGGAAGGGAGGGAAAGAGGGGGTGTTATAAAGAGAGGGGTATGTATGACTATGCACCCACACGAGTGGGTGTGTAAGAGAGTAAGTACGTTTGGACAAAAGAATCTGGAAAATTGAGAGAGTGTGGCCGCGTGGGTCTGTGGGCACTGGGATAAGATGGGAGAGAGAAAGAGGACAGGACTAACGATGTCGACTTCTGTCGGATATTTTATTCGGTTTTTTTAATGTGTATCCCGATTGTAGATGTTTATATTTATAATCTCTATAGAACGTGGTGAAAATTGAAAAGTCGCTTAGATTTTCAACTCGGCTATTGGTTTGTGCTAAATTTATCGGTTACATGTTAATTCAAGTTGTATTTGTACCTTGATTGCTTGATTTGGTGACAAAAACATGTGTTGCAATAAGTTTTCATACGGAGAAATAATATAGTTAGGAATATAAAGAGATTTGTACATAAAGTGATGAAATTTTCTAAAATGAAAAGGTTATAATAATAGACATATACTCCATGATAGATATGGTAGCTATAATTTACCATGAATCCATGATTATATGTTCCCATTTTGCTAATTTTGGTAGTGCCATCTTAGAGGATTTCTTTCAAATTAAAATCGTTATATTTAGTGAAGTTTAATATTTTTGCTGATTGCCTGATTATTAATGATAACGATGAAACTGTTATTACGAAAACAACCTCTGGGTAAATCGATAACGTCAAACACATGATTTCATTTTTTTAGATTGTAAAATTCAACAGGTTGGATTATGAATTGTTTTCAAGTTATCACTAAAAATCAATACTCCGTAATAATTTACAAGAAGTTGGATTATTAGTTTACAGTTAAATTGGTTTGATTTTATGACTTTCATGACTACAAAATTTTTTTTTTTTGGGGAATTTTAAGTGATATCAATCACTGTAGTCGATCATTCACAACCTAGAATATAGATAAAGATTTAGTAATCGCACATTGATATGTACTTAAGGCATGGCATTACCATGCAACAAGGGCACATGTTGTAAAGTACCAAATCGAGAAATAAGTTATATTTTCCCTTTCCGTCGGGCAATGCTACATACATAAAAGATCATAGTAGAATATAGCCCACATATAAGAAAATCGTGAGGTTGATGAATCAATCAAAGTATACTCTTGATTGAATAGTTTAACTGTATGATATTCAACCAGTTTGAGCTTTGGATATGTGAAGTCTCATTATTGAGACCTTATATGATATCGGTGCCAAATTTACAACTCGACTTCCAACTAACCTAGACAGTTCAAAGTAAATAGTTAAGTGTTATACGTCTTACATTGTACATTTCTTATAAAAATTGAGGGAAAGCGTATAGCACGTGTCTAGAGATGATGAGAAGTTGGCCACTAGATAGTAACATATTACATGTTATACAATCGGGTTCCTTTTTCACTCCATAATAACAAGACATTGCGATTATTACATGTTAATCCCACATGGCCTCCATAATAAGGACACATGAATCTTTTGCTTTCGGAACTCCTCCTCCCGTATCTTACCACTAACACATTGCATCATGATTCAATTGTTGCTCAATCCCTTTATATTAAGGTTTATATAAACAATATCAAATTGAATTGAATCAAATTGTCGCATGTTAAAACTATTAAGGTCGAGTCCAGCATATAAGTTGGGTGATCTATATGAAGATTTGTCATTTAAAAGGAGTCGATCACAACTACGAGTACATGTAACATGTCATGCATATAGCCTAATTGATTCACGTACTCTTTATTATATTCCGATAAAAGTGTGTTTTAATATTGTATAAGTGCCCGAGAATGTTCTCTTTACGATTGAGAATGAAATCACCTAGAGCTAGCTGAAAATTTGTACCCCTAGATTAGCTACATGCCCTGTTTCTCACACAACAAGTTTTTGCTGATTTAGATCTAACTTTTTTAGCCCAAACCCAAAGGCTGTGATCACAAGTTGTGCATGCCTAGCTTTGTGCTTTTAGCTCATTTAAGCTGTACCAAACAATATCAACAATTCATTATTCCTAACCCTATTATAACTAGACTATAGAATTAGAGAATAGTGATGTTAAATTAACCTGCCTTTTCATTCTACAGAAATTAAATTAAGCTTTTTAAATAATGTTGATTAATTGGAGACCAGCATAATAACATAGATAGTCATCACTCATCATAATCCACTCAGCTGAAGTATACTTAAGGGATGATTACATATATTTTATTAGGTTATTAGGTAGGTTACCAGTTTCTGCGACAACATAACTACCCATGATTTCTGGAATTCAGGCAGATGGAACAAAGCTTGACTGTATCACTGTATACCTAGCTTGTTATTATGCATTAGCTAGCTACTATGCGTTTTTTCTTCTTCTTTAGAAAGTTAACATTTGGTTTGAGGAATGGACGGAGTATCTACATGACTTACTTGTCTTCCAGGACGTTGCTACGGTCTTGATCATGGAATTGTAACCCTATTTTTTCTAAATAATAATGTTGCACAAAGTTTTTTCTAGTTTGTACCATCCACTTAGTGTGTGCGCGACGTAGTAAGAATCGAACATTTCTCCAAACTTTTAACATTGCTATATATATCACCCCAAGGCGATACTTTTAGTTAAGGAGTACATGTGATCAAGTTTGTCGACTGATCTTTCTTCTATTCTTTCATTTGTTGACATTTGATTTAAAAATATCAAGTATTAGGAGTAGACATCAATACATAGAAAAAAACAATGGATAGATAGAATGAGTGATATATTTATATCGCCCTTTCAAAGATTAGTACACTACTTACTTCAATGATTTGGCCTAGGCCACGATATTAGCTGTGCCTTTCATTAATGACACAACCAAAGGTTGGGGCCAAACGAATTGATATGAAAAGCTTGATCCATCACATTCTAACATACGAAGAAGAAGAAAATGACGATGATATACGTACACATTATGCATGTGAAAATGTGAAATCCACGTTTTGATTTTGAAAACGGTATCAGTTTTATCAAGGTAGATATTATTAATATTTTATTATTGCCGTTGGTTGTCTTGGTGAAATTTTAACTTATTATTTGAATATTAAAAAATGGTACTATAATGAACTAATTTGATTTGATCTGAATCGATATAACGAATCTAATCTAACAAATCTTTGTAATAGTGTAAAAAAAATTGGCCGCCTCTTTCTCTCTCTCTTCCTCTTCATTTCTCTCAAAAACCCTAACCTCTAATTCTGGATTTAGGGGCTACCACCCATCAATTAGATGGTGGTAAGCCCCAAATTTCTTTTTATTTTCACCCTAATCAATAGTTATCACTAGTTATTATCAATAATAACTCGTTACTACCTCCTCGAGAGGGTATCTCTACCACCATTAGGTGGTCTATACTGAGATTTGCGAGACTTCCTACAAGGATCTGATGTTCATTAATTTTGCCATGGCATTGAGATGTATGCTGAATTCTCTTCTACTTGCTGGTGGATCTGCTCATCTTTTTACAAACTACAAGAGATCAATAGGCCCCCTCGGGTCAAGCTGTATCAGGAAGCAGCATTATTATAGAGGGTTTTCGGATCACGAGTCACCTAACATAATGATCGTAGTTTTGTTGAGGTTTGAGTTTTATTTGATGTTAGCGATGTATTTTGATAATTTCAGTACTCGTTGTAGATGCCGTATGGCTAATTATTATGAATGAATTTCCTTCTATTCAAAAAAAAAAAAAAAACTTTGTAATATTGTAAGACATAAGCAATTTGCATTAATTAAATGAATATGGAGATTTTCTTATCTTGAAGTTCATGGTCAATAATTTGGGCACACATATTGAAACTTATAGTACTCCGTATGCTAAATAATAATGGGCTAATACAAACACACGAAGGGGTAAGTTTGATCATCTGGCTGTGTAGGGCCTTTAACATTGTATGCCGCATGGCTTATCAATATATTTTGCCGACACAGTTCATGATCCAAGTCCAAATCGAGGCCTACTTCTCCTCTACTCATCTTGTCTTTTCCCTTTTGGATACTTTCAACCTTTCACTTCTCATGTAGGATTGTGAGGTACACAAGTTTTTTTTTTTAACAAAAAAATAAAAAATGTAATAAGTCATTGTAGCAAGATGAACTAATTACAAAGTTTATGAGAAATTTGAAAAACAAAAGAAAGGAAATGAGGGTGTTTATACGATCTCTATTCCGAGGTATACTGAGGGAGATCTCGATTCTCGAACTCTCAGGTTATTGATTTTGAAGTTACACCCAATGTCCTAAACTTTTGCTCCAATTGTCATGGATAAGATATACCACTACTAGGTCAGTGTGTTTAATTATGTTACGTAATGTGTAGGTATAGTATAAGTAACTACTACTCCTACGTATGTACATTGGTCAAAGTCTACATTTGCTCAACTCTTTACAATACGAGTTGATTTGATCACAAACTAAAACCAATTTAAATTCGCGCATAAGTTGTCAAATTGTGAGTCGATAAACTATACTTGTGTTATACTTTGTTACTAACTTAATATGATAGCATATTAAAACCATCTGGTCAAATGGAGTCATCCACAATTTTACTGTTTAGAATCCACCAGAAAACAACGTAGATGGAACGATGATTCACTCCCCAAGTCCCCGATAAGGCGATAATAACCTTCATTCGCTACATTAGTTCCTCGACTATGTACAAAAATTTAGACCTACGTCGATACACCTTGCCAAAAATAACCATTTCTGAAAATCGAAAATCCAAAATATACCATCGTCTTCGTGTACACGTCTTGTCAGCTTTTACTTGCAAATTAAAAATGAAAAAAAAGGCCATAATAATTAAAAATAAAATAAAAAGGAAAGGCAGAGAGAAAGATTGAGCGTATAAACTGTGAACTTTTTTATGATGTCTTCATATTTTCATCATCGTTCCCTTTGCAAACTTCTTTCACTGGACAGGTATCATTTTAATAATTTATAATTTTAATTTATCAACCACCACTTTCTTTGTATTTTTCTCCTACACGTAATAATTTCTTCATTTTTATTATACGTTGCTTAAATTCCTTTACTATTGCTTCTGGAATTATCTTACTAACAATCTTTGTTTGATCAACTTAAACTTCTTGATCAAGGAATCATTTTGAACTAATTAGAATTGTGTTTTTACTCAGATTGTTGTTGAAATTGGAGAGATATGGGGAGGTTGTTTGTGGTGAATTTGGAGGGGAAGATCTATAGTTGCAAGCACTGTAGGACCCACTTGGCTGCCATTGAAGATGTTGTTTCCAAGGTCTCATCTTTTTCAACTTTTAAGACTGCCCTTTTGATTTTCATGTTGAATTTGGATGATTTCTTGGTTGGTGTGTTGGAGAAGCTTTTGAATAATTTCTTCTATTAATGGGCTTGTGATTGGGCCATTGATGGATCATGGCATTTGTTTATGTGTTTTTATTGGATTATCTGTGATGAATTATTGTTAAACAAGCCTTATCTGGATCATTTCTGATGTATATGTAGAATTAAAGTACAAAAGTTTCCATTTTGGGGTTACTTTTGAAGTTTAGTTTGGTGATATATATAGCAATAATTTACTTTCCTGATTAAGTTTTGAAACTGATGATGTGAATCAAACTTATGGCTGTTTTTGCTAACTCAGTGTTACATTTTGTATTACTTTGATGGAGATGAAGTTGTTTAGTATCGAAATTTGGATGTGTTATGTGCTTTCATATGAATGACGAGATCATTCTCGGTTGCCCGGTTTTAGAGGATTTGAGTTTGTATTATTGCATTTTAATTGCTGGATTCTTTGGTGTTTCGGAAGGGCTTCTGAAATAGAGGTGGAGGCCTTAATTTACTTCCTTTTGATTGTTTCACTGTGTCTGTTTCGTTGGCCTCTATATGTTTGCACGCTTTTATCACAATCTGTCGAATTATGTGTCGTAGTTAGGTCAATCTCTAGAAGGAATGGTTCCATTTACGATTCAATCTATTGAGTTTGATTTTAAGAGAGCTTTTCTATACTACAGAATTTGGGTTTGCTCAAAAGTTGATTTAGCCTTGAAAATTTTAAGCCATCTTATTGGATGTGCTCTGTATTTCAAACCTCGACACCTTGATGGATGTGTGCTGTCTGTCCATGAATCTGTGAGGGGGTGAACATGAACACGTTCATTGTGCTATTGGTGACAAGGAGCACTCATCTAAATGGCTGTCTGATCAGATCAAGTTTGTCACTAGTGTCAGGATCTTAGCATGGGCTAACCTCAGCTTACATGATGACATTATAGATAGTCTAAATTGCAGTAATGTCATTTAGTGGGTTGTTTTGTAAGTCTTGTCTATGTTTTTCCCTCAGTGGAGGAATAAAAGACTACCTTCTTAAAAAAAAAAAAAAAAAAAAAAAGAAACTCAGACCATAGCTTTTCTAGGTCCTAATAAGTTTGATTTGCTCAAGTACAATAAATTTGAATAACTTCAAACTGAGTGAGACTCACAGGACTAATGCCATCAGATGAAAAGGATCGCACTTTGACAGCAGGAGTCATATGAACACGTTCATTGTGCTATTGCTCTGCATTTTCTTTTTAAAGATTCCCAAAGCATTTTGGGAGTGAGGCTTGGTTTGTTGGTTGTTGTATCTCTGTTATAAGTTGATGTTTAGAAGGAGTTGTCCATTGACTGACAACAGTTCTACATGTGTTGTTGATTCAGTCTTTTCACAGCAGGCATGGGAAGGCTTACCTCTTCAACAAAGTGTAAGTTTCCTTAAAGCTCTGAAACTCAGATTATCCTGTATCACACTCCGTAGAACACTTTGAAATAGCAAATGGATACAAGCTGTCATGTATTGCTCAATAAGTTTTGAAATAGCTGATAATGTTTATGATTTATGTGGTTAAATGCCGAATACCTAAAGTCCTAAACATATATCATATATGTTCTTTTCTAAGATTCATTTGCCAAGGCGGTCAATTCTTTGCCTGTTCAGTCTATTCCTTGGCAGCCTGTCTTCAGATCCAGGGCATAGTCATTAACCTTAACATTGTTGGCTGCTGCTCTTTGGCGATATGAAATTGACTTCGTCAAGCTTTATACCTCGAAATTCTTGTCTCTTTGGATTTGTTATGGCATTATGCAATGGGTCAATGATCTAATATTAGTGGATAGGCTTCAAAAGGCTGTTTCAACTTTCAAGTCCCCCCAGTTACAGAGCTTGGTTTTCAGGTCAATGTATTAGCATGACCATGTATCCTTTTTTGCGGTATTTTAGATGAGCCTTTTTGTAGGCAAGAATGTAGTAAAAGCGAACTAAATGTTCGAGTTGTTTGACACTTTGGCAGTGTAAATGTAACTGTTGGAGAGGCAGATGATAGACTGATGATGACTGGGATGCATACGGTGGCTGATATATTCTGTGTCGGCTGTGGATCAATTGTGGGTTGGAAATATGTAAGCTCTGCAGACCATATATCAGAAAAACTCTTTTCATGTGAACACAATTACACAGATAGTTTAGCAGTTAGTTTACTGGTATGGGATGTGTTCTTTCAGGAGACCGCCCATGAAAAGAGCCAGAAGTACAAGGAAGGGAAATCTGTTCTCGAGAGGTCAGTAGATTTGTTGGTTAGGTGAACAACGGCTGTGAAGTAAACTTATCATTTTGAGAGATTGATATGGTTGTTGAAGCAGGTATAAGGTTTGTGGCCCTGATGGTAGCAACTATTGGGCTACTCATGAAGCGCATGTTGGTGGAAGTGATGCGGATGATGCATGATTGAACTTAGATGTATGACAATTATGCTACTTAATCGACAATTGTACATAGCTTAACCTTGGAAATCATTCCATTGGAACTTATGGATCTCTGAATTGTTTACCTGTTGATTCGGCTGCCAGAACGGCTTTCCACATTGACATAAAGAAAACTCCATTGTTGATGTAATTCTTCTTCATGTATTCTATTCAGACTCTCACTGTATATATTATCAATCAAGAAGTTATTCTATTCAGACTGTCACTGTGCTTGTTGGTAAAGTTCTACATGGAGGAACTGACATTTTATTCTTTACCTGTAGTCTAAATATGTAAGGAAATTCATAAATACTTGAGTGAAGTAGAGGGTGTACAATTTACAAGATAAGTCTACCACAGCAACAAAATTTGTACATTAAAAAAAAAATGTAAGTGTAAGACTACAAAAATACAAATTTGAGCAAAACACAGTTCTCAAAAATGACATGTGTAGCTGACAACAAAAAAATTTACAAAACCAAAAAATTTACAAAACCAGACATGGTGCAGACTGAAAAATGAAATTTTCTAATTTTCATCTGTCAAGAAACATTTCCTTCACAGGTGTGCCAGGATGCAGACTGCTCTTTGCCTTCCAGGAACGAACCAGCTGTGCCATGGATCAGCATCTGGTACATGTAAGACAATGTGGGATGCATTACTATGACATCTGCTGTAATTCTAACTCTTGCACCTCTGAGGTCAGGTAAGCAGGTATGTAAACTAGTGAATCTCCGAGTCTGTTAAAGGTCCGGAATGTCTGAGTTTACATCTACATGACCTATGAGAAGCGGCTGACTGCTGCTTTTCTGCCACTGTCCTTGTACTCTGTGCTGATGATCCTTTCTTTTGCCCTATACTTTTTCCTGCAGACACGGCTATTCGTCAGTGTGCAATTGGGCATAGCCTTAAGAAAACAGTACTTGCTCAACGGATTTTGGAGATTGTTATGCTAAATGTCCCACAATCAGATGTTATAGGGATCTAAGACAGTCCTACGGTAGGATTGGATGAGCCATTAAGGTGTTGGGGTGTGCTTTTAATATAAAAGTCACCTCAAAATCTTAAATCCGCATCCCATCCTACAGTATAGCCGTCTTATACAAGCTTTTTGTGTATCAATGTCAAACTAAGAAGCAAATCCGCTATTTAGGCATAGACAGATAGACTGACCTTGATCCTTGCTCGCCCTGACGCTGTTGAATTTCCTCAGAAAAGTCATTTTCTTGTCTGAGGTCTTCTTCTCTGGGATTTCAGTACATACTGACCTTGTATCATTTTTCTGTGTGGAGGGAATCGTGCTGCATTTATTCAGAGGTGAAGGTCTTTTTTCAAGGATTTCTGCACTGACTGATCTTTGTTGGATTAGCGCAGATGAACGATTTCCTGTGACACTGTGAGCTCTCCTCAGGAATGGAGCTTTTTTCTCAGGGATTTCCAAACACATCGACATAGTACCATGCCTGCGCAATAATTGATCATCTGCTGCAGCACCATTATCTTTCTTGAAACTCAGGTATCTGTTCTCAGGGATATCTGAGCATACTGACCTTGTATCTCGTGCTGCAGAAACTGCGCCATCCAGTATATTAGTGTTATCATCTACATTTGATGACATAACCACTTCACTATGTGAATCCCAGTTCTTTTGCTTGATGCTCCAGTTGAGCTTCTCTTTTTCGGCTAGTCTGTAAGAAAACAGCTCAAAAGGGATCTGTGAAATAGAAGTCACATTAACTGTGGCTTCCACAGGAAACTTCTTTGCGAACCCTGCCTCTATATCGCAAACATCTACTTGAGTTATTGATGGTATTTCAGGATGAGCAAGGTGAGGATTCAACACAATCAACCTCTTGACATACCGTAGTATCCTACAGATAGACGCGAAACTTGGTCTTTGAGCCGGGTCTGTTTGCCAGCATTTTTTTGTCAAAGTTGCAAGGTATTTTGGCAACGCAAACGGAAAAAGAGGCCGTTCCCCTGCCCTTATATTTCGACTCATCTTATCACCTTGAAGGTGGCCGTCTTCAAACGGAACCTTCCCAGTCAAAAGCTCAAAGCAAAGCATCCCAAAGCTATAAACATCAGCTTTTTCAGAATACTTGCTTTTACCACTGCTTCCTGGCCTTTCTTGTTCAGTCAGTACTTCTGGAGCATACCATATGAAAGGCAGTGTTTCATTTTGGTTAGGTGAGGAGCCCCTAGAAGGGATTTTAGCGCCTTTCAAACCGAAACCTGAGATTTTTGCCGTAAAGTAGCCCTCCATTGATGAATTCTTTGGCTTAATTAGCACATTTGAGGGCTTCAAGTCACCGTGATAGAATTTCTGGGAGTGCAAATACTCCATCCCTCTGGCAATTTGCAGCATAATATCAACTGCAGCAGGAAGCGAGAAGGGCAGACGCCTTTTTGGTCCGCAAACCTCCTTCACATAGCTGTTGAGATCTTTGCTGATCAGCTCCATCACAAGAAAATACTCATTCTTTTCCTCATCATGGAAACCACAGAAGTACTGGACTACATTGGGATGCGAAAGTGATAGAAGAGTATAAATTTCTTTGTTCAAGGTATTTAACAATGCTGGTTCCCCAAAGAAGTGCCTCAAACAATAACTTTCTCCTAACCACTGTATCTCCTTGTACAGCATTCCCTCACCTAAACGCCGTCTCACCTGATAATCCCGAGACCCAGTTAAGACCGAGGTTGGGTAAAGCGATTCAACACCATTCAGTTTCTTCACGAGCAAGTCACCAAGTCGCTGCTCCTGCTTCGTGAGAGTGCACAAAGATGAAGTCTTCTTCTCCTTGATCATCTCTAGCAGAAACCATTGATCCTCTTTACACACACTATCCAACCTATGTCGAAATTCCTGAGAAATCAGGTATTCCTTCCCATATTTCCACTGAAAAAGCTTTGGCTCATTCCATGTGTTATCATATTTGTTAGAGAGCATGATTCTCCTCTTCTTCATGTCATCTATATCGAGCCCTGAAATCTCTCCGGCTGTTTCAATAGCCTCGATAACAATAGGAAAGTAACACAACAAGTTGTGTATATGATACTCAACACAATCTTGGTTATTATGAAAGTTTATGGCCTTAACCCACCAATCCTTAGTATCCATGCATTGTCTTACATACGCTTCCCCTTCTTTAAACACCCTGTACAGCTCCTTTAACGGCTGCTCTAACGGCTTCCATTTCATGTTCTTCTCTTCTAGTTTCAGGTTCTGCTTAATCTCCTCCGACAATGTATCAAACGCGAAACTAAACATGTCAAACAACAAACAACACTGCCTCTTGTTTATCTGAATGTAGTCTTGCAAGACCATTAGGGCCTTTATGCTGCCTAGACTCTCCCCAATCTGCCTGAACTGCTCCATTGAATTCAGGCCGAAAAGGAATTTGATTACAGCCTCGCCTTTTTATCAGAACAGGTGCTCTCTTAATTTACCTCAGAATTCAGATTACACCCTTCAAATATAGCAAGATCACCACCTGCCCCCTGATCAAGATTTCGGCCTAAGCTTCTCAGGTGTCAATCCTATCACAATTCGCAAATTGTTCACAAAATCAGGAAAACCCGAAAAAGATGACATATATTCATTGACATTCTTTCTGACAGGAATATGAAAATTCAGCAGGAAAACACATAACATGGTATATTGGTTATGCTCAAAATTTCTGACTTATCGCGACACATGACAGAAAAACCGATTATAATAACATATGAGACGAACAGATTAATATAAATACCTGTTGATCAATCAATGTGAATGAAATGCTGATTTCTGCGTACCCAAATCAACAAACAATCATCAAATCTTACGAAGTTGAGACCAAATAAACAAAAGCAGCTGCAGCCTGCAGAAATCCCAAGTTGGTACGTCAAAAAAACAGTCAAATGATACAAAATTAATGTGTTTATGTTTCTGGGATTTCTTTAATGAAGCTTGTCGCAGAAAATCTAGGATAAAAATGTTATATTTGATGTAAGATTTATGATGTTTGGTGTTTAATTTTGGTAACGCATAGGTTGAACATGTCCAACAAATGGTGCTTTTTCTTTAATGTTATTTCTGACCGTTATGTGACAGTTATTTTTCTTAATACTAAGCTGTTATGACTTGGGAATTTCAGAGTTTGGAACTCTTCGTTTTGGTCCTATTAAGAGGATTTCGTACGTCAAGTGATGCGTTTTGTATCTGCTACTATTTTCGGTTGTCAGACTTGACTATGACGTTTTTTTTTTTTTTTTTTTTTTTTATGACAACATTGAAGATTTTTTTTCGACCTGTAGATAGAAGTTGTTCAATGACTTCAATCTCACTCAGACCGAGTTTACGTCAAGCGTTTGGTTTAGGGTCGTCTCAATGTTTTTTCTTTTCTCGTTTTATTATGACCACGACTGTTCTAATAGGAGTTTTACCAAGAAATACATGTCATTAGAGTTTAGACTCCACTATACCGAGCTTTATACAACGATTTTTCTCGAAACTTATTCTACGTAACATAGTCACATTTCCATACACTTTGGAGTTGCATAAAACTTTAGTGGTAAAAGCATGCTAGAAGGAAACCTTATACAACAAGCGAAAATAGGGGCAAAGCCTACTCGACCGAAAAGGGTCTTGAATTTCTTTTATAATTATAACATTCTGTTTATAATTTCTGTGAACAGCAATTTGTTTATAGGGTACCCAAATCTTAAGCGTTTATATCATTTTCTTAACAACAAAATATACCCTCAAAAACCAACTTACAAGGAATTTGTTGCCATAGGGATATCAGGGTAAAATGAACATCCAGGTACGTTTGCTCCAAACTGCACATACATGATACAGCAGAATGAATGGGAAGGGGAAGGTGGTTATTGATTGCAGCTGCCCACAAAATGTTCCATTTTATCGCCAGTATGCAGTAGGACTTCTCATGAGTCATGACACACACACACGCGGAGAGCAGTACGAGACCCCTTACCCAAGAATGAGATTAATCCGCGCTTTGGTTGATGTAGGATTGTTCAGATAATCAGATCAAGCGACAGAGTAAACCATTCTTTCAGAAAGCTGCCTGCCAACGACCTTCATGTATGTTGCCAATTTGATGTCCAGGCTGACTTGATCACCTCGGCCGAGACCTCTTCGCAGTTTCTTCAACGGGAAACAGAAAAGGACAGTCAACTAAACATTCAAGATTGACCAAACCATAGGAACTCCGTATCTAAGAGTAAGAGTTGCGAGTAACATTATTTTCAACTGAATCTTGCAAGCGGCTGACTAAATATTTCAAACCTGGTAGAAGCATCTACATACCTTGTATCTGACACGTTTTCCTCTCAAACCAAGCAAAACATCGCCAACGTCAACAGGAACTGCAGCCTGATCAGTGGTTTCAGGCAGTTCATCATCAGATGATTCAGACTGGGAATTAGTCATGTTTTCATCTCCACCCAAGTTAGCATCATTGGAGTCTCCATCACCGCGATCATTGTACGGTTTGCCCGGATCCTCTGTCAATGACGATGCCTCAATTTGTATCGTGGCATGATCTGAGAGGATGGCATACTGTGTCTGGTCCAGCAATGGCTTGGCAAAATCGTATTCAATCCACCTACAAGCATGTTTGCAGATGTTAGAATGCAATTGCAAAAAGCTGAAGCACGGAAAGTCGGAAACAAAACAATTAGCCAGCCCGAGATCAGTTCTCAAATATCACCAGCCAAAGACACTAGGCCAAAGAGTGAGGCGGACAATTAGAACCTCACACACTATCAAATGCCAAGGAAGAAATACAACACACAATTAAAACCTCACAGACACAGACACAGACACAGACACACACTCACACAAAAGATTAAGAAAAAAAAGAAGAAGAAGAAAAGAAAAAGGCCCTCAGCGTATTGAGAAGACAAAGATCAGATTATTGTGAAGATAGAGTATTGAGAAGACAAAGATCACAACTTCAAAGCTCAGATGAAATAGCGGAAAAGACAGATTCCAGTATAGTGAGTCAGAGTTCAATAAATTTCCACACTGCAAGACTTGGGCAAATTGTTAGAGTCGTGAAGCATGTACTTACTCGTAGCGAAGCGGACACAGAAGTTCTGATGGATTATAAGCAGCTTTATATCTCATTTTCGGGCAGGTGTGAATGTAATACCCAAGATAATAATATTGGAGACTGGGGCAAAGATGTTGGTTCTCTTTTACCCAACTGATTTCTTGTAGCGCTGAGTATTTGCCAAGGGAAAGAAAAGCAAGATCAGGGTCCCAAAATAAATATTTGCTTGACAAGCACTTGGGGAGGATATCTATCACCCCAACTGCAATCAATCGGCCATCAAGTCGATATTGTTGATGGAAGGAGCCAAACCCGCATGGAGGAACAGTATTATCCCTAGTTGGTGGAATATATATCAAGGGTGTATCAACCAGAAACCTCTGGTATGAGCTCTCTGTGACATCATCAGGTTCATCATTGTGCACTTTTGTCTGATACTTTCTATATAAGGCAAACTCTTCAGGATCAAAACTGGACCTATTTAATTGGATCTCCAATTTTCGCTTCTTTCTCTGAGGGCCTTCAGGGATCACATCATCTCCTTTTTTCTTATGCTGAGCGGACGATTCACTAGAGAGAGAAACTTGGGGATTATGTACATCAGAAGGGGCCACCTTCACAGAAGAGTAGAAATTTATGTGTCCGTTGCAGGCTTTCACTGAAAAATCTGGTGAATTCACTAGCTGCTGCAAAGCACTAGCTAACTTTTCCGCAATATCCTTGGGGGATAAATCAGATAAAGATGCATTTGGCTTTGCCTTCCTCAATATAGCACCAATCTGAAACGAAATGTTGCTTGTATACAGAAGATCTTCAGATCCCTCAACAATTCGCCTCTTTTTGGTCGGAGAAACCTTTTGTACTACAGCTTTTGGATATTCCATATCACATGGCAGATCCGCACTCTTATCAAGTGACTGGATAGCAAGATCCATTTGTGCTGATAAGAAATCGAGGAGCTCTTCTTCTTTGCTCTGTGGTTCATTAGTTCCCAAAGATTCCATTTTAGAAAAGCTTGGCAATTCATCACCATGAGCAAATCCTTGCAAGTCTTCAGATTCGCTAGGGAGTTGTTCTTTCTTCCCATCCCATATTCCGTCTATATACCTACAATAAGTCAATAAAAAAATTGATCAGCAGAGATACAAGCAATCTGAATCTGAGTTGGAGCGTATTATTAGGAGACACAGATGGCACAAAGATTTGAAAACTGATAACGGAAAAGAACAGCGGGCTCGATCGTTGAGTAACGTTGAGATAGTGAGAAAGGCTAGCAAACTGAGCTATAAGTCTATGACTCCCCAGGCTGGATAGTGCTTAGGACCTTTTTTTCTATTTTTTTTTTTTTTGTAATTGTAAGATTTCTTTTAAGAATTAAAAAAATACAACAATCCAGCCTAAGGCCAACAAACCAGACCCCGAGTCTTCCCTACTCCAGTGCTTAGGACTTCAGACCCCACTCAAAGTGATTTTTCTTATGACATGAACAAATAGTTCTTAATCGCCAAGCTTAAATCTTCCAAACTTATTCATTCTTAAAAATGCAGCAGTTAAGCTATTTAATACCACATACTGAAATTCAATACCCAGGCTAGAGTAATCTTTTTGATAGTCGTATACTGAAGTTCTGAAACATGAAAGAAGCCACATGTGGCATGAAAATGAAATCTATGCTAATCAAATTGCACCTTTGCATTCTCCTGAATACTCTCTGTTGTTCTTTGGAAGGCTTAAAATTTTCAGCCCTCAATCTTATTGTATACGCAGGGCAGCATGTTGATTTCATTTCAGGTTTGTAAAGGTAACACCCCGATCTTCTCCAACCTTGGTCTAGAAGTTCTGCAAAACGAAGATCAAACATGTGAAAACCCCATGTGATCAACAATGAACCAAGAAGCATCAGACAGGTAGTCAAACAAGAGCAAATATATCACGTATTCAATATGAAATTAGTCCAATTCTTTTGAGAATTCTGCCTTCGCATCACCTAAAAGAAGATATCAAGCCAAAGTCAGCACTCTCCACTATTGAGAGTATCCTTTTTGGCTTGGAAGAATGGAAGGGGAGCTGTATGAGAAAAACAGACATGTCCTACAAGCAAAACCACAAAGGGAACTAGATATTCTTACACGAAGATTAATACAATTGAAGCCATCAATTCACTTCTAGGATCAATCATAAATTGCAACCGGATACTTTATTGTATAGAAGAGCAAATTTGAATACGCAAAGATGAAGCTACAGGTCCAGCCTATTTAAAAAAAAAAAAAAAAAAAAAAACATTGCCCTGGTGCCTCAAAGATGTACACAGCCTTACCCCTACATTGAAAACATAGAAGGCTGTTCCACATGACCCATAATGTGAATAACGACGAGAATCGCTCATAATACAAGTTTACACAGTGATGTGAGTCGTTTTTGCATTATTCCTATATGTTCCAAAACCAAAGAATAGTGTGTATTTTGCTCCACTGGAAACAGGGTAACTAATGAAGCTGGTTAACAAACACAATATAATGACATTCTGGAAAGCCAGATTGCTAGGTCCCACACAAGCAAACATAAAATCTGATCCCGTCAATGGCTCGGAGACCATGACAGTGTGTGATACCATTGGGTGCCTGGAAATCATATAATACCCTATCAGGCTGCCCCCATACTAGATTGACTACAGACTTACTATTCAGGTGATATAGTCGCATAACCTATATGAAGAGAGATGATACATCATGAACAAGAAGTAGTATTCAGTTACTCATAATTTCGTACAGGCACAATTTTCCATTAAAAAGGACTGAAATAATACTAATCAGATAATACGAAGAAACCAACCTTGATAATCAGCAATGGTAAGGCTATGTGCCCATAGACCTGCAACATAAATCACATATTTAGGTTTGATAGAACCAAAATAATGACCAATTATAAGGTGAGCAATGCAATTTAGGAATTTTTGGTTTGAGACATTTATAAGCGAGCGGTCTCATAAGCTTTAACCCATTAGTCTATAAAAGTTACATAAAATTCCAAAGAAACAGAATGGATCCTGATAGATGTATCCACTACAGGATTTCCACCATTATTCACCAACTTCAACAAGTTCCACACATTGGAGCAGAATTACGAAGAAACCATTTTCATCTCTTTGAGTCCCTTTTGAGTCTCCAACAATAGAAGTTTGCATTTATTCATGCCAAATCCCATGTCAACATAACATTTGATACTTGAATCATGTACATCATATAGAACCACTCCTCCAAAAGCAAATAATATCATTAAATCAGCCCCAACTTGTTTAAATTTCCAAAAAAAAATCCATAATAAGATAACACAATTACACCAGTTGCTCTACCAACAGGGGTGGAGCTGCCTTAGGGTTCAAAGGGGCTCAAGAGATCAGACCCGTCATATTTTCAAGTTCTTTAGATATTTCATATTTTCATGAAACTAAATGACATGTCTTGTGATGGATCAGTGAATGTTGTGCTGATGTGATTCAGTGATTGTCATTATAATGCAGTTTGATTTTTCTTTTGTTACCCAAAATTCTTCCTTTAAGTCTCTATTTCTCTATCATTTGTGTTATCTTCAGAATATTCCAACATCAGCTGCCTGATGTACAACAGCTTGAATATTACTTATTTTCATGATGCAAATTATTCTTGATGATGTATCATTAATTCTGCTATTAGCTGCTCTTGCCAAAATTATCCCGCAAATCAACAATTAGACGAACATAAATAAGCCCTTCACCATTCATTTCTCTCTCTCTCCCCCCCCCCCACAAAAAAAAAAAAAAAAACTTTTGTCCTGGCTTCTTACATCATATCAATACTCCAATCGTCAAAATACACCTTGCCTACCAAAATCAGAAGCCAAAAGCAAGAGGAAAGCTAACATTTCCAATGCTCAAGTTCCGGTTGGAAAAAGCTAGAGCATGATACATTGAGTCCCTTAAGAACAGTATACCCTCCTATTACACTCGCCCATTGAATTGTCAAATGTACACGTCGAATCCATAGCAATTAGACAACTTCCTCCTTCTCTGTGCTTTTTCAGATATCAAAAGGGCCTATTTATTCCTTTTACGTTCGTGGATAAAGTAGACGGAGAAAAAGAAAAGGGAATTTGGGGGGGGGGGAGGAGGGGAAGGAACTGGGTAAACAATTGAGGAAAGGGTAGGGAGGGGGAGAGAAGGATCTAGAAAATGTATTTTTGGTTAAGAAAGGAGGTAACTGGGAGGAGCTAATTTCCCTTCCTTTTGAATAGCTTACATCCTACAAACTTGGAAAGATTACAACATCTTTAACCCCAGTGCCTTAAAGGCCCCCGCCATAAGGCGGGGTAAGGGGGGGTCGGATGCACGCAAGCCTTACCCCTATTGAAACATAGAGAGGTTGCGCACGGATGACCCAAAATGAAAATTGCTTCGAGAATCGCACCGACTGACTGCTACTTCACAAAATGAGAAGCACAGACAGTTTTATGAGCCATTTTGCTTTATTCCATTATATCCCAAAAACCAAAGAATAATTAGTCTTTGGCTACAAGTTTCTGGAAGGAAATTTAACGGGATTCAGAATGGCATTGAAGTTGCTGTCAAGGTGCTAAATCCACCGCTATGACCAAGTTGTGAAGCACAGCAGGGCGAATACGGTTTGCACTGAGTTTTAAGTAGTTTCGTCCAAGTTGAGTATAACACATAAGGAAAGCATTTTATTTTAAGACTCAGCATTTCAGAACCTCGAGATGAATACAGTCAACGAAGTGATTATATAAGCTCTACACAAATCCAACTTTCCACTATGACAACATCTTCATTATCACTTTATCAGTACTGCTATTGTCCGATATATATATCTAGCCAGCAAAATTCATTTAGCAGCACACATCAGTTTCAAATGTTCGACCTTTGATCGGAAATATCAGCCATATATAAACTGCCAACCTCATCCCTTTGGTTGATGTATACAGTACATACAGACTGGACTAACTCAACCCTACACATTGAATTACCACATATGCACGCAAAATCCTTTGCAAATACTCAATTACCCACCCCTTCCCCCCCTTCCCTATTTGATCTTGAAATGCACCATGCATTAAGGGTCGAGTTCCACTTGTATCTTTTCAATTACTCCACATTCACACATTCACACAAGTGAAAGTCACAAACACTTGCAGAACAAGCCAATAATCCCGAGACCAAAATGCACACACATCCACTCCACACACACACACACAAATGATCAACTTCCTCAACACTTGGGTGGGAGCCTGATCGTTACACATCCCGAATTCTAATTCGGAGGTCGCGAATTCGAGTACAATCACCCTTATTTAAATGATCATTTCACCCCCCCCCCCACAAAACCCCCACATAAGAATTTTGCCAATCCAAACAGTAAAAAAAATGATCAATTTCGTCAAAACTATAGAATTCAATCAATTTCATACAAATGCAGAAGAATCAATCATCTTAACACAAATTACCATACAAAATAACAAGAGAAATAAAAGTAAAAGAATGGGGTAAAAAAAAAAGTCAAGCAAATATACCGTGAGAAACACTGGAACGGCGACCGGATTTACAGTAACCACAAGAACTTTTCCGTCGTCCGGCATCAACAACAACGCTTTCACCGCCGTTAACTCCACCGCCGCTGCTACTCGCTTCGTTCCGCTTCATCTTTACGCCTCAAATTAAGGGTCAAATACTCAAATCCTTCAAAAATCCAAACCCAATTTGAAAAAAAACAAAAAAGATCAAAACTTTGGGTTCAAACTCCAGAAAATTCCACTTCTATGCCCTCAATTTGGGGAATTCAAATCATCCCATAAATTAAAAAAAACTTTGAATTGAAATTGGAAAACTGAAAAGATGGAAACTTCAACGATAAGTTTTGTAACTTCGACTTGATTATAACTTGTAAGAATGAATGAATCACCCTCGGCTAAATTTGAGAACCCAAATTTATTGAGAAAAGTAAAAAAGTTGGGAACTTCACAGAAAATTATTTAGAAACTTTTTAAACCAAGTGCGATTAGAGTTGATTAAGATGTGTTAAGGGCGTGTAAATCATGATTATTCATGAAGATCAACAGGTCAAGTTTTAGAAAGGGAGGATGGAACATGTGATTTTGTGATGCATAAGCTAAAGAAGAAAGACTCCCTAGTCAAGTCTTTCTTAAAGTATTCGGAAAACTCACGTGGTGTCCCTGAGATTTACCAGTTTGCGCGTGGTGTCCCTATGTTTGAAACTTGTACATTGTGGTGTCCCTGAGATTTGCAAAACGCGGTACGTGGTGTCCCTCAAGCTAACGGTGTTAACTTTTTTCCGTTAAGTGATGACGTGGCGGCCATTTATAAATTTAATTTGGTATTAATTCAATTTTATAATTTCTGAAAATATTAAAAAAATTCAAAATTTCAAAAAAAAAAAAAAAAGTTCCAAAATCAATTTTAATAATTATTGGGAAAAAAAATTCGCAAAAAAAATCAAGTTATATAATTTTAAACGTAATTTTAGTGAAATTTTTTCGAAAATTCTCTAATATCTGTAAACTTCAGTGCACATGGTGTCCCTGAGCTATACACACTAGTGTACATGGTGTCCCTGAACTTTACACACTAGTGTACATGGTGTCCCTCAGGTTTGCATTACATTGCACATGGTGACCCTCTGTTTTTGTTTTTTTATTGCAACCGCTAGTTACAAAAGTGAAATAGCCTTGAAAGATTTGAAGGTGTTTCGAAGGATCTAATGTGAGTGTTCGTTTTGCATCGAGGGCATAGACCGTTTTCCACGAAAAAAACTTACGAAACTGAAGATTCATGGGATGAAATGGAATCCATAAATTTGATTTGATTTGATTTAATAATAATGTTTGCTTTGGAAAGAAGGAGATTTTTACGTATATATGCAGCTACAACGCATTCTTTTGTAACTAGCCGTTGCAATAATAAACTGAAACATGGGGTCACCATGTGCAGTGTAATGCAAACCTGAGGGACACCATGTACAATAGTGTGTATAGTTCAGGGACACCATGTGCACCGAATTTTATAGATATTAGATAATTTTCGCAAAAATTTCACTAAAATTACGTTTAAAATTATATAAATTGATTTTTTTTGCGAAATTTTTTTTCCAATAATTATTAAAATTGATTTTGGAACTTTTTTTTTTTTAATTTTTTTAATTTTTTAAAAATTTGCAGAAATTACAAAAATTAATTTTCAATTTTTTTTCTTTTTTCCAGAAATTACAAAAATGAATTAAACCCAAGTTAAATTTATATCTGGCCGCCACGTCATCACTTAACGGAAAAAAGTTAACACCGTTAGCTTGAGGGACACCACGTACCGCGTTTTGCAAATCTCAGGGACACCACAATGTACAAGTTTCAAACATAGGGACACCACGCGCAAACTGGTAAACCTCGGGGACACCACGTGAATTTTCCGTAAAGTATTTCTTATTTTCCGAGTTTTCGAGAAGAAAATGATACAAGCGTCATTTGTTTATGGGTTTTTGGTCAAACCACATCTATTAAAACTAAAATTTTGTTAGACCACACCTATTATAATTTTTTTTATCAAACAACACCTAATAAGATCTTTTTCTTTGTTGGACTACACCTAATACTAACTCCGTCCATATTTCTGCCCATTGTCGTCCCTTACCCACCCAATGCCGCCCCTAGCCACCCACTACTGCCCCTAGCCACCCCACTACCACCACCACTGATTTTTTTTCCCCAAATCTGATTTTTTGCTTCAAAAAATTCCCCCCAAAATCGATTTTTTGTCCCTATCTTTGAATCTTTCTCCCCTTTCTCATTTTAGATTTCCCCCTCTCCATTATTTTTCTACTTTCCCCAAACATTAAAGAAAATCCTATAATTCACCCAAATAACCCTATATTGTACCAATTAAGATTAAACTAATTCGAATTTTGGGTAGAGTTTATGACATTTACAAAGAACTAACCTTTAGCATGAATTCATGTTCTTGAGGTAATTTCAATGCTTTTAATAATAAAGTAATTGACTATGGGATCAATGAAAGTGTGATGAGCATGATGATGGTGGAAGATGAAAGATGGAGAAGAAACATGGACAAGAAAGGGGGATGTGAAGATAGATGGAGGGAAAATGGGGTAAGAGTGTAAGGTGTAGTCTAACAAAGAAAAAGATGTATTAGGTGTGGTTTGACAAAAAAAATTATAATAGGTGTAGTTTGACAAAATTTTAGTTTTAATAGGTGTGGTCTGACAAAAAACCCTTAAAACCCTTTGTTTATTCATCAAGATCGGAAATAAAACTTACTAGGTTTAAACCCGTGCGTTGCACGGTTAAAATGTTATATCACACGTAATAATTATTTCTTTCTTTTTTGAATAACGGTCTAGATATTATGGTGATCGAACAAATGTGGACTCTCTCTATGCTGCCCAAAATCCTTTTGTTGGAAAACCCGTGCGCGGGACACTTTGTCATATTTCTATTTATTAATTAGTTTATCTCTAAATAAATGAATTATTATGAAAATTACTGATCGAATATATGTTACTTATGATGTCTCCTTATCTCCCTACATCATTTATGTCACTTTATGTTTATAATTCTCCATTTTTCCCAACGACTAATGCATATGATCGATATATGTCAATCAAATTCATGTGTTTTTTTATAAATATGCGTAAATGGATTTTATATTGAAGAACATTTCGACACGAAGTTAATGATACATATATTGTAATTTTCTTATATACGTTGCCCAATTAAAACACATGATATTGTGATTCATGTAGATAGATTTATGTGAGCGTTTTATAAAGATTGGACTTTATCCGTACAAAATATTTTAAACCAAATTCACTATAATCTGAACATTATCTTCTCCAAAATTATGAGAAAATTTTATTTCTCTACGATGTATTGTGGTAATTTCTACATTTATAGACTCGTCGTATGCATTTGTCAAAAGCCTCTTAACTTTTCAAAAATATGTGTAAATGGATCTTATATTGAAGTACATTTCGATACGGTCTTAATGATACATGTATCGTAATATTCTGATATATGTAACCAAAGTTATAACAAATTTTATATGTTTCATTTAGATAACTTTATGTGAGAGTTTTACAAATATTGGACTCTCTCTGGGCATTTCCTCATTTCTAGTGCATTGTGGGAATTTCTTGATTTATAGAGCACCGTATGCATTTGTCAAAAACCTCTTTTATATATATATATATATATATATATATATATATATATATATATATATATATATATATATATATATATATATATTGATTCGTATTATGTATAGGCGATTTTTGGCAGTTTGTGAGACTTAACTCTACACGGAAATGTTATCGATGCTAAGTGAGTTATAATGTGTGTTGTTTGGTTCCGTTTCTTGTGGTTGTAGTGGATATACATGAGGTAAAGTGTGAAGTCTTGAAAGCTACTCGTATTAGGAATGTGAACTATTTCAGACTACACAACACAAGTGATTGATTGACCATAGTCTATTTTAGAAAATATGGTTGTATAATGATTTTTTGATTGATTTTGATTACAAGTTACTTAGACCATTGTCCTCCAAATTAATTGAAGTTTGTATGTGTAAAAAGATTTGGTTGTGTTATGAAATTGGAGCATAACAAATACGATGGGTGAGGCAATGAGGTAAACTAATCGACTAGACCATAGATTTGAAATTGAATGGAATTTAACTCAATATAAGTAATTAACCTTACAAAAACAATTAGAGTATTACATGTAAACGAGTTAGTACTATACCGATTTGATAATTCTACAAGAGTATAACAACATCCGTACAAAATTGTAGTGAAACATCCTAGAAAAGAAGAAGAAAAAAGGGACATGTCATTTTCTCAATATCGTACATTTTATTTTCTTAGATTGATTGTGAGGTTCATCTCCTCGACTATATGAGGCATGTTTGTGGAATGTGGTGTATGTCATAAGTTTTTGTGTGCATATTATGGACCATAGCTATTTTTTTTTTTGAAGGAAATGGACCATAGCTATTTAATGGCTATAAGAACAATTAGCCGAAATATAAATGCCAACAAATTTTAGTTTGACCCCAATAATGACGGGGAATACAATTCTTTGACCTTTTGTGGATAACATGATGATTTATTTGGATTTTGGGTCTTATTTCCCTTTATGCAATTGGATTATTAGATTCACTAATGCACAGTTAACCACTTCGACAAAGTAAGAATCGAATGTCTTGTATCTATAATTATTTCCTGAAGATTGAACTATTGACTAAAAAAAGAGATATTTGCATCCTAAACACCATCAAATTTGCGTTAATTATTATTAAATGAATTGTGACAAGTTATACGAGATTGAAAATCAAATAAAAAACATTAAAAACAATAACGTTACTCAAAACATATGTTATAACCAAAAGGTAGCAACGAAACTTAAATCCATGTGTGATTAGAGCTCCATGTGTGATTAGAGACCACGGATGTAATATAACGAAACAATGTACTAATCAATTTACTACATCATGAACTAAAACATTATTAATTCATATGTGAAATGCCTTTCAGTTTCACAATCTGAGACGGGAGTAAGTTATAAATATACGAGGGTGACAAGAAACTTCTTAAAAATTTAGTTGAGTAGAAACAACAACTCAATTTCTTCCCACTTAAATTCATAATCATACCTAAACAAAATAACAAGTCAACAAAGTCTAGTATATACGAGTAGTACTCTAAAGACCACAACATGGAGACATCACCACTTCTCATAATTTGTCCGGCTCCACTATAAAATTACGACCAAAAGGAACCGAAATATTCAGAATCCAAACTTCAAAATAAGTCAATCATATAGATTGCATATTAATATTCAAGATTTTCTTACAAATACAATCTTAAATACCAACTTCGACCCCGATTACTCATATGAGTAATAATAAACGCTGATATTTCAATATATTCAAAAATTCAAAAGTGAAGTTTTGCCCCAATTGTCTTGAGTCTCGAGTTGCACAACAACAACAAAGTGTCATAAGTCACAAGGAGTAGTAAGTACAGTACTTAACTTTAAAAATTGGGTTAGCTTACCTGTCGTTTTATCCTCTTAATAATAACAATCTTTCTCATCAAATTTTGAACTGTTTAAACTTGAATTAAAATCCAAACAATCTTTCTTTTTTATTTTATATTATATTATTATTTCCTTTTTTCTTTCCTCCCTCCCACTCCCACTCTCTCTCCTCTCTCCTCCATTTCAAACACTTTCTCTCTCTTATTATCCCCACTTTCTCTCTCCTCGATCTCTCTCTCTCTCTCTCTTCAATGGCGTATCATTCAAACTCCTCCACTACTCCCTCAGAACCATTCTAACCCCCTCTCAATCTTCTCGATCAAGCTATCTTCTTCAGCTATCTCGCTGAGCAAATTAAATCACCACTAACGTAAACTGAAACTTGTTCAATACTGTATTTTCCGCCATTGGAGTGGAGCTCGAATATTAGATCTTTCGTGAAGATAAAAAGCTCAAGATTCAATTGGCGGCATTGCGGTATCTGGGTACTCGACGAATTTGGGCGGTTTTTTGAGTTGGGGTGGTGGTTGGCAGGTTGGGTTTGAGCTTTTGGGGGAAGTGTGATAAACAAGCTAGGGTTTTTAGTTTTATATGAATAATTACGCGATGAATCGGAGCTTCCGAGGTAGGGAATCGTTAATGCCGTCGATAAGACAGAGTGTTCCGCAGTTAAAAAGTCTTCATTCGACGAGAGAGAAAGAGGATGATTTGGCTTTGTTCCTCGAAATGCGTAAACGTGAGAAGGAAAAATCCGATCTTCTTCTCCTTAATAACTCCGACGAGCTTGATGATTCCTTAGGTATTCCCCCAAATTTCTTGTCTTTTTGTTGTCTTTTGAAAGTTTTCAGTGTTCGTTGACTTAACTTTGATATTCTTGTTGTTTTTGTTGGTGTTAATGATGTTGGTGTTGGAAGATTTAATTAATTTGTGATTAGATTGACTTTATTTAGGATGGGTTTGTGTTGTAATGCTGTAGAATCGTGAGGTATAAGTTTTGTGTGTGATTGAATTTTTGTTTGCAGTGTCGCAACCGGGAAGTTCGCCTTTATTTAATATTCCGACGGCTACTCCGGCGAGGAAAACTGGCCCTGATGATTTTCTTAACTCGGATGGCGAAAAGAATGACTATGATTGGTAATTGAACTTCCTCGAGCATTGTTTGTTTTGCAAAGTTTTGATCTTTTTAGGTTATTGGTTAGTTAATTTATGATTGGAAGTTAGTGTTGAGGAGGATAAAGATGGTAAGTGTGCATTAGTCGGTTTAGGAATGCATTTTGCTTAGGGTGATTATGTTAGATTTTGTTATGGCATTTCGCGGCTGTTTGACTTATGGGATAGTTATATTTGAGGTTAACAAACTCGTAGCATTCTTAGAAGAAAATATAGAAATGAGAAAGGAAACCTATAGCATCCTTATCGACATGCTATCTTAGTTGCTTTTCGCTTGTGGATGATGCCCCATTGCACTTTTATGTGGGTGTGAAACAGCATATGGAACCTTACTTACCGTATTTAAGATAAACTACTACATCTCGATCTTGGAGTGTAATTTATATGTAAGATGATTTTTGTGAGGCATTGTCTTACGTATATCACTGTCTTAAACATACGTTCTAAACAATTCAAAATAAGTAAGGACATAATATTCCACTTTGTAAATAACTTAAAAGTGGAGCTTATAGAGGATTAGAGATGTTTTCTAACATGAGATAATCTCTTAACGGTTCCATATGATGGTTTATGTGAGCTGACCCTTATTCACTTTGACCTTAAGAACTCATAACATTCTTAGAAGAAAATATAGAAGTGAGAAAGGAAGCTTGTATCATCCTACCCGGCATCCTATTCAAGTTTCTCTTAGCTTTGGATAATGCCCCATTGCACCGTTCTGTGGCCTGTGGGTATGAAATAGTTGATGGAATATTAGTTTGGGTATTTGGGATTAATACTATATGTCAATCTGTAGTGTGATCTATATGTAAGATGATTTTGGGAGGCATTGTCCTGTGTATATCACTGATCTGAACATACGTTCTAAATAATACAACACATTGAAGCACGTGATATTCAATCTTGTAAATACCTTAAGAGTGGAGCTTATAAAGAATTAGAGACGTTCGCTATCATGTAATATTCACATATGGTTCTATATTATGGTTCATGTTAGCTGACTCTAAATCAGTTTGGTCTTAAGACTTTTTTTGTTGGCTATCAGGGCTTATTGTCTTAGCTAATATGCATCTTTCTCCCCATTGTTGTCGGCTTGTTGCCTCATGCAGATGGAAGTTAAGGTGTACATTTTGTTTAGAGGGTATATATGAGAATCAGGATTACATTTAAGCTTCAATATGTAGCTTCTACTCCTGCCCTTATGCTGTTTATTTGTCTCTTTGAGTGACCGTTGTCCAAAATTGATTGTGGAGAAAACTAATTGCTTATGGTTGGAGCTTTTGAAGTGACAACGGGTTTATAAATTATAGGAGATCGGGCCGAAGGTAGAACATGCTGTGACCTTTATAATTTATAGGAGATTTTAGCTACTAAAAGGTTGTTACTTCAATGAAAGATAGATTGAGCCCTTGAGGACCTTCGAGTTGCCTCACACTCCAAAGTGTAATGTAACAGAAATGGTAAATAATATTATGAATACATCGTTGCGGTCCGTTTACTCTGGTATATGGGTACTGTCGATGTGGGCTGTTCTATTACAGGCTTACAGGTTATGAAATTAGGATATCTATAAACCCTGGTAATTACTAGCGCCTTTGAGTCTTGACCTTAATGGAAAAATCTAGGATAAACAAAAGTATATCAGATTAGTGGTTAAATGTTGAATGATTGGATGTAGATCAAAGAAGTTACAATTCTATATTTGGCCCTTTGTGTCTGTCTTTGTGTGTGTTGGTGCCTCGGTGGGTTGTGGGGTGTAAACGGCATTTTGACAGGGTTTCACAACATCTTGTTAGCATTTTGAGAAGGAAATACAGAAATGGAAAAGCAAACTATGCCATCCAAATTGAGATGCTATCACAGTTTCTTATAGTCTGCGCATAGTGCCCTATTGCACCTTTCTATGTCTATGAAACAGAGTATGCGACATCCCTACCAATTGGTATTTGAAATAGAGCACAGCTCAATCTGAAGTGTGGTTGATATGAAGCTGAAAATTGTGAGGCATAATTATCACTGATTCTAATAACATTCTAAACAATAAACTGAAGTTTAATTAGAAGTTATGCTTGATTCTGTATTATTGACCTCTAGGGGAGCCTATGAAGGATTCAAGGTTGCCTCTTTTTTTTTTTTTTTTTTTTTTTTTCAAATCTTGAGATTTGTTTTTCCCTAGATCATGGTCACCAGTCTTCTCATAGTTGTTGCCTTAGGCTTGCCTTACATTGAAAAAAGTTAGAAAAGAAACATCTTGAGAGTCAGGAGTTGGATATCTTTGCGGCTCCAAGACATGTAGCTCCTGATTGTGCCTTGTTTTCCATAACTTCTTGGGAGTATTCAGTTCTCCTTTGATTTGTCTTTCCAAGTGGTGTGTGTCATTATTGCTTCCTTTAGAGGCTTCTGCGGAGTGGCCATTGCTTTATGGCCAGTGCATTTAAACTTCGAAGTGTACTGGGTTATAAAGTTGGAACATCTTCAAACTTTTATCAAATCACTTCCTTTGATTATTTGGAGCAGCTGAGGGCTAATCCTCAGATTAATGGATGAAGTACGGAAATGGTTGATGATCAGCAATGAAATTTGATAGAATATCTCTGTCCTTTTCTGGTTGTCAGTGTGTGTGCGGCTCCCTCACCTTTAATGTTACTAATTTCAAAATAGTGTTCCTAGTTTCTACTGCTTCTTATAACATTCTCTCTTTTGCTTCAGGCTTCTTACGCCTCCTGGTACACCTCTCTTCCCTTCATTGGAGTCGGAGTCGAGGAAAACCTATATGGATGAGGGAGATGCTCCAAAAGCGCAACCTACCGTTTTGAGATCAAGAGTAAGAAAACTGATGCCATATGCTGAGTTAGATTATTTATCTGAACAACTAAAACACTATTAATGCGTTCTGTGCTTGGTGCAAAAAAAGTTTGACCTTTCGTGTTTGGAGGCTGATTTACTGTTTTGTACCAGTGGTCATGATGCATTGAGCGATAAATAGTTTTCTTCTTATCAAAAAGTAGGGTATGATGTTCCTTGAGGACATGAATACAATATGCTCATCATCCTTTAATAAATGTTTTGAAGGTTGAATCAAACTGCTCATTCTCTCTAGTTTTTGTGTAATGTGGATCTCCTCTGTAAGGAAGATGAAGATGTTAGCTTTAGTTAGTATCACTATCTTGCTATGTACACTGCTTAATGGCTGGGTATGGAGGAAAAAATGTTCTCTCTTATCTTTTTTTTTTTTTTTTTTTTTTTTTTTTTTTTTTTTTTTTGCGTGTGTGAGTGCTCAAACGTCTTCTTTCTATTATTTGTTTAAAGTTTTAATGTTTTCCACTTGTTTTACAATATTTTTTAATCCTTTGTTTTCCTTTCTTTGGATCCTTTTAAACGTAATTTAACTTAAATGACACCCCGAGACGGTTACTTATGACGATTCATTTTAGCCGACCCCTAATCATTTTGGGAATAAGGCTTGGTTGTTGTTGAGTGGTCCAGTCTTAATATGTGATTTATCATCGAATAAGAAAGAGAAAAAGGTGGAAATTGAGGGATAGCAATCTCTTCTTTTAGGGGAACAATAGACTCATAGCACATTGGTGTCGGGGGTACGTAATTGGTTCATCACATAATTAATCCACTAACAAGAAACATAGTAAAACAGGAAATTGTAGAAGTACGGATTTTCTATTAGTAAAGCAACTAATATGCTTACATGTTTTCTAGGATCTATTCTATGATTTATCTGCTAAGTTCCGCATGAAGGGGAGGAAAGATTTTGAGCTTTCTTCTTGGTTTAAGACTCTGGGTTCATTTCCGTAGATGATCTCTGCATAGCCAATTGATTTGTGCTAAATATTAACATTTTCTATGAATGTTTGATGTAGTTGGCGAACTCTCAGTTGGAGACTACAGTGAGAAGTAACTTGTTGCCAAGGCAGCCTTCTGCATCCACAGGGTTGACCTCTTCAGGTTCTGGTATGCGGAGGCCTTCTTCATCAGGTGGTCCAGGGTCAAGACCTCCCTCATCAGGTGGTCCAGGGTCAAGACCTCCTTCATCAGGTGGTCCAGGATCAAGACCTGTGACACCAGGAGGATCAAGACCTGCAACACCAACGGGCCGCCCTACATTAGCATCTTCTAAATCTTCAAGACCTTCTACACCAACTTCTCGGAGTACTCTTCCTTCTGCCAGGTCTGCAGGTCACTCCTCTTCATCCAAGCCCACTGGTTCATTGTCAACGAGGTCCACCAGTTCCATGCCGTCTACCAGGTCAGCAGGCCCGTCAAGATCATCGACCCCAACGAGGTCCACAGCAAGGCCTACAGCCCCATCTGCGGGACCATCAAGATCTTCTACTCCAACAAGGTCAACTGCCAGAACATCAACACCAACAAGGTCCACTGCAAGATCTTCAACCCCTACAGCCAGGCCTACTGTTCCTACATCCCGACCTACTTCTAGGGCATCTACTCCAACTCGTCGACCGTCCACACCATCAAGTTTGCCCAGTGCCATGTCTACTGCGTCTCTCAACAAGTCATCTTCCTCATTGAGTAGTAAATCAGGGTCTGGTCCACCTAGGAATCCGGTGGCTTCACGAGGTACATCGCCCACCGTCAGATCTAGGCCATGGAACCCATCTGAGATGCCTGGTTTCTCTTTGGATGCTCCACCAAATCTGAGAACAACCCTTCCTGATAGACCCCTCTCAGCTACAAGAGGTAGGCCTGTAGCTCCATCTGCACGATCTGCGTCTGTTGAGCCCCCTAGTAATGGTAGACAAAGACGGCAATCATGTTCTCCTTCTAGAGGCCGAGCCCCTAATGGTCACACCAGTGGTAGCTCTGTGCCTGCAGTGAGCCGAGCTCATTCCAAAGTCAATGATGATGTGAGTCCTGTAGTCATAGGAACAAAGATGGTTGAAAGAGTCGTTCACATGCGGAAATTAGCACCACCAAGACAGGATGACAGGCATTCACCTAGCTTATCAGGAAAGTCGGCTTCTTCACCAGATAGCTCTGGGTTTGGACGCACGCTTTCTAAGAAGTCTCTGGATATGGCAATACGACATATGGTAGGTGCAACAATCTTCTTTCTTTTTGTTTCCCCCCTCTTTGGAATATTATTGAATAGTATGCCCTCCAATGTTTACTTCTCTCAACCGCATTGATTTGAGAGCAAATGTCCAATATGATTCTACCTTTTATCAGTCCTCATCAAGATCTTCAGATTTAGAGATAAATTTATGGGAAGATTTAGAGGTAAATTTATGGGAAGTTATTTATCATTGTTTCAAATTTTATCTGTCCTGCAGGATATAAGGCGAAGTATCCCTGGTAACTTACGGCCATTGATGACGAAAATTCCAGCATCCTCCATGTACAGCGTGAGGTCAGGGCCTACAGGTAGCAGGACTGCTAGCGTTTCTGATTCTCCCATTGCCACCAGTAGCGCCAGTTCAGAGCACAGTGTCAATAACCATGTTATTGCCTTGGATGGGCATGGCAGTGAAATGGAAGATGATCTCACTAGTGAACGAAACGGCCATGCTTCTCCGATCAGTGTGCATGGTAGGTGACAATGCAACCCTTGTCTACCTGATCGTGTTTTATGAGCTAGTAGTTTCTTTACATTTGTAGGCAGTTATGGTGTGTGTAAAGTTATCAACTATCAAGCATCATTTGGATTTATATTAACAACAATGAATTGTACTATCAGAAGCCAGAACATACCTATCTCATGTAGTCTAATTTAGACCGTGTCAACTACTGATATATTATTAGGAATATTTGTCTAATACGGGGTACTATCTTTTATTTACAAAATTACCGGTGTGAGATACTCTCGATTTTTTTTTTGCCGTATCCACGACGTGTTAGTCAATTGTTTGACTTTCAATTGACTTTTCATATAGTCTTTTCCTCAACAAGTGTTGGATTACTATTTTGCTCTCCCTCCTTTCGCCTCTCACTTTCTTTAATATTTCAAGTCATTCGAAGTTCATGTGACGTTCTATTCAGAAGTCTGCAATCGCATATTAATTGGCCTGAAGTTTTGGTTCGGCCGTCTGGGTTTTTCCGATTGAAACCGAGATTGAAATGGACGTGAATTTATACATTTTTCTAACGTCAATATTATGTTGGCTGGTTTTGCACCGTAACTTTGATCTTCATTGTTGTTCCATAATACACAAATACATTAAACTCCGTGTAATTTCCATGCCTTTAAAGAGAAGAAGTATTCATGGCCAAAAATGCATTGTAGTTTTAATAAGTGCTACGGAATATTTGTGTAGAAAGAACAAGAGTAAAACATGTACTCCCTCCGTCCCAGCTCAAACACCCCATATTCCATTTCGGGACGTCCCACCTCAAACTCCCCATCTATTTTGGGACATATTTCTCTCTCATACTTTTATTAAATTATTACACCCTCTCTCACATTCTCTCTCCTACTTTTATTAATCCTCACATTCTCTCTCCTCCTTTTTCCTAATATTACCCCACTCAACATACTATATCAAATTTTTTTTATTCCACTACAAAAAAGGTTCGGGGTGTTTGAGTTGGGGAGGGAGTACTCCGTAAAAGTTCTTCTGTTTATGGAATCATGAGTTATCTACCATTCTAGTGTCTCAACTTTCAGAAAACCATGAAAATGGTGTCTCTGAACTTTGTTTGTTGATTTTGGTGTCTCCATCCCCCTTTCCGTACAAATGCCGTTAGTGTTAGGTAGTTTGGCAAAAATCAACTCTCTGTCTCCCTTGCTGTGTCCCCTTGCTCATTTCTATCTCCTAGACTCTCATCCCTATCACCCACCACCACCACCACCACCACCACCACATCATAATCCATCTCAAATCTCAATATTCAAATACGGAGTAATACATGTTATCAAGATCAAGTTTACCTTCTATTTTTTCTCTGAATTCATCAAATAACCCCTTTGGTAATTAAACCATAGTTTTGGTGATTTGGGCTTAGTTTGATCTCGTCGCGGCGACAGTAGTGTTGGGTCTTCACCGGAGTTTCCTTACCGACAATTCGTGAGTCTTCACTTTTCTGACCAAGGTTTTGTGATTTGTAATTATGGAGAACTTGGATGCACTATTGATCCATATTTCATGTGAATCAATTAAAAAAATCTCCAAGATTTGTTGATTTTGATTTGGTCTAATTGTATTGGAGTGAGAACGACCACATGTGAGCTGTGGGATAATATCCCACATTGGAGAAATAGAAGACTGGAGACTAGTTGGTTACTCCTCATATTGTCAATTGGTTTTAGGATGAAACCTCACCAACTTTTGAGCTAGTCTTCCATTAGGGGGACGATATTAGCCCATGATGACTTTTATTTGATTTTTATGTGAAATGATTTCCAAGTGAAGTTATTTGATTTACAAGTGAAATGGTTTTAATTAGTTAGATCATGTGATCCTCGACTGCTGTTCTTATTTCCTCCAATTTCCTTCTCTTTCTCTCTCAAAATTAAGCTCAAACTTGTTACAGTTCTACACTTTTCGTAACTCTGAAGTTGTATTGGATTTTTCAGATTTTACGAAGATTCAATTTCTTGGCAGTTTGATTGATTTTTCAAGAGCACACTTTTAAGAAACAACAAAAACCCATTTTTCTATTTTCCAGTATAATCCTGCTCATTTGATTTGGGTTATACTGGGTACTTTGTTTCTCGTATGGATTTAATGTTTCTTGGCCTGACCATGAATATGATGATGAGATGAAGGATGAAGAAGATGAATTTATGATGATGGTGGGGGAGATGACGGTGATAAAAGTACTTAGGAGAGAGAGACATAAAAGTATAGGGCCGGGACATACACGGAGTTGGATGAAGACACCATTCTCACCAACAAATGGCCAAGGTCTCAACTACAACTTGTCAAGAGATCTCAACGGTTGGAACACATAACTCCAACCAAATGTTTCTTTATCAACTGAAATGTCACTATCACCATCAACTGATTACAAACTAATTTTAGTAAGGAGCAAACTCACTAGAAAAGCTTGTTCGTAATTGTTTCACACACAATTTGAATATACGAGAAAGAAGAAAAACTTTCACATTTATCATAACCAATTTCTAATAGTTTTACACACAATTAAAATGTACAAGAAAGAAAGAAGAATCTGTCAACATACGCGTTCCCAATTGAATTGTACATAAAATTTGGGATTAATCACATCAAAGGATTACAACCTAATTTAAGATTTAAATTACAATGAGAATATGCTGGAGCATACACATAATTACAAGTCTACCACTACAGTACCAATTTTAACGACAACTAAACACATACGCAATACTCATAAGTAATTTGCTGTACTGCTACTCGATGTAGTGACTCGTTATCTCACCAAGAATTCTGAACCACCCAATATTCTCTTCCGTGGACATCCCAGGTCTTTAATATCTTTTCAGTCTCTATTTCTACGGTTTTGATTCTTTATTTTCTCATAACCTTTTCTAACTGCTTAAACGGCATGATATGAGTCATCCTTCTCGTCAATGTCTCCCTCCCCATCATAGATTTCCTGCAGATCTATCTCACCAAATCTACTTCTTGGATGGTGATGGAGAACTAGTGGGTCGTCACCTTTGTTGGTGACACCCACAAAATCATTGGTTGCTGGCGGCGTTGAGAATATGGTCGACGTGTACGAATGTCTAGCTGTTTTTCATTTCTAGATTACCGCTAAAGTCACCTTATATAAAAGATCTTGTAAGGTATTGGTTGAATATTTCTGGTTTTCTTAAATGTGTACCAAACTTACTGATTCGAAGTTTTCGAGCAAAAGGAGATAACGATTTCTAAACAGCGAAATACAATTTCTTAATCAAAATTCAGATCTGAAAACATACTGATTCGAATTACCAGAGAAAAATAACAAATGAAATAACAGATCTCAACAGCGTAACTGACACATGAAATATCCAGATCTTAACAACATAAAAACTAGATCAATCGCAACATGTCAAAAACATCGCAAACATCACATTATAATAGAAAAGCAATATTGCGAAGAACGAATCATCAAAAATTGTAGATAAAAATTTAGATCTGAAAACTTACTGATTTGAAGTTTCAGAGCAAAAGCAGATGAAAATATACTGAACAACGAGATACAAACGCGTACCTACACACCAAAACACAAACAAAATCGAGAACAAATATCAGATCTTGAACGCAATTCTCTACGACAAACATCATAGTCCTGAACGAATTAGAATTGTACAATGTAGTGTCATTTATGGTGCTACACGATGTTACATGTCATTTGTGTTCTTAAGCTAAATTGGTCTCCTAGAATTGACCATTAAAATTAAAGCTTTACTATTAAAATTGAAACTTTAGGTTAAGGGATGCATGCCCGAAAAATGCTCTCCTATCTAACCCTTAGGAAACGTTTGGCAGCTCTTTCACTATCACTCCGCAAATGGCCAAATCTTGTTCAACAAACTGTAAACATAAAACCTTTACTTTTACTACTACCATTCACCCTTGCGAGTTGTCCTAGACGGATTCAGTCATTAATAGTGTTACCGATATTGTCAACATTTTAATTCTGTGAATATGAAATCTTCGACCCATGTCATTAAACTTTTGTACAATGCGATATTTCTGAATTTTCATACGCGCTTGATCGAATATGTAGTTTTCTTCGATATATTTATAGCTATGATTCAAAGAATAGAAGGGCCCTAGTATTTGTTTCTTGCACAAAGGCCTCAAATATTGAGAGACGCACCGTATGTAGAAAATGATATAACAATGTCAAGGAATGTGGTACGTGTATGCATGGACATTGACTTTGTTATGAATGTAAAACTTGTAGAGTACTCTTGATTAAAATTTCTTTTCGTGTGAGGAGTCCCCAAATTATGTACCAACTACTAACGGTAGATAAAGCAAATCAAAGCTCGTAATAGGGATGCCACAGAACTAGAACACTGAACATAAATAATTTCAAGAATCATACATCTTGGTCCGCCGTGAGTATCCACCCCTTTTCGGAAAGGCTCTCATATTTGGCAGGGGATCGCCAAATGTGAGGATGCCTTTACCGACCATACGTCTTGGTCTGTCGGTGACGGTAGATGTATTAGTTTCTGGCACGATAAGTGGTGCACGGGGGGACCCCTTAGACTGTAATTCGTTGGTCCTTTACCGGCGAATATTAGTGACATGGCTGTGTTTGAGTTTGACCAGGGGGTTGTGAGGCTCGAACTCCATAATTTCTTTGATGCTGAGACTATCCTTAATATTAATTCGATTTGTATTCCGAGGACAGGGACTGATAGGATTACTTAGGATATCGCCCTTGGGAAATTCTTTGATACCAACGCTGTTTATTCTAGTCTCTGGTCCTCTGGTCCTCTACTTCCCCTCTTGTGAATACCTTGGCGTGGCCCCTTGTTGACGGGCTGGACTGCTCCCCCCGCATTCGGTTCTTCCTTTGGACCGTAGCATGGGACCGTCTGCCTACCCGAGCCATGCTGGCCAGCCGGGGGTTGCCGATTTCCCCATTCTGCCCCTTTTGTCCCACCACTCTGAGACCGTCACACACCTTCTCCGTGACTGCCCTTATGCGACTCCGGTTTGGTCCCTCCTCCCGACTCCTCCGAATTGGTCCCTTATGCAACCCTTGGACTGGCTTACTAGGGATCTTTCCCATACGGTAGGTAAGGGTTGGAACCGTTTATTCGGCATTGTTTGTTGGCTCCTTTGGAAATGAAGGAACAATTGGATTTTTGAAAGGAAAAATACTTCCCCACCCTCCCTTATCTCCCATGCTCTCTCGCTAAAAAATGCCTTTATCCCGACTGTTCTTCAACAGTCCCCCCAAAAAATCCAAAAACTTCCCCCTCCCCTCCACTTGAATTTGTCAGGATTAGGTGGGTGCTTTGTTAGGACCCGTGGCAAGTGGGTAAAGGGCCTTGTTGCTCACACGCTCGTGAGAGATTCTTATGATGCGGAATGCGAGACTATTCTGATGAGGCTCATTTGGCTCGAGCGTAATGGTCATAGCAATGTGGATGTGTTTTCGGATTGTCAAGTTGTGGTTCAAGGTATTAATGATGTATTGCAACCATTGGACCGACTGAGCAATTTTTATTTGAAATGTAGGGAGCTCGCAAGGACCAGGCATGTGCGTGTCCATCACATACAACGTTCTGGAATCTAGTTGCCGACCACTTGGCCTTGAAGGCGAGGCTTCTCCTTCAACAAGATACTAGGAAGACTTACACTTCGGTGGAGGTGGACCTCCATGACGTGGAAGGCGTTTCGCACTATTTTGACGAGAATGAAAATCCCGTACCTCCGTGGAAGGATGTATTAATTGATTAATTCTTAGTTAGTCTTTTGTTCTCGTCTTGTATCCAAAAAAAAAAATATTTCAAGAATCCACGAACTTCTGTTTCCTCTTCTGTTTTCTCGTCTGTTTTCTCTTCGGTTTTCCCTTCACAAAATGCTTGCGTCCATAAGGATGCCGTAGTAGTGGGGGACATATGGAACAACGAAGACCTGTGAGAAATCAAATTGATGAGAACAATGACAAGAATATGCGTGGTAAATGAGCTATGTTATAGAGGTCAAATAGAGCTTGTAGTATACTCTAACACAAGAATGAAATAACTACGGCTTATTTGCCTCAAATATATACTTGCGACATTGTTTTAACAAGTCCGCCGTATTAAAAGAAATGCAAAAGAGAAACCATAAGGCACACCATTATCGATCAATTCAAATGGCTAAGAAAAGCGTATACATAACGATAAAATCAAACATCAGTCATATATACTTACGATATTTACAGTCGTCCACTATATCACAAAAATTGACAGGATAGTTGCCTCCATCGCAATAAAACTCGGCAAAGAAGAGCTTAATTGAAGACTGTTGTTCACCATCAGAGTAGCGTTGTTCATCATCAGAGTAGTCTTGTTCTTCATCAGTATCAGTATCGGATTTGCGCTGAGCTTTGAAATTGCAATGAACATCATCATCAGAGTGTTGTTGAGCATCAGTATCGGATTTACGCTGAGCTTTGAAATTGCAATGAACCCAAAATCCACGAGAGATGCCCATATAGCTTCCAAGGGTTTCCACAATCTCATAGTCTGTATCCTGTATACGCAACAAATGATTGAACCAACAAAAGAAAGACTAATAATATCAATAAGCGAATGATTAGTCTGCTTATATCGCGTAAGTAGTACGTAAAACAAAAAAGGAACAAACATGTTTGTTGTTGTAGAATCTCATAGCATCTTCTGCACAACGACAATCCCGGATCTTCAATCCCTCGGCCCTCTTCTCCTCATCCTCGCGTTCCTTGAAACGTTTTCTCCAGTACCTCCTATAGTCCCTAGTACTAACATTGAAAGACGAGTGAGTATTGGGTCAAGCACCAAGTATAATGTACGTGATCGCAAGAGCAAGAGAAGACAAATAATCAATTGCATTGCTATACTCTCAACCATAATTTTCAGACGGGGGAGTGATACATACAGATTGGGATTAGGAAGGGTAAAATTAATCCCACGGGCGTAGGCTTCCTCGAGAGTGGAATACTTATTAGTGATCGCGACAAAATCTTCAGCGACACTGAATAAAAGCAGAATTGATCATCAGGTTCATAAAATTGAAAGACATATATACACATTACACTCATATGCATGGGTCTCTATGATACATACCAATTCAAAAGGAACGAGAAATGAAAAGAGGTACAACTGCTTACGTGATTTCATCTTCACTATCGTCTTCATCACTCTCATTATCACTATCATCCAAGTGGTCTTCATTATCGTATTCACTATCACCTCCGCTTTCTTCCAAGTGCTCTCTGAAAGACAACCCACCGATTATGAAAGGAATAAATAAAGAATTGATCTATGGCATATGGACGACATGGTTGTACAATCTTCTAAGAAATCTTCATAAACAAGATTTTGATCTAAGAGCGTTAATCCCTGGCCTAGCTCCCTACGGACCAAACAAATTGCAATGAGCATAGGTCGTCGATCATATGCTATAATCCCAATCCCGACAACGACTGAATCACTATGAACACATACATGTACATTGCTACTACATACTCCATCCACAGCAACGAGCATCTATCATACTAGCTAGTACAACGTACTCCAATAACACAATTTGATTGATGGTGACCGTGATACGAGTATGCTAAACAAAAAAAAAAGGATTAGTTTGAAAATCGAAACTACTTCATAGGTTTTACCTCAATTATTTGGAATCACAAGATTTGATCGAACTTGAATTGTACTCAACCATGAACAAAAATCGTAAGAAAAATAAAGAAAAAGGTTGGAAATTTAATTTGTAACGTACCCATGATCGTCACCAACGTGGTTGTCGTCAGGGGAAAATTTAGAGAAAGGTTCGCCACAGACATCATAAACATACTTGATACGACGAGGAGGTCGAAGCCTCGGATCGCTGGTTTTCCTCATATAATATCCCGGCCATAAAATCTTGTAAGAAGGTTGAGGGTCTGAGAATTTTCCACCCACCAAGGCCGCCTCGCTCACGGGTTTAGCTGGAGCGTCTCCACCGTGCAAAGCCGTACTACTGGATGAGGCCGCATTGCTCATTGATGCAGCTCCATTGGTGGCAGCTTTGGACGACGGTGGATCTCCGCCGCGTGCGGCCTTACCTGACCTGTTACCGGCAAGTGACTTACCCTTGGTGTTGAGTAATATATTTAACCGCAAGCGTACGGGTAGTGTAGCATACGGGTCGATCTCAGGGAAGGGCAGGTTATCGCAAATTAGTTTATTTAGGACTACAACTAGCTACGCGTTTAAGGGAGAAAATAGAAGTGTGTTGATTAATCTATTAACTAAACTAACAAAGACTACTAAACTACTAAAATCGGATTGTATTCAAATGATTAAAAGCTCCAGGGCGTTGACATCCCCACTAACATGCATTAATTACTAATATAGTTCACAATCACAAATAATAAACTCGCAATTAGGAGGAATCATGCATCATAAGTAATTATCACTCCCTCTCGGGCTCAAATAATCTTTCTAATTACACACTAAACCCCACTCCCGCAGGCATTCAACATGCAAGGTAGAAGCATTAAGAAAAGCATATGGATTCCAATTATTTACTCGCTCACTTTCATGAGTCAAGGTCCTAAATCTTATTAGAGGGTCAAACATCTAAGTCAAAATCGCAGCTCTCGCTTGTAGACCCCAACTTAGCAATCTAACAATAATCAATTAAACCAATCCTAATTCTCGGCTCCCGCATATAAATTAGGTCAATATTAATCAATTACAAATCAGATAATTAAAACAACCATAATAAGCCCTAATCATGAAATTACATAATTATGTGAATATAGTGAACTAATTCATAATTAACACATGTCAGGGTTCAATCGAACCCTAGATTAAAAGACTACTCACTCATGATAATGAAAACAACAATAACAATTAAATTGAATGAAAACATAATTAACAATAAGGGGAGAGAAAACTTAGTCTTGAATAAAGAGTGCTGAAAGATTGAACAAGAATTCAGAGAGTAGCCGTCGCGAAGAACGTACGAACAATACGTAGAAAACCCAAACGTAAAAACAAAAGATATGAAAAACGCAACCCCTGCGAACGTAACTCAAGTTACGTATATAAGGGATTTTTATGGCTTTTTCCTAAACTAATAGCAGTGATTGAAATAGAAAATCAATAACGCTCATTAGCAAATTCTTAAATCACGGCATTGTGGCCCAATTCTCTCGGACGTCATATTCTCAGTGGCTTTGTGCTTGACCAATTCCTCGACCCGATCTATTATTTGGCTCTTTTTGCATTAAAATCGTCTTCCTGCAATATTTACGAAATAATCGTAGTAAACCAAAACTAGGAAGAAATATAACCAAAATAGGCTAGAAAACACAATCAATCGTATAAACTCGGGGGTAAATACGTACATAAATATAGTCAAAATACGCACTTAACAAACTCCCCCATGCTAGACCTTTACTCGTCCTCGAGTAAACTCAAGAGGCATACAAAAATGAAACCCAACCTAAGGTCTAGATAGTAACAAGATCAAGGGAGATGAGCTATAATCTAATCAAGGTTTTCGAAAAGATATTAAACACAAGTTCAAAATCAATTTAATTTCGAAAGATAGTTGCGATCACAAAATAGAGTAGCAAGAACAATCATCCTAACAAACTCCATAGAACTCTTTGTAATGTGACACAAGTGACCAAACAATCTTACCACTTTCAATCCAAGACCAATGACGGACCAACAAGAGACTTCCTTTAAAATATCAGCTTTAGGACCCAAATTGTGAGACGAACCAGTGGCTTTCACTTTCTCTTGCAATTTGTTAAAGTGACCAGATTTCTCTTGAGATTTATTTTTAAAGAACTTTCCACCATTACTCTTTTGAAAAGTCTTACCAAACTTTCCCTTTGATAAGGATGATTTCTGGACCAAATTGACAGATTCTTCTTTCATCTCTTTTCCCTTTTTCTTCTCAACTCCAACACATAAGCAAATAAGGGTGTTGATATTCCATGTATCATTTTGGGTGTGATCAGGGGCGTGTGGGAAATCTTCAAAAATTTTGGGGCCCTGGGCGAAATTTCTAAATGGGGCCCCAATACATTGGATTTAATACGTTTAGACTCTAAAAATCAAACAAATTTTTGCACCATTGTAAATGGGGGCCCTAAATTTTGACTGGGGGCCCTAGGCGCACGCCCGTCTCGCCCATGCTCTCCCACACCACTGGGTGTGATAGGCTGTTTTCAAGTGATCCCACTCCTTTTGGGGTATAGAATTAAGAATTTGGAAGACAAGGAAGGTTTCTGCAATGGGAACCTTAAGCTTGGTGAGGCGATTCGTAGTGTCCTGCATCTTCAAAATATGGGCTCTAACCCCACTAATCCCATCATATTTAGTATTGCTCAAAGTTTCCATCAGCTCTCCTATTTCAGCCTTTTCCGATTCCTTATAACGATTACCAACAGCTTCTAGGAATTCTTTCGCATCTTTGATATCGGGAGCGGAAGTTTGAAAATCAACAGACATAGACTTTTTCATAATCATGATGCTCAACCTATTTGCCCTTTCCCATTTGTGATAGTGGTCTCTCTGTGCCCGAGTACTTTCATTAGTTGGCTGTGGAGGCTTCTCTTCAGTCAAGGCAATATCTAAATCAGCTAGCCCCAGTGCCAACTCAACATCACTCTTCCACTTTGCAAAATTGTTTCCAGACAAAGTTTCAATTGAACAAATTTGGTTGCTCACAGCAATATTGCTTACTGGAAGAGACAAAAGAATAATATATAAAAGTTATAAATAGTTTGTTACATAGCATGACATGGGTTCTACTTATATTATATATAATGGAGAATATGCCAAAGGGAAAAGCAATATTCTCCCAGGATTCATTATTGTATCCTACGTATCTTTCCTTTGGGCAAAAAAATATCTGATACAATAATTACCCACAGTAAATAGATAAGGACATCTCTTAGAAAAATTCTCCTTTGGGCAGAAAGTTCTCTAAGAAACTAATTACCACACTTACTATTTACCAAAAAAAAAAAAAACACTTTCTTAATATCAATTCATACAAGTTCTCCCTTTGGGCAAGAAATTATATTTATTGGTTTCAAGAAGCAATAACATCCGGACTCTTTATGAATTATTCTAAATCAAGGGGATCAGTTCAGCTTTGGCCAAAAACGACAACCATGACTCGAAACAATTCACCGGAATCAAACCCATATTACCATACGCATGCTAATAATAATTTTTTTTTTTTTTTTTAAATTGCGAGATAAATCAAGCTTGGTTTCAGTGAAACAGTTATAACTGTATAGCCATACTTTTGAGGAGAGTGCGTCGATTACATCAATAACAAATAATGTATAATTCAAGACAAGACAAGTCCACAAACTTATAACATCTGGTGAAATCTAGTGCCTAGCAAAAGTAAAGGACATGCAAGGTGTCATCATGTACCACGTAGCAATACAACAAGTGACAACATGATGCATTGATACCATAGAATAGAAATTATTAATATCAGATCTATATTTTATAGACTAACGTGTAAATAATTGATGTAAACTTTGATAAATAATAAGACGACATGAGCCCTAATACATATGGCTCTGATACCACATGTAGGATTTAAAGGTTTAGATCGATGTATTAGAGAACATACCGTCAGCGGAAGCCATAATATAAATCTGTAACACCAATTAATAACTCGTTAGTATACCAGGAACTTCTCCTCCTTCTTCTACGTACTGTATGACGGCAATCAATGGGGCATGCCATCCCCAATAACCTATTTATAGGTTAAAGGCGGTTTTAGACAGGAGGAGAGACCTAGCCATATTAGAACTGTAATTGGGCCCCCCCATCAGGCTGCCCAGTCTGTAATGTCACAGGCCCTACACCTATTAATATCACACTTTATTAATAAAACCAACCGAGATAGACCTAGGCCTGTATTGGATCATACTTTTATATCAGGCTTTACCGGTCACAATTCAACCCGTTTTCTCAAAACGTTAAACTCTAAATAATGACAGTCCAATATCCCAACATTGTAATCTGAGAAGTCCTCGGACGTACAAAAGTTGCCTCTCTTAGACGGAGATATTTCGCCATCGTGCGAATTTACATTGTCCTTTGCCATCGACATAGCTACTAAATTATCGTGTCTTTCCACTCAAGCTACACAACACAACAGCGTTTCTAGTGAGACGACTGGTATTGAACTACCCTATCAAATTGGACAGACCTTACTAAAACGGCATAAAAGGGTGTTTTTGGTAACTTACTAATTTACGGTAGTCCTATAGGGGACCGAGTTAATTGTCTATCGACTTATCGAGTGCCCATATGGAACATGCTAGGAGCCTTTCTTTATTTATGTGAAATTTTATTTTTTGGTTTTCAAGTGGGTAGTCTTTAAAATTTTAAACCTCTAGAATTTCACATGAAAAATAAAATTTTCATCAAAGATGTGCCGAAAATCTACATATATATCTAGTACATGTTTTTTTTTAGGTCATCTCCTATATCGTGGGTAGAGTTAGCGAAAACCTATATTTGTGCCGTGCTTTGATGTTTGTATTCATGTCAAAATTAAATACGGAGTAAGTTGTAAAACCCATGAACAATGAACACTACGCTTCTAAGTTGTCGAGTTGCTACATGCTAATTAGATTGATTGTATTGATTGTCATGATACTCATCTGTAAAGAAAATAACAGATGCATACATATTGCCAATAATCCTCGACTTTTTGCGTTTTTTTTTTTCTTTCTTTTTCATTTCCATATTTGCAGTAGCACGCTGCACATAAGCATCTCAAAGCTTGCAATGGTAACAGAAGAGGAACACAGAACATATGTACCTTCAAGAAGCAATGATTATCTTCTATACTCTCTTCACGAAAAGCTCGACTCCAGAAGGGTGCCATACATGAGGGGAACATATGGAACAGGGAACACCTGGGATCGAGAAAACAAACTTATGAGAATTAACAACGACAAGAATGTGGTACATCATTAAAACAATTTGACAATTTACAACTCTGGCATATTAGAAATGATGCCAAAAAGAAACCAAAAGGCACACCATCAACCAGCTAATTAAGAAATAAAGCGTAAAACATAACGATAAAACTTGAGTTACTTACCATTCTTAAGGTCGTCCACGATATCACAATAATTGACAGGACGTTTGCCTCCACCAGCGTTACAGAACTCAGCAAAGAAGAGCTTAGGCCATGAGTCATGAGTATCAGATTTGCGCTGAGCTCTAAAATTGCAATGAAACCAAATTCCACAAACAATGCCCCTATAGCTTCCAAGGGATTCCACAATCTCATAATCTGTACCCTGTACATCCAAATTCATTGAACAACAAAGATCAGTGAGCAACAAGGGAAAGATTGATACAAATAAGACTGAGTCTGCACATGTCGCGTAAGTAATTAAAACACAAATGGAACAAACATACATGTTTGTCGTTGTAGAATGCCATAGCCTGTTCTGCACAACGACAATCCCGACCCTTTAAGCCTTTCAACTCAAACTCCTCGCTTTCCTTGAGACGGTTTGTCCAGTACCGCGTATAGTCCCTAGTACTAACATAAAAAGAAAACAAGAAACAATAATAATTGAGTAAGTATAAAGTGATCACAAATCCAAGGGAACATAAATCATCACGGCATTATTGCAATACTCGCAAAATAAGCTAATACATAATCAAGATGCTAAGTTAAGCACGGGGAGCAGAGGGAGCAGATCGAAGAGAGTGAATGATACATACAAATTAGGATTAGGACAGGTAATAGGAATCCCCATAGCCTCGGCTTCCTCGAAGGTGACGACAGTCGTCTTAACAGGTCCAATACTAAAGAAAAGCGAGAAATAAGAACAGATCGAAGCCAGTCAGATTCAAAAAATAGAAAGACATATAAACACATGGCGAGGACAAAGAACGAGCAACGGAAATACAGTACAACTTACGTGACGTCCTCTTCACTTTCATCCTCACTTTCATCTTCATCTTCATCTTCACCTTCACTTTCAACCCCATGCTTTCTAGAAGACAAAAAAATGGCATGATGATATTGCTACATCCTTGGGGACGAGGAAGCTAAGGGGATCTCCCGCGATTCCCGGTCGCTCCAACATTTGATCATTATACTCCAATTGACATACTAGTAAAATTATTTGACTGAACTATGATTTATACAATTTTGGCCTGGTAAAATAAAAAAAGGATTAACTTTTACTCATTTTAATTAGTCATTATACTTTTTTAAATTTCAAGATTGAAACTTTTTAGGTTTACCAGGAGTATTGAACAAAAGAGAATTAATTCTAAGATTTCAACTTATAATCAACCATAAACAAGTCTTCTGATCGATCTTAGCCCTAATCTCTTGTCGTCCCATGCACGCAAACATGCAAAAGGTTGGAAATTCGTAACCATCATAGTCGTTAATGAACCATCTCAACCAAAAATTAAAGACAACATAATTAACTTACATGATTTCATCTTTACTATCGGACGATTCATCTTCATCGTTGTCTAGGAACGGATATCCACCACACCGTTCAGATAAGACTTTTCGAAAGCCAGCGGCTCTTCCAATCCTCGGATCAGTGGACTCACCTAAATAATATCCCGGCCATAATACCTTGTAAGGAGGCTTATAATCTGAGAATTCCTCCGACATACAAAAGTTCCCACCGTGCACCTCTATATCCTCTCCCTTTGAGGCAGGTTCGTCTCCACTACCGTGCACAGTGGAGGCAGAACTGTTGTCAAACTTGTCATTACCGTGCACCCCTTCTCTCTTAGACAGTGATGATTCACCATCGCGCGAGGCAACATTGTCCTTTGCCAACGACATAGCTACTAAATTATTGTGTCTTTCCACTCAAGGGAACAGCGTCTCTAGTGGGGACTGGTATTGAACTACCCGATCAAATAGGGACAAACCGTACGACGGAGTCAAACATAAAAAGGTTTTTTTGGTAACTTCTAATTTATGGTATGTAGTCTCATAGGCAAACGGGTTTCTATCGAGTGCCCATAGGAATTTGGAAACACCATAAGAGCCTGTTGATAATTAATTAAGATCACATTCTTCACCAAGTCTTTCGTATCGAGCTCTCAATGAAAAGTAATCAAAATCAAAATTCATCATCATTTGTACTGTGAAATTGAAGACCACCTATATAGTTATTACATAAGAGCATGGTGTGAGAATATCCTTGATAGCCTAGTGGTGAAGGCAACCAGGGATCGATCCTCGCCTCCATAGACCATGGGATGATGTGTGCTCATATGTCACTTATGTTCTTATGAAGATAAATTGGGCTCTGATCTTAATTACGTACAATAATGAACACCGTTCATGGTGTTCATGTCATGATGGGGTGTATGTGTTCACATTACGAACAAAACAAAACTATGAACAAAGCTAATGGTGGGACATTTGCATTTGGGTCTAAGAACATAAGTTTGTTAGTTGCATGCGGTCTAATTTTGCTAAAACCGAATATGGGGCAATATCACAGTAGAATGGAATCATGCCTAAAACAATACACATTGCAAGTAGAACGAATATTGCCAGAACCTAACATAGCATTATATTAGTGAGATAAATGTATGCAAGTCCTTGCTAAGCTAGCATAAGCATCACAAAATACCAACACAAACATAACAATCTCAAAGCGCTCGCAACGACAGTACGTGATGACATAACTAGAACACCGAACATAAATATCTTCAAGCTAAGCAGAGCCACGATCTTCTGTACTCACTTAACAAAATACTTGACTCCACAAGGATGCCATATCAGACCAGGACATTTGGAACAGCCGAAACCTGTGAGAAAGAAAACCGATGAGAAGACGAAGACACTAGAGGATGAGAAAACAATGTCAAGAAATGTGATACATGAGCTCTGCTATGGGGATCATATTATTAGAAGCGATGCCAAAAAGAAACCAAAAGGCACAACATCAAACGGCTAAGAAAAGCGTAAACGTAACAATAAAATTTGAGCCACTTACGATGCTTACGGTCGTCCACAATATCACAAAAAGTGACAACAGGGTTGGATACTTCAGCGCCATATATCTCAGCAAAGAAGAGCTTAGGCGAGGAGCGAGTATCAGATTTGCGCTGAGCTCTGAAATTGCAATGATACCAAAATCCGAGAAACATGCTCCTATAGCTTCCAAGGCTTTCCACAATCTCATAATCTGTACCCTGTACGCCAAAACAATTGAACCAACAAAGATCGTCAATGAAAGCAAGAACGGAAATATACCAATGATTCCACGGTCGATCTGCCCATGTCGCGTAATGGATAAGAAAAAACAAATTAAGAGGCTAAAAACACACATGTTTGTTGTTGTAAAATGCCATAGCATGCTCTACACATAAACAATCCCGAACTTTCAAGTTCATCAACTCATTCTCGTCCCATTCCTTGAGACGCTTTCTCCAGTACCGGTCTATGTCCCTAGAACCAAAATCAAGAGACAACAACAAGTCAACAACCATAAGTGTTGGGAAATTAACGCCAATTTCCCCGCGCAACGGAAGCACCAATCGACAAGTAACCGTAAAAGTAAATCACCGCAAGCAATAACACGATGAGACAAGATATTTAGGGACTTAACCCAGGTAAAACCCTCCAAAACCGGAGGTAAACCCACCAGCCAAACGACTGAATTTCCACTATGAAATAGTGCCAGTACAAAGACTGCCGTCCTAAGTTACACACCAACTTAGAACCCTCACAAGATAAATACTAGCCAATTTTAGAGTCGACTATTTAACCCTCTAAGATTGTCCCAATTTTGGAGTCAACTGTTTAACCCTCCAAAATTGTCCCACACTAAATGTGTTTAACGCTCCTAGTATTTTTCCCTCTTGTGATGCCACTCCCACAATTATCTTTGTGTATGTGTGTGAGTGTGAGTGTGTGTGTATTTTGCCAAAGGAAACACCATCCTTTATATAGCAAAACTCCTTTGCATATGCATTGAACAATGCACCATTAAGTGCATTGAAACCAAAGGATGTTATTGTGTAACACCTTGCTAATACATGCATTGCAAACGCACCATTCTTAATCTTCACATTAAGAATGCAATTAACCTCTCAACTTCACATTACGTTCCAATGTGAAGGAAGTTAATACTTGGGATGGATTTTAATCCCAACAATCTCCCCCTCCTTCCCAAGGGAGAAACACCGAGGAAATACCATTGGCCTTTCAAAATTCCAGCTGTACACCCGAGTTAGTATCCGGTCCTCACCCTAACTCAATACCACGGCCAATGAACCGTGTACAGCTGCAGCCGAGTCAACCGCGTCACTTGACTCTGGAAAGGGACCTCCACCCCTCCACCTTATCACCGGCAGGAACTTTCACTTTGCGTCCGTCTGCAGCCTGGAAACTATGTACCTTCGTCGCCTCCCCCGCGAACGAAACACGTCGACGTCTTCCTTGTTTCCAATTCCTTGAGGTCTTTACGCTATGAGCGTCCAGACGATATAACCCACGATACAACTCCCTTCATGAGGACCATGTTACCCTTAGTCACCTTAACGACTCCCCCATGAGCCTGAAACCCATAACCTTCGGAGTCCAACCGAGTAAGTGAGATTAGATTCTTCCGCAACTTTGGAACATATGCTACCTTGTCCAAAGTATGCACCACTTCCCCACCAGTTTTGATTTTTACTACTCCAACGCCCATGACATTAACAGTTGAATTATCCGGCAAACTCAACTTACCCGTCATACCTTCGTAGAGTTCCACAAAACATTCTTTCCGGGAGCAAACGTGATTAACACAACCAGAATCTAAAACCCATTCTTCCTTGGAAATTGTATCGTTACCTACAATAGTGACCGCAAAGACATCACTATCATAGCCGAGAGAATTTTCACCCTTCTCTCCATCTTGAACCAAGTTGGTATCACCTTTTTCCCGCGTGTCAAGACAATTCCGCCTAACATGCCCAAGGTTACCACACTTGTAACACTTCACATCACCGGAAGTGAACCTGGATCGAGACCTGCCATGCTTCGACCCATCCGCCCTGTTAAACGATCGACCTCTCCCACCCCGAGCAACAGCCGCAATTCCTGCGTCGTCGCCTCGTACACCAGCCTTGTCCTTTTTCCTCGCATCAAAGGACAATAAAGCTGACTGTGCTTGTTCCAAGGTGATTGTATCCTTGCCGCACAAGATTGTATCCACATAAGTCTCATATGTGTCCGGGAGAGAATTAAGGAGAAGTAACGCCTGATCTTCGTCCTCAATTGTAACCTTGATTTTCTTTAACTCGTCTAACAGTCCATTGAACAAATTCATATGTCCAATGAGATTTTCATCCTCATCCATCTGTAACCGATATAAACGCCGTTTTAACAGCAACTTGTTGGTCAAGCTTTTCGCCATGTACAGATTTTCCAAACTTTCCCATATCGCCGATGGAGAGTCCTCATCAACAACACAATTGATGACATTATCCGCGACACATAGTCGAATGGTACTAGCACACTTAGTACACAAATCCTCCCAATCCGTCGCACTCATCGATTCCGGCTTGCCCCCCGCTCCTTTCAAGGCTTTAGCCAAGCCCAAATGCACCAAGAGATCCTTCATTCTACTTTGCCAAAGAGTGAAGCTACTTTTACCGTCAAACTTCGGTACCACAAATTGGGACCCCATCTTGACACCTTGTCGAAAAAAAAACCACGCCACCAGGTTAAGCCACCAAGTGGCTCTGATACCACTGTTGGGAAATTAACGCCAATTTCCCCGCGCAACGGAAGCACCAATCGACAAGTAACCGTAAAAGTAAATAACCGCAAGCAATAACACGATGAGACAAGATATTTAGGGACTTAACCCAGGGAAAACCCTCCAAAACCGGAGGTAAACCCACCAGCCAAACGACTGAATTTCCACTATGAAATAGTGCCAGTACAAAGACTGCCGTCCTAAGTTACACACCAACTTAGAACCCTCACAAGATAAATACTAGCCAATTTTAGAGTCGACTATTTAACCCTCTAAGATTGTCCCAATTTTGGAGTCAACTGTTTAACCCTCCAAAATTGTCCCACACTAAATGTGTTTAACGCTCCTAGTATTTTTCCCTCTTGTGATGTCACTCCCACAATTATCTTTGTGTATGTGTGTGAGTGTGAGTGTGTGTGTATTTTGCCAAAGGAAACACCATCCTTTATATAGCAAAACTCCTTTGCATATGCATTGAACAATGCACCATTAAGTGCATTGAAACCAAAGGATGTTATTGTGTAACACCTTGCTAATACATGCATTGCAAACGCACCATTCTTAATCTTCACATTAAGAATGCAATTAACCTCTCAACTTCACATTACGTTCCAATGTGAAGGAAGTTAATACTTGGGATGGATTTTAATCCCAACAATAAGTAATTAAGTACTGCCAAAAGTCTAAAACAAATAAGAAGATGCATTGCTATATCCACAATGGGATTTGCATAGAAGGTAATACAAAGCAGGGTGTATCAAGCGTAAGTGTTAAGTTAAAGCAGCAAGTAGATAAAGAGAGTGAGAGATGCGTACAATTTGGGTTTCTCAATAATCCCCCTGGCCTCAGCCTCCGTTAAGGGCAAAATAGGGATCTCCTTGCCGATTGTGAGATCTATAACTTCACCTTCATCCTCACTTTCTGTATCTTCCTCACTGATATTACCGTATGTAGAAGGCCAAACAGAAATTAAATTACACAAAACGATGGACAATGTTAGAGGTGTACAGTGTAGAAAGTGCCACTATTAGCAATAATTTTACTACATTATCAACATTTTACTACACACAAATAATTTTACTACGAACGCAATAAATTTTACTACACAAATAACTTTATTACAAATTAGTTTTACTACTCCAATTTCAATTTTACTACTAACTCAATTTTACATGGTAGATAAACACTGTAAACTTCTAGCAATTTGCTAAAACAGTAGACTTAGCTCACCCGAATCAGTATCAACAATGTGATTGGATAAAAGTAGGGTAATGCACTCAATAGGGTAAAAAGAAAGGTGAGTAATTTTTTTTACCTATCGTTGAAGTTAAGGTTCGTCTCTGTGCCAGCAAAGTTGACCTCAAGGCACTTCTTATAAGCAATAGCTGCACCAAGCCTCGGATCCTTCAACTCCCTCGACAAATCAAACCCGCCGCTGGCGGAAGTACGACGTTGTCCAGGGAACAGGACCTTGTAGGGAGGCTTATAATCAGAAACATCCTCGGAAGTCGAGTATTCGCCAACGATAACTGCCTCCTCGCTCATTGGGTCAGGTCTATCGCCACCGCGCACAGCTTTACCACTGGAGACAGCCTTGCCCTTTGACACATGTTCATCAGTGACAGCCTTACCTTTGTCGCCGTCATGCACCGCCCTATTTTCGTAAGACAAAGGTCCATCAGTAGTCTCCATAATTACGCCTATTTCACCAAAATAAAAAGAAGAAAGTACTCGATAAATAGCAAAAGAGATCTTTCCATAGAGTGTCTCTTATTTACACCACTTCTAGATACTCCGTACAAGGTTCGATATTTTCATGTTAATATATAGATAGATAGGGGCCTGTTCCGGTAGGAAGTTATATATTGGTAGGAAGGTAGGAAGTAGATATATAGTACTTCAATATCTGCGATTGAAACTTACAAAACCAATAACACATCTAAACATATTCTTACCAATTTAACAAAGTGCACTTATTTTCAATTTTGGTTTTATAAAATACACTTCTAATTTAACAAAGTGCACTTATTTTTATTAAACGCACTTCCAATTTAACAAAATGCACTTGGTATTATAAAATGCATTTCTTACTTAACACAATGCACTTGGTCTTATAAAATGCACTTCTAACTTAACAATATTCACTTTTCTTATTCAATGCACTTCCAATTTAACAAAATGCACTTTGATCCGGGAAAGTGCACTTTGACCCGGGGAAAAGCACTTTGACCCGGGGAAATGCACTTTGACCGGGGGAAGTGCCATTTGACCCGGGGAAGTGCACTTTGACTCAGGGAAGTGCCTTTGACTCGGGGAAGTGCACTTTGACTCAGAAAAATGCATTTTGACTCAAAAAAACGCACTTTCACTAAAAATGCAAAATGTACTTCTAATGATTTTATAAGATGCACTTTTAATTTAACAAAAAACACTTTTAATTAAACAAAATGCACTTTGTCTTTTAATTTTATACAATGCACTTCTAATCAAACAAAATGCACTTGATATTATAAAACACACTTTCAATTTTACAAAATGCACTTGATCTTATAAAACGCACTTTCAATTTAACAAAGTGCACTTATTCTTATAAAACGCGTTTTCAATTTAACAAAATGCACTTGTCTTATAAAATGCACTTCTAACTTAACAAAATAAACTTTTAACTTAAATGCATTTCCGATTTAACAAAATACATTTGTTCTTATTAAATCCAATTTAACAAAATACATTTGGTCGATTTTCAATAATAATAAAATGCACAAATCTGAACCATCAGATCACACTAATCTAGAGGCCAAAATTGAAACTCAAAAAAAAAGGAAAAATAAAAAAAATCAGTTATTTTGTCTCTCCTCCTCCCCTCCCCCTTCCCCAAACCCGACCACCACAGCACCACCAAATAGCATACACTAGCCGCCACCACAGTCGTCACCTACCACCACCGGACAGACCAGATTCACCTACGTCGTCCGGCGATCCCACGCCCCCAACGCGAGCGACACCATTTCCACTTCTCACTTTCACGCCATTCTCATTTCCCTTCACCCCAATCAATTCGTTCGATTTGCTACACCTCAACCACGGGCATCGACGAAGACTTGCCGAAGATCATCGTTCGACGAAGGCTCGCCGGAGATCATCGTTCGACGAAGACTCGCCTAGATTTGGAAAGAAAGAGCGAAACGAGGGGAGTTGGTTGGTGGCCTAGATCGACGAACACTCCCTACGATGATCGACGAACACTCGCCGTCGACGGTGCACTCGACTGTCGTCGTCGGCCACCATCTTCCTTGTGATGCTCGACGGAGGAACGTGGGAGGAGAACGCGACCAGATCTGGAAAAATACGCGGAAGAGAGGGAGAAAGAAGGTGTCGTTTGCGGAGGAGGAAAGGCGAGCGAAGGAAGATGGTGGCCGACGAAGACTCGCCGTCTCGAGTGGAGTCGGCCGCTGCTATCGGCGCCGACGATGTTGGTGGTCAGAGTTTTGACGGTGGCGGTTGCGTGGTGGCAGGGGGTAAGCCATGGAGAGAGAAGGAATGGGGAAGGAGAGGAGAGAGAGAATGTGATTGAAATTGGTTTGGTTTTTATTTTTGAAGACTGATATTGGTTTGGGTTATATTTTTTCTTTTGTTTTAATAATTGATATGAACCATTAGATTTAGGTAGGATGGATGAGATAACTTCTTACTTCTCACCTAAGAGTATTTCTTATGGGAACAACTCCCTAGATATATATAATCCAACATATAATTTTTACTATATTTATAACCTGCTTTAAGTTGGTAGGGAGGTGCAAAACAATTTTGGCCCTCACGCTATACAAAAATCAATACGAGTGAAAATATGTGTCGTAGTCTGCGCACCAACGCCTGCGTTCTGGAGTACCGGGCAATGGCGAGCATCATACCTAGTACGCTCACAATGAGCCGCAACAGGCACAAGCTCGCCCGACTCAAAACCAACCAAGGTAGATTGAGTTAAGGGTGATGAACCAGTCAAATCGACAAACACGTCACGCCCGAGGGTTAAGATTCCAAACTGTCTCGGGGTCATCTCGGGCTCAAAATATTTAAGCTGACACATTATTTATGTAAATACTATTTACTAGGATGAAGACCCATACATTGTACGAGTCACACGATAATGTTTTATATTAAAAATGATATATAAAATGAAAATTATAATTTTCACCTGGGAAATAATGTATGGCTAAACATCCAAAAAAAAAAATATATGTTTTATATATAAACAGGGATTAGTATCTTATCAAATAAGATATGAGAATTAGGCCATTTATGATACAACTTGAAAAATACGGAGTAGTGAATTTAGTTCAGAAGCAAATTCTTGTCTTTATGTCAGCATATATATACAACTCCAATTTAGATAAGTTTGGATGTTATCAGATGAATCATGAGGACCTAAAGTATGTATGTACGTATGGTTAGGAATAGAGTTTGTCATTGTGTTTAAATTAGATGGATACCAAATACTTTAATAATATTATTAAATTTAGTATGTGAGTTTGTGTTTAGATGGAAATCCAATACTTTTAACATTATAAAATTTTCAAAACTCTCTAAAAAGATTTCTCTCCCGGTTCCACAATAAACTTCCAACGAATATTCACATATTCACATGAACTTTGGGACAAAGGGAATTCATGATGGACGATATTCAAAAGGAAACGATCCTATGAAGATAAAAGTATCAATACATGATTATGTTCTGCCTATTCGTGATTTCCGCTACGTACTCGAACAGATCCACGACCTGTACTATCCTTCTGTCAGAACTAACCAGATCCTGTTCTGCCTATTTGTGATTTCCACAATTCCACTGCGTACTCGTATCAATGATAGTCACAAATCATCAATCGAATTTTCTATCGAGTGTCCATATGGATTGGGGAACACGATAAAATGACTTTATCACATTATTCATCAAGTCTTTAGTATCCGGAAAATTATATTGTACTCCCGAGGTATATGCAGTTTTTGTACCCTTTAATAGATTTGATGAGCAAACAATATTAATTTGGCGAGCAATGACTTTTTTTTTTTTGCTAGCACTAACATATAAATTGATGTTTCGTTTGACTTATACCATGAAAGATAAACTATATTTTGCTCATAAAAAAGTTAGTGTGTATTCAACAAATGAGATCAATTGTTCATCAAAATGTCTTTAGGGGTACGAAAACTGCATATACGCCCGAGGTATGGTATATAGTGAATCCTAGATTGTATATTGTGGGTTTTTTTTCGGTGATTGGCCAATCACCGTGATTGGCCTAGCCAACCTCCAAAATACATCATGTGAGATTTTGAAGACACAAGGACGATAAGGTTGACTCGGAAAATCCGGCTGCCCGAGCTAAGGCCCAATACAATCGGGCTTGGTCGTGTTATGCTTGAACGGTCAACCCATATCTTTGAATTGGGCAACTTGAAACTAAATTGTACCTAGCAGGCCAGCACTACATCATCGTTGCCCCGTTTATCAGGCCTACACAAAAACACGTCACCTTTGCTCGAGGCCCGAAACATCGCGCAATTAACTGCCCCTAAGTGATCTAAATAAGCAAATTTAGAAAAGATTATGGCAGAAATGTTCTATTTTAGGTTTACGAGTATACAGTAACCATAATTATTTGTCAGTGAGCTTATTATACCTTAATCACTTAATCACACAAATGTCGGACACAATTTTTTTGTCTAATCTAATGAACATGTGGTAGACTGATAGTGAAAATTAAGTTACTAGACGTAAGATTAATTTGCATTGAAAAATATTAGAAAGACACTTAAATCACAATAGTAAAACTAGTAAACTACATATGCAATTACACAAAAAAATAATACTTTTAGGAAAAATGGTGGCAATCACTTTACATATACTAGTGTGCACTTTAGTAAGAACTAAAAACTACCTTATCCCTTAAAAAAAATAAAACCATCTTATCAATGAACCACCGTTTGACTTACCGGGCACACCTTACTCCGATTTCATCAAAAACTTGTGTTGACCTTCTCATTTGGATCGTCAAGAATCTCAAGATGCACACATGACTCCGTTAAATTGATTTCATTTTTTCGCCGAAATCTTAAGTGTACTAGCGTTAGACATAGTGTTTTGGTGGTTTTAGTGGTTTTAGTGGGTTTAGTAAAAAAAAAAACGGAAAATTCACGTGGTACCCTCGAACTTTGGCCGATTGCACATGGTACCCAACTTCGCAAGTTTGTGCACATGGTACCCCTAAACTTACTACTTTGTGCACATGGTACCCAAATAACTTCCGTTAGATTTTTCCGTTAAGGATGGTGTGTCGGTTAGTTGTTAGGTAATTAGTTAATTAAATTATAGATTTAATATTTCAATTTTAAAAAATTCAATAAATTCTTAGAAAATTAAATATATTTTTTTCAAATAATTTTTTCAAAAAAACTTTATTAAAAAACTAATTTTTCTAGGGGTACCGTGTGCACAAAGTGGTAACTTGAAGGGTACCATGTGCACAAAGTTTGTGCACTTGTTTTTTTGGATTTTTTTTTGTTTATAAAAATATTTTTTGGATTTGTTTTAAAAAGTCAAAAAAAAAATATTTTTATTTTTATTTTTTGATTTTTTTAAAATGGAAAATCATCATTAATATTAATTAATTTACATAAAAACTAACTAACACATCATCACTTAACGGAAAATCTAACGGAGGTTACTATTTAGGTACCATGTGCACAAAGTGGTAACTTCGGGGGTACCATGTGCACAAACTTGCCAAGTTGGGTACCATGTGCAATCAGTCAAACTTCAAGGGTACCACGTGAATTTTCCGAAAAAAAAAATGAGGTTACGTTTCTCAGGTGGGGTTCAAAAATTTAAAAATTCAACATAGTAATAAAGAGAGAGGTTGACTGGGCCTGAAAATCTGGATACCTAGGCTAAGACCCAATAGGTTAAGAGATTTGGGCCTGATGCTGTTATAACTAAATGCCAACCCATATTGATTTGGACATTGGACAACTTGAACCCAAATTGTATTGGAGCTGTACATTATAAATTGAACCGAACATAAACCAATTACAATTTAAATTTCATACCATAAAATCTTATTAATCTAAAGTTTCGGAAACAATTACTTACAATGCCTACTAAATACCAACAATTACAAATTATTACAATCTCTACGCATCGAGCGAATAAGCGGCTGTAATTTGCCGAAAGGTAATACGATGTGGAGGCTCATCGACAACCCATGAATTTTGGACAATCCAATATTCTTGACCCCAGCACACTTTTGTTTCCACTCGACCCGAACCATCCAAATGCGTAATCTCCTTAGTAATTTCCTCAATGCCCTTACCTATGGCTAAAACTGCATGATCTACTGGGTTCTCCTTATCAGCCTCGCCTTGACCGTCATAGATGGAGTCTGGCGGCAATTCACCGAACATAGTAGTTGGCCTAAAATGTAACACTAAAGGCCCATTGCCTTCTCGACCGTCTCCGATATCGGCGTTGATGGCGACTTGGTCTTTCTTCACTTCGTATATCCTCCAATCTCTGGTGTGATGACGTCTACAAGTCGGTCTTGGCAAACCCTTGATTGGTTGTACGGGTAAGCCTTGCATCTTGCACGCTTCCAAAATTACACCAGGTCTAATGCACCACTCACCATCTTCTAAGAATGGCTTCCCCTTGAATCTACCTTTCTTGGCGGGGTGTGTAACTCTATAAGCTACTTTATTTCTTTGTCTAGCTAATCGTACGACGTTACGAAAGTGGGTCATGCGTGCTACATTTGTAAGATGATAATAGTCTAATAATCGACTTGTCTATTACTGAAAATATAATGAGAATTTATAGTACATGAGATAAGCAAGTTCATCACCCTTAACCTAAGACTAGTACAATGTACCTTGTAGGTACAAAGTACGTATTTATAACATTCCGTATTCACCCTATAGTCTACATTCATTCTCTATCACTCCCCGGCAGTCAGAACGACAGGTGTACGGAAGTTGCGACTGGATGCAGAAAGGGATGGCACAACATGATCAATGAAGGAGCATAACCACAACCACATCGCACGGACCACTGTGAAAAGAAAAAAAAAATGCTAATACAGACCTGTATGCGAGGCCATGGGCTCTCGATCGACTAGCCTATTTAGGGAGTCAGGGTGCGTAGAGTCAACTATCCCCATAGGACAAGCATGAAAACAAAAAGAAAAAAGAAAAAGAAAAACAGTGGTGACAGAGTCGTGCATGAAAGGCCACTTCGGAATCGGCGAAGAACACGGGATGGAGGCAGCGACGGGCGTCAATAGCGGCGATGGCGGCTGAGAGGCGGCAAGAGTGTCCTGGACTACTCATCATGCGGCTTGAGCGGCGATGGCGGCTAGGCGTCTTACCGTGGGCTGCACGACGTGGTCTTGGCGATCCGTGGGCAAGGCTGACAACGTTGGTCGTCAGGGGCTACAAGAGCCTGTGGTGTGGTGTGGCGTCCGGATGTGGGTCTCGACGGAGGCTGCTCTATGAGAGGATCGTGCAATAAGAACCTCCGAAATCTGATCATCGCAAAATCGAGGGAGGAGAGAATTGTGGTGAATCAAGGAATATGTAGCCTGTATTAGGGGTGAAGTAGTTGCTATTATTTATCAAATGAAAAACTAATAAAAAAAGAAAAACTTATAAGGAGAGGCCTGGCCGGAGATAGTTAGGAGAGAAGAACCATCTCCGGCCGGGAGAGCGGAAACAAGAAAAAGCTTTTGTTTAGGATTTGTGTTTGTGATCGAACCTATCTGATACCATGTAAGATGATAATAGTCTAATAATCGACTTGTCTATTACTGAAAATATAATGAGAATTTATAGTACATGAGATAAGCAAGTTCATCACCCTTAACCTAAGACTAGTACAATGTACCTTGTAGGTACAAAATACGTATTTATAACATACTCCGTATTCACCCTATAGTCTACATTCATTCTCTATCAGTGTTGCACACAGTTTTCTTCAACACCAATACAAACAAAATTAGAAAGTTGCTAAATATAGTACTCCGTATTATCACATGTATCATTTTATTGCTTTCTTTTTTGGTGGCTCAAATGCTCAATATTCTTTATTTTATTATTATATACACGTATGAAGTTTAATGTTTGATCTACTATTTTCGAAAGAATTACAAATAGTTTTATTTGTATTTCCCTGTTATGGTACACTTATCAGATCTCACAACTTTAATATCTTGTTTTCAAAATATAAAAATAAAAACATTAATTTCTTTCGCCCATCCTAATTTAGTGGGCCTTCTAACAGCCTGCTTTTCTATTCCTAAAAATAATCTTTCATTTCTGGCTTTAGTTACTTCTTAATTTATTATTATTTTGTTCCATCTTAATTTAAGTTAATCTTTTATTTTGGCTCCTAATACATTTTGACGACTACACTAAGGTCACGATACTTTATTTGTCCATTATTCTTGTATTTTCCAAACCATAATCAACTTTTAACCAGGAAGAGGCACAGAAAAATGTTTACGCAAGCACACGGATCTGATCTACCACATTGTTACTTTTTTAAAAAAAAAAAACTATCACAATTGACCCGGATTCATGTGAATATTCAAAAAAATGCAGGTAAAACAGTACAAATTTAAAAAGAAAGACAGAAATAATGAACATGAGAAAATGAATATAACAATAAAGTAAAATCAGTCACACAAATCTCTACTTAACTTGACACGGCTACACATACTAGTCTAATTTTTTTCTTAATTGTTCGAATTTATGACAACTCTATGTACATGGACGTCATAAATGAAGAGTAAAAAGAATTACGTATGAACTTTATTTTTTACATTTTCTTGCCACTGATTTAGTTTTTAATCTTTCCCTTTTTTGGGTATTGATTTTGCCAAGGCAACAATTACTGTTGCCAAGGCAAAACATAATAACTCCCCAATTTACCCTCGGATAAGAAAATAAATCAAAACCAATAAAAAACCAATCTCCATTTATTAGTGTTCAACCCAAGACTTTCCCCAAGCCTCTCCTGATTCCACCACTTACGCGTCGTGCACCCCCTTCCAATACTCCTTGATTCCCACCCACCACCACCATCACCGCCAGCACCCATCATCTTCACCCTCGTTCCTCAACAACCACCTCATTAACCCTCCTCCGTCGCCACTCTCTCTCCTCCCTACCACTTCTTTAAGCCTGCAAAACGCATCTAGCTTCTTCGTTTACGACGCCAAGTGGTTTGTCGCAACCAATCCGCCCTCCTTTGTCTTCATCGCCGCTGTCTCTTACTTCATATGCGCCACGGCCGCAAGATCACCGACCCTTCACCCTTGCAAAGAATCTGAAACAATCTGTCGACATCACAACCATCTCACTGCCAGCGTCGATGTCATCCCCCCCACCGCCGTTACGCAATCCATTCGTGCAAAACATCCACTCCTCCAAGGTGATGCTGGAGGAGGCGTGGTGGAGATGTGGCGGCGACGGGCGTTAAGCCGAGCAGGGGTTGGTCGGCATGGCCACTTGGGGAATGGAAGGAGGAGATGGCACCGATCTAACAGGAGGAGGGAACTTTTTTTGATAAAATAACTTTATTGTTTGGTAGAGATATTTTCGCGAGGGTAAAATAGGGAGTTATTATATTTTGCCTTGGCAACAATAATTGTTGCCTTGGCAAAATCAGCACCCCCTTTTTTTACCCTGGCCAATTATTGAGTTCATTCTAAGCTAATGAAAATAATAATAATAACTTTGTGAAAGATATGAAAACATGTAAAGATCTGCAAATAAGTTAGAAGTAGTCACTCACTTCCAGCTTGTACGATTGAAGGAGTAAGGATCCTAATATCATTGATTTCAGCGCCATCCCAAGAAGTTTCATGACGTACCCGCGAGATGATTCTGGTCCTCTTCCTTGCCGGTGTAGGAGCCATGTTTAGTGAAGTGTTTAATTAGTGTGTTTAATTAAATTAGTGTACGTAGCGTTTATATAGTGTGTTTAATTAGAGGTGTTTAGTGTGCTTAATTAGTGAAGTGTTGACTGTTGAGTGAATGAGTGAGAGGATGAGAATGCAGATATTTCTTTGTGAAATTAGATGTGTAATTGTGAGAGTGGGGTGGTGTGAAATCTGAAGTTTGATACAGTACTATATATAGCCATATAGGGAGGGAGTAGTGAAAAAAGTTGGTCACAAAAATTCTTGCCCTAGCAGTGGCGGATCATGTATATATCCATGGGCAGTTGGGTCGGATCCTGGTTCCCCTTGAAAAATAAAATGTTGGGCATTGTTTAATTTGTGAGGATTTATAATTCACGGGTATATATTTTATCGTTCTAGTACATTTTGCTTTTGAACGTAAAAAGAAAAAAGCGTTATATTATTGTGTTTGCCATTCGTACACGAAGATTGGGATAAACTTAATTCTTCCAAATCTTTAGTTTCAAACTTGCTTGTTATGCAGGAGTGGCCTTTTTGGAGATTCATCAACTACAGTTGTTGTAGTGGATCGCAAGATTGAATCATGATCGTTCATTCTGATCTTCTCATGTCAAATGGCTACAAGCCTACAATTATCAATTTGTTCGTTAAGTTTGATTTCAAAATTTAAAAAAAAAAAACAAAAAAAAAAAAAAAACAAAAGCAAAAATGTTTATTACATCAGTCACTGTACCATACATCAGTAACATGACTAACAAGAGCTTCTCAAATATGTAACGGTACAATCCATTGTATTCAGAGTTAGATTGGTCCTATGCATTTTTACCCCTATCGAATAAGAAGATTTCACTCTCAAATTTGGACGGTATATTCCGTCTCATCAAACTTCAATTATGGAACTATCATCATAAATTCATAATGGCTGCAATTTACTTAAATGTTTACTCCATACATTTTCACTTGCACTATTATTAAGCGTTCAGTGACAAGGGAGATCTACTTGTTATAAATCTTATAATGTTATTCATACGAGAAGACGACATTTCCGTCAAGGTGAAAGAAAAGGAGTGGGTCTATTTCTATTCTTCCATGCATTTATCTTTTCTAATTTTTCTATAGATTTAACTAATACGGTATATGTGATTATATTAGCTAATATTAACAATTTAATTTGTAATAGGCAGTAATATTAACTAATACGGTATATGTGTATCTTATACGACATTACTGCCTATTAATTTAAAAAATCACTTTACAGGTTACGTAAAAACTAGAAATACCATGTTTTTACAGATTACATAGAAATACCATGTTAACCTTGTGTAAAGGTCGTGATTTCCACGTTTTTTATTTAATTGTGTACAATGTTCATTGTTCAATGTAGAGGGCACAACCGAAAATTGGGGTGGCCTTATTGCCAGGGTAAAAATGTACTCTTCCACAAAAGGCCCTCGATCTAAGGCGAGTGCACGGAAGAGTGCATTTGCACTCTGCCATTATCGTGAGACTGAAAATTGTGTAGGTCTCTCCTTGATGCTTCTTTGCAAACAAAAAAAAAAGTTGTATAACGAAATAAATACAAATTGTACCAAAAACAAAAAAAAAATACAAATCACGTGCATGGGTCGTTTGGGTTGATTGACCATCAGAAGGAGCGAATTTTGTCTTTCCAAATCTGGAAAATATGAGGGTGGTGCATGGTGCATGGCATGCTTAACTTTAACTCTGCAGCGTCTAATTCCAGCTAAATGAACGTCTCGAATACTACGTCTTGATTGTCTTTGGTGAGATTACAACTGGATCGGAGTAAGAACAAGACAATTATTTTATCTTATAAATAAAAGTGCATGTTCATAGTCTTCCCACTTCATAACCCTTGAATGGTCTAGGTTTAATTTTTTGATGATTTAATTTGGGTCATTTGATTTTATCCGAACTCACATAGGAGATAGGACTATATGATATAACAACTGTCGATGCATTACAATTCAAGTGTTTTGCGTAAACATAAACATAATGAGAACGCAAGATTAACTACTTGTCTACACCCTACGTCCGTTACTACTTTACATTATTTGCAAGGATTTTAGTTTTAACTTGTGAGATCAGTGAGATGATTAATTGAAACTTAATTAGGCTATTTTTATCACTGTCACATACATGCATGTTTGTGAGATGGAACATTTCGAGGGCCAAAAAAAAAAAAGAGAGGATCGGAGTTTTATACAATACACCTTGTGGAGTGTAAGATCACTACCCCATCAGTGAGTCATGAGACCCAATTTGTGAATTTCACATGTTGCCTCAAACCATGTTTGACAAAGTTACGTTTTTTATTTTTACTTTCTTCCACGTCAATGGTGTGGTCCCAATGTCACAGATAACTTAAAACCCATAATGAAGGACTGAATAATCACACTACCTTTCCGTATGTACTTTCACTAACTTATTTTACCTCAAAGAAAAAGTCGAATGGGGGGAGTGCTAGAGCACTCTCATGGCCAGGATTGCCAGCATTTTTCTTAGTTAATTTTGTCATTTCGTTGTTATCTAGCGTGACTTAAATAAAGCATCCCTGATCCTTTTGTGCAAACATAAAAATCTGCAAACAAGGATAAATGCAAACCCTTCAAAAGGTGTCACGTGGGTCGTGGGGTCGAAGACCATATGCTAAATATAGTAACAATACAGAGGAAAGGAAACGATCAGTACTGTCTTTCCGAATCTGGAAAATATTGAGGGGTGCTCAAATGCAACGTCTGATTCCAGCCAAAATGAATGTCTCCAGACTCCAGTACTACATCTTACTCGTATTTGTCTTTGGTGACATGACAACTCACGTATGAACACGCCATAATACTCCCACGTCAGAGAGAATAGTTACCTTGCATGCATATATGTAGTTGCGTGGTCGGATTGTTATTAATCGAAAACTCGAAGAACCCATGTCATATTATTCAATCCAAACTGAAGTGGAACTATGAGCCTAATGAGCTTATGGTGTGTCAAGTGTCAACTCTGATACATTAGTGCATGCATTACATGTATTTTATATGCGTAAACTTTATCTCTAATTTTTTATTTCATCATACTTTTTTGTGTAAAGTTGATGAGTGCTCGAGATTCACTACCCCCTACATTTGTTTGTTTGTAAAATTGTAGAGGGGAGGAAAAGATGAGAGTAAATCATGGAGAAGTTTACTATGAAAACTTGCTCATAAACCTTCTCATTTAATCACATAATTACTTGCCCCTTAAATAGGCATTACATCAATTAACCTATGCTAAAACTAAGCAACTAAACCCATACTAATTGCTAACATCCCACGTAATTCTCCAACTACAAACAACAAACAATACCCACTAATCACGTTTGACATGCAACTACTCCACTACATAATTCCATAAACTTAATAATCTAATTATTAGGAATTCTAAATAACTAAGTTTGACCAATTAGTATTTTTGGATCATAATAATCCAACATTGTTTACATTATTTACAAGGAATTTGGGTTTAACATGTGACTCGAATTGAATTAATTAAACACATAGCATTAATTACTTGTCTCATTGCTACATGTTTGTGAGATGGAACATCAACAACAACAACAACAACCAAGCCTTATTCCCAAAATGATTTGGGGTCGGCTAACATGAATCGTCATCCAGTAACCGTCTTGTGTACGCCAAGAAATTTCGAAAACGTTGTAAACATGTTAGAAATATTTAAACAATTTCAAAGGAAATTTAGAAAGTCGTCAAAATAAATAAAAAGGTTTAAAAAAAATATTGCAAAAAACAGATGAACTTTGAACACAAGTTAAAAAGTTTTAGAAAAATAGTTGGAAAAACCAAACAAATAAATCAAAAGGGGTCAGAAAAAGTCCTCCACATGGATAGAGTCTCGCCACCCTGCCCTATCCAACACCATACTCTCTTCAAGCCCTAGGGAGCTCATATCACTTCTAATCACCTTCGTCCAAGTCATCTTGGGTCTTCCTCGACCCCTACTAATATTATCACTTCTCCACCCTTCTACTCTTCTAACCGGCGCCTCACTAGGCCTCCTCCTCACGTGCCCATACCACCTCAGTCGGTTCTCCATCATCTTATCCCCTATGGGTGCAACCCCTACTTTCTCCCTAATAACTTCATTTCTCAACCGATCACGTCTTGTATGTCCACACATCCACCGTAACATGCGCATCTCCGCCACACTCATCTTATGAACGTGACACTGCTTCACGGCCCAACATTCCGTGCCATATAACAGTGCCGGCCTAATTGTCGTACGATAAAACTTACCCTTCAACTTATTGGGCAATCCTCGATCACACAGACAAGGGCTAAATACCCAAACAGGCGTCTTTTCCTCCTTGTGGGTGTCACGAGACCCCATTTGTGAATTTCCCATGGGTACCCCATTCCCTCCATCCCATATTCCCATGACTATAACCTTGTTGGCTTATAAAGTTAAGGGAACCATAAAGTTAATAACCTAATTTAAGTTGTTCCATGGTCAAGTGTGTTAGAAATATTACACACTAATTTACACAAACTACATTACAACAAACTCAAGAACGGAACCTATAATCTAGGCTTCAAGGCGCGCACGAAAACACTTTCCTTTAGGCGAAAGTCGTCCCATAAATTAGTGCAAATGAACGAATTGCCGTAGGATACAATGAAGCCCCATTAGAAGCGTCTGCACTTGACGATCTAATCCGTATACTTTGTGACTAATAACCTTGATCATGTACAACATTTCTCATGTTATAGACAAAGTGTTTTCCACTTCTATTTTCTTGTTTTCTCTTGTTTTTTTTTTAATATATTTTCTTATCACATTATTACACAACCAACCCCCTATATATAGAGACATGGTAACCTCTCATGACAAGGCACCATTTGGTAGTTACATTTTGTACTAAAATAACTACCACATTTAATCATTTAATTATGATTAAATATTTTATATGGTTAGTGTAATAACAAATCACACCTTACTCTAAAAATGTTCCAACAGAGTGTACATGTGTATATTTATTTGAAACGAATTCGTGGTTGGTCATTACCATGAGAATAGTTTGTGGGGATAAACATATATATGCAACGAACGATTCGGGTTACATGTTAGTTTCTCATTGAAATCATCAATTACAACCTACATAAACGCACTTCGTACATATTCACGATATTAGATATTACTATAGCTTTGTATGGTTATATATTTCGACCATATTACTCTATAATATCGAATTTATAATATCTCTCGATATTATCTCGCAATATTATTGTCTTCCATTTTCTCTATTATGAAGATTTGGTGGTAAGTGAATATTGCACAAATTTGGAGCTAAAGAACTGTAATGTACGTGACATTGTGAAATTTGTGTCTAAGCACACCCTCAAACATTGACAATTGTATACGACTATTAGATCAGAGTTGATTAGAGGCTCGCGCCTTATTAGTTGTTGAATTTAATGCCGTAATATTAGACATAGTTTAATTGTTTAAATGATATATATTTAGCGACTCTAAATTACTGGCAATAGCCAAGAAAATTTACCACCATCACATTTGATTCTACAATTGTCTATATGGAGTAAAAGGCATAGACATTTGATCGATTCTACATTTATAGGGAGTGAAGATTATGAAAGTTTGATTCTACAATTGTATATATGGATTAAAAGCCATGAACATTTGATCGATTCTACATTTATAAGGAGTAAAAGTTATGAATGTTTGATTCTACAATTGTATATAAGTGTAGCTATGAATCTAACGATTTTAAGTAATACAAATTTCGTAATATATTCCCCTCAAAAAAAAAAAAAATTCCGTAAAATACGGTTATCGGATCAATAGTATAATTGAGCTACACCAAAGAGAATGACTGGAGATGGAATTTGAAGATCCTACCAATTTATAAGAGGACCAAATTGTCCTCATATTTTGCTTAATGTATATCCCAAATGTATACGGTTATATTTTAATCACATGTCCCACCAAATTCTATTACTCTCTCTTCAACATCACCATATAAAAGTATAAAAATACCCAAAATACCCCATATATGCTTAGTAATATAGGGAGTATGGGCAAATAGCCTCACTCTTTCTAACTTGTAAAACAAGATCTGGGCATTTGGTCATCAAAGACAGCATAAATGCCAGGCGTGGATTTATGTGTGCTGGTGCGTAGGGTTTTAGACTGAATCTGTTTTCCTCTTTGCTTTGTCCTTTTTGTAGATTGTTTTTTCTCACTCCTCTGTCCTCTTGATTTTCCTATGCTCATGTGGGCCACCAAATCACACTTTGATATGTACTAAATGAGAACTTTTCACTTGGACCACTTATACTAAATCATGAAATTGTCAATCCATTTTCGCACTTTTCTCGAAGAATAATATATTGATAAATTCACTGTTCGTCTAACAAATTATACTACAGTACTACTATATAGTAAGTAATTAGCACCGCCACCATGTTAGTGTAATAGTGTGTTACATTTGGTTATTAACTTATTGTTGATTAGGGTCATGCATGACAGTATAATAATAATTATTTGTATGGATAGCAGTTTTAGACTTTAGTTATTTAAAATAGCGATTCCACCAATTCTTTAAATTCGCCTCATTCTCTTTTTTTTGGATGATACAAATAGATTATTAATAATAAGTCTTATTTATATTGTTGTGTGACGTTTGTATATGTATAAGTCCATTTTGATCTTCATTAAAAGTTGGATACACTCAAGTGTCCAAATGAAACGGGGTAAACTCTAAAATATCGGAGGAAGTATTTGGAAGGTTCCTCACATCGAAGTCGATACCATTTGGCGCTCTATCCCAACGACTTAGCTCGCACTATACGCAGGAAAGGCTTCCAATATGAAACTAGCTGTGGAACAGAGCCAACAGGCCCAGTAAGGCAATAAGCCCCACTGTTTTGGCTACAACCCTCCCATTCACTCCACAACAGTTGACTTTGACAATTGACACTATCTTATCTATCTATGATTAAAGATCGCCATCGATGAATTTTACGGCAATATGTTACAAACTCGCGATTACATTTCGCCGTTAAATCAAAGGAGAAATGAAATGATCTATCACATACTGTAGGCCATAGCGTACATGTTTCTCCCAGCGTGGTAATAACTCTTGTACATGCAACTGACATGCAAGTATGCTGTATGCAACTGACCGAAATATATATGTATATAGAAATAGAGATTACAAACGTATCCTCGGATTGTATTGTATAAAAATATCGGAATTATATGTATAACGAATTAACGAGATTATTCATACCTTCTATTCCATCATCTTTTAAGGTCCTGTTCGGCAACACACTAACAAGTAGAAAGTAGCATTTTGACCGGGTCAAACTGCTACTTTACATGTTTGGCAAACATTTTGTTACTAGCATTTTAGGTAGTAGTTGGCATTTTAGGTAGCATTTGGGAAATGTTTCCCAAAGTAACATTTGGAGTAAACAAAACTAGCATTTCTATTTTATTTTTCCATGTACTATATAGTTTTGATAAACTCAACAGCTACTTTTGCCGAACACGTCTACATTAACTGCTACTTCTGGAGCAAACAGCTACCTGCTACATGCTACCTGCTAGTTGAACAGCTACCTGCTACCTGAACAGCTACCTGCTACTCAAACAGCTAGTGCAGCCGAACAGAGCCTAAGTCTAACGAGATGGCAGGCGATGCCAAATTCAGGCCATTAACTCGACCAACCTTTGGCCTATAATAACTCAAACTTGTTTGAGCCTACACTGGCCCAAGCCCAGAAAACAGGTGAGGCAGACTTTGGCTATTAGGTCAACTCTAAGCAAAGACGAGGACCGGGAAATCGAATGCGGATAGTAGGATGGAGGTGATCCGAAGACGGTGTCATTAGGGGAGAGCAGAGAATGCATGTGACTAGCTTGATTTGGGGTTGAAGTGGTTGAGAGATTAAGGTGGCGTTTAAATGTGGCCTTTGAATTTCCGGCCATCAAGCAAATATTCATCCTAGTACGCACTACGCACTTGCGCAGCATGAGGGCCGGAAAACAAGCAAGTCTGAGCGTTTAATAGAATAGCCAATGGCGTCGAAGGAGTGAAGGACACAACTCATTTGACCTTCAACCCGTTGCTCAAGTCGGGTCTCTCTCCTTTGTCCTTGCTCCTCACCCATTTTGTAACTTATGTCTGTCTTTCCTCAACCACCACGATCCACACTAGTACTGCACCATTATTCTTCTTCTGTCACCCCATACACTCCACACTTTAATTAAAAAAAAAAAAATCATATTTACAGTTTTATAATACAACCAACACCATAATCTTACGCTCTCCATCACTTAACCCTGATCAAAACCCCCCAACCATCCCTAATTCCCAATTACACACCTTCCACAACTACCATCACCCTGCATGATCGATGACGGCCGCTACCAAGCTTTGCAAGAGAAGATGACCATTGTGACCTACCATCAGATGGAAGTCTACGATTCATATCACACCGTCCTACCACAAACCAAATTGGGTCACAGCGTCGTACCACTACCAAATTGGGTCAGTTAATAGTCGCCGGAGTGGTTTGGCTGGTAATGCGGGGCATTGACTAGAATGTGGGATAAAGTTATTATGACTCTTAAAATCAAGCCTAAAACAGTAGAATGTAAGTCCTGCCTAAAACAGTACTCATTGCATGTTGAATTTTGCCAAAACCAAGCATAGCATTAGCGAGATAAATGTAAGTCCTTGCCAAGATATTTTTTTTTTTTTTTTGAAAGGAAGTCCTTGCCAAGATAGCATAGCATTACCTACAGAGTTACAGCTTAAATACTAGTCAACATTGACCGTAGACTGCCACACCCAGTGCACTACTTTATTCGCGAGGAGTCTCCAAACTACCAACGGAATATAAGCATCTCAAAGCTCACAACAGTGACATAACTAGAATACCGGACATAACTATCTTCAACCAGCCACGAATTTCTCCACTCACTTAACAAAATACTTGACTCCACAGGGATGCCATATCAGACCAGAACATCTGGAACAGCCAAAACCTGTGAGAAAGCAAACTGATGAGAAGACAGGACACCAGAGAATGAGACAACAATGTCAAGAAATGTGATACATGAGCTCTGTTATGGAGGTCAGTCAGATCACTCTAGTACAAGAAATATCTACAGCTTATGGAAAGTGCAACCGGAGTCTCAAAAGTCAGACTAGATGCCGTTAGGACTATTATAGCCAATACAACAGCATATCTGCCTCAAATGCTTATTTGTGACATATTTTAATACAACATGGTAATCGCCAATTTTGGCATATTAAAAGCGATGCCAAAAAGAAACCAAAAGGCACAACATCAAACGGCTAAGAAAAGTGTAAACATAACTAGGGTGTAAATGATCAGAGCTAGCTCACCAAGCCCTCGGAATCGGATCGGTCAAAGCTCGGCTCGAGTTCGGTCAAACCGAGCTCGAACTCGATCTCGATCTGAGCTCTGGCGAATACGAGCCGATCCCGAGCTTTTTAAAGCTCAGATCGGATCGGCTCGTTTGAGCTCGTTTTTATGAGTTTAATTAATTTTTAATATTTTACTATTTCATTTATATTAAGATACATGTAATTATACTAATTTTTTGAAGATAGTATAAAAATTAGGGAAATTATTATACTACGTCGATCACGAGTCGATCCGAAGCCGAGCCCGAGCCGAGCTTTATATTTCCCGAGCTGATTTCGAGCTCAAATTCTTTAAGCTCGCCGAGCTTCGAGCCGATCCCGAGCTCGATCCTAAACATCCGAGCCGATCCCGAGCCTACCTGAGCTCGGGCTCAGATCGGCTCGGTTACACCCCTAAACATAACAATAAAATTTCAGCCACTCACGATGCTTACGGTCGTCCACAATATCACAATAAGTGACACGAGTGTTGTTGTTGCATACTTCAGCTCCATATATCTCAGCAAAGAAGAGCTTAGGCGAGGAGTGACATCCACCGAGAGTATCAGATTTGCGCTGGGCTCTGAAATTGCAATGATACCAAAATCCGAGAACCATGATCCTATAGCTTCCAAGGCTTTCCACAATCTCATAATCTGTATCCTGTGCCAAAACAATTATTTGAACCAACAAAGATCGTCAATTAAAGCAAGAACGGAAAAATACCAATGATTCCACGGTCGATCTGCTCATGTCGCGTAATGAATAAGAAAAAACAAATTAAGAGGCTAGGAACACACATGTTTGTTGTTGTAGAATGCCATAGCATATTCTGCACATAAACAATCCCGAACTTTCAAGTTCTTCACCTCATTCTCGTCCCATTCCTTGAGACGCTTTCTCCAGTACCGGTCTATGTCCCTAGAACCAAAATCAAGAGACAAAAACAACCATAAGTAATTAAGTACTGCTAAAAGTCTAAAACAAATAAGAAGATGCATTGCTATACCCACAATGGGATTTGCATAGAAGGTAATACAAAGCAGGGTGTATCAAGCGTAAGTATTAAGTTAAAGCATCAAGTAGATAAAGAGAGTGAGAGATGCGTACAATTTGGGTTTCTCAATAATCCCCTTGGCCTCGGCCTCTTTTAAGGGCAAAATAGGGATCTCCTTGCCGATTGTGAGATCTATAACTTCACCTTCATCCTCACTTTCCGTATCTTCCTCACTGACATTACCGTATGTAGAACGCCAAACAGAAAATAAATTACACAAAACAATAGACTTAGCTCACCCGAATTAGAACCAACAATGTGATTGGTTTGTGGACTTAAAAATCATACAAGTATTCATTTAGATCAACCCAGGAATGCCAAAAGTTCACTAAAAACATGTTAAATCTAATTAACAGGTGATTTTAAGATCAGTCCCCTACATACATGTGAATCTAAAATCTGAATTAGCAGGTAAATCGCAATGGCCATATGCCCATAACAAGTTGTTCTTTGAGTAAGAAAGAAGTCACGACGCCTATAGACGCCGACGTTAGAACCATTTTTAAAAAGGTTTCGAACTTGGCTACATACTCCAATTGCACAAAAGGGGTTGATTTGCACTTGTCATTCCTAAACCACAAGTACCATGAACCAAACAAAGCTCTTACCTTTCCTTTATTTACTTGCTTAATTCAAACAATTCAGCCAGAAATTGTAACAATTCTAGAAATTTGAACACTTTTAATTCACTTAACATGTCAAACATAACACAACACTTTTAATTCACTTAACATGTCAAACATAACACAAGTTACACAACACTTTTTAATTCACTTAACATGTCAAACATAACACAACACTTTTAATTCACTTAACATGTCAAACATAACACAAGTTACACAACACTTTTAATTCACTTAACATGTCAAACATAACACAACACTTCTAATTCACTTAACATGTCAAACATAACACAACACTTTTAATTCAGTTAACAAGTCAAACATAACACAACACTTTTTATTAATTCACTTAACAAGTCAAACATAACACAAAGATGCCTTCTTTTTCCTCAGATAAACAAAACTTTAAGAGTTAAATCAAGCAATTACTAATTAGTAAAGAGGGTAAAAATAAAGGTGAGTGATTTTTTTACCTATCATTGAAGTTAAGGTTCGTCTCTGTGCCAGCAAAGTTGACCTCAAGGCACTTCTTATAAGCAATAGCTGCACCAAGCCTCGGATCCTTCAATTCCCTCAACAAATCAAACCTGCCACCACCGCCGGGGGCGTAAGTACGACGTTGTCCAGGGAACAGGACCTTGTAGGGAGGCTTATAATCAGAAACATCCTCGGAAGTCGAGTATTCGCCAACGATAACCGCCTCCTCGCTCATCGGGTCAGGTCTATCGCCACCCCGCACAGCCTTAGCCTTGCCCTTTGACCGAGTGACAGCTTTACCACTGGAGACAGCCTTAGTCTTGCTCTTTGACGGAGGTTCATCAGTGACAGCTTTACCACTGGAGACAGCCTTGCCCTTTGACGGAGGTTCATCAGTGACAGCTTTACCTTTGTCGCCGTCGTGCACCGCCGCCCTATTTTCGTAAGGCGGTGGTAGATCTACGCCGCGCGCGGCCACAACAGAGCTGTCGCCGGCGCGTGACCTATCCTTGGGCTTACTTTTACTCTTGGAGGACTTAGACTTACTCTTAGAGCGCTTGCCCTTTGAGCCCGATCCATCCTCCGCGAAGCGCCTGTCCTCAGGCAACGGCATAGCTTCTAATTAACTTCTCGTGTCTGATTTTTTTTTTTTTTAAAGGGAGAAGTAAAGTTACCCTCTCTTCTTTTCTCTCTCTCTCTCTCTCTCCTCTCTCCCCAATTGACGAGATGCCCTAAATAATTTGGGTCTGCAAGGTAGTCTCAATAAATACGCCTATTTCAAAAAAAAAAAAAAAAAAAAAGAGGTATTTCCATAGCGTGTCTCTTGTTATTTACACCACTTCTAAAATGCGGAGTTCTAAATATTCCGTACAAGGTTTTATATTTTCATGTTAAAATATAGAGTTGCCGGGGAGGGTTTGGGGTGGTGTGGGAGGAGAGAGAAAATGGGAAAGGGTGAGTTGTTTCCATTTTTTAATTTTTTTTTCTTTTAATTTTTTTCATTTTTGGAGTTACGTCTTTTAATTTGTAAAGTTATTGAAGTTACGAGTTTTAACTATTGGAGTTACTTGGAGTTACGTGTTTTAATTATTGGTGTTAATGGAGTTATTGGAGTTACGGGTTTTAATTTTTGGAGTTACGTATTTTAGTTGATGGAGTTAAGTTGGAGTTATTGGAGTTACGGATTTTTATTTTTGGAGTTAAGTTGGAGTTACGTATTTTAGTTGATAGAGTTACGTTGGAGTTATTGGAGTTACGAGTTTTAGTTAGTTGAGTTATGTTAGAGTTACGAAAGTTTAGTTGAAGTTGATTGAGTTCTGATAATACTGGAGTTATACAATTTAATTACTGGAGTTAGACGTCTGGAGTTACGCGTTTTAGTTGGTGGAGTTATGTGGCTGGAGTAACTGGTAACAGTTGATGGAGTTAGGCGACTGGAGTTATGCAGTTCAGGTTGTGGAGTTATGTGAAATCAATGGCTGAGATTACTTCTGACTTCTGACAAAAATTATACTTCTGACCGGATACGCCCCCTATACAAGAATTTGTCTTTATCATATTTTGAATAGGCTTTAAGTTAACATGAAACATAATCTCGTCTAGAGAATCAAGATTGCCTAATAGTTAAGACTAGTCTTTACACCGTGCTACGCACGGTATTCGTTGATTACCGTGTTTCATCTTATGCATATATTAGTGAAATAGAGATCTTACAATATTAGTCATCGGAATCTTCAATATTCGCCAAACCGCATAATACTAATTCTTGTATTTCTCTCTCCACTTTTTAGTTATTCCAATATTTATTCTCACCACGATTATGAACTATATCAATATCATGATTTATATCAATCACCCCTAAATTTCAAAAATAGATAGATTAGTATATAGTGATCAATATTATTACCCCCTTGTCGTCTTCATAGAGTACTGTGGAAAAAAGTGTCACAAAAAACAATTAGTGTGTTTGATTTTATACGTAAATTGGTGAAATAGAGAGATTATAATTTTAGTCATACATGTTTTCGTTTTTCTCGGAACTGTAAAATACCAATTCTGATCTCGTGTTTTACTCTCCACTTTTTTGTTACTTTAATATTTATTGTTATCAGGATTGTGAATAATATTATTATACAACGATTTATGTCAACCCCTCCATAAAAAAATTTGATGTTTAATTTGATGTATATATTTATAAACTCAACATTAATGACCTTTATATATGATTATGTTAATAAAAGAATCAACAAAATTCAATTAGCACAGTGGTTGAAGCGTTGAAATGCAACTTTGAGGTTTCCACACGGTTTCCATCCAACTTTATATATATATATATATATATATATGATTCCAACCTGACTCGGGGTTATCCCAGATAGGGGTGTTGACGAGTTAAGCTAGGCTCGAGCTCGACAAGCTCGCAGTGCAGCTCGACAGCCAATCTATATTAACAGTAAATTTGTACAGTTATATTAATGAGTTCGGTGATCCTAGGAGTTTATGTATAGACACATGGAAAATTGTCTACACCTTACTCGATAAATATCAAGTGTAGTAAAATTAAGATGGTACATAGTAAATAATATGCATTTACAGTAACTTTTCATGATTTACTAGTAAATTTATGGAATCGGTAGTAAAATCGAGTATACAACGAATCTATTAGTAGAAAGAATTTCGAAATTGATTTCTTTCCAAATCAATCATCCTTAATTATCTCACTTTCCTAATCTCAAATTAATTACTAAATTATACAATAAAATTTACTGCAACCTTAATCAAATTTACTGCACACTAAATGTAGACACATTTTACTTTGTCTACATATAGACTCCTAGTATTTTTGTAACGCATTATCACGAGAACAACTAAGAGATTAATGATCATTTAGGCCTCGTTTGGTTCAGATTGTGGGTTGGGGTTGGGCTCAAGAATCGGGTTGATAAGGTATCGGGTTGATAAGGTATCGGGTTGGAACCTCATTCCCCATACTTCTTGTTTGGTACACTTAACAGGCTTAAAGATCGGAATTATAATAACGTTTCTAAATGTTTTTTCAAACAAATCAATATTAATGTAGCACCATTATTTTTTTATTTTATTTTTTGAAATCAGCACCATTGTTACTTTATCACATGATCATCATAATATTAGAAAAAAAAATAGAAATCATGCTTATCGTTTTCGGCAAAGTGTGCCCTGCTCTTCCATTGTTTCATCATCTCTTCATTTTATAATATCTGCAACATCTTCTTTTATCCTCCCCCAATATATATCTTAGCCCACCGTCCTTCCCATGTCTTCAGTTATAGTCGATTTGCCAGCCCCAAAATCTGATGTCAACCTTAAATTGAAGGTGGGCGATGCGCCGAACCGTAATTGGTGGCAATGGATGGGTGATAGATTTTATTGATTTTTGGTAAGATAATGGTGCAAGGTGTTATATATTGGAGGAGATGATGACGTTGCTGCTGTTGTATGTGGATGGATAAATGTTGAGGTTGAGATAATCTTAGACCTTCGATCAACACCCATTTCGACAATAGGGGGTGATGATGAACAGCGAAAAAGTAAAGAATAATTAATTACAATTTGATTCCAGGATGTTGGGTTTAACAAATCCGGTGGTGTGCGAGGGGATTCTAAACCCCATTCCAGCCGGGTTTGGAGGACCGCGTTTTACAGGGTTTATCATTCACTTTTCTGCGACCAAACACAAGGTATCGGTTTCGATAAAACCATACCGATTCCTGATTCCAGTAAGAGACGAACCAAACGAGGCCTTAAAGGGTTGAGTTGGTTGACTGAAGTCACGGCTTTCAAGCTAAATTCGAATAAAGTAGCTAAATTGCTCGACAAACTATCAAATGAGGAACATTGAATCCGATAATCCATGATTACTAATCAGACTAAACAAAACAAGAATTTTGGTAAGACTGTCCCCGCATAAATATATGAATGAGGCTGAACCATACCAGATTACAAATGGCTAGTTTCTAATATTACAAATGTCAAGCGTCACCAAATACACAACTACAACGATTACGCAACAACTACAGCTTCAGATGTGACGGCAACAGTTTCCACCTTTGAGGGTGTTGCATCAGTGGTGGCACCAGATTCAGCATCCTTTTCTGCCGGTGGGGCGAGTTTAAGATGGCCGGGAGTGTCGTGCTTAAGCTTCACAAGTATCTGCCTCATCCTTACCAAATCAGTCGGCTTTCCAGGCTTCGGTCCTTGGATCACAGCTACTGAAGGTTTCTTATCCTCTTCCTTCTTCCCTCTCTTCTTTATAACAGGCACCTCATTCGGTATTAGCTCAGCAATTGATTTCCAGTAATTCTTGTCAGCCTCCTTGTGGAACTTCTCTTGGCTGGCCAGGACCACCTGCCAAGATCAAAAATGAAAATAGCGGAAATAAGTTGAAACGAATTGCTACATACGTTAGATAAAAAAAAGCATTACACCTTGCAAACTCATTTTTCTAGTCATTCTTCTTGGTGTTTTTTTCACCTAGGATTTTTCATATCAGTTTTATGCAGGTACGTTGAGAGTGACAAATGGCATGAATTTCAAGCTCTTGATGCCATAGGCCACAAACAGTTGTGTAAGCTGTAATATACTAATATCACACCATTAAAGCCGAGTCCATGCAAAAGAACATGTACTGCGAAGAGCCTACTGAAAAGTGAAAAGCATCACGAAAACATTAACCAAAGCCGCACCTTCTCCTTCTCCCGGTTGTTGGTTATGTTGTTCTCACATGTGGCTTTTCTCTTCTCATGGAAGGCAACTTTGTACTCATTCGCTTCCTCAACAATCTGACTCAGAATCTCTTTCTCTCTCTTCTCCTTCTGTTCCAGAAGAATGGCATTTTGCCTACCAGAACAAATAAAAATTTATCATTCTTACATCTCACACGTTACAAGAGACAAATCCACAACATAACCGTTTTTAATTCAAGGATCATCATAAAGACATCAGTAGTTGAACACCTGATAACCAAAGCACAAATCAACTTTGCAAAGAAAAAGAGTTTTTAAGTTCACAAGCAAAGCACAACATACACATATATCTGGAACTCAGAAGCAAAACAAGTAGTGCTGAAGTATGTAACCAAAAAAAATAAAGAAGTAATAGTGCTGGAGTTTCTGCTAATTCTTCTGAGCAATGATTGATCAACAAATCATCCTCGCACAAGTATCCGAGATGCCTAAGCCTAAGCATGACAGCTAGTGCCCTACGAATTTCTTAGTTGCAAGTGCTGATGATCAGTCACTTACCTCAATAAAAACACCACTCATCCGCCCATAATGTTGGAGCAACGTAAATTCTAGAGCTCAATACCTACTTTTCCCCTCTCCCCACAGCCAATCCCAATCTCAACTACAGTTTCGAATTCCCAAGCCTGAGATCCGTGGACTTAACTACAAAATTTAGTAGAGCGCTTTTATAGCTACAGAACTCATCCAAACTGACAAATGTCAGAGAGAACAATTTAGGCTATGATCCACCCATTATCAACTACCAGACCAACAACAAAACATTGCCAGAAGCTACTTCATGAAAAAAAAAAAAAAAAGTAAAGCTAATCATAAAAAAAAATGTTTTTTTTTTTAATATGCAAAGTTCTAGTGTCTCGTCACAAAAGGCAGGTCTACACAGCATATACTTTTGAACTCAAAAAGCACACCAGTTGACCAGCTACTACTTCCATATTTATTCAAACTAATGATCACTGATTCATCTCAGAATTCCTTGCATAATTATCTCACACCTGCAGGCAAAGTACTCGCGGCTCAGATTTCCTATTCCAACTGCTAACATTCAATCCTCATGTCACTCATATCACCACTAACTACAATATAATAAACCAGCAAATACGAATCTAGGGCGCAATCCCCACCCAAATCCCTCTCCCCAGCGCAAGTCCCAAACTCAATCGACACTTTTTCGTCCACCAAGCCTGACAATCCACAGACCCAAGTTCTAATCCCAAGCATAACTCAATGATATAACTCTTGCGAGTGACATGACAATATGACATGTTATTTAAAAAAACATGGTCTGAACTCAAGAGAAACCACATACAGTTAATAGAAATGATTAATCATTCACAAAGACAAGATATAACATATAAGAAATCAGCAAGAGCGAATGTTATTTAAAAAAAACATGGTCTGAACTCAAGAGAAACCACATATAGTTAATAGAAATGATTAATCATTCACAAAAGCAAGATATAGTTCACATTTGAAGCGCAAACATCAGTTGAGAGAACATTTTAATCACCTGCAGCACATGCCAAGTCTGAGCAGACCAGCAATCTAAGTGACATTATCAATTCCTTATTTATTCAATCCCATAAAATTTTACATCGCCACGAGCATTAGTATTTACAAATCTCAGCATTGATTTTTGATATCCACTATGGTGCATTCGAAGTGATCATGGTTGTTAGAAAGTAATGCAGCAGCTGAATGCAACAAAGCTGCAGCCTGGTCAAGTGCATTGGTTCGGGTATACCAACACAGCAGCAGATAAAACAAAGTCCACCTGTTCTGAGACTAGCTCATAGTCTGTTAGTTTGATGTGACTAGTTATGCCAGCTAAGCAAAGCTATTAGATTTTCATTGTAGGAATCTGCTACAATTATCTGCATATATACTGTCTGTTAGGTTTTCATCACATTACCTTAGCAATAACATTTCATACAAAGGACCAGAAAAAAAAAAAAAAAAAAAAAAAAAAAAAAAAAAAAACAACAACTAAACTTTCTCTAAAGTGGTAGTAAGTACTAATCAGTTCAATCCAACTTTTGCACACCATAAGAACGGAGAAACCTCTTCACCAGTTCCAAACTTAACGTACATCTACAGCTTCTTTCATACTCTAAAAAGGCATAACAATTAATCCATCAAACCTTTTTCTCCTAGAACACCTTGATAAAGGGGGATGTTGAACCTCAAGAGTTCTCCTATTCCAAACAAACTTGCCTCATATGTGTTCTCACTGCTACACATCTCGTAAAACGCTTCACCTCCAAAGGCCTAGACAATTGTTTAAATCAGCTGTATTCGGTAAAAGAAAACATTATGCGATCATCTCAAAGGCATTCAGCAGTTTATGCTTTATGTCCACTTCCAAAGTTGGTTGAAATAGATTCTCACAAAAGAGTAAGTCCAATATTTTCATTGGATATCCTTTTGGCAAAAAGGTACGGAGTATAAAAGTACTTGACCACGAACAACAACATTCTGCTCAGAATTCAAGATATATTTCTTTCCATTAATATATCTTTCGCCATCCTCATTTACTGAACTTAGCTATCCCCTCAAATATTGCCTTTACAAGTTTCAGACGATTCAGTCAACTTCTATTTCTCATCACTATCCACAAACTTCAACTCCTTGCGTTCAAACTCCTCAAACCTTTTCAACTATAAGACTTCCAACGACTCTTCAGCCTTTGCGATGTCATGCATTATCGTACACCACAATGTACTACATAAACCTGTGTTTTCAGTCAAATCACCACTAATTACACTCATGAGAATCGGAAAATGACAAATGCTACTCAAACTGCATCCTGTCCAACAAGTGTCAATCCTAATCTGAAACATGTTTTACTAATCCCCAATCTTGACAAACCATGGACAAAAGTTTTGTACTTCAATTAACCCAGCTCAATAGTCAATACCAATCCTTTCCTCCACTAATCCCAATTCAATCACAATTACCAATCCCCAAATCTGATGATCCATAGACTTCAATTCAAAACTTTGGTTAAGCACTTTTATAGCTCCACATCAAAACCAAACATCAATTTGAAAGCGAATCACTAGAGGTTATGAGCAAACCATCATCAACAAAAAGTTGCTGGAAGGTACTTTATCAAAACATATTGAAAGCCTAGTCATCAACTTTTTCAGGATAAAAACGGCTTCATATTGGATAATTTAGAGTTCTGGAGTTTCATAAGAGAGGTGCAGTGTACACATCATATACTTCAACTAAAAGCATACCAGCTAGTCTAAAAGTTGCCTATTTGCTGATGCAATTATCATTGATTTATAGTGGAATTATCCTGACATATATAGATCACTATATCTAAGGCCACATAAAAATTAGCAAATCCCAGCTGTTGAAATCATACTGACCAAAGGTGTAATTAAAGTCATCGTGCTTGTTGGGAAATGAGTGCTATGCTGCGGCCTAGTTAAGTGCATTAGTTTAGGTGTACCAGCACTCCAGCAGATCTAGCAAAGTCCAGCTCCTCTGTTACGAACTCCTAGGCTATTAGTTTTATGTAACTAACTATGCTAAGCAAAGATGTCAGATTTTTGTTAGAAGTACAATAAATTTATTTGGAATTTTGGATACAATGTAGTAAACTGTATACATACAGCATCTATTAACTCAGGAGTTTGTATTATTTGCTAAGAACTAGGGCAGTGCTTTTGAATTCATAAAAACTTTATTAGCGGTAGTAACTCAGTTCAAACAAAATTTATACACAATACAACAACAACAACAACCAAGCCTTATTCCCAAAATGATTTGGGGTCGGCTAACATGAATCGTCATCCAGTAACCGTCTTGTGTACGCCAAGAAATTTCGAAAACGTTGTAAACATGTTAGAAATATTTAAACAATTTCAAAGGAAATTTAGAAAGTCGTCAAAATAAATAAAAAGGTTTAAAAAAAATATTGCAAAAAACAGATGAACTTTGAACACAAGTTAAAAAGTTTTAGAAAAATAGTTGGAAAAACCAAACAGATAAATCAAAAGGGGTCAGAAAAAGTCCTCCACATGGATAGAGTCTCGCCACCCTGCCCTATCCAACACCATACTCTCTTCAAGCCCTAGGGAGCTCATATCACTTCTAATCACCTTCGTCCAAGTCATCTTGGGTCTTCCTCGACCCCTACTAATATTATCACTTCTCCACCCTTCTACTCTTCTAACCGGCGCCTCACTAGGCCTCCTCCTCACGTGCCCATACCACCTCAGTCGGTTCTCCATCATCTTATCCCCTATGGGTGCAACCCCTACTTTCTCCCTAATAACTTCATTTCTCAACCGATCACGTCTTGTATGTCCACACATCCACCGTAACATGCGCATCTCCGCCACACTCATCTTATGAACGTGACACTGCTTCACGGCCCAACATTCCGTGCCATATAACAGTGCCGGCCTAATTGTCGTACGATAAAACTTACCCTTCAACTTATTGGGCAATCCTCGATCACACAGAAGTCCTGTGGCATTCTTCCACTTCAACCAACCTGATTTGATCCTATGAGCCACATCTCCATCCAATTCTCCATCCTTTTGAAGAATCGATCCTAAATATCGGAAAAAATCTGATCCCTGAACAATCTTTCCATCCAACATGATCGTCCCCGTCTCCGTTTGCCTAATGCCGCTGAACTTACACTCCAAATACTCGGTCTTGCTCCGACTCAACCGAAACCCTCGAGACTCCAACGTGTCCCTCCATAGCTCCAACCTTCTCTCCAAATCCTCTTTCGTTTCTGAGATCAACACTATATCATCTGCAAACATCATGCACCATGGTATATCATCCTGGATTGACCTCGTCAATTCATCCATGACTATAGCAAAGAGAAACGGGCTAAGTGCGGACCCTTGGTGCACTCCAATGGTAATAGGGAACTCTTCTGACTTCCCTACACTAGTCCGCACTCTCGTGCTAGCTCCCTCATACATGTCCTTAATGATGTCAATATATTTTTGCGGAACTCCTTTCTTAGTTAGAGCCCACCAAAGCACTTCCCTTGGTACCTTGTCATACGCCTTCTCCAAATCAATAAATACCATATGTAGGTCCTTCTTCCTATCCCGATAAGTCTCCATTGTCTGTCTTATGAGATGAATTGCCTCCATAGTTGACCTCCCCGGCATAAATCCAAATTGATTCTCTGAAATCTTCACACTTCTTCTTAATCTATGCTCAATCACCCGTTCCCAAAGTTTCATTGTATGACTCATCAACTTGATCCCGCGATAGTTGGCACACTCTTGAACATCCCCTTTGTTCTTATACAAAGGGACCAAAGTGCTCTTCCTCCACTCCACCGGCATCTTATTACCTCTCCAAATCATGTTGAAAAGTGTCGTCAACCATTCCACACCCCTATCTCCAAGACACCTCCAAACCTCAATAGGTATGCCGTCTGGCCCCACTGCTTTCTTCCGTCCCATCTTCTTCAAGGCCATCCTCACCTCTTCCTTCTGAATTCTCCGCCTGAACTCCCGATTAACAATACTTGGATGAATGTTCACATTTCCAATATCATTCACCCGATCACCATTGAACAAGTTATCAAAGTACGATCTCCATCTCTCCGTAATCTCCTTATCATCAACAAGAACTTTTTGATCAACATCTTTGACGCATTTCACCCTACCAATGTCCCGAGTCCTCCTTTCCCTAATGCGTGCAATTTTGTAGATCTCTTTCTCCCCTTCTCTGGTATCCAATCTTGTATATAGGTCTTGGTTCACCTTTCCTCTTGCATCTCTTACAGCTTTCTTTGCTGCTCTTTTTGCATCCTTATACCTCTCGAAGTTCTCCTCACTTCTCTCTTTCCCCAAACTCTTATAACATTTCCGCTTGTTCCTTATTGCTTCTTGCACTTCCTCATTCCACCAAGATGTATCCTTACTCGGTAGCGCTTTCCCCTTAGATTCACCGAGGACCTCTTCTGCCACCTCATTTACCTTATGCGCCATAGTAACCCATAACGAGTCTACATCTCTTTCCACACTAGTAGACCAGACATATGTCCCTGCCATCTTCTCCAAGAAAGCCTCCTTGTGCTCTCCTTCAAGTTTCCACCATTTGATCCTTGGCTCTACCTGTGGCCGCCTCTTCCCTAAGCCACCCTTAGCCCTGAAATCTAGTACCACCAATCTATGTTGCGTAGCCGCACTCTCCCCAGGGATCACCTTGCAATCCGTAAAGCTCTTACGCCAAGCATTCCTTACCAAAAAGAAGTCAATCTGACTCGCATTACTTCCGCTCCTGTATGTCACCAAGTGAGACTCCCTCTTCTCAAACCACGTGTTCATTATACCCAAGTCATAAGCTAACGCAAAATCCAAAATACTCGTTCCTCCTTCATTTCTCGACCCATAGCCAAAACCTCCATGCACGCTTTCAAAACCATGCCGCGTTGATCCCACATGTCCGTTAAGATCCCCACCAATAATCAACTTCTCCCCACTAGGAACCCCTTGCACCACCTCTTCTAACTCCTCCCAAAATTCTTGACGAATAGATGCATCCAATCCAATTTGTGGAGCATAAGCACTCACAACAGTCATAATCTCATTCCCAATCACCAACCTCACTGTCATAATGCGATCGCTCTTCCTTGAAACCTCCACCACATCATCTATGTACTCCTTATCAATAATAATACCAACTCCATTCCTACTCTTATCCTTTCCATAGTACCAAAGCTTATAACCCCATGGTGTGATCTCCTTAGCTTTCGCCCCAACCCATTTCGTCTCTTGTAAACACATAATGTGAATCCTTCTCCTCCTCATAACCTCCACAACCTCCGAAGATCTCCCTGTCAAAGACCCGATATTCCACGTTCCAAACCTAAGCCTACTACCCTTACCATTATGAATAAGCTTCCTTGCCCGCTCCCGTCCATGATTTGAAAACCTTTGCACATTTGACACCACCCCTGGGAGCCGGAGTGGCGCGTCACTTCGGGGTGACGACCTAGCAACCCTTGCATATTTTTCACTACACCCAGGTCTAGGAAGTGTAGCGCGACCTTGCATATTTGACACCACCCCCGGGCGTCGAAGTGGCGCGTCGCTTCGGGGCGACGACCTCTTAAGAACTTAAAACCTCTTGAACTCGGTTGCAGACTTCCAGTACACCTACAGCTTCTTTCTTACTTTCAAAAGGCATAATACCCAAAACTTTTTCTCCTGGAACAAATCGACAAGATGGTTTTATTGAACCTCAAGAGCTCTCCTATTTCAAACAAACTTCCCTAATGCCGTAATGGTGCCTACGTACAAAACTAAATGTGTTCTTAGTGCTAAACATCTCATCAATCGCTTCCCTTCCAAAGTCCATAACAATTGTTTGTGTAATCCAGTATAATAGGTAAAACAACCTCATGATCATCTCAAGGTATCCAGCAGTTTATGCTACATGCTCACTTCCAATGTTCGTTGATACAAATCCTCATCCGGAGCAAGTCCACATATTTTCTTGTGATATATTTTTTGGGAAAAGGGCATACTCCGTATAAATTACATAGCCTTGAAAAACATTTTGTTCTCAAGACATATTTTTTTTTTCCATGAAGATATCATTCCCCATCTTTGTCTACCTACCCCAACCATCCCCTCACACATTGCGTTTATCAGTTTCACAATTCACGTGTACACCTATCTCTCATCACTCTCCTCAAACATCTAACTTCGAACTACTCCCCTTGACATTGTCTAATCCAAAAACCATTCCTAATGTTCTAAACACTTTAGACCTTTTCAACGAAAGGATTTCCAATTTTCAAGACTAGAACTTAAAAATACATAATATGCAAAAACTATTGCGCCTTTGTGATGTCATATACATTCTCCAATACCAAAATGTACTACATCCGCATTTGTTGTCAAATCACCACTATATACACTCACTAAAATCGAAAAGAATACAAATTTTAGAGCTTAATCTGCATCTTGGCCAACCAAGCCAATCCTAATCCTAATCCCAACCACCTTTGCAAATCTCCAAACCTGACAAACCATGGACTAAAGTTTCGAACTTCAATATACCGGCTCATACAATATGATCATCCCATACGAACACAACTAACAAATTCATACCAACAATAAGCTATCTCGATTTCGCTCAAACATATGACCCCAATTCACCAAATACATACAAAAGATCAATAATTTAAACCACAATTCCACACAATATGCAGCATAAGCATAACAAACCCAATTTCGTATAATAATCATCTAAAAGATCAAATCTTTGGTCCACATTTCAAGTTTTCTCTTGATTTTGCTCAATTATATGATCCTAACTACCAAATAAATACAAAAGATCAATACTTTAAACCATAATTCCACATATTGTGTATAAAAATCACAAAAAACAGTAACATGACAATTTTTTACCGCTGTAACATGAATTACGCAAAAATTACCATGAAAAGGAAGCAGTAAAAAATAATTACCGGCGCCATTCACGAAGAGCAGACCCTTCATCTTGCATCTCATCAGGAGGGGGCAAAACCGGGCCGTCGGAATCGGCGAAAACTCCGTTTTCCGACGGAATGTGGTCGGATCCGAAAACGACGTCGTCGGGCGAGTTGGTGAAGATGGCTGAGTCATCAACCGAGTCAATGACGGACTCGGAATCGGCGAAATTGGTGTTGTAAGGAGGGGGAGTGTATCCTGCTTCTACGAAAGTTGTTTCGTCGTCGTCGAATGGGTGAGTCGACTCGGTTGTCGGGTGTGAGTCATCGAACGAGTCGGGGAATGATGAGGTGGACATTTTTGGAAAAGGAGTGTTGGAATGGTCGGTGGTTATGTCGCGAAAAATGGATGAATGATCTCCGATTTTGAGAGAATTGGGGAAGAGTGACAGAGAAGGGAGTGTACTTTGGCTGTGGCCGTGGGTTATATACTTGATGGTTGGTTTATTGACCCATTGGGTTGATTGTGGATTAATTCGGCCCATCGCGATTACGGTGAGACGACTTTTTTTTTTTTTTTTTTTTTTTTTTTTTTGTGAAAAAAGGTAAAGTGTGTTGGTTTAAATGTGTGTTGGTTTGAAAAAGGTAAAGTGTGTTGATACTTCAGACTTTTTTTTTTTTTAGTAGATTTTGAGTTACGGAGTAATATACTATCCCGTCATATGTATATTACTCCGTAACTTCAAAGTTCTAAATTGTGGTTGAGATTCATTGAATCGGTTAATTTAACATGATTTTAGACAATCTTAGAAGTATCAACAACACTCGTTTCCCTCCCTTATCTCGAGATCATTGACATTTTTGTTCACAAGAGACATAGATTACAAGTAAAGTATCTGAAGTTATTTATTATAGACAACAATTTTGAGTTTACCGATTGATCGAATTGACTAATCTTTACCTAAATGGGTAAATGGCAAACAACTCGTAAACGAGTTGAACACCAATGTAATAACCATAAACATGGATATCAACCAAGTTTGGAAGTTGCAACACTCACAAACTATGAATACGAGTACTTTTTAAGCCAAAGGACGTCAACTTAAAACCGTTGTCTCCTAATAAGATTTGTAATCGACTCAATTTAGTTTTTTCCATTTCGTCGACATTTTCATAAAAAAAAAGGCAAATAAAACAAATTTCCACCCTGTTAAACAAATTAAAAAAAATACTCCGCAATAATAATAATTAAATTAAGAATTCCCCATCCACCCCGGCAAAAAAATCAACTAACCCACCACGACACAAACACAAACTCAATCACATAAACTCACACTCTCTCTCTCCTCCCAATCTCTCTCCCCAATAAAATAAAATAAAAAAAGATGTCGAGCCTATGGCGAGCCGCTATGGATCGGATAACCGGAACCGAAACCGGATCATCGGCCACGGACTACGACGGGGTGGAGTTCTGGTCCGAACCGGAGCGGGGCGGGTGGCTAACGAAGCAAGGCGAGTATATAAAAACATGGAGGAGACGGTGGTTCGTGTTGAAGCAAGGGAAGTTGTTCTGGTTCAAGGAGAGTGTGATCACGCGCTCGTCTAAGCCACGTGGCGTAATCCCGGTGTCAACATGTTTGACCGTCAAAGGTGCCGAGGATGTGTTGAACAGACAGTTTGCGTTCGAGCTGTCGACGAGGAATGATACGATGTACTTTATTGCTGATTCTGAGAAAGATAAGGAAGATTGGATTAATTCTATTGGTCGGTCTATTGTTCAACACTCTCGCTCTGTTACTGATCGTGAGATTGTTGATTATGATAGTAATCAACTTAATTAATTTTGAGTAATTGAGGTTTTTGTATAATTTGGGGAAATTTTGGGGAAGAAAAACTATAAAAATTGTAATTCTGAGATTTGTGTTGTTTCTAAGTTTTGATTTTGTCAACGTTGTTGTTGTTGATGTTGTTCGATTTTGTTTATGTTAATGTTGTTGTACATGGAATTTGTGTTGGTTTATGTTATTGATTACTGATCTTTATTGTTGTTTTTGATTGGATCTGGAGTTTTTTTTTTTTTTTTTTGGTTACAAGGATCTGGAGTTTTATGTTTGTTGTTCTTATCGAATTATGATTAATTGATTCTTTATTTAGTTTATTTCGAAGGGGAATTGGCTTAAGGTAGGTTAAGTAAGTGATTAACTTTGCGGACCTCGATATGAATGAATATCCTCCGTTCCTCCTTTTCCGTTCTCGAAGTAGTAAGTTAAGTGATTATTGTGATTGGTAAGGAGGTGGAGAGTCATTCGGAAACAACCTCTTTTGATTGTCGGGGCGTTATTATGTGGTAGTGATTCGTGTTTGTTTAAGGCGAATGATTGCTAATAGTGGCAATTGAAGTGTCATCGGTAAGATTTGAGTCACTCGGAAATGACCTCTTTAATTTCGGATGCACATAAAGTAGAGTGGCATGGTGCGCCACTTTGTGAGGTGATCATGAAATGTCAACTAGTGGAATTATGGGCAAGAGAACCATTCAATTTGATTCCAGAGTTAGTTCTTCCGTATGATTTCAGCTAAAAAGTGGTGTATGATTCTAATGTTAGGTTGCCAACATATACTCCGTATTTGGTAAAAATCTTGTTATGACTCAGATGTGCCAGTGCCAACATCCATTATTAGCCTCTGGTACGCCTTTATGTCGAAAATTTATGTAATATCATTGTCAGGTCATAATCGTACAGTTATTGGAAAATGAAGAGTGAGTGGTGATTTTGCTCATTGATGACGATGAATGAGTGGTGATTTTGCTCAAATAGTTTAGACTGATACATGGGTCGTTTTCCCTGTTGTTTATCTAGTGTGAAATTATGCCGACCTGAATTTTGTCTTGCCTGTGTAACGACTTATTAAATATTTGAATGTCATGATCAGTAATCAGTTTCAGACCTCGAAAAATTTACATAATTACATGAATCAATAAACCATGTCAGACTCCTCTGTTTCTACTTTCTAGTTTCAAATCAACGACTCATCAGTCATAGAACAGTCATCAGGTTTTTACACACAGCATTCAACCACGGAGCCACCCTTCGCCCAAAAAGAAAAAGAAATAGCCACCAAGTTCTCGGCTTACCATTTTACAACTGGAGAATTCCTGTTCTCAGATAGATCTGTAGATAGTTTGCCCAATATGAGCGTTACATGTTTCCCCACAGTAGTAAAGTAGTAACTTCAGATTCATTGCCGATGTTTACAACTAACAAGTGTATCAAGGCTTGGGAAAAGCTACTTTGTCTAACTAGCCTCGTTAAACTAGAGTCGATGTATTCGACGTGCAGAACTCCACATCAACCAAATAAGCAAGCACATCAATGACACCTTACAAGGGATTACCAAGAAGACGTATCTTAAACACCAAGGACGATCAAGAGCTTTTAGTTCAGGGTATTACCCATTCATCTCTTCATAAAAATAAAAAAAATAATAAAATAAAATAAAATTGCCACTACATCTACTTAAGCACTATAAGGCACGCCTAAACTAACCTCCAAGACTTCTGAACCATTGGGTTTCCCAACACTTTGCCTAGAAACGGGGTGTCACCTGAATTCTCATAACATGGAATGTGCATATTTGTAAAGTACAACAAGCCAGAAACTTCCCCCTGAATAACCATAGCTCGGAAGGCTGTTGTAATAGGAAGAACCCTCAGCAGATATATTAGTAAAGTATAACAAGTATCATGAAGAAATACATTGGAAATCCACGTAACATTGGCTTAGAGTAGACTTCCAAAAGCTATTCTCAATGCATTCAACTAATTAGTAATTAAGAGCATACTGGACACATTCTGTGTTCATATATTAAACACATTTCTACCCACAGCCTACCATCAAACTGTCCAGAGTAGAGGACTGATTTGATGTCGAGGTCTTTTTAGTCAGAACTAAGAGATGCCATCACTAGCAACACAGAATTAAAGTTCACAACGAGGGAGCAGTATAAGCAGCATTAGACTGTAGAGGATGATTACATAACTTCTCCAAAAAAATTACTTTTGTATCTCAAGAACAGTGAAGGTACTTGATACATAAATTACATGGATGACAAATTCCACCCTGCTAACTAACAGGAGGAGAAATGACGAAAATTTACCTCAAGGATTGGTACTTTTTAAAGCAATAAATCTATTCATCATCAATCTCTATCTTAACTTTTTCTTCAGTTGCAGATGGATCAATTTTAGGTGCTGAAGAAGGGATTGGAGCTTTCGGCGGACCTCTCCCCATCTTGCTGTTCCTTGGTCTTGCCTGAATTCATAAACACAATTGATGTAAGAGTTCCAGTCCGACTGATTGACTGCCATAGCATACAGATGCGAGAACAAACTTGATTCATTTAGGACAACAAAGATGCATAAACGACACTCGGGGAATCTATCAACTATTTCAGATTTTCAGTACCTGACATAAGAAGAATATATGAATTCCTTCTTTAACATAATACCAAAGGATCATAGGACACAACCACATATCACAAGTTCACAACTCATCATTTCCAAAAAAGAAAAAAAAGGTTCACAACTCATCATTCTTCGAAGTTCAAACCAAAAATCATATCCCACAAGGGGAGGGGAGGGGGTACTATGTCCCGAGCGACAGTCCAAGTCCACTACCCTCATACTCCAATAGTAACCTTAATCCAAGACAAGATTTACAGCCAATTGTCAAAATGAGTACTCAAGACAAACTCACAACTTCCATTGCATATCGCTTTCTTAAGCCTCTATACCTCCTATACATTAAAAGAAAATACTCCAGCATCGTTTTTTTTTTTGGGAGGTCAAGGAAATACTCTTGCAACATCCACCCCATCATCACCACAAGAGATCATAGATGCAACGCGCTTTGACTCACTACATGACTAACACGGGAATGCACTATAAACCTAGGAGAAAAAGCAAAACTAAAGAGATCAATTCCTTTGATCTTTCATCTCAAGATTTCAGTTCTTCTCTTTTCGTAACATGATCAAATTACCTTCACTTCATCCTCAGTACCTCACCATTCTAACTTTTAGTTTTTGCATTTAAGTTTTAAGTGGTACGCAAATCATCTCTACAAAATTCAACTGATTTACGGTGCAAGTAATTATGTTTTAGTCCTAAATTGTGGAAGATTTAAACTTTCACTGAAACTAATTATTACTCAAAATTCAACCACAAGCTTCAAATTGATATATCTAGAGCAAAAAATCAACTTCCTCAACACTTGCCAAATCTCACATCACTCCACTAACACTACTACACTACTACAACAAGTAACATGAACAAATTAAATTCAAGCTTCTTTAACAACGAGTCGACAATGACGACAACGACAAAGTCTTATTAGGTTAGGAGTACACTAACATGAATCGTCATATGAAACCGCCGTAGTAATTAGTGAGTTAGTGACAGTCAGTGTATACTTCAGTATGAAGCTTCTCCAACACGAAAAAAGCCAACAATTGAAATATATCCTCCATAATAATAATAATAAAAAATGAAGAAATGAAAGAAATTAGGGAAGAAAAGACGGTACATTTCCAAAGGAGCGGTTGAAGCGTTTGCCTTTGGCGGTTTTCCGGTCACCTCTGCCACAATAAACTGAAACAAAAACAACGTAAAGCGAGAAATTAGCGTATTGAAGAAGCTTAATTAAGTGAATTAATTGAAATTACGAGTTTCAATTATGAGTTTAATTACAGGAGACTTACTCAATGGAGTCGCCGGAGACGTGGCGACGGTGGAAGAGAGGGATAAGGTAGGCGGCGAGGAGAGAGATACGCCGGAGACGGCGTGGGAGTTGGAGAAGGAGAGAGAGACAATTTGGGAAGCCATTGATGTGGTTCCGAGCAGTAGGGAAGCCATTGTTGGAAGAGTATTGGAGAAGCTTCTGAGCTTTGAGGATAAGAGAGTGATGGAAATTTTTGTGAAAATGTTGGGGATTTTGGGGTGCTTTATCTCTTGCACTAAACGCAACGTTTTGAGTTGCGGTTCAAGTGGTTTACTACTCTGCTCCTGTTTTTTTTTTTTTTTTTTTTTTTTTTGACTTTTTGTTTTCTGAGAATTATCGGTACTCCATGAGAGTTTTTCACCACTCTTACTAGCTCGTCTTTGTTTCCTCCCTTGTTTTTGTGGGACGGTCAAATGGCCTACGGCTCGCCCAGTTCAAACCATCTAGAACGACGTCAAAGTTTATTTGGACCACTCTTATGACGACTTTGTTCAAGGTTCGTTGGGCTGAGCAAATGAGGGGGTAACGGTACTTGTGATCAATAGAGCTTTGTTGTAGCGTAGAAGATGTAAGGTAACGTTTGTGTCATCGCCACTCTTGTATGAGTGCAGAAACTTGGCTTCTTGGCTTCCAAGTTCCAACCTACTTGCAAAAACAGCGTGGATGCTGCCGAGGAAGTTGACAAGGCAAGAGGTGGGTTGGGGGGCGGGAGTAGCACGGAGAGATTAGACAATGGCGTGCACCTGTAAAGTCGAGGTTGGTGAAGTTCGTGTTGCAGATTCGAGGTTGGTAGAGGACAGGTGAATTTGCGCTACAACTGTTCACTGAGATGCTCGTAAGACTATTATACCGAGAAGAGTGAAAACATCACCTGGTATTACATCAAAAGATTGGGTGACTAGATACAGGGTGGAAAGCTATGGCAAAATTTTCTGTAGAACTACATTGGCATCAACTGTCCAACTCTCCATTTTACAATGATTCGAGTACAAGAATCACGATTCCAAGAAAGCTGTCATGGCTTCACCTGAGAAAGGGAAAGGATATGGCAAGCATATAAGAAGCCCGAGGAGCAGAACAGCAATTCCGAGAGCAACATAGTTCTGATCAGGTTCGCTGACTTCCTCGGAAAGTGGAGCAATCGGGGCTCTCTGTAAGAAGAATATCAGAGCTACCCAGTAGAATGCTACATCGCTAAACAATGAAGAAAGTCCCAGGAGCACAATAGAGGCGCCTGTCCACCTAGATGAGGCCTGTAGAGTGTATTCACCAATGAGGAAGTGATATTGAATTTCTGAATCTTAACAGTTTAAATTGTCTCATCAAAAAAAAAAAAAAAAAACAGTTGAAGTTGGCACATACCTTTCTTCCCCATATCGCAAGTGAAATACGCCCACCATCAAGTTCACCAGCAGGAATGCTGTTGATGGCATTAATCAGCAATCCAGCCCATGCCCATATCACAAGAGGGTTAAGTGATATTGATTGACCTTCCCTGAGAACATCTCCTAAAAGCAGCTTGGCTGCTCATACAGAAAAAAGGACACTGATTGAGAACATGCATGCATATGCAATTCTGTAACATAAAATCAGCTTTTAACTTTGGAATGGGGAAGATTTGATAGATGAAAGAGAGATCCTCGTACCAATGCCCCCAACTAGGAGTGACTCGTGAAAAACAGAAGCGTCCACAACAACACCAAGGCCATCACTTGGTGGCACAATGAATCCCACCAAGAAAAGTAAAAGACCCAGGCTGTAGCCAGCCAGAGGTCCAGCAGCAGCAATTTTCAGAAGATCCTCTCGCTTGGGAACGATATTCACAATCCTTGTGATGGCACCAAAAGAGCCTATCTGCCAAGAAAGTAACTTTTAGACATACAAATAGCACCTTACCTTAAATCTAATGCATTTTGGCTGACGTAAAAATCCATAACTACGAGTCTTCAAGTTACAATCTACTAAGAATAAGATCTATTTTGGCCAAAGATGCACTTTTAACCCGTCCGAGATAGATGGGACTTTGGCTGTACGCTTGCAAGATACCAAGGGTTCCCTCATTAAGTGCCTCTCTATCCTGAATAATATCTAAGTGACTATATACCAGTCATTAATACCTTGCCTTGATATGAAATGCTGAACCAAAGCATTAAACTGAAGTGCGCACACAGCCTTATCTTCAGAAACAGGCATATATATTATATTGTGCCACATTTTTTTAGTTGCGATTCTAATATTTGGATTTGGTTGATTTTCTAGTTCCAACAGCAAAAGCGCTGTCTGACATTAGAAAAGTGAGGCTGAGAGTAAATCCCTACATGTTTTAGTAAGGTACTCCTTGTATTGCCAATTGGTTTTCTATCCAACATCTCCAGGCATAAACAAGGTGCAATTACTAGGCTAATTAATCTGGAATGCGCAGGAGTAGAAAATTAAGCACACAGCATACTCCCACTGAACCTGTGAGCCAATATCCAGCATTTGAGAAGGCATTTGTTTACCTTCAAGATTCTCCATGCATAAATAAGCGCATTCACTATGAGATATTACGTCAAGAATGTAAAAGAAACCGATACACGCACCACGCACCCTAGTGTTATATTGAGAGCAAGTTGCAAGATGATCTGAGTAAGCTAGCAATGACACTATAGCTTCACCAACACTAATGAACAGATATCACATCTTACCTGCCAACTAGGGACGAAAAAAGGCACACCAAACTTCACGCCACAGTCTTTTGCAACTAGGTAATGTCCAAGTTCATGCACCCCCAAAATAAGTGCAGTAACAAGTGCTCCAGGGAGACCATCCTTCAGCAGGTCAAGCTTGTCAAAACTTGATCTGAAATACCAAATAAAACATTTCACTGGATAATTCCAAACACAGTGGTGTACTGCAGAAATTTTTGCAACTTCAAGCAGGTTGTAGGTGTTCTCCCCTCCCCCACACCCCACCACATAAACAAAACTGCCCAAATTTTCCAACATCAGAAGTGTTAACATATAGAGGACCTATGGTTGATGTAATAATGTGTGACCATTGGCATTCTCAACAGAAAGAAAATGAATTAATGCAAAATGTTCATGTATATAGACACAAGGAAACAACAAGAACGTGCAGCAACCAGAACAATTAGTTGGTTTCATTCAAGTGCCTCGCCATTCTAAACAAGTAGCATGCCATGCTAAACACATTCAGCGTTCTCATAGAACAAAGACTGAAATGACAACGTAAGATGACTGAGAAGAGATATAAGGACATACAGCAAGTCTGACTGCAGTGCTGGAACATTTCGAAGAAGTAAGGTAAAAACAGTGACCAAGCCAAATGCCCCTGCAGCAGCCCATTCTGGAACGGCTGCATCAATTAAGAAAGAAGTTAGATCTTCGATGAGCTGAACTTATCAAAGATAAAAAGTTCAGAATGAGTATGATGAAATGCGACAGAGAGAGAGCTACCTGTTGTCTCTGGTTGCAATGTTTTTTTGGGAACCACCACTGCCACAGGTTTGTCATCTTCAGGGTTGATCAGCAGGAAAAGCTTATACTGATCTCCAAATTTATCCTACACTAGAAAGGAAACTTTAACATAACAAGCTGTTCAATAGTCTTGTACACACACCAGAACTGAAAATAGGCCACACCTGCATCCTCTTTGATATTTTTTCATAACTAGTAGATGGTTTCCCGCGCAGATTTCCTTTAAATAATATGCCAGCCTGAAAAGATTGCACAACGATAATGAATATGCATGTAAATCAAAGGCTGCTTATTTGTGTAACAATAGTAAGAGCCCCTTAACTAAGGAACAAAGCCAGTTTAAATACTTCAGTTTTGGGCCGATTTTGACACCCTTTTTAAAGCAGCCAAATGTTCTCAGAACTTTTCAAGGGACAGCCCCTGGGTGCCCTTATTAAATATGATAGCCAGTTCCCCTATCTCAGTAACTTTTTAAACCCAATTAGCACACGTCACCCGATGAGATCAAGATGCATTTTTTGACGATTTTTGGAACCTACCATTAGTTTTTAGCTCTAAAATTTTGGTAAAACCTATAATATTACCCCTGGTGGCTTCCACAAAAATTTGAGTCTTTTTATTCCGGCGCCATTTTAGGCCAAAAACTGTGAATTATAGCCTTCAACTTTGTCCAATTTAGGCCAAGATAGCCACTTTTTACAAAGTATCCAAATTAACTTAAAATATTACCGTAAACACCCAGGGAGTGCTCTTGACAATTTGGGCGGCCAGTTCTCTCATTTGAGGGTCTTTTAATCCCCTCTATCTCCCGTTACCCCCATAAGGTTGGCGTGTTATTTTGGCTGACATAGGACGTCTAACCAAAGTCTTTTAGCTCTAATATTTTACCAAAACACATAATATGACCCTAAAAGTTACTACAAAAATTGGATTTCTTTGTTTGGTTTTTCAAACTATTTTTTCCGAAACTTTTTTAACTTGTGTTCAAAATTCATATGTTTTTTGCAATATTTTTTAAACCTTTTTATTTATTTTGACGACTTTTCTAAATTTTCTTTGAAAGTGTTTAAATACTTCTAAAAGGTTTACAACGTTTTCGAAATTTTTTTGGCGTACACAAGACGGTTACTGGATGACGATTCATGTTAGCCGACCCCAAATCTTTTTGGGAATAAGGCTTGGTTGTTGTTGTTGTTGTTGTATCATTCTGTTCATAAACTAGGGATTACATACTTCGGTGTTTGGCCGATTTTGACCAACTTTTTTTTGAAATTGTCAAATGTTCAAAAGACTTTAACAGGGACAACTTTTGATTGCCCTTATTTAAGATGAGGTTCAATTACCTGTTTTGGTGGTTCTTTAAGAGTTTAAGCTCATTTGGCATACATCACCCCATGAGGCTAGTGTGCTTTTATTGGCCAAATTTTGGAGCCTACCGCAACTTTTTGGCTCAAATATTTTGATAAAACCCATAAAATTACCCTTCGGGACTACCACAATAATTTGAGTCATTATTGTTCAGAGTCATTTTGACCAAAACCCGTGGATTATAGCCTTCAATTTTATCCAATTTAAGCCATGTTGGGCACTCTTTTCAAAGAATCAAAATTTTCTTAAAAACATTGCCTTAACACCCTGAAAGTGCCCTTGATAGATTTGAGGTGCCAGTTCTTCTCCCATATGGGGGTTTTTAAGCCTTCTCATCCCTAGTCACCCGTTTAGGCTAGCGTGTGTTTTTGGCCGATTTGGGGCACTATTATCAATTCTTATCTCTAATATTTTGCCACAACACATACTATGATTTTCTTATATAATATTATTTCTGTTTTCTCTCAGCAGCCATGACTAACACTTAATAATATTTCTACTTTTCCATCACAGCCATACTATATTATTATAATACTATGTTTACTTTTCGGTTACCCGTTATAAGGATGACATATGACAAAATATATAAGTATCAACCATTAATCACCGAAGTAATAGAAAGAAACTACACAATTCGACCATTGTTTCTGGAATGGCGTTCTTAAAATACTTATAATATCTAGTTCATGTTACATTGTTAGTTTGTTACCCATGATACAGGCTGGGGACTATTATATACACTAGAGATGGACATGTAAGAAGAAAAAAAAGGAAACAAAGAAGTCCCCAGTCTAGAGGGAGCGGTTTTTGGGAAGAATAGAAGCTTTAACTATAATAACCTAACCTCGTATGGTTCTTGTTTGGTCACGAAAAATGTGTCAAAGCCAAATACTTGATCTCGGAGTATGTCAATAGTCTCCTTTGGGATCCTGTCTGCTTCATCCAGTTGCTGTTGCTGATCAGATCATATATGACTAATATGAGTGATAACTTTTAGATAAGGTAGAGTTCAACAAAAGATAGTATCCAAACAGCAAAGCTGAAAGCCTGAAACATGGGCAATGGGATCCAATAAAGTACCTTCAGACCTGGTAAAGGTGAGCCACTAGCAACTTGCAAACCTTCTCCATCCTGGTGCCAAGAAACATTAAAAACTGAGTGTCAGACAACTGAAAGACTGAATGGCGATGCCAGCTTCGCTTTGTCCATTAACCACTGAATTTTAACTTCAAATTAATATTAGGCTATTAGCAACAGCAAAAGATCTTGAACCAGTTTATCTGCAATAAGTGAAAAGCAAACCCCTATAGTAACACCCAAATTAGAAAAACCAAAACATCTGTAACTTCAAGTTGGGACCAACTTGATCTGCCTCATTAGTTGCTGAAGTCCTACTACCGTGAATCAAATCTGTAGATTGTGAGTCAAACGAATACCAACTTCAAAGCTTCTCATAAGACAAAGCATTTCTGACAACCTTTCATCTATCAAAAGTTCAAACTTTTTCACAATACTGCAAAGTGCCCTGCTCTATCGTGCAGAAAAAGCGGTGAGTGGTGATCTGCAGCATGAAATATGACTGTTGTCTTATTTTAGGGTGCTTGGGAAACAAACCATGGTTATCTTGATGAATGGTTAAACGAAAAAAGACTACAAGGGTGTGAATGGCCTTATAGTATTTTGAGCATTTGCCTCCCTCTAGAGACCACCTCAAGGTTTCTTAATCAAATTTGTTGCTTCTAAGAAACAAGCTCAGGGATAATATTATCTTAGATTAGATTAGACTGGTGACCGGTCTTTATTCCTTCCCAATTACTTTGGAACCATCCACCCGACATGAAGAGTTCCTACTCAAATAAGCCATGCGCTATGCACATAGAGGCTGCCTAGTTCTATGCAACTACAAGAAGAATTCGATATGTACCAAAAACAAGAAGAATTTGATGCACCGCTAAACAAGAAGTTGTGCAAACTACACAAACAGCCTGAATCTTTAAGCCATGAACTACAAATGCAAAGCCATCTGAAGCAGCAAAGCACAAATAGTACCCAGAGAAGTAAACAGAAGCAGCTGAAAATATAGCTAATAGAGTACCTGGACGTCACCTTGACCATTAATATTTGTTTCATTGTTTCCGATGGTGTTGCTGTCTGAGGATAGAACTTTGGTCGACACCTGATCCTTTTCCTAAAGAATGATACAATTAACCATCTAAATCAATGTTAGGGACTCGCATGCCAAGGAAAACCAGAACAAGATGATTAGTTGATAACCAACCAATTAATACACGTACCTGATCTGGCTCTGAACTGCTATTGGAGTCAATCACACTGGTGCTTTCCGTACTGACATGCTCATCCTTCTTCTGAAATCATAGATGTCAAATGAGACTCTGGCAGTGATTTCCAAACATCAAGCGCTAACATTAAGCTCCATTGCATAACATAAATAGGGGAAGGATATACTTCTTAAGTCTTTCCTGATGGACTACAATGCATCTGTATTCTGTAGTGATTGATGAATCAGCATAAGTATCTCTAATGAATCATCCCTCCGTCCCTTCCCTTTTTTACTCTAAGAAAAGTATGATTGAAAGTATGCTAACTTGCCTCTAACAATATCCTTAGATTTCAATCCCCTCACAGTTGAGCGAGTGAAATCCAATGCAATTCCCTCTACCCTTATACAAAAACAAGTAACATTAAATCTAAGCTTAAATTAAAATAATCTTCTCGATGAACCATCAGCCTAAATACCATTCAAATTTTCAATCAGCTCATTCAAATTTCGAGCACAAGCTCAATAAAACATCAATCAAATCTTCCATTCAAATTCTTGTAAAGCACAAATGAGTCTACTTTGACACAAGGTTACAACTCACATGCTCACTCAGCTGTAAGCTCGATTCAAGTTCTCAAATGAGGTGAGCATATCGAGTCCATTTTGAACTTCAAGTAACTCAATCATGGATCGAAACTCCAAATAACTCAATCATGAATCGAAACTCCAAATAACTCAAATCATAAATCGAAACTCCAAAAAGACCATCTATTCAAATTCTCTATGATCACAATTGAACTCATTACGAAAATCAATCTCCTATCTCCCTCGACTCGACTTTTAAGCGAGCATTACTCAAACAGCAAACACCAGCACTATCGCAAGATTAACGAAGGTCGAATATACGCAAATGCTCTAAACTAAAACAGCTAAACTGAATAATTGAAATGCCAAAATAAAGTAAAAAAAGAATTAACAAATTGAAACAAAGCGTATAGCTTACGACATTCGCATACCTCATCATCGTTTCCCTCAGGTTGACTGTCATCAGTCTCACTCACTCTACACACAAAGTCGACCGCTCTTCCAGTTCCAAGCCTACACCACAAACAATTCAAATCAAAGTCTTATATGAGACGGTCTCACAGCGCGACAAAGCCGACTTTTAAAACTTCTTCTTCACGCAATCTCAAGTCTCTAACAACTAAAAAATAAAATCAAATAAAACTCAGAGTTTCAAACAAAAAGAGGTAAACCTAGAAACGGCGAGGAAACGGAACCGGCAACGGCGGGAATTACGACGGAAGTTCAAAGAAGACGGCGCAATTAACGGCTGGAAACGGAGGTCGGAGCAGGAAGTACACTGCGACACCGGGGAAGAATTGCAACGAAGTGCGGACGGAAGACTCATATCTTCTTCTTTACGCTTTAATTTTGCGACGAATTTGAAAAACCGCTGCTTAAAATTCGGTTGAGTGATCAATTCCAGTAACAATGAACTCGTTGTTGTGGGTGGCAAAAATGGTGAGCAAAGATATTTTGAAGCATTGAAATGTGAAATTTTGCGACGGTTTTTTTTTCTGAAAGAAAGAAATCTTATCTTTGGTGTCTTTTTGTGATATTAGTTTAGTTTTTGTTGTGAGATGGGCCGCGCTAAACGAGACACGGTAGCGTATAGCTGACGGATTCGCGCATTCCATGGTCCACTTCACATACGGGCCAAATATCTTCTAGCTCGGACCTTGTTCATAGTACTCGTATAATCGTATTGATTTGGCATTTTGGTCATGTGTCATGTTCTTGACGAGATGTCTACCATATACCCGAGTATACGATCGATGTTGAACGCGTTTTTTGCTCTTGTGTTATTGTAACTTTGTAAGAACATAAACCACCATTTCGGCTCATATTTTCAAAATCATTTCTGTGTCTATCGGTGTAGTGCAGGCTACCATTTTCGCATACACGAGTGTTTGGAACTTTAGCTACCGCTGCATTTTGTTTTACCGAACATGCAAACATAAAATTCTTACGATTGAAGTGTAAAAGTTATATACTTTTTTCATTATTTTCGGTAGGATATCATACATCTAAAAGTAGGTCCACTTAAATTTAATTACGTGCATTTTTATTAATTTTTTCAATTTGTATTTGTATTTTGTTTTCGTGTAATTTTAGAAACATAATTTTAGGTGTCGTTTGGATACATTCGGGAAGTCGGAATTCCCATGAACTTGCAAATCCTAGGAATTAAGAAAGCATGGGAATTGGAGAATTTTGTTTGGATGAACAAGGGAGTTCAATTACCACGGGAATTTCTACTTACCTAGCCTTCCCTAGGTAATTAAATTCCTACACTTTGGAAGAATTGGAAATGCCTAGGAATTTCCAATTCCTACACTTTATGGTAACCAAACAACTCAAGAGAATTCAATTCCTAGGAAAATAAAATTCCTATGCATTTTGAGGGTATCCAAACGACACCTTAGATTACCAACAATAAAGACATCGGTACTTATTTTAGTGTTTCATTTATGCTTACATTGACCTCATTTCAACTTTTTGTAGTTTATGACATTATAATTGTCATATTAATGTAATTTTGAATGCCATTCGAGTTCCAAGTTCTATAATTATAGTCGTTTTTAGGGAACAATATAAACAAATAATGGTATGAGTTGAATATTTTAAATATTTTACTAGGTTTTGGCCATTTGCTCTATTCATTTGTGAGGTTGCACAATGACGAGGTCCGAGTAGAAGACTCTGTGCCAACGTTACAAATTCTCATCCTCCTTCCCACCAGCATTCTCAGGTAACATCATATATTTCTTCAAGTGAATTTCTCATCATGTCAGTTTTCTTTGTGTTTGCCTACTCGATTAACCTGACGAATATCTTTGAGACACGAAGATAATGTTGTTGTTTTCGTTGTTGTTTATATAGGGTTTAACATTGGCACGGCCCGTGGCAACAAATCCAACAATAGTGATGCCGCGGGGTCGAAACCTGATAGGCCTGGATTAGAACGTTTCATGAAGAAGCGGCCGCGAAGAATTCTTTCACAAAACCCTTCTACTACGTCTGGTATTCTTTCTTTCTTCTTTTTTTGGCCTAATTTTTTGTTTTTCATGCTGCCATTTTTTGCGTTGATATTTGCAACAAAATAGGTAAAAGTAAGAAATGCAAAAAATGTTGCTCATTTAAAGAATGCTAATGTAGTGTAAATTAAAGCATGTGCACGATCGAATAGTGATTTTTACGCTTTTCGTAATAATCTGACACTTCCGCTTCCTAGTGACCCCTTTATACGCGCATGCAACTATGAACTGAACTGATTTCGATCTGAATCTTGTATTCCCGAATTTGAAAAGATATCAATTTGTTTATGGTGTAGAAGAGAAAGGAAACGCCGATGATAACTCCACCAAAACTCGACATCACGATGAGGAACCCGAAACAACGAAAACTATGTTCACGACTCTGTCAGCACTAACTGGGGTGGTACCATGTCACTTTGAGGGATTTACTTATGTCTCCAAACTCTCTTCCCCAACCTGCTTTGCTACTGGTAAGCGTTGTGTTGTCTAAGTATATAATAGGTCAAGTGATTTTAAGATGAAATCTCGCTTTAACTTATGTACTAGAGTCTAGGTTCCGAATTTTAATTATTTGGCATTTCTTTTCTTCATATATGGTGCAACGGTTTTATGAACAGAGGATTCAACCAACAAAGAGATGCCTCAGAAATCAGAACCAAAGCCGCCTTCAACACAGATTATTAGAGTGTCTAGAATTCTGAAGGGCATACACCAGAACCCACATTTCCTGCCCATTAAGGCGTACTCAAGTGTTGCGAAACAGATGCTGATGAATGCGTGGGACAACATATTCGAGGACACTGCCGATAAGTTGCTAAGTCTGCAAATCAACGGATTCTACTCGGATGCTAAGAGACTGTGGCAGACAATGGAGGATCTGCAGAAAATGGGTTATGATGTCCTGCTGCTAAGAAGACGGCTGGTCGAGCTGACCGATGTTTTCCTAAGCCAAAGACGGCATAGGAGAGAGATAAAGAGGCTGAAGAGCGAGGCTGACCAGCACAGGATGGAAAAGAGCAGGTTGGAGTTTGAGATTGTTAAGCTGAGAGCTCAAGTTGAAGCTGAGAATGCAAGTGTTGAGAATGTTATGACTAAAGTTGCTAAGATGGAAGATGAGATGCCACACTTCAATTCTCTGTTCACTAAGCTAAACCCGAAGAATTTGGATGCCCTTTTTTCGTCTATCTCTAAACCCGAATGAGTCATGTCGCATTAAACCTTTAGTATTTAACTTCTAAACTTTTATTAGCTATGTTCTAAACTAGACTCGAGAAATCAGTTTATTCCATTTTTATGCAACTCTTAACTTCATAACACAATTCTGTGAGTTGAACCAATAAACTTTTGATTGATTTTGAAGGAAACCCATAACATCTGATATGAGAACAAATAGAGTGATGTACTAACCATCATCAACAAAGCCCTAACTTTTTTCATGTATGAAAAGATCAAGATTTCACTTGCATAAATTTCACTTTGAACAATTATGTATCCATCAGAAACCACACGAACTAGTACTACTGCTAGATTTTGCTTCGGAAATACTGAGATCACGCATACATACAACACAAACTGAGGTGCTCTTGAGCCTTTTGAAGTTGAACAAACCCGAACATGTGAATTATCAGTGGTGTGGTGCCGGAGCTGGAGGAGGTTTACATTGGTAACACTTAGCGAACAGTCCAAATGTATCAACCTGTTTGATGAAGTTCACCATGCTTGCCCAGCCTCCGAATCCAAATCCAACAACGAACACCCATACGACTATGAACGCATTGAAAACATACATTGCTGTCCAGCTTGGGATGAGTACAGGAGGTTTCTCTACAGCATTCTGCATTTTAAACATCAAAAAATTATTACTTCAGTGCATAATCCTGATTTCCTGACTAAATCAGACAGTTATTAGAGCACTTGCTTCAGCTAGTCCAGATTAGTCTACAGCATAGGCTTTCCTTTACATGTGTCGAAAATGAGGAGTTAGGGCGGTAATGATGAGGGAAGGGAGATTAGAAGCTCGAACTTAACAGCTAAGAGACGTCCTTAGCACGAAGGCATCACTTATCAATTCTATGTAATTTACATTACTTGGTTCATATTTTGTGTACATATAAACATTCACAATGTCCATGAGCAATAACACCCACACAAGTTTTTTATCGTGACAACTCGAATTAAGGCAATAATAATACTCCTAAAATTGAGCTTTTTCCTGGAACTGTTGATTAGACAAAGTAAAGGATGTATTTTCAATTGTCAGGACACTGACAAGGACACATGAAAATGGGTCAAAACTCAAATCTGGTTAAGGGTCTTCAAGAAGATCTATGTTAGGTTAAGTCCCATGACTTTTACCTTAAAGACCCAAACTTTTTAGGACCCACTCTAAGTATTTCCTACAATTATGAAATTCCTAGTCACTTAACATAATAGTGACATAGTGAGCCTCCAAATTAGCTAGGGCAATGACAGTTTTGACAGCAAGATAAACATCCTGACCAATTTCAAAAAAACATACAGTATTTACAAACAAATTCGACTACCAATCTCGACTCTCTCATTGTACTACCCTTTGCGCTTCATTAAAAGCCGAAAACCGAAGCATAAAGTTTTCGAAACAATCCCAATAGAAAAACAGAATATAGCAAATTGAGAGAAAAGTCCAGATCAATGTACCTGCCGGGCCTGGGCTGATCTATATGTGAGCATGTGTGCCAGAGTTGGTATGATGTAGACAGTGAAGCTGACTAATAAGGCCCCAACAGACGAGTTAATGGGTCCAAAGAAGGGAAATATAATTGCTAAGAACCATATTGGTATCACCACTGGTAGCCTGGCCACTGCTCTTAAACACAAGCTCTTTGTGTCATGCACCCCCACCACCTTTTCCCATACAAAGTACAAAGGAGTGCAGGCGAACCCGAATGTTATAAACTGCAAATTTACGAAAAGTAACCGCGGTTAAAAAATTTGACGAAAAATGGTTTGATTTTTACCTTTGAAAGCACCACAAAATTGACATGCACTATGAAGTATGGACTTGGCTATGATGAGGAATGCACTAGATAGTCTTATGTGACATGTTCAATGAATCAATGTAATGGGTAAAATGTTGTTACATCCTTAGACTATTTGTCTAGGATACTGATAAGGTGGTGGAAATTGAAAGCCATACCTAAAATTTACTTCATAGATCATTAATTTTATAGCCATGCTGATTTTTTCACTTTTGTTTTTAACTTTAAAATAGAAATCCAATTATACAACTACTTAAAACTTTTTGTACAGAATTGTTATCATGGCCATGCTGATACTTCACTTTTGTGCTTTTAGTTTTGAAATGAAAACTCTATCATCATACATCTATTCTAGCATGGGACTCGAAAGTTATCATGTCAATTTTAAAAGTAACTCATCTAAACTTAAAAGAGCATTTTAGTTCAAGAAACGTATTCCAATCATATCACGACATGGTAAATTTGAACTACGATTGCTAGCATGTTTTCAACTCGTTCAATTGAACTACGCATGGGCCTTCTTTGAGGAATTGGGGTAATGATAATGGTAACAATAATAACTTGTTGGAGACAAAACAAAGTAACTACAATTGCAGAAACTTAATGATGAGAAATCAACCTGGTGGATGAGCATCAAGATGACAGCACTATCGCGAAAGGCGGTCTTGGGAAGGAGAGAAAAGGCATTGGCATGGGTGAGGAGTTCATCACCAAAGGCCCAGTACATAGCAGTAGCAGATGGGATAGTGAGAGTGAAAACATAAAGTGTTGCAATTAGATAGATGTACTTGAACTTTTGTGGCTTCCACATAGCATGCATAATTTCCCTGTTAATTCAAATTAGGACCCACAATCATCAACAAAATTCAATTTACAGTGTCAATTATTGCAATCAAGCTATCAATATACAGCACCAGACTGTTAAAATCGCGCTATCGAGTCAAGTTGTCAGCCATCATTGCAATGGAGTATATATGGACCAGAGCATGAAGCACAAGTATATCATCACAAATCTTATTCAGGGAACAGAAGAAAAGCAATAATATAAAATGTCCTTTTTCCTAATCTACAAAAAAAAGGACAGGACTTTGTTCAATCCGCATATTTTGTATGCCCTAACTTTTTACAGGAAAACGAGTGTTTGGTGAGAAAAAAACAAAGGGTTTTTTTTTCTATGGATAAGTTCATAGTTTGGTATCTTCATAAAGTTTTGTGGAATATGAAAATTCAAATCATGTAAAGTTTTATTTGTCAGATCTTCTTGTGCTTTATTGTCAAAAACATGATGGAACTTTCACTAAAAAGCTTTAGGGTAAGTTTTCATCCCGAAACCTTGAATCCTCGCCATTAAACTAGAACACGAGATGACTGAAATGGCGAGGAAGAAAAAAATACCGCACCATACTCTACAAAGTGCATAACATAACACTCCAAAACATCCTAGATTTGGTTCAAAAATCGTCCCCAAAAGAGAAAGCACATAGTAGAGTTGGTAAAGCTCACTTTTGTAAAAGTTTGCTATTAAGTTAAGTATGTGTAACATGTGAGAGACTAGATTTACAAGAGCCAAAGTCACATTTTGTTATGCAGAAAGTGGTAACTTTAGGCTCCTTTTTATGAGGTTGGAACCCATCAGCAATAACTCTACCCCATCTCATTTGAAAATCTTAAGCTCAGGAGCCAGGAGAGTATATAAAATGCATAAAACATCGATACATAATTCCACAATTAGTGACTAATCGGTCGATTAAATTAAATAAAGACAACTTTGACTAAATTTCATGATGATGTCTGTGTACCAACCCTAAGTAGGCAAACAAAGGCTGCAATTGGGGAAGAGCAGGATTTTTTAAGACAAAATCTGATTTAACAAACAAATGAGCAGAGGATTTAACACTTACACAGTCACAGCATGCCCACCAAAAGTGTAGAGGATATTGGTAGCTCCTGTGAAGTAGAGCACCAACTTTTTTGGACCAGAGTGGATCACACCTGGGGTCTGTTCAATTGTATAGTATTAGCACATGAAAGTTTTATGAAATAAGTTTATAAGATTGCATTAAGAAATCAAAGAATTCCCATTAAGAAGACAAAAACTCCCGTAAAATCGGGATTGGGCGGCTAATACAGTGAGTTTTACAAAAGCAATATGGCATTAGGCATAGCACTAAAATTTTGCTTTCTGAGTTCAGCTTTTTTTCTAGCATTTTATCCAATTGTAGATTGTGCATCATGGGACAATCTAATGAGAATCTTGATGCTTAAGGAACATGGTGAAAATTTTTAGGAGTCATGAATGTAGGTTGATCGAGTGTAAGACTAGTTTTCGTACCAAGGCAGGCAGGGTTTAAGTAAAACCTAAAGACATTTCTTGCCACAGGTAGGATGATGCTGATGCCTGCTGACAGACTCTGACGTAATAAGTTATACGTCCAGCACTTACAGCGGGAGTCCATAGGGGAATAGTCAGGACTCAGATTGTAGAGGAACCAAACTAACAGAAATGGAGAACTTGTTACCTGGCCGTGAACAAGAGCAGCAATGGTTAAGTACCAAGCAGTGTAAGTGGTCATTCCGAGGCCAAGGAACGACCAAATTCTGTAGTTATGGAAGGAAGGAATAAACACGGTGGTGGCACAGCAGGCCCCGAAAATGTATGTCCATGTCCTCTTGTCTAAATGATCGTTTATGTAGTATATGTTACTGCAAACCAAACCAAGGATAAGAATACCATTAATCAGCAACTCGGCTTGAATTGATAGATAGGCCTATATGAATTTAGCATACAACAACCATCATAAGCAAAAATATTCACCAACCTTGCACAAGCTATAAGCTGAATCACTGATCCAAACAGCAAGAAGGTGCAATTGAAAGCCAATCCCAACGCCTTCCAGGTTGGCCCTAACAGACCATCTAACACCTCAAACCACTGAAATCCAACAAAAAACAGGAAGATGGACAACAATTAAATTACGAAAACAAATCATTTCAAAACGAATATTACTATGGAGCATGCAAAGTTCTAAAATTGAAGGTCAACATCCCCCCCCCCCTCCCCCTCACATACACAGGGAACTCGAAAACCTTTGAATACTAATTCATATCAAGTTCATGTCAAAGTCTCATCTTATTGTTTATGTCCCATCAATCATCATCCATTTCAATTCTCGTCCCTAACTCCATGAAACATAGTTTGATTACATAATTCTCCGTAATTTTTTTCCTGTCGAATTCATCTATGTTAACAAAGCCAACTAATAACACAAGTAAACTGAGGAGTGTCACAATTCAAAGGGTCATTTCCCAGCTACTTCAAAGCTTAGAAATTCAAGTAAATTTTCCCTTTCTTCGAATCTTAAAACGTCTTATTCTCACTAAACAAACAAGGAGCTCGCAAATCTTATCGTAAATCAAATCAACGAAAAAGTTTAATACAATTCTATGGACATAATTTCTTACAATTTTGATGAAAGAACTAGAAGCTTATCTAGATTTGGTATTAAGCTATCATGATAAGTCAAATCATATCCTAGCTTCTTAGCTTCATCCATCGTAACAAGCATGGTTGAAATATAACAATTACATATACATGATAATGATGATACAATAGCTTTTTTTTTTTTTATCCGAACATGGTTAAAATACATAAACAAACAATCATTACTAATCATGCATAGATTATTTTGGGCTTAATTAATCATGATTGAATTAAAACTAGAACAACTACCAAACAAAGTTTGAACATTGAAATGTGATGCTCATGGCCCCACAACTTCATGAGAAAATAATAAAATAACTTAAAATAACTAAACCATGGAAAATAGTCCTACTCCAATACTACAACAGTACAACATGAAAGTAAAGTGACAGACCACTGTGTTCATACAAAGATGATGAATTCGAACTCGATACTGTAACAACAATTCTAACGACATATCCAAATAAAACGTAAAGAATTCAATTTAACAGATGACAGTAAAAATAATTTGACCAATTAAGAATCACCTGAATAACATGATTCTTGAAGTTCACACCTTCCTTTTCTTTTCTACTACGATACTCAACATAGAGAACACTTATAAGATAAGCCGTCCAACTTCCTAACAACCCATAAAACACTTGAAGTATAATTCCTGATAACATCCCCATTTGCGAAAACGAGTATGGTAGTGTCAATAACACTTGAGCCACCTACAAAATTGTCGCAAACATATTTTTATCGACTTATTAGTTAGGGATGTCAATGGGTCGGGTTTGTCACAAAATTACGAAAAACCCGGTCAATTACTCAAACAATAGAAAAAACAACAAAAAGACACAATTTTTTAAGATAACAAAATACTAACCAATGGAAACACAGTAAAAAAGAGTGAAACTTTTTTACCTGATTGGATGCACAACTGAACCAAGCATCATAAACAGAGCCACCATGCCAGAGGAAATTCTTGAAGCTGAAGTTTTGATTTTCATCCTCCATTTCCAAACCCACATTTTCTCTCTCCTCACCATTTCCACCAATCACAGGCTGGTCATCACTTTGGTTCACTATTGCTGACACTTCTACTGGTTTAACCTCAGACATTTCTTCTCAATTCCCACCCTACAAAGTAAAAAAAAAACTGTTAGAAACAACAAAATTACTGGTAAAAAGTAATAAAGTTTGAAACTTTAGCAGTAAAATTAGGATAAAAAGACAGAAAACAAGAGAATTGGGTATAAAAAGTGAGGAAAAACTCTCACCAAATATGAAAAAATGGCAGAAAAGATGGAAAGTAAGAGCCTTTTTTTTTGCAGGGGAAAGCAGAGGAAGAAAATAAATTTATAGGAGGAAAATAAATAAAATAAAATTAATTAAATACTCAACTACCCAACAATTGTTCTCCTTGTAAATTAATTACTACTACCCTTCAATTTTAATTGATAGGAAAATGAAAATGACACAGACCCAGAAAACTATAATTTAAATTAACAAGAATAATGAAGATTTTGGGGAAAAATGACAGGAGTATAATAATACAATAATAATATAATTATTAATTAATTAAGTTGAGTATGCTATGAACAAAAAAAGGTGAAGACTTTGGTTATATAGGAATGTGAAATTGATAAAATTATGGATTAAAATTTGTGGGTTTTGGGGGTTTTGGGCTAGGAAAGAGGAGTAGGCAGTAGTAGTAAGATTATGTGAGAGTTGAGAGAGAAGAGTGTGAATGAAGCTGTAAGAGTGTGTAAGAATTTGTCTGTGGGTCTTTATATTTATGTCTGTGAAAAAGTAGAGTGTAGGTTACAAGAAAACGGCTTGTTCAGATGGGTAAAAATTCATTATTACAGGCATGCCATTTTCTGATGTACATGTTCATAAATTACTTACACTTTTTTTGTATAGTATACTAGTAGATAAGAGTGTAGTAGATGGTTTCGATTTATTTTTAATTTTAAAATTTGCGTTATTTCGATCTATATACGAAGTACTCGTAATAAGTTTGATCCAACGATCATAAACTTTAACTAGAAATGGTCGTCAGACTCGTCATAGTTGTATAGGTCGAGTTCTCGTATCTCATTCCCGTAACATAAATTGTTGTCGATTTTGTGTGGGTCTATTTCAGTCACTCACTTCACTGTTACGTTATACTGTATCAGTGTGTATCTTAATCTAGGCGTGAATGAATGGGAGGAGAGAGAGAGAGGTGAGAGCCACCAATGGAAGGCGGCCTACAAAACTTTAAAGTCTAAGAGAGGGAGAGCAGGTTTGGTGATGCTGCCATATTTGCTGACTTTTTATTTACTCTTCTGTCTATTAACTGTGGACAGACTATTTTGTAGGTTTAGCTGTAAAAATCTGTAATTGTCTTGTAATATCAGTGGTTTGCTTCCCAAAGATTACCATTTAATGTTACATTTTCAGAGAAGTGAAAAATACTAGTACCATTAATAATCACAGAGATGTGTCCATTGTATCTCCAATGGTAAAAGTGTATTGCTTCATACTGCAAAATTCTAGTAAGTGTGTGTGACACAATTTGTAACATGAAAATTGCACAATTTTGTAAAAGTGCATAGTTTTTTTTTTTTTTTGAGAGGAGTAAAAGTGCATAGTTTGTACAACTGAATTCGCCAAGTATTTCTTACGGAGTAGTTGAAATGTTGTCACCGTTACACTCTAATTTTCAAGTTCCTTTGTGTGTTTCTATATACAAGTAGTACAAGTCTTAGGTATATACAGAATATATTCATTAATGTGGATTACGGAGTATGTCCTTTCTAAATCAAGCGTTGTTGTATACGGAGTAGGGATAATTTGTCCCCTTAGACCTTCTGCAATTAGACTGCATTTTTCTGATCTGATTTGATTTGATTTGATTTGATTTGATTTGAATTGAACTGATCTGATTTGATCTGATTTGATCTGATTTGAATAAATTTGATTTGATTTGATCTTAACTGAATTAATTGATCAATTAACTGCAATTAGACGAATTAATAACTAAAAATAGACTAGATTCATTGATTTTTATTTGGATAATTCTGATCTGGCTGGATTTGGTTTGAATGAAACTGATCTGATTTGATTTGATTTGATTTGAATAAATTTGATATGTTTTTAAAAACACTGTTGAATAAGTTGAATCGCACACTGCCTTAGGCCCTGTATGATAGGACTTAATAAACTGAATATTCAGATCAGATAATTTTTATAAAATTCAGATCGGAATTATTCAAATCAAATTTGATCAGATCGGAGTCTTTCAATTCAAATCAGAGGCATTCAAATCAGATCAGATTTAAGTAATTTGATCATAAAATAAATAACACTAATCTCGAGTTTGATTCAGATCAGATCAAAGTCATTCAAATCAGATCAGATTTTTTCAAATTGGATTTCATCAGATCAGAGTCAATAAAATCAGATCAAATTTATTCAAATCAAATCAAATCCGAAAGATACAGTCCTATCATACAGGGCCTTAATCGTCTAAATCATGAAGATTTGTTTTCGTTTTTTTGATGATTTGTTGGCTACCATATTAATTGAATGATCAAATAAAACCCTCATTTGAGGAATTTGTCTAGACCTAGACATTTACTATCATCATTGACCAACCCGAACTCCATTTGAATTACGGAGTAGTGGGTCGGCTTGGCTTGATTTCAGCCCATTTTTATGTTGGTCGGATTTTTGACAATTTTTCTTATATCTACTTGTTCCCGGATCTTATTTAGCCGTGAATATTTTATCATAATGCCGAGTTGCATCAAATCAAGTCTTTCAATTGTATAGCTCGGCCAATGTACATATTTGCAACAATTGGCAGTCAATCAACGAATGTTCACATTTATGTGATCGGGTTATATCAGAACTTATCGACCGTTCTTATAAAATCTAGTCATATTAGTTTCATTTGGCTTTACTTTCAAGTTGCGGCGGTTTGTATGAATCGGGTTGCTTTTGCCAGCTCCACAAGAAACCCGTAACAACGAACCCGGAGAAAATTGGGCCAATTTTGACCCGAACACCCCTCAACAGAAACCCGAAAACTAGAACGTTAATCCCTCTGTATCAAGGACTAATCCACGAGAAACAACGAAGCTCTTCCTCAGCTAATCATTACTCGTTCCACTAAACACAAAGCTAAACTCTTGTTAATTGATTGATGCAAAGTTGAATAGTTGATTTATTCGTATGGGAAAAAAAAAGGAGTGATGCTCGTTTACTAAGAACCCCTTTAATCTTTTCGTACAAACACATTACGCCATTGAATCTTATCTACTCTACATTATATACTCGATCCTCATAAAAATTCGTATCTATTGATAATATTGAATGTTGAAGCTCTACAGTATCTTAACTCTTATCATGCATGGACGCATGGTGCATGGATAACTACAAAATCCCTCCTAGTTGAAATCTTGCTTGGAAATGGATGGATAATGGAGAATTTGAGCTCGTTTACTACTTTAATCGTAATTGTTACCTTAATTTTGTGTCGAGATAATTTTTTAAGTGGTTCAATACTTTAACATAACGAGTCTTGATATAGCATAATAATTTCTCTCGAGCCATGTTAACACTCGAGAAAAGGTTGACTTGTTGTCGAGTAAGAGACTAAGAGCTATAGCTCTACCGAAAGAGCTCTCACATTTCCGAACAATCTTAGCAATGGAAATCTAGAGCTAGTCTTCAACTTTCAATATATTCTACAGTATAATCTTTAGTCCAACTTTTTCAAATAGAATCTTTGGAGATGATAGTGATATAGAAAGAGTTTGGAGTAAATGAAATGCCACCAACAGTAGAAGCAGAGCATTTTTTTGATGATGCGAGAGAAGATCTTATGATTTATGGAAATTCTTATACGCAGGGGAAGTGAAGGGACCATATATAATGATTAGTAAAGATAGATAGATTATAGAATAACAAAACAAAAAGCACTTTTGCATCATCATTCTCGCATCTCACTCCCCTGTTTCTTGAGATAAGTCTTGGTTGAAGGGTCGTTAAATTCGTCAATAGCCTACCTACATCTCGTTCCGTAGAAGCGAAGTAGATCAGCTCACAAACATTATTCTAGTTTATCAATCATTCTTCTACAAGTCTTAAAAACTACTCCTATAACTTAGGTTAGAACCTATCTTCGTGTAGGAAGAACCAAATCGACTTCGATTTCATGGAACACAATAACATCTTGATTCAAAAGCGTTAAAATTAGCCTGTTTTATACCAACCAAATTAAACAACCTTAACCACTTTGACAAATTCCGAGTCTAGAACTTGACTATGGATGAAAAACAAGGAACATAAAACATTACTAAGAGTGGAAATATGCCAAACTTGTCATTAAGATCGCAAAAATCTTCAAGCACACACAACCATGGCAGGCAAACTATATTGCCCCAAAGAGACTAATGAATTGATGGGATAATTTGCAAATGCAACAACATTTTAGGGAGGAGTGTGTGGGGTAGTAAGGATTTTTGAATGCTGGCTTTGTTGTTACGCTGATTTTACAGCGTATATTTTCGTAAAGAAAAATAAAAAAGGTAAGAAAAAAGGGGTGTAAGATCAGATTTGGGATTAGGCCAAAATCCACAAACTAAGGGATATATCAGCCTCATTTGTCCTATCAAATCATCACTAAAAGCACCAATTCAACTAACTTAAGGGTCTTTTCTTGTTAGTAATTCTCAACTTTCCTAACCTCAAATTTGGTGGGTTTACTTGCGCATCATTATCTCATGCCTACCTCATACTACAAACGAGTACTACAGTAAAACTTTAGACTCCAAGGCAACGATATCGACATATCGTAGATGTGTTTTAAAAATCACGGGAATATTAAACAATTTCTCTTCTCCAAAATGACTTTACGAGCTAAGTCAGCTTACATCGACTATCGACCTTGTAGTCAAGTACTCAAGTATAAGTTGTGTCTAGTACACGTACGAGCTAATCAACGAGTAGAAGCTGCATCCGAAACTCTTAACAAATCGAATCTTAGATGCCAGTTAGTACATAGGATGTTCAGTCTGCTGGCCGGTACGAGCAAATGTTAGTTGGGATAATAGAGCACAGGTAAATGTGGGGAGAAGGGGAAACAGAGGAAGAGGACCAAGTCAAAATGGGCATCATTGCTAGCAGAATGAGAAGATAGCACTATCAGAATCCAGAGAAGACAAGAAGCAGTTCTACTTCTCATTCGCAATGATTTTCAGACATGATGTTTTCACAGTAACAGGTAAATGTTCAACATTTTGTAGTGCTGAAACCCATCACGCCCCATAAAGAGGAACACACAGCACGGCCGGGTCAGTTTTCGGATCAATTCAACGGGATGATAAGATTTATCATCTATTCTATTTTGACAATTAACTGATTTATGCACGCTCTGATGCATCATGCATGCGTTACATTTCAGAACACAAAGCTAAGCACATAATAGACACAATCTTCCTGCAGCTTCACCCCATGTTGGTGGGCGTAGAGGTCTGAAAATTGTGGCTCGATATTCACCCCAGTGACTCAAATTTCTGACGGTGTGTAACATGGAAACGCCAATTCTCCTCACAGGCTGAATGCCTCAGTGAGCAGTGAAGTCCCATGGACTGTGGATTGGTTCTCAACTTCTCCCACAGGTGAACTCGGCAGACACTAACGCCCCACCAGTTGAAACATAAAGAAGACTTTCTGCAGCTAGATGACACTTTTCTCTCAAACCTTAGTCCACTCACAGGCCAAATAGACCCTGCTTAAGCTTGGAACTCCGGGAAATGACCTAACCTCAAGCCAAGATCATATACACCCACGGCCCACCCTACTATCAGTCTTATGATGATCCTTTGTCATATATGATATGATATAAAATCAAATACTTCAACCATGCATCTCAAACTGTTTCTCTAAAAGGCAGGGTTCAAAGCTTGAAACTACAACTCACTACTCATCAATGTCATCACCAAAGTGGCCCTATAAAGAGGCTTCAGAGCCTAGTCAGGCAAGATAAGGGGTTGGACACAGGTAGCCTCACCCCTGCAATAATGGCAGAAAGCCCTTAAACAAAAACGGAACGGCCATTCACTATATAGTAAATCCATACACATTAAACACGGCCCCGGATATAGTCTAAAGCAATAAGCCAGCTACACTGGTCACTGCACGTCTGCACCTTCTCCTCTATCCCGGAATTCCCTAGAAGTCAGCTGACGAATGGTGTTAAAAAAATTTGTGGACTTGCATATTATGATTATTCTGGATGTTTCATAGCGAAAAGAGCTCTGACATGTCGTACAACAAGCCATAGTTTCTAATCAGTACAATTCAGCAACAACAATGTTGAAAACATCACGTATCCAGAAGCAATAGTATGATGCATAGCTCAATCCATTAGAAGAAATAGAAGTGATACAGCCTCCTCGAAGAAACACAAATCTAAGATTTGATTTCTTGATGCGAAGTTTACCATGGGGTACTGATAAATCAATCCAAACGCAGAACACAAATCAGCTACCGCCAAGCAGATAAAGCAATCAACTTGAATGCTCTAGCAATTACAGTGCAGTCTAAAGCTTTGCACCTATTTTGGGCTCAATGGGAGTGACCATCGTGGTGTTTGCATAAAGACATATCACATACGTAAGCAAGCATTCCAGCATTCAATGTCAGAAACTACTTCTGAAGTTGTGAACAGATGGGTACTTCACTACTTGTCAACAAAGGCGTAGTAGGCACAGAAAGCTCCAGTTCAAGGTCATACATTGAAGTTTCCGAAGAGTTTAGAATCACTTAGAAGCATCGAAGATATTGAAATTCGACTGATCCTTAATCCTGAAATTCAAAAATAACATGTAGCCAACATAGTTTTATAGTAGAACCTGGCCCCTAATACCACCTCTGTTAACAGACCCTAGCCTCAAGTAGCAGGCTACTAAATGGCAAATGTGCCATCTTATTTACTAGTACAAAGTACAAACTAGCCTGTCCATCTGTTAAGCTGTTTCGTTGGGAAAAACTACTGTACCAGCGGAAAATTCAATCACTAATCTATTGTGTAAGAAGTCTATGAACGAAAAATAATTAATGAATTGTGAAATACCAACTAAAAAAGCATTCCTTTACCAAGCACCCAAAAAAAGGTCAAATTCAGCACAATTGGATTAGATAATTGAGGCATCAGTAGCAGTCCACAAATTAATAAAATATCAAGAAAACAATTGACAAACATTATATGAAATTTAATTGAGCCATATAGGAATAAAGCATCGAGCCCTCATATGCACGCTTAAATTTAGTATGAAAGCTTTGAACATTTAGATATGTATGAACTGTAACAGTGTAACTGTGATTCTCTCAACTAGAAACATTCTATTTATCTGTATATTTACATGGGATTGTCATACAACCGGATACAGAAAGAATCGTGTTCCGAAAGAACTATATAAAAGAATTTCGATGAGAGGAATCAAACAATGAAGAAGATAAAAATCACCAGAAACAAAATTAGGATAGCAAAAAGTTTGATAAGCAGGGACCTGTTTGAAGATATACGGGTCAAATGCTTCAGTAAAGCACTATGAGCACCTTCCACATTGCCCAGGGACTCCTCCATGTTATCATCAATCCTGGTGATAAAGTAAAATCCAGAAAGCAATCAAAATTTCAATACAAAAATATAGCAAAATTGTGTTCTCAGGTGAGTGACGGAACGGCAAAAATTCTAATGCGAAAAGTCCATGAGACTGTCGTGTAACTCTACATTCTCAATCCCAAATCAAAACCCATAGAACTTAGAAAAGCATAGTTAACAAAGAAAACTTAAAAGTCAAACAGAAAGGACAACCTGATAGCCAGTTCGCCCTGGTGAGCTACCATTGTAGCCAGATGAGTAAAAATTCCACTCAGTTCAGATATTGTAGATTCAACATTCTGAAGAGCTGAAACACGATTTTGTGAGTAGTCCTCTTGCTGAGGAGCAACCTGTTGTAGCATTTGCATTTCCACGTCGTTGGATGGTATGGCCTCAGTTGCCATTCTCCGCCTGCATCATCAGGAACCAACTTTAAATGAGAATTTCCCACTCAAATAAGTCTAATTCAAAAGAAGTAGAGCTACACGGTTAAAATATTAACTATCTAAAGTGGAGCACGATCACGTTCTTGAGTTTATTTTATAACATACAAAATGCTAAAAATTAAGTGATTAACATATGAAAGCACAGCAGGTATAACTTAATATACAACTCATCAACAACAAAGACACTCAAGATGGTTCATGAACAAACCTAAGTTGGCTCCCGGCCTGCACTCCACCTGAAGTTGTTCTGTTGAGAAAATCAAGTGATTATTAGAGTGGGCTATCGGTGGCTGAATTCATGCCAACAAACAAAAGTAATACAACATGCTGCACCAAGAGCTTCATAAGAGGCACTATGAGGAGCTTAGAAGACAATTTACTTACTGCGCAGCAGGTGCATTAGATGAATTAAACCACGGAGGTGGCTCTGCCATAGGCTTGGCTTTCCGCTCAAAAGGATTGTCTCTAGATGAATTGGCCGAGAATATCTTTTTCCTGCTTTCATGAGCTTTCATATTCTGCACAGCCAAAATACCAGCATAGGTCGTGTTAACCAACGAGCACTAAAGAACCATAACAGAGTATCTCAAATTTTCACGTCACACTTGCCTGTGTCCTAGCGGTCAAAACTTCTTGGAACATCTTTGTAGCAGCCATCAGTCTGTTCTTTACATCATCACAAATGGCATTCGCATGAACAACTGTATCATCAGAATGACTTTTAGCTATTTCCAAGTTTTGGAGGCCCTGTAGATCTGCTACTGCTACATTTAGCGCTGTAATATCATCCTTTATCAATGCTGTTAGCTGTTGTATTTCGGCTGTAGGATCATCAAACAGCGAAGACCTTTTTGACACTGTGAACATTGTACAATTGAAAGACATACGGTTAATGGCACATCCTCTTTGATCAAACTATATGACACCTTCTGCAACCAGTTCCTACAGCCGCAGTTATATTATTACAAGGCACAATAAGATTGTAACAACTATAACCAGTCACAAAGATAACAACCATAAGGCAACTAGGAGACATTAAACACTTGAAAGAACAGCTTGTAAGGAACATAATGAATCGTAAAACAGAAAGAACTTCAATTACAGCTGTGTATTGACTATTGGGGGATAACTTGCAAAGGATGACAGTGGTAATATCCTTGCCCTCATACCATCAATCAATCCCAGAAAAGGCAACCCCTAAAAACCCTAGGCCTAAGTTCTCTAGATGAAAGGCAAGTAATAAGTAACGCAAAAATACAGAGCAACTCCCTTAGCCTATGGACTTGCTCTAAGCACAAGATTGATCATTGTGCAAGGAAAACGATTTAACCCGTTCAGTTCAACTCCAACTAATTTCACAATGTTTATTCCAAGTGAATCACCTAACTCCACTCAATAGTCACCACCCATCAGTGGTGATAAGACAATGTCCATGTGCTAAATTTTCAGAATACCCCACGAAGAACGTCCATGAAATATGACCAAAAGAATAAACAACAATAAGCCAATCACCTCCACGAATACCTTGACACCTTCAAGCGCACAAGATCGCCTAAGAGCTAAGAGCCTAAAAATGAATAATCAAAATACGACTTTAAGAGATTAAGATCCCCCATTGAACAATCAGACTATATACCATCAAAACCTCAATACCACACAACCTGTTACACTGCCTACAAGCTACAACTCTACAAGTAAGGCCATGCTCCTAGAGCCGATTTGCAATTCACGAGTCATTCTACCCCAATTCAAACCCCCGACCCCTCGTAAATAACTTTTGCCTGATGGGAATCCTATAATTGTAACATCCAAAACGAGTTCCAAAAGTCCACACTCACATCACCCCCAATGCCTTTTAAAACTCAATTACTCCATCCTTCATCAATCAATCAATTATCGCGAACTCGCTCCCCGAAACATTTCCAACCATTAATCCCATGTTTAAGTCAATCATCAGTTCAACATCTAAGTTTCAAGAAACATACAATACAATCATATGACAAAAAATCAGCTCATCTTATCACTCAAACAATGCAAAACAACTACAAAATCATGCTCTTCTTCGACATTTCGACATAATTAATCATATAAAATTACAAAATCAGCTAAAATGATCGAATTAAAGAACGTAATAATCAAATTAAAAGATAATAATTTCTTAATTTGGGGATTTTTGAAGAGATTTACATTGAGAAAGACGGCCGATTTTCCGATTGGCTTCGTGAATGCCGAGGCCGATGCGCGAAGCTTTCTTGTTGAATTCGGATTTGTTCGACGGCGGCGGCGACGGTTGCTCCGGTGGGAAACGCGCGGTTGATTGATCGTTACCGGCGGAATTGACGGCCGAGGTTCCGCTGATCTTCTTTAATGTTTCGGTTAGAGATCGGAACTCCGCCGTCCGATCTCGGTATGAGGTGGAAACTCCGGCGGCGGCCATGCGATTGCGAACGCCGGAAAATTGAAATTGGGGAAATTGGGGAGAAAAAAAAAAGGAAAAAAATTAAAAGAATCGTCGGCAAAAATGATATAGAGAAGGGCAGCTGTTACAGTTGGTCGTTGGGATTATTTTCCCTTTCCCTCCAAAAATTCCCCCCTTTCTAAGTTTTTTTTTTTTTTTTTTTTTTCAATTGATGTGTTTTTCTCTACTACTCTATACTAGTACTCCGTATGAGGTTTTGGTTTAAAGAAAGGGAGCCTAGGCACACTGGATGTGCACCCTCAAATGTTGACGTATGATCGATAACTCACGGATTTATGGGTTCAAGTTCTAGCGATGACTGCTCTAAAAAAAATGACAAGGGAAAGCATGCTCTTTATTTACCCTTATGATAGAACCTTTGCACAAATGGATGTTTTGTGAGGACATCAATGTGCACCGAGCTGGTGTTTATGAGATCATGAATCAAAGTTGATTGTTTTGTAATCCATCCAAGTTACTCATAATCTTATGTCATTGCTCAATGATTTTCTAAACAAACCTTGGCTTGTATGTGAGATTGACTGAGCGAGCATTCTTGTACCCATGTTTAGAAATGTAAAGTTGAGGAGTGTAGGGAAGTTTATAGGTTTTAGAAGAGTGCATAATTATAGCGAAAGAACTTATAATGATCCTTGGGCAACGACTATACAAAAGGTTTCTGTGAAGCACAAACCCAATAAACCATCGCGTTAATATCAATAACTTATGCATGGTTATATAAAAGATAGATTTATTGACGGGAGTTTCGAAAACATCACCTAACTTAAAACAGTGATAAACTTTATAATAACATATATGTACTCGGGACAAATAATGTGCATTGTATTCAACTTACACAATGACGTTAATTAGAACACAAATTTGAAAGACTATGTCGAGTTACTAGTGCCGTGGCATAAGCAAACACAATTTCACGCTGACAAATTGTTGTGTACGTTAGTTAATTTAAACCGTCTCACCCAACAATTTGCAAACATAGACAGTTAAGACATGTAACAATGGACACACAGACTCACCGGGTGGTGATTTTTACACTCCCTTTTGTAATAGGTTTGTGAAAGAAGTAAGGTCCCTCACTCTGGGAAGTGTGACTTACAAGATGAAGTGTAAAAATAATTACGAGGAGCGTAAAAATCACTAGCCCACACTCATCGCAGTCCAATTTCAACACAACTCACTGGGCCATGGACATCATCATGACCGTATTGCTAACCCAAACCACAATTACCCAAAGCCCAAAAGAAAACGTAACCCAAACGCAACAATCATCAGATCCAAACCCGCAAACAAAAACCCTACCCATCACATCTCTAGGTCAAAAAACCCCTCATCCCCTCATCGCCACCGTCGTCCCACTATATAAACCCAACACACCACTCTCTCTCCTCTTTAGCAGCAAAATCATCTTCTAGGGTTTTACAACTAGTTTAGGCTTTCCCACCCCTTTAGCTTAACCAGTCAATCTCCCCAGAGGTTAAAGAGACGGCGTCGTTTCGCTGTCCGCCTTGACAAACACCGATTCGTCTTGGCCCTCGATTTTGCTCTGTAAAAAATCTTAGAACAAAGAAAATCACCACAGTAAAAAAACAGAAATGGCAGTGAAACCAACAAAGGCGGAGAAGAAGATCAAGTACGACCAGAAACTGTGCAACTTGTTAGATGAGTATTCCCAGGTACTTGTCGCGTCAGCCGACAACGTGGGGTCCAACCAACTCCAAGGAATCAGGAAAGGTTTGAGAGGAGATTCTGTTGTTTTGATGGGTAAGAATACTATGATGAAGAGAACTATTAAGCTTCATGCTGAGAAGACTGGTAACAATGACCTTCTTAACCTTGTTACCTTGTTGGTGGTAATTTTTCATTTTATCTCTCCCTTTTATTTACTCTCTCTTTGTTTTTTTTTTTACTGTGGTTAAATTAGTAATTTATTTGGGTTTGGTTTGTGTAGGGAAATGTTGGGTTGATTTTTACCAAGGGAGATTTGAAGGAAGTTAGGGAGGAGATTGCCAAGTACAAGGTTTGTATTCTTATTCAATTTGTTTTTAAGTTTTTGTTTTGATGTGTATCTTGTGTAATACGTTTATAAATGTTAATGTTGCGTATTAGGGAATGTTTATTGGAAGTTTGGAACTGTTATGAGAGTTTGTATTTGATTGTTTGGTTAAAGGTGTATGCTTTGGTGTTTTTACTGGTTATGGATGTGGGATTTGATTGGGAATTGATAATTACTTTTGAGATTGTGATTGTGTTGATGTGAATTTGGATGGGGAATTTTAATTTGTTGATGTTAATATGGTAAAATGATTGTTGTGTTTAGAGATTTGTTTATTGTGATGTGAGGTTGTATCGATTGTTTAGTAAAGGTTTATGCTTTGGAGTTTATTTGAGTTCCGAATCGAGGATGGTTGATTGTTTAGTTTGGGTTTATGCTTTGATGTTTTAATTTGTTATTTTGAATGTGGAATTTGATTGGAAATGGGTTTATATATTTGACATTTCGATATGTGAACCGTGGGATTGAATTTGATCTTCCAATTTGTTGGTATTCACATGTTAAATTGATGGTTTTGTTAAGAGATTTGTTTATTGTGATGTGAGATCGTGTTGGTTGTTTAGCTAAGGACAAGGTGTGTGCTTTTTTTGTGTTTGTTGGGAATGTGATGCAAGCTCGTATTGATTGTTTAGTTAGGGTGTATGCGTTCGTGATTGTACTGGTCATGGATGTGGAATTCATTTAGAAATCGTTAAAACTGTGGACGGTTTGATAATTTTGATGTGAATTTGGATAGGATCTTCCAATTTGCCGGTGTTTATAGATTTGTGTATAGTGGAATGTTTTGGTTCTCTTTCATGTTAACAGTCCCGTTTTGTGTGATATGAATTGATTTCGAGGAACCAGCTTTTTATGGTGTTGTGTAGAGATTTTGTTGAACTGATGGTGGTGTTTAGAGATTTGTGTAATGTTTTGGGTCTCCATATTGTTACTTGTCAATTCCTATTGCGCATGTTTTGTGAAGCACTATTCGAGGTCGTTTTGTGTAATATGAATTGATTTTGAGGGACCTGCTTTTCGATGTTGCTTTGAATAACATGTGAAGGTTTGTGGAGTTTGTTTTGGAGTTAGTTGTAGACCTGTTTAGTGCTTGTTCAGCTATTCTATGTGACCCTTTGAATTCATTTTACTTTGTTAAAGTTTGTTTCAGTGTATATCAGAATTTTTTTTTAACTTATGCCTCTCCTAAGATGTTTGGCTCCATAGATCTTCATGGACCCTAATTTACATGATTGGAATTTGTATGGGGTTTCAGTGTGATGATAAAGTTGAATTGCTCAATTTTGTTGTACTATTGCTCTTCCGTTCCTTTGATGATTCACGCAGTTTCATATGTTATCTGTTATCTGGTTTTATAATGGTAGACTGTGAAATTGGCTGAAAGTGCTTGTTAAAGCGATCTGTCAATTTTGTTTTGCTTGTTCTAATTATCGTTGTGTGGTTTTTTTTTTGACTAAATAGGTTGGAGCTCCTGCTCGTGTCGGTCTGGTTGCTCCAATTGATGTCGTTGTCCCACCTGGCAACACTGGTCTTGACCCATCCCAGACATCTTTCTTCCAGGTTAGTGCGCTGTTTTAGCCTCTGTTCTCCATGTTGTATCTTCGTCATTTTGTCTTTCCATGGAAGCTGACATTTTGCCCCTGCCAGGTTCTCAACATCCCCACCAAGATTAACAAGGGTACTGTTGAAATCATCACCCCAGTCGAGCTGATCAAGGTTGGTGAGAAGGTTGGTTCTTCAGAGGCAGCTTTGCTTGCCAAGCTTGGAATCAGGCCTTTCTCATACGGGCTGAACATTCAGTCTGTCTATGACAGTGGGTCTATCTTCAGCCCTGAAGTCCTCGACCTGACTGAGGAGGACCTTCTTGCCAAGTTCGCCAGTGGTCTGTCAATGGTCACAGCTCTTGCTCTTGGTATCTCATACCCTACCCTGGCTGCTGCACCACACATGTTCATCAATGGTTTCAAGAATCTCTTGGCCATTGCTGTTGCTACTGAGTACGACTTCCCTCAGGCAGAGAAGGTCAAGGAGTACCTCAAGGTTTGTGATGTTCATTAGTCTCTTTTTTTTGTCGAAGTTTGTTTCAGAAATGTTTACAGTTTTTACACACGGGGAACAGTGCTTAATTGATTGAATGGCTTGTGCAGGATCCCAGCAAGTTCGCAGTTGCTGCTCCAGTTGCGGCTGCTGATACTGGTGCCTCAGGAGGTGCTGCCGCCAAGGTGGAAGAAAAGAAGGAAGAGCCAGCGGAAGAATCAGATGATGAGATGGGTTTCAGTCTCTTTGAAGATTAAGTTCGTCTATCTTATGCTTGCATCTCTACATCTCTACTATTAGGACCCCTCCAGGAGCTGGTTTGTTATGTTTGAATTGCACTAGCAAGTTTATTCTCTCTTAATGTGTTGGATTTTCTGCATTTTGTACCGTGGATGATATTTACAATAGATGTGGAGATGAGTTTTTCGTACTCTCAATTGCATTCAGTTTGTTATATTTACGTTTATGAATGTGTGTTTGGTTGGCTTTGGGGTTGATTAGTTGGTAGAATTAGGGGTTTTATTAGATTTTTGTAGTGTGGATTGGCGTCTTCCACTTAATTAAACCCAAAAGCCTCTCCCCGTGGTGCCTATGTTGTAGACTTTAAGGATTTTAAGGTGTTTGGCGTGGTGGGATACAAGTGTATGAATGAAGCCCCCGAGAACGCATGGCCTAGGTTCCTTCATCTGTTGTATTGGATGTGAATAACATGCCTAGAGAATGTATGGGCTAATCTAGATGTCGTGATTGATTAGTTGTATTATGGTGGTCTTATTGGATTGCCTGTGAAAATACGATATGTTGTGCAAATGTAGTCGTCTAGTGCAAACATGGGGCAGAGTTTGCAAAGTTATCTCCTACGGAGTGTTCGCGTCTACTTGCCTTAGCAATATGATATGTGATTTATCTGACCAGCAATCTTTGAAAACGTCTAATTTAGTCTACATCGAGACGATGCAAGACATCAGTATATATCAAGTAGTTACCGCCGTAATGCTAGACCAGTCCCGGAATTCCCAATAACTTGTACCACCAGTAGGGAGAATGTTTCATCATCTTGGAGCAACGTTGAATAGCCGTCGGAGGGTTCCATGGGGGCCGATTCACTTGCCGTTGAATTATCCATCAATTATCTACGTAGTAGCATGCAAGAAAAGGTCCAAATTCCCAGTTCTGATTCGTCTATTGATTCTGAATGATCTTAATCTGTATTACCCTCATTCGTGGCATTTCGTGCGTATGTTAAACTCTTATATGATAATCACCGTGGGCGAGATCAAACTTGGGAGGGCTGATAGTGAGAGTTTTGTCGCTTTGTATGTCGTTTTACTGGCTTACAGGTTATACTTGTTTGGATAGTTAGCACGTCGATATACGTTGATTGACATTTTTGTAGCGTATTGTAGAATATGCATTGACGCGGCTTGCCGCAAAGATTCGTCGGTACGATATTACGTTTGGCCATTATGCCTTGCAACTTCGGTCCTTGGCTCTTTGCTCTTTTGATTTCCATGAGTTTCAACTTTTCAGTATTTGCAATTGCAGTGAAAACCAAACTAATTACACAATCCCAGTACCCATCATATGGTTATATCTTTCATAAACTACCTCTATGGCTCTATCGTGGCTCTATATATGCTTTAGGCATTTGGTTATTGCGGAGTATGCGGATATGTTTTCTTAAAATTATCGAAACCCGGATCAAATGAATAATCGATAATTTATGCAATGTCCTTGCGAGTTGTGACAAGGTTTGCCAGCAGCCCAGAAGTGTGTTGGGGCCAAGCATACAGGTTCTCACCAAGTGATCCTCCATTTTCCGATTTGTATTATGCGTGTTTGACCCAATGCAATGCTTGGCTAGCTAATCTCCCTTGAATCTTGGAAGTAAATTCCCCTTGTGGCCTTGTGTAACTATCCAATTGCCTAATTCATCTACATTTTCGCAACATCCGCTACTTTGAAATATGCACTCCACATGACTAAAGTATCTATTAACAATTATCGTGTCAGCCTGCTTATTCTCCCAATTTCTTTAGATCGATATATCTTTTTATCGGCGCTTTTTAATACATCATATATTCATATGTCATATGTGCATGAATCTTATTCCTTTATCGCAATCCAAAACACACATTTTTCAACAGATCCAATCTTTGCATCTTTCTTTGAGTGTAGATAAGAAAGAGAAAAACATTCTCACATAAATTAGGGGTAAGTCCATGTGACAATATTCATACAACCATATTATATAGTTAGGAATATGTGATACTCCGGAATATGCTAAGGTATAGTATTCCCAATGTTTGGAACATTGGATAAGGATTATCTTCTTTGTAACGCCATTCCCATCTCTTTCCCACAACTCCACAACATGCCCCAATTTACTTCACACGGTTCATTTCATTTCTTTTGCGAGTGGCGCCGAAAACCCGATCACATGCCTAACCGCGTTTATCATGGGCCAAGGCCCACCTTCTTACATACTGTGGATCGTCCCCCCCCCCCCTACCTTTGACTAATATTTAAGTCAAATACTAAAATAAATTAACTAATCTTTTTGGTGTAAAAACAGAGAATATGATGTCAGACTTCTTAATTACTTTTCTTCTTAATGATTGTCAACTTGTTGTGGGTTGAGATGTAACTAATTGTTTATTTGATTGAATTGATTGAGGTTCTTGTGAGAGTATATGATAAGTTGTGTATGATATGATTTGATGACTAGCTTGTTGATAGATCATATGACAACTCGTTATCTACCAAGGCGCAAGGGGGGAGGAGTGGATGTGGGTCGTGTTTCGTACGTTCATTGCTCGATTGCATGACTTGATATACTCGAAAATGATATTAATCTTCCTAGGACATGATTCTCGTATTGAAACATCAGATTATATTTGAAGACATAGTATGTCGTTTTTATATTGAAATGTGAACAAACTCAGTATTTTATAAGTGTAAAAGAATATTATTTAAGCGTTAAACTTAATAATCGATTTTTAAACGAATGAAACAAAATAACTTCAAAAACACCAATTCGAGCTAGACTGTATTGGATGTCGTGACATCATAATATTCCAAATGATTGGGATGGATGTTTATAGCATAACTGCCGTACGTCAGCAAGGATGCATGCATCTTCGTATCAAATTTGTCCAATATGTAGCTAGGTTACCTTGTGTAGACTAGTCCATAGCAAATATAGAGATACTTGTCAATGTTGTAAGTAATTAATGTGATGTCGCACTCTAACATACCATTTGAGTTGAGTAGGGCAAATCATTAGATGTGTGCATCTTATGAGTGTGCATAATTATTGAGAATTTTAATAACACATTCAATATTTTCCGTACAAGATAAGTTGTTTTGATTGACCTGATATTGCAAAAACTATAAACGAGTTAGATTCAACTTACAACCTCAAGCAATTTTAGCTCAAGTTAAGCTAGCATGTATGAAATTATTAAACTCAACCTATTTACCTAAAACTAATTCAGTATGGAGTGACTACATTTTGATATCTTAACTCATATGAGCATCACTCATTACGCGAGTTATCTTGAGTACTCCGTATTCGTTAGAGTTTAAAGTTGAGCTCAAATATATTTCGAATTACAACCTAGTCGAACTATATTATTGTGCGCAAACTAAATTAGATCATTATCATACCTACCAATGCCATATTAATAGGAAATATGGAAGGCGACAATATTACGAGATAATATCGAGAGATATTATGGAGTAATATGGTCAGAAATATTACCATACGCAAGTGTGGTGATATATCGTGAATATGTCAATATTGTGAATATGGTAAATTAGATATGGTAGATTGTATTCAGGAATGTTATATTACTTGTAGGTTAAGACGGTGAAATGTAAGAGTATAAATACAATGTACAATTGATGAAATCAATGAGAAACTGAGACACGAATTGTTTCGAATGAATTTCCGCTGCGTATTGTAGTTTCTCCATCCCCATGAACTCCCTAACACATATATATTACTAATTAATGGTGAAGCGACAATATAGCAAATAAGCGAACGATCGTAACATGTTTGGTAAGAGCCTACTTTCAAATTTTAAATAGACAACACATCCAAATCCAATAAGAAGAGACCATCATATATGGAGTAACAACAACGTACAAACAAATGCCACCTCGCTAAAAATGTATGGATAACAAAGATATATCTAGAGCAATAATAACAAGCAGCTTTCTTGATAAGTTAGCTAAACTACTTTGCTTTTTATCTCCCGTCGAAGCCAATCAACCGTCAACCTCCAACGGTAACTCCACGTGTTGTCATTGCAGTCAATTAGCCTCACCGTCAATTATGCATACTCATAGTCATAGATGATAAGACCAATTAAATGATAGTGAATCCCTAAACTTTCGAGCAGCTCTTCTATCTCATCCTGCTATGTCATCTATTCGGTTATAATGAACATTGGATTTGTTATTTAACAAGTGAAAAGTGAGGGTCAGAGTCGAAAATTAAGTGCGATGGGAAGACGAGTGCACGACGTGAGACAGAAGATCTGAAACACACCCGATGTAATAAATTGGACGCTTTTAGGAAGGGCAGGAGGGGGGCACGTGATAGAGCGTGCCACGTGTCGGAGTGGATAAAAATGGGTGTAGTGGAGGAGAGAGAAAGTCACATGATTGGTCGTGGCGCGTGATTAGCTGGCAAAAAGTTGGAGAAAAGCTGTAGAGGGTCAGTTTTGGGGAGTGAAATGAGGAGCAAAACCACGTGTACCAATCAGCGTGGTTTAAATGTGGAATGCCGGTAATTGCGGTGTCTTAACGAAAGAGGAAATGTACATTCTTTTTTTTTTCTCTTCCCGCCAACCTATTTCGGTAAAAATTGGTGGGAAATCGACAGTCTTCTGGTGCTGCTTTGAAGGCTTATCCACATGATCGCACCTTCACAAGTACACAAGATTTACTGCCGTATTTATTGGACTCAACCCTCATTACTGTTCATATTTAACAAATTTGAAGTAGTAATGTGTACGTATAATACGCAGTCAGTCAACTTAATTAATACTCCATATATTGGACTAGTATTTCATACGGAGTATACATTTTATACATCGATAATCTCTAACAATGATACATGTTTTATGAATAATAGTGTTGCACAAATATATGTAACTTTGTAAGAAGCTCTCCATATTAAAATATTAGTGTAGACTATAGACAATATTAGAAGTTTAGCGGTTATCTTTTGTAACTTGTTACATACGGCCTGATATGACATACCGATTTTATTATAGATTGAGAGAAAATTCGAGAATAAATCTGTTATCGTATGGTTGGAATAAGTTGGTCAAGTCAAGTAGGTAGTTCTTCTGTGGATAAACTCCAAATTATGTCAAATATTGAAGAGAAAAGTAAAGAGTTGAATTGATCGAGGACTTGAGTTTACACAATATACTAGTGCAAATAGTAGAATTAGGCATTAGTTAGGTCAAGGAAAATCTAATGCAAATCATCATATAGAGATTTGGTGTGGTCTTTGTAGGTCTCTTTACGTACTCTTTTAATAATCATGTTATTTAGACAATTATCATCAACTTATAATGGTGGTTACATGAACATTTTAGTGAAAAAAGAGCTATTAGTATAGAATCCATTTATCTTGACCAATGCTCATTAAGATATATCAAGTGGACATGTTTTGTTTGAACAAAGAGGTCTAGCTAATAGCACTCTCAAACTAAGAATTGCAAATGGTTTCTTAATCTTCATGGAATTGTTTTATATGAGTGCAAAGTATATGCATTTATCAAACGTACGATGATGATAAGAACAATATAGATACATAGTATAGTACTATCATTTGAAAAGTTGTTGCTATTAAAATAAAATCCACAAAATCAGTGTTCTTTTTTCCTTCAAATAGGGGAAATGGATACACGATTTCTCTGTAGTTGCTACGTGATTATCACTATTTTCTTTTTCTAACGTACTAGTAATAATAATATTTTTAAAAATTGTCGATCAATGCATGACTTGCTTGGCGATATCCACAACGACATGCTAGAATTGAAGCCGGCCGTGGATATATGTTGATTATCGAGAATAAAAGAGCGAGTAATACTATAACGTGAATTGGATAATACTCCGTATTCATTTTGTGGTGATTATCAAAGACTATTGATACTTATTGAAAGCCAATGATAACACGCAATATACATAACAATGAGTAATTGATTTCTTAAATCTCGGCCACAATTTTCTTTTATTTATTTTCACTATGAATAACAATATCGAACACTTATAATAATGAATATTCTTTTTAACGTTTGATTCACATGAAGGAGCGTAAAGATAAATTACGGCAAATTAACAAGAATGATCGACCGAGACACGGGATGGAGCAATGTGAATAGTTGAGAAAGTGGAAGAGAGAGGAGAAGTAGTTGGTCGGGACTCGGGAGTGGACGAAGCCAGCTGGAGGAAAGTAGGCATCCGAGGATATCCATTACAGCAAAGAAGTAACAGGCAAACTTGTCCGAAATATTGAAGCCCACAAATACTACTCTGTCATTTTCTTTATCCTCACCACCAATACATCGTCTACATGTCCTTATCCAATACGCCTTGTCACCTTATTGTCCCCATGAGGCCATGACCATCTCTCTCTTTAAAGCTAACCACTCACCTCAACCTACATTTTTAATTTGTAGAATTATTATAGGTTAATAATAACGTCATCGCATGGATTAACTGATCCACGTTCATGTATATTGTGTCTGACATATAAACTCGTTCTTACGTATTAGGCATATTATAAACTTGCACGGATATGACTACCGCATGCGCGAAACATAAAGAGGCATGCATGGTGGATGAATCGGGTGATTCATGCTAACATGTCGTGAGTTTATACCTCCCTAGCTACGCTTAATCTAATTATTATTATAAAAACTACAACTATCCATTAATATATTATTTTATTAATGCAAAGATAAAAGGGAGAAATAAAGAATAACACGAGAAAAATTCAGAAATATTGACGGGAATATACTGTGATATGTAAGACCTTGGTCCAAGTCTCCTTTTTCAATCAATCCTATCCATTATGGGATTATTATTAATTGTTTCTGCTCCATTTTTCCAATGGGTGTGACGGATTTTCAAACGGAACCGAAGCTTCCTTCTTAAGTAACATTTGTGTTTCTTCCTACGAATTCCATTTTGTTTGTATGTATGTAAAGCTAGGTTTTTAGCGAAAATGAAATGGGCAGAGGAAACCATGGAGATCCTCTGTCCCATTATTTGTCCCACTCCCTGTACCAAGCCAATGAGATGACAACAAAATAAAATAATCTAATTAAATTTTTAATTTATTTAGATAAATATTGTATTTTCCTATCATCCTATTGGTTTGGTACAGGGAGTGGGACAAATAGTGGGACAGAAGATCTCTACTGAGGAGGAAATGAAATTAACAAAAACAAGTTTAGAGTTATGATATGTTAAACCGACAAAGTACGAGTATTCCCATTAAATTACAATTTCAGTTTATACAGCAACTCCATAAAATTAAAACCTAAATCATGTTCTAGTTTATACAATTCTAGTTTTTACGTTTAGAAGGTTCAAATTTAAAACTTACACCCAAACAGCTAAGATCACACAATAAGACTCATCGACTAATTAGACACTCGAGCATTCACATATCCAACCTTCATTCTAAACACCACACCCCATTAATCCATTATACCACACGTATATATGTGGATTGCATCAAATATTTAGCTTAATGTAATTCTTTTTATAACCTATCACAGCCATAAATTAAGTATTGGTCCATTTACAATAACCATACAAAATGGAGGTAGGGGACAAAAACACCCAAAATAATGTGGACGACCTCTATTTCCAAATTTTTATACCTTTCCCCCAACTTTATACTATATCTTTTTTTCCTTTTTATCCCCAATTTTTCTACGAATTCGTCCTTTCACGCCAGCTTAGCTTCTTCCACACGCCTTTCAAACCCCCGCCCCCCCCCTCCTCCTCCTCCTCCCCTTATATATATACCCATCTCCTCTCCCCCACTCCTTATCCCAGGATCACAAACAAATTCATTTCTCAAATCCACAAATTTATCCAATTCCAATTTTATTCAATTCCAATATTACCCCCAATTCAATTCAATTTAATATCAAAATATCCAAAATTTCAATTGAAAATAAATAAGAAAAATGGTTGAGTATGATTGTAAGACCAAGATGGTACAATCGACTCCTAATCTCCCAAACAAACCGACTAAATTAATTACTAAGCGTGCCATGTCAGCTAATTTTCCGACACCGGAAAAACCAACAGGAGAACTGTCTCCTGCGTCGGAGTTATCCTGCTCCGCTTACGAGAGTTATCTCCGTTTGCCGGAGCTTCGGGAGCTGTGGACAAATGCTGAGTTTCCGGGTTGGGAAAACGAGTCGGTTATTAAACCGGCTTTACAAGCATTAGAGATCACTTTCCGGTTCATTTCGATTATTTTATCTGATGCTAGACCGTACGTGAACCGGAGAGAGTGGAACCGGCGGTTGGAGTCGTTGGTGCGTGATCAAGTGGAGCTGATCTCGGTACTCTGCGAGGAGGATGAGACACGTGGCTGCGCGCCGATCGTTGATTTGACGTCGTCGTTTGGGGAAGTGATTCCTCAGACAGGAAGCTCAGCGGAAGTGTGGAAGTTGTCTGGTGTGGGGTCCAGTGAACATACGGTGGTCAGCCGTATTAGTGAATTCAGTTTATTACCACGTCTCGCCACGTGGCAGAAATCGGAAGACTTATCTTCAAGAATACTCTACTCGGTTGAATCCGCCATGAGGAAGTGCGCGTACACGTTGGGACTCGGTGAGCCGAATTTAGACGGAAAACCAAACTTAGATTACGACGCCGTTTGTCGGCCAACTGAACTCCACGCGCTTAAAAAAGGCGCGTTGGACCACGTCAGCAACTACGAGAATCAAGTTCTATTTACCATCCACCAGATTCTGGAATCTTGGATCTTCACCGGGAAAAAAATTCTCAACAGAATAGAATCTAGAATCAACAAGGAGGAATATTCCAAAGCCGCCGACGACTGCTGGGTACTAGAAAAAATCTGGAAGCTTCTCGAAGAAGTTGAAAACCTTCACATGTTAATGGACCCAGACGATTTCCTCCACCTCAAAACGCAGCTCAGAATGAAAACCACCTCCCAAAACGACACGTTTTGCTTCCGGTCAAAGGGGTTGATCGAGATAACGAAGCTGAGTAAAGACTTGCGGCACAAGGTACCGGAGATACTAGCCGTTGAGGTGGACCCCATGGGTGGTCCGAGAATACAGGAGGCGGCTATGGGGTTGTATAGAGAGAAAACAAGTTATGAGAAAATTCATGTGTTGCAAGCTTTCCAAGGGGTGGAATCTGCTGTGAAAGGGTTTTTCTTCAACTACAAGCAACTTCTTGTGATTATGATGGGGAGTTTGGAGGCGAAAGCGAATACGGGCGCGGTTATCGGGTCCGGGTCGTCATCGGATTATTTGGCGCAGTTGTTTTTGGAGCCTACGTATTACCCGAGTTTGGATGGGGCAAAGACTTTTATTGGAGATTTTTGGGAGCATGATCAGTCGCATCATCACCACCGGCGAAATCGGACGGCTAACAAGTGATGGGAAAAATATTGTTCATGAATCTTAAAGGTTACATTTTGTATGTGTATATCTTCTATAGATGTAGTTACATACTACATTGTACTTTTAGGATTAGGTAATTTTTTTTTTTTTGATAAGTTGATTCAACAATTACTTACTTTGTATTAGTATACAAATTTGTATCTGTATCATGTATATAACACCACGATTTTTTGCAATACTGTCTTGAGTTGATTCTATACTTCATCGGTATGTAGTACACTAGCTAGTACTAGAAATGCGACTTAGCTAATGGAGTTAGTGTTAATTGATATGAGTACTAGTATTGATCTGAGCGTGCATAACATCGCGTTTTCAAACTTTGAAGAATAAGCATATTTTAATTAGCTTAGTCTTCAGCGGACTCGTATGATTATTCTCAGTTTTGTTTGTTATTTGAATTCATCTTGAACATTTGAGTTCATGTATCTTAATTAATATATGTTGAAGTGAATACCACATGTGAGTGTCCCACAGTGGAGAAAGAGGAGAGAGTTGATATGTTTATAAACCAAGGAGTTACTCCACCTATTGCCAATTGGTTTTAGGTTGGAACCTCCTTCGGTTTATGTCGTGGACTCTCTCTCCTCCTACCGGGTGCGGCCCAGGCTCGATCGTGGTTTAACAATATACGTTTCAACTCGATGAAGTGTAATTCGATCAATTAACTAACAAGACATTTACTAGGACGATTCTTTCATTTGTACGACGACTGATTCACAACATGGGAGAAGGTATAGACGCAAGACATATATGGATAAGAGCAATAGACCATACTCCGTATACAATAGTGAGATCGAATAAGGTGTGTTGTGTTGACTGTAGAAGTTTGTCCTTGACTCGGAGATCCATTAAAAATGACAAAATGAACCAAGCAAGAAACAGCGTAGTACTGATGAAACGTTTCGTGATGAAAACAGAGGAGATGTACGTTCACATTGTCAAAACTTTTAGGCATGCGGAAGAGCGTTTCCTTCACCTTTGACAATTCATCACACGGCACGCGAGATGTTGCGTTGACCTTGACTTAATTTGGAGTTGGTAGTGTAATGTTATCCGATTAGATAGATGTTTCTATTCCTTAATTCTTAGCAACTAACACTACTTGTTAATTGAAATTTTCAATATTCAAAACATTGAGCAAACCTCGTTTGAATCTAAGTATTAACACCGCTCGCAATTAAACTTGTAGGTGAACACGCTTGTGTAGAGGTCTCGAGTTTGAGTTATGAGAATGTAACAATGTTAAAACACATTGTGACAACTAAGCTGCTCTATGCGAGTTTTTCCCCTTGAATTCAGACAATTCGACAAATGTATATCCAAATGATGTATGAGCCATCACAATTAGGTTAGTATATGTATTGACAAGCAAGTTTGGATGAGAAGAGGAAAATGGACATGGTACTAACTAATCATGTTGGTTAGCACTAATGACCAATTATAATTACGTTGTTTATTAGTTGAACGAACATGCTTAGTAGTTAGTGCTGGATGATAACAGTTTCTTTTATTTGATATTTTCTGTTAATCAAGATAATTATGAAAGAGGGAGTCAATATGATACTATGAGCTCTAGATGCCATGAAAGGCCAGATTGAACTCAAAGCCCAAATCCTTAATAAATTAACCAAGTACTCCGTACTTCATAAGCAGACAACTTTATTATCAACCTGATGAAATAATTCAAATGTACAGAGCACAGCGTGTCGATACCCCCACACGGCCACACTATTACACTGATCAATTAAGATATGAAAATCGTCGTACGGGTAGGCCGGGTTTCATCCTAATATCGATTGACAATAAACAGAAAATCTATCGATTTATAAACTACTCCCCCCATCCCAGGCTCCCAGCTCAAACACCCCATATTCCATTTTGGGACGTCCCACCTCAAACACCCCATCTATTTTGGGATATATTTCTCTCTCCCACTTTTATTAAATTATCACATTCTCTCTGACATATCTCTCTTACTTTCATTAATTCTCACATTCTCTCTCCTTCTTTTTCCTAATATTACCCCACTCAACTTACTATATCAATTTTTCTTATTCCACTACAAAAATACCACGAATTGTTTGAGATGGGACGGAGGGAGTAACTAGTTTTTACTTCTCGATTTTAATGATATACGGAGTATGTAATACTTCCCGGAATTCACACGTGTATCGTCATTTTCTACATACTCCCACACTGATCTCCCAATTGGGTTTTTCCATAGTCCAAGATCCAGTCGATTGTTGTCGTTTAAAGGTACAGCTGTACAAGCCCGTCAGAAGATGAGGTGATCCTACTTATTAATACTCAATATCATGGCTGCTAATGACTATAAAATTAGCTGCAATGCATAGATATACTCCTATAGTTATACATGACCTTAGTTGGCTGAGTAGTAGAGAAAACAAAAGAACACTGCATATTGCTTGTCATGCTTGAATTGAGAAGTAGACGTCGATACACAGGCATGCGAGTAAAGAATAACGAAGAGAAACAACATTCATAAAGCTTAACTGAGACAGAAAAACGTATGGAACAAGCTATAAGAAAGCAAATAAAAAAAACAAAAGTGGAGTAAAGAACAAAACGTAATATTGGTGGATTGCGTTTTATAGAAATGGGCCGGCTTAGATTGAGTTAAACGTTTTACTTGTCGACCAACGAACAGATCGGAGTTTGTTTCTTGTTGTTTTCTACCATCTATACTTTATTCGATTACCATTTCTGTAAATGGATAAGTCACAAGTTTCATGGAAACCAAGTAAGCAAAGCACAAAATTTGTGAGTGGAGAAGACTGATTATGTTGATTGTGTATTTGTGAGATACTCTTTCTTAGCTTGTTCATAAAGAGTTCGTTATGAGCCTTGGCTTAGTTGATATAAGTTGAAAAGATTTTCCATTTCGTAGAATAACATTGTAGCGTATTTGAATGAGTTGATCGAGTACCTAGCTTTTTCACCATGAGGTGCTCCCCTTGACTCGTTTTACCACATACGCAATGTGTTAGACATCATCACGTAATCAAAATTTTAACCCCCGCTAGAATAAGCTTAATTATCTACGATCTCCTACTCTCCCAGTAAGTTCTTTGCCATTTGCCTATCACATTCAAATGTTACGAGCCTCTATCCATAAAAGGCAATTCTGCAAAATAGCTAAAGCATAGGACGTGGAAGAATCGGACCTTCAATGTTTGACTAAACTGTTCATATTCAAACCAAAACGTTAACAAGTGAAAATAACGAATGAAGTTCTAGCTAATCAGCTTATCAGTTGAATCAGTTGATCTGCAAGCAAATCAAAATCCTTTTGGGCAACTGTTCTGTCGAAGTCCAAGATGCTGGTAGTGTGAAAACTTGGCCCAAAGTGGTTGAGACTCGAGAGTCATGCGACAAGATCGGGCCATCCTACCATTCATTTCGTCTTCTAATGGACTGTGAAAGCCTACGGCCTACAAATATGATTCACTTTGGCCCAACATATTTTTGACACAAATTGTGGATTACAAAATTTTGAATGTGTACCCTAACATCTTATTTGCTTAAATGTGTTCGAAAGGAAGGTAACGGAAGAGAAAGTTAGAAAAGGAATAGAAAAGAAAAGAACGGGATTAGTGTCTTCATTCGTTGGTTCGTCTGATTTGATTAGAAGCGATTCCAAGAAAAGTGAGAGAGAAAAAAATAAGCAAAGAAATCATTACTGTTATGAAGAAGCATTTCAACCCAAATCTTTAACAATGAATGAAACTAGTTTTGGGATAAACTATTTCCTTTTCATCCAATTTATTCACACCAAACAGCTTGTAATAATGAAACTAAATTATCTTTTGACGCAAAGTTAGGTAGTGTCCGCTCATATAGGGAAGATTATACCATCTATGAGTAACATATCCGACATATCTCCCATGTAACATGGGCCATAAGCCAATATTGGTAAAATACTCCATTTTGTTAAACCTGACGTCCAAATATCCAGTATCGTTTTATTTTAAAAATTCAAATGGCATCCAAAAAGTCCATATATACATACTCCACGTCTCCACATATCAAATTTGAGATTTATGACACCTCACGAGGAATCCTTAGATATTTATAGGTCTATGAAACTTTTTGGAAATGGGATCCATTCACAAGTTGGACTAGACCTCAATCTACATCAAAAGTTCAAAACCACCATCCCAAGACTTTTCAACCAATCCCACTTTTTTCCCCTTATTTCCACTATTATGTCACCATTAAACAATGGTTTCCAACTAATTACTCTATAGTACTACACTACTACCCTTTAAAAAAAAAAAAAGAGATAAATAATAAAACCCTTTATTTCCATTTCTAAAAATTGTCCAAATCTCACACTCTCAATGCCCTTTCCTTTTAGAGAAACTCCAAAAACCCCTTCTCCTTTAATATCAACCCCATTTTTCATCAAAAAAATCAATCTTTCTCTTCACACTTTCTTTTGTTCATTTCTCTTCTCAATTTTACAACAAAGAAGAAGAAAATTCCTTAAAAATGAGAGTGAATGTAGCTCAATCACCTCCACCATCTTCCCCATCATCCTCCCTATCTCCTCACTCTTCCCAAAATGCCCTTCCGTCATCATTACGCCTCCACCGTTCCTCCTCCACCACAGTGTCACTCTCCAACTCACGCTCTTCCAAATCAACGGCCCACAATTCCCTCCGTAGATCTTGTAGTGCTAGCTTCGACGGCCACGATTTCCCCCACCACCACCACTACCCAATTGACCATTTTACCCCTAAACCCAAACCCCCCACCACCAGAACGACGTCGTTGTCGTTCCTCCGCCACGTGGACTCACACGTGGAGGTTCTAGAGCCTTCTTTGCTAGGTATCCGGCCCGAGCCCCCAGATTGGCCCGCCCGCGACGCGGTTATCCGCGAGTGTATTGCACGCAGGGCTAATAGTATAGACCTGCCACTTTCTCTTAGAATGATAAAAATGAAGCAAAAGTTTCTAAGATTGGAGGAGGAGAGGGAGATTGAGATTGGGGATTTGAGTAGCGTGTTGGAGAATAATCCCATGAATAATTTGTGTTGTTCAACATTGCATATTATAAGGGAGGTCCAATTTCATGCATTAAAAAGCAGAGGGGTGGTGTTTGATGAAGAATTAGATGATGGGATTGTTAGTAAAGTTCAAAGGGAGATGACATCTTCTTTTGTTTGGTTGTTTAAAGAGGTTTTTGCTAAAACCCCTGATCTTATGGTTCAAGTTATGGTCATTACTTCCAATTTTGCCACTCATTCTGTAGAAAGTTTCAATCTTGTAGCACAAGATACTAAGTTGGAGGTGGTGGGTAGAGATTTGGGGGTAAATTCGGGAAACTGGAGAGTTGGGGAGTTGGAATTAGGGAATTCAGGTGTGCCCACTAGGGAGAGTTTGGAAAAGATGGAGGAGAGTGAGGTTGGGTTGTGGAATTCTGTTGTGGAAGAAGCTGATCAGATAAGAGGTGATCAGGTTAAGAATCAAGGGCTAGGGTTTGTTGTTGATCGTGATCGCGATCACAGTGTCGTTGATCGTGGTTTTGATGGTGTTGATATGTTTGGTGGGTTGATGGAGCAGCAGGAGAAGGAGAAGAAGAAGTTTGAGTTTGTTTCACCAGTGAAAGTCGAGATCGAAAGGGATGATTATGAGGAGTATCATAGGACTGATCTGCTGTATCAGATTGCGTTGCTTCAGGAGCCTAATAACACACTTCTGCTGTCAAATTATGCTCAGTTTCTCTGCCTAGTTTCCCGAGATTATGACAGGTAAAACTTCTAATTTAGCTTCAAACTGAAGAATGTTGTTCCTGAATTATAGCATTGTAGTATTGTGCTTTCTCTTGATTATGGACCTGATGTCGATTTTCGACTGCAGAGCTGAGGAATGCTTTAAGAGGGCAATACAGTTGGATTCCAGTGATGCAGAAGTTGTAAGTCTGTATGCAAACTTCTTGTGGGTGGTCAGGAAAGACTTATGGGGAGCAGAAGAGAGATTTCAGCAAGCTGTGTCAGCTGAACCTGACAACTCTTATCATGCATCAAAGTATGCAAGCTTCTTATGGAGTACTGGGGGCGATGAAACCTGCTATCCGATTGATCCACCTCGCGCAAAGAGCTAACGAGATAAGAGAGCGATGCTGTGCTCTGTGAATATCAGTCTTTGGTTCTTACATGATCACACATTAGGCTAACAAGGGTAACTCAATAATGCCATATTCGGCCGCCACTGCTTATGTGTGAGGATCCCAGTCTTAAGCCATTGGTTATCTTTTCGTATGGCTTTGGCTTTGTAGCTTCATGATCTTGGCTCTGGTATATCTTAAATTTATAATTGTACAGTCCTGAAACTTCTATAATGAGTAAAAATCTGTCGAAACCGATCAGAGTTTCTCTCGATTACCATTTCAATTCAGACATTTTGCCTACAATCTTAAAGCTAACTTCAAGTTTACGATTTTGGTTTGCACTAGAGTTCATCTGTTTCCAACAAGTTCATGTTGAGCAGAAACTCTCCCCTGGTCCACAGCTACACATCAGTCTTCAAACATGGTACAGAAGATTCTGGTTATTAGTTACAGTCCAAATTCATCTGTTTTCAAGAAGTTAATGTCAAAATGAAACTCTCCACTGCCTTATTTGGTCCACGCTACATGGCTACATATCAATTCTGATCAATATATTCCAAAACCATACTCTGATCCCATGGCATGTTCGAGACACTGGGAGGATAAAGTACGGGTTTCTGACATCAAATGTTGCCATCAGCGCCCATCCCATAGGGAGATACTAAGATAGTTCCGACTAGTCCAAAAGTTGCCATCTCCAAGTCACAATTATGGAAAGTTATAAGCTCATACTCGGAATTTTGAAGAATGCCATCTCAGGCTCCTAGTTTTTGGGAACCATTCACAGATTGGTTATACAAATAGTATATGTTTCAGTTCGCTATCAAGTGAGCACTCTAGTTCAGTTTTGACCAGCTTCACAGGCGCATATGCTCCGCATTTGAAGTTCTTACTGCATCCCTGCTAAAGGATGAGCCAATAACCGATAGACAATGGCTTAATTGTGGTTTTTATAGGGCAATTGTCACCAGCTTCAAACCCGAATGGGTGATCCATCACCCATGACAAGAATGAAACTTGGGCGGAACTTAATTCCAGGGTCAGTCTCATGTAACACACTCACGGGCACATGAGGCGACACCAGCTAGATATGTTAGCATGAGCCAACACCAGCCACCCCACCATGTCTACTCTCATCTTTGTTGCATACTATCTAGAAGAATATCTATCTACATATCTCACGAGTGGAAGAACTTGATTTGGAATATCTTGCACTTTTTCTTATCTTTGGATGTATTATCATTTAAATCAATAATAAGAATTTTATGAATGATTAACAATAAAACAACAATGTACTTTCCCTTTCATAAGTCCCTACAAGTGCACTTTTATTAGTTGCTCCGCCCCTTTGATCGTTTTACAGGACACCTTATCCAGATAGAGAGCTTGGTTTATCACATGAAAAAATTGTTGAATTTGAAGGGTCAAACTCCACGAATATATAACTACTTTCTTTATTAGATAAGGAAGTGGGTGAGGCTGGAAATGTCTAGAGTGAGAAATTGAAAATTTTAAGAAAATTAGGAAAGGAAAATAGGAAACTCAACCCTGCATCACACAGAACTAATCCAAAGAGTGCAAAGACCAACATAGTTTCCTCAACCCCGCCCAAAGATATTTTCCGACTGTCTGCATCATCCTAATAGTCGACAGGCATTTTCAAAGATAAAACAAAATCTCATTCTTATGGAGAGTGATTCATTTCATATAACAGTATAGCTGACATATGTTCAGAACAGACTGCTGCCCTACTCAGATGCCGAACTGGTGCCAAATATTCTACCCGGCTAAAGAGTCAGGTTCAGCAAGACTGAGTTAGTAGAAACTTACAGGGGAAAAAGCGAATACAGCTATCTGTATTAGGGTGTCACACCCTGACTGTTACAAAAGGAAAAACTGATCTGCTAATATGATAAATCCTAACCCCAAAATAAACTAGGAATGCGTACTAGAGCAATAATACATGGCAGTGGAATCAACCTAAGAAGAATAGTGGGGATTACTCAGCTATGCAAAATAAATGAATACGTGTAACTGTGTAAGACTTAACTACACTTCACCAAAACCAGGTGTTTCGGCTGTCAACAGCTTTCATAGTGGTTGAAACCAATGGCATTTTATCAAACTCAGCAACAAACCTGTTAACACATTCAGTCCTTTTCTGGTTGTGACCTCCTAAGCTGCTGATTCCTGTGGAGCCAATCTCAAATATTTTGCCTGCAATCATCAGTGACACAAACTCATAAGTAAAACTCACTAACATTGTAACTGACATATAGCCGCAATAAAATATAAAATGTTCCATTTATAAACATATGAAACATTGAAACTATAACTGACAGGCCAAGTAGTCTCTTGAGTTTTACATTAGGTGAACAAGACCAAATAAACATCAGTTCTACACTGACTTCATGATCCAACTCTAACTCAGCAAGTAGTAATTCTCAGATTTTGGCATCACAGTAGTTATAAGATTGACCAATTATTTGATCAGTTTGCCCTTGTCCAAGCAATCCTAACTACAGTACAAAAGATTAAAATTTTCACATTATCTCACTATAAGCCCTCGTAAGATATTCAAGAATGAAACCAAATTCATCTAAGGCCCTTTAAGGGTGTTTATGGTAATGATTTGAGAAAATTTTGATACTCTGCAAAAGGGTGGCCAACACGGCTAATCCACTGCTTTTTGCAAAAATGGCCCCGAAACAAATACGGCCCAAAATGGTGACAGATTAAAACGACCAAAACTTTTCTGGAAGCTATTAGAGATATTATGATAGATTGATAGGTTTTATCAAAAACAACAAAGCCCCAAACCAATGGAAGGTTCCCAAAGTTGTCCTAAACGCACGTTAGTTTCATCGAGTGACGTGTGTTGTATAGGTTTAAAGAACCATAGAGATGTTTTGGGAACATTTCACTACTTTCAAGAAAGGTGTCAAAATTGGCCAAAATCAAAGTCTATAATCCACGAACTTTGGCCCAAAATGGCATTCGAACAAAAATAAACGAAATATATGTGGTAACTCATGGGGGTCATATTTACGGATTGTGGAGAATACCAGAATTTATGATAGGTGCCTAATCAATCAAAAACACAACTAGCCTTAACGAGCCATGAGAGGCGGAGAGAGGGACTCAAAAGATCCCCAAACGGAAAAAGTGGCCCCTCAAATTCATCAAGGGAACTCCCATGGTATTCACGATAATGTGTTTAGAAAATTTAAGTAGTTTGAAAAAGTGGCCAAAATTGGACAAAATCAAAGGCTATAATCCATGATTTTTTGCCCAAAAATGTCTCCGGAACAAAAACAACTTAAATTATTGTGGAAGCCCCCAAGGGTAATATTATGGATTTTTCCGGAATATTCGAGCTCAAACCTATAAGTCCCGAAGGGTAATGTTATGAATTTTACCAAAGTTTTAGAGTCAACACTTATACTCCGTAATAGGTTCCTAAAATTGGCAAAAAACGCACACTAGCATCATCGGCTAACATGTGCTGAATCGGCTTAAAGAACTACTCAAAGAGGAACCAGCCCACGTATCAAATAAGGACACGCAAAGGCCGTCCCTAATAAAGTTTCGAGAACATTTGGCTACCTTAGAAAAAGTAGTACAAAAATCGATCAATATGATCCACGTCATTTGCCGCAAAACGGCCCAAAACATAAAGAGCATATAGATAGTCCTCAAACAAGGATGATGTGAAACACTACTCTCAACCAAAATAAAAAGAAACGGTGCTAGTAGCGAGCATCAAAAGGTAGCAAGATCACTGAGCAGTCAATAAAAGGCAGATTAGTTACCTTTCACCCATATAGGAGGTGCACCAGTTGCATTCGCAACAAGAAAAGACATTGCAATATCTTCACAGTTCCTGCAAAGTTGATCAAACAAACCCAATATATTGTCGTAAGAAAGTTGAACTGGAGATATAACTATTTTAAAACAAATCAAGAAGCCATACTCTAAGAAAAAAGGGCTCAGACTCTGTCACTTTACCTGTTCCGTGCTACATATTCTCTAATGGATGCTGGCATCTCATTCGTGTAAACTGCCAGATACTTCTTGTGGAAGAATGCTGCCTTGGATAGAACCATGCTATAAGTGCCCATCCACCAAACAGACCACCAACCCCCATAAACATAAGAATCCCTATCACCTCCCTGCAAAAAGAATTGAACTTAATAGGAGCAAAACGAATTTAGTGCACAAAAGGCCTAATTACACCACCGATCAAACTTATAATAGCTTACAGCCTATGCATAAGCGCATAAGCATGATATGTCACATATGAGTTAAATTTATTTTGCATAATAAGTATGCCTCATCTGAAACAAATAACTTAAGTGTGATCATATAACAGCAGCGCCAGCCATAGAGAAGACATCGGAATTTCACAAGAAACAAAGCAAAACGAAGGACAGAGAAGAGAGATGTATACCGATTTATCCAGCCAATGCATACGTGGCACAAATCCCACCATTGTATCAGGAGCACTAAGCCAAATACTAAACGCAAGTTCAACAGATGAACAAGGGAATATGACATCATCGTCAATTGAGAACACCACATCCGTCTTCAGATCCGTGATCTCCTTGAATCTATTGTTCAGACTGTCTTCTTTGTTAATGTCAAACTTCACTTCCATCTCATGGCCATCTTTCCTGGCTGTCTGGACAACATCCTCCAAATAATCAACAAGTGACTCTGATGGAGGATCAGGCTCACTCCAAACAATGTGTACAGAGTCAAGCCTGGGACATTCTGCATAGTGGGAGATGGACTTCTTCAGAAGATCGTTTCTTTTCCACGTGTTGATTAAGAGTGTGTATCCTGTCCTGCAAATCAAACATAGCCAACTGTAACACAGCTAGCAACTCAAGCAAACTATGGTACTAAAAGCTCTTCCTCATATAATGTTGTTTTCAGGCAAGAAACAAGTAAACAGATGAAGCTGAACACATAATACTATGATAGTCACCTGCACAGATATCCTTCTAATCTTCCATGGAGAAAAAACACACTACAGACATGCACGATAACCAGCAACATAAAACGGTAAACATTACTACTCTCCACTACTCCAAAGTCTGATATAACCAACTCTTCATCCTACAATAATTACTTTCATTAACAGAAACAGATCCTAATTAAACCTTACTTCATATCGACCCCTTTAATATTGTTACATTAAATGATTGTTGCAGTAGAAACATATCAAATCTAGCTTTGGAACACCACTCAGTGTTATTCCTATCTGGTCTACAAAATCTCAATATCACAGACCTTACTTCGTCTAACCTTCTACCCCTAAAATAAACAGGTTTACCATTTTACCAGGTAACTTTTCAAAGCCAATAAGTCTCAAAAATAATTACAGTATGGCTTGTTTCTTTATTTAGGCAATGACAATATGAAGAATACATCTAAACGCACTAAGATACACAAAAGAGACGGCCTTACAGACATACAGGACTAATGAAATTTCCATAAAGCAACTAAAACAATATCAGAGTCACTACTCTTTTCGAAGAGACACTGGATTAAGACAAATAAGACTTTTCCAGACGATCACCAATCATCTATTCGACTACATCTACATATGGATAAGGTAATCAACCACCATACCTGACATGTCAGAACTCCCTAATCCAACGTGAACCAATTTGAGCATTGGAGAGAACCCTAGGAATGAAATTATTGAGAATAGGCTTATGCTGACCTTTTTTCCACAAAAATAAAAACAACATACTTAATTTTCTTTAGGATCTATCACTACTGGTTACTTGGAGACGGGTAGTTTTTTTCCATTCTTGTGGTGCAGCTTTGCAACATTGCAGATGTTCGTAGCGGAGTCAGGACTCCAAGTTTATCTATTACACAGGACTGGAGCTTCTTTCTAAACTAATTCAGCCTGGTGGACTTCTTGTCCTCTGCTGCTCTCTCATTTCCAATGAAATCCACAATAAAGTATAACTACTGATCACAATCTTAAAAAGTATGATCTAGAGCCAACCTTAGCTACCTTATAAACTGCGAATGGCAGGATTCATAACAAGCTATGATGCCGGGACTTGATACTTCTACCCATTTGACGCAACATGATATCAGTACCGAACACGAAAATGTCCAGATGGCGAAGAGCATAGCATAACCTCAATTTTAACCAACAAAAGCCATTCACTGTTTTAGCTACACCATTGGGCATCAAGAGGGAAAAAAAGGAAAAAAAAACTGAAACTGCTATGTAATGACGTTCATAACATACGTCTGCCATTAAGCAGGCTACACTCTGCTGTTGAAGACGCTAAAGGAACAGAAATAGAGATGCTGATTCTAATCACAGTATCCTTTTGAAGTCTTTTTCTGAAAGGAAATCATTATAAATATTCAGAAGCTTGTATACCCAATTATAATGGGACATAACTTGAATTAAGTTAAGTTAAGATTTTAAAATAAAATCCTCAGTCTTTTATAGAATAGGTGCTTAGGAGATGCCCTACCTAGACGGATTTTCTTTCCCTAACAGTCCAAGGAACATCAGCTTCAAACAGAAATACAGAATAGCCTATAGATATTTCCTGCCCTCAACCAGTTTATTAGACACAAAAGGGAAAATTCTCTGAACTATAGTTCTTTTCTCATGCAGATTGTGCGGGTTATTATGTCAAGTCCAATGAGTTGGCACTATTTCTCAGTCTTCTGGCCATGCTAAGAGCAGTTAAATTTATAGTAGTGTATCAAACAGAAAATCGCACTTAATATTACTTTCAAGGTGGAACAAGTATCCAAACGCATTTCAACAACGTGGTATTAGTTCAGCACCAGGGACAACACCTAACACAACTAGTATCTACTGGATCAAAGTGCATTTATTTATCCAGCAAAACCGGATCCAAAGAGACAGTTCGTTTAATGCACTAACAATCAGATCATAAAACAAGTGCTTTCACCAATGAACATACTCGTAAAAACGACAATTTCTTCGGCTAAACTATGACTGAACCACAATAACTAAGTCCTTAAATAACAAAACAAAAAAAAAAGTAATTCTTCTCGTCGCATTTCGCCTTGATTTTCCAAAGATGATGAGGCCAACTAACACCATTACCACTAAAAGCACATCATCATTTTATCTAAGAATCGTAATCATGACACTACACATCAACACCTCTTTAACTAAAATCCTAATCACGCTTAGATTCTAAAGCAGATTCCTCTATAATTACATCGATAAGACACAATTAATCAGAGATTCCACCAAAAATAGTAACATTTCACCAAATTAAACTAACTAAACTAAAATCACACAGCATAATTGTCCATTATCAACACAAATTAAAGCATAAAACATTGTTCAGTATCTTAAACAACACACAACCTAATAATCAAACGTCGGAAATTTCGTAAAATATTACGGAAAAAATGTCGCAAAAATTATAACAGAGTTTAGTCGAGAAATTAACCGTACCGAGGAAGATCATTATGAACAACGTAACTGTGACGATTCTTCCATTGCGCGAAAGAGGAAGCACGACCGAAGAGCAAGATCAAAGCGAAGAGGATGCAGAATCCGAGCAAAATCCGAATCTTAACCGATCCGACGGAGGAGAGAGCGAGTTGCCGGAATCTCTGAACCGTTCGACGACTCACCGGCGAACTTCTCATCGCAACGCCAACTCGCCGAGAAATCGCGGAATCTCACAGGGCATTATGATATTAGAAATATCGAAAGTGCGCACGAGTTGACTCGTTTGTGACTCGTATTAATGGAAAAATATCGTCGGAGGAGGAGATGATGTGAGTGGATAATGAAGTAGTGTGAAGTTGAAGTAACTGCAAAAACGTTGTCGTTTTAGGATTAGTTCCGGCGAAAGAGGAGAGAGAGAGAGGGGAAGAAGGGTAATTGGAAGGGGAGGGGAAGAAAGTGAAAGGTGACGGACTGACGGTTGATTGATTTTGGATTTTTTTGGTTTTTGTTTGTTATTGACTTTTGGGAGTTTTACGACTTTTTTACTTTTTGGATCTAATTTGTTGTGAGTTTTGCGACCAGATGTTCTTGGGTTTTTTTTTTTTTTTTTTTTTTGGATTTCTGGTTAGGTTTTGGGTTTGGCTGTTAGGTGTGTCCGGTGACCAAAATCATAGGTTGGGTACAGTATTAGACTAGTACTAGTAACTAAACTTTTGCCAAGATAAGGAGCGTTGAGAGAAGACTGGATATGTTTTGCTTCTATGTTCATGTCGATGTACAAATGAGCAGATAATACTGCGGGGGGTGGAGGTATAAGGATTTGGACCCGTGATCATCTCAAGTTGTGCTTCTAACCACTAGGTTAACCTTGATCCTTCGAAGTAGAACGTTGTTAGTGAGTGAGACCTATCAAAATGGGACACAAAAGTTCGGTTGGACTCTTTCTGCACTACCCTTACGAACATCCTTGAATCTTGATTAGTGTTTTCTTATCTTTGTCTAACCGAATGAACACATATGATTCTGGTTCGTCTCCATTTTGTGAAACTATTGCTCAAGCAAGGCAGTCGGATAAGTCACCGAAAAGTGTGTGTGAATAATGCAATAGTAAAAACGAGTCATTTTATTGCTTCTTAGCTCATTGCATGCTCTGCGTATGAGACTATGAGTATTGAAGTTATTTGCTATTAACAACAAGGGTAGATAACTTAAAAAAAAAAAAAAAAAAAAAAAATAAGGGTAGACGATGTTGAGTAAATTAAATAACTGAAATTAGGAAATAAAATACATGGAGTTGTCCATAAAAATACTAGCAAGTAAGTGAGTAGCAAAGCATATACTCCGTAGTACTCCCTCTCATCGTCCTGACATGACTGACTTTGGTTGAATATAATTGAGTCAGTAAACTTAACTTTTATTGGGCATTATTGACCCTATGTGTCTTATATCATGGGTAAAGCTTATCGAGTTTCACAAGTTATGAATTTTCATCTTTCACTATCAAACTTGAAACTTGAAAGGATAAATTTATATTCTAGTTTTTAAATCTACATGAGTATATATAACTATACTTAAAATTGGATAATTAAGTTCAGACACAATAAATTTGATCCTAATATTCGCATTAATACAAATGTCATTCAAATTAGATTATACGTCGTTGAGACGTTGAACCATCCGAAACTAAAAGTGAACTTCACTTCCAATGCGAAATTGGTACAAAACTGACTCTCATAGTCTCATGTGGGCTGAGCCATAGCATCAACAGGCCCACAAACTTAATAGTAAAGGACATTGGATCAGTGACTTTTGGGCCATCGCAACGCTGTGATCTTAGATCCATGGCTTCGACTCTTCGAGCAACTAGGCAGTGCAATACAACTGTACAAGTATCCATTTTGGTGACCTCCTCAACATCTTGTAGACACAGAGCTACAGACCAACAATAGAGCCTTATAGAGGCAGCCAGAAAACAGGCCACTTTTTCTCAGCCATTGCGATAATTCGACCACCCTAACGTACCTACATTGGCGCATTTCGCTAAATTCGACACTTTGAAAAAAGGGTTTAAGGCTCCATTTCACGTTGATACTATTGATGTGTCAATAAACCTATGTGATCATTTTTGAATTCCATTGTTATAGTGTTTCACCCACTAATTGTGTACCACCAGGTGGCACACTATCGCCGTCCATTGAGTAATTGTATTTGAATACTACATGTCTACATCTTTACGAAGCCGTAATTTTACCAGTGCAAGAGAAATGGTATGGCCCAAAGATTTTGTGCGGATGGCCCCTGGACAAAAAGGTAAAGGAAGGAAGTGTGGCCTTCAACCAACTGGCGGTTTTTGTCATGACAGCCCAGTGAGCCTCAGCTCACCCTACCAGTAACATGCCTGTCAAATTCACAACGTTTCCCCTGCTAATTACGAGTATAGTTTTTGTATTCTGGTGTACTCGATCTGTTTCATTAGATTATCTCGCTTTTACTTTCAGAACTTTTAAGGTGACTTGTAGTCGTAGTCCATAAACCGTCCAGTTCTTAGTTTCTTATTGTGTTAATTAAAGTAAACAAACATTATTGAGAAATGATTGACTTTCTCTTAAGCATACTAGTGAGTGCTAATTGCCCATTATGAGATTATTAACTATGATATATTGCAAATTTAAGGACTGTGCAGCTCAGCTTAGTATATAATTAGGCACCTTATCTACTTCGGTTATTATAATCCTCATTAGTTAGTTGTTAGTGTTATTGTACCTTCTGTCATGTAACTTGTCCTTAATCCGTGTCTTTCTTGGCCCTCTACCCATCGGACTCATGGTAAGTCCGGGAATTCTCAAGTACTCGTTACGTACTTTTCATTTGCTAACGTTTGTTTAATTTCTGATTTTACCCGACAAAATGTGCACTTTCTCCATTTTTGCATGTATACACTCATGGAGTCATGGTAGGATATATATATCTTGCATTTTGTGCTCTACCTCAATTCATATTTTTCACTTTTTTTTCTTCTTCCTCGACAAGGGTCAAAACTAATTTTCTTCATAATATCAGCCACGTACAGTTTATTACTAGTGTTTTCGAATGTTTCATTTCTTAAAATTGTTACTTTTCGACCGTAGGGTTGAATAATGTCGAGATCCAACCCGGATATTTGCTACGTTAAGAATACCACTAGACAAACCTTGCTCCAAGCAGTGCACAATTAAAAAGGTGAATTGAACCATAGAATGCCTTCAACAGCTTCCAGCACACTAGCACAAAGCATAAAATCAAAGAATGTTACCAAATCGGAATATTATTGACTAAAAACAGAGACTATCATCCATTAAACATTAGGATCTAGAGAAAATTAGCTGGGTTTGTCTCATAATAAAGCCATTATTATAACAAATTACTATATACGAGACCTTGATATAATCATATGCTACGTACTAACGTACCTAATTTCTCAACTTAGAATGAATTATTGGTTGGCCACGTTTTTACATGTACAGAATTAGCTAAGCTAGAATCCAATTTAAGTCACAATGGCTGACTTCCACATTTTCTGGGCTCCTATGCACTCTGCCAAATGTCCTCTCTCTCTCTCTCTCCAAGATTTTTCCTCCTTTGAACATGCATAATTCTGGGCTATGACTCTACTCCGTATGTATAATGTGAACGATTTTTTTAAATAATGCTTTTAATTGAATTATTTCAAGTTTTGGGTGTGGAAACAAAGTATTTATGCGAAATGGGTCCACGTAGGATTGGGAATAGCTTCGCATTTTTTTTTTCCGCAAAACAACCCAAAACCGCCATGGCGCGTGACGGTTTTGACATAACCGCCCCAAATCCCGACGGTTTTGGTCCAAAACCGTCTTTTTTTTGGACGGTTTTGGTGACTGAAAATTTTCGCCAATCATAAAACCCGCCAAAACCGTCAAAATTCCGGGCGGTTATGGGCATAACCGCTCAGCGCTGTAGCGGTTTTGGTTCTTTTGTCTGAAAACGAAAAAAATTTGGTTCGGGGAATTCCCGATCCTACATGGACCCATTTCGTGCAAATATTTTCATTCCGCACCCAAAACTTGAAATAATTTAATTAAAAGCATTATTTAAAAAAAACGTTCTATTAATGTTAGGTATTCCCTACTCTATAGTTCATGATCATACTCTAGTATAGTAGTATTCATTCCAATCATGCACAAGGAAAGAAAAAGAAGTCACTTCAAAATCCATAAATTGGTGCATTCTCTTATTTGAGTCACATGGATGCGTCTTCTATTTCGAGTCAAGATGGGTTCTATAACACGTTTGTGTAGTTGGTTTGTGAGTCTTTCTTTGTAAAAGTTCGAGCCACATGTTCTTCCGATCATTTTCTGCTTAGCTAATCATGGATTCAGCTCGACCTAACTTCGAATGTGGGGGTTCGAACATATGAGTTAGTTCATGTTTCAAGCCAAGTTCGAATTGCATGATAAAAAGCCAAATTTTTTTGCTCCTACAAGAAAGAGTCAAATTCAAGTTACGTACTTGTTTAGGTTTTCAAATAGTGTCTATAGGTTAGTGACTACTTTTCAAGTTCCTATAGGCTAGTGACTACTTCTCAAGTTCTCATAATGCCAATTGTTTTAGCATGGAACTTATCATTGATCTTGTGAACTATCTTGTCTATTCGCTGCTTTGCTCATTTGGGTCTACCGCTCACTTGTCCAACAATATTATATCGAACTTTAGAGTACAAGCCAATTTTATCGAATCTAATTAAGTGGAGCTCGATATAGGGATTCGGAATTTTGGAGAGTTCATTTTGTCAAATTAAAATGCGAGGAATAAATTTGTCAAACATCAAAGGAGAAGAAAACAAAGCACGACAATCTAAACCTCCCTCTCATCTCATATTCTCAGGCCATGTAACATATGCTCTATTCTATGTTCTAATCTAAGATGGGCGGTGTCCATCTTCGCAAATGACCACACATCCAACTCTCCATTTTCAATTTTAAAACGGGCATTTTTTTTTTGTATGGTTGTTATTCGACCAGCTAAGATAGACAAGACCGACCACTATATTACTCTCTCTTGTCAATTTCATGACAACATATACAGCCTCCTATTATTTCTACATTTCTAGTCTTTAACCACAAAAGTCCATACTATATTAATTTCCACAGTAATAATTCATCGTTATCTCAAATCTCAATAATATTAGTAACATTCATTATCACTTTGTAGTTAATTAATTCTTACGCGAATCAATCAAACTTATTAACTAGAAGTTTCGGGTTTGTGTATCAAATGCAACAATATTGCAAAGGACAATGTTAGAGGTCTACACTGCAGACACTTGAAAGTGTCTACAATTAACATTAATTTTACTACATTAGCAAAATTTTATTACTCACACAAATAATTTTACTGCATGATTTTTTAATCACAAATTAATTTTACTACTCCAATCTCAATTTTACTACTCATAACTTAATTTTATATTGTAGACAATTTTGTCTACACTGTAGACCTTTAGCAATATGCTATTGCAAATAATACTCTTTGAGAAAGCCCTTTTGCATCTAAATCGAATCTCAAATAAACTAAAACATATTGCTTTTCAACTCATGAACATTTACATTGGCCGCTAATAACACGACTCTATTTACACTTGAATTATTGATACATCGAGTTTAAAACTCGGAACACCCGACAATAGAAAAAGTTATTGGAATTCATGAGTTGAACTTATCGCCACAATAGTCTCTAGTCATACTCGTACCAAACAAGATAATTGATTGTATTAACACTCTAATCCTACATTAGGCAACCCAAAAAAGTCTAAACTAAAATTAAAACCATAATAATTTATACAGTATACCATAATGATCATTATCATGAATTCATCATCATCAACCTAATAATTCAGCTCCCAAAACTCTAATAAAGCAACCACAGAAAAAAAAATGTATACGTTAATGGTCGGTCCAAAGATAAGCAAAGATAATCATCTTGCATGGGCCCTCACCACTACCATACAATTACATGAACAATTTTTACCTATAGTTTCATCTTTATAAAACCCACCAATCCTTATCTCCTCCCCCATCAAACCAACCCTTTTATTTCACTCTCTCATTCTCCTCACCTCACTCACACACACAGTAACCAACTAAGTGTTCATTATTCTTGAGTAAAGAAGAAGTTTTGTTCAGACAAAATGGAGGGAAAGGAAGAGGATGTTAGACTAGGAGCGAACAAGTTCTCGGAGAGGCAGCCGATTGGGACGGTGGCGCAGGACAGGGACTACAAAGAGCCACCGCCGGCGCCGCTGTTTGAGCCCGGAGAGCTGACGTCATGGTCGTTTTACAGGGCGGGAATAGCGGAGTTTATTGCTACTTTCTTGTTCTTGTACATAACGGTATTAACTGTCATGGGTGTTAAGCGTGCACCCAACATGTGTGCTTCTGTTGGTATTCAGGGCATTGCTTGGGCTTTTGGTGGCATGATCTTTGCCCTTGTTTACTGTACTGCTGGAATTTCAGGTCATCTTCTAACTTCTTTAATTTCTTCCTTGTTAATCTTGTCTAGATCATTTAATTTTCGTGTAATTTTTACGGTTTTTCTATTGTGTGCCTTATTTATGCGAGTTTTTCATTTGGTAAAACAATGTTTTCTTAATATGCTTCCTTGGAAGCGTTACCTAGAGCACACACTAGAAAAACCGTAATTGTAAAGTAAAGTATGACATGAATGTTCAAGTTTTGTAACATTTTGTTGATTCATTTGTTATATCCCACCATGTTATTACTAGAATTAAGTTGAATTATTTGGCTATTTAGTGCACAATTTGATGATTTGAGGCTTGTTTTGTCTACTAGAAGTGCTAGGTTTGTTGAATTTCACTTAGATTTTGTTGAATTGAACTGAACTTCCAATGAACTTTACTTATATCAGCTAGACATTGTCGATTTTCACTTACCATGTGTCCATGTTAAGATATAAAACCATTGATTATTCGACCCCAATCATTAGTTCTAACTCGGGTTTTTTGGTTGAAATGATTCTTTCATACGCCAATAATTGATTTGTAATTAGTAAATGCTCTGCTACTTTTGTTGAGACTGAACATGTTAGGTGTTAATTAGTACTGAAAATTGGATGGTGATGTTGTATACAGGAGGTCACATTAACCCAGCTGTGACATTTGGGCTATTTTTGGCAAGGAAATTGTCCCTTACAAGGGCACTATTCTACATCATTATGCAGTGTTTGGGTGCCATTTGTGGTGCTGGTGTAGTCAAGGGCTTCCAGCCCAACCCTTACGAGGCCTTGGGCGGTGGAGCCAACTCCGTCGCCCCTGGCTACACCAAGGGTGATGGCCTTGGTGCTGAGATTGTTGGCACCTTCGTCCTCGTCTACACCGTCTTCTCTGCCACTGACGCCAAACGTAGCGCCAGAGACTCTCACGTTCCCGTAAGTGCTATACTACTCATCAATATGTTCTCAATCCGTATTTGTGTTAAAATTAAGTAGAATTGATGCTATAATGTTTAATTCTGTTACTTTAACTAGTAAATTGTAAAGTTATTGCAATGTGCGCGAACATTGACACATAGTTGGTTCCAAATTATGATATTCGTTGAAGTTTAGTAACGAGTTTGAATACTAGAGGTCTAATGTTTAGACGCATAACATTAAACACGTGTTGCGTGTATCAAATGACTAAAACATGGTATTTGACAATTGCAACAGATCTTGGCACCCCTCCCCATTGGGTTCGCTGTCTTCTTGGTTCACTTGGCCACCATCCCCATCACCGGAACCGGTATCAACCCGGCCAGGAGTCTTGGTGCAGCAATCATCTTCAACAAGGAGGCTGGCTGGAATGACCATGTAAGTTCCAAGTTTAATTTCCAACTGCCATTTTGTTATGTTATGTTCTGTGGCTCCACCTTCATATGTTACCACATCATAGAATTATGGGTCCATACATTAGTGAATCATCACAATCCAAAGACTAATTGGCACATTGTTTAATTAAATTGCAAGGGATAAGCTTCTTTTTGTGCAGTTGTCATCATCAATGCATATTTTATATGCATTCGTAACTAATTAATCCGTCTTGATGTGAATTAATTAGTGTTGTGTGATCATGCTATATTCCTAACATGATGCCAAATGTGTTGGTTGTGTGACTTGTGTCAATCACACAAGTGACGACTATAAAAAAAGTCTACAAGACAATGGTGACTCTTACCTACTACTGTACTAATCACCACTCCGAGAATTTTTCGCATTGTTTATATTTCACTTGAAGAATTAAGTTTACCGTCTGATGTAAACCTAGCTGGCTCGAGTACATACTAAAACCCGATCTTATAAATTGGTGAAATTAAACTTAAAATCCAATTCTTATAGAATTGGGTACGAATTCTAACGAAACGTTAACAATGCTAAGATCTATTACTAGGACGGCCATAGTTAGTAGAAAGAAGATTATAAATTGGAGTGGGTGGGTACTTTAAATTAGAATCTTTACCAAAAGAGTCAAGAGTATGATTGATTGTATGTGTCTTATATTGATTGGTTGTTGGTGCAGTGGATTTTCTGGGTGGGCCCATTCATTGGAGCAGCACTAGCAGCGCTGTACCACACAGTGGTGATTAGGGCTATTCCCTTCAAGTCCAAGTGAACATCATGCGTGGTCGGTGGTTGATTGGATTTATCTCTCTTGGCCCGTCTTCATTCATAAGCCTACTAGCTCTCTATTATAAAGATGAAATCCCCAATGTGTCCTTTTTATTTCTCTCTTATTTTCTCTCCTAAGTTAAGTTGTATGTTGTGTAATTTGTCAGTTGTGCTCGTCTTTGTTGAGAGCTATTATCATTTGGAGTGATCACTTGTGAAAATGTAAATTATTGTTGATGCTTAGTTTTGTTTATGTTCGACTTCGTCACTCTTTTCGTACTCTTTTGGTGTCGCTTTTCATTTTCGAGTTGGTTTATGGATTGGTAAGATATGGACTCGCGAGAGGCAAAATACCCTGCTAATAATTATCATCCGGTTTAAAGACGTCTGAGCTACTACTGGTTTAAATATAAAGCCCAGGCCCTAAATGAAGGCAAGCCCATATAATAAATCCTCATCCTTTTTATTCATAACCGCACCATGTTACCGCCTATGAGGCTATGACATTACGTTCCATGAAACCAAACTACTGCAGTTCTCAACATGAAAGTATGAAACCCCCATCCTCGGTGATTTCGTCTGAGTTAACATGTTGATCAATCAGCTTCTCAAAAGACTAATTAAAACGTACAAAATACAAGCCTCGGCGTAGTGGTGCAATATTTACAAACACAACTTGAAGCTCTATCGGTTAGAAATTAATCTCCTACTGAAATTCAGACTAAATCGAATACAAACTAAACTAAATCAAAAAAGAAAAAAAAAAGAAAAGAAAAAAAGCTAAGGTGTGTGTCGTGTGACACTTGTCAAAGACAACGAGACACGACTTCAATTTCCTGAAACTCATCATGAATGCCTTGTCAGATGAAAATGCGCCGCTGTTCATATAGCGGCTGCTCCCTCAGTCTGCACTTGTAAGTTGTGAACTTGTGACGCTACTCATTTGCGAGTCTCATCACTTACCATATGCCCGACAGTGCTCACATTCACATATATACGAAGATCGAAGATGAAAATATTAGGAGTCTATAGGTAGACAATTTTTTTTTGTCAAAACGAGTCGAGTTTCTGATTATTGCACCAGTGCGCCGCGGATCACATATATATATATACTCCCTCCATTTCAATTATTTCTTTACGTTGGGCCGGATTTTGTAAAGCGAACCCCGTAAAAAAATGAATGAAATGGAGGGAGTATCTATGAAGATATAAAATACTGGGGTGATCTATTACTCAGCTCGTATATGGTGATTACTATTAAACGATCATCTAGTACGGTTGTCGATAATAATGAACCAACTCCCTAAGATAACGGTCCAACTCCTAAGATAACGGTCAGTCACTACTCCGTCCCATGCTAACTTATAAACTTAATGAACCAACTCCTATAAGATCAGATACTATATAGTGAATCCGATAGTAACTTCAACGAGAAGAAAGACGGGTAATCAAATGGAGGGACATACGCCAATTGAACTCAGATTGTAAACAAAAAATCGAGCAACAAGTGAAATGAAGAACACCGAAGTTCTCCAAAACTATCTCCACCAAGCAAGTTCCCATCAAAACATGCATGCATGCATGATGCATATACATTATTTCCTTTTGACGATGACATGCATATATTGAAGTTACAACTACTATAACAACAATTCCGAAATCTCTAGAAGAAGGATCAACAAAAAAGTACATTAAAAACATTAAAACATACACCATTACACTGAAGTTTTAAATTATTGGAACCATAGAACAAAAGCAAAATAAAAAAAACTTGTTCATCATCTACAAAGCACTATAAACTCGCCAGCCCAACGAAAGCCCAGGATTCAGCCCAAAGCCCACATGATCACTACTTCAGGCCCTGCCAGTAGTGTGAGTAGTAGTCCCATGAGTTCCACTTTCACGGGCCTTACTCTCAATTGTCTGGCCCACATCCTTGGTCTTCTGGCCCGTGTACGCCACAGCATCCGCCATGCGCCTCTTAGCGTAGTCCAAGTCCTCAGGCATCCTCTGGCTCACCATGCGGAGATAGCCCGCTACTCGAGATAGCGACGACAGCCCGGTAAGCCCGAAGGCCCCCGACGAGAGGAACCCGGTTACTGCCAGGGCCATTAACAGGGCCGCGGGCACGAGGACCGGGCTAAAGAGAATGAAAACTGGTGTAGCAAGTGCAAGACCTATGACTGACCCCACCAACGTGAGGCCCGCCAAAACAAGGAGGGTACCCGTAACCGGAACGAGTGTCACTAGGGCAACGACTTGAGTAGCTGATGGGCCGTTTGACCCGCCCATATGGCCGTGATGGGTCATGTGTTGCGTTGGGTGGACTTGGATTTGACGTGGGTCTCTAGTATCACGGTCCATATCTTTTTTCTGGAAGTAATAAAATGATATGATATGAAAGTGGCAAAGAACAACAAAAGTAGAGTGATGAAGAAGCTGATGAGGTTGGAGAGTAAGAAATGGAGTGAAGTTGAGTTAGGAATTGAAGGGGAGAGGAGAGGAAGTGTGTGTTTTAAGGAAGAAGGAAATGTGAAACGTGTAAGTACACGTGTTGTTGATGAGCTTTGCATGAGGAACAAGTTTCAGTGTTTTTTCGTTGTCTTCATCACTTTGTTGACACACATTATATCTTCATTTTTCACATTGTTTGATCATGATGAATACGAGTATCGTTTATTATTGTTGTTGTTGAGAATCTTGCCTTCCTTACTAAGGTTTCACCTTCGATTTTATCATCCCGACGACTTGCATGCTAGCCCCGTAATAATAAACAAATTTGGCCTTTGTACATTTTCACAAATTGTTAACTATTTTTTTTCAAGGGGTGAAATATTTTGAAGTAAAATAAAACTTGAAAAAATTAAGTGATCACGTCTAGTCTACCGGGAGAGTCTCACTGTCACAGTTTAACTAAGATTGTGAGTCTTGACTCTAAGTTAAGTGCAATATTGTGAAGTTAAATGACATTCGGAATGGTTGGCGCGCGTATGAATATGAATACGTTGATTATGGAATAATTGCATTTGAACATTTTATTTGAAAATAATTTGTCACTCATTGGTAATTTGGTATAATGGTATTCCTATATCGCTATAACGGGCTCGTTCGGTATCACTGTCGTTTTCAGTTTTGAATTTTTTTGCGTATAAAATTTAACTTAATAAGTTACAAAATAAAGTTTTAATTGTTTGTTTCCATAATAGTCATAGAGAAAATGAAAACTAACAAGTGAAAACTGAAAACCACTTTTTTTAGCTTTCAAAAACGGGGTTTTGGTTTTCATAAAAACAGAAAACCGAAAACAGAAAACGACAAATAAAAACGTCAAATTTGTTTTTCTTTGTTGAATTTTCGTATAAATAAATAAATTTTCTGTTACAAAATGATCACAAGAGCTGTAGTAGCACATTAAAAATTGGGAAGTGGCTCCATCCAGGTTCAATTCTGGCTACAGCAATGTTTTGATTTTTTATTCCCCCTAGACCTTCTTGGCCCGAATTTAAATTGCAAAACCATTACACTTGGGTTGGAATGTTGGCCCAAAAGGCAAAGAGGGGTAATTTTCTTCTTAACAATGAGGAATCTACCCTCGACTTTTAGTTGATGCGCTTACCATTTCTAATTTTCTTAGACCTTTGTAATCTTTTGAGTTTGTATGTTTAGGAAAAGAATAGATATTGTTCTGGGAAATAATAAGATGGTATTATACGTTCTGGGAAAAGATGGTGCATAAACATAAAATAAAGGGTGCTGATTTTGCCTAGGCAAAGATTACCGTTGCCAAGACAAAATTAAGTGATTCTCTAATTTGCCGTTGGATAAGTAAAATCAATTATTAATTACTTCCCATATTTAGGCATTCAGCCCATTAATTCCAATTTATCATATTAATTAATTATGTTTCTGCACTTGGACACTGCATCTTTCATGTCTTGAATCGAATGCAATGAAATCCTTCAAAAAAATTGCAAATTCTATCAAAATCACGATGCAACAATCTGCCCACTTCATTGGTTCGTCAATTAATTTTGCATATTTCTCTCTGAATTTCATTTCTTGCTTGTTTATCACTGCTAGATTTCGATTATCATGGCTTCTTTGCTTAAACCCACCTTTAATTTGTTCAACAATCCTCAAATTTTAAGTTCCATTGAAGCGCAGGAGTGAGACAACGCTGAAGTGATTGCAAGTGATTACGGCGGTGACGAGTAAATTAAAGAAGGGCAAAATGGGAATATTTGATTTTGCCTTGGAAACTGTAATCCTTGCCTTGGCAAAATCAGCACCCAAAATAAAAGTTGATTGTATAGAAAGTAAAGTTAGTAATTGTTGTGCGTTTTGGGAAATAATAAAATGATACTATACGTTTTAGGAAAAGATGGTGCATAAAAAGGTAAAGGATATATAACTCATTATCAATAATAAGATGATACTATACGTTTTGAGAAATAATAAGATGATATTATACGTTTTGGAAAAAGATGGTGCATAAACATAAAAAAAAGTTGATAAGGAGGCAATAAAAATAAAAATAAAACTAAAACTTTTATTTAAATGATAATAAAATAATTATTACGTAAGTCGTATGATATAATATAACCGTGCAACGCACGGGTTTAAAACTAGTTTTTGATAATTGTACGAGTACATATGAAAAGCTAACTCTAGGTCGCCAATTTTTTATTCCTCTTGGTTCAGTTTACAGATATATAAATTCTTCGTTATTATAGTATCACAAGAGCTGTAGTAGCACAGTAAAAACGGACTGTCACTCCTTCCAGGTTCAAATCCTGGCTACAGCATTATTGTTTTTTTTATTTTTTTTAAACCAACTTGGGCCAGAATGAAATTAAACAACCATTACACTTGGGCCGGATGTTGGGCCGACAGGCAAAGACAGTAAACTATCCTTCACAAAGGGGAATCCAAAGATTGTTTTGTTTTCGATAAAAACAGAGAGAGAATGAACAATCTAGTTCTACGAAAATCAAACAAATTCTTAACCTTATTAGCAATTCCAATTCAATAATAGATTGTTTACGTTTTCGACTTAGCTCAACTCGTTTACACCACTAACGTTGTTGTGTGTGTTGAATTCATCAATGAAACCGCCTCCTAAGCAAAACAATGACGCTACATATCTCTAGTGGTTCGCTTGACAGATACTCTTGTGTAACTCGAATAAGCTCATTGTACAATGCACTTAGTACTTGTACTCCAAAGTGACGTGAAACTACAGATTCTGAGAAGCCCCTCACACATTTCGCAATGGCTTCTGCTTTTTCGTAGTTGTCCTCGATTTCTTGCGCTATATTATCAAGTACCGTCTCTATATGCTCGATTTTGAATGAACCCTCTTTTTGTATGACCTCTTGTATGTCTTCTTTCGACGGGCAATATGTTGGAAAATCGAATGTTTGAAGTTTCTCTTCTTTGATCACACCCTAGTAAAAATCATACGACGTTCTATAAGTCTATATCGACTCTCTAGACGGACTAATTGAGTTACGGCAATTAAATGACCAAGAAAATAATCAATTAAACTACTCTAGCTAGGTTACGTACTTTTTTTTAACTTGGTTTGATTTACAATAAGCTACCTGAGAAACTAAAGAAGCAATAGCTTTTTGCAGAAGGTGTAGCTCCAAAATGGGTTGAAGACACACTGAGGGTCGCCCGCGAATTACTAAGACTAGACGACCGTCGATCACGACTTCCTCGGACCGATAGCCGAGGATTGAAGTCCAGCTCAGTCTTGTAGAAATTGAGCGAGGTACGCTTTGTTCGCTGCCGGAGGACTTGTGTCCGATGCATATATGTTGCTTTTGTTTACCGGAGAACCTTCTTCATTTCTAAGACCAGACGGAATCTGCACAGGGAAACTTATAAGATAAAATACTTTCACTTGTCCTCTGTAATTTCCATTTCTTCCACTTTTTTAGCAACGTGCTAGCTATATATGACCACGTACCACATGACCATATTCGTCATTTAAAGAACAAAGCTTGGAAACGAATGAAGGGGGTATTTTTACAACGCAGCACAATAATATATTCGGAAATGCACAAGAATTTACAATATGTCCAAGCAATAAATAACGTGCTAAGAAATCTATCGAAAGCAAACCTGGGAGAGCCAGTGGAGAGCATAATTCGAGTGCACGAAATGCAAGCTGTTGCGAGGGAAAAGCCGACCATGGAAGGAGCCAGGTACGCCCATAGCGAAGCACAAGGGTTTACCACGGTGCTCACCTTTTAGTCGCAACTCGGCCACGTCTTTAAACAATAAGTTGAAATCATTAGAAGGAAGATCGTTCAAGTAAATCTGCAATTCGATCAGGGAGTTGATGCTCATCATTATCTTTCCATTTCAATTGCTTGAAATTTTTGTTCAGAATTTCCATCATTGTTGATATGAACTTTAGTGGAATTGGACCCACACCAGAGCCTAAATCAGCTATTCTTAGCACTTGATCACCTGGTCTTACTATTTCATCTCTCAGTAAAGAGTAGACTGCTTCTTCTATAAGTACGGAGTAACTTGCTTTTGTCATTTGCTGCTCTCTGCTAGGAGGTACAAATATTAAATCAATTAGTAAGAAATGAGCATACATACCCGTGTCCACACTATATTGTCGAACAAAAACACGTCAAATGTGGCACTGTGGCAGCTCATTTGATTGAATTCTTATTACCCAATAAAAATACGTACGGTCGCTAACACACTCAATTTTACATTGTACACAAATTAATTATGTCTATACTGTAGACCTCTAACAATTTGCTATTGGGACGAATAGATGCTTAACATATATGATTACCGAGAAATGAGAGAGAAATTAAAGGAAGATTAAAATACTAATTGGATATTCGGATCCATACGCTAATTAAGCTAAGTAGATAAAATTACCTGAATAATGGTGTTGTTGGCATAACTAAACTCTCCATCACCTTGTTTCATGCGCAGAAACTCCTTGAGATCTATGGCAGGATTAACATTCATGTTTAGATCGATCACCTTGGAATTACAGGACTTGTGTGGATGACTTGGTTTTCTCTTAGCTTGCAACACACAAATTTGGACTAATGATCATATTATGGGTGTTACGTTCCTCCATACTTCCATTATGCATGCTCTCGTATGCGGTATGCCTAACCTCAATTATTGGTAAATCATCACCCATACGGCCATACATATACCGAATAACTTATCTTGTGAGATCGTCTGTTTCCAAAATCATTGTGGAAAGAAATTATGTACACGTTACGATACTTGATATAAAGAGTAATTATTTTTCTTTTCTCAAGAGTTTTAAAACTTATTTACAGTGAACTTATTTGTAATTATATTGGCCTTACAATGAGTTATCCTGAGACAATCGAATTAAAGTATGGGGAGTTGGCGAAGCATAACCACTTGTTGTTAAACGTTGTTACTTGTTAGAGGTCTAAATGCGTGTATATGGTAAAACAAGTAGGAGTAGACTGTAGACAAAACCAATTTGTATCGATCAAGTCTACTGTAATACAATAACTTACATCAACTTTTGGTACATGCATAGAAATAGCTAATGGTATGGGGGTGGGGATATGGCCATGATTTGAGGATTGGAACGCGGAATTGTTTTTTTGGACAGATTGATTTCGTAACTGTTAGAGGATTATGGAAGTATTCCTATATTGTATTAGGAATATGGTTAGGGAATATCTAGACTATGGTAGGGAATAATATTATGGAATAATAGGAGTATATCTTTGTCTTACGGTACAAGCTATTGTAACGTTATAAATAGGGGTTCACCCCTCATCAATAACAAGACGACAACAACTATCATCATTCATTACCCCAATTACATCTTATCATGGTATCAGAGCCTCTTTCTTAGAGGACTCTGCAAATCGCTTCCGCTGCCTGCCGGTGGGCTGATAATCTATGGCGCCCACCGGCGGGATTTCTTAATGATCAAACTTGTTTTTAATTACCCTTTACGTACTAATTTTCGCTTTAGCTACAAATTTATTTTGATACATATCCTACGTAAGTCTACCCTAGTTCCCAAATCAAAGTTCCTAACTCTACGAAAACCTCCTCTGTATGGTCAAACCTAAAGTCCCTTGTACTATTACGTTCAGCCTTTCTACTACTATCTGGTCGTACGATTTTTCGACCCTTAACAATCAAACAAATTTGGTTTTTCGGTACCATCAAACCGAATTAATGGTTGGTTTCTTCAGTTCCATCAAAACTGAATTACAAATTTGGTTTTTCGGTGTCCATCAAACCGTGACAAACAAACTACTTGGTTTTTCGGTGTCCATCAAACCGTACAAATTTGGTTTTTCGGTGTCCATCAAACCGTGCGATTTGGTTTTTCGGTGTCCACTAAACCGTCTCAATTTGGCGTGAACGAGGATGAACTAGGTGTTGCGGGTTGATCAAGCTACCACGGATACTACTATTTTTTTTTTACACAATTATTGTAATTTTCAAACCCATGGAAACTTTTGCAAAGTTACCATGAGTTTGAGGGGGGGTGTTAGAGGATTAAGGAAGTATTTCTATATTGTATTAGGAATATGGTTAGCGAATATCTAGACTATGGTAGGAATAGTATTATGGAATAATAGAATTAGATCTCGTCTTACGGTACAAGTTATTGTAACGTTATAAATAGGGGTTCACCCCTCACCAATAATAACACGACAACAACTATCATCATTCATTACCCTAATTACATCTTATCAGGAATAATAGAATTAGATCTCTGTCTTACGGTACAAGTTATTGTAACGTTATATATAGGGGTTCACCCCTCACCAATAATAACACGACAACAACTATCATCATTCATTACTCTAATTACATCTTATCATGGTATCAGAGCCTTTTTCTTAGAGGACTCTGCAAATCGCTTCCGCTGCCTGCCGGTGGGCTGACAATTATCTATGGCGCCCACCGGCGGGATTTCTTAGTGATCAAAAATCCTTTTCAATTAGCCTTACACGTATAAACCTTTATTTTAGCTACAAATTATTTTCTTTTAACCTACCCGTAAGTCTATCCAATTTCTTATGCAAATTTATACAATAATTCTTAAATCTCCATGGACATCCCCCTACGGCCCTACCCCTAGCTTTGATCGTTTATCATATGACCCAATTTACCTTGTTCTCCTATGTTCACCCTTTACTACTGCTATCGGTCGTACGATTTTTTCGACCCTTAACAAACAAACAAACAAACAAACAAACTACTTGGTTTTTCGGTGTCCATCAAACCGTACGAATTTGGTTTTACGGTGTGCATCAAACCGTGACAAACAAACTACGTGGTTTTTCGGTGTCCAGTAAACCGTACAAACAAACAATTTTGGTCTTTTCGGTACCATCAAACCGAATGTTGCTGAACAAGGATGAACGAAGGCGTTGCGGGTTGATCAAGCTACTACGGATACTACTACTTTGTTACGCAATTATTGTAATTTTCAAACCCATGGAAACTTTTGCAAAGTTACCATGAGTTTGAGGGGGGGGTGTTAGAGGATTATGGAAGTATTCCTATATTGTATTAGGAATATGGTTAGGGAATATCTAGACTATGGTAGGGAATAATATTATGGAATAATAGGAGTTGATCTTTGTCTTACGGTACAAGCTATTGTAACGTTATAAATAGGGGTTCACCCCTCATCAATAACAAGACGACAACAACTATCATCATTCATTACCCTAATTACATCTTATCAGTAACCGCTAAATCAACAATAATCCTCAATAACTCGATCACGTCAATAATGATAATGATATATAGTAAAATTGAGATAGTATTATTGGACTACAAGTTGTCATGAATTTGACTTACATATATATGCATACACAGGACAGTGCAAATTAAAGATGATGCCATCAAATTCATATATTAAGACACTCGATCAGTAACTCTTCCTCCTTAGCAGCACAATGATGCTAGAAATTTCAGTAGGTTCCTTGGCCGTTACATACTTGAAACTAAGTTGAGTGAGCTTATTATACAAGCTATCCAACACTTCCTCTCCAAAGTGATGTGAAACCAACGATTCCGAGAAGCTCCTCACACATTTTGCTATGATTTCAGCTTTTTCATTATTATCTTCAACCTCTTGTAAGATCTGATCATTTGCTGTCTCAATATGCTCGATTTCGAACGACCCCTCTTTCTGTACTACTCCCTCTATATCTTCTCTTAAGGGATAGTAGACTGGAATGTTAAAGGTGTCCAATTGTCCCTCTTTAATTAATCCCTGTCAAGTGTCAACATTAGACAGTACGCACGTACGTACATGTTATATATATTATAGGTTAATTTCGTATACATATCAATAATAATGTTAGGATAATGAAGTAATGTTGGCTTATTTAATTACCTCAGAAACTAGAGAAGCGATAGCTTGATTAAGGAGATGTAGCTCCCAAACTGGTTGATGACGCAGTGACGATGGTCTGCTCCGACATACCAAGACTACACGGCCACCGGACACTACTTCCTCAGCGCGACAATTAAAAAATGAAAACCAATCTTTTCGAAATTGAGCATGGTATGCTTTGATCACTGTAGGAGGACTTGATTCAGTAAAATGGATGTTGCTTCTGTTTAGGGGAGAGCCCTCCTCAGTGTATAAACCTGGTGGTACCTTCAATTTTACATTACGTAATGTTTAAACAATAATAAAAGAAAAAAAAAACATCAGACATGTAACATTGTCGATAATTATACATGTTTGTCGTACATTATCGATTATTAAAAAGCTAAGCAAACCTGAGAGAGCCAGTGAAGAGCATAATTCGAATGCAAGAGATGCAAACTTTTGCGAGGGAAAAGTCGGTCATAGAAGGAGCCAGGGACGGCCATAGCGAAGCACCATGGCACCACACCGCGGTTTTGTATTTGTCGTCTCAATTCATCCAAATGCTTAAACAATAAGTTGAAATCGTTTGTAGGAAGATCGTTAAAAAATAACTGTAATTCAGGGACTTGATCATCACCATCTTTCCATTTGAGTTCTTTGTACTTTTTATACAGAAATTCTAAGATTGTTGATATAAATGCCAAAGGAATTGGACCAACTCCACAGCCCAAATCAGCTATTCTCAGCACCTGATCACCTGGACTTATAATCTTATCTGACACCACAGATTGCAGTGCTTTCTCTATTACTGACTTTGTCTTCCCTGCCGATGCTATCTGTAGACATTCGACTCGAATTTAAGAAGAGTATTAGCAATAGTGGTTCTTGAATCTAGCTTAGTCATTTTTCACTTGATCAGATGTTTTCCATTGTGAGAAATTCTTATGAATATTGAGTTGCGTTTTTAACAAATTGAATCGATGACATTTAATTATTTAAAGGTGCCACTAATGTACGTGTGTACAAAGTTTTCGCCTTACTCACATAGAGCACTTAGCCACTAACTTATAAACTAAAACTGAACATTTTATATAGGTCGATCAGAAATATGCATGGTTTAAATGTTTAATTAATTAGGTCGATCAGAAATATACAAAATTGTCAAACAGTTGAAGAATATATAAAGCTAAGGTGGTAACGAAATCAATATCAACGACCGGGTGAGTCCTGACTCCTTACCTGAATAACAGTGTTGCGAGCATAACCAAATTCTCCATCACCCTTAATCATGTGAAGAAACTCCTTAACTTCCATTGCAGTAGAATCCATGCTAATGATACGATCGATTTCACCTCAATATGGAGATGATGTTGTATAAGCAGCTGCTAAATAAATGGCCATGCATTTATAGTGTCGAACAAGTTGTTTACTGTTGTATGTCCAACTCGTTCGAAACAGCTCAACTCTGTGATTAGTACTCCACAAATCTGGTCATTCACGTGGGTAATTAATAATGTTACACGTTATTACTTGTGTAATAATTAATCAAGATATATAGAGATCATGGAGTGGGATATAGATGTGGCCAAGAATAGTCATATTATTGCGGTATTATGTAACCAATTATTGCCGTATAAGGAAATACTAGTACTCGTATATGATTTGGGCGGCCTCATTAATGTAAGAACATGAAAAATGATTTTATTCACACATTTTCATATTTTCTATGAGTTTAGCGAGATCGATGAAACTAGGAGTTAGGAGACCTTCTTTTCGAGCGTGTGCGTGAGTCACAAGACTCTTAACAAACCTTTCGATACATTTTTGTCAAGTACACATTTTCAAGACAAGATATATCAACAAAATTTCACTAAATTCGGGTATACATACGCTCAGTTATATGGCATGTTTTGACTTGAATAATGATAATGTGCAGGTTGGATCATTCATCCTACATGAAAGGTTGGGCTTTCGAACACGATTAATCTTCAAAATGTTTAGATGTAACGATCCAGAAGCGAGAAATATAATTAATGAAATTTTAACCTTCAAAAGAAAAAAACCGTACAAACAATTTTTTACAAAGATGAAATTTGATAACAAAAAAATGTACTCCGTAACATATACTAGTACTAAGTCATTGATTGAGTCTCAACAATAAATCACAGTAGCGTTTCCTGTGAAGGGCCATTTCATTTGTTTCTGGGAGGATTTCATTGCATTTGGGCTCGTTAATTTGGGCCATTAATCCTACACGAATAACTGGGCCTATAAAGAGACAATTTTAAATCTCAACAAAGTCTTTCGAAATATCTAATTAGTACCTCAATGAAATTTAACATTCTCAAATCATTTGTTAGAGCAACATTTCTTTCCGACAAAGCTAGAAATTTCAGTAGGTTCCTTGGCCGTTACATACTTGAAACTAAGTTGAGTGAGCTTATTATACAAGCTATCCAACACTTTCTCTCCAAAGTGATGTGAAACCAACGATTCCGAGAAGCTCCTCACACATTTTGCTATGATTTCAGCCTTTTCATTATTATCTTCAACCTCTTGTAAGATCTGATCATTTGCTGTCTCAATATGCTCGATTTCGAACGACCCCTCTTTCTGTACTACTCCTTCTATATCTTCTCTTAAGGGATAGTAGACTGGAATGTTAAATGTGTCCATTTTCTCTTCTTTGATTACTCCCTGTTCAAATTACAAAAAACATGTGTGATGATGAGTTAAACTTCGTATGCATGCTTATCGATGTTTGGATTAAATGTTTAAATGGGTTTTCCGATAACTATTAATCTCAACATCTCGTACTCCAGGCCAGCTCGACTAAGTTTCATTTATGTATATTTATTGAATTCGCATGAAGGTTAAATATGTTAAAGGCCGGTATATATATTATCGTTGTCTGAACCTCAACCATGATGAGCTTAAATATAATTTTGATTGAGATGGTTCATTAGCATGGCTCAGTTAAATTAAGCGTGGTCAAGTATATGTCTACGTATATATGTAAGACAAGCTTTCAAATTACCTGAGAAACTAGAGAAGCGATAGCTTGACCAAGAAGATGTAGCTCCCAAACTGGTTGATGACGTAATGACTGTTAGGAAAATGGCTAGAACGACTCTTACGCATTTGGGTATGTCGTAGTGGGTGACCGAGGGGGGAGCTCGGGGCACTATGAACTACGGTGTACGGGTGTGGAGTTGGGCAAAGAAGACTTTTGAAGGATCCGAGACGGAAGGACAAGGGCGGAGCGCGCGTGGGAAAGCCGCGCTCCGCGGCTTCATCGTTCGGGAAAAGCAAGACGGAAGCAGAGGCAATGGCGCGCTCCGCGGAGGGGTCCGCGGTCAGGAGGCGCGGTCCGCGTCTAGGAAGGCGCGCTCCGCGGCCAGTCCGGCGCGGTCCGCGGCCTAGGTTGCGCGGTCCGCGGCCAACGCGGGCTTTGGCGTTTTTTGTCGGCTGTTTTCTGGGCTCGCGTGTTTTGTTTCCTAAACTCGTTTTCTTCGGCCTATTAGGTTAATTATATGTGTTAGACTATATATACACCCTAGTCTACACATAGCCTCCCCAAGACATATCTGAGTGATTCCTATTGCAATTGTGAGTACCGAGAGTCATAGTTGCGGGTTTTCTCAAGGTGTGGCTTCTTTGTCAATTGGGTAGATTCAAGGGCATTCGTTTTGGGTTCTTGGTTGATCGCAAGAACAATTTGACTCTTAGATCTCGTTCGTATTTGGTGAGTTCTTTTCAGATTGAACTCACGCCTTTGTATTGGTGCTATTCTCATATAGTGATTGATTCTCCTCTGTTTGGTGGACGTAGCTAGCACATCGCTAGTGAACCACGTAAATCTAGTGTCTTTTCATTACGTTCTATTGTTTGTGTTATTATTCATATCACGATTGTTGTCACATCTATCCACGCCCATCACACTCAAACCGTTCGTTGTTGGACTGGGCGCCTCTGTTCCAACAATGACGATGGTCTGCTCCGACATACCAAGACTACACGGCCACCGGACACCACTTCCTCAGCGCGAAAATTGAAGAATGAAAACCAATCTTTTCGGAATTGAGCTTGGTATGCTTTGATCACAGTAGGAGGACTTGATTCAGTAAAATGGATGTTGCTTCTGTTTAGGGGAGAGCCTTGCTCAGTGTATAAACCTGGTGGTACCTTCAATTTTACATTACGTAATAATGTTTAAACAAAAAATAAAACATTAAACATGTAACATCGTCGATAACTTGTATGCTTGTCCTACATTTTCGATTATTAAAAAGCTAATTAAGCAATTAAGCAAACCTGAGAGAGCCAGTGAAGAGCATAATTCGTATGCAAGAAATGCAAACTTTTGCGAGGGAAAAGTCGATCATAGAAGGAGCCAGGGACGGCCATAGCAAAGCACCATGGCACCACACCGCGATCTTGTACTTTTCGTCTCAATTCATCCAAATGCTTAAACAATAAGTTGAAATCGTTCGTAGGAAGATCGTTCAAAAATAGCTCTAATTCAGGAACTTGATCATCATCATCATCATCTTTCCATTTACGTTCTTTGGAATTTTTGAGCAGAAATTCTAAGATTGTTGATATAAATGCCAAAGGAATTGGACCAACTCCGCAGCCCAAATCAGCTATTCTCAGAACCTGATCACCAGGACTTATAATCTCATCTGATAGCACAGATTGAAGTCCTTTCTCTATTACTGACTTTGTCTTCCCTGCTGATGCTATCTGTGGACATTTGACTCAAATTCAAGAGCATTAGCAATGGTTGTTCTTAACTTGAAGCTAGCTTAAGTTAGTCATTTTTTTACTAGCTCAGATGTTCTCATATTTATCGAGAAATCCTCTTAAACTTTGAGTTGCAAGTGTGTACAAAGTTTTCACCTCACTCACTTAATTAGTGCACTAATTAATTAACTTATAAAAGTCGAACTTTTGTTTTTATATATGCACGATTTACATATATAAATTAGGTCAGAAAATTTTCAAATTTTCAAACAATTGAAGTGTGTAATAATCAACAGTCTAGTACTGATAGCCTCGGTCAGGGCCGGCTGGGAGATTTCGGGGGCCCTGGGCAAATCTTCAGTCGGGGGCCCTAAGTTATACTAAAATTATTTTTCACATTCCAAAAGTAGTGTATTTTTTGTGTCACTTTATTTCGATGTTCTTTTTCTTTACGTGGTCGCAAAAGTAGAAATAAATTGAATGTTTTTTTAAGTATTCTACGGTATACAAGCAAAACGCACTTGCAACAAAACTAGAACGAAGAAATTAGAAAACAGAAAAGGAGAAAAGAAACTAATAAAAAAGAAAATAAGGCGGAAACATAAAGAGAGAAAAATAAGATAATGGTATTATGAAAGTTAAAATTAAAAAAAGACCTAAACTTGACACATCTCAGATACGAACTCAGGTCACAGGCAGAGAACAAAGACATTTCTTCCTCCAGGCTAATAGCAAGTATATGTTTTCATTTACTGCAAATATATATATTTGCTAAACTTGTCTGCTATTGGGCCCCAAATTTTGAGGGCACTGGGCGACGGCCCATGTCGCCCGGGGTAAAAGCCGCCCCTGGCCTCGGTAAGAAAATACAAGGGCTTTACATACTACTTTAGTATTGGCAAAACCCACTCTTAAGTGGCTCTTATTCCACTAGCTAGCTAGTCGCATGCAAAATATATAAAGGTGGTACCGAAATCAAAATTACCGGATGACACTCTGCTATAAATTAAATCTCAGCTCCTTACCTGAATAACAGTGTTGCGAGCATAACCAAATTCTCCACCACCTCTAATCATGTGAAGAAACTCCTTAACTTCCATTACATTAGAATCCATACATGTTATGGTTGTTTTCACCTCGATAGACGATATATATGGAGATGATGTGGTATGAGCAGCTCCCAAATGGCCATGCGCATTTATATGTGAAGAAGAAGTTATTGTTCGGTATATGAGTTGAAACAACTCAAATACTCCGTATGTGATTAGTTTTTTTTTTTTTTTTTTTTTTTTTTTTTGTACAAAGGAGCAGCTAATGCTGCGGGGGTGGGGGTATGGGGATTTGAACCCGGGACAACCCACAGGCAGGTTGAGTTCCTATCCACTAGGCTAACCTTGATCCTCTCCGTATGTGATTAGTACCCATACAAGTCTGGTAATTCACGTGGGTAATTAATAATGTTCCACGTTACTTGTGTATTAATTAAATAAGATATATAGACATCTTAGAGTGGGATGTGGCTAGAGCTGGCAATCGGGCGGGTCGGGTCGGTTTTGGGTCGGGTCGAGTCGGGTCGGGTTATATCGGGTTCAGGTCTTGGCGGGTCGAGAAGAACTTTTGGGTCGGGTCGGTTTTGACTCGGGTCGCTTTCGGTTCGGGTCATGTCGGGTAAATTTTGTGCCGGGTCGGTTTTGGGTCGGGTAATAATCGGGTTTAGTTACTGATGGTTATTAATCCGCGTCATTTAAAGTCTTGGTTAATATTTTTTCGTTTTTTGGCATAATTAGGGGACTTTATTTAGTTAGTAAGTTAAAACCATCAATATGTATACTAAATTGTTCTAATTTGGATCATTATTAAGCTTAATTATGATCGGGTCATCAAACGGGTCGGGTCATTGTCGGATAACAGATCACTACGCGTCGGGTCGGGTCATTGTCGGGTTGGATATTATCGGGTTGTATCGGGTCATGGGTCGTTATCGGGTCGGGTCGAGTCGGGTTCGGGTGATCACAATTTTGGGTCCAATCGGGTCGGGTTTTCGGGTGACTCGGGTCGGGTCAAGGTTGCCAGCTCTAGATGTGGCCAAGAATAGTCATATCATGCGGTATGTAGTAAGCATATTGCTAAAGGTCTACAGTCTAGACACAATTAATTTGTCTACAATTTAAAATTAAGTTAATAGTAGTAAAATTGAGATTGGAATAGTAAAATTAATTTATGATGAAAAAATCATACATTAAAATTATTTGTGTGAGTAGTAAAATTTTGTCAGTGTAGTAAAATTAATGTTAATCGTAGACACTTTCAAGTGTTTACATTGTAGCGCAAATTATACTATGGTCCCCGGACCACAGGTAGTAGAGTGGTCCGAGGGGCATAATAGTAATTTCGCAATAGAAAAAAAAAAACAAAAAATACAAACTGCATTTCTTGCTCCCCGCATCTTTCCCCATTCCCAGTAGTTATCACTCTCTCTCCTCTATCCTCCTTCCTCTCTCCTCTCTCCTCCCCTCTCCCCATGCGGCCACCGCGCTACCACCACTCGTCGGCGATCTTCGCCTTGCACGGTCGCTGCACCAAGAAAAATTAAGGTATGGATATTAATCTTGGTATACATGGATCTTGATAGAGAATCATATGGATCTTGATGAATACATATAAATCCATGAAGAATTGTTGTAAGATCCATGGATTTTAGTGGTAAGATCCATGGACTTACTCCTTAAAATCCATGGATTTTAGTGGCGGAATTCATGGATTTTTTTTATTTAAATTTTTTTTTTTTTTCGAAAATAGAGGAGGGAAGGGAGGCGACTGGAATGGGGGCGGAGGAAATTATCGCCGGCGGAAGGTGGTTCTGGTGGTGTCGATTGGAACGTTGTGGTGGTGGTGGTGGGACATTGCTGGTGTGGTGATGGTGACAGAGGCAGGTCGGGTTGAGGAGGGGAGGAGACTCAGGAGAGAGAGTCGTTTGGGTTTTTTTTTTAAAAAAAAATTATTTCTGTTCAACCAATGATGCATCGCCACGTGTCCCGGACCACCTTCCTCCTGGTGGTCCGGGGACCATGATATAAGAACTGACATTGTAGACCTCTAGCATTAATTAATAACCAATGATAGAGTATGGAAATAGAAAGAACGTAAATACCAAAATCTCTGGCCTATCAATTGGTTCGTATATAGATCAGGAATATGCATGTGATTTGGGCGGCCTCATAAATGGAAGAACATGAAAAATGATTTGAATCACACATTTTCATATTTTCTATGAGTTTAGGCTCTGTTTTGCAACACATTAACAAGTAGAAAGTATCATTTTGATCGGGTCAAATTACTAGTGTACATGTTTGGCAACCAAAAATTAAGTAGCAGTTTGGGTAGCAGTTAGCATTTTATGTAACATTTGAGAAATGTTACTTTGAGTAACATTTCATGTAAAAAACTAGCATTTATAATTTATTTTTCTATATTTTATATAATTTTAATAATTCAACAGCTACTTTTACCGAACACGTCTAATATCAACTGCTACTTTTAGAGCTAACAGCTAACTGCTACCTACTACCTGCTACCTACTAGTAAAACAGCTACCTGCTATTCAAACAGGTAGTGCAGCCGAACAGAGCCTTAGTGAGATCAATGAAATTACGAGTTATAGGTGAGCTTCTTTTCATATTTAAAGGTAAGCTGAGTGAGATCACGATACAATTTATCCAACACTATTTCTCCAAGTGATGTAAAATTACAGATTCTGTGAAACTCCTTACACATTTTGCTATTATTACTCCCTTTTCATACTCCCTCCGTCCCAATTCAAACGCCTCATATTTTATTTTGGGACGTCCCACACTCACACTTCAAACACCCCATCAATTTTGGGACATATTTCTCTCTCCTACTTTTATTAAATTATTACATCTTCTCTCATATTATCTCGCCTACTTTTATTAAACCCAACATTATCTCTCCTTCTTTATCCTAATATTACCCCACTCCACTTATTATATCAATTTTTCTTAATCTACTACAAAAACGCCTTGGGGCGTTTGATCTGGGACGGAGGGAGCAATTGTCTTGGATATCTTGTAAGTTGTAACATCTCATCATGTACGGTTTCAATTTGCTCAATGACCCCTCTTTTTGTAAGAGTTGAAATCATTCGTAGGAAGATCATTCAAAAATAGCTGCATGCAATTCAGGGACTTGATCATCATCATACTTCGGATTCAGTTCCTCGAACTTGTTCCGCACAAATTCTAAGATAGTTGATATAAAGGCTAATGGAATTGGATTAACTCTACAGCCCAAATCAGCAACTCTGACCACCTGATCTCCTCCACTTATAATTCCTTCGGATACAAGGGATTCGATTGCCTTTTCTATTATTGACTTTGTTGTGTTAGCCGGTGCTCTTTGTCGATAAGTATCTCGATTTCAAAGCATTAGTTAAACATATACTCCGTTCCTTCGCTTATAAAACGCGTAGGGCTAAACAAATATTTTTGAAGAAAAATAGAATAAAGAATAAGTTTTAGGATCCACTTGGTGTAAAATTACGTATAGAGGTATGTCCCACATACATTTTTAATGAACAAGTAAGGGTTTTGGTCTTTATACGTACAGATAAGGAAATCTTTTAAGTAGAAAGTTTAAAGATGAACACCCCTAAATAGAAAGTACTTCCCCCATTGGTCTCGCGTAGGGCTGGAACACAGTTTTTAAGAAAAAAAAATAATAAATATGAGTTTTAGGGTCCACATGGTGTAAAATTACAATATAAGGGTATACCCCAACCTTGAAGAATTGACCAAAGTTGGAGTGTTTTGGTCATTATTTGTACAAATAAGGAAATATTCCAAGTATGAAGTTTAAAGATGAACACCCCAAAATAGAAAGCAGGAAGTTTATAGGCGAACGGAGGGAACAGAAAATTTATAGGCGAACGGATGGAGTATTATTGCACAAGCTAACCTAGGGAGCGGTTTATTGTGAGAAGCGTACGTTAAATTGGTTTGCCGGGTACTCACGAAACAAACAACACGAACTAATAAAATTAAAAAGAAAAATCCTAAAAAAAATTTAAAAAAAAAACCCGACATCCCACCCCTGTGTGGGGCTCGCCGGAAATTTAAATTCCGATCAGCTCCCCGTCGCCGGCAAGCCCTTCCTACCTTTCACTCTGGTTTCTTCGTAGCACAAACCGTATCCCAATATTCCTCGCCGACGGTTATCGATAAGATTTCCGAGTGCGTCCCAAGACTTCCATGTGGCCGATCTTCACCATTTTCAGGGGGATTTAGTCATTGGCGCAGTTTTGGTGGTCGTCCTCATTCGCCAACGTATTGTGGTGGTTATTTAGGCTGCATCTTGAAAGGTTAGGGTAGTTTTCTGGCGATTTGTTCACTTCCTTCGAGTACCAGTAGCGGGTAAGCCTGGGCTTTCCTATCGACTACTTGTGAAAGTGTGGGGTGTTTGATTGTTAGTTCTTAGTAGCGGTGTGTCGGTTTGCACTTGTTTTTAGTATAGGGGGTTTCACCTTTTGGTCTTTGATTGTGGAGGTCTGTTTGTGAGCATGGCTTCTCTTATGTTATGCCGGGAGTTTGTTGCGTCGTTCATTTCTGTCCAAATAAATGATGTACGTCCTAATGATGATGATGATCGTGAATTGATGGAGTGTTTGTCCAGAATGGTGGGATCACCTCTTTTTAAGGTGCAGTGTTTAAAAGATAGGGGGAATGAGTTGTTTAGACAGACCAATTTCTCCGACGCTGCCGTTTGGTATAATAAGGCTTGCGATGCCTTTTGTTATGCTGTAGGGCTATGGATGGGTTGGACCCTGTGGCTACCGCTGAACTTGCTGTTTCTATTACTTTAAATCTTGCTGCATGTGCGTTAAAGCTCCGTGAATTTGTTGTGGCCATTGAGTTCACTAGTCATAACTCATTTCCCTCACAATGTCAAAGCTCTATTCCGTAGAGCTTCAGCACTTATGAGGTTGAAAAGATTTGCGGATGCTAAATTGGATTTGGAGAAAGCTCTTTTGCTGGAACCTAGGAATAAGGACATTCTTAGGGAGTTGGATGTGATTAAGTCCCACATTGCCATTAATTCTAATGGTACACGATGTATTGAAGTTGCACCTACTGTATCGATTAAGGAAAGGGTCGCTAAGAGACCCCTTCCTGATAATGGGGCTATTAGTGCAATGCCAGTGCCTAAAAATGGCAACTATTGAAGATTCTCACTCTAGCGGTCTACCTCCCAAGGAAGGTGATGACATTTGCGCCGTGAGTGGCAACTCTTCCGCTGATAGTCCCCCCCCCCTCCCCCCCCCCCCCCCCCCCCCCCCCCCCGTGAAAATGGATGCCGATGTTGAAGTGTCCTCTGGTGGTGTTGGGTCAAAAATTTTGGAGTATGTAAGGAAGGGAGGAGGAGACTCCCGTTTAAGGATCCCTGAGCAAAGTTACCAAAAGCTCATTCGCGGTGAAGAGGTGAGTTTTTATCAAGGCTTTCAAATGTGCTTAATGAAAGTACGGATCCATAAACCAAAGAAAGTTGAGGCTTGTGAGAGCGACATTACTCCAAGAGTGAAGAGGACGGAGAAGAACGACAAGAAGAAGAAGAAGAAGAAGAAGAAGAAGAAGAAGAAGAAGAAGAAGAAGAAGAAGAAGAAGAGGAAGAAGAGGAATAAGAAGAGGAGAAGAAGGCGTCGGGCAGGGAGGAAGAGAAAGTCTGCTCCAGAGTCTCGCCAGGACCAAGATTCTCACATGTCCTCTAATTTCAAGGGTGATAGGCCATCTCATAGGGATCATGAATCTGATCCAATGATCGTGAGTCAACAAAATACGTCGTTCCACAATCTCGTTCAAAAGGAATCGGTCTCACAACCAGTTTTTGTTTTCTCCTCCATTCCAAAACGGAGAAGAATTATTGCAGCTAGAAGAATTCTCCCTAAGAGTCTTTGCCAAGGGAAAGAACCTTTGAAACATATTGTGTCCTCTTTTACTAAAAAATTTCCACGTTCTCGTAGCGTGAGTGTGTTTCCAAGGCTATTTCCCAAGGCTGGCCGGACTTGCTCGGACTCTCCAACCAAAAGACCTTTTATTAGTGTTAACCCCTCCCCTTTGTTATGTCATTTGCTTTCAGCTAATGTTGTGTAATCCTGTCTTCGAGAGCCAGGAATCTATGTTGTAGGAACATTTCTTTCCAGTTGTCAAAAAAAAAAAACAAAAAAACAAAAAAGAAAAAAAAATTGGTTTGCCGATGGGCCTAAATGCCCACATGCCGTGCCGTTTGAAAATCTCGTTCATTGGAAGAGAAAGGTTTATTGAATTTGGCTCTAATTCTAGGGCATTGATAACGCCACAGACAAAATCAAGCGGTCCACACGGAACTATGGTGTGCACATGGATCACACTCGCCTAAGACGTCCTCGTGGATTAGTCGATTATTTTTTTCTTGCGTTAGAGTCGCCCTAAATCTAATACGCCTCCATCCGTTAAATTGATAGTCCAACCGTTTGTCTCGAAAAGTGAGAACGACTTATTACTTTTAGGCTCGACCCCACCAGGGTAGGCTCTATCTCTATAACGTATTAGGACAAGCATCCTCCGATAATAATGTGTCAATTAAAAACCTACTTATGAATATACTTGGGATAAATTTTGTATATACTTCGTCAATTGATTATGTATATTGGTAACAGTTGGCTGGATAGAGTTTGACATTATTTTCGTTTGACGGCGGCAATCAACTAATCAATCTCGGTCACATTGATATTTTTAATATATGTCATGTGGAAAGATCTGGCAAAAATGACCCAACCCGAACATCCAAACCCGAATTAGTTTACCCAATATCCGAATTTGACTGAATTATTTTACCCGATACCTGAACTTTTCATCTGAATTTAACCCGACACCCGAAACCCGAAAATGACTCGAATTATTTGACTAAATATTGACTTGACCTAAACAAAAATGACCTAGAACCGAATAATCAAACATTTAAATCAATCAGTTGATTACAAATAAATAACTTGGATTACCTATATCACACTTCAATCACTAGAATTACCTAAAAAAATTCAATTTAAGATAACATGATAAAGTTTTGAGAGATCTAACATTATAGGATCAGATTTGGATAATAGACCCAACCCTCATCCAAATTGACCCAAAATATATAACCGAAGATGTGACCCAACCCAAATAAACCTAACATGAATGACTCGTTTATCAGGTCTACATATGGCTATAAAGTTATTAACATGAAACATAATATAAACTATTATAACTTGGGTTACGTATATCAAAACATTATGATACATGTATCATTGAGTTTGTGTCAAAATGTATTTCAGTATAAGATCCATTTACACGACTTTTGAAAAGTTAAGTATGATTTTGGTAGGGATATGTTGACAAGTTTAACATTTTTGAAAAAAATGATTTAAAAGTAATAAAAAAAATATTATTTAAAGATCAAGTTATCATTTTAACTAACAAACATTTAATTAGTTATCCTACTTATTTATTTTGAGATTAATTTAATTAATAAGAATAAGCTATTATGATAAAGTGTCCGGCGTTTCACATAGTTTAAATATATTTAAGTGTGATTCCTACTCCTTTATTATGAGAAGGGCCCCATGCTCTTTGTGCTCCTGCGAGCATGATATAAGCATTTACAGAGAGACGGGTTACATGAATTCCATTTCAAGGGGTATCCAAACAAGTTTTTAAATTGGAATTGAAAAAGGTGACTCAACTCGAATGGACCTACATATTCAACTTATCTAAATTATTGTATTTGAGTAGAGTGTATCGAATCCTTTGAAAATGTTAAATCACGTGCAATTTTGTTTTAAGTTGGTTCGTGACAAAAAAAAAAGACGTGTATACATTCGGTGGTTTCCTACATGTATTTTACCCTTAAAAAAAATAACATGAAGTGGGACTTTTAGGTTTAGGTTAAGGAATGCCCTAGAAGAGTTGACCCTCCGCCCTCATATCACTTTACGCATGCATTTTCATATCATTTTCTCTCTAATATGCTACTGAATGTTAGTTATGCAAATGTTTGTGTTTGATTTTTATTGGAACGTTATTTAACTATGTTTAATGTGGGTTTATTTGGATCTCTTGGATCATTTGATATATGGGTTGAGTTAATTGAGTGTTAAAATTAGTAATAAAACACTACGTCAAAAATGAGCTTCGACAACCCTCTTATGCAAACGTATTTAAAGGAAACCAATCTCTTAATATACTCCATCCGCTTCAAAGAGATTTTCATCTTTCTTTTTACAATTGTAAGTTGTCATGTAATGGACTACATGTACTAATGGAGTTGGTAGATTGCATTGCTGAATAAAATATATACTAATTTTTGTAATACGTGAGTGATTCATTTGATATAAAAGTACCTCTCAACATGGCAACTCAAACCTGCAAATAGAAAGAGGAAAATCTGTTTGAATCGGAGGTATAGCTCGAAGAAAGCCCGAAAGAATAGGAATGTCCCATACAAGATTCAAGTACCCCCAGAACAGAGGATTTCTTGGTGACCCATACGTGAAAGATGACGTAACATACGTATGGCCTGAAAAGATCCTTAATACCGCCAGAAATGAAAGTTTGCCTATTGAAGGCAGAGTAGACAGACACTTCATTTGATGTCAAATCAGATAAAACAGTTGTTGACGGAGATGGTGTCGAATCAGATAAACCAGTAGTTGATGAAGATTCAGATAAAATAGATAAAATAGTAGAAGCTAAGATGGGTAAATATCTTGGAGACAGTGCGAATAAGGGTGAAGGTCCATTAGTACTTCATTTTTACCCGAGAAGTAATTTGGTGAAATGGGTGAAGATGAGATTTAAGACGGCGAGGGAGATTCCAATGAAAAAGAGTCCCTTGAACACGCAGTACTAGGAGTCGGAAAAGGTAAAGAGGTAATAACAAAGACAATCTCTTACGTAGATACCGGAGAGGTTATAAAAACTAAGGTATCTTACGAAAACAAATATTGGAAGGTTCAAAACTCTTGGCAAGTGAACGAACGAATTCACCGTGTTGCACAACGACAAATTACCTGTGCATATTCAATTTCCGTTTACTCAAGGTAGATTTGAATTTGTGTAAATTTGTAATGTAAATTTTGTTTAATTAATGTAGCATTTTGTCAACTAGATGTTTTCGTTAATATTTTTTTGTATCTATTATTACAATTCTCAATGTAAGTACCGTTTGGCGATTATTAGTTTATTGAATTAAAATTTTATTCCTCAAAAATGTCTCAAGTTTTCTTCTAATTGCTGTAATTTTTCGTACATATGACAGATTTTTGTAACCAATCCTTTAAATTCTTTCTCTCCAACTTTATTTTCTCTACGCAACCTCCTCTTTCCGTAGCCTACCACCGTAAACATCACCACCACCAACGTCTATCAACATCCATTAGGGGCCCTTGTCCACCACCATCGCTACCACCACCATAATGCATCACAGGCTCGACAAGCTGGCACCACTGCCATCTTAATTTTCCCGATCTTGGTGTCATCATCACTGCCAGTCCGCCACCATCCAAAGACCTAGTCATTCATTTTTCCGTTCAATTTATCATAATCATGCGAAGTTGTAAAATTCGAGTTCTTATGTAAAAAGATGTTACGAACCAGTCCAGTTATATACACAGTATGATATCAGACAATTTGGAATATCCCCACAAACAAAGTACAGTAGAGTCTACAACTCTACATAAATCAAGAGTAATATCTAACTTTTGTGGTAACCAATCTGTATCATTTGGGGGATGGGGGGGATCCGACGTGAAATGGTTTGTATTTGATTGTTCATCCAAAGCAAGTCATCAAATAAGCAGTGTTATTGCATGGACTATTAGGTTAGTTGGTTCAAGTACCTGCTCGATAAAAGTGTTGCGAGCATAACCAAACTCTCCATCACCTATTACTCTGAAAACGCAAACGGGCTTGATGACACCCAAATGAGGAGAGAAAAAACTCATTTTACAAACCAAAAGGTTCCATCCTAAAACCAATTGGCAATAGGTGAGAAACAAGAAATTTTTTCTCCTAATTTCTAATGGGGACTCTGACATGTGGAGTGTAAATGAGCAGTCAACACGTACTCAACTACCTCAATCACATATTATCATTTCACGTACGATCTAAATTCTAAAAAAGGTGCAAAAGGCTATATATACATCAAATATATGTGAGGTCGTCGTCTATCCAACGACAAGAATATTTGGGTATGAGTCATTCACGCATAAAATTGAATGTGTAGATGATAATAGCAGTATAGAGCATGCATGTAGTCCAGCAGCCTGAGGTTGTTAGAGTCAAGATCGTTACACGGTGGTCAACGATGACTAGATGCTAACTCAAGGCAGTTACAGCTACCTAGGAGAGTGTGCACTGTAACACACTGCATCTTGTAATAAGTTGGTTACTAATCTTCATCTATATAAGATGAAATGTAATGTGATTTGGTTCATGATGAAATAATACAATTTGATGGAGATTAACTCTAATTCTCCAGATATTAGTGTCACCTAATTCATCATTTAATATGGTATCAACTTACAAAGATCTTAACTACAAAAACTTCCGCATCACGCTATCAAATTTTTCGCATTTACATCAGAATTTCACTGATGCTTCTCCTAGAATCTACATCAAATAGATTCGAGAAGTACAACAGCTCGAAGAAGTCAGCAAATTCAAGCTGATTTCAGACAAATTTGATACGCATTAGTATATCTTACTGATTACGTTTCTCATCACTGAATATTCTGTGAATCACAAGCAAATTTCACCAACATTTGTGAAATTTGACAGGAAAACGAAAGATTTCGATTCGCAAATCAATGAATTTGAGAAATCTCAGGTTTTCTTTTCGCATTTGCCACAATTCTTCTTCGCGAAGAAATCCTCTCTGTAAACTTGGTCGAATCATCTTCTGAGCTTCAGGAACCAGTTACACGAAGAATTGGATTATTCCGGTATCTTTTGACACAATTTTCCTCAGAATTAGGAAGAATGCTTGAGAATTCTGAAACTTCTGGTTCACATGGCAATGCATTCCTATAGGGATCCATACTTCTTAACAAATGCTGAACAGCAGCTCACAAAGATTGTGATTGAAGATTTCAATGGCGCTAATTTCGTCAATTGGAAGAGACATGTGCAGTTATTCTTAAACTCAAAGAATAAGCTAGGTTTTGTGACAGGCAAAATTGAACTCCCTGCTGAAGAAGATGAGAAATATTATGATTGGATGCGTGTCGATTACACCGTCCTGTGGTGGTTATTACATTCCATGGCACCTGACATCGCCAATAATATGATGTTTGCAACAACTTCAAAGCGACCGTGGGATGAGATCCATGAGCGATATGGACAGTCGAATGCTCCGTTTCTGTTTCAGCTGAAGCGAAGTCTTGGAGAAATTGCACGGGGTGATCAGTCTGTCGCAGCTTACTATGGTCAATTGCAGACAGTATGGGAAGCTGTCAGTGCTTTAGATCCTGTTCCAGTCTTTGATTGTGGAGTGCTGAATCAATGCTCATGTAATGTGCTCAAGCGCATTATTGACAAGGAAAATAAGCATCGCCTGCTGTTGTTTGTGAATGGCTTGAGGGAGGAGTATACTCACATCAGGGATCAAATGCTAGCCACAGATCCTCTTCCTAAACTGAATCAAGCTTACTTCAAAATTCAACAACTGGAAATGCAACAGAAGATCAGCCAGAAAACTACATTGATGCTACCTGAAACTTTAGCAATGGCAACCAACAATAACTACAGGAATGTCACCAAACCTTATGAGACTAGTCCTGATGTCTCGCAGGCTCGAGATGCAAAAAGACCCAAGTCTGACCAGCAGGAAAAGAAGCTGGTTGAGTGTATTCATTGTGATAAGCCAGGCCATAAGACCAAGGATTGCTTCAAGGTGGTTGGGTACCCAACATGGTGGAGAGGTTCCAAGGTAATGCTCGGGGATTCCAAGATGGTGGCACATACTTATGTGGAAAGCTCAACAGATAATCCAACTACCAGGCCCTTCTATGGTGCAGATCCTCCTAAGCATCCACATGTATATGTCATTGACTCCAATACTGGGAATTATATAAGAGTTGATCAGACTGTTGTAGACAAAGTTTATCAGCAACTCCAGCAGAAACATATTGGTTCATCATCTGCAGCACTGTCATCTTCTTCTTATAATTCTCTGTATATACAATGGCAGGTATGGCTTCAGCCCTGTTTTTTGGTTTAGCCTCAATTACACATGATTGGTTGCTAGATTCAAGTGCTACTGACCATATGAGCCATGATTTGTCTTTGTTCACTCACACTCACCCACTGAATCCACCCATAAAAGTGACCATTCCTGATGGATCATACAATTAGTAACCCCAATTGGAGATGTGAACCTTGCACCTGACATTGTGCTGAGAAATGTGCTCTATGTACCTGATTTCAAACACAATATTCTATCCATTGGAAAGCTTGTAGATGACACTGGTCTGACTGTGAACTTTACTTCTAATGGCTGTCACATTCAGGACCATATAACTGAGAAGACCAAGTGTTTGGGGACGAGAAGATCTGGCTTATACAAGTTTCACCATGTGAGTAGCTCTAGATTATGCTAATAAGAGTAATGTTCAAGCTAATGTAGCTGATAAACCTGATGGTTATTTGTTGCATTCTAGGCTAGGACATAGCTCACTAGGCAAGTCAAATCATGTAATTAACTCACAGTTCTGATTATAATAGAAGAATTATTGATTGTGAAATTTGTCTTCTTGCCAAACACCATAAACTCTCTTTCTCTCTAAGTGATTCACATGCTGCAAACCCTTTTGATTTTGTTCACATAGACTTATGGGGTCCTTATAGATTCAAATCTATAACTGATGCATCTTATTTTTCACAATTCTTGATGATAATACCCGGACAACTTGGACCTACCTCCTAAGAGAGAAGACTAGGGTCCTACAAACACTCATTGGGTTCCTAGCTTATGTCAAGACTCAATTTGGGACTCAAATCAAGACTTTTAGGTCTGACAATGGTACTGAGGTGGTACAGTCTAACTGTCACTCTTTCTTTGTTGAGCATGACATTCTACACCAAAGGAGTATACCTGGCTGTCCTCAGCAAAATGGTAGAGTCGAGAGGAAGCATCTTCATCTTCTTGATTCAGCTAGGGCTCTTATGTTTCAGTCGGGTTTGCCAAAGAAGTATCGGGGAGAATTGATACTTGAAGCAACTCACATCATTAATCTTCTCCCAACTGCTGTTCTGAACTGGTCTACACCTACTGAGATCCTAATGAAACAATCAGCAAAATATGAACACCTCAGAGGTTCAGAGTTATTGGATGCATATGCTTTGCTGATGTGCATGATCCTGACAAATTTGCTCCAAGGGCCAGAAAATGTGTTCTCCTAGGTTATGTAACAACCCTAAATTTTGACTAAATTATAACTGCAATAAATTTAGAATTGTCACGCCGCAATTGACTACCAAGTCAATTGCAAGGCTAGATATTCAATTACAATATTAAATAGAAACGAAACAGCGGAAGTCTTAAACAAATGTCGAACTACAATTCTCAAAGCTAGTCTTAAATTACATAATCAAACTGAAATATAAATTAAATAGTGTTTATAAAATCCCCAGCATGCAGACGACTCTTCAACCAAGCATCCACATCAACAAAACCTGTCAACTACGCCATCGAGAATGACGTAGGCCCCAGAAATAAGGTAGGGAATGAACCAGAATAAGAACGTCAGCATACAGGCTGAGTAAGAAACACAGAAAGATAAGAAGATAATAAGACACACGTTTGAAGGCGCTGAACAATCAAACGATCAATCATCGTTACATCATCAATTTTAATCATCACAGCGATACAGGATTCAGAAATCATAGCACATTAATATTCATTAAGGCCGGGTTCCTACCCCACAGCCACCACAATCTCGAACCAATGCGAGGTAGAGTACTCTTAACAACCCTTAATGACTCAGAGTGTGCACACCCCTCTCTAGAGGGCCAGTAGGATGCGAAGCCTCTAGGAGGAAGCCAAATAGGAAGTCGGTAGCGAACCGACCACAGACTCCCCTCATAAAGAAGGTACAGGGGTGACCGGTCAACGCCGAGACACCTACTCTAGGTGGTAATCGTCAACATTATCATTAATCATGATCATTAACATTAGTGTACACTTTACGAAATCATTCATTATCATATCATATAAACAATGTTATAGTCATTAAACTCAAGTACCAATATTATCGAAACAAAAGAAAAAGAAACGAGGCACACTCGGCTAATAAATGCCGAGTGGCCGAGAAGGGGGCCGAGCCGGCCGAAAGGCCGAGCCGGTCGGTCACGGAAGCCGAAGGGCCGGGTGGAAGAAAAGCCGAAAGGCTATTGGTGCATGGTTAATTTCAATTGACGATTGATATAGAATAGAAGACATTGGTAAGAATAATTTGTGAAAAATGGTTATCAAAGTCAAGGTTAGGATCAAGAAGAATAGTTTAGAGGGTTGGTCATCGTGGTTGGAACCGTACCAACGTTCTTACCTTTCAACGCTAATCCTTAAACCAAACTCTTCAAACTAAGTCAATGAACAACATCTCCTTGAATCCACAATCTAGATGCCCAATCAAACACAAATTCAATCAATGATCCCCTAATTCACAAGGTATAACCATAAACCATAATCTCACAAATTAACTAGTGTATCATGAATCTAAAAGAAGTCAGTGGCATTTAAACATGGATAACTTCTACCTCTGACATCGTATGATCACCAAAATTGAGTATAACATTAAGGGTAATGTCAAGAACATTATCTCCAAATTTCATCCACAGAATCCAAGTGGCTATACGGGAATCGATCTCGCACTGAACCATAAACATGAATTAGGATTTACCCACGAAATCTAATATAACTTTTTATTTACAGATCTAGGTCTTACCAATTTTTGATATGTTGTCAATGCTAGAGTAAGGAACACCTCCACAAAATCTCGTCCCCAAATACCTTAGGAGTCGACGGGAATTATCATACTATCGAGGGGCGGAACAAATTCTCGGGTAGATAGATACAGCTTCACTAAAACACCTCTACAAGTATCATCCGATGGAATCTTCGTACGATCTATATGTTCCTGGATTCGTATTAAAAGCATGGTTCTAAAGCCACCAACCACGCTCTAATCAGAGGTCATATGAGAGAATTACGTGTGTTTGAAGTTGACATAGTGATGCTGGGAATCTTTTGCGGGTGGAGGCTATGAGAAGAAGGTGAGAGGGAGAGAGAGAGGGCCGACTATATATAGTATAAGCTAGGGTTTATCTCCTTTGATTTGTGTGAATGGGTTTGAAGGTAGACTCGGGTTCGGGCTTAATTAGTCGGTTGAGATGAGTGATCCATAAATCCGATCCAAGTCCAATAACCCAATTATACAACTTCCCAAAATAGAATTACCCAATTAGTAAAATAATCTATAATTCACCAAATTCGCCAAAATAACTTTTATTAATTTTCCTCAAAATGATAAATAAACGTAACATCCTAATTAAATAAATTCCCAAATATACGGGGTGTTACAGGTTATCCCTTTGGCCAAAAAGGATATAAACTTTTGGAGTTAAACACTGGCAAGATTTTCTGCAGCCGAGATGTCATCTTTCAGGAAAACACCTTTCCTTTCTTGACCTTAGCATCTGATAGCCCAGCTGTCCAGAGACCAGCTCAGCTTGTAGGAAACATGCCTGAGACCTTCATGGATGAGTTCCTAGACGACTACACTTCTTCATGCATTCCAGCTGATGAGCCAAGGCAGACTACCTCACCTGTTCAGTCACCAACTCCTCTTCCAGCACTTGCTCAATCACCAAACTCTTCTCCAATATCAGAAGAATACAACATCCCTCCAAATAATGACAATATACCCTCTACTGATGAGATTTCCCAAAATCCTCGACAATCAGACAACTCTCCACCAGACTCCAAGGATATTTAGTCCACAATGTACCTTCCAATGTCATTCCATCTCCTGCAGCAAATATGGTTTTGCAATCAGGAGAGTTCACTGATTTTTCTTCCCAATACATGGCTTCATTAGCCAAAGTGTTGTCTACTTATGAGCCCACCACCTACAACCAGGCTCAAAAGGATCCTAAATGGGTGGAGGCAATGGATAAGGAAATTCAGGCACTGGAAAAGAATCAGACTTGGGAAGTGACAGATCTTCCCCATGGCAAGAAACCAATTGGAGCCAAATGGGTCTACAAAATCAAGTTTAGACCTGATGGTTCCATAGAAAGGTACAAAGCTCGTCTTGTGGCAAAGGGCTAAAATCAGATCAAGGGAAAAGATTTCAAACACACATTTTCACATGTGCCAAAATTTACCACATCAAGGTGTTTGATTGCCTTAGCTGCAGCCAGAAATTGAGAACTACACCAGCTTGACATGAATAATGCCTTTCTTCATGGGCATTTGGATGAAGAAGTCTACATGATTATACCAGATGGTTACACCAGGGCTTCTCCTACTCAGGTCTGCAAACTGAAAAGGTCACTCTATGGCTTAAAACAGGCCTCGAGGCAGGAAGATTGAGTTGACTCAATTTTTGCTCACATAAGGGTTTCAGAGATCTAAACAGGATTACTAACTGTTTATATATCAGAATCAAAGTATATTTACAGTAATTTTAGTCTATGTTGATGATCTAATTGTGACTGGGACTGATGTTACTCACATTTCCCAAGTTAAGAGGTCTCTTGATTCTGCCTTCACCATTAAGGACCTGGGTAATCTCAGATATTTTTTGGGGATAGAGGTTGCAAGATCATCTTCAGGGATCATACTAAATCAAAGGAAGTATATTCTGGATATTCTTCAGGACTTGAAAATGCTTGAGTGCAAGGATACTTTTTTTCCTTTTCCAAGAAACCTGCGTTTGTCGACTGAGCAAGGAGACATTCTTCCTGACCCTGAAGTGTATAGGCGGCTTGTTGGAAGGTTATTATACCTCAATCTTACCAGCCCAGACATTTTTTACAGTGTCCAACAGCTGAGGAACTACTCAGTCAGTTCCTGAGCTGCCCTAGAATGCCTCACTTTCAAGCTGCACAACATCTAGTCAAGTAAGTATTTGAAGAATACCATTCACCTTGGGTTGTTCTACTCTTCAGACAACAGTCTGCAGCTTAACAGCTACTCTGATGCAGATTGGGGTTCTTGTGCTTATACTGGGAGGTCATTAACAGGATTTTGCATCTTCCTTGGAAGATCCTTGATCAGCTGGAAGACTAAAAAGCAGAAAACCATCTCAAAATCCAGTGCTGAATCTGAGTAAAGGGCTATGAGCCAAACAGCCTGTGAGATGGTCTGGTTACATGGGCTACTTGCTCATCTAGGTGTGTCCTTAGCATTGCATGTTCCTCTCTACTGTGATAATAAGGCAGCTGAGTATATTGCAGCCAATCCCGTGTTCCATGAAAGAACCAAACACCTAAAGTTGGACTGTCACTATGTTCGTGAAAGAGTACAAGAAGGCTTTTCTGTTTACATCTCATGTTCAACCTAAATTGCAACTCGCTGATGTGTTCACTAAAGCTCTTGGTACTGATCATCATCAATCCTTCATCAGCAAGCTGGGTCTGGTATCAAGTCCACCATCTCCAGCTTAAAGGGGGGATTGTAGATGATAATAGCAGTACGGAGCATGTAGTCCAGCAGCCGGAGGTTGTTAGAGTCAAGACCGTTACACGGTGGTCAACGATGACTAGATGCTAACTCAAGGCAATTACAGCTACCTAGGAGAGTGTGCATTGTAACAAACTGCATCTTGTAATAAGTTGGTTACTAATCTTCATCTACGTATATAAGATGAAATAATGCAATGTGATTTGATTCATGATGAAATAATACAATTTGATGGAATTTAAGTCTAATTCTCCAGATACGAGTGTCACCTAATTCATCATTTAATAGAATGTCCGTTTCGCTTTTAATATTTTCAATCAAAACTCATATGCGTTGGATTTTTTTTTATATACAAATGTCCAAATGTTTAGTTCATGATGAAAGATGTAACAAACGAATGTCCATTTTTATTATATTTGTCTAATTAAAAATGTCACACGTTTTCTTGAAAGACCGATAACTCTACCGTTGAGATCACACTCAATTGGACGTACTCCATATTTGACAGAGACGTAAATAAGTGATAGTCTAATTACAGCACACGAGCATATACTTGTATGTAGTAAGCAATCACGGGGAAGGTAATTGGGTGTCGTCTCATTAATCATTATTAGGGAACACCATATAATAGTTACTTGATGTGTATATGGAGGTGACTCCGATTAGATTTGTGGCAAATTGTTACGGACTAGCATTGATGTCCAATCGACTCGCTTTGAACTCGATCAGTTAAGTTGACCACGGCTAATACTAAACTTAACCATTCAACCAGCCTAAACTTTGTCCGATTTCGACTTTTGGAAATTCTATCCTATTGAAACATATGAACGGAAAAGTAGTTTGTCACTCAAAATATAATTAGATTGGCTCACATCCGAACCAAATGAGACGATTACCTCCATCGCGTCTCCATTTCAGACGGAAAGTAACGAATTGCGAAAGAAAAATGAGACACTCAATGCATTCCAAAGAACATCAACTAATTAACACATGATTATATAAAGTTTATAAACACAACAATATTCATTAAATTGAATAATAATACATACTCATCATTGACGTTAACAATAATCACATACATTAAACAGTCATTAATAACTCCATAACCACGTAGTCCTATTTTTTTTTTTTTTTTTTTGAAGGGACATTAGTCCTAATTAAACCACAGCATTACTCTAGAGTCTTTACTCTTACTTAATCACCTCATTAATCCATCATCAGTCATCACTAATCATTAATTAACTAACAATTTAACCTTTAACACATGATTAATTAATTAATTAGACTTCTTCAGGTTTGGGAATCGTAACGACGACGTAACCCTCATAAACACAGACATTAGCCTGGTAAAAAAACAGACGAGCATTTTCCGGCATCTTCACTGACTTACTGAACTTCTTCCCCAACCTCCTGATCGCACCGGAAATCTTCATCTTCACGACAACCGCCTCCGCCGCCGTAACAGTAGCCTTGGACTCAACCAACTCCACCTTGACGGAATCATCCTCCCTCAGCCATGGAACCGCCACCCTGACCACGTGCGCCGACTCGGTCTCCTTCCACTCGGCCGCGTCGTCGCCGTCGCCGGTGAAGTACGATTTCAGCTGCGATGGTACGGACAATGTGGACCCCATTGGATTTTCTCTTCTTTTTTATTGTTTGTTTGTGTGTTGAGGAAGTTTCCGGGAAGTGAGAAAAAGTGTAGAAAATGGTGGGACTGTGGAGTGTGGATTTTATGTGGGACCCAGCTAGTGTGGTGAAAATATCTGGGAGGTGAGGTTTTCGCCTTGTTACACAAGCTAACCTTGGGAGCGGTTTATTGTCAGAAGCGTGAAATTGTTTTGGGCTTGGGCCTAGTAGCTTGTTATTTTTGTTGCTGGGCTGGCCCATTTAATAGCCCATATGTGTGCCGTTTGAAAATCTTATTCATTGGAAGAGAAAGGCTTATTGAACTTGGGTCTAAATCTAGGGTGTTGATAACGCCACGAACAAAATCAACCGGTCCACGCGGAATTGTGGTGTGCGCGTAGATCACATGTACCTAAGTCATGTCCTCGTGGATTAGTTGATTTTTTTTTCTCTAGCGTTTGGGTCACCGTAAATCTAATTGCAAGACACTCGTTCAAATTGAGTATGTCGATTGATTTGGATTAGTGTGTCTGATGCGATAATTTGTGGTATGGAATATGAAATTTGCCACTTAAAGATTGTACCTCGACATATATATAATAATATCTGAATTCGATATTATGAGTGCTCTTAAAATGGTTGCAAATGGCTTATGGTTTTTGCAATTTCAAAGTAGTACTATCTACTATCACGAGCGTTCTTTGTGGGAGTTTTAGATTTTACGCGTATTAACCATTTCTACAAGTGTCCTAAACTCTTGTGGGACTTGACTTTATATGTGAACGTTATTCTCCATGTCTCCCTTAAGCAAAGGATTTACATCCACATCGCGCATTTTGGAGAAGATTATACTTAGTAAACCAAGCCAGGTTGTAGGGAGCACTTCATTCATTCCAATTGAAAAAACAAGGCATGATTAGAAAATGTTGACCTTTTGTGATTAAGACTATATAACCGTTGCAGGCTACAGCTTCAAAAAGTCTTGCAGGCCAGAAATATCAAGTAAAACAAATGCGCATTCATACTATTAAAGTCATGTTTTTTGACAAAAAGATGAGAAAATTGGTGCCGTTTCACAGTTCATACAAAATGTTTCAAATTTCAAAATGCCAGCCAAGAACAAAGATAATTGCAGTTATCTAACTATAAGATAATTCAGAATCGAATATTTGATCAGTATGGTTCAATTAGTACTGATAGGCCAAAAGACATTGATGATTGATGTTGAGACGAATGCGAGCCTTAGAAAAAGAGGCCTCTGTATTATATATCAACTCATGTATTAGCTACATATACTGGAGTTCTGATGTACAGTAGCGACTAAAGACGGTCTTACATACAGTTCCGATGACCTATACAATGTCACGCTTGGTTTACCTCAGAGCGTGAAACAACGGCTGTAGTGCCCGTCTGTCATAGCTGTACCATTCACTCCTCTACTAAAATAAGACATTAGATATGTAATTCCATATGTACAAAAAAATGGCACAAAACTGATGACGGGAAGTTTATAGCTTTCCTCTGACATCCAAGTTTTCCGAATAATCATCTTCATCATCATCAACAGCCACGACCTTAGCAGTGCTAATCTTTGCGTTAGGAAGCTTTGTGGCATTTCGAGCTTTTGTTGCTGATTTTGTGCTGTTAGGTACCACAGCTGGGAACCCTATTTCTTCCTCTTTCTTTAGGTCTGCTGGAGGTAAGAAACAGTCCATGGTCAATCCCTTGATGTTAAAGTCCACTTCTTCAATAGACCAAACCTCCTCCATCCGCGTCCTAGAATGGTTCTCTGTGTTTTCGCCATATCTGAACAATGAAACGGAGGTTTTGCCCGCATGTGCTATGTTAACACCGTCTATTGTACGGTAGTCTTGGATTGTGGATTCCATTGTAGTCTCCCAGAAAATGCAGTCGCTTTTGGAGGCCTTTATTCTTAGAAGATGAGAATCCTCTAGTTGGATTAGCAGCCCTGTCCTTTGGCTGAAGTAGCCCCAAACTGTATGGCGTATAATCTCAACATTGCTGCTACTCCTTGCTTCCAGGGTTGTCGGATTTGCTTCCAACTTTAGGACAAAGCAATCCTCGTCATTTACTGTTCTCTCCCCAATGCAGATCGAGTTGGTAAATAGGTTTGCAGTCAATCTTGGATCAAGGCCCTGTCAAGAGAGTTTCGGTTTACTTATTAGTCCCACTGACGAGTAATTTAGTACGCAGGAAATACAAAACGTAACACGTTCAATAACTTCAAACAACATAGTTTTACTGTGCACTTATCAATCATCTCCATACTTGCAATATGAGCATAAACATTAGTGATTGCCACATTTTTGGTCCAGCACAAGAGTAAAGTAAAAAAAATAGAAAGATCGGAAGCATTAATCAACCTTTGCAAATTGGACATAACTTAAAATGATCAAATCTTACAAATTAGACATTCCTATTAGATTTACATTAGTCAACAACAAGAATGAAGGATAGGATCAAGGATGGTGGGGAAGTCTCCTAAACATTGCTTATGGTGGTAGTTATCCTTTTTTCAAAAGAAAGTAACGCGCAATGCTGTTGGTTGGTGCATTAAGAAAGCAAGTACGAAAGCAGGGTCTCATCAGGTTCCGAAAGTCAAAAGCGAAACCCAAAGTAAAAGTGCCAACCTAGGATCCAGATAGACAACAACTAACTAAAGGATCAACAACCCAATAACAAAGTATCCCAGCTAACGAACATGGCAAACAAGGATAAGGAAAATCAAAGGTTGTAGCAGTAAAAGAATGCTCTTTTGACACAAAAGAGAGTGTAGGACAAGCTTTTGGCACATTGGCAGGCATTTTTTGACAATGGACTCATTATTACCTTAGTTTTTCCAAAGTTAAATTTGAATTGAAGGGGAACATCACATATTCACATGGTATCATTAAAGTAAAAAAACAAAGATTCTCATCTGATAAACTACACTTAACAATCTTTGTTGTTGTTGTCATTTGATAAACTAATCATATCATATCATCTATAATGAACAAAATCATTACAAAGATTCAATCTTTTTAAAGAGCTGGCAAAAAAAAAGCAAGTAGCTTCTCAATTACGATCATAATTACGAATGATGAACGCCTAATAATCACTTCACTCTTAAACATGATGGAAATTCAATAATACTATAATCACACAATAATTTCATACAAAACAATAGCCATTAGTATAATGCAAATGGCGAAAAATCGGAGCATGTTTATACCTGTAAGGAACGGCGTAGAGGGCGTGGCGGTCCACGGGAAGCGTGAGAGTTATGCCAAGGTGTTTGTCTCCAAGCAACCTTACCATCACTACCAGCACTAATCTTAGTACCAGACACAACAAGCTCCAAACACCACAAGTCAGGCCTTTTCTGCCATAGCACAAACCCACCAACTTCGCCACCGTTCTTCATACCTTTCACTTTTACAACCTTGCTGTTATCGGTTTTCGGGTTGTTTGCAGCCAACCCCTCGCCCGCACTGAACTCAGACGCCATCATCCTCACCTTTCCCATTGCGTACATACTGTCTATCGAGTTCAACGCGTGGTCGCCTCCCATTGCCGCAATGTACTGGTGAATGATGTACTTCGCCATTGATGATTCCTGTTAAAAACACATTTCATCAAACACTTGGTTAGTTCCAAATTACGGAGTTTTTTTTTCAGGGAGGCATTTCGTCGAACAGGTGGTGGGCAAGAGTAAGAAACGTGAAAGTGAAGCAACTGTGACTTACAATGGGGTGATCTTTGACGGTTTTACTGAGCTTTTGATCAGAAGGAATAGGGAGAGGGATCAACGGAGCGCCGATAACGCCTAGAAGAAGCTGAATTTGCGAGTTACGATCAGCAAACGGGAAACCAGCCGGAGAACGACCCGGGTTCGATTTCATCCAAGATTTCATATTGGGCCATTTATTCTTAGCAGCAGGGAACATTTCCTCGGGAATTGGGACTTCAAGAACAGTCTCAAGCCCATCTTCACGGTCGAAATTAGGGCACAAAGTCCTCATATTAATTCAAGCTTCCTGAAGAAGTTAACAGACAAATAGAGGGGAGAGAGAGAGGAGGAAAACAGAGGAGGAAGTTGAGGGTAATGAAGAGGAATGAAGAGAAGAGAGGGGGGGTTAAGTTTAAAAGAGAGGAAAAGTTGTGGGGGGAGGAATGAGGATGAAAGTGATGGAGAGTGAAGAAGAAGTTTTATGTTACTCCGTATGTTATTAACGTGCAGAGATCAATTTTGAGTTTTGGTTTTATAAATGGCGAGCCAAATTCGTCTGATTAGACCATCTTTTTTTATTGCTTATTTGATGTATCTTTTGATTAAGATGATATATTGCCTATTGGAGAGAAATCCACTGCACTCTAGCCCATTGTGGGCTTTTATTTGTTGCTAAGCACTTTTTTTCGACACGAGGTCAAGACACGGTAGGTATCGTAATACGGGGTGAAAATGAGTTGAGTTAGGTTCGGTTTGACATGACTGTAATAAATAGTTTATTCAGATCAGTTCAAAGTCATTCAAATCAGACTAGATCATATTAGTTGCAATCAAATCATATTAGAAAGGTGCAGTAATATCAAACTGAGCCACAAATTGATTTTGGCATTTCTTAGTGAAAGTTCTTGTAATAATAATGCTAAATATTTACGATTACACTAATTAATTAGTAAATGTTTCGAAAGTTTGATAAGTCGATTTGTTGTCAGTACGCTAAAAGCCAATTAGGTGGTGTAAATTTATGTAGAAATGAGTCAAAGGACAGGTGTAACTGATTGATTTGATTGGTATTTGGTAAGCTCAATATGAAAAATAATTTTGGTAAATTTTAATTGATTGGAGAAGACTGGAAGCAAGAAGAATAGGAGTGAGAATAAAAGAAAGGAAGATTGCTGCTTGATTGACGGCAATTGACTCTGGTTGCACGTTCGGGCTGGCTGCTGCTGTTAGGAGTTGATGTTGGCCGTGTAATTTTAATTAAATCCTTAATTATTTTGGTTATCATGAAATTAATAATATTGTTTAATGGAATTATATTCATACCAACTGAAAATCATATCAATATAAAATAATGTAGACCCATAATATAATTTGCACTGTTGATCTAAGTATTGTGGGCTACAGCCTATATAAGCTAAGGTTGAGTATATTGGTAGGTTCTCAAATTGCAAATGAAGTTTGACTTGATTGTTTGGATTTGGCAGTTTACAGGTTTTTCCCAATTTGACAGTGGGAAATGAACTATCATGAACACTTATGCTTTTCAAAATTAGTGTGTAAGTATCAAATTATTGAAAAGAGGATCTTTTTTGTTGGCTTAATGGTCAAATAGCAAGCTCATAAACTCCATGATTTTGTGCACTTTCCACTTAATTTGTCAACAATATATTCCACCAAAACATTGGATGATGATTTTCAGCTTAGGCTAATGCAATCTATAGGTTCTAGACCACTTTATATTCTTATTTACAGCTTGTATTGCTAGTGGAATATCCGCGGTTTGCATTGGCCATTGGATTAAGATTTAAGACCTTGTAAGTTATGTAACGTAGGTCGTAGGGTATATGTTACATGTATCTATGTTTTTCAATAAATATGATAGTGCGCAAACGAGTGGAGCCAAAGATGTAATGTGGATTTAGAGTTTTATAAAACGTGTTTGTTTTCAATGGATTCGGTTTCGATTTATTATTAAGTGTTAGTTGGTTAAATTAATATGAGCTCACATCAACTCATTTATGATTAACTTGATCATGTATACTTTCTTATTGAATTGAATCGAAATTCAATTTAGTCTAACATTTGAAGTCCAGAAAGTATAGTATGAGACCTAAATCGATAATAATTTGAAGTTTCGACCATCTTATTTAACGAAATCGTAGTCTGTTTGAGTATTAATCATTCAATTGAGTCTTTGAGGATTGAAACTTGTGAACCAAACCATCCATGAAAATGGAAACTTTTCAAAATTTAACCATGCATGCATCATTTCTTTGGTAGTCACCCATGCACGTACGCATCATTATATTGCACCCCCGATATTATATCGAGTAAAACGGAGGTAAAGTGGTTAACAATAAACCACAAAGCTTACAATCACAGTAAGCATATCTTATCCAAGAACACAACTTACACAAGACAACGTGCGAAATGACTTCAAATAGAAATTCAGATTCCAAGTAGCACATTCAATGTTCTATGTTCAAGCCACTATTATTCCAAGAAATATAAACTTGAATCCATAGATTTTGTCCTTTGTCCCTCAAACCGGCAACATATATACATCACTATGAAAGTTCCTAATGATTAATTAAGCTCCTCCCCCTAAAACTTTAAAGGGTTGTGAGTCTTGTAACCGGTAACATATTTCGGATCATTCATTTCCGACGATTTCAAACTCTTTTAAAACATGTAAATATTATTGTCTGAAAATTTTCAATATATAGAGTGAATATTTCTACAAACTCATAATCTTCTGTACTACTCCGTATACTGCTACGAGGTAAATTTTGCCCTTAGATTATAGTCCAAGTAGTAGAGTAAATAAGAAAAATGGGAAAAGAAAGTTATAAGGTAAGTAAGAAATAAAATGTCGGCTGCCCATGCTTGTTGGGGGGTACCTAAACATGCGACCGACTTGGCTCAATATAATTTTGTACATCACCTCCTTAAATTCAGTGAACATGGTGGTAGTTCACGACCAAAAATCAGATTGTGTCCTTTTCTTGCGGTGACCCTTTTAATTTGGGATAGTTTGTCTTAACTAGAGGACATATTTTATGGGCTAATTTGATATATTCCTCATTTATAAACTATATTTATCCTACGTATTATGATTAATCAAGGTTGGCTCTTGGGTATAGCCTACGATGTTGCGACACGTATCGCGATTAGGCCTAGTAATAGAGTTTAGAGTGGGGCAAATTAGAATGGGTGATTCTCTAATCATGCCATGCACGTTCTCTTCTCAAGAACAAATCCAAGCACTCTTGTCGTTTTCATTTTGAGAGAGACATAAGAGTAGGAGACCATGTAGATGGGCTATGTCGTTATCCTACAAGCCAATTATACATTATGCTTGAATTTATTTGAAGTATTTAATTTGATAATACAAATTGTTCATCTTGAACTTTTGTTTATATATATACTCGTATTACATGCATGTATTTGTGTCACTCCATTTTTTTTAGAGTAAAACTTCTGGTCTACAAATAGTCATAATCATGGCCTAGAAATTTATTTATTGGTACATTTGATTGTGTACGTGAGATTAGTGCTAGTGTACCTCAACGACTCCTCTCAAAGGATACATAACAATATACTTGCAATTAAAGTTATGTTTATGTATTTGTAAGTGCTAAGTCTTGATTCTATTTTGTACTCATTTTCGGGTATACGCCTGCATGTCCGTCCATTTATGTTTTCAATTATAAATTAGTATTTAGGTTGTGTCAACCATCAAGCCACAAGACATTTTTCTCGCAATAATTTATAAATAGTAATATGTATGTATATATGTATACACAACAGCTTTAGAATCTCGACATTGATCATTAGCTTAGGAAATTAACAATGCACCACTGTTATTCATAACAATAATTGTTGAATACTATAAGTACATACGTATATAATCGTGTATATGTGTTTTCATTCGTATTTAAGATAAATGATCTTGGAAGCAAAAATGGATGGAAATTCCCATTTCTCTAACTGAAAACGAGGGAGGGATAGGATGATGCATTATTAAGGATTGAAATTGAGATCGGCCAATGCTTGTGAAATTTAGTATATATTGAACTTATCCATCAATTGTTACTTAGATTATGAAACTTTTTGACAAAATAATTGCGTAATTAAAATGTTGAAATGTTAACCAAACTTCCACTTAAAGTTTACCTAAAGACTATAGCCTATCTAATAAATGGGACATACACCAACTAAAATTAACCACATTACCTAACCAACAAACAAACATAATAGTGACTTCCAAGAATCCACTTTGAACAAGTGGTGTAATATATATTGGACCTCCGATATTTCAATAATTTAAATTTAACCCATAAAATCTTAACTTGAGAACCTAATCTTCACTATATGTTCATTTAATCTCTTAATTATAAGGTTGGGGCAAAAAATCGCATAAATTTGTTGGATCTTCAGACATATTTTGGCGGCTTATCATCAGAAAATCTCAACTTAACATGCTCAATAAATATTCTAGACTTCTAGTGGTCAAGCACTTAGGCTCCAGGTATACAGCTATGCGTATCTTGGTACATAAATCTTCCCAACTAAGCTACTAGCTAGCTTCGGTGATCATTCGTGAATGTAATGAACTTGTAGATTCGGATCTTATATTCTGATTTTATATTTGTCTCTTGTATCAAGGGATGAAGAAGTAGTGTATGTGTATGTGTATCTTGCTAACGTGCATGCGTGGTTCGATTCGAACAATCTTCCATCTGCCTTAACTTGATCTTTGAATTTTGAAATGTTAGCTAATTTAGACGGTAATATATGGCTGATATTCGATAAGGATGGTACTTTGTTTTTAGTTAGAGTTTGAAATTCGTTTACATTGTTGTTACCACGACTTTCAAAACGGAGTCGTTGTGAGTCATTTTTTAGTAAAACTGGGCAAAATTGATGACTCTTAGTTTCATTGTCCTCCTATAAATAATGACAACAACGCCAAATTTCTTTTTTTCTTGGTTGAGTGGCTCCTTTCAGCTTCAAATCCTGGCTACAGCAAATTTTTGATTTTTATTTTATTTTGTAAACTAGCATGGGCCGAATTTAAATCAGAGAACCATTACTCTTGGGCCGAGCAAAGTCTCCTTAAATAAGAGGAATTTACTCTCGATTATCGTTTTATATTCTTTATAAATTCGTAGTCTTTTAGTTATAGTCGACCTAATGATCAGTTTTAGTTTCTTAAGATCGATCCATCAGGTACAACTACCCTAAGTTTGAAATTAAATAAATTCATAAGAACGACAACTTTAGAATATTCGTGTTGGTCGTTTTTTATTTGACATTTACTTGTCACTCATCGATATATCGCAATTGACTAAAAATTTAAGATATGTGATCATTGTACAGGTGAAATTTGAAAAAGCTAACTCTAGGCGGCTTTCATTGTCCTTCTATCAAGGACAAGTCGACGACAATTAAAACGCCAAATTTCTTTTCTCTTGGTTTAATTTTCTTTATATAAATTCTTCGTTATTAGAATATCACAAGAGCTGTAGTAGCACAATGAAAACGGACTGTCACTCCTTCCAGGTTCAAATCCTGGCTACAGCAAAATTTTTGTTTTCTTTTTCAAACCAGCTCGGGCCAACTAAAATCTAAAATTTCCTTTATTAATAATTGAGCATCACCCATATGAGTAAAACGCTCTTTAATTTTGTACTCCGTAAATGGTATCAGAGGCTCAGAGCTTCGTGAGTTAGGTTGTTGATCGGTTGTTCTTGAGGCCAATACATTAACGAGTTACGAGGACAGTACACACAATTAAAAACCCAATGGGCTTTCACTAGTCGCATGCGGGCCAAATTATGGTGGGATGTAACTTTGTGAAAGTTGGGCCGGTAATGGATCATTCTTACCAGAGGGCTGAATTATTGAAAGCAGTTATCAGAGGAATAGTGCTGATAACAGGGGTAGTTTCGACTTTTCATGCCACATTTTAGGGGTAATGTTGTTCAATCCAAACAAAATAACCCCTCCAACCCGTCATTTCACCCCGCCGCCCACCTACCACCCCAAACAACCAGTCAGCACCCATCTCGCCGGAAACTGAGACCACCCCCAACTTTCCGACGGCTTTGCCGTCGATTTCAAAAGACACCCTATGAAGGGCGTGGTAAACCCCTAGACCCAAAAAAAAAATTAGAAAATTGAAGATTGTGAAGGGTGGCCGAAAAAGGGTTTATGGCTTCACTTCCCGGCACCGCGGCGCCGGGAAGTGAAGCCATAAACCCTTTTCCGGTGAGGCGACCTTAAACCACCAAGGGCAAAGACGATCGGAGCAGGCCTTGATCTACACGATGATGGTGATCGATGCTGGCGTCTCTCGATGATGGTGGCGTCTCTCGATGATGGGCCTGGTTTATGATGTTGATGACGATGATGGTGGTGATGAGGGTTTTGTTGATGATGGTGGTGTTGATGAAGATGATGATGATGGTGTTGTTGATGAAGGTGATGATGATGATGGAAGGTAAGGGTGGAGAAAACAATGAAGACAGGAGAGAGAAGATGAGGAAGGAGAGAGAAATAGTGGGGAAGAGAAATGGGTGACTGCCAACCGGGGGTGAAGTATTTGGTAGGTAAGTTTTTTTTGTTTTATTAGGTTATCATTACTATTCCCTTGATAACAGCTATCAAAAATTCACACCTCTTCTTACCAGCTCATATGGGCTTCATGTATTTGGACTGAAGCTCTACTCAAAGTCTAAAACCCATATTAAGATATTTTTTTCCTTCCAATGCTGCGGAGATGAGAATATCGATTTTGAATTTGAGGTCGACATTAATCCTCATTCTGACCTCTTTGTTACAAGTTTTTTTTTTTTTTTTTTTTTTGGTACAAAGGAGCAGCTAATGCTGCGGGGGGTGGGGGTATGAGGATTTGAACCCGGGACAACCCCAATGCAGGTTGAGTTCCTATCCACTAGGCCAACCTTGATCCTCACCTCTTTGTTACAAGTACATACTTGCTCCTTTGCTTTTGCTTTTCTTTATCAAAAAATCAGAATTCAGGACATATATATAATGCACATAATTTTTGTGTTACAGGGTGACATTGGTGTATCGTTTATGATCTCAACCAAACAGAAAATTTGAATCATTTTTCAAGCGTTAAGACTTAAGAGTAACATACTCCCGCGCTTAGGATCAAACAAATACTAGAAGATATCAGATCAACTCGTATGGGACGTCTATATGTTCACACAAAAATCGAAAATTTCCTCAGACTAAGATATGCTGGATCAAGATTTTTGCTAAATTATCATACCCTCAATAATGACGTTCGAAATATCTATGGATTTAGCAAGATAGAAGGGAATATAAAACATAAAGGAAAACGAAATCCTGGCCTACCTTTAGTGGAGAGGAAGAAGAAGTGGCCAAAGCACAACAATCCAATTCCGAGGTTAGAGTCTATGATTCACTATATGTAAAGTCTGTCCAACAGGCAAAATTCAGTTCCATCACATTTTGGAGCCCATGTGCACAAATGACAGACGAAAAAGAACACAAAGCACTTCCAACACTTTCAGTCTCGTCTTTGCTAAGGTTCGAAACTCGTCTGCATGAATATTTCTTATGATGAAAACCCCTTGAGGCATACAGAAAACACCATGATAATTTCAAGTACAATGAACAAGGAATGATCGTTTCTTCATAAGATCTGGTCTGAAATAAAATTTTGGCAGTGCCATGTTTCCTCCTTCGAAACAAGTATCTTTTACACTTTGGTTCTTCACATACAGTGGAACCCAACACTGCTAAGCACTAGAATTACAAATTTGATCATGACCATGAGGGTTATGATCAAACTAGATTTTACAAGCTAAATTGCGCATACAGTACAACAACACGGATCACGACAGTTTGCTAAAAGCTCTTAGCCCTAACCTAATGATATAAACAAACCTTAGCCTATTGCTACAAGCCTACAGGACATTCTTAAAGTGAAAGGAAGATAGGGGACCTGAAAGGATACCTCCTCACAAGTGCTGAAGTTTTTCTTGAAAACTTGATCGGTTTCTTGAACACAGATCTTCGGTTGCTACTCAGCTACTGTTTCTGTACAGGATTCTCACGAAGGAACATTGAAGTGAAAGAGCCAAGAGATGACAAAGGCGAACACCATGCACGCCAGCAGGAAATTCAAGAACCTATGTCCTTGCCAGAAATGTCGAGTTTCAGCTGGATGTGGAGGCAGGGCAGCTGTTGTTGCACTATCATTAGCCTCACTCCATTGCTCCATCAATTCCACGTCATTTACGCCAACTACGTTTTTAGCTGTTGAGCCACAAATTTCGCAGGTTCTGCATTTTACCAAGGGGGGGAAAGTTTAGAAAGGGTATTTACTAATCAACGTTAAAGAAGTTAGTATCACACAGATACTACTGCCAGGAACGGGAACAAATTAGGTGCACAAAAGAAGGAGGGGAAGAACCATATGTCAGAGCAGCCACATAACATACAAGCCATAAATACAGATAAATCAAACGTGGAAGTAACAAACATAGCATAGGTAGTTAAAACAGATGCCATAACCAACATGCGGAACTTCTCAGATATACATGGCCACTTATGAAGCTATTTCACCTATCGAAAGGCAAATCTTAGTTACAAACAGAGGAAAAGACATAAGCACTTATCCACAGTCGCTGAGTTGTTGTCTATAAGGTTAAGGGACAGGCGTCCAGGGGGACTACCCAGATAGATGAGCCAATATGCAGAAGGCCAATGACTACAAGCTGAAACCGTTTTCGTTATCCTGATTTTTGTGATTCTGTCTACCACCACAGCCCACATGGAAAAAAAAGAAAATCTTTGGGTCTTATCAGGATTTGACAGGGTTATTCAATATTCAAGACCCGTAATCTATCCGATGACCAAAAATGCTTTCAATGGTTCCACATAATGGATGAGTGACATTCACTTTGTCTTCAATATCATTGTCTTACAAACAACTTATAAGGGTAACATGTATTTTGAATAAAAGAGAAAACTTTAAGTGCAAGATGCCTTCAATCACCCACACTTTATATTGAATGCACCTTTCACTTGGATACAAATAGAAAAAGCTCCATTAATAAAGGAAAATGAATGTATAGATGTGACATTTAGTGAAAAGATATATCAAAAGAATACTTCCCATAGAAAAAGATGAACACCCTTAAAACATGTATGCAATTCCAAAAATATTCCCTTCAGAATCATGGTTTGTACTACAACTCTTATAAAACTTCCAAGCCAAGATATTTCAACCGTCAAGGAATACAAACAGATTGTTACACCTGAGTTGCAGACAAGATGTTGACAACCAAGTCTAACTTAGTTGCAATGGAGAAACTTATATACTAGGACACATGAACTGACAAATGTATTCGGATAAAAGTTATTCAACTGTGACGTTTCGCCACATGATTTCATTAAGTCCAGAATCAATGGATCTTTCTTCTATTAATTTCAATGAACCAGTTCATATGTAACAATGACAATCAAATTACAATGAACTATATAGACTCCTTCTCAAAAGTATAAATCAGTAGAGGCAAGCAACTATCCAACTGGATCAGTCATCTAATACTATATATTAAAACCTGAAACCAAGTCTTTCCTACGACGACACTTGGCATACATTAATTGGATAGAACATAAAAATAGTATTAAAATACAATTATCGGTTAAGATATGGTAATAAATAATCATACATTAATTGGATAGAACATAAAAATAGCATTAAATACAATTATCGGTTAGAATATGGTATATTATTAGGTAATTTATGGAAATTAATCATGGTAATTTATTAGAGCAAAGATAAGGCAACATTTTTTAATAAAACATGTATACACAATATAAATATATAGCCCGGGCGTGGCACGGGCATGCAAACTAGTTAATCTCAAAAGGCCAGAACACCTCTTATTAGCTGAAGCGATGTTTAAAGACTACTAAAGAATATACTCCGTATCAACCAGAGGTTTCATTCTCATCAATGTTTTTGGACTTTTGAGCATACTATCACACTATAACACAGCAATTAGTACTCCATACTCCCAGTACACGGACTAAGTAGGATATTCTACAGATACAGACACAAGCAGCGGAAGTTGTGGACGTTGGCACTCAGACACCTCACCTACAATTTTATACACAACCTACGTACCAGGACACTGATTCGAGAAGTCAGAGCATGCCAAACGAGAAATTGCAAAATGAAAGCTGCTCTACAGTTAAGCAAGCTTAATTTTGCAAAGTACTGACTATGCAATCTCATGTAATTGGTACTTAATAAAAGAAACAAAGATCCACAAACTTTCTCTGGTTATCGAACAATATCAGAAGTTTACCACATCACATGTCAGTGCCACACTCATCATAAAATATATGGAAAGAGGCCAGTAAAAGTAGGTCAGTAGTACTCATGCCTTCCTCCAAAATTATCATATGCACACTGAAGAATGTATCTTAGAGGGAATAGAGGAAGAATGTCCCTAGATATAAATGAACTTCCAATTATCCGCAAATATGCGGGCATCATCCTGAAGCGAATATCCACCACATGTAGTGTTGAGCCATGGACGTCTCAATGATACAAGCATACTAAAAATAGACTGAGAAGACAATTGAAAAGATATCTCCCACAACTCCATGAGAATTTTCAGCTAGATCTTACCAGAACTAACACCTAACCCCGAAAAGTCACCTAAACTACTCACATGGGGAACAAGTACACTTAATATGCAACTAGGTCACCTGAACAAATTATTAACAAAAGGCAGTAACCGACGGTACAGAAACAGACTAAAGAGAACTCATATAGATGACTTAACTAATACGTATTGAACTTAAGACAAGAATCTAAGAAAAAAATTAGATAAACAAAAAACCAGCACCATGGTCCTTTCAACTTTAGCTTTCTTTGATTGATTCCTTCTTTCAATTGCCACCACTTTTAATTTCTTTTTAACATTTCCTTCTTTTCTCCAACAAACTAAACCTCTATCTTCAGCCTAACTTTACACCATTAGTATCATTTTCTGCATTTCCCAATCGAAAGCTCTCATTGCGCTCCCGAAAGGGATGGTAAAGGAGAACACAACATAAACAATAACATTCAGAAGGCATCAAAGATGAGTCAGACCACTTATAAAACATCTCATTTAGAGATTCAATTATCGGCATTCTACTAATCGAATCGATTAATAACATTTACCCGTTTCTGCAATCGGAACGACAAATTAGGAGCTCAATCACCAAAATGTTACCAATTATCATAAAGTTACTAATACATAAACAACTCTAGCTCACCACCCAAAAGACAACAACTTTGGACCAACTAAGACTACAAATATATTATACTAACTAACACCAAAAAATTCTTCATCAGGCAGATGCAGTAACATCAATTCACAACCAATCAAGCTTATTACAAATAAAGCTCAAATCTTTCTTAGATTATAAAATACACCAACCAACATTATAATAATATCAGAAACAAAATTCATCATCATCATCAAACTAGCAGATGCAGCAAACATCAAAATTCACAACTAATTGAACAACTTAAAATTAACCTTGATTAATTGAAATAATTGAAACTAAAAACTTGAAGAAGAAGACACATACTTGTTACCCCGAATTTTAAACCAAGCTTCAGCACAATGTTTATGAGCAGCAGCTAAATCCTCTTTACAAGAACACCCTAATTCAATTGGAAACCCAGAATCAGGGTTTGACCCATCTAAGCTGAGGTGGCATATCCTACAATCTCTCTCAACTTTCGATGAATGCACATTTACTTTATTACCCTCCACCACCACCACCCCCGCCGCCGCCACTTCACCGCCCATTTCTAGATCCACCACCTCATCTTCAACAGAACAATCCGACAAATAACACGACGAAGTAGAAGAAGAAGACGACAAAGAGGGCCCACTTTTGCCCTCTTTTTTATCAACTGTACAAGACTCAGCACATGAGCTAGCTGTTTCCTCGTCGGAGCTCCGGCCACTTTCCTCCTCAAAATCATCGCCGTTGCCGGAGCTCCGGCGATGGTGTGACTGAGAAGCTATTATTCCTTGCTCTATGTCACCACCGTGCTGCGGTGTTGCTAATGCAGTTGCAGTTGCCATTAGTACTACAACATGTACCAAACAAAATGCAGAAAAATTACTAAAAAATTCGACGAATTGGGTTTTGTTCAATTTTTCGAGGGGAAAAATGGGTATTTTTTAGATTAATTTATTACGGAGTAAAAAACCTCTCCTTCACATGAACAAGTAACGCGTCGCCATGGACAAGTAGGTGAAGGAGAGGAGAGAGAGTGAGAAACGTGAAGAAGAAGAAGAAAAGTGAGAGGAGAGAGAGAGGGAGAGTAAAGGTGTGTTTTTATATATACAGACGTTGATTATTATTTAATTAGCAATTAATTTAATACTAATAAAGAGGGTAAGGATCCTCTAGAGTTTTTCTTTGGTGGAGTTTGTGAAGTTTACCAAAACTACTAATAAGACAAATGAAAGAATTTTGAAAGACACATACAAAAATCTTAAATTATTTATTCTTACCTTTTTGGGTAAACTCTACCACATAGAGTTCATCTTCAACTCTAGAGGATCTCTACACAATAGAGAGGAGAGGGGGTCTTTAATTTTTGTTTGGTTGTAAATCTTGTAATGGAAGCTTTTGCAGTTTGCTATGTGTGATATTATTGAGGAGTGTCCCAGAGAAGGCGGAGATGCTTGCTTTTCTTATACAGGATACAGGCAACATGGTACACTCTGCCTGTGACTTGTTTCTAATTAAAGGCCCTCTCTTGTCAACTAAATTTAGTTAGAATTGATTGGAATTTAATTCAGAGTTTCAGACCTTCAGTGTACCCCGCCAATAAAGAGTTTTAATTTTATCGGATCGAGTCGTGTCGGGACTTGTCTACGGGAGACCGGGAGTGAAATGGTTGATTATTCAGAGGTTAGGTAGTTGATTATTCAAAAATGAGAGTTTCCGTTGGTTGAATACTAGTATAGTAGAGAACTAGAGATTGGTAAATCGGGTTATTGTTCGCCCCTATGTGTAAGTAATGTGAAAGATAAATGGGGAAAACAGTATGGAAGGCGTGACTCATGGCACAAGCCAAAAAGCAAGTTGTCATTTACCTTTTGGTAATTATAAATGACATGCGGAGAGTACTTCACAAGTATTTGAGCTCGAATAGCTGAGTCAATTCCCGAACAGATTGATTTATAAACCTTTGGTCAAGCAATATCTTTCCGATCATCGCTTGCTCCACTATGACATTACTACTCCGACTCAAAATTACAAGAACTCGATACAACTTCAAAGTAGATTGATCTCAGATAATTGAACCAAACTACAATCATTCCGATTCAACTCTAGTTCCATGATTACTCCATCCTCTCAGAGTGGTGTGTTGGATTAGTCAAAGTTGCGGTTAATCAAAGCAGTTAAACTATACGATAACGTGCGAAGTGAGTAGTAGGATTCACTTGGGGGCACGTACAGCATGTGAGGCCTAGTCCTCCTCGTGAGATCCTACGCAACTCCCATATTAAACCATAGTTAAACTCTGCATATAATGCTCTGTCTCTGACATTAAGAATGACACCTTATCTGCTCATTTGTTGTTTCTTTTTAGTAATTTTCTGCTCATTCATTTCATTCTATTGGATTAATTTAGTAGGATTATTATGTGGCCAAAACTACACAAGTAAGATGAACCCCATATTTGTGTTTTTTCTAATCATTTTTGGCAGCATTCTAAATTAATCAAGTAGTACAAGATTGTAAGAGTACTTTAAAAGATGCAAAAATGCAAAACTTCAATCACACAATATAAGAAGAAACCACAAATATAACAAGGCAAAGGCGCTTAAGAGCCAAAATAAGAAACTTAAAACAATAGAGTACGAATTGATAAAGATAATTCGAACAACCTTTATTTCATACTCCCAAAAAAGAGTTTAGGCTAAAGGAGTATGTATATCGTGGTATGAAGTTAGTAACCAAGGCATATCATCATAGACATTTCTAGTGTTTAGATTGAGCAACACTTAATCACCTTGCCAGAATTGAATACGAGTCATTTACTACTTTCAGTGTAGATCTAGCTATAGATCAGATTTGCCTCAAAAAAAATCATGTTTTTGCAATAGCCGTACAAAATTGGTGAATATAACTGTTTCCAACTAGAGCTTCAAAATAAAAGGCATACATATCGAGTTATCTTGAAAATATGAAGTGAACCAATATCCAATATGAAAAAAAATTCATGTTAATTAGCTGATTTAAATTAGAACCATCATCTCAACGTGTTTTGATTGAGTTTGGACTTCAATCAACCGTGCTAAATTAAATTTGAAAAACAAATTAAAGCAAAGTGGATGATTGCGAGTACAAGCAAATCGAAGCTCCAATATTATCTCAGTGAGTGGACGCAATCTTCCATTTCCATAATTCCATGACTCCATTGACATAGACATTACTAGTGCTTAGACCACGTAGTTCAACATAAATTATTGAATAACATGATTTTGTTGATTATAAAACTATTAAACACATGGTTAGGTTAAAAATTAAAGGATGATGGTAATATCTTGATTTTGTCCTTTTTCACGGATTACATGATTGGTAACGCTTTTTTACAAGCGTCACGAATTTATGTTCCAACGACGGAAATACCCATGTCCTTATTGCGAAAGAGTGGTCAACGAGAGGACAAGACTGTCATTTGCAGACTCCAATATGGGTTTTGCTTATGTTTTACGTAATGGGTCATTACGCAAACAGCATGCAGTTAGATCTTCTTTTTTGCTTTTGCGAGTACATGGATTGCCACTAATGGGACATTATGAAATGTGAATCATCCTCTTAACAAGCTTATGTATTGTGTTTTATGTCATGAGATAATGACGACTGTGAGTACTATATAACTTGTCAAGCTATTATTAACAAAACGAAATGAAATTCAATCAACAGGTGAATATCAGCTTCGACACTGCAACAACTAACGACTCATTCTCTCTTCATTTCTTGCTCAAAGAAATAAGAATTTGTAATAATCGAAGAATTTATGTGTAGTTTGAAAATCTTGCTTAAGAATGAACTTGAAATCCTTTGTGATTACCAGTTACGTTCGTTCATTCGTTGATCACTGCAAATCAGAATTCCGACCTAGTCCATTAATAACCAGCAGGTCACGTTTATGTTCTTAGCTTGCAACAATAGTTCAATTCGAAATCAAAATAATAAGATCCTAAGTTGTTCAAACAATCAAACCTCAAATCATTAACAATAACACCAAGCATTATAAAATTGATCACCGATTACCGAACACACACTAACTAGCTAGTGTTGAATTGATCAACCAAAAAACTACTAGTAAAAGAATAAAAATTCATGACACGACTTTACGGTACACGGTCCTTTAGGAGTCAAAATAATAAAATCATGTAAGAGAGAGAGAGAGAGTAGCAGTGCAAATAATGCACGTAGAAGGTAGAACTTGAAAAAAACTGTATATGAAGTGGATTGCAATCTCAATAATTTCAACCAAACAAACTGAGATTTGTTTCACATGCATCTTCTGGGTTTCTGGAGCTTCAAAATCATGATGTTTCATGCTTTGCATCAGTTGACACTTTGACAGTTCGTATGCACATGGGCTACTACGTACTCTCGATCGATTCCAATAATTTCCTACATAATGTATTATGATATTTTGTGTCCCAAATTTGGAGGAATTTCACCATTTTTGGAACTGATTTTTGGAAGTGAACATTATCGTACTAGTCCTTTTTGTAATTGTTGATTGATATTATTATTGTTCTTGTTTTGAGCAATCGCTATATGATGGACGAAGTCGCATATTAGTATGCATGCACATATATAGACTTGTTTCGATTCAATTAGATGTTACCTTCTAGGTAGGGAACGAAATTGGTTATGTTACTTCGGTTAGGAATACACTATATTTATGACATTGTTATTATTGTTCCTTGATTCCTTAGTTTGAAACTTGACCGAAATTATAAACATGATGATCTCTGTAACAAGGTAGCGATGACAATGAGAAGCATGGCATGAGATTTGCTACCAACTGCATTGTGAAATGGGTATATGCACTAATGCACATGAGAAGATCAAGTGCGAGTACTATGCAGTAGGTAGCGTATCTTGTATGACACCATAGAGCAACACAAACGCTTGACATCATTCATTGAAAATGTGGACTTAGACATGATGGGTAATTACACCAGGTGGGCACACGCATCATTAAGTAGTGCATCACGTCATGCAGATTCATAAATGGAGTAGCAGTTGTATGCAAGAATGCAAGATCAAGAGTCATGTGAATTGTGAAGTTTAGCCCAAACATATAAGTATATAACTAGATGCATGCCACTATGCCAGTACCGACATGCTTCCTTTTATGGGAGGCGAAAACTCAAATAAGACGGTAACCTTTAACATCTGCTCATCTAAGTGAAAAATGCGTAGTAAGACATACTTTTTACAAAAACCGAAATCTAGTTATACGTTCATAAGATAAAATCTCGAAACAAACACTTCAAAACTTCACCACGCCTACCCAAAACTTAGATCTCCAGTTCTCCACAAGTAGTATGGTTGTAGGTCAAACTTTGAACGCCATGAATTGTTTCAAACCTTGCAAATGATCGATAACGATGTTAACAAAAGTTGGGGAGTATGGGGTGTATGGTCGACCTACGTTAACAATTTATCCTATGAAGAAGATATGTTGTCATAGATCATTTTCCTTATAACGGACCACAGTGCATTGTTGGCACCACGTCAAAATATCACAAACATCTTCGTGGTCAACAAACCTCTGGCTATCTACCTTAAAACAAACAACATTATACACCCCATATGCACAAAAGTGACATTTCCCGGTTTTTGTCACTATAGTTATTCATACCACTACAATCAAGCAACAAAAGCAAAACGTCGTAAACTCGACCAGAACATGAACAGAGGTGCCGACTATTCTCAGACCCCGATTGCACGCCCTCAAACCCTTTCTCACATCACAATAAGTAAGGAGAGGTTGCGGAAATGCTTATTACTTTATTAGGGGTGTAAGAATAGTCGCATGCAAAGATTGAAGACAAAACAATGGATGTGCTGCTGTCAGTAGGTGAATCCCTGGCTTCATGAATAATAATCATGAGGAAGTTTAAATAGAACAAAGGCTGATAGGATTGGTAATTTAATCTGTAAGCTTTAAAGGAAAAAAGTTGGACAGCAATCTTAAATCTTTGGGAGTTTCATTGTTTGCAGTATGTATCATGCAGTATGGCCCTATAAATCTCATTCCAACTATCAACATCTACTGAAAAATAAAAAAAAACTCGAATTTATCAGCCCTCTAGCAGTATAACTAAGACACTCTGCAACTCTACCAGTACCTGCTCGGGAATACAGTTCTGAACCCTCCGGATGTAATTCTCTCCAGAATTGTTCAGGTTCACCCGTCATGTGTTTGGTGGGCGAAACTGTAGACACCCAGAAACATTCATCTCTCACGCCAAAACTGAGGAGTCCATGCATACTAGCATCACCAAGGTTATGTCTTATCTATTCTTTCGCTGCAGAAATCACGTCAAGTAAGGCTTTCCTCATTAATTCAAATCTTAACAACATTGGTTTCCATCTGACATCCCTAGGCAAGGTATAATATACTAACTCCTAAGTTATGAACAACTACTAGAGCTTGGGTTGTAATGGTGAACAAGGACAAGAATGCAGCAGATTACAGATCAGCTCAAACCCTCAACTTCAGCCGGCAATGTGACTGTTTGCCTAGGCATCTCTGTTGAAACCACTCCTGTCATCATCCCTGTCAGCTTAGACCGTCCTTCCTCAAATCGCAAATTGCTGTGCTCTGAGCACTGTCCTGAATCACTAGTCCCACCAGATGTCCCTTGAGGCTCTCTTCTATAATCATGGGGTTCCAATCTTCTAGCACTACTACTATCAAGCCCACTTTTGATCCAAGCAATATTGTTCAAATCTGCGGCTATTGCGGCTAACTCCTGGCCTGAGAAAGGTGGAGGCTCCTCATATTCAACAAATTCTGGACCCAGCAGTGAGCTTCTTGATTCACCACCAGCTGGTGTCCCACAGCATCCATGGCCACAACGTGAAGGAATAATTGGTTCAGTCTCAACTCCCTCAAGAAATTTGGATACCCCTAAGTCAGGTGAGAAGGCATTCACCAAAGGACCCTGCACAGGCACAGGTTTGGGAAGTACGGCAGCAGTAGGGATGTTTGACTGTGGGCGATATATATTAAAGGCACCAACACGAGGAACTGGACGAGAAAGAGAAGGATGTTCTGTAGCTTCAGCAGGTTGAGTAAAAACGGGAGGATATTGAGGAACAAAAGGAGCATAAGGATGAACAAGGTGATTCACCCATATAAGCGGAGGGGGGTATGGAGGCTGAATAAAACTGTTTACATTCTCAGAACCTGGAGCCTGGTATGCGGCTTGATGGAATTGGTTAACTGCCGTGCTTACATCTTGCCTGTTCTCACTGACATGAGCCTGGTATGCAGGCGGAGGGCGTTGGTCAGTTACTATGCTTACAGCTTGTCTGTTCTCAATAGCAGGGGCTTGGTAGGCAGACGGCTGACATTGGTCAACCACCATGTTTACATCATGTCTGCTCTCGCTGGCCGGAGCCTTGTATGTAGACTGCTGGCACTGGTTAGTCACTGCGTTCACATCTTGTCTTCCTTCAAAAGCCTTGAACGAATTAGTCTCCCCAGATACCGTATCTTCTGATGATGCCTTGTTTCTATCCATGCTGACATCCCCGAATTTGCTAAGATCATATTTTCGTCTCAAAGTAGAATTCCAGTGGTTCTTGATAGCATTGTCAGTTCGACCAGGTAAAAGCTTTGCAATAGCGGCCCATTTGTTTCCATGAACTGCATGTGCAGAAATAATCATGTGGTCTTCTTCATCTGCAGTGATAAGACTCTAATTAGACTTAGCGAAATTATACAAGTACATCCATGACCTCTAGATGATACAGTAAAAGTTGACTGTAATGAGCAAAATGTCATAAAGGGCAGCCCGGCGCACATTGGCGTCCCCGCTAAGCGAGGGTCCGGGGAAGGGTCCCACCACAAGGGTGTAATGAGGGCAAGCCTTCCCTTGTCAATTTATTTGACAAGAGGCTGCTCCCAGGACTTGAACCCGTGACCTATCGATCACACGGCAACACCTTTACCGGTGTGCCAAGGCTCCCCTTCAATGAGCAAAATGTCATATTGGTAAAAAATTAAAAATGTTTCCAAGAATATCTACCACCACAACAAACAACAACATTACCGCAATGCATCAAAGGTTCCAGCCATAAGGCAGGGTAAGGGGGGATTGGATGTACGCAAGCCTTGCCCTTACGTTGAAAACATAGAGAGGCTGCTTCGGATGACCCGTAATGAAAATTGCTTCGAGAATCGAACAAGATGAAAACTAAAAGCAGTTAAATCGGGACAGAAGCACAACATTGTTGATTGTTCATCTAGAAGAACCTCAAAAGAGCAATAATAGGCACAGTATGTTCACGTAGCATAAAAAACAAGTTCCAAGACTAGCACAAAATTGGCTAAGGCAAACTCGAAGAAGAAGTGAAGACTTTAGGCTTCGGGTGCCACAGCAATTAAGGTCCCAAGTCGACAAAGAATCGTAAAAAACCTGAACGACCACTTGCTGCTCATGAATACCCTATCACATGAACGACCACTGTCACACCAAGGGTAGGGCATAAAGAGCATACATAATAATTCTTTTATCTGCTTGGTTGCTTCTCCCGTTGGATCAAGGGCTGGCTGAGTTTAACATCAGGGTGCTGGTGATCAGCCGATTTAAAATATGAGACAACATAAATTAAAAGCTCATCAACAGCAACTTGCTAAAACTTCAACAGCAACCATTCAATATTTTGGCTCAAAGGTTACTGAGTACATGCCAGTGCTATTTCTCAAGGTCTAAAGAGTAAGATGCCGTATGAAGTTACAGTTTTTCACAGATGTTAGAAACCTACTATGTCAGTGAAGCCAACAGTACTCCGGATTTTTACAATTATAAAGGGCCCACCAAGTGACAAGGGAAGGCTTGCCCCCTATACACCCTTGTGGTAAGCCTTCCCGGACCCTAGCCTTGCAGGGACGCCAATGTGCACCAGGCTGCCCTTTAAAGGGCCCAACAACTGGCTGATATATATCCTACAAGAGCCTTCGAGGAAGTATGAACATTGCCCAATGCCTCACACACTTAAACACTAATCAGTTTTATAAGCAAAGTCGACAGTACACGCAACTGAATACATGGATACAAAATATACTACATTACCCCAATGCCTCAAAGGTATGGTGAAATAAGGGGGTCAGAATGTAACCAGCCCTGCCCCTGATCCTATGTTGAAAACACATAAGACCCCGTCCATTTGACCCATAATGAAAATTGGATCAAGAATTATATTGACTGACTACTCCACATTAAAGAAAGTATATTAGTAGCCAATTTATTTTATTCTGATATCATCATACTCCAAAGGTAAGATTTCTTGTTAAATACTCATGTGAAATATAGGGCCAAACTGCATTAGTGCATCTTGAACAAGGGTCAGTTAGGGGAGTATGTACCTTCTAGCGAGAATTATAACATCTCTCTTAAATTTCTCAAGAATCTTAATAGAAGAACTTATGATCTAAGGAAAGATCCTTATGGTTTTGTGACCAATTTCCAAAACGAATCATCTCACCCAAAACCAGTACATCAAAGTACTTCATCAGCTTAATAAGAGACAACTAATTTACATCACTATTTGCAGGATGTTACCAGATGAAATATGAACCACACTCCAGTGCATGGCATCAGAATTGCATACATGAAAGCCAATACTAACAAATTTATTAGTTATAAGAACTTTAACCATGTCCCAAAATATATTGACCAAGAACATAACATGCACCATATTAAACTTCATCAAAATACAAAAAAAAAAAGAAAAAAAGAAGAAAGGACCCCAAGGGGGTAAACATTGTGCACGATATATGCGTGAAAATCAACCCTCTTTGTTGATAAAGGACCAATTTTTGATGTCAACATCAGCTACAGACTACATATGTATGTCCAACAAAAGGAACATTTTCTCCTTGAAATACAAAGTAAATCCTTTCAGAACTACAAATGAATCAGCTCGGATATTTCCTACAAGTATAAGATCTACAATAGTCACAGACCTAGAGCAGAGGTTAAATTGGGAATTCTGGGAGCATGTTGATTAATGCCATTCATATCAAGAAAAACTTAAAGATCAAGAGCCACGAATATGACTCATCACGTTCATCCCTTGAATGCATTTACAAGAAAGAACGGAAATGTGTGAAAATCCATGGGCAGTTAACTAGAAATGACTTCTAGAGAAGCTTAGTTTTGGTACAAATGGCCAACACTATAACCTATTACTTGCGTGTTACTAATAACAAGCTGAATTGCTTCTTTGTTTGAAAAATCCACTAAATATCATTCGATCACCTTTCTATAGCCACAGGGAATGACCCCCCACCAAAAAGAAAAAAGGCAATCACCAAGTTTTCATACAATTATCGTTAAAGAAGAGTTCACCTTCACATGGCTTTGCTATTGCGACACTCTAAAAGAATATAGATTTTACTGCATCGTGATGGGTATAAACAAAGGTGAGACAGTAATCACTCAATAGCTACGACAACAAAAATCCTTTCTTTCAAAGATAGAGAGAGAGAGACAAGAGGGGGGAGAAGTTGTGACAGTGGATCACTGAATTTCATAAGCAAAGTTAATACAAAGCTCTTCTCCTCCACAGTCCACAAAACTCTGTCAATCACCAACAACATTATCCCAATTAAACATAACCCCTATGCAACTCGAATCTCAGACATCGCTAATTCCTACAACATGGCAAAACCAAATTACCTGCTCCATCATGCGCACATTTAAAATTCTTTTATTGACAGTGAACCCCCTCATGCACATCTAAGCAGCAGTCATGGGCCACAGCCTAATTTAACAAAGCAATTCGTATCTCAACTTCAGTGTATAACTTCCTGAAGAAGATTCTACACTAAGCTTCCAGTGTGACTTAGACTTAAAACAACATCTCCACCATCCACCACCAGAACATAAGTATCTATGTATACATTTCGTTCACGGAAAACCTAGCACCAACCAATGACATTTGATACACACACAAACCCGACGGAAACTCATCTAGATGTCAAACCACAATCATAAACACAACGAAAACTACAACGATTTCCAACCAGCAATACCAAAAACTCAAAAAGCACAAAACTTTGTTCCCCCATCGTCACAACGAAACCCGAATTCTCTCAGTTGCCAACAAACAACACACAACAACTACAAACAATCAAACCAAATCACTCATTCTAGCAAACAATATGATACGACACAAGAAATCCAGAGCAATGACAATGAAAAATGCATAATCTGATAAACCCAATTCAGAACAACGATTCAAATGCAAGAAAAATTCAAACTTTACATCAAAAACACTGCCCACCAAACAATCAAATCACACAAACACGAGCACAAACACACCAAATCACCACAAAGTTCCAAACTTTGAACTACCAAATGCAAATCCATCACACAACAACAAAGTTTCCGATTCAATGTAACTTCAACAACAAGAATCAAACCGCAAAACAGTAAAAAGATCAAAACTTTGGCAGTCTCAAACGTCTCAAATGCAGAAACGGCAAAAGAGTAATAAAGAGTAAAGAAGAAGTTACCGGTAAAAGGCTTGCGCTTAACAAGAGGGTCAAGTTGATTACACCAACGAAGGCGACAAGATTTACCAGAACGACCAGGAATTCCACGAGCAATCAAACTCCAATTTCTAGCACCAAATTTGCTGACCAGCTCACTCAATATCGCGTCTTCCTCCGGCGACCATGGTCCCCTGACACGTGGCTTCCGGCCAGATGTGGTCGCTTCTCCGCCGTCTTCGAGGTGGGTTAAGTCGTTAGGGTCTTCGGTAGTCATCGGTTGGTCGTTTTCTCTCTCCATTTCTTTTTTAATTTTAATTTAATTGATTTTTTTTTTTTTGGTTCTCTCTGTGTAACCGTACCTACCTTCCTAACTGCAACTAAGTAGAGGGGCCAAGAGGGGAGAGAGAAATGAGGAGAGAGAGGGGGGAAGCGTGATTTATAAGTTTGTTGGGGTTGCTTTGCTTTGTCAATTTATTTTTCGAGTTTGGGTTTGTTTTTGGGTGCTAAAACAATTTCGTCTGTTACAACTTTCTTCGTTAAAGCCTTAAAGGGCGGTTATATCAACCGAACCGACTTGTGAAGTTGTGTGTGTACATTATTTCGGTTACCCTTTTTTCGGTTTTCGTTTCGGATTATTGTCGAGGATGAGATCATGGCTCTTTGCGTAACATTAACGGTTCTAATTCATTGTCGAGAGTTCGAAATCAAGGTCCTTCACGTAGCATTAATATGTTTTAATCTATCAGGTTTCAATTTATTGCCGAGGATTCGAGATCATGGCTCTATACACAAAATTGACCATTCCGACTTATTGTCAAGAATCTGAGATCATGACACTTTACGTTAAATTGACGGTTTGTCGGCTTTGATAATTGGTTGCAATTTAATACTGTACCGTGCTTTTATAGTTGGTAACTTGGTATATTGAGTATTAAGCCTTAATTGTATCTTGATGGAGTCTTCACTCTTGAGTATAAAACTCACTTAACGATGAGTCGTCCATCTCAATATTGTAAAATTTCACTTAACGATGGGTCGTCCATCTCAATATTGTAACAATGAGTCGATGACACATATTCTTGATTAAGCTTAGAGCGTAGATGCTATAACATTATAGTGTATGCCTCAAAATTGTCCACATCTATTTTAAAACTCGTATCATAACACGAGTTCCAATTTAACAAACTTGTAAATAAACAAGATACGAAATGCGGAACTCTAAAACAATAAGTACCAAACAGAATTTGCCCAAAACAGAAACGATTATCTTAAAAATTATTCCATTCCGTTGACATTAATAGAAACCAAGAACAGTAGAACACATTAAGATTAGAGACGACATTAACAAAACAACCACCTCTGTTTTCACTCACCATACAAAAACAGAGACACTGTAAAAAAACAAATAAACCACCATTTAAACCACACTAAACAAGATTAACCTTAACCACGCAGTAAAAAATTAATCTTAATCTTAATTAATCTGAATAGACCTAATCTCAGGCTTCTTCTCTTCAACTTTAGGAACCGTAACAGTCAAGACACCGTTGTCCATATTCGCCTTAACCTCTTCCATCTTCGTATTCTCCGGCAACCTAAACCGCCTCATAAACTTCCCAGAACTCCGCTCAACACGGTGCCACGTGTCACTCTTCTCCTCCTTCTCTCTGTTTCTCTCTCCGCTGATCTGGAGCACTCTCCCGTCCTCCACCTCCACTTTCACCTCCTCCTTCTTTACACCTGGCAAGTCCGCCTTGAACACGTGCGCCTCAGGTGTCTCCCTCCAGTCGATACGCGCGCTCACGAAAGCTGACGTGTCGTTGTTGCCGCCGTGTGCGGCGGATGAGGAGAGGGATTGGGAGGGTGCCGTGATGTTGAAGCCTTCGAATGGGTCCCATGTGTCGAGGGAGAACGGGTCGAAGAAGGTGGTGTTGTTGCGGCGGTTTCCGAAGAAGTTTGGAATTAGCGACATTGTTGATTTTGATTTTGATTTGATTGATTTGGGCGAGAAATTAGGGTTTTGGATTTGATTGTAGTGATTTTTTGATTTGATGATTTTGATCGGGAAAAGAAGGATGTATTTATAGTGTAGGGAGGTAATATTCTAGGAGTTTCTCGAAAATGCGGGAAATTTTTCGCTTTTGTTTTAATTTTTTAGCAGGGAGTGTCAAGTGTGGTCTTCTGCAATGTTCTAGAGGCTTCTTGAAGAAGCAAGTTTTAATTTAACAGAGTTTTAATACTATGTGTTTGGGTTGGGCCTTTGCTTCCGGAGTCCAATTGTCATTAACGATAAAGAGAAAGAGAGGTCGTCAATTGCTTTTACGATGAAACTTCACTCGACTTTTTATGCTACGTGATTGATAAAGTGACTACTGAATAGTGAATACTGTCGGCATGGTCTATTGCATGTGGACGAGTCGAGTTAGCTAGCATTGTGGCGAGTGTGCAACTCTAATTGACACCCTTCCTGGAACTTGAGACTTTTCACTTTTGAGTGTAAAATAAAACAATTTTAATCCATAAAATTTGGATTCAGATCCTCTAGAGTTATTTTTCCCTAGAGTTGGTAGAGTTTACTATAAATGGAAAATATAAATGTAAATGTATTTTTGAAACCAAGGAATAAATCCACATAATAGAGTTAATTTTCCATTTTAAGTAAACTCTACCACGTAGAGTTATTTTTCAACTCCAGGGGATCTCAATCCATAAAATTTGTAAGCTTTGGCAATGGAGCGTTCAATGAATTGAAACAGAAGAATGCTGCCATTTAAACTAGCCATGAAGCGCGAAAACAAGTGAAAAAAATACATTAGATCTTAGGTTAAATCCTTGGAGTCACGTGCTTAGAAGACAATTTCATGAGAAGACATTCATAATGGCCTCACTGAAGTATATCTTTACACAACATCTGATAAGATTTCGGGAGAATGAACAAGCACAACTATGTCTTTAAGGTGCGTCAAGTCTGAGTATCATCTCTAACATTGGTGAAGTTTTTATGTATATTGGTTACTACTTGTCCTCCCACTGAATTGTTTGATATTCTGAGTAGCATTCCCTCACAGGACAGGCGCTTCTTGCTGATCAGACATCAAACTGATAACATGATCATTCATCATCCTTGTCTTTTCAGAGTTGCCTTTCCTCTAAGAAGTCAGTCCTTTTGGCTTCTACTCAATGTTGGCGTGTTGCCTCTTCAATCAAATCGCGGAGAATTACCAGCCTTCTCGCATGAAGTAGGTTCACAACTTCACATACAAGCTTTAAAGTAATGTAATGTGTCTTGAATGAGTTGAATCATGTTGATGCTCATGCTTTATATCCTGCACGACTCGGCAAATAAAGGGGGCTGAGACTCATCACAAGGCGCGTCATTTTCTGTAAAGGACTGTCGCGTTTCTTCTCCAATTTTGCTTCGATTTACAGATCTGAAAACCTGGCCATGCTTCAACTTATTACACCATATTTGCTTAATATCTTATGATGACAGTTAAAATGATAATACAAAAGATTTAACCTTTTTGCTGGCTGGCAAAGGTTGTGTCTTGTTGCTGAAAGATTGCAAATTTATCTCAACTTCTTGAACCCTTTTTTCAGGTCCAATTCTTCTAGTACAGCAGCATGTTGTCTGCGTATGTGTACTGTGATCTTCATCCAGCAAGCGGCAACTATACGTATAGGCCACAAATTTTCGCAACTAAATATGAGCAAACATGTGTTAGATCCAGCAATAAATTACTTAGAAAACAATGCATGCCATAACAAATGCAGGCGAAATGAAGCATTATTTATACCTTATCCCAGTTGTCTTGAGCCTTCAGTCTTGACTTAATGTTTACCATGACCTGATCTTCAGTGCGCAGTCTCTTGATCCTTGATTCACACTGGCAAAAGTTACCGTAAAGTGTAAACATCAACATCCTCAAACTTGTGCAAAATATAGAAGGTAACTGTTGAATATGAAACGGCTAACATTATGAAAAAATCATCACAGGGTCATGGAGGATTGTCTGTACCAGAGATAGGAGCAAGAGAAATAATGTAAAACTCAGGCAGTAAAGGCCACCAATATCCGCGAGAACACTCACTGCAATTGTCACCAGGATAGAAATGCATCAGCACAGATCACAGAAGTTAATGTACAATGAAAATGACCGAGAAAGAAAAGAAGTGTAAGCAGCACAACAAACAGAATATTCTACTGTGAGCAAACTGAGGATAGTAATCAGAATTGCGTACCCGGGCCAGAATACTTCTTGTCATCAATTTCAACAAAGTATTCAGACAGAAAATTCAGTTCCAATGTAATGTTGACTAGTCCCTCTTCCGAGTTCTGCAGCAAGGACTTGAGATCATCAGCATTGCGAGCATGTGAGCCAGGACGGAACTTCTGAAATAACGGTTGTAGAAGTTGAAGACCCTTCAGATTAAGGTGTACTCTAGGAAACAGATTAATCTTCAACAAATTTGTGGCCACGCCTCTGTATGTGATGAATGTATCATTTGTCCTTGTTGCATTCCTCAACGTACCACTGACAAAGTTTGCGTAATCTTTCTCAGCAAGTCGGTTTCTAGCTGTGACATTGAAGTGGAAACCAGCAGCTGTTGCAGAAATTCTGTTCTCAATATCCACAAATTGCCATGATATGTAGACATGGCCGTATGTTAAAGGGCAATTTTCGCGCTTGAGAGTTATGACAGGACCTTTACTAGAGTTGACACAGCTATAGTCTGCAAAGTTTGACAGTGGGACTATGCTATAGTCTAGGAAACCAGGGGTTCCAATAGCTACTGTGCTCAGACCGCGAAGCTGAGCACAAGACATACTTGATATTGTGGTTATATTTAGCTCTAAATCATTTCTGTAAGACTCCAAGTCAGGTGCATTTGTAGCCTTTATGTTAGATATCTCAGTTGCGCGCGCTGTAATAATCTGGTGCAGGAGTCTACAGGGAGAAATGAACATCACAAAAGTTCAAAACCAAAGATCACAATTCAATGAAACTCAATTACAAATCCAATACTCACGCGGCAAGCAGGCCTATGAAAAGTATCCAGCAGCCTATTGAGAATGCTCCCCCTAGTTCTGTTTTCCGCTTCTTAACAACTTTTTGATCAGCCTGTGCACAACACAAACTCTTACTTGTCAAATACGTCACAAAACTGTTTTTTGACGATGATACAAAACCGCCATTAATCCAATTCAAGTGCAATTTACAATTCCAATGAAACGAAAGATATTTAACTGAATTGAATTGTACTGAATCGAACTGTGAACAAGACAATGAGGACGTAAGAATTTTCAAAAGGTTCAAAGTTGCGTAATCATTTGTCACCTTTATTAACCTGGACCAATAATTTTCTTTCTAAGTTTGCTTAGAGACTAAGACGTGTATTGTGGAATACGCCTTAGAAATGAAGCAATGCAAAGCAAAAGCAAAGATAAGAATCAAATGAACGTAAACTTACCAGCCAATGCTTGGTAGGAAACGTAAGGTCGAGGCGACTGATCCACCAACGAATCTGAAACCCGGCATTCCTTCCATCTCCAAGCCTCTGAAACCTTACGAGAACACACAACAGCAGCCAACAAAGCAACGCAATCGCGCTAATTTCAAGATAAAACAACTCAAACGTCACGGCTTTCTTGTAGTTATCATCGACAATCGAGTGCTTTACTACAGAACTTGTCAGCCATTCTGAAGGAGAGACTTTGAAAAAATTGCATGAGTTTGTAGATGAATTGAAGAGATAACCAGGAGAACAAGAACACAGGGTTTTGTTGTACAAGATTGAGTTTTTCGGGCATGGAGCCTGAAACATACTAGCATTCGACATCCTCTTCAACAACAATATTGCAGTGATAGTTTTTCGAACAAAATTTGGAGTCGGCTAATATGGATCGTCGAAATAATTTGACATCTTTTAGTAAATGGAAAGGAAGTTTTGAGATTTTGAGATTGTTAAGAAAAGGGCAAGTTTGCCTATGAAATATGATGTGCAAAGTTGGCAAAAGGTGCATATGGAATTATGGACAACATGGGTGGAAAAAAGAAGCTCAAAAAGGTATTCCTAGTGTGGTTGTCTTAGCAGATAACTTTGGAATGTGAGCATACAACAGGTATCTACAATTCTGCGTACTCTATGCCTTGTGCCGGAGCTTTCGTCCACGGACTTTATTCAAATGCTAAAGGTTTAATATCGCAATCCTTCACGAATTTAGACTCTCAACTTTATATGGATCTTTGTTTTTATAGATATCTTTAAAATAATATACCAACGGAGTCCTCGTAATAGTCAGAATTATTAATATTGCATTTATAATAAATAAAATCAACATTAACCTAATCTTATGTGTTCTTAAGGATTGTCAAGTAAGATAAGTTCGATATTACTCCGTAGTATATTACCTTAAATAAAATCGTAGGGGATCTTAATTCATCCTATGTTACTTTAAAAAAAAAAAAAAAAAAAAAAAAAAAAAAAAAAAAAAAAAAAAAAAAAAACAGTTGGCCAGTTCTTTATTGGGCTGAATGACGTGGGCCCGTGGAGGCATTCAAACATGAATATGGGTTTCAAATGTTCAAGGGCCCGTAGCCCGTTAAAAGAATGGACCGAAGTGTGAATTTTTATGGGCTGATCGCTTGTTTTTTCATTACGCAACTAATAATTAAGATGGCAAAAATGAGGGGTGGCATCATCTGAATTAAGGTCCAAACTGCCCACAAATTCATCTTTCTTCTTTAAAGGGAAAATATAAAACCGGAATTACGTCATTGCAAACACGAAATCGGATCAAATTAAGGGATACTACGTGAAAACAAAAGTATTTTGACGCACGATTATGAATTGACACAACCGAAAATTCTTGACTTAGTGTCCAGGGTGGAGATTAATTTAGAGACCTAGAGATGTTGGATTAAACTATAATGTTACAACGATCACAAGTTCAGCCCTTCCCACTTGTTATACAAATAGAGAAGCGAACAGAGTCCGAGACTAGCTAAGCGACGAGTCAATTAAATTGACTCAAGTACCTCGATGAAGTCAATAAGTAATTTTTATTTGAGTAGACTTATGAGTCTGAAAGCACGTATCGCTCATCCCAACTCACTTCAGTCGCTCTAGATCTATGAAGTAGATGTTTGCTGGAAGGGACATATGTACTATGTAATGTATGCTTTAAATTGATTTAATGGACGGATATGTACCTACAAGTTTGAACTTCGTATAAATTGGTTGTTAAAGACTTAAAGTGAACGTGGTAATTGTCCTTGAAGTTCCATTGAAAAGCCTAGTGATTGTCCTTCTGTTTTCAATCACCTCTGAATTCAATCAAAACAGAAAACCGACGACCAAAAAAATGATCAATCATCATTCATACTTCCTCTTCTGTGTATAACTAGTATATACGGAGTAATCAATAACCGCTACATTAGGTATATGTAAGACGGTAAATTTCATGATCATGACCGAGAGTATTTGTGCAATCTAAATGACTACAATTTTAACACGATAGACACATATATTAAGCTCTTAGAACTCAATGTCTTTTTAAACTGTTGAGCTAAATCTAAAGTGAAGACGGTAATAGTTAATTAAATGAAATGAGAAGAATATGAACAAGGGAAAGAAATGGTTGGTTCGCGACTTCACCAATCACGTAAGCATCATATACTGATTGTGAAGAAAAGAGACATCCACTCATGTCTACCAAAGTTAAGGCATTTGCATTTTTTTGATGGAATCTTACACTCATCACTCAAATACTGATGTTTGCCTATTTTTGTACTACTCTGTTTCCTCATAAATTTCTTGTACAAATTCCATTAGGGTATCACCTTAGAGAATAAGACCCACCCCATTTTAGTAGAGAGATTACCAAGCTCAGTCTAAATAATACACCAAACTCTTTTCGAGTTTACTATTACATACTGCTTTTTATCCAAGTCGAAATCAATGTTATTGTACGTTTTTAAGAGACCTTAAACTCACTCCATGCATACATATAAACAAGCCGAATGTAATCAAGCAATCGAGACGGGATACATGGTAGGAATTTATCCCCTTGTATAAATTGAACTAGTTAGGGGGTGAAGAACCAACTCGTTCATATTATGCTTAAGCCATGATTTCATGAAAGAGAAATTAGACTCGTAAATTTGTCACTACACGCGTAGTCTGAAATAGGCAAGGTATCTGGTGTGCCCGTGTGGACTTATCTCCTCCCTTAAAATCGACCCGTCTTAATTGGGCCGAGGGACCTACTCCAGCAAGAAGAGATGAAAACGTTGGAATCGTGAGTGGGCCAAGAATGCCGCTCCAGTGAAAGGCAAGATCTAACACCATATAACGAAGGGTCCATTTCATGGAAATTGCTTTGCGAAGTGGGGTGAAATTTGGAAAACAAAGTGTCCCCAATGTAACTTAAGGCTGAGATAGTGAGATGACTTAACCTCCATATGTATTATGTGTGATGCCCTTGTAATCGTAACACTTAAGAACTGCCCTTGTTCTTGTCTAAATGTCTATTTGAATCAAAACTATTCCATGATTGTTGGAAAGAGAATGGTAGATCGGTACTCCAGTTAGGTAGTACTTCCTTCGATCGGACTTTGATGATCTCCGGGGTTACAATATTTCGACTATCAACAAATTACCTAGATGTATTTTGATGTTACTTCTATTTCGATCACCAACAGAGGGAATCACTAAATTTTAAACTCTTTCAAAAAATTACGTTACACATATGAGTTATAACTTCAAACACTGTTAAAGTCAAACTATTTCGATTCTGAATCGTCTATATGAGTAGTTAAGACCAATTGCAAATGGGGACAATAACTACCCTAACTTGAAAATTCAAACGCTCCTAGTTGTGCAGAATCCTCTTGGATTTTAACACCTATAATTAGCCCGTCTATCCTAAGTTATAGTGCCCTAGCTATAGCCTATATATAGACGAATCTATGGTTTCTTATTAAAGTTTATAAATATATGTGGTGTCACCTTTATTTGTTTCATACTAATTGCATGCCTAACCATGTGAATAGGTTTAGTGGGCAGCTCGTGATCAAATGATAATAATGAACGCCGTAAGCATTACCACAATGATTAGTGCGTGATAATCCCTTTTAGCTAGATTAATCATCATCTTTCATGATTAAAGGAGGACATATAGTCATATAGGGTTAACTTAAACTACTCTTACATAGGGTTCCTTTTCGATATTTATCATGATGAGAATCAAAGTAGTTGAGAATTTGGCTTTGATCCAGCAAGGTAGGGTTTTACTATTGACCAAAAGAACATGTTAATTAAGTTCGTCAATGGCCTAATTATAGACTCATACATGTATTATGGGTGAAAGAATCATTTCAACAAAAGATTGAGCGGATGGTTGAAACGAAGGCATAATGCACAAGTCCGCTCTACCTAGGACTTCAAAATCCAAGCCAGGCCACTTGCAAAATGAGGCGTAAAGGGTCTGATACCTTGCCAGTTGCAATAGAACTATCTCAACTAAAAATCTAATAAGTTGATGGTTGAGGTCAGGTCTAATCAAAGGTGTTTACCTTATGACTAACACATTACCTACTCCGTATTCATCAACTTCGTTCTCCCTTGTTTTTCGTCGGTATGAGATACTTCCTCTTGTATAGATACACGTATAACTATTGGTTATCTTATTTCGATAGTTATAGTAAATGATAATCTAGTAGTATTTTATTTATTATACCCTATTGAGAGAAAAAGAAAAGGAAAATAAAAGGTGCCTATAAAGCTAAATCTGATATTTAATACTATACTATCATTGGCTCGTTAGAAATGCGTTGGAGCCATTTATATAAGAGTGAGCTTATTTCCCATATCATCATACTCCACTTTTCAGTTCGACCTCTCATTGCTTACTCCAGCCTCAGCTCTATGCCTAAAATCTCAAATGAGAGATAGAGAGAGATTACTCGATCGATCTTGCAGCAACTGGAGGAGGAATCCAAAGGGATCGCATTGATCCAAATTAACCTATCGTGGTTACCGACGACTTAATCATTACTTTTTTCGTTCTTCTCAATCGTTAACGTTTAGTTTGAATTGAGTAAAACGAAGAGAGTACCAAGTTAGTTAATCTACATACTTGGTTGATTTTGTTAGGTAACTTTGTTAGGATCATGCAATCCTTTTGGATTCGTCCCTTAGTAGCTATTTATTATTACCATCCCTATGTACTACTCAATTCACGAAGTTATTCACCTTCAACCAGATCATGCTTATGCTTCATGAGGTAAAATTTATCATATATTTTTCCACATTTATTATATAGTTTTTTCTATCAGTGTCTAAAACTATTGTCACCAAAAAAAAAATCTACAATAACTATAACTTGCTTGGCCGGACTGGATATCAATCATTTGTATAAATTTTTGCCGTAAAAATAATCTTTTTTGTGATTCGAACGCACCGATAACTTTGTTAAGTTTGGATCATACTTTGGTAAGATTTAGTAAATTTGTACCTTTTTTTAGCGACGATACGAGGAGAGGGGAATATCTTAATAAATTGGTATCCATCGGAGTCGATCAATATAGCTCGGGGAAATTCCGAAACAAGAGTAACACTCGCAGCATGATGAGCAACACAATTGCCCCCGCTTAACATGAGAAATAGTGAATTTGTTCCTTGTTGCATGGATCTCATTTATTTTAACCATGGAGTGGTGATTTAGCTAGATAAGAGTCATTTTGTTTTGTTTTTTCTCTTATCATTATGTTTCCGTTGATAATCTTCAGTGGATCAAATTGATTTGTATTATTGTTGTGCATTGGTGCTTACCAACTATTATTCTTAGGCCATTTTTCATTTCCACCTGCCTCGCTAAAACTTGTAATACGAGCTATACTAGCCTACTACTTGTGTGTTGTAAACTAGTAGTAATTTTGTTTTCATCGATCCAAATAAAAAACATATAATTAAGCGAATTAGACATTATATATGATGCATATATATATCAAATTAAACTTCTCAACAGTTCTTAATTAAGCATTGCATAAGAACACACATATAACTATACTAGTTTGAAGCCCGTGCGTTGCACGGTCACATAAACATTATTGAATATTATATACTCACCTTTCATTACCGAAATCATTGTGATTATAGCTAAACAAAGTTTTTTCTAAAAGGCAATAACTTAACCAAACAGAATTACCATTTTTCTAGAACTATCGAGTAATTATTTCATTTTTCAAAGTTCGCAGAGTATATACCTACATACTTACATGAGATTAATTATCTAACTTATTAATCAACTCTATTCATAAAAATTATTTACTTTCATTAGCTACTCAAACCAACCTTTATCTTACGTGTGACTATATCACATGACACTTAATTATGTAAAGACTATACAACATCGAACGCAAATTATGTGAGATATATACACTTAATTATTTCACATTAGCAAACGTAAATAACAAATTGACAAATGTTGTAGCATAGTGAGTAGGATAGAAGTACCGAATACAATAGGAGACAGGTTTGAATTCGTTCTCTCTATTGTATATCGATGTCTAAGTACATTACACCTGATGTTAGTAAGATTTTGTATGATTCAGCTTCTTCTTTCTAACATATTCGTATTAGGTGAGTAAGATGTTGTACCTACAATGATTCTTGTAAAATTTTATGAATCGAAATGAATTATATTTGTTTACAACTAATAAATTTAGTCAAAGTTTAAAAAATTTAAATGAAATCAAATAACTTTATATCATAACTTTCGTAACCTAAGCAACCAAGACATATTAATTAATTATCATGAAGAATTATATAATTAAATTATCCCCAGACCATAATTAAGCTAAGTTGTGTGAATGTTCGGCTTGATTTTACCACTTTTCCAAATGAAGATGAATAATGTAACCTACCATTTCCTGTAAATATATGATTAGTCGTAAATGCAATAAAAAAAATATTTATCTTAATTTGTATGGTTTTTTCTTAGGTCTCTTAATTTGTTTGGTTAAATCAATGACTCAAATTATATATTATACATTAGTTATTTTAAAACTTGCAATTGCAATAATTCTTGCACATTATACATCATAAATTCTTTAGATGAAAAATTGTGTTTTGTTTCAATAACTTTGCATATAGAGCCATGTTTCAAACTATACTTTTTTTTTTTTTGGTACAAAGGAGCAGCTAATGCTGCGGGGGTGGGGGTATGAGGATTTGAACCCGAGACAACCCCCAAGCAGGTTGAGTTTCAAATTATACTTAATTAGCATTAAAACGTAGTTCTATGTTTGTGATAAATGTCTTCATGACTGGTGGAATATTTATATTTCACCTTGCAAATGTTTGATAATAAAGATCGTATATTCTCATTTTCAGTATTAAGGCTCGATCGAGCACTTGTCTTTCCATAATTGTTTTTTCTCTTCAATAGATAGATTATATTTATAAATCGAATATTTTATTCTATAGGATTGTACACTAAAATTTTCAAAACTCAAGAATAAATTCATTTGCGTCATGCGATTTTTATCCATATCCAAATGCATACTATATAATTTCAAAAAATGGTCTTTTTAAGAAGATTTCATAAAGGAGGTCAACCAAATAGTTTTGGCTCATAGTTCTAGATCAAAGAGATCTACACATATAGATTAATTTATTCCATTAAAGATATAAATACAAAACATTCGCCTAAATTACATTTGGTTTCGAAATTTACCAAAATGTAGAAAATGTCATATGTATTTCTCATGTATTAAAATGTTAGATTTGACATATGAAATATTATCTTACCATAACTTATAGAGAAAGGTATTAGATTGATTCATCTTTTCAAAATTACCATAAACATGCATATGGTAAACTACATTTCTATAAGTAATAAATAAATTATTTGCATGATTAGATCAAAGAGATCTACACATATAGATTAATTTATTCCATTAAAGATATAAATACAAAACATTCGCCTAAATTACATTTGGTTTCGAAATTTACCAAAATGTAGAAAATGTCATATGTTTTCCTCATGTATTAAAATGTTAGATTTGACATATAGAATATTATCTTACCATAACTTATAGAAAAAGGTATTAGATTGATTCATCTTTTCAAAATTACCATAAACATGCATATGGTAAACTACATTTATATAACTAATAAATAAATTATTTGCATGATTACCATAAACCTAGATATGGTATAACAACAATTCCATAACATGAATTAATTTTTTATTCACCAGAAACTCTAAGAAAATTCGCAGGGCTCTAGACCTCTTCAATGCCCACGAAAAAAGCTTCGTTTATAAATATATAAGATAAGATAAGCTGCAAAATCAGTCACCATGCAAGAACCTAGCCTGATATTTGATAGAATTTTGCAGCTTGTGCGAGAATTTACTATCATATTATATATAATTAGATCCATCATCTAGATGAAGTATGAACTAGCTAGCTGAAATGACGTGCAATATATAGTTTGGTGATCGAATTTAACTAAATTAGGGTATGTTCTCTTCGATCATTTTGATTTCTTTATTTGTTTTAAGTACAAATTGGTTCAAATTTAGATAACATTTTGTCTTTAAAAAGGTTCATGAGTTGTGTGAATCATACAATGGTCCCTAGCCAGATGAAGATGAGCATGAATAATGTGATGCTTCTTGCTCACAAAAACAGGGCGGTGATGGTCCAAACATCATCTATCGTAATCGCATATTACCTGTTATATCGTGTTAATGGACTTGATCATATGAGATATGGAATGAGACAGATCTCAAACACCTAAATTTATGTTAGAGAAATTTAGAAAGATTACTATGAGCAAGATTCACATCCATAGATATCGAATTATTGATAACATTTTCGAGGAATTACTTAATTCTTCGAATACTCTTTTGAACATAGGGTTCCGATTATCCATTTGTTTTCCAACGTGTTAAAATTTGTCAAACATTATGGATGCTCATTTCATAATTTTTTATTATAATAAATCTAAATTCTGATAATTCAAGTTATCTTTATGCTCTCTTTTGCGTCCACAAACTTTGATTAGGATAATCAGATAAGTAATAAAGCGTGATTAAAAAGATGATTTACTACCCTTTCTTATAGCAACACGTCAATAAAGCAAAACAAATTAAATTAAAGTACTTTGTGGAATAAGATGTTAAACAACACTTTTACCTGATTTACCTCTTAAAAAGCTTCGATTATTCGTAATAATGCGATCACTTTAATCATAATTGACCTAATTTGCAAAAAATGAATGAACTTTTGGTTTAATTATGCTTATTACGCCCCATGCGAATCATATGATCTCTGTGCTATTGAAGTGTAATCCACTTCAAAATCCTTCTTTTTTCCAAATTTCTTTACTAGTGGATTATTATTTGACTTTAGTTTGTAGAGCAAACCACTACTTATAGTTCCTTCTCTTGGCCTACACAAACCACTCATGCATACAATTATGTAGCCTGGTCTAATTAACCTAATGCACCCTTTTACGCAGATTGAGAATCTAATTAACTCGTTCGGGGTGTGACTGGATCGTTGCATAGTTTCGATACATAAATATGAAACAAAGAGCTCGAGGCCTCGAGGGGGCTAGTACCCGTAACTCATAGTCACGCTATATATAGGGAGGAGTTGCGGCTCATTTGTCACTTAGAGAGTGGAGAAGTTCAATCGGAACTTCTTTAGTTATTCGTTATTTATTTTAAATATAATATCAGAAAAATATCATTTCAAAACCTAATCAGTCAAAGCAATTACCGACTATCTGTATTTATTAAATTCCTCGAATATGTATAGATTGTATACTACAATATAATGCACCTCCTCATGATATACTCCGTATAATACTTGTGGTCCTATTCTAAGTCGTAATTCTTAAGCCAGCTGCAGGCTAGAGTCCAGAACATGAAGTGAGTAAAGACTTGGCCAGAATCCAAGGTAAGTCAGATATAATTAGAAAATTTTACGTTGAAAAATCTGGGACCTGATCATGTTGAGTGCTCCACAGTTTACGGATATCATCAATAAGGGTAGACCAACTCTTTTCCAAATGCAATGTCCCTTTACTTCTGCTACTATACTCTCAGTAAAAAGTTACATACAGTACACCATTTTTATCCAACAAAGCTTCTAATGCAATCATCCCATTTCCAACACACCTCTCAGAAAACGTACAAATAAAGTTGATTGCTTTCGCAATTCGTACGTACGTACGTACTCCCATATTACTAGCTTTCAATTTTTTTTAAACTTTTAAATGCAGTACTAGTACTATATTAAATTATTAATGATAGGGGAGATAACAAGCAAGGAGCATAAAACCACCAATTGATCGACATTAGAAGAAGTACTCGATGAGTTATATTCAAATGAGTGTAGTATTTAACCAATGGACATCTGATCAAATTAAACAAAGTTAAGCGGATATTAACAAACAAGTCAGTAAATCCAAACACACATAATGAAACTAGTTATATATTACTTTCTCGCTTCATTTATAACCAAATGACACATCTGATTGAAACAATAGACCCGTTCGAGTTATTAAGTGCGTAATACGCTCCACAAAATATACACCCACTTCCCTTAAATTGAAGTACGTGTATATCAAGCTTAATTAAGCAAACACAAAGGACTAGTACAAGGAACCCTAATACAAGATCAAATCTGTCTAGAAGAAGGTACCATGGAGTACTGTGGAAGATGTGTATGATTGGTAGTTGTCAGTGGACTAGTGAGGGTTGATGATGTCTCCTTGTTTGATGACACATATTTAATCGGCCCACAACAAACAAACATCCCGGTATAATCAACTTACCTACCTGTCATTCATACCCACCCAAGCAACTGGACTCACTCTACTGATCTGTACGACTACGCCATTATTCTCGGCTTCTCGATCTCTCATTTTTTTACTCTTATCGTTTTTTGTGTTTTACACGTGAAGCCCCACAATGCTAGATCCAAAGTTAGTGTTTTCAAAAGGGTTTTTGTATTTTCACGGCACAATCAGTCAATTTAACGCTTCGTACGTGATCAGTCGTAAATTGGTTAATTTTGTGGTGTAAAAAATCGTGGCAGGAGCTTAAAATATGATAATTACCACAGTTAAAGTTTCTGGTTTGGGATGATTCTTAATGTATGTGTTCGATCATGAGCATATGCAAATTCACAAGTGTTTGAGGTGACATGCAGGGGCGAAGCCAGGATTTTGGTACTACGGGGGCCGGACACCATATAACATATATATACTAGCCGGTTAAAAATATATATATGTTTAAAATATTCCACGGTCTTTCTTACCGGCAAAATAATAATAGATTTCAAACTAAAAGTTTAGCGTAAATGTATGTATTTTGCTGTGGACTTGGATGTTTCGGTTCAATAACCGAAACCCCAACATTGAGTATCGAAAGGAGGACACGACACAAAGAGTCATACACATGGCTAAAAATAGGATTGTAAACTCTATCAAAAAATTTATCCCCTTTTGAAATGTTGTTTCGATTGGTGATTTTGAGTTTTACTTCGAGACTAAATGAAAGACCTGCTTGACTTAAAATCAAGTAAAATTAATAGAATATAATGCATAATAGATATGGGTTGATGGTTAGTAGGTTATTGAGGAAATGTTGTGAAACACAGAAATATAATTAAGAGAGAAAAGTACAAAGGGTCACTAAAAAAAATGTAGAAGCTAAGAAAAGATGAAGGAGATAAATACACCGTATAAATAAAGGAAAAAGAGTATAAAAGAGGAAAGAGGCGTATAGAAGGGGCATGTAAAAACGGGGTAAAAGGGTAAAACTTTGGAAGAAAAGAAGGAAAACGGAGAGAAAAAGGTAAAATAAAAGGAAGAATGAGAAGCGTCCATACAGAGATTCGAACCGCTGACCTCAAGAACTAGTGAAAAGCAAGCGTGCCACTGAGACAACAGAAGTATATGTTATTTTTTCCAAAGAAAACATAAATAAATGCAGGTGCCAAACTATAAGAAAATGTGGGCCCGGACAGTGGGCTGCAGGTGCCAGGCACCTACCAGCCCACTACTGGCTTCGCCCCTGGTGACATGAGTGTACAAATGTACAAGCTACATACCTTTGTCTTTTTTTTTTTACTTCCCAAACAAAATAACGCATGCATGAAAATACTCCTAGGATTTTTGTAAAAGCTTTTTAAGAGGTTACGTACACTCGATCACTCGTATGTATCTATAAGGCTAACCCGATTTTATGTGATTAATCATTAAAGTCGACGAAGGGGAGCCTTGGCACACCGGTAAAAGTGTTGCCGCGTGTGATCGATAGGTCACGGGTTCAAGTCTTGGGAGCAATCTCTTGTCAATTAAATTGACAAGGTAAGGTTTGCCCTCATTACACCCTTGTGGTGGGACCCTTCCCCGGACCCTCGCTCAGCGGGAACGCCAATGTGCGCCGGGCTGCCCTTTAATCATTAAAGTCGACCTCAATCCTGCAGGTTCGAGCATATAAACAGCCTTCATACGAGTATCTCAAAACTGAGAAGAGTGTGATCACAGCTCACTGCTCACTTCACAGTACAAGATCTACCTACTGTCACTCACAAAGTTATAGTAGACCACCGTACAGGTAGATGCTTCACTTAAACATTAGTGCAGGGAAAATTACCCTACAAAATCCCCAGTATCATGGTTCATGTACCTTGGTTTAATTTAATTTGGTGCTTGGAAAATTGCCCTACAAAACCCCCACATTTCATGGTTCCATGCATGTACCTTGTTGGTTTGCACCAAGTTATTACTCCGTATATGCAGTACAATAGTACATCAAATGTTTAAGTTGTCTCCTTAAATAATGTAGTTGATTCTGAATTAAAAATGTATGCTAAAAATATTTAAGTTACGTATATACGGAGTATACTAGTTTTTTACCCGTGCAAGATTGCACGGGCGGCACGATTACATTACATTTTGTTTTTCTTATTCATATCAAACTAATATAGGTGTAAATTGATATAATTTACTTTGTTTAAATTTAATATACGAATATAAATACGGTGCAACCTTCATTGAATGGAAGAGAACATGTCAATTGTGCATATTTGTTATGACGGTTAGTAAATAAAATTATATTCACCTCAACCGTATTTGTCCTTAGATTAGTTTTAAAAGATGGATCAATTGTCAAATCATGATTACGAAGTCTGTTATTTACCGAGTAAATTTAAGAGCATTCAAACAAAAAAAACCCATCAAAATACGGGTGCAAGTAGCAATCGATTAATCTTTCCGTATATAAAATTAGAGCTATTATCTAGTTGGTAACATAAACCAACTATCTTACGCGCGATTTCAAAAAAAACTATCTTACTCGCTACGTAATAATCAAATCTTCCATAAAAAAAACGATTGCTTAAGATTTTTCCCAAATTAAATCAAAATCAATCCTGAATCATCCTTATATCCTCATCATCTTCAATGATTCAAAATCAGTAAAAAGTTTAATCAAACTGTTTATTCAAATTGAATATCTTTGATATTTTTTTTATTATCAAAATCGTGTGTCATGAGCCTATTTTTTTATGACACATCACCCGTACCAATTGGCGCCCGTTTCAACTCTGACATAATTATTTTTATCTATATGGCTCGCTTTTATGGGTCATGAACCCACTTTTTATTACACATGATTAGTACTGACTCGCATGTGTTTTGATGCTCGTGAAAAACTAATTTAGTTGTATCTGACTATATGACATCATTTTATATCATGAACCCGCTTTTTATGACGCATGACCCATATTGGCTCACACCCGTTCTTACTCGCATATGTTTATTTTTATTTATTTGGCGCGCTTTTATTTGTACGTCATGAGCCTATTTTTTTATGACACATTACCCGTATTAATTCGCACCTGTTTCAACTCCCATATGTTTAGTTTGATCTATCTGCCTTGTTTTATGGGTCATGAACTCGCTTCCTTTATTACACATGATTGGTACTAACTCGTATCTGTTTTGATACTCGTAAAAAACTAATTTAGTTGTATTTGATTATCTGACACCATTATATGTCATGAACCCGCTTTTTATGACGCATGACCTTTATTGAGTCACACTCGTTTTGACTCCCTTATGTTTATATTTATTTATTCGGCGCTTTTATTACACATGACCGCTATTGACTCTCGTATGTTTAGTCACCGTTTTAGTTATCTCTTGTACGCTTGTCAAATCTTACACGACCCGTGTACCCAATTTGACGCTTAATATAAGACAACAAAGATTAATTATTCTCTAATTTTATGTTCCACAAAAATGATTATTCTCTAATTTGATATTAATTGAATATATGCTAATTATATACTCCCTCCGTCCCAGCTCAAACACCCCGACCCTTTTTTGTAGTGGAATAAGAAAAACTGATAGAGTAAATTGAGTGGGGTAATATTAGGGAAAAAGAGGAGAGAGGATGTGAGGATTAATAAAAGTAGGAGAGATAATGTGAGAGAAGATGTAATAATTTAACAAAAGTAGGAGAGAGAAATATGTCCCAAAATAGATGGGGTGTTTGAGTTGGGACGTCCCGAAATGGAATATGGGGTGTTTGAGCTGGGACGGAGGGAGTATGTTGCAATTTCGGTCAAAATTAAAAAAAAATGATCAGATTTTGTTTCCAAATAACTTACCAAAGAATATATGGTAGTACAATATTGATTGAAATCTTTGGTTTTTAATTGGGACGAAATATTAGGGATCAATATCCTTTATATATAATTTTGTTAATAAAAGCATCAAAGAAATCAATTGGCCTAGTGGTTGAAGTGTTATAATTTAACTTTGAGGTCGCAGGTTCAAACCTTCACAACCTCATTTTTTCAGAATTATTATGTAGCAGGTGATGAGGTGGCGATGACATCAGCAAATGACATCATCGATGATGTGGACGCAAAAATTTACACTAAATGTTTTGCCTATTAATTAATACTAGTTTATTGACCCGTGCAAAAATTGCACGGGCTGTCGTTCATACGGTGTGTAGAAAGACATTATAAAACAGATGTTTGAGACTCGACAAATTGATCATTATATTATTAATAATTGTTTACGAAAAAAAACGTATATCTAGTCCTTTAACTATAAAAGGATAAAGAGAAAAGTAAATTAAACAATAAAATACAATTAGTTTGAACATAGTTAGACCGCTTAATTAAAAGCTTAATAAACTAATTTAATTTCTCAACCCAATTTCACCTGGGTTTTTCTAAATCATGAAACCATTTTAGGACCCCTACGTGTGGCCTCTACAGGCGCATATTCAATTTTACCCCCATAGTTTGTCTAACTTGACCCGATCTATTTACCGATTGAACCCATAAATAAGATAAACTTAGTTGAAACCCTGCGAATATTGCACGGGCTGTTATAATAAAATATTATATGTATATAGGTTATGTATTGTAATGTAAAAAAAATAGGAGACATGATCTTTGACGTATAAATGAGCTTTTGTTTTTTGGGGCCATGAACCTACTTTGATGGCCCGTAACCGGCATTACGGGTTATGACCCTGTTATTTTAGGGTCATGAACCCATTATTTATTACCCGTAAACGGTATTAACTCACTGTTTTGATACACATACTTGAGTTTCAATTGACCCGACCAATTGACCCGTATTTGAGTTATAAAATTAAGCCTTCATGGGTTGGCTTGAACGCGACACTATTTCAATACACTTTGGGTCAGGACCCGATTTTATGTCTCGTGATCGAATTTCTAGGTTATGAACCCGCTTTATATGACCCGTGATTCGTATTAACACGAACTCATTTAGATGCATGTAATTTGGTCTTATCTACCGTACCCGTTGATCCCTAAGTTAAAAAACATATATAGGATAACTAAAACGTGAGGTGAAATTATTTTGTACTTAATTTCGGAATATCTAACCCTTACAATTTCCGTAAATTAAAAGATTAGATTTGAATTTGTTAGTATATAATTTCAATGAGTCATTGTTTTTTTTTTTATTCTTCTTCAATTGACCGATTATATCATTAATTTATCCAATATATGACAGGTTGGAATATTGCATGAGCATACATTGATATATTTTAGGATAATTTGATACAAACGAATAATATTATCATTTCCATTGATTTTATTTTAGGATAGTACCTTATGTTACACATTTTTATGGAAATTATATTTATAAAACTTTCTGCTTCATATATTTACGGAAATTTTCTTGCCTAAAACTTTAAAATGTTCACTTTTTACCTAGCTAATTAGTAAACGTGACTTGATATTACTTTGTTCTTTATTTCCGAATATCGTCCTTGTAAAGTCTAAACAAAAAGATTTGAATTGATTTTATAAGAAATTGATTTCAATTAGTTGTTGTGTATTTTTTGTTCTTTTTAATTGACTAACTAATATCTTTAATAGATTATATCATTCATTTATTACTATCCTGTTTTAATTTAGCACCGTTTTTAAGGGTAAAAAATTATGTTTGTATTTTTTTAATTTAATAAATATTCTATTTCGTGAATAATATGAAAATCTTAGGAAATTACAATATTTTGTTCATATTTTATTACCTTAAAATCCGGGAAATTGGAATACATGTTCTTTGTAACCTTAAAATCATATTTCATTTCCGTAGGAAATTGTTACTTATCCAAATTTCCGATTGTATGGTATTATTCTGGTATCTTTTTTATTTATCCCGTATACGACAGGTCAGAATATTGCAGGAGCATAAATTTATATCTTTTAGGATAGTTTTAATTCGCTCAGATTATATTATCATTTTCATTAATTTTATTTCAGGATAGTACCTTTTGTTACACATTTTAATGGAAATTATACTTTTAAAATTTGATGCTCAATATAATCACGGAGATTTTCTTACCTAAAACTTTAAAATGTTCACTTTTTACGTAGCTAATTTTTGGGTAAAGATTTATTGTAATATTCTGATTAATCAACGAAAAATGTACTAACATATCACTTAATTAACTAATTATATCAGGTATAAATCGATGATAATTGCCTTTAAAAAATGTAATTTTCGTCCATGAATGTGCTAATCGCACAAAAGAGAGCAAAGTATATCTGATACTTTTCGTCCATGAATGTTGATGGAAAAAAAAAAACAGTACATTATCAACATATATGAACCAGAAGATATTGCTGAAAAAAGCTCAAATGATACATCCCATCTTAATAGCCAAAAGTTAGCAACATGCTAATCAGATTACAATTTCGACACAAACTAATAAAAATAAATGGATACATAAACATTAAAGGAAAATAAATTTAGTCATGATATGTAGGTACATGAAAGGGTGTGAGATGTTATGAGAATGAATGTGTAGTGTTGTCCTTTTATATTAGAAGGGGAGAGGTCTAAATTTACAAAAGCCCTAGAAAAAAATAAAGATTTTATTTTCTAACGGATTGTTTTTTCCGTTTATAACTAACAAATTTGATTCCATTTTCGAATCAAATTTAAATATTTGACATTTTTTGGTAAATTGAAAGATTTGATGTTACATTTTAGGTATTAAATCAAATTCAGAAGATTTGATTCCAGTTTGTAAGATTCGTTATATATTTTTTTGCCCGTTTTTTAAAAGACAAAATATTTACATCCAAATATGGTGCAGGATTATATTTACCAGAATTAATTATATCTATTCGGTTTATATAACAGAATTATATAATTTTGTCTTTTCCAAAATTCGCAGTTTTATATAATTTATTTTGGGAATTATTTGATTTACCCCGTATAAGACAGGTTGTAATATTCTAATTTACTGACTGTAATATTTTCAATTTAGGACATTTTCCTATTTTATTGAAATTACGGAATATGTCAGTTTTACTGCGAATTTTATTATTATATAATCTTATTTTATTTTAATTACGGAATATGCCATTTTTAATGGGGATTTTGCTGCCAAAAATACTACGTGTTGACATCAGCAATGACGTGTCGCTGATGTCAAATCCTATGTGGACGGCCTAATATGCTTCTAAATCTACCGCTATTGTATTTATATATGATATGATAATATTGTATACATTATCAATTGCTTATACATTTGGACAAATCCCTTGTTGCTTTCTTAAATTTGAGCAAATGGCGTACCTGTTATTTGAATTTGCATATATGGGATCGGCTAAGATTACATCCTTAATTAATCCAAGTCGAGTTCACCAACTCTGATCTCCATTCAAACGATTCTCGTCACAATGGCTAGACGCTACCCACAGAGTGAAGAACATTGGGAAATTAGCGTCAATCTCTCACATACCATCAACGGATAAGGGTAAAGCTAAATTAATCGAAAACATTATACAACAAGATGACACGATATCTAGGGTTAAACTCAAAATGCCATGGGAGTACGGCCTTCCACATACATGGGTAAAACCTACGAATCAAACGATTGAAAGGGTGCAATACAATGACCCACGTCTTAAATTACAATCCAATTTTAAACATTCACAAAAACGAGACCATGAATCAACGGCCAACAAGCTAAGCATGAATCTTTTCAATACAAAAACAATCATCTAACCTAAATACCTAATTAACAAGTTATAAGGATTCCATAGTCCATATACCGATTAATTGTCAAACAAACAATTAACATCATCAACCTGTGAATAAATCCATTTACGTAAGAAATACACTAACCATTTTTCGAAGTGCGATGGCAAAATCTTTCAACTCGTGCTGGAATTTTGAGAAGCATATCTTATTTTCCTTCGGAAGTACTCCTTAACCTCTATTTCATTCATTTTTTTACGTTGGACTTGGGTTCTCTCACAAAACCACGTAGAGAAATGAATGAAATGGAGGGCGTGTAATGTTTGCAAAAATCTCAACTTCTCTTACAAATTGGGCTAGAATTGGGTTACAACATTAGGGGTAGTAATGGGCTTGTAAAAAGAAAATAACTCTTTGGGATATAGCCCAATATGAAATTTTAGTCCCACTATATCACCAGGCCGTTCGATCCATGCGTAGATCCGGACCGATGGTCGAAAAAATATGCACCTTTTTTCTATTCGGTCCAAGGCACTGGACTTGGACCGAATGACTTCAATGCGGTATTCGGTCCACAAGATTTGGGAATTCGTTGTTTCGATCCATTGTGTTCCGATAATGGACCGATGCTTAAATTGACACGTTATGATCACACATTAAAAATTAAGTAAAGATATTCTTTTTCTTAACAAACACGAGAAATTCCATTGGTACAAATTACCACAACACTAAAATCAGAGATGATGATGATAATGATATAAATACCATTGTATGATTGTAAACACCTTACCTATGAACTAACAAATTGATCTCGTTTCTCGTTCGGCAAACCAAAAGACCTACTTCGTATTATTTACCGAATGAGTTTGGTCTTAAAATGACCATTGTTTATATGTAACGGTTACACCTACAATTGAAATAGACAAACCAATAACGAATTTCTTGTCCGATCTTTCCTTACAATCGATTGATTGATCAAGTCTACCCAAACCCAAACTACGATCAATAATCCTCCGTAATATTTAAAGTAACACAACAAAAACACACCAACGAATATTATTTCCACTCGTTTTATTACGACGTGCAATCTCTTACTCTGAGAGACAGAGTGGACGCCGTAGATTCCAACTCAAACAGCCCACCTTTTTGTCCCTCTCTCCTCTCTCCTAAAAATCATATTCATAATTCGTCGGCAGCAGAACGAACAACCACCTAAATTCTTTCAACTCCAAAAAATCCGACCTTCAAAAAAAATGTAGAACCAATCAATCCACAAAAATAAAATCCCAATAAAATCTACAAAAAATAAAAATCCCAATAATCTCTGCATTTTCCCCCTAATTTCTTGTTAATCCCAGATTCTTTTTCTAAAAATAATCGTGCAATGGATCAAATTCAAAGGTACAATCTTTTCTTCTTCTTCTTCTCATTCTTAATCTTGAATTTGAAGATAATAATAATTGCAGAACCGGTATCTTCATTTTCACTCAAATCATTCAATGCTGATAAAAATCCAGACTTTGATTCCGATTTTACCCTTTTAGGAAATGCCCAGATTTCCAATGGGGTTAATTTCGTCAATCTAACTTCACCTTCATCTGGGTCTAGTTCTAGTTCTTCTTCTTCTGGGCAGATTGTTTACAAGAAACCCTTCAAGTTTCTTGATCCACAAGCTTCTAAACCTATTTCATTTACTACTGATTTTACTTTTACTATTACCCCTGGTGTTGGTGTTGGTGGTGGGGATGGTATTGCTTTTGTGATATTTCCAAGTGATAAGGAGCTTTCAAAGGTGTTTGATCAGGGGTATTTTGGTATTTCTGATGATGTTGACTTGAAGTTTCTTGCTGTTGAGTATGATACAAGGAAAGATGATAATGTGGGTGATTTGAATGGGAATCATGTTGGTGTTGATGTGGGTAGTTTTGTGTCTGCTGAAGTTAGTGATGTGTCTTCTGTTGGTTTGTTGTTGAATGGTGGTGTTCCTTTGACATCTTGGATTGATTATGAAGCTTCTTCGAGAAGATTGGAGGTTAGGTTGGCTGAATCTGGTACTGATAGGCCTTATGATGCTTTGATTTCGTACCCTGTCGATTTGTCGAAAATGTGGGAGGGTAAGGATGTGAAGGTTGGGATTAGCTCGTCGAGTGGGGATTCGAGGCAGATTAGTAGTTTATCGAGCTGGAGTTTCGGGATTAGGACAGTTCCTAGTTCACTGCATTCGGAACCATTGAACCCTGATGTTAGTGCTGTGCAGGTTCAGCCTGTGTTGAGGAAGAAGAGCTGTTTTCTGAGGGTTCTTGGTGGGGTGATTTTCGCCACAGGGTGTGGCACGTTGGTCGCGTTCCTTGCGCTGTTTGTATGGGTAATGTTCTATGGGAGGCATTCTAATGTTGTGCCTGAATTGTCTATGAATCAAGTGGATTTCAAATATGAGAAGGTGAATGTTACAGTGGACAATGTTGCTGATGATTCCACGAGATCATCGACTAGCTAGTTCCATTTTTTCGCGGTATTTTGCTTCTGATCACAACCCCCCCTTCCTGCCCTGTTTGTTGTGCCTTCAATGTGTGATTGAGCTTGATACTCATCCACTTTGTAAATTTTCCTGCCTTTTTATAGTTTTGTTTGTAATAGCTAGTATCGTATTGAATACTCTGATGTAGTATGCTCGGTGAATGGGATTCATTCTTTCATGTAGCTCTTGATTCTTATATTGCCAATTTACTGTCTTTTACATAAGATTTACATGTTCATTTCCATTGTTCACTTGATACTCATCCTGTCATCCATATAATGCGAGTTTGGTGCTAACAACCTTATAGATTTCTGAAAAGCAGTGGAAAGTGGAAACTTTGGCCAGGGATCTAAAGGCTGAGGGTTGTAGCACCTAGATATAGGTTGTCGCAAAATTGTGCAACTGACACTCAATGGTAACGGTAACTTTGTCATGACCAACTGTAGTGAGCGATATACCTTGCTCTTACCACATTTCTTTGAGTCAAATACTCAAATGCATAGAATGTTCTTGCCTAAGGTGTTTTTTAGTTTTGCATTGGAATGCAAGTGCTGATGTTTTTGCCTAAGGTAGGGCTGTATTTTGTGGGGATCTGTAGAAGAACGGGAAGTGATCTCTTAAATTAGAGGGTATTGGAGGTTGCACTGAGACTTAAATTTAGTTATATGTTCGCTGCTGTAGTGTATTACTTGCTAATATTTTTGTACTCGATGTAGCTTGTTCAGTGAATGAGATTCATTCATCGATTTAGTCTCGATTTCATATTGCCATTTTACATTCTTTTACATCATTATAAAATGTGCATATTTCTTGCTTGACGATGAAGAAGTTTTCATAGCCTTGGGGATTTCTGAACATCACTGGAGTTGTTCCATGGTCGATCTTTAGGTGAAGGGGTTATGACATTTTGCATATAATCTTCTGATACTTGGATATGTTGTGAAACTGCAATTTGTGAAAACATGTATCTTTATCCTTAAGTATGACCATGTCCACATTGAACTACATACCTAACTTCTACCACATTTCTTAGAGTCAAATGCAAATAATGCTCTTATTTCAGGCACTACATGTGAGTTGTCTTTCTTGGTTGACATTGGCATGTTACTATCTGATGCTTGTCCAGTGCATTGTTTAGTTTTTCAGTTGTTTGTAGGAACTGATAGGATAAGAGGTTGATCAACTTGTGACTCGTTCCAGAAATTTCGTCTTTGAAGGGTTAAGGACGTTGCAGTGATGGGGCTTTCGCAGCCGCACTCAAACTTAGCTGATACATCTAGCTTTTTGTACTGATATGATCAAATATGCCGACTCCTGATTTTGGTTTGTCTTGATTTCTGAGAAAGTATATCGTTTTGAGATCATATGATTCATGAGCTGGAAGGATGTGAAGCCTTGCATCCTCTACTCACTTGGAAGCAAAAAAGGTATGTGGTCTTGCCACTCCCTCTTAGTTTTCGAGAGAAAGATTTCCCCTCGCACCATGGCTTATGTGCCTATCCATGTTAGAGCAGGCCTGTTCTTGATCTCATAGATATCTTTACTCTGTATAGTCATAATTTTGCCGTCCATCAATTTGTTAATTAGCATAGACTTTTTCTGGCATCTTAATCATGCAACTTGTTGCCTACCCCCCAAATTGCCTTGATTTTTATGGTTAGTATTAATCGAGTCTCAGAACCAGAACCAGAACCAGATTCTTGCTACTTATTAGATTGAGATGGGTATTCTATCTGAGTCAGACATCCTGCATACTCTTTTAAGTCTGCACTATGGTTGTGCAGGCACTACAGCTGTGGTTTGTTCTGTTGAGAAACTTGTTCATTCCTAGTTTTATAGTGTTTTTTCCTCCGCATGTTGAGGACAACTCCAAATCGCGGTATTTCTTTATAGTTTGGGAATGTGCTTCTGAAACTCTGTGGCGACTGCAGATTGTGATATCTACTGCATTTTATATGCATATTAGCTGGAATAGGACATGCCGAGTTTTGTACAATGCTACTCCCTGTTTTTGCATAGTCGGTTGGCAATTTCATTGAAGCATACCGCCAAGCAAATTCGTTTGAGAGAGTGGCTCAACTCTGTCTCCCACATAAGAGATCAGAGTCTCCGAAACTTCTTACCTAGAGGAATTTACTGTTGTCCCTGTCCATCCTTTTGGTAGAGACTCGGTTTAAAGACAAATACTGGTATTTTGCGAAATTTATGTTTGTCATCGATCTCGTGTGTACTTCCCATACCAGATGCATGAATGAAATCTTTATGGAGTGGGCAGAGATTCACGCTTCCTGAGCCTTGCTTGTATTTGCCAGCAATAGCACCGTGCTAATTACGTTTTCAAGTTTAATCCAGAATGACCAGAATAAAGTCCATAGACTTTAGGACACTTTCATTTATTCTTAGTTTCTTACGTGCAAGGTATTGAGACTGTGATAGACTGATAGTAGAATGTGACCAGAACTTTTGATGGCCATGGTGACTACAATCAGGTATTTTATACTTTGCCTAGAGGGGCTTAAGGCCCTGTTTGATAGGACTTATTCTCAGATGAATTCAGATCAGTTCAGATCCGATCAGATCAGTTCAGATCAGATCAGATCAGATCAGAGTCATTCAAATCAGATCAGATCAGATCAGAAAAGTTTAAATTTCTATCAATGTATTTGGCCTATTATTGATACCAATTCGTTGAAAATCAATCAAAATTTCAACACATTCAGTTCAGATCAGATCAGTTCAGAGTCATTCAAATCAGATCAGATCAGATCAGATCAGTTCAGATCAGATCAGTTCAGATCAGTTCAGTTCAGTTCAGAAAGATGCAGTCCTATCAAACGGGGCCTAAGTAGAGGAATAACGGTAGCAACACTGAGAATTAGCGCAAAACCTGACCCGGCCCAGTTTTGAAAGCGGGCAGGCCAAAGACCTTTAACCTCGTCAAAACGACTTAGAACCGCCCATGAATCGAGTCACGCCCAAAAGGGCTTGATGATAAATAAGCTCAGGTGAACCCAAGTTTTACCATGATGACTTACAAACCCAAGTGCTAAAGGCTGAACCAGCTCAGGTGCTGCAACCTTTGCACAAATTTATGGCAATCTCAAATGTTTTCGGACCAATTCAGTACGGTACACAAAAGTGTTGCGTCTGTGAGCTTATTACGCGTTGTAAGTCGCATGTAACTTCTGTCATCACATTAGTTACTCGTCTATGAATAAAAAGCTCTCTTGACTCCTATTACTTTATATGTAAATACTTGGTGATAGTGGTCGATCAAAGAATCATTACACAATTTGATCAATCATTGATGAAGAAAGTTATGTTTGACGGCATAATTATTAAATATGACCATATAGTAATAGAACGATTTTTGTATAGATAAAAGTGTGGTCTAGTCAACCTTTCTTTAATTTCTTGGCATCTAGTCCTTCTTTAGTTGGACATGCCCAAAATGCTTTAGTTTTATTAAAGCTAACGGAGTTCTTTATAATGACTACGCCAAGAGATATAATATCTCAATTTAGCACAATATAAAGGGCATAATAATAATGTAAGGCCATGGTGTAAAGAACAAAATGCTTATTCTATTATGTCAAATTATTTGGAGTTTAAAGTTCTATAAAGTTGAGTATATTGTACATGTGTACTCGGCAAATTTCTAAAACTATTTGGACTTGCGTGATACAAAAACCTTTTCAATTTCAATTTGAAGAATTTAACATCAACGTCACCATTTTTATGTCATGATCAAACAAAAGTTTTCAATTATTCATGGTAAAAAAGAAAACCAAAAAGAACACGAAGTAGTGGGCATTAGATAATTTAATTAACTTTTTCTTCTTTATATCAACTTTTAATTGATTATATGGAGTACCTAACTTTCACAAATCTCCTTTTCAAAAAAAAAAAAAAAAAACTTTCACAAATCTGCATGTACGGGGGTCAAATTGATTTCCTATAGTTTGGTGGAGAATTATGCTCATATAGATGCTACTCTAATAAAGTTTTGTCGGTTATTAAAATTTTAGCTCATCAATGATACGAGTAGTTTAATCAGACACATTGGAGTAATACTTTTATGTTCACATGATCATATCAATCAACCCTTGTTTCCATACGAATTGAAACGAATTTAAACAAAGTCGAATTATTGTCGTGACTAAGTGGTCGTTTGGTTGCATACGGGAATTCGGAATGCCCATGGAATTTCAATTCCCAGGTTGTAAAAATTCACATGAATTTTCTAAACTGTTTGGTTGCACGTAGGAATTGAATTCGAGTGCTTATACCATGCACCACGGTGCACAATGTCCATGTTGCACCTCCTCACAATAGATGAGTAGGGACCACACTTAAAATAATTTAATTATTCTAAGTGTGGTCTCTACTCCTTTATTGTGAGGAGGTGCACCATTGGCATGGTACACCGTGGTGTACCATATAATTTGCGATTGAATTCCCACAGGAATTGCCAATTACTAAGGGGGCGGTAGGTAAGCCAATTCCTCCATTTTGTGGGAATTAGAAATTCCCATGATTTCTCAATCCCATGATTTTGACAATCAAACAACTCCAAAAACATTAATTCATGAGAATTTTGAATTCCTATGATTTTGAGTGGCAACCAAACGGCCACTAAATATATTAAAACGGGAAACTCGTGGGAATGCAACTCTACAAGAACGACGTCAAACTTCTTTGATGACCATAAGAAATTGTTTTTTCGAAGCTAACAAATTAACGTAACAATTTTTTCTTTTTAATTTAATGATAATGTAAAACTCCATCTATTTCATTCATTTCTTTTACGTTGGTTCGGGTTTTGTTAGGAAAACTCAAACCCCACGTAAGAAAATGAATGAAATAGATGAAGTACGGAGTACTATACCGTGTACAGTGTACTCTATAGAGTAAAAAGAACAGAAAAAAGCAAGTTGAGCTTTGTTGGGAAAGCAAATGTCCGAGTGGTGCGATAGTGCAATAATGTGATAAGACGCTAGTGTATTATGTATACGGTCAAGTGTACATATTATTGCATCCGACCAGATAGATCCATGATTTCTTTAATATTGATCAGTTACTACTATTGATAACGTGTGGTCTATTGATGCTACGATAAAGGAGGCCATGTCTCATGAAATTAGGCAGAAATTGGCTGCTCAATATAGTGCCAACTTCTTATAGGAATTACGTCTTAAATATGAATTACCTCTATTAGTAATGTTCTTCTCCAAATGTTAACAAGATTTGTAACAATGTCTAATTAATTACTAAAGTATTTAGTTAGAGAAGTCTTTTTAGTAGAGAATATTTCGTGATATTGATACATCAAATTTGATAAGTTCGTGACTAACTCTGCATTATTGCGATGGGGTTGGAGGTGATATACGTAGTCTCAAAGAAATTGGGCGTGTTTATCAACACGAAATCAGTGAAGGCTTCACTTTAGCTACAGAGTACTCGTATTTATGAAGGTTATTAGTGCTCTGATTGAATAAGTTTTTCTTACTTTTACTCTATTAGACATTTATGCACCATAGACTCTCTCTCGAGCGTAATCCTATTTGAATGCCTATTTTTACAAGGAGATGTTTTCTTCCGCGCTTTCAACATTGCGATCGTATCGAAACATCCAAATTCAAAGAGTGATCTTGCATAATGTATTGATCTAAGCTTTCATTTCTTCCACGTTTCAGCACTAAACACACACAAACAAGTAACAAATTGTCCAATCCCACGGAGCTAAGATTCAAAATAGTTTCCATACACGAGTTTATTCACAATCCTAATTATCTCGAGTCCTCTCGAACGAGTAACTTATCAATTAAGCTAAACATTTTTTCATTTTCATTTTGTATTCTAATCCTAGTTGCTAAATGGACCCACAATCTAATTAAACAAACAAACAATCAAAGGACCTCTACCAAATCCCATACTCCCCCTCCAAAAAACAATCATCCCAACAATTCCTCCCAAAACCAAATTATCATCTCCCTCTCCCTCCATATCTCTCTCCACACCATTTCAAAATTCCGTTATCTTTTCCAACATAAATTACCTCATCTATCAAAATTACTTATACAAATCTATACTTACTTTATAGGGAAACTGTACATAGTCGGAAAGTCGGATTCCAATTCCCTTTTCTCTCTAAAAGATTGATTCCTTTTTATTCCCATTCCTTTTCTAATTTCCCACAAAAAAGGAAATTAAAATCGAGGGGTGTGAGTAAAAGATGGGGTATATAAAGCTATCACTCCCTAAACATTCGGATGTTGATATAACTTCTTCTACAAGTTCTTCCACCACCACCACTCCTTTCCTCTCCTCCTCCTCCGCCGCCCATTCTTCCCACCACCACCACCATCACCACCGTCACCACCACCACAATTCCGCCGCTTCAATGGCTCCTTACGTCGCCGACGACGCTCATCCGCCACCCAAGTCCGACGCAGTTTTCGCCGACGACGCTAATTTTGGTGCCGCTGTTGATGCTCCCGAGACTGCTCATCAGATTAGCAGCGGTATCTTCTTTTACAATTTTCTTTTTTTTTTCTCTCTCTATATATCTGCCCTTTTGATTGGTCGTTTTCTCTGTTTGCGTGCGTTTTTCTTTTAATTGATACAGGGGCAGCGATGTAATTTCAACTTCTCCGGGAAATTGTGAATGATTGTTTTTGTTTTGGTTAGTTTGGCGGTGTAACTGAATTTTTTGGTTCGTTATTTTTTCTAGTACTCATTACTTTCAGCTTGGTCAAGTAGTTGTACGTTTTTTTGCGTAAATAATACGGTTGTGATTTCATGTCAAGTGTGTGCGCGCGTGTGTGCGTGTGTGTTTTTTGTCTAGGAATCGAGTCATTAAATCAATATTACTGTATAATTAACGTAGATGAGTTTCGAACCTGCTTTTGATTTGACTGTGTGACATGTATCGGATTAAAATATTAATCTTGTTGTGAGTACTTTGTGTAAACAGTAGAGTTGTAAATTCATGTTGACCTCGTTTTAAAGGGAATCACAAGGACAATATTAGTGGATTGATCTGATTATTATAAGTACGATATTTGAATAACCTTAACAACTGAGCTAGTTAGCGCCTACCGTCCTGTCTGTCTGTCGCACGTGTGAGGTGTGACATATACAAGAGTAAAATATTGATCTTTGCTGGGTTTGGTGAAGGTAGAAGAAGATTTGATTAGTCAACATGAGCTGGAGATTTGTTTTTGTTAATTTTTGATATGGTAATTTAGTTGGCAGGATAATATACATCCAAAAGTTCCAAGTGTTTATGTTGTTTATTAGGAAACAAATTAGTAGATGATTTTGCTTTAAATGGGTTCATTCTCAAGAGCATGACTGACTTTTTAAGGAAATGGTACTTGGCAGTTGGCAATGATAAATTTAGATCTGACATGGAATTTCAGAGATTTGTTTAGTACCCTTAACATGGGAGAGTGGACAATTGCTGTGACATGGACCTTTTTTTAACATTTCGTTTTACTTACGCTTGTTAGCCGATCCCAAATCGTTTCGGGATTAATAGAAGGCTTTGTTGTTGTTATTGTCGTGTTTGGTTACACTTGATCACTTATGGTAACTTTTGAATATCAACTTCAAAAGAAGGTTTTATCTTGTTTTCAAAGCTCTGTGTTAGTATTACCAGAGATTTAGTTTTGACTAATTCTGAAAAAAATATGATCTTCACTGTATTGTATGTTATGGAGTGGTAAATTGGTAAAGTAGTACTGAAGATAAGATGAGAGCTAAACTTGTAAACTTTTTGAAATTGATTTCTAACGTTCCCTCCTTATGTGAAGTTGGGTTTGGTTGTAGAATCATGGTTCCAAAATAAAAAAACATTCTTTTGTTTAACATGGAATTATGATTTGGTTGTAGATTCATGGTTCCAAGTTGGATTTGTTCTCACCACCGGAATCAACAGTGCATATGTACTCGGATATTCTGGGACGATCATGGTTCCTCTTGGATGGATAGGTGGTGTGGTTGGTCTAATTGCAGCAACTGCAATATCATTGTATGCAAATGCGCTTGTTGCTAAGCTTCATGAGTTCGGGGGGAGGAGGCATATAAGATACAGGGATCTTGCTGGATTCATTTACGGTAATATGAAGAACATTAACATTATTTAGTGTCAAAAAGTTCGGTTTTTGACTGGACATTCAAGTATCTAAGGCTTCAAGAAAACTTTTGTCAGGTCGGAAAGCTTATTCACTTACATGGGCACTGCAATATGTAAATCTATTTATGATCAACACTGGATTCATTATCCTGGCTGGTTCTGCGCTCAAGGTATTCTTCGAGTCTCTTTTGATCTACTCAAGCAGCTTTTTTTTCTGACTGGTTTTCAGTGCAGACCCTGAAAATTACAGTAACAAGGAATGCTATATACTCATTTTATATATGTTACATTGACGCTTTAGTATTTCTGACTTGTAAACTTAGAAACCTGACCCTGTGATCTGAACATATCAATTGACTCTTGCAATTCTCTTCGTAGGCTGCCTATGTTATGTACAGAGATGATGATGCCCTGAAGCTTCCATATTGTATAGCCATTGCCGGTCTTGTATGTGCGATGTTTGCAATAGGAATACCCCATCTTTCTGCTCTGAGGATTTGGCTTGGAGTTTCAACAGTCCTCAGTCTGGTGTACATTGTTATAGCTATTGTGCTTTCAGCTCGAGATGGTATGTTCACGTTCTGTTTCAAATCTTGCAATGCTTAAGATCTTCAACTTTCTCGGACACATGCTTATAGCTCTTAAATTCTATTTTGGCGTTTCAATGTACTTTATTTCTGTGCAACTACTCGCCTGAAGGTTATTCCCCATTTCCCCATTTGTGCATAAATTCTTCCTCTACTGACGGGAGAGGAGACACTTGTATCTATGGCATATTTTGACGGTCTTCTTTTGTTTGCCGTTTTTGCAATATCCTCCAGTTGTAAATTGATGACACTGTCTCCTTCCTGAAAAGACCTAAATCCCTATTATTTCTGTTAGCCAGCAGGACCATAGCCATTTTAATGTATTATCAAACCTCAACGCGAGAAACCTTCAGGCCAACTTAAAAGCATAAGCCTTTTGTATATATTATCAGGGGGCATACTGGCACACTAAACTACTACTACTTCTCCTTGCTTTTTTTTTTCCCCGCAACTTTGCTTTGCTCATTCTGCTTCAAAATACTGCATACAATCAGGAATATCCTTTTTTGCAATATGACATTTTTATTTTTACAATTACTTTTTTTTTTATTTTTTTTGCTGTGCTCCATTCAGCTTCAAATTACTGATTATGCATACCAATCTGTAGGAATTCAATCCCCTCCAAGAGAGTTTGAGGTTCCAGGTGACAAAGTCAGCAAGATATTTACAACCATTGGAGCTGCTGCCAATTTGGTGTTTGCTTTCAATACTGGAATGCTTCCAGAGATTCAGGTATGAGCTTTTAAGCTGGAAACCTCTATGATAATCGATGTTTTAGTTATCCTGATGACCTGATACACATACGAGTGTCATCACAATGTGAAGAAGTATGAACCACGATGATCATACATGGCAATATATTACCATATAAGCCACCCAAACTTAATTTTGGCTAAGCTGCAGTGGGGCGATGTTCCTATTTCCAGATTTTTTTTTTGATAATTGGTGATGTGTCTGATATCCCATTTGTGTGAATATTGGCTTTTATCCCCTTTTTGTGACTCTTCCTAGAGTATGGAGTATATATAGAGGCATTTGGACGCCTCTCATAGACCTGCTTTGAGGTGTGAGGCGCAGTAGCATACTGAGACAAAAAGATACCTCTACTAGGCCTGTTCGTGTTTTAGTTCATATCTGTATACTTTAATACTTGTATTGCTTTTTTCATTCCCTTAGAGCTACTTTGTTTTTATAATCCTGTTCTCACATTGCTTCTCCACTGGTTTTGTTAACAGGCTACTGTGAGGAAGCCTGTGGTTGGGAACATGATGAAAGCGCTGTATTTTCAGTTCACTGTTGGAGTGGCACCAATGTATGCTGTCACTTTCATTGGTTACTGGGCATACGGATCTTCAACATCAACCTATCTGCTGAGTAGTGTCAATGGACCAGTGTGGGTGAAGACACTGGCGAATGTTAGCGCTTTCTTACAGACAGTTATTTCTTTACATGTAACTCTCTTCTTCCATCTTAACCTCGCCTGTTTTACATTCACTCTAATAGCTCAAAAGTTCTTCTTGTGCCAAATCTTCAAGTTCTCTCATCTCTTAGCGCAACGTGCTTTCAAAGAATGTAAAAACCATTTCGGTCAATTCTCTTTTCTTTTGCCTAGACCATCTTATAAGTGGGTTTACTGTTTTCTTCCAGATTTTTGCCAGTCCTATGTATGAATACTTGGACACAAGGTTTGGCATCAAAGGCAGCGCATTGGCTCCTCGTAACTTAGGCTTCCGAGTAATGGTAAGGGGTGGCTACTTAGCATTCAACACATTTGTCGCGGCCCTGCTGCCTTTCCTGGGGGACTTTATGAGCCTTACTGGGGCTATCAGCACATTCCCGCTGACATTCATCCTGGCAAACCACATGTACATGCGCGCGAAGGGGAACAAGCTGAGCTCCGGTCAGAAGCTATGGCACTGGGTAAATGTCTGTTTCTTTGGTCTGATGTCTGTAGCTGCAGCTATTGCTGCATTGAGATTGATTTCTGTGGACTCGAAAACATATCATCTCTTCGCCGATTTGTGAAGAAACTTAGGTCAGATCTCCACAGCATTCAATTTCTCTTATCTTGTACACATCCAATTTGTATCATCCATTGTGAATCCCTGTAATTGTTCATAGTGGTTCTACATTTGAACTACAAGGAAATAGAAATGGAAGAAAAATCGGCAGGCATTCTGCCCGAAATTATGCAGTTACTCTGTTGTCTCTTCCCCTCCAATTACAGGAACTGATAGCCTGATAGGCAATCAGGCATCACATAATTCACTGAGATGAATGCTTATTGCAAGAGTCGAACTCAAGATGTCACTCCTTTTTTTATTGGTTCTTTGCCCATCTTGCCTTCAACTTTAAAAGCAAAAAAAAAAAAAAAAAAAAAAAAAAAAAAAAAAAATGAAAAAAGTTGGAATGAAGAGCCATGCTTTTCGAGACAACAACTCTAATTTCTAAATTCATCTTAGAAGTGGAACGGAAATCGACAAATTTATAAAAAAGTTTCAGCTATCCGATATGTAGGTATATAACAGTGCAAGTCACGAATCACATTGATCAACCGGTTGACAACAATGGTCCTAAATCAAAATTGTGAAAGGAACTTTGTCGAAGACTCAAAACATGCACTTACTTAACTATGCTTAAATTGGTAAAGATGATTTGAGATTAGAGTTTTAACTTCATCAACAACGTATACTGTAGACTGTAGTTACCGAACACCAAATCGCTTCGAAACCCGCTAAACCAACCTCATTCGTCTCAAAAATTAATACGCGTAAAAATCTGAAAACACGAATACGGTCCACGTCAAAAGTGGTCAACAACGAAAGTATAATGTGCAGTTTCCGGACATAAGAACAGTCAGGTTTAAACAAGACTTGAGTATACAAGGTAGAAACTGAAGATCCTGTCCCCCAATTCCCATCGGACTCCGATCCAATCGGCGTTCGATCACCGCCAACCGTAACACCGCTCAACGGCGGCGCCACCATAATCAGCCCGTTTTCTTCTTTCCCCCTTCAATTTCTAACTTAAAATCTTCTTAATTACTCAACCCGATCTCCATCACTGCTCTCACCCTTTCCAAAAATCGATTCTAATTATTACTCCATCGCCAGTATTGTCCAAATCGCTGCCAAAAATAATTTAAATTGAAGTTCAATTTTCCATAATTTGAAATTCCGCTGTCAAATTTAACGGCGGGAGAGGTAGCGTATGATCGAATCCAATGGCGAGTATTAGGGATAGAACCGAGGATTTCAAGGACGCCGTTCGCCGTGAAGCCGTTGTTTTGGGCTATAATGAGGTCCAATCCCAAATTCTCTTTTTTTCCTTAATTTTTTTTTTTATTATCCCTGCAATTTTTCATTTGTTTTAGCTTAGTTTTGCTGAATAGTGTACTTTTGTTATTACATTGCTGAAAAAATTGGGGATTTTGTTCTAATTAGTTGCTATAATAATGTCGGTTTTAAGATAGGGGTAAGACTTGCGTACACCCGAGTACCCGGCCCCACCTTATATTTTGATATAGGCATGAGCCTTTGAGGCAATGGGGTAATGTTGTTGGTGTAGTTGTATTTGCTACTATAATGTCAGCTCAAACTTGGTCGGAATTGTCTCAAAGAGACGGGCGAAAAACCTTGAATTCTTACCTCGTCTAGCTGTGAGGCCGTCTTATGGTTGTATTCGAAATGGGGTCAATAAAGTTTGGTTCTTTTGGTGCAGTGGAAATTGGTTGCGTCTATAGCGTTTCGTGTTAGCAGAGAGAAACTGAGCTGTGAGGCTGTCTCATGTTTGTACTTGAAATCGGGTCAGTAAAGTTTGGTTCTTTTGGTGGAGTGGAGATTGGTTGCATACATAGCAATATTTGGTAGCTGAGAGGAACTGAGCTGTGAGACCGTCTCATGTTTGTACTTGAAACCGGGTCAAGAAATTTTGGTTCTTTTGGCGCAGTGGAAATTGGTTGCATATGTGGCAACTTTTGTTAGCAGAGAGAAACTGAGCTAGGGTGTAGATGATAGAATGATCATCTTTTGATTAATTGGATTATGAAGCTATGCCAAACTTTGGGTTGGATTGTCTCATTGTATAGTGAACCAAAGCCATGAATATGGTATCTTAGCGAGGCTGTCTTCGTGGTCTTATTGATAACTGGCTGTATAAAGTTTGGTCCTTTTTCGTTTTGTACATTTGAGAATGGCTGTTTCTTTTGACATCTCTGATAACAGAGAAATTGACCTAGGATATAGAATGATCATCTAACATCTTTTTGAAATTTTCACTAGCGGATGATGAATGGATCATCCTAGATTTTTTTTTTTTTCTGAGATCATCCTAGATTGTTGGAGGAGGTTTCAACTATCATGGTATGTAAGTGAAATTTTGTGTGTAGGGATATTTCTTAACGCAGAGTTTGGTTCTTTTTGTTGTTCAGTCGAAAATGGCAGCCATAATGGCATCTTTCATCATTCACAAGCCACGAGAAAGGACGCAGTTTATGAAAACTACTCTCAAAACTGTGAGTGAATCGTCCAAAGCTATCTTGATCTTGAGTGCAGCTTGATGTCTTTCATATTTGTTCAGATGATTAAAATTGGTGCATATGAGTACTGTCATGTCCTGATTCATTGTGTTTTTGGTTCGTTATTTCTAGCTTGAGCTCATTGGAGAGCTGTATGAGTTTTTAAAGAAACATAGGGATGCTTATGTGAATAGGGGTCGTACATCAGAGGAAGAGAGAGATAGTGTGGAGCAGGAAGTAAGTTCAACTTTCCCTCCAATTTATTGTAGACGACTAATTGTTAAAACTGCAATATATGTTCATGTTTTAAACAATTTGTCTTGATACACATGGTTATTATTTTTCAGGTATCAATTTTTGTTAAATCATGCCAAGAGCAGATAAATTTCCTGAAAGTAAGTATTAATGATGAAGAAGCCACTTTGAAGGGCTGGACTGGCATTAGAACGGGCAGTTCAAATGTTGATACAATTGCACATAAGCATGGAGTGGTATGTATCAATTGATTTGTTGTATCTATGTGCTAGAACTAGTTTGTTGCTTTTCGGGGCAGGATGGGATGAGAGGTAGTGAGGGTGCCGACCTGTAGTGCTGATTGTGAGCTTCAAGAATTCGAAAAACTTGCTTTGGCTTTTGTGGATTTAGACAAGTACGAATCCATAGTAGTTATGATTCCTTTGGTCTCACTTAATAATATCATTGCCATGGATCAAGTTTTGAATCAAAATCTGCAAGTTCGTGCTTTGACCTTCATGTTTGCATTTGGTTACCAGTTTACCAGTGGTTGCACTTATCTACTTTTCTAAGATTCCTCAGTGGGAGGACAGGAAAGCTCATTTTTTAATCTTGATGTAGAGGTGGCCATTTGGCACTAAAAGCCCGGGCCCGCACTGACCCGGTAATGGTCAAGCCCTGGTCAAGGCATGGCCCGGCCCGGCACTGCACAAGCACTGGAAAGCCCGGTCAAACCCGGGCTAGTGCTAGTGCTCAGTTTTTCAGGCACTAGCCCGGTCAAAGCACTGGTCAAACCCGGTCAAGGCACTGGTCAAACCCGGTCAAGGCACTGGTCAAGGCACTTTTTTTTTTTTTTTTTTAAATTTGGTCGACGAGGCCCGGCACTGGCCCGCCCGGCACTAGCCCGGTCAAAGCACTGCGGGCTAGTGCCAGTGCCCCAAAAGTCGAGCACTGGCACTAGCCCGGTCACCTAGTGCTAGTGCTAGTGCTCGATTTTTGGAGCACTAGCCCGGCACTAGCACTGGCCCGCACGGCCCGTGGCCACCTCTATCTTGATGTAAGGCTGGTGATGGGTTTTACCTGTTAAGAACAATCTTAGGTTTAATCTACTGTACTTGTGGCCGAAATTTGAAGTCTGATTACAAAGTTGGATCGTTTAAGACTTTCCTCGTACTTCTGTTTGATCAAGATCCTTCTAATGGCTGCTTGAGTTTTGCTATGTTAGAGATGGTGACCTGCCTATGTTGACCGATCAACCCCGTAGCTAACCTGTTTAGCAGGCTGTGTGATGTCAAATGTACTGTGTCTGGGGTGGTCAAGTATCAGTAAAACCTGAAGCTAGTTATGCTTGACCTCTAGCAGGTGCAAAGGGCAAATCAGTAAATAGTGCTCTTTAATGTAGAGAAATATAAGTACTGTGTGGAAGTCATTTAGTCCTTGTCTCCTTGATAATATATTTCAAATCAATTAGTTCACTAAATAATAGCACAAGATTTCTATAAAAATATTACCATGTACTGTCAATGGCTACTAGAGAGCTTTTTACTGTCATCTGATTTCCTTTATAGGGCAGCGATATTTATGGTGAAACTTTTGGATGATAGGTATTAATTTTGAGTGAAAAGCTCCATTATGTTACATCAGCATTTGATGAGCTTAGAGCTATACGCTTCCAAGATACTCTCGATAGATCCACGCGCAGAAAGATCCCTGATTCAAAGCCAATGGACCACGTAGAGTCTAGAAATTCAGAAGCTGAGGAACCCGATGAAGTTGGATCCCGTCCCCAGGTTGTCCAACAACAGTTTGAGGATGATGAGACCAGTGCACTTCAGGTATGATTGTCTTAGTTGGGAAATGCTTTCATTTAGTGTTCAATGTGTATCAAGACTTGCATTAATATGTATACACGTGGGCTTCATCATTTCACCACCTCTTTGTAACATAGGTGGAGCTCAGGGAACTCCTAGATGCAGCTCATGACACCGAAACGAGGATGGTAGAGGTTTCTGCACTTGGTCAGCTTATGTCCACTCATGTTCTTCATCAAGTTCATCAGATTGAGCATTTGTACGAACAGGTAAACCTGTTATAATTATTCAAGTTGACATAGAACTTATAAGCTTCTTTGATAATTATCTGCTTTAGAATTTGTCAGCGTCAAGACAAAACTTATGTTCATCTTGCAAGTCCCAGTTTGCTGGAGTTTCCACTTTTGTTATTTCCCTGTTGTTTTATCCCCAATTTTAAGTTTGTCATGTCTGAGTTACATACCATTACAGGCCACCGTGAGCAAAGGCTATACAAGTTTATAACTTTTTGAGAGATTGCAGACATTAGAAATTTTTTGATCTTCTGGCTTCTCTGTCTGGGATAATCAGTGAAATCCTGATGTTAACGTTTTTCTTATTACTTTGCATCTGTAGGCAGTTGAAGCAACGCAAAATGTGGAACTAGGTAACAAAGAGCTGTCTCAGGCCATACAGCGGAATAGCAGTAGCAGGACGTTTCTTATACTGTTTCTTTTTGTACTAACTTTCTCCGTGTTGTTTCTTGACTGGTATAGTTGATTCATGTACAAGGTACGTTTTCTGCTATAGTTAGATTAGCATGTACTTCCTGTGTTTACTCTCATGATACCAGGTCAAATGTTTAATTTGCCAAGATTCGCCAGCTTTTGTTAGTTGTGGATCTGTGTCGTTTATTAAGCAAGTTTTGTTGCCATGCCTAATTGTTTGTATCAAATGAGAAACATTTTAGGATTATACCTTTGTGACGAACTCGTGTGCAGCGAGAATGTGCACTAAGCTTTTAATTGATTCATGAATACAATTTTTAGTGACATGGTAACGATAGAAATTGATTTCAATGCACAGAGGAAGTCTAGAATACTGAAAATCATAAATTTAGGCTCAGGAAATTTCGGCCAATTGCAAAATGTGCTGTGAAATCATTCATTGTGGTCCAGAAACATGAAAATAGAAATTGCTGATCGAGATTCTTGACAATACCATATAGAAGATCGTAAACACAAGACCAACATAGAACTACAACTTAATAAAACTAAGCGAATTAATCGCATATAGAGGACTTGAAGGCCTAAGTCTTCAGGAAGGCTGCAGTTAGCACAGCATTGGTCTCCAAGGATGCTTTCAGAATAGCCAATGCCTGTCATTCAAATACACAACACAAATTTAAAGAACTCAGGAACTTGAAATCCAGATCCAGAGTAGTATAATTCTTAAAGTTATAATTTACCTCTTATCAGTTTTGACTTATAATTCCTAAGGTATTTTAGGTTTGTTAGAACTTAAATGTAAGATCAGATAATTTGTTTTAGAGAAAAAGCCGTAGTACGATCTTGACCTCTTACAACTCAAGTATCTGTCACCCCTATCAAAGTACCAAGACTACCAACACTGGAAAAACGAGATTGCTCCGTAATTTATACCTCTTGAAGGCCAACTTCAACTTCTCTCTTCTCCAACACATCAAGGTCCCGAACAAGGGATGTGATGTGAGTGATGGACATTGGTTTCACCTCTAAATTATCCATCACCGTATAAATCAACTCGTTCACATATCCTGATGGCACTGAGTTTGAAACGTATTTATAGTTCATCTCACGCATTTGGTTTCCGCAAATGGGACAAAGAGTCTGACTGTCTTCAATCATGTAACTATGGCACTTTGTGCACATGTACATTTCCATAGCAGGCGCATGAAGCGACAACAGAGGAACACTAAGAGTAGTTTTTGGTTTCAGCACTGAATCTTTGTTGATATTCCGTACGAAGTACTGACTACCAAGAGTCTCAACACTCCTGTACAGCGCTCCCAGGGATTTGGGAATTTCATCTTTGTCATTCAGAAGTTTCGTGACAGTCGCAAGCGGCAATGTCAGCATGTGGAAGATGAAATCCACAAATCCCTTTCCTGCTTCTGCAAATACGACCTTTTTGGCCTTGGTGTCAACAAAAATCTTCAAGCTCACTTTACTCACATTCACATTTAATGCCATTCTGTGTTGTAGTGAAAGTTTAAGGCAGGCATAGATGCTAAATGCATCAGTTTGTTCATTATATATAGGTAGCTTGAATTGCTGATATGGAGGTGAATTGAATGCCCAAAATCGTTAATTGGGGTGATTTACCACTCAAGCGGCAGATTTGTGTTCCCGAAAAGTCAATAACTTTGAAGTTGTTTCCGAGGTAAATTTGAATAGGCAGAGTTACTGTGTCAAACGTTTGATTTGCCAAAATTTAACATGTTATGTCGAAAGGACGTTTGTCTCGTGGACTTCTGTTGTTTGATGAAGAAGGTTTCTGTTAAATTACATCTTATTGTATAAAATTAAAAAGAATCGACAGGGAAATCATGACGAAAAAAAGCTAATGGAGCAAGAACTTTCATTAAGAACTTGGAAGCGATATTTCGATTAAAATCCGAAAACAGGCAAGTTTAGATATCGATAGCAAGTAAAAATAGAAGCACAAAACTTATGATCTTAGAACATATTTCCAAGAAAGACAGTAGTCAGTACATCTTTAGTCTGTAAGGATGCTTTCAACATTGCTAAATCCTGTAAAAACATCACAGCAGCAAGTCAGAAAATTGCATTGAACAATATTTTCGGGCATACCAAACAACGAGTACTAGATACTACGGAGTATATAATTACCTCCTTGAAACCAATTTGAACCTCAGTTTCGACCAAGGAAGAAACATCCTTGACCTGAAACTTGTTGATCAGAGTAATCCCGGAAATGGTAGACATAGGTTTTCACCTCCAAATTGTCCATTACCATGTACGTCACCACGCCTTTCACACAACCGGTAGTCCCGCTGCTTGATGCAGTCTCGTTTACTGTACCTTCAGGGGGCGACATAGGTAACCTCATAAGACATAAGACATTGTGCGTCTACAACTAGGGCAAGCTACACCAACACCATCAGTTACATAGGTAGCAGAGTGATTGTGATTAGAACACCTATAGAACTTGCGGATGATTGGTGTGTCAACGACATTCAGAGACAACAGAGGGACTTCAACAGCTGCGCTTGGCTTCAGCAGCGAGTCTAAGTTAAAATTTGGCTCCAAGTAGTTGTCGTCAAGAGCATCCATACTCTTGTATAGGTCACCAAGGCAACCCACCATCTTTTTTGCACTCAAAAGCTTCACAACTGTACCGACAGGCAACGACATTATCTGAATCAGAAAATCGACAAAGTCCTTGCCTGCTTCAGAAAACAGAACCTTATTTGCCTTTGTATCAACTAAGAGTTTCAGAGTGATCTTGTTTTCTGCCATTGTTAAACCTCTTGGCTCTTGCTGATCTTAGATACGGCTATACAAATTTTCTCAAATTACAGTTGGTTTATATAAGTTCTAAAAGACACAGCCAAGTGCATGCACATTGTACTTGGAGATGGAGAGTGTTTTGCCTTCACTGTGACGCTTCAACTTTTTCAGAATTGACGTTTCCTGAGGAACTCCAATTGCTGATTCAATTGCATTTCATTATGATATCTAGTAGTACTTTGATTAGCGTTAAGTACTACAGTATTGGTTACTGTCTAATTATGTCTGAGCATGAAATTATCGCTAGTGCTGCTCTGTTTTCTGAGATAGGCATGCAGGTTCGTTCTATTTACAGCTTAGCTTGCCACTGCCTGCAGCAGAGGACAACAGAAACAGACGTGCTGCTCAATTTCGGTACCACTTTCTCACATTTGGTTTCTAATGTGTACTTGTGCGTGCTTAAACTAACCGTGTAAGAAGGTGATAATGAGATTAAGTACTCATTAGCTATGTATCTTAGTGAAAAACAAATCGATTGAGAAAGATTTAGACCGACGGTAAACAACTGTTTGAATTACACCATCAAAGCGCGAAAATAAGAAGCTAAAAGTTATAGTCCCAAACAAGACCCAAAAGGCCAAACCATGGAAACATAAAAATGACCAATTAACCGGACTAAAGTTGCAGGATAACAACCAAAACACTACAACATCCGTAGATAGCACAACACAAACACAAAATGCGAAGATGAGAGCACTCGATTACTTCTTTAGGAAAACGGTCGTCAGCACATTACTGGTCTCCAAGGATGCTTTCAACATAGCCAATCCCTGCAAAATAACACAACACAATGTCAAGACTTAGGTCACGGTACGTATCCTAGGTTTTATACTATTTCAATGAAAAGAAAGCGGATGACACGGTGTTGTAAACATAAAGAGACTATTTCTGATACTCAGTTAGGAAAATACGTACGAACACTGTATCGTTATTACCTCATGGAGACCAACTTCAACATGTTTCTCGTCCAAAACATCAAAATCCTTGACATAAGACTTGATGAGAGCAATGTTCATAGGCTTCACCTCCAAGTTATCCATCACAATATAAACCACCGCTCCATTCACATACATTTGATTGTCGTAATATTGTGGACTCTCCACCATTGTCATGTCACTCGGGCATAAGGCCTTTTTATCACTCCTCAGATGAGGATGGCAGTTGCACTTAAAGACTGTAACTGCTTCGTGAAGCGACAACAAAGGGACAGTAACAGGAGCTCTTGGCTTAAGCACAGAGTCACTGTTAACAAACCAGTTGAAGTATTGAGCATTCAGAGACTCAATGCTTTTGTAGAGGGCCTCAATACAGCCCACTGTACCCTTCTTGTTAAGTAGTAACACTTTTGTGATCGTCGAAAGCGGCAATGACATTAGAGTGAAGATGAAATCTACAAATTCATTGTTTGCTTCCGCGAACACAACTTTCTTAGCCTTAATGTCAACGAAGATCTTCAAACTTAGTTTCTTCTTAACATTAACACTTCCTGAAGCCATTTTTCAGCACGCAAAAAAAAAAAAAATGTATTCTTTGTTTTACGGTACTTGTCAAGGACCTTAGAATTACTCTTGTTTAGAAGGGGATTGAGGACTATTTAAAGAGAGGTTGAAATTATTTTAAAAAAATAGAAGAGGGTAAAATTATATAGATGAAATAATACAGGGAACCAAAGTTAATAAGTTATACTAGTATAGATTAACAAATATGTGCAGATTCACTGGATGAGAGTTGGATTGATGAGATGTGGTAAAATAGTCAGAAATCAAGTGATATGCGTAGTACTTGGAATAATGATTAATGAACAAGCTAAGGGATTTGGAAGGGCAACAGTAAAACTTCTGTATGTGATTTTCAATAATTACCACAGTCAATCATATCATATGTTAAACAAAACTAATTCATTCAAATCATAAAAATTGGATTAAGATCAGCTAGCTTAGCTCAGGTCGAGAGGGTTATGAGCATACTTAATCCAATATTTGCGCCTTTAGCAAACTTGCTTGTCGATCGTAGCTTTATAATAGGAGATTGGGTGTAGCATACTAGCATACCAAAAGAGTAAACATAACACTTCTGAAATATTAATGCCGCATTTTACAAGAATAAAGCGAAAATGATGACCAAGCCTTAAAACACATAAAAACACAAGAACAGTACAATGAAACGAAACTGATTGAAATGCAACTTAGGTCTTTTAATTTCTAGAAAGACTTGTCGTCTAGACGGCATTTGTCTGATCTCCAGAGAACCTTTTGTCATTGCTTCTCGTTAGATCCTGCAAAATCCGCAAAATAGCATAATAACTAAGTCGAAACTACAGTACACCAACATGGACCGATTTCTCTTCAGATCCAATCCGAGGAACAGAACGATGATGCTTTACTGAACCATCGAAGTTGAAGCTGCAGGAAACATTTAAATGACCCATTTACCGGACTGAAGTTGCAGGATATTAACCAAAACACTACAACATCGGATAGCTGAACACAAACACAAAATATGATGAACGATTGAGAAGATTAATTAGATGATTTTGGTAAGAAATACGGTCGTTAGCACACGAGTGGTCTCCAATGATGCTTTCAACATAGCCAATCCCTGCAAAATAACACAACACCATTCAAATTTTTTGTCACGTTATCTAGGTTTATATTCCGTAGTAATAATAAGCTGATATGAGATGAGATGGTGTCGTAAACAAAAAGAGACTATTTCTGAGAGTCGAAAGAAACAAAAATACAACAATTTATACGGAGTATATATAACGTACCTCATGGAGACCAACTTCAACATGTTTCTCCTCCAAAACATCAAAATCGATGACAGAAGACTTGATGAGACCGATGTTCATAGGCTTCACCTCCAAGTTATCCATCACCATATAAACCACCGCCCCTTTCACGTATTTTGGGCCTATCCTCTTTGGGCTGTGTTTGGTACAACTAGCTGAAATAGTAGCTGAACGCTAAAATAGTAGCTGAATGCTTGTAATATTAGCTGAAAGTTTTTAGCTGATAGTAATAGGAGTGTTTGACAAAATTAGCTGATATAGGAGCTGATATATATAAAATTACATAAAAATATATTAAATATTTTTAATCTCATTTTATTTTAGTAAATAAATGAGGGTAAATTAGGAATAAAATTATGATAAGCTAGCTTATTTTTTAATATGTTACCCAGGGTAACATCTTAAATAAGCTAGCTTATTATTTAAGCTAGAGGTGTCACCAAACACACTTATTTGGTCAAAGAGCTTAAAAATCTAGACATAGCCTTGGTGTGACATAGTTATAGGGTAGCGCATACATGCCATGGCCACATGAGCAAAAGGTCCCTTGAACATCACTCATCCCTCGACAACGGTTATTGACGCACCTAAAGATTATCCCGGTAGCTGCTTCATGAAGCGACAACAAAGGGACAGTAACAGAAGCTCTTGGCTTAAGCACAGAGTCACTGTTAATATTATTATTCGACTCGAAGTATTGCGAACCGAGAGACTCAATGCTTTTGTAGAGAGCTCCAGTGCAGCCCACTGTGCGCTTCTGATTAAGAAGTAGCAGTTTTGTGATCGTTGAAAGCGGCAATGACATTAGAGTGAAGATGAAGTCAACAAATTCATTGTCTGCTTCCGCAAACACAACTTTCTTAGCCTTTATATCAAATACGATTTTCAAACTTAGTTTCTTCTCAAAATTGACAGTTCCTGCCATTTTTCAACAAGCCAAAAAAATAAAAAAGAATTCTTGGTATGAAGTTTGGAAAAATACGAGTATGTTTATACCGTGGTTTGCGGACTATTTAAAGAGAGCTTAAAATTGACTTGGAAAATATAAAAGAAGTTAAAAATTACTTGAAAAAGACCGATTAGTTGTATGCAGGTGGTGGAGTTGAGTTTCCTATGCACACTATTACTTTTAAGCTGCAATGTTATTTTTAAAGCAGAATTTGAACAGTTTATTCAGATTAACAAAGCACCATATGGAACCGGAATAAACCAAAATTTAGACAGCCTGGCTTTAGATTGATTACATGCCTGTTTCCTAGGGAATTAGAAGAAGGGCCGTTAAGAGTAGTGTAGATTGATCACGGTTAACTGCATCTACTTACGGCCAATTTTTTCCGTAAACGAGCTAGCTAGCTAGTAGTACACTCGTACGTTAAATTAGACGTGTCTCGTGTACTACCTGTTTTTGCGGCCTACTCTGGCACAAGATTGAACGTGTTTTATGGATCTCTAGAATGCACAAATGTCTCATCAGTAAGAATAGTGTTTTTCTAACGATATTGTCAAAATGGATTCTTGTCAATTATTATCTTGTTGAAGACTTGAAGTTGCCACCATTTCTACTCAATTTCAGTTCATTGCGCCATAGTATTTGTGTCAACAGTAAGCTAGTAATTATAACACTTTGGTGATATTACTAATATAACTGATTTTCTAGATACAAATTACAGTTGCTGCTTGCTCATGATCCCTTCTGATCGTAGCGAGTCCGGAATAAACTCGATGATGCATGTAAGCTGAAGAATAAGGCCCCAATTGTTTTGACACGGCCCTGACATTGTTCATATCTCCTTAATACAAGTGAAGCTTTAAGTCACACATGAGACCTCAATAGCGTTCAAAGATACTTTCACTAGAAAAATCAGCACTAGAAAAATGCTACATATAATCGAGTGCTAAGAAGTCAAATCAGCACTAGAAAAATGCGACATATAATCGAGTTAACTTGATCCATGATACAGAAAAATAAACGAGCAAACACATGACTGTTAATTTTATAACAGTAGGAACATATATAGCAGGAATTCTTCTGGTTCACTTCATCTTCTTTGAAATTTTGGCATATTTTTCAATGATCTCAGCTGCTAGACATACCACAACCATGAGTCCTAGCAGTAGGTACAACATTCTAAGGCATGCCGAGGACGGAAAGAGCTTAGAACTTTCAATTTTTTCCTCAAGAAACACTGTAGTCAGAACAGTATTGGTCTCAAACGATGCTTTTAGTATAGCAAATGCCTGCAAAAGAAAAAAAAACATAAAAAACTTCCCTATGGACCCTATCCGATCCCTACACACAAACAGCGCGCGCAATACATTGCGCGCGCATGCTGTGATGAACAAATAAAAGGAACCGTAAGAATTATTATACCTCTTGAGGACCAACTTGAAAAGTCTTCTCCTCCAAAGCATCAAAACCGTGGAAATAACGAGCTAGTAAAGGTTTAATTAGAGAAATGGACATGGGTTTGACCTCCATGTTATCCATTACCATGTAAGACACTGCACCCTTAACACATCCCTTGGGAGAGCTTGACGAAGAAGCGTCATCAGGTTTCCGTACGATATCTGCCTCGGAACCCACCGTGGCTTCAATATTGAGGAGTTTGGCGACAGTTGAAAGCGGGGACGACATGATTTGTGAGATGAATTCCACAAATTCATTTCCGGCTTCGGCAAACACAAATTTTTTAGAGGTTTTTTCTACAAATAGCTTCAAACTCAGCGTTTTGTCGTGTCTACTCGACGCCATATCTAAATGATAAAGCACAGTCAATTTTTACTAATAATAGTAATAAGGTAAAAAGTTGAAATTTCTGTAGTTTTATATATAGGTGTAAGCAAGTTCAGAAAATGACTGTTAATTACTGAGATGTGGTGAAAATTGAAGAGGACTTAATTTAAAGGTAGCCAGTTACCGAGTTGGGGAGTTAATTTGAATTGCTTCGAAAATATACACATTGGTAGATGTTGAGTTACTTTTACTGTTTTACAGCGTGCAGTTCTCAACGAGGATTTGGAAAGGCACAGCAGACTGATTCTCAAGTCTCAATAGCGACATTAGTATATTAACCTTTGAAGGACTATGCAACTTCTGTGGTCTGTCACCGAAATCAGATGTGGAACAGAAGTAATTATTCATACCGTCATACGTAAAATAAAATTCAAATGAAGATTATAATTTGCGTAACAATTTTAGTCTCAAACTCACAATAATTTTAATCTTTGATTGGCTTAGCTTGTTAATTGGTTAATTCAATCCTACTCCTGCACATAATTTATAGTGCGTCCAGAAGCCCTTGTAAACAATTGTCACATATGGAAATTTCAACATTCGCTTTCATCATTGGACTCTAGAAAATAGAAGCCACCACATAGGGTATCTACTGGCCTTTGTATATGTACATGCAAGAACATAAAATGGAAGACGACAGAGGGTTAAGACTTAAGAGCATAAGTAATCCAATCTTTGCACTTTTAGCAAACTTGCTTGTCGATCTTTGCGTTATAATAGGTGATTAGGAGTCCGAAAGAATGCACAATCCGCAAACAGCATTGTACATTACTAAGTCGATACTACACCAACTTGACCTGTTTCTCTTCAGATCAAACCCGAGAAACAGATAGGTGATGCTTTACTAAACCATAAAAACAAAACTTGAAGCATAGTTTAGGTCTAATTGGCAAAATTGTTCTGCGCTTCAGCACACACAACCTTGTTAGCCTTTGTATCTACACCATCAACTTCAAACTCACCTTCGCATCATTCGTTTTAATTTAGGCCCCGACATGCTGCGAATTTAGTCCCCATAGCGTAGCTGACTTTGCAATTCTTTAGACGACCTAGACATTATTCATACCTCACTGAGATCGACCCGTTAGCTACAATAACCCGTACGCTTGCGGTTAAATAAACTCGTAACAGCTCTCTTAGGTGCTCTACGAAATAAAGATTATAGTACTTCATGCGGAGTATATGTAGTACAATAGGATGGCAAAGCACCCAATTTTGCTAAAGCATGCATGACTACAAAAGATTTGCAAAACTCTTAAGCTGCTTGCATTGAATCAGTGATCCACATAAAATTAAACGAAAGAGATCGATAGACAAACAACAACAATAATGATGCAAAATGCGATCGATTAATGTCCATTGAGCAGGCCTAGCGGCAATATGAACCAGTCAGACCGAGAGAACGAAGCGTAATTAGATCTTCTGCTGTAGAAAGACGGTAGTTAAAACAGCAATTGTCTCCAAAGAAGCTTTCAAAATTGCCAAAGCCTGCAAATCCACCAAAATTAACATGACATTGATAACGTTAGGTTTGTGACCAGGCTAATTTACAAATATAATGTGACAAATAAAACAACAGTAATAAGCATCCGAATTCGAGAAAATTAGCAGAGTGTAATGTTACTGTTACCTCAGGGACGCCAACTTGGACCTGCTTCTCCTCAAAGTCGTCAAAGTCTTTAAGGTGCGACTTGATGAAAGTAAGGGTAAAGGGTTTGACCTCTAAATCATCCAACACCATGTACGGTATTGACGCCTTCACATACCCTGAGTTTGAAGGGACATATGCCACGGTTCGCAAAATGCCACGGTTCTTAATTCATAACAACACGAAAAAGACGTCTAAGTACACAAACTTAAAATTTGTTACCTCTTCCATACCAACTTGGACTTCCTTCTCCTCTGTGTTATCCAAAACATTGAGGTGAGACTTGATGAAAGCAATGGACATGGGTTTTACCTCCAAATCATCCATCACCACAAAACTAATTCCCGCCTTCACAAATCCTGCTACTTTCCTCTTTACCAAATGTTTATCGCAAAAGGGACACTTTAACCAATCATCAGAACTTACCCTATCAGAATTTACCCAACAGTGATCAGGACAGTCGTACGACTTAGTCGAATCATAGTTGAGTGACAACAGAGGAACCTTAATACAAGTTTTTGGGTTCAGCACATCCAATTTGTTAAGCTTCGGCTCGAAGCTCTCGGCGTTGAGACGACAAACGCTCCAGAAGAGGGATGTTAGGCACCCCTTCATGCCATCCTCCTTCAAAACTTCCACTAAAGTCGCAACCGGCATCGACAGTATGTAGAAGAGGAAATCAACGAATTCCTTTCCCGCCTCCGCAAATACAACCTTTTTCGCCTTTGTGTCCACCATAATCTTCAAATTCACCTTCCTCTTGTTCTCTGCTCTTGCTGCCATTTCTTAAAAAGTTAATTTTTTATTGAATTAAGCCAAGATCAGATGATATGTGAAAACTTTTTTCTGCATTGTGAATTTATATAGAGAAGAACGTTAGTGTTGATAGGATAAATATGTAGGCGGTTAATTAATTAAATTAAATTTCCAATGCCACAAAATTAATTAAATTAGAGCGCAAATTGATAAGCCGCATGAATATGACTACTTCGGAAATGAATTGATCGACTGTTTGACTACTGCAAATTCCAGATTCACCGTACTGAGAATTAAATTAATTTTTTACGAGCGTAGAAATCAATCAGCAACTTTACATTAAGAATAACATAAATTATTTTGGTAGTTCAAAAAGAACTTAACTTAATTAATCATCAAAATTAACTTGTCTACGCCAAAAACAGCATCGAATCGGGTTTAATTAACAAATATATGAACTTGTTGAATAAATTTGTAGATCATGATGACGAAAACTGATACTATAATTTCATAGGACCGCAATAGAAAGTACGCAAAATGTACATGCGACACCCAACATAATTAAAGAAATTGACAAAACACTGGTGAGAATGATATTTCAACAAGGCCGATCGAAGATCCATATAGATGTCAATAACTAGCAGGACGCCAGCAGCCTAGTGTCAAATCGTCCATGCGGGGCAGAAAGACGGTAGTCAAGACGGCCTTTGTTTCCAGAGACGCTTTTACAATCGCCAATGCCTGTAAAAATGACAACAACATACATCATTACTCAAAATGCCATGGGTCTTTATGTTAACGGGAAAAAACACGTCTACAGAAACATAATAGTAATTGACTAATTGTTACCTCTTGTATACCAACTTGGACCTCCTTCTCCTCAATGTAATCGAAATTAGTGAGGTGTGACTTGATGAGTGCAAAGGACATTGGTTTAACCTCCAAATCATCCATAACCATAAAATTAACTCCCGTCTTAACAAATAGTTCTATAAATCTCTTTGCCACCATTTTTTCCTTGCAATTGTGATAGGTACACCCAGCTTGAGACGTACTTTCCCAATTGTGTTTAGGACACACGTATAGTTTCGTGTCTGCCGGAACATGGTTAAGCGACAACAGAGGAACCTTAATGCGAGTTTTTGGGCTCAACACTGCGATTTTGTCAATCTTCGGCTCGAAGCAATTAGCGTTGAGAGAATCAAAGCCTTGGTACAGGGATGTTAGGCATCCCTTCGTGCCTTTCTCCTTTAAAACATTCACCAAAGTCGAAACCGGCATAAACAGTATGTTGAAGAGGAAATCGACGAATTCCTTTCCCGCCTCCGCAAAAAGAACCTTTCTCGCCTTTGTATCCACCACAATCTTCAAATTCAACTTCGTCTCGTTCTCTGTTTTTGCTGCCATTCTTACAAGTTTGTTAATTGTTATGTTTATTTTTTTGAAGGGCCATTTTCACGAGTGATTGTTTTCTTTTTTTGTAGAAAGTTATATACATATACAAAGACAATAGGAAAGGTGAATCAATCTAACCGCGTAATCCTAGGGCTGTCTACCTTAATTAAACACTATAATATTACAATACGATCATTATGATAACCTAACATAATTAGAGGATATGTCAAGATATCGCAATAATCTTAATGAATTCAGATCAAATTATAATTGAAAATGTATTTATGAAAATAAGATATAAATAATTGATAGAGTTATTTTTCAACTACAGGAAATCTCAATCCAATTTTAACATTAGACACGGGCTTCATTCCACCATGTGCGTCACAACGATTGACGTATCCTCTGCTAGACGTAGATGTAGCCACATTCAATAAAGGTCCGCCTTTAGGCGCATCATTGTCCATTTCTGAAGACATAACAGAGGGAAAAGATTAACCTCACTCACTTTGTATTCTTCGTTGCACATTGGAAAACTAAAATTTTTCTTTTGTACCGTTTATAGATGGATTTTCTCTCATGATTACGGAGTATTGTTTAAGACATAGTCCAACGTGTCGCAGGTACGGTGTGGAGATATGGCCGGTGGTGAAACCCCAACAGCCAACATTCGATTGTATCGTTGTCAAAGTGTTTCAATGTCGTGGCGAAATAATTGGATCTCATGAACCAACCCCTCACAAGTTTTACCTCCCCCCCCCCTTCCTTCCAATCGGGTTCGTTCTTGTTTGTGGACGCATCCTTTGTGGTTCCTAACCTTTCTGCAGGACTTGGAGGTTGCCTTCTCGGACCTCATGGCCACTGGATCAAAGGCATTATCAGCCATGTCTCGGCCCGGGACTCTTATGATGCGGAATGCTTTGGACTTTTGATGGGTCTTTCCTGGCTTTCCCGCAATCATATGCATGGAGCGGATGTTTTCTCGGGCTGTCTTGTGATCGTAAATGGTATTAATGATGAGAAACAACCTGTTGACAGATTGAGTAACTTGTATTTGAAATGCAGGGAGCTCGCAAGGATCACGCATGCGCGTGTCCTTCACATTCCACGGTCCTTCACATTCCACGGTCTTGGAACCAAGTGGCTGACCATCTAGCATCAAGAGCGAGGACCATTCTCCAACAGGGCATCTTCAAGCATAGTCAGCCGACGGAGATAGAGATTGGTGATGTCGATGGCACCTCCAATTATTTTGACGAGCATGTAAATCTCGTTCCTCCTTGGGAGGATGTAATAGACTCTGCCTAGTTTTTCTCTTTTCGTCTTGTATCCAAAAAAAAAAAAATGAACCTTTTTTTAACTGTATCGATCAAATGAGTAGTAAACGAAATAGTAGATTCGTAATATAGCAGTTAATTGCCGAAAAATGAAAAGCAAACAAAAACTTTACTAGACCGATCGAATGTTCAGCAAAAACAAGCGCTTCAGATCATTATTCGATCAGATTGGCTTCGAGTCTATACTCTTTCCCTCTTGGTTCCAAGGAAAACCGTAGTTAACACATTACTGGTCTCCAGAGATGCTCTCAACAAAGCTATGCCCTGCAAACACGTGCAACATTAGTAATATAACCATTGACTGAGCCTCGACCACTAGCTAGTTATTGTGAATATGACTAGCTTTGTGTTATTAATTTACCTCTTTGCGACCAAATTTAACCTCCTTCTCTTCGATAAAATCGAAATCACTAACAACAGATTTGATCCGAGTGATGGACATAGGATGCACCTCTAGATTATCCATCACCATATACGCTACCGTCTCCTTCACGTATCCCGGTAGTCCAATTTTCGGCACGACATATGGTAAACTCACCATTTCGTCCAAAGGTCGATTACAATAAACCATCGAACCAGGGGCATAACTCGGACGAGGACAAACGGCCCCTTGACGATCACTTGCATAATCATGCGACGGACACTTACACTTGTAGTACACAATGTTGCTTGGGGCATTGGAGACTGACAACAATGGAAGAGATACGGGATATTTAGGCTTCAACATCGTGTCCTTATCGACATTCTTATCAAAGTACTCGGCGTTCAAGGACTCGACACTCTTGTACAGTGTTCGTAGACCACCCGCCATTTCTTTCTCGTCATTGATAAGTTTAACCACAGTCGTAAGAGGCAAAGACAACATATGGATCATGAAATCAACAAAATCCTTGCCTGCTTCTACAAACACGACCTTTTTCGCCTTTTTGTCGATTATAAGCTTCAGGTTCAGCTTCATTTCGTTTAATGGCCTATCTCCCATATTGAGTTTACAACTTCAGTTCGACTAAGGGGGAATAGTAAGATCTAAAATGTCTCAAGCGTAAGGATTAAGTTAAGCAAGGTTTTTGAGTGAAAATAGAATTGTACGAGTAGTAGGAAGACAGAAGGATCGGAGGACTTCGAAAGTTTGCAAAAATGATAATTAAGTAATATTTTTACTATCTTCTCTTCTGGTATTTTTACCTAATTAATACTCCGTATGATTTACCCTAACTAACTTAGGTAGGTTATAATTAGCGTTCACTCACTAGTATCATGTATTTATACTCCTCTTTTGTAACGAGAATGTTTAAGCTTTTGTAACGAAAATGTTTACAGCTAGTGACTTCAGTGAATGAACATAGAGGAAGAAAATTTTACGGAGATTATTTTGGACTTCAAATTTCGATAGATAAACCGCGATTATACATCTCGAATTGAAATTACAAACTGAAATTTTATAGCCTATACATTGGCCATAAGAGGTACTGAGTTATTTCTGATCCCAAAAACCAAAATCATAAAAGCGAAATTTGATAGGCTAAATCTTGTCTCCTAAGAAGACAGACGTAAGCACAGCTCGAGTCTCCAAGGATGCTTTCAAGATTGCTACACCCTGTAAAGATAATTTACATCAACAAGTTAAAGTCTACTATAGACGGAGTATAATTTTAAAGTCCAAAATTAGTTACTGCTATAGTTTTTACCTCAGTGAGACTAACTTGAACCTGTTTCTCCACCAAGGAACTGATATCCTTGACCCCAAAGTTGTTGATCAGAGTGATGCCGGAAATGGTAGACATTGGCTTCACCTGCAAGTTATCCATCACCATGTATTTCACAACCCCCTTTACGTATCCGTTGGTAGGTGTTGTTACTATCTCCACTGACGACTCTTTGGGTGCAACATAGGTCATCTCAATCGACATGGCAGAGTTGCAACCAGGACAGTTAGCTCCTCGGGCATCAGTTACATAGGCACGTCGATCCTTCTGACAACCGTAGTAGTAACAGGGCTCATCATCGCTATCATACTCGGTATATACAAGTTGATTTTTCTCACACCCATAGAATTTCTTGCTTTGCACATGATTAGGGGCAGGGGCAGGGGCATCCCTTAGCGACAGTAACGGAACAGCTACTCCAATGCTGGGGTTCAGCACCGAGTTTTTAGTAGCATTTGACAGCATATAATCAGTATCTAGACACTCAATGCTGGTGTACAGCTCCCCAATGCAACCAACCATATCTGTCACACTGATAAGCTTTACGACAGTCGCTACTGGCAAAGACATGATATGGAACAGAAAATCGACAAATTCTTTTCCTGCTTCGGCAAACAGAACTTTGTTGTTCTTTGCGTCTACCAGAAGCTTCAAACTTAAATTTGTATGATCACCCATCTTATCTAAGAAATGTTTCTGAATAACCCTAAGATATGCTCATATGCCACATTGCTTACACATATATATACAGGGGAATCAGGAATGAGTAAATGATAGTGTGAATATGCTGATAAGCAGCATCAGATTACATTGCTCAAATTGAATACTGCTGACATATGTTCCCAACAATTTTGCCTCGTTGACATCAAATTATTTACTGTGATTAATCAGTCAATAATCTTGAAAATGACCATCAGAAAACGTTCCAAGTAATGATGAAATTGGAACAATTCAAACCCTAGTACAGTGAACTTTATCAAACAGTAACAATTAGTCCTATGATTAATTACCCTTACCCATGTCTAAAAATTTAACTAACAAGAGAATTGATACATATGAAATGTAAAAAAACAAATATGATTTAAGTACTGGAAATTGAGAAATGCCGCCGTAGTAAACGTTCCTGATAAACTAGACAGTGTTCAGCAGATCAAAGCTTCAGTAAAGAACATTGATACTGTGACTTTGCAACGATTAGCTTCGAGTCTTCCTCTTGTTTCCAAGAAAAACAGTAGTCAGCACTGTTAAACCACGATTGGGCCTGGGCCGCACCCGGTAGGAGGAGAGAGAGTCCACGTCATAAACCGAAGGAGGTTCCATCCTAAAACCAATTGGCAATAGGTGGAGTAACTCCTTGGTTTATAAACATATCAACTCTCTCCTTATTTTTCCAATGTGGGACACTCACATGTGTTATTCACTTCAACACTCCCCCTCACATGTGAGTTCCCTTATACTAGCAGACTGGGCTTAGGGGCTAGCCGGGGCTCTTCTAGCTCTCTTCGGCTCCCTTCTTATCTTGCCCATCTGCGCAGACTGGACCTTCACAAGCTCACCGGGGCTCTTCTGTCTCTCTTCGGTAGAGCATCGCAAACCGGGGCTCTCCTAGCTCTTTTCGGTTGCCTCAACTTGGTCCATCTGCATACGGGCCCAGTTCATCTTCTTGAGTCTCAGGTCTTCAACCATGGGCTCTGATACCATGTTAAACCACGATTGGGCCTGGGCCGCACCCGGTAGGAGGAGAGAGAGTCCACGTCAAAAACCGAAGGAGGTTCCATCCTAAAACCAATTGGCAATAGGTGGAGTAACTCCTTGGTTTATAAACATATCAACTCTCTCCTTATTTTTCCAATGTGGGACACTCACATGTGTTATTCACTTCAACAAGCACATCACTGGTCTCCAGAGAAGCTTTTAGCAATGCTATACCCTGCAAAACGTGCAACACATACATCTATAAGAATACGAATGCATACCATATAAGAATACGAATACCTACACAATATCATCTATCAACGTCATCGAACTGGACTCATAAACACAATTGATAGGGCTTTAAGCTTCAACCATCAGCTCAACACACACGAAAAAAAGATAAATATGAATAGCTTTGTTATTTTTACCTCGTTTCTACCAAATCCAACCTCCATCTCTACGTAACAATCAAAATCAGTGACAAGGGATTTGATGGCAGCGATGGACATCGGCTGCACCTCTAAATTATCCTTCACCATATACGGTACTGCTTCCTTCACGTATCCTGCGCTTTCATTATCCGGCTTAAAATAGGTAAAACTCGTCTCCATCAGTGGTCTTTGACAGAATTTACAAATCGCACCTTGACGATCACTTATGTAATTATGATGACTACACTTAAATAAGTTGAACGTGTCATTATTGTTACTATGATTAAGAGAAAACAATGAAGGAGTTACAGGAAATAACTGGGCTTTCAAAACCGTGTCCTTCTTCACAAACTTTTGATAAAACTCGGGTTTAAAGGACTGAACACTCTTGCAAAGAGCTGGTAGACTGTTTGACGACATTAATCCCTCATCATTCAGAAGTTTAGTCACAGTTGCAAGCGGCAAAGTCAACATTTGGATCATGAAATCCACAAAATCCTTGCCTGCTTCTGCAAACACAACCTTATTCTTCTTTGCGTCTACCATAAGCTTCAGCTTCAATTCGTTTACTGCCCTCGTTGCCATCGATTATATAGTTGTATGTATGATTATTGACTGATGTCGGGTATGAACAGACCATGTATCGATGTTTATGGGGAGAACCCTATTTATACAAACACATGACTTACACAAAAAAACAAAAAAAAAAACAAAAAAAACAAAAAAAACAAAAAAAACTTTTCCTAAATATACTCCAACACTTGTATTCCTTAATACAAAATAATTTCCTAAATACTTTGGTATGAATTTGTTTGGAATTGTGTAGAAGGTCAAAATATCACTAAATCTGCTCCACGTACTGATGGGAATAGTAAGTTTACAGCGATGTTATTTGAGCAAGATTTCGGATAACAGGCTTATAGCATAACTAAAAATGCAGTGGAAACTATTTTGACAAGTAAACAGCATAGCAAAAGACTGCTAAATCAGTTTTAATTATCGTCAACAGAACACTACATCATATTCAAGCCATCAAGCTAGGCTGCTACTAGCCTACTATAGTAGCAAGCCGAAAAAACTTGTGAACAAGATAATCTACCCCATTGGACGGTAGTCTGAGGTCTGTGTCTTAATTAATGTTTGAGTCCCCATACATAAATTTGGACGGTCAGTTGTATGTCTAGATGACTACCCCATTGGGAATGAACGTGGACTGGTGTAATGGTGTAAATATGTGTTCGTAAACTGTTTGCACTTCTTACGTTGTACAATCGACGATAGGATTTTGAAATTATGTTGATACGAGGGGAATCAAAGGTTGCATATGACTCACAAACAATATGTCCTCCACTCCTCGTCATAGAGACATAGACGGAAGCCTTTTAAGACACTACAACACAACATACTATGTACTCATCAAGAATTTACAATCGCTAGCACAGTACACCACAAGATTTGATCACTTATTAATTTGCATCAAAGGTGATTTAATTTGAGAAGCAGTGCTTTGATTTTGCATTAGTACAACTTCTCAGCAAGACACTAGAAGAAAATGGGTCAAAAAGGGCGATTTCTCGTAAACAAAGATGGCAAGATGAAATCGCCTTATTTGATCGGGGGCAATTTAAAAACGCCCTGATTGAATTAAACAGAAAGGGCGATCCTAAAACAACTGCCTTTGTTGGTTAAGACAACCCCATTGAAAGGGGCGATTTTGTCAAAGCGCCTCCAATGTACTAAAAAAAACTTCAAACAAATTCACCCAGTCATTCAGTTAATCTCTCATCTCTCATTTCCCCCTCTCTCTGCTGACCTTCAACCCCACGGGGGCTGCTGACGTTCCACCGCACAGGGCCGCTCATCCTCACTCGTATGTATGGCCACCACTTCGCTCTCTCATTCCGTCTTCAATGTATGTTTCTCTTTCTCTCTCTCTCTCTTTATATCTTGTTCTAAGCTTAATTTAATTAAACCCTAAATCGTTCTTTTGGGTCTTATCATTAGATCTAAAATTTAGGTGAATCGTTCTTTTGATTTACCGCTCCGATCTGTAATAACCCCTAATTTTTAGGGTTTGACTTTGAATTATTAAATTTGATTGTTAGATGAATAGATGCTAAGATGAAGAAGATAAGGAGATGAGGAGACGGCTTTTTACAGTGAGATGCAAACCAAAGTCAAGGAGGCCATGGGGTATGTTCATCGATTTTTCCCCCAAATTTAGTTGTTAATTTCATTTGTTTTCTTAATTTCTTTTAATTTGTCCATGTATACTGTTTTCATTTTATCAATCTCTCCATATATATATATATATATGCCATATGATTTCTGTATTTGTGGGTGATTTTTTTTGCAAATTTTATTTATGTATTTATTTTTATTTTTTTTTGCAATTTTTCTAAGACCACCATGATACCATCTGTATTGTACATACCGACATTGTTTAATTCAGTTAGATAATCATGCTTGTAATGCCACTTATCAGTGGAAGAGCAAAAAAGTGAATGTAAAGTGTATTCCTCATATATGTAGTCAGTAGGTTGATTAATGTCCAGTCTTTTGCAAATTCTTGATTATACAGTAGTCCCGCATTTATGCACCTTACAATTTTGCCTGGATATGTTGAGTATAAACTGACGGATCAACAAGCTAAGTGCGTACCTTAAGTCTTATAACCATCCCACTTTATCTGACGACTGTTGTTTTGGTCAAGGGCACATGTTTAAAGAAGATGTTTAATAATGTGTTAACCTTACTAAATGCTATTACTTAATTCATTGCTGAATTGTTGTAAGGGTAGTTCGGTGGAATGTAGTTTGCATTTTTGCATTGATGTTCTAAAGTATCAGATGATGTTGGATAAGAATTCTTATCTTAAACGAGAATTAGGCATACCTGGAGGCTGGAGCAAGTTTTTATTAAAGTGGGTGTCTTTTTCCTATGATGTATTTGTCCTTAGGAAGGAAAGTTTACATCTGCAGCATGTCGTATTGAAGACATACCAATAAATGTTAGTATTGAAGACATACCAATAAATGTTAGTACTAAGTACAAAGATTATGATATGTGTGTGTAAAAGTAGGCTTTGAAGTAAACCTAGTAAATAACCACTTTATTGTAGCAGAAGATGACGTGTAGTTCTCAAAGATCTCTGTTTTGTTCCTTTTTCATTGTTGCCTGCTCATCAGTAGGGGACTTTATGCACTTGTTTTATTTCAGTTTGGTTTTAGAGGGAAACTACTACTTGTATGTTTATTGTTAAACTATAGAAGCATACTCATGTAAGCACCCAATCATTCCGTAATGGATTATCAGCTAAAGCTTAAGACAACTCTTCCCTTCTGCTTTCATTGCTTTATGAATTTTTTGTGCCAATTCTTGAAATCTAATTTTTCAGAGAAGTAGGTCTAATTGAAATTGAGCTGCAATACTGCTTTATTCCTTTAGTATACTTGTGAACTCTGGAGATATTTCTAAAGCCATAGCATTTCATTTTTCTTTTTTGCTGTTTTGATTTGGGTGTAAATGTACTTTGCTGTTGATATGCTATTTGAGGCCTTCTTGCAGGTATCTTTAACATATTTGTCTAATAGGCGTAACTCATGGTTCCTACTTGCTAGTAATTGCAGCATTTGATGCTAGTCGTTCTTACTGAATGATCATTTGTTAAATTATAGTAAATGCAAAATGTTATTGTCTATGATTTTACGTATATTTGAGGTGTGCATAGGAAATCAAATGTATTGTTGTTGAATTTCAGAAATTTTTAAAAGAACGGCGAATCAGAGAGAGGAAACAACAACGAAATAGAGAAGGTTTGGAGAGAAACATACATAGCATTGTACGTATTAGAGCTTCTATGGTATGGTGTTGTGTTGCCTACTATGTACGATTGTACAGTATAGACTATGGATCCATGAATGTGAATATGTAGAAACATTTGATGATTTATGAGATATACTAGTTTGCATGCCCGTGTCACGCCCGGGCTATATATTTATATTGTTTATACACGTTTTATAAAAAAATGTGTCTTATCTTGATTCTAATAAATTACGTACCATAATGATTATTTTCATAAATTAGCTAATACTATATTACTCTGTAATAATTTATTATCATATCCTGACCGATAATGGTATTTAATGCTGTTTTTATGTTCTATCCAATTAATATATGATAATTTCTTACCATATGTTAACCGATAATTGTATTTAATGCTATTTTTATGTTCTATCCAATTAATGTATGTCAAGTGTCGTCGTAGGAAAGACTTGGTTTCAGGTTTTAATATATAGTATTAGATTACTTTGTTAAGATCAATGTGAGATTTTCTTTGGCGTGTAATGTAGTAAAATTCTTTTTTTTTTGGGTTCGAGCCTTATCAAAGAGGGCGATTATAAATGCCTCAATTGCGTTTTTCATCAGGGAGGGCGAGCAGAAATCGCCACAATAGAGGTTTGATCAAGTGGGGTGAGCAGAAATCGCCCTCGTTGAGATCAAAGGGGGCGTTTCCTAACGCCATATTTGATCTCTTATCAAAGATGGCGACTGCAAAACGCCTTAATTGATACGTATCAGAAGGGGCGAGTCATGAAATCGCCCCATTAGATCTAATACAACGCCACTAATTGGGCGAAGTGAAGGGCAATTTTTATCGCCCTTTTAGATCAAAGGGGGCGATTTTTCGATAAAATAGGGCGATTCGCTGCGCCCTCCCAGACATGTTTTCTTGTAGTGAGAATGCTATTGAATTCGCTAAGACTACTGCCTCCGAGTCTTCATCTTCGTTCCGAGGAAAACTGTAGTCAAAACATCATTGGTCTCCAAAGAGGCTCTCAACAGTGCTATTCCCTGCAAAAGCGTAACGTATACGACATCAATCTTAACTACTCAATATCATGTACGGATAATACAAGCTTTGTACGGAGTATTATTTACCTCTTTCGGACCAAATTTAACCTGCTTCTCTTCTAGAAAATCAAGATCACTGACAAGGGATTTCATCACAGTGAAGGACATGGGCTGCACGTCTAAATTATCGGCCACTATATACGCTATCGACTCCTTCACGTATCCTGTGACTTCAACTTTTGGTTTAACGTACAGGAAGCTGAGCACCTCGTCCAAAGGTCGATTACAGTGACGATCTTGAAAAGGATAATAATAGGGACAGAAAACCCCTTGACGATCACTTACATTTCTATGAGATTGACACTTAAACAACTCTATTGCGACAGGGCCATCGTTGAGTGACAAAAATGGAAGAGTTAAAGGAAATTTCGGCTTCAACACCGTGTTTTTATTGACATTCTTCTCAAAGTACTCTGCCTTTAAAGACTCGACACTCTTGCACAGGGATCGCACACTACCCGCCATTCCTTCCTCATTATCATTCAGAAGTTTAACCACAGTCGCAAGCGGCAAAGACAACATTCCGAACATGAAATCCACAAAATCCTTCCCTGCTTCTGCAAACACAACCTTTTTCGCCTTTACGTCGATTATAATCTTCAGTTTCAACTCGTTTCTCATACTGATTTTTAATTTTTATGCTTTGATTATACTAACATGTAATTTTATTTAATTGATAAGCTTTTGAGTTGAACTATATATACAGAGAGGTCAGTCAATTAAGTCAAGCATGAACCTTAATTAATGACCAGAATATTGTTCATTAGCCTGAGGTCAGAGGCTTAACTAATGTTGAGTTCCCAAGCATAAATCTTCAAGGTCACTCTACGACTACCCCGTTGGGAATATGTAAACTGTTCGGCTTGTTACATGATATATAAATTGTTCATACTTGTTACATTGCATTTCACACAAATCAAACCAAGTGAGTCCGTGTACCTCGAGAGTGCATCGAATAATAAAAGAAGTAAAAATCAAATCTTCACTGAGAAATTAGTCAGCAAAAATTACTGCTCCATTGCTAAACAACTAATATGTGTTGAAACAACTCATAGATGGTCTACTGAGATGCCGTTTCTCGTGTCTGTGTACGTTATTTTTGTGCTACCTAGCTGTGCACTTGATCTCTCTGAAGCTTCAAACAGACCTTACTTTACATTACCTGTGTTTCATTGCTTAAATTATGTTACTGTGGTTATTTTTAACATACAGATCCACGCTGCGCAAAGCTGTTAATTGTACGTTTCCCAGGCCACGCACTCTTTAAATTTGCATAGTCCAGTTCATATATCTAATTACCAATGATTATATGAAGATTGCAGTAAATTGAAACAGGTATAAGACAAGCAATATAAGAGAATTTTCGAAAGGTAGTTGCTTAGCAAGACATCCTATATGCCAGTCAACAAAACAACTTTTTAAGCATGATAATCCAAAATTAAGCCATCCTGAACAATTTAACAATGACGAACAAACAGCAAGAAATCAAGTGTATGTACGAGACTAATTGTTCCTTCCTAGGAAGACATTAGTCAGCACAGCTCGGGTCTCCAATGACGCTTTCAAGATTGCCAGTGCCTGTGAAAAAAATGCCAAATGTGTCACAATTCACACTTACATTAGCACGATACAATAACAACGAGTCAACAGCACAACAACGACATTACACTAGTGCCACAAACGCTACCCCCTGTGGCGCGATTTAAATAGTGTAGGAAGTCTTTTTTACCTCATCGAAAGTGACTTGAACTTGTTTCTCCACCAAGGAACTGATATCCTCGACCTCGAGCATATTGATCAAACTGATGCCAGAAATACTAGACATGGGCTTCACCTCCAAATGATCCATCACTATGTATGTCACTAGCCCCTTGACAAAGCCACTGGTTGTCGTAAATGTTGCTTCATCCAGTAATCCTTGAGCCGCAACAAAGGTTATATTTGTCGACATAGCGGAGTTACAACTCGGACAAATTGTTTCAGGGTCATCAGTCACATATTGACAATTTTCTAATTCCCTTTTACTAGGGATCATAGGACGCTTAGTTCTTCTAGAAGAACGAGAGGTATTGGAGCTACAACGATACAAGTTCCTACTTTGCTTATGACTAACCGCGCCATCATTCAGCAACAGTAGAGGAACAACATTTCCTGCACTTGGGTTTAGCACAGGCTCTTTGGTGACATCTGGTAGCATATAGTCAGCTTCTAGAGACTCAATGCTCCTGTAAAGCTCGCCAACAGAACCAGCCATATCTGTAGTGTTGGCGAGCTTTGCGACAATTCCCATCGGCAGTGACATAATCTGGAACAAAAAGTCCACAAATTACTTTCCTGCTTCTGCAAACAGGACTTTGTTGTTCTTTGTGTCTACCAGAAGCTTCAAACTGACTTTAGTATCAGCCATTTGCGTATCTGAGAAGTGATTACTGTTAGCTGGCTAAGCATGAGCTGAGAAATAAGCTAAAGTGTTCTTGGTATTTATGTATAAAGCTGCTGATTAGTAACAGCAGATTCTATTGGCTGACATTGGAGGCTGACTTGAGTTCCCAAGAGTTTCACCTAGTTTTTACCTAAGTTTTTACTGTGGTTAATCAGTAAATTCTCGAAAATGAGCATCAGAGTAAAGTTACCTTGATTAGGGGTAGCCTACCAAGTACCAAAGTGATATATTGAATTCTAATAAGGGTTTCTAATAATCCAGAATGTAGGCAAGAGTAGGATTATTACGTTAGCCCTATGATTGACACAGGATTATTTGATGCATCTTCTGTTAATTTGATGTGATCAGAGTGGTAAACCGAACACGAAAAAATTTTGCAGGAGATTTTATCCTCCTCATTTGTAAGCACTTTGTAACAGGAATTTTTAGTACTTCTGTTCATAGTGTCATGTACGTTTAAATGATGAAAGGCAGCCTATTCATTAGGTGATTCCAAACTCCAAAGTATGCAGATTCGGCTTTTTTAAAGGCAGTTTGATTAGAACCTAATATGCAAGAGTTTCAAATAAATCGGAAAGGAAGTGCAACAAGGATAGTTTTGATTCAAATGGAGAAGATAAAACTCGGAACTGATCTGATCAGATTACAGGACACAGATGAAAAACAAGAGCTTTAGCATAAGCCAAAAACTTAAACACAAACTTATTTAAGTAACTAAATCAAGAGACACCATCAGATTGAAGCGATAGGGCAAAGCAGCAAAGTTGATGTAGGAGACTATATCTTCTTCTTTCTGAGGAAGACAGTGGTCAGCACAGCCTGCGTCTCCATGGACGCCTTCAGGATTGCAACACCCTGCAGCCAAATAAGAAAACAGAGCAAAAATATTGGACAATATTAGACAAAGTCTTTGGATGCAATTTGAAGAATATAGTAAGCATAGTAATGGGCCTACTTCTGTGAGAGTGACATGAACCTCCTTCTCAACCAAGCAACCAATGTCCTTGACCTGAAACTTGTTCATCAGAGTGATGCCTGATATAGTAGACATGGGTTTTACTTCCAGATTGTCCATTACCATGTACGTCACCACCCCTTTCACATAACCGTTGTTAGTTTGGCTACTTGAAGTCGCGATATTAGTGGATACTTGTGGGGCAACATAACTCATCAAAGAGGACATCTTGCTACCGCATTGCGGGCATACTGCTCCTGGGTCATCAGTGGCATAAGTCAGATAGGAGTTATAATGTTGACATCCTGAGGGACAACAGTATAAGTTCTTGTTGGTGGTAGAAGTCATTGTGGCACCACCTAAGGACAATAGAGGAACATTGACTGAAGTTGTCGGCTTAAGAACCGAGTCTTTGGTGGAGTTAACCTGGAAGTAATCAGTACTGAGAGACTCAATGCTCTTGTACAGCACTCCTAAACAACCCACCATGTCAGTTACAGTGAGCAGATTAACGACAGTTCCGACAGGCAGTGACATTATGTGGAAGAGAAAATCCACAAAATCCTTGCCTGCTTCAGCAAACAGAACCTTGTTGGCCTTTGAGTCAATCAAAAGCTTCATAGACACTTCGGTTTTTGCCATTTTCGGATAATTACTGATAACACAAAAAGCATACCATATTATTCCTACAAAGATTAAACGTCTTTATAAAGACACTGAGCTAACCACTGACATAACTGGTTATCCTCTCATCTTCCGGAACATGAAAAGACAGGCATCGAATTGAAGAAGGTCATTCTAAGAGGCGTAAGTTTAATTCTAATGGTAGAACTTCTGCATACTGTTTAACTTCATTCATTACTAAGATCTGTTGAGTTCCCTAGTTTCTCACTGATTTTGTTAATAAATTGAAACCATAGCCATTCCAATCGATTTTGCAAAATTAGACTGTGTCTTAAATTTTCGTACAACGGTTCGAGGAGTTTTTCATCGACTGGCAAATTGAAGTTGTAGAATGTAAAGGTTATTACAAGATGAATTCATAAGTCGACGTAAATAGAGAAGATAGATTCTGAATTACGCCACAAGAAGGCAAAAGATCATAAATAGCAATAGTAGTAGTACTAGTAGCATTACATAAAACACAACAGACTGCTGCTAGGTTGACAATAGTAGAGAGTCAGAGTACAACTAAAATGCAACAGCTTAACAAATCAGACAACCACAGCAGATTGTGAATCATGCCTAAGATAACATCTACTTTCCGAGGAAGACGGTGCTCAACACAGCATTGGTGGCCAATGACGCTTTCAACATTGCTAATCCCTGTAATAACAAACAAAAGCGATATTAGAACATTACCCTCGTGTCTCAAAAGCACCCGCCTATGGCGAGATTATTACAAGATAACAGACTAGAAATTAGGGTTTTCATTTTTTTTTACCTCCTTAAGACCAATTTCAAACTCTTTCTCGACCAAGGCAGAAACGTCTTTGACACTGAACTTGCTCATGAGAGTGATACCAGAAATGGTGGACATAGGCTTCACTTCCAAGTTATCCATGACCATGTATGTGACCACGCCCTTCACATATCCTCCAGTGCTGCTGCTTGATGATGCTGCACCCGCGACACTAGCAGGCTTAATCCAGGTGAGCTCAGTGCTCATAACACCACCACAGCTCTGACAAGTTGTACCTACACAGTCAGAAATGTAGGTACATTGGTTCCCAGAGGTGCACCTGTAGAACTTGATGCTACTGTCAGGGTCATTCAGTGACAGCAGAGGAACACTGACAGCAGTCCTCGGTTTCAGCACAGTGTCTTTGTCGATATTGGCTTGGAAATAATCAGAACTGAGAGACTCGACACTCTTGTAAAGAGCTCCAAGGGAACCAACCATGCCATGGACATTCAGCAGCTTCACTATCATTCCGACTGGCAGTGACAGTATGTGGAACAGAAAATCCACAAACTCTTTTCCTGCTTCAGCAAACAGAACTTTTTTTGTTGTTGTGTCTATCAGCAACTTCAGACTCACCTTCTTCTCTGCCATCTGATCAGATTACTTGGAAATTTTTCAGGGAAAATAATTTGATGAGGAAGTTTGATATTCTTACTGTTGGAAATAGGACTAACCTCGATGCGGAAGCGGTTTAGGATCGTTGTGCTTGCTCACTGCCCACGGTCCTCGTCGGTTCTCCTCCGGTGGCTACTAGAGTCCCGGAATGCGTCCACGCCCCAAGACCCAAGTCACTATGTGATGGTTCGACTAACTTAGAGACATACGCGTATGAGTATGAGAGTGTTTCTAATTGCTTTAGACCATACGTCCATTCGTTCATGCCTCATATGGGTAATCTGATTCCCATATATATTGGCTCACATATAGCAATTAGTATAGGGAGTTAATCTCACTAAATGGTAGATTAATTGGAGATTAATGCCTCATTCATTGGGCAATTGAATAGTCATGTAACAGCCCCACTTATGTGGCCGTTCAAAATTCAATACTTACTGCTGAGAATGCTGATATATACACCCTCCTACCCACTAAGATGTCCCCCTTTCGTTTGCAGTTTTTGAGTAGCTATGTTCGGGGCTACTTCTAGACCAAATGAAAGCCCCGTTTACCTTAAATTTAAGTGGTGTTGGTAGAATGCAATGCAGAATAGAATAAGAACTAATTTTTACAATAAATTAACGATTCATTTGGTCTAGAAGTAGCCCTGAACATGGCTACTCAAAAACTGAAAACGAAAGGGGGACATCTTAGTGGGTAGGAGGGAGTATACAAGAGTATGCTGGCTGCATAGTAAATGAGGGTAGGTGGCTGATGACAGTATTGCAGGCCCTAAGTTGAGTTTCCCATGGTCTTGTCTGGTAGATTTTCAACAGACTGCTCTTTGAACTGCTTTCTTGAGCATTGTGTTATGTAAATTCTCTGCTCTTAAATCATTCCCAATAATTTGACTGACAAAATTCATCTACATTATTTGAACTCCAACTGCATTTTTCCTGGACTTAAATATGATTGTATTAGGTTTAAAACAGTATGATTCTAAAAGGCTGCTTATTATTCAAGTTCTACCAGTACCAGCTATAATATGATTGTAGGACTAGTGACATTGTATCTACAACTTTGATGATCATGTACAGGTCCAATCATTAGGCTAGTGATCAGGCCGTACTCGAATTGCATCAGTAACCAGGTATAACACTTATGAGGGAGTACTGTCAGATATTTGATAAATGAAGACTAGGGGTGTTAATGAGCAGGTTAAACTCGTGAGCTACTCGTGCTCGACTCGGTCAAAGCTCGGTCAAAGCTCGGCTCGAGTGAGCTCGACTCGTGCTCGTGATCGACTCGAGAGATTAACGAGTCGAGTTTGAGCAAGGCCCAGCTCGACTCGAAAACTCGCGAGCAACTCGAAAAAATATATATATACTCAAAATTTTCTTATATGAAATTTAATTATAGGCGCACATTTTGAAATCAATAGTAAATGTGTCAATTATAGGCGCACATTTTGAAACTTATGGGTTTCCATTTGTAATTTTTAATTGTTTTTGGTAAAAAAAAAATTAAAATAAACAAAAATGTGCCCCACTCCTTTTCTCACGCTCACAGCCACACATTCACCCATGACCCATTCACCTCACACTTTCACTCTCACAGCTCACTCTCAGATCCAAGATTTTCCCCAAATTTTTTCAACTCCTCTCCTCGTCGCTGCACACTCACTGTCGCACTCCTCATCGCCGCACAAGTGCACAACCGCACGACATGCATTTCGTCGCCGCACAACCTTCATTTCATCGCCGCTCGTCATCGCTCAACCGCACAACATTCATTTCATTGCCGCTCGTCGCCGCACAATCGCACGACCTTCATTTCGTCGCCGCACAACCTTCAATACGTGTCAGATCTCTTTCTCTGTCGGCTTGATTTCGAGTATTTGTCGAGCTTGGTCTCGAGTTCCAGTTCGAGTCGAGTTCGAGTTCGAGTTCGAGTCGAGAAATTTGTTCTCGAGCTCGAGTCGAGCTGAAAAATTTCGAGCTCGCGAGTTCACGAGTCGAGTCGAGCAGGGCTACCCCCCTCACGAGTTCGAGTCGAGCAGGGCTCTGCTCGTGATCGACTCGACTCGTTAACACCCCTAATGAAGACGACTGCACTTCTGTGTAAGCACAATGCAGTGATTCCAATAACCTTGTTAGGAGTGAAATGTGATTGATGGGCGTAAGTACAATGCAGTGATTTATGTTCCAATATGCTCTATGTGAATAAATTTAAATGTTGCAGGAATTATAACTTAACAAATGACAGAGAATCCCAAATTCAATCCGAGAAACATAACATTGCTATCTGATCAGATTACAGGAACAGACTGAACACAAGATATTATGCAAATGCCAAAACAAAAACGAAAACTGATTATTATAGATAAACAAAAGCCACAGAGAATAGCGAAATATAACATAAACACCAGAAGGTGAACAATATGCATAGTGATTAACTAGATATGTTGCTGCCAACTACCACCAGAGCAATGCCATGATTGTGAGCACTCTAGACCTTCTTGCTGAGAAAGACAGTAGTCAGCACTGTGTCAGTGACTTCCAAAGACGCTTTCAGCATCGCCAATCCCTGTAAAATAACACCAAAAGTTCAGTCATTACGCCAATCAAACATCATCAACAAGTGCCTGTATGATTTAAAACCAAAACAAGACACTATTATTACCTCAGGAAGACCGATTTCAACCTCTTTCTCAGTCAAGTAGGAAACATCCTTGACATTAAACTTGTTCATGAGGGTAATCCCAGAAATTGTTGACATGGGTTTCACCTCAAGGTTATCCATAATCATATATGTTACCACATCCTTGACATAACTCCCATTTCCACTGCTCGATGATGCTGAATCCACAGGATTTTTGGGGGGAACAATGACTGTCTTGTACTTTATTTTGTTCTGACAACTTGGACAAACTGCATTGGGATGATGACTGAAAATGAGATTGCCACAATCATTGCCGCAAAAATTAATTTCATTTAGCTCCAACAAAGGAACATAAACAGCAGCTTTTGGTTTCAGCAGGGAGTCTTTGTCAAGATTGGCCAGGAAGTAGTCAGAGCTCAGAGACTCGACGCTCTTATAAAGAGCTCCAATGGCTCCCACCATGCCATTCACATTCAGCAGCTTCACCACGGTTCCAACGGGCAGTGATAGTATGTGGAACAGAAAATCGACAAACTCTTTTCCTGCTTCGGCATACAGAACTTTGTTTGCCTTCCTGTCCACCAACAGCTTCAGACTCACCTTTGTTTCTGCCATATGATCAGATAGTTTCTAGATAAGAATTGTAGAACAAATAGTGAGAAACGCTTGAAATTCTGCTAAGCATATATACTGATATATATGGAGGAGCAGATATAGTAAATTAGTGTAGGTGGCTGATGACAGCAGCAGATTCCCATGCTCTTGTCTGGTAGAATTTCAACAGATTGCTCTCTGAACTGCTTTTTTTAACATCGATGAATGTAACGGATTCCTCTGCTTTCGACTGATGGAATTCATCTTCAGCTATCTGAACTTCCAACAGTATTTCTGGACTTTAATCATATGGGGTGACAAGAAAGATTCAATCTTTTCAAGCAGAATAGCTAGATTAGTACTGTAATAAGAAAATGAGGCAACAAATGTAAAGTAGCATCCTTCATTCTGTTTCATGCTTAACATAAGACCAGATTGCAGCTCGAGTTTGGATCACGGCATCATGACCACAAAAAAGCAACTAACAGAACCTGGTACTAGAAACATTACATGGCAACAACGAGAATACCGGGTTGAAACAGGCTGGTACATCAAATGTGTCCAGAACCTGTAACTGATCAAGGACTGATGCTTGAGAATGTACAATCACCCTGTCAAAAAATTGTTTACACACAGTGAAAACAGCAGGATTGTTTGCTGATGTCACTCAATAATCCGAGAATTTACCAGGCCAAACTCTATATTAAAAGGGGTTCACAACTTCTGTCTTTACTTCATATTTAAGGCAGCTATATCAGTAGTAGGTCATTCTTTGGTCAATGTCCTGATGTTTTTGAATTGCAGTACAGTGTAGTGGTTCTGTTCCTATAACTTTCTTTAAGAAGTTAAATGCTATGTCAGGATGACAGGACCTGAACTGTCGGTGTTATCAGATAACTCAGTCAGAAGTTAAAGAGGAGTACAAGTTCCTTCAAAGGTCGTTCAATTAGTTTTCTGCAGATTCTTAGATTATGAAAAACCAGGAACGTATAATTGGGAACTGATCAGATGACAGGAGCAATTTGTAACAAGAGAATAAGCAAAAGACGAAGACCAAAACACGATTTATCATAGAATATAGAGACTGCATCAAATTTCAGAAAAGATACACAGTCCTTCTCGATTTGTTGGAGACTAGATAGAAGCCATTAAGCTAAAAAACACCCAAACACAAACTTATTACTGAGACTCTACATCTTCAGATTAAAGCGATAAAGCATGGAACTAGCAATACAGTTGTCGTAGGAGACTAAATCTTCCTATTTCTGAGGAAGGCAGTGGTGAGGACAGCTTGAGTCTCCATGGAAGCCTTCAGGATTGCTACACCCTGTGTACAGAAGTTTCATCAATCAGTCACAAACTCGCGATTCCACAAATTTTAATACATGTGTAACAAAAAAAGGTTAGGTAAATTTTACCTCTTTGAGAGTAACTTTAACCTCTCTTTCCACCAAGCAACTAATATCCTTGACATGGAACTTGCTCATGAGAGTAATGCCTGATATAGTGGACATAGGCTTGACTTCTAAATTGTCCATCACCATATATGTCACCAACTTCTTCACATATCCCTCGGCCTGTCTACTTGACACCGCGATTTCATTGGATCCTTGTGGGGCTACATAGTTCATCTGAGTGGACATTTTCTGACTACAGCGCGGACAAACTGCTGCCGGCGTCATCAGTCACATAGACCTGATAGCGCCCAAACATTTGTGGACGGCAGTAGTTGCTGCAAGTATAGAATTTCTTGCTAACAGTAGTTGAAGCATCAGTCAGAGACAGTAAAGGAACATTGACAGCATTTATCGGCTTAAGAATCGAGTTTTTGGCATAGTTTGCCTGGAAGTAATCAGTGCTCAGAGGAATCAATGCTCCTGTACAGCACTCCTAAGCAACCTACCATGTCTGTTGCAGTAAGCAGCTTAACCACAGTGCCGACTGGCAGTGACATTATGTGGAACAGGAAATCCACAAAGTCCTTGCCAGCTTCAGCAAACAAAACCCTTTTGGCCTTAGTGTCCACCAATAGCTTCAAACTTACCTTTGTCTCAGCCATCTGATCAGAATAACTACAGCAAGTTTGAAGAGTAAAAACTGAGAGAGTTTTGAAATTCTGCTAAGAAATCATGTTTATGGCAGTAACAGTATTTAGATATATATAGCAGTATATGCTGATGGCACAGTAAATAAGAGTAGTTGGCTAATGACAGCATCAGAAACTTTATTAGCTGCATTGCAGTGAAGGTAGAAGTTTCCTATGCGGTTGTCTATTTTGAGAATCTCAACAGCCTTCTCTATTAACTCCTCACCAGCATTTTTAAAATGCAATTACACTCCTACTTAGCTTCCATACATCATAAATTCATAAAACAACGTCGAAGTAATCTTTCATAAACCCGACACTTGAACACACATCCGTGTCTAATACTTAGTAGCCAATTCTGATTGACGTAGTTAATTAGTAACCTGATGTGTCTACAACTGGAGGGGTACATGTATCAGTCACAAGCCCTGTGATTAGACCGACCCCAAAATGCATCTCCAACCTTGTACACAGATCATATTGGAGACAAGAACAAGCAACAAAGATAGAGACGATGCTTATAAGTTTATAACAGATAATATGATAACTACTACGCAAATTTAGAAACCAATGTACTAATCAAAATTCAGCCTAGACGACAAAAGAACCATCAGAATCTGTTTCTAAAAGTTTAACATTACAGGACAGCCAAAATGCGAGGAAAATAAACCCGATAATCAGAGCCACAAGCCAGCACCAGCCTGGGAGCCATGAGCCGAAATCCAAGAGCATGGCTAAGACACTAGATCATCTCTCAAAGGAAGACAGTGCTCAGCACAGTCTTCGTCTCCAGGGATGCTTTCAGGATAGCTACACCCTGTAGGAAAAAAAAAAAAAAAAAACAAAGACCGAACAATCTGTCAGAAAACCGCTCAGATTGCTCTCCTAGGCCTCCATAGATCATCAATTCAAAGAGTATACTATCCAAAAAAAAAAGCAGGTGCAGCATTACCTCATTAAGACCAACTTGAACCTCTTTCTCAACCAAGGCACCAACATTTTTGACATGATACTTATTGAGAAGACTGATAGCTGAAATAGTAGACGAAGGTTTGACCTCCAAATTATCCATCACCATATAAGTCATGACCTCCTTCACGTATCCCTTAGCTGTGCTACTTGGTTTTGTAGCGTTTGAGGCAAGATATGCCACATTTTCATTCATAAGAGAACCAATACCACACGAGGAGCAAACCCTACATGGGTCATCAGTTACCTGGATAGTTTTAGTAGTATAACCGTAATGGTTATGGTTCGAGGAACGGGGACATTTGTAGAGAGTTGGCTGAATTACGGGTGTAGGGGTGTCGTTTAGCAGCAGCAGCGGAACGCTAACACTAGATTTAGGGTTCAGCACAGAGTCTTTTGAAACGTTTTCCTGCATGTAGTTGCTACTGAAAGACTCGATGCTTTTGTAGAGCTCACCAAGGCCTCCAACCATGTTTTTTTGTCCAATAAGTTTCACAATGCTTCCAACTGGCAACGACATTATGTGAAACAGAAAATCTACGAAGTCCTTGCCAGCTTCCGCAAACAGAACCTTGTTGGTAGTTGTGTCTACCAGAAGCTTCAAGCTCATCTTGGTCTTTTCCATATTGGATTGTTACGATTTCTGTAAAATGTCATATAACTCATAAGACAATAGTGATAATACTACTTTGATTTGAACATATATAGCTGAATGGGAAAGTGTGTAGCTGTGTAAATCAACCCAACTAGATGAATTTGACATGTTTTCTTTGTGATGATCATCAATAAATAGTCAACCACACGAGTAATTCTAAGGTTCTTGAGTTACGATATGTAAAAACTACCAAAAATTTTACAACTATAGCAATTGAATAAACAACGATTGCACCACTAAATTCAAAAGTTTAAAATCGACATTGAGAACAATTGCACCAAGTTTACAACCGACTTAGAGGTCATTGACGGTTTTTCAATTGTGTGCACATATAGCACATGTTAAAAGTCAATTAACTGAATTATTTAGGTGAGACTTTCATTTGGGGTTACAAAATATGAGATCAACTTGATAGATCGTGGAAATCTCACATAATTAAAAATAATAATTGAACTTCTAACATGTGCCGAAAACACAATGTCAATATAATTTAGGGTAGATATAATTCCTCACTAGAATCAACTCGTCCACGCTCTTTTTGTGCCCTAGCATAACGTTTTTGGGTTACTCAATATAGTCGATGCATTACACCCTACCGTCACCCTGCAGCGTTGCGGCCACCAGAAACACCCCTTCCCCCACCTGCAGCCACCACGCACTGGCGGCCGGCATCTATGCCACCGCAAGACAATTTTATTATATTTTTATAATTAACTAAGCTTACGCAAATCGAAAGTTCATAGTTATATAACAGTAAAAAAAAAGAAATTACATAAAGTAAGTTGATCATAGAGGACTTTACCTCGGAAAGATGGGTGAATGTCAATGGAATTTCTTGGGAAGCCAGAAAAGGGTTTGAAACTAGGGCGAGTAAATAATTGTTCCGGATACTCGTAACTTATTTTCACTAAAGATTTTTACTTCGACCCGTGAAATTTGTGATTGGTTTTTTAATACTCGTATTTGCACAATTTGGTTTAGGGCGCCCAACTACTATAGTTGGGTAGTCATACAACGAATTATTATCAAATCAACTAAAAAAAAATCAATCTTTCTCTCCCTCTCTCTAAAAAAAAAACCCTAGACCTCTAAATCTCAATTTAGGGGTTACCACTCATCAATCAGATGGTCAGGGCGTATACCCTACTCTCGAGGGTAGGTACTCCCGGCCGGTTCTTGACGCCACGTCACGGTTTCATACGAAAACCGGGGAAATTAAAAAAAACTGCCAAAACACGGTTTATTTCGAAAATATAAAACCAGATCTAGTTACCTTTTCCCTCCTCCCAACGCCATCACTCCACCGCCCCATGCCGGCGCCGTGAGCCCGTGACACATGCAATCGGAAGCTTTGAGGGATGACGATATCACTTCGACCACCACTTTCCCACAACATGTGCCCCCTCATAAAATAATCCCGATGCCATTTTCCTAGCGGCGGTCAGGGGTGGGGGCGAGGACGTTGACGACGGCCGATCTTCCTGAGAAGCATTGGATCATGGTGGAGGGTCAGGGTTGTTGAGGGAAATGATGAAGATAAGGAGGAGAGAGCAATAAGGAGTAAAAAATGGTAAAAGTTTGGACTTCAACGATTTACGGAAACTGGGGGGCCGGAAGTTACAACACTTTATAATTTGTTTTTATTCTTTTTGACCAATTTATTTATTTATTTAATTTTGGCTTACATGATGTCATTTTAATGGATTTTTATTTAATTATTTAGATATTAAAGTAATGTTCCCAATTAGGCAATTACCATCTTAAAGAAATTGATACTCTCACTTACATAATGTGCTAATGCCTAATGTACATAATTGGTATGCTAAAGTACATAACAAGACATTAAAGTACAATTTTTTTTTAAGATAATTAACATACTTATACCTAAAGAGATAAATAAACTACACGCTAAAGTACTTAATTTAGACGCTAAAGTACATATTAAGTCGCTAAAGTACACAAAAGATAAGTTAAAGTACATAATTAAGTCACTAAAAATACACTCTAAAGTACTTAATTTAGACGCTAAATTACATACTTAAATCACTAAAGTACACAATAGATAAGTTAAAGTACATAATTAAGTCACTAAAGTACACAATAGATAAGTTCAAATACATACACTGAGTTACAAAATTCATATGGTGAAGTACAAAATTTAGGCAATAAATTATGTAATCTAGAAGCTAAAGTACGTAACGGATATACTAACGGTTAAAGTATGTACGCAAAAGTAAACAATATAGGAGTAGAGGTTAAAGTACATAATCAATACGCTAAATTTCGTAAATGATGCCCTAAAGTACAAAATTGGGCGTTAATGCATATAATTTTGACGCTGAGGTAGGATTTTTATAACTTAAAGTATGTATTTTAGAAGATAACGTACATAATTTAGACGCTAAACTACATAATCGGTATACTAAAGTACATACTCTGTAACAGGTTTGATAAAGTACGTAATTGATACACTAAAGTACATAATTGGTACGCTAAAGTACATAATTGGTATGCTAAAGTACATAATTTAGAAGATAAAATTTGTAATTTGGACGCTAGAGTATACTCGTATAATCGATATGCTAAAGTACGTAATGGCTTTGTATAAGTCTAACTGTACATAATTCATACGTGACAAATGTACCAAATTGGAGTCCTTGGCGACAAATGTAAATTCCATAAACTAAGTAGATAGTTAAAATAATCAATATTGTCTTTTCCAATTTTACCTTCTCACATTTTTTAAAGTTTGTACTGTAGTATTATTATAAGTTAGGCTTGTGTCGTTCATTTTCATCCCCACTCCCCACTTATCTGGCCCCTTATTTAGTTGTTTCTTATGCACTTGTTTCAATTGATTTCTCTCTCCTCTCATTTTCAATTATTACTGTAGCTTTATTTCATTGTTGAATGAATGGAAATCAATTCTGCTTTTCGAGTTCTCATTCTACTCATTTTCATCTCCTTACAAAACTTTCAATTTTCTCCCTCCTACATTTTCTTTTGAAACTTGAAAACTTACCTCCAAAATCCAAATGAAGATGAGAAGAGTGAGTGGAAATGACGATAACGAACGAGGGAGGATGAGCAAATACGGAGAGTGGTGGTCGATTTTCGGTCGCCGGCGGATTGAGGTGGATGGGGCGACGGTGGGGGCGGTGGCGGTGTCCGGTGTCAGTGTCGGGACTCGGGTGGGGAGGACTGAGGAGAGAGAAAATCGGGTTGGTGGGACAGTGCCCACAGTGGGAATAACTTTTGTTTCTTTTTAATTTATTTTAAATAATCTAGGTTTGTCATTGAACCGCGTTACTATAATCAGTTTGTTGGACCGGTTTTCATTTAATTTGAACCGGCCAGCTCAGTGCCACGCGTGCGCCACCTAAGCGAGACTATACACTCTCGACTTCACACAATATTTTTCCCAATGAGAAGTATTAGTTTCGTGAGAAGTGAGAAGTAATCTCAGCCATCCATCTCACTTGATCTAATGACCCACATTAAAAACAGAAATAAAAGAAAATTAAATTGAAAATACACCCAATTCCCCAAATCACTCACATTTTCTCTCTCCTCCCTTCCCCCCTCCCTCTCTCTCCTCTGCTCCAACACCCGAGCCACCACACCGCCGCCGTCGTGTCCACCGGCGACAACCATCGCCGGTAACAAAACCACCGGAATACTCCTCCGACCACCGCGAGCCTTCATCTGGCATCAGGATCCGCCGTCGAGCACCTTTTGGCCGCGAAAACCGCCTTCTCTCTCTCTTTTTCCGCGCACGTTTTTCCAGATCTAGCCGCCGCCTCTGACCTCCGCCGTCTATCGTCGCCTTCGCCGGTTTAGCCTCACGTTTCCGCACAGTTTCCGCACCGATTGCCGCTGCAACCTATCGTTTTTGCCATCGTCGACGGAAAAGCGAGTGAGTAAGATGGGGAAAAGGGCGGAAATGCGGGGGGACAAGGATGGTGGCGTCGCAGTATGAGGCTGGCGTCAGGATGGTGGTGACGGTGGTTGTTGCCGGATGGATCGTGGTGGTGGTCGGTGCGGGTGGCTGGCGGTTGGACGGAGGTGCGGGGTGGTGGTGGTGGGTGGGTATGGGAGGAGAGAAAAAAAATGTGGTTCATTTTCTGTTTTTTTTTTTTTTTTGTTTTTTTTTTTTTTTATTCAAGTTGAAATTTAAGTGTTGTGATTAGTGAAGTTATGTTTGAGTTACGTTTTTTAGTTAGTGAAATTAAGTTGGAGTTAGTGGAGTTACGTGATTTGGTTAGTGAAGCTATCTTGAAGTTAAGATGGAGTTACGGGTTTTAGTTTGTGAAATTAAGATGGAGTTACGGGTTTATTTGTTGGAGTTAAGTTGGAGTTACGTGTTTTAGTTAGTGGAGTTATATTAGAGTTACGTGTTTTAGTTAGTGTAGTTACGTTAGAGTTACGTGTTTTAGTTGGTGGAGTTAATTTTGAGTTACGTGTTTTAGTTATTGGAGTTACATTAGAGTTACGCGTTTTAGTTGTTGGAGTAGTTAAGTTGGAGTTACGTGTTTTAGTTGGTGGAGTTAAGTTAAAGTTACGTGTTTTAGGTAATGGAGTTACGTTAGAGTTATGTGTTTTAGTTAGTGGAGTTAAGTTGGAGTTACGTGTTTTCGTTAATGGAGTTAAGTTGGAGTTACGTGTTTTAGTTAGTGGAGTTAAGTTGGAGTTACGTGTTTTAGTTACTGGAGTTACGTTAAAGTTTATTAATTTTCTTTGAATTTGGTGGAGTTACTAATGATATTGGAGTTAAACAATTTACTTTATTGAGTTAACTCGCCACAGTTATGCAGTTTAGTTACTGCAGTTATCACTTCTCATTTCTCACCAAATTACCACTACTCACTGGATGTGAGTCCCACTAGTTATTATTAATAATAACTCGTTTCTACCTCCTCGAGAGGGTCTCTCTACCACCATATAGGTGGTTTATACTGAGATTGCGGGACTTAGAAGAATTTGATGTTCATTAATTTTGCCATGGCGTTTAGATGGATGCTGAATTCTCTTCTACTGGCTAGCGGATCTGCTCATCCTTCGACGAACTACAAGAGATCAATAGGCCCCCTCGCGTCAAGCTGTATCATGAAGCAGCATTATTATAGAGGGTTTTCGGATCACGAGTCACCTCACATAATGATCGTAGTTTTTTGGAGGTTTGGGTTGAATTTGATTTTAGCGATGTATTTTGATAATTTCAGCACTTGTTGTAGATGCCGTATGGCTAATTATTATGAATGAATTTTCTTCCTTTCGAAAAAAAAAAAAAAAAAAAAACTAAAAAAAAAAAAACAATTTGGTTTATGGCGTGTACCTTAAGTTCGTAAGCGTAAGTTTTAGTGAAGGTAATTATGGTACTCGTAACATTTTTAGTCGCTCGTAGGCTCGTAGCATGTTTTATTCTTTAGGGGTACAATTAACAAAAACCAGAGTCGATATGTATTGTCTTAATTACGAGTAGCACTGACCTCAATGGCGGTCCTAGGTACACCCAAATGGGTTCACCTGACCCCACTTGAAACATGACAAATAACATATAAGTTGGTAGAAAGCATAGGTCTTCACTTAGCCTAGTGGTAGTTTGGGTTAAATATGTATATGACGTCTCAGGTTCAAGCCTTGAGACTGTCATTTCTAACATTTTTTGGACCCCACTTGAATTTTTTCACATCTTTTGACCCACTTGTTTTGATTTCTGGGTCCGCCACTGACTGACCTAACTTTATATTGTTTGCATGAATATATGATTGAACAGACCCTTAGTTATATTGGATGAATATTAGCCAACTCAACGTCTCAAAATTATCATGTATCATGATTATTAACGAAAATATTATGGTACACATTAACACATATTGTGCGAGCAACTCACTAAGGATTACTAGTGAGTACTGAGTAGTATGATGTATCAATGCAACTTTCGTAGTGTAACTAAAATTATTGTCTATGTGTATCTATAATACGCCAACTTTGAACAACAATCAATCATTTATTTTAACAAACATCGAGGCTAGGAGAAGATGGTAGACGACTTCATAGGTTTTCAAGGTTCTTTGTAATGATTTTAGAAGTATAAAACACGTAGACACTTATAGTGTTGATGAAATATGTCACTTTAAGTTCGATAAAGAACACTTTAGCGGATCATTCTAGCTAGAGTCTAGTCCACTATCACCCATTGGGATCAAGACTCGATCAACTCCTAAGCACCTTCGTGTCCTATTGGTTGTAAGTTGTAACCATCATGTACCTTAGATCAATATCAAGTCTAAGTGACTAAATGCTTATTGGTTGACACTCGCGACGAAAATTTTCATGGGTTCTTCGACTTACTTTCTTTAAAGGGAAAAATTGTCGACTTATTGGTTAGTAAAATTAATAGTCTTGTTACAAAAATATCATCTCTACGTATCTTTTTTTTAAAAGTAAATTCAAAGTGCAATATGTTTGATTTTACCTAATTAAAATTTGTAAACCCACAAATAAACTGTTACATTCTTACCATTGCAAGTGCTACATTCAATTTCGGAGCATACAGATGCCGTCATGCCGATATACGTATGACAAAAACTTTTTTTTTTGTGCGGTCATATAACATGAAATCAATAATATTTGATATGATATTATATATTTCGCATTTTTTATATGTTTTTGTCTAGATAATAATTTGTATTTGCATTTTCTAAAACATTTTTTTTTTCATTTTATGAAAATTCTAAATTATAATAGTTCAATATATAGTTTTACAACATTTCATTTTGGGCCTCATGAGAGTTCAGGTGGACCGAAACTCACCCGGCCCAAAATAACCCTAGTTTATATATATTCTATTCTGTGTATACCTTTCTTTCTCTCTCGCATAACTAGGGTTTATCTCACACAAGAAAACTTCAGCATTACGCCGCTCTTTCATTCTCTCTCCAGGTTTTTCTCTCTCTCTCTCTCTCTCCTCTCGTAGGAATTCTTTATCTCTGTAATTGCTTCTTCAAAGTTTTGGATCTGCTATTGACATATATATCTTCATAATTTTATCATGTTTGTATGATTTGTTATTGTATTTTCGCTTTAATATTATGATGTTTTGTTCTGAGTTTTTTTATATTTGGGCATGTGATTATTGTTATTTTTCTGGGTTGATGAAATATTTGGTAGAAATGTGATGATTTTGGTATATGCTAAAATTGTTAGTTTGGGGCTCTGTAATTTTCTTTTAAGTATGAATTTAATTATAATAGTCTGAAAAAATAGACAGATTTTATGAAATAATGATAGTATCTCTTTAAAATGTTGTTTGAAAATGTGGGATTTTTTTTTTTGGCCAAAGCACTGTTTGTTGGAAATTGGATTTTAGTAGTGGGGGTTTGGGTAATATTTGATAAAGATGAAAACTTTTTATCTTGTATGGGTATTTAGGCTTGTTTAGTTGGAGTTACTATGATTAATCTTTGGTAAAATATTAGTAGAAAGCTTTGTATGTGTGCCATTGTAGACGGTCGAGAGTTTGGTTTTAGAGTTCGATGTTTTGTTGTATGTTTATTAGTAGTCGGATGCTTTGTATATCTGCCATCGTAGGCGGTCGATTGTTTGGTTTTAGAGTTTGGTTTTGGTACCAAGGTTGGCGATTTGAAGGGTTTGTTTGTTTTGAATCTGTGTTCTTTACCACTAGGGAACTCTCCATGTCTTTATTTATGCGACCGTGTCATTCCGGCTTAGTACTCTTGAGCTAAAGATGGTTTTCTTTGTTGGAAGTGCCGGTGATGAAAAAACCTGAAGAATTTGGATTCTCAGTACTTGTTGCATATGAAAAGCTCGTGCTTAATGTATGTTGCATTGTTGTTGGGTAGACGTTTAACATGATTGTGTTGGTAGCTGGATTGCATTTTTAGCTATTTGTGAATATGTGCTATTCTCTCTGATTTGATAGTGAACTTATCTTTAGTTGAGGTTGGCCAGTGGGCACTTTCTTTTTGATAGGTCTGGTATTATATAGATTATCCATAGTGTCCAGCAACTTTTGGTGAATTGGTGGTAATCGTTGTTTTGTTAAATCAGGTAGCTCATTTGCTGTGTGATCAACTCAATCCTTAGTCAAGATGCAGAATGAAGAGGGAACTGTTGTCGATCTTTATGTCCCCAGGAAGTGGTATGTAATCTGTTTATATTTTCAACTGATTTTTTCTCTGATCAGTTAGAATTTATCCGTTGTTTTTGTGGGTAACTGATAAATTTCCTTGGTGTGTTTGTCTTGTTTCAGCTCTGCAACCAACAGGCTGATCACCTCCAAGGATCATGCCTCAGTGCAGCTAAACATTGGTCACCTCGATCACACAGGAGTGTACACTGGCGGGTTCACCACCTTTGCTCTTTCTGGTGACATTCGTGCTCAGGTCAGACCTTGGCAACTGTTTTACTGTTGAAATCACTTCTTTTTCTGTTAGAATTTTGGTGGCTTTTTTATGGAAATTGTTCTGACTGGGTTTTCTATCGGCCTTTGCAGGGTGATGCTGACAGTGCTCTTGACCGTCTGTGGCACAAGAAGAAGGCAGAGCTTAACCAGTAACTTAGTGGACTCTGTATGCCTTGAATAGGAACTACTGGGTTAGATGATGGGATGCTATTTGTCTGTGTTAAGAACATCTTAGGCTCGCTTTACCCCTTTCGAAGTTTAAAGATGTTTTTATGTTCTTGCTGAAAGAGGTTTTTGTGACATGGTCGGCGATTTCAGATTTATCCTATATTATCAGTTTCTCTAATCTAGTTGTGCCCTATTCCATCTTAATCAATTTCGCATGCTTAATTTCTATGCTTGTTTTCGGTTTTCTACTTAAAAAGTTGGGGTGGCTGGCTTCAGCTGAAAATTGAGTGTGAGATATAGAGCTGAGAACCTCATGCTTTGGATTTCTAGCTACTGTGTTCTCTTTGCTCCTGATATCAAGTCGTGGGTGATCTAAATGCCGAAACTACGTGCTTTTTCCCGCTGAAATACCGGAGCCTGTTGTGCTAGTAGATCATTAGGCTGGCTAGGCAATCTTAATCACAGTTACCGCCTCAGTCGGTCAGATGCACTGGCTTGTTGCTATTGTTGGCATACATGCACAACTTTTTGTAGGCTGCTGTGAGATGTCTTGTATGTGCAAAATGTTCTCCGATTGTGTTTCTCCCCATTTGTAGTAAGACCGATTGATAGGAAAGATCTTAAACAATTTCTTACGTTTCTTGCAGTCCAGATTTACAACCTGCAGATTACATCTTCGTTCCTGTTCAGAATTGACTGGTTACATTATGTCCTGTTCAGAATTCACTGGTTACATTATGTCTTATAATCTTCGATTTGCCCTATTATACCTTAGTTTTGTCGTGCTAATAATGAAAATCCGGGCTCCCCGTAGATTGTTAGAGAAACTTCAGAAGCATTGTGAAATACATGTGGGAATTAACAGGACCCAAAGGCGGACCTGTGGTTGCATTTTAAGACATCAGTAGCTCACTGGATTGATTGATGACGCTAACGGTTGGCCAGCAAAATGGTTCAAATTGCATAACTCCCGAGCACAAGCCATATAGTGATGTTCCAAGCTGGGGCTTCCAAGACCACGCGAGTTGGTTGAGATGTGAGGTGGTGGAAAGATGTAATTGTACCCTCAGTTTTCCTTCACTTCGACTTGGCAGACGCCAGAGAACCACCGAGGAAAGAGGCAGTGGACTCCTTCGTTGAAGAAGGGAAGAGAAGGTCTCAAGCATAGCCGTACACCAGAGTGGCCTTTCCACGCCTGTTTGCAAAATTAAGTTAGCGAGTTTGTGTGGGGAAAATGTGAAAAGCATTTTCTTACATTCTAAGTGCATGTTTGGTTGGACATTTTTTGAGTCCAAGTAACGGAATCCCAATCCGATTACGTTTCTCATTGTTTGGTTTCAATTTTTTTTTCCCACTCCATTACTCTCCTTTAACCCATTCCCTCAAAATGAAACCCTCCTCAAACTTGTGTAATCCCATTCCATTCCCCCTTTTTTTATTTTCTCTCTCCTCCCTCACTTCCCCACCCCACTGTCAACTGTGTCAAGTCACCACCTCGACCCAGAATGTCCGACCACCTGTCTCGCCGGCGCATCGTCGGCCGACCATCTTCCTCCGGCGACCCCATCACCTCCGGCGTCCTCCCTTTCTTCCTTCTTTCTCCTCTTTCTCTTCTACAATTTCGTTTGCCTAACAACCACCACCACCCCCTCCTCGCCGACCACCACCGCCTCCTCGCCGACCACCACCGCCTCCTCGCCGACCACCACCCTCCACCGTAGGCTACACCTTCTCAGGCGTTCAACCTAACGACCACCATTGCACCGCCGCATCACCCTTCTTCCATCTCACGTTTTCTCTCTTCGACAAGTGGAAAATGGGGTGGGCCGGAGGAACGTGGCATGCTCGCGACCTATGTTTCGGGGTGACATCGACGCCGGCCAAGGATCCCGGTGGTGATGACACCGACTCCGGTGGTCATGGGTGTTGAATGGCGGTGGTTCCGCGGTGGTGGAAGGGTGGGGATAGGGGGAAGGAGAGAGAAAAGAGAAAGTCAAGAGATAGGGGTGGTTTTTTATTTACCTTTTTGCCCCTGTTTAATTGATTCCATTCCATGAATGAGTTAAACCAAACACATTATGACAAGTAACGGATCTTGTTACCATTCCAACACTTATCCCATTCCATTCCGTTACCACTACAAATTCTATACCAAACGCCCCCTAAAAGTCACTGTTGAAAATACGATTTTTTCTAAGAAACAAAGGCAATAACATAACACGACGTACACAAGTGTTATGATTACACGAGGCTAAAACAGGACTAAACACGGCCGTGGGCTTATTCATTCCAGTCGGATCGTATATTAGGAACATGGGCTGTCATCTACGGAGTATGATGTTTGATAGCATGAACCCTCAAATAATCATTTCAGTGGGTAGAAACAAGACATCCTCTTGGAGTAAGAGTAGGTTTTGAGTATGATCCGCCTCTTGATTGGCTAGCCAATTCTGTAGCACGATTAGATCTCGGTACGTCTGCTCCACTTAGATGACCTAGCTACCCTATGATGTAAGTGTTCAACATGCAAGAACGATAACCCATGAAGGGCTTGTAAGTTGCTTATCATTGTATATCCGGTCCACACAAATTTAAGGTATCTAGTATATAGAGAGTCCCCTTAAAACCTGCTTTCCATGCAAGGAGCACCACCCTCGTTGATGCGCATATATCGTAACTCGAGGAAAAAAAAAGCAAGAATGAAGGAGTGAGAATCATCTCGAAAGACGCCTGCTATTTCAGGATTACCCTAGCTCATCGCATAGGTACTTAGTACAACCCTCCCATGAGACCCGGCGGTTCCACATACGAACCTCAAGTATATTTTCAGAATCTTCAAATTCTTGTGAGAAAAGCCTAAAATAATACAGTATGGTACAAGAAGAAGATTAATCCAGTTATTTTTTGTTTTAAGAAAAAACAATAACATTATCATTACATTGTTGCGTTTGTAAAATCCGCAGCTACAATATCCATACATTCGAAGGTTCACAATCAACCCAAAAACACAAATCGAATAGTTGACCAATCCTAAATGAGCTGACACATGAGCTGTTTATTACCTAACCTACGAATATGGCTAATAGAACAAGAACGAAAACAGGTTGACAAAGCAAAAATGTCTCATACTCCCTAAAAAAACGAAATATTAGTTTGTCTGGTATCGTTTTCACTTTTCAGTTTTATATTTTTTTGAAAACCAAAGTCCCGTTTTTGAAAACCAGAAAAAGTGGTTTTCCGTTTTCATTTTATGTATGACTATTATAGAATCAAACAATTTAAACTTAATTTAGTAACTTGGACCTGTTTGGTATCGTTTTCTGTTTTCAGTTTTCCGTCTTTTTGAAAACCAACGTCCCGTTTTTGAAAACCACAAAAAGTGGACTTCTGTGTTTAGTTGTCAGTTTTCATTTTCTATATGACTATAATGGAACCAAATAATTTAAAGTTAATTTTTTAACTTATTTAACACAATGTTTTACGCAAAAAAGTTAAAAAAACTGAAAACGACAATGATAACGAACGAGCATTTAAAAAAAAAAAAAAAAAATCCAACCAAAACTATAATAATCTGGGCCGAATAGACGGGCCATCCAAACCCAAATAACCCTACATACCTCAGGTTATAAAATGAGGCTCGGCTGTTTTCCTCCCTTTACATTGTTAGGGTTTTCTTCTCTCATCTCTCCTTCTTAAACCTCAGCAGCCGCCGTCGTCACTCTCTCAACCTCAGAACAACAGCAAGAACAATGGTGAAAGGTCGTCAGGGAGAGCGCGTCAGGTATTTTCTTTCTCTTCCCCTTTACGCTTCTCTTCTCAATCTTTCTCTTTCTTCTTCATTTCATTTCTCTTCCATTTCGATTAAACATTTGCATCGTTGTGTTTCGATTTGATTTTGCAGACTCTATGTCAGGGGTTCCATCCTCGGTTACAAGAGGTATTATTCCTTCTCATTCACGCTTTTTTACTTATTTTGCGATCTGGGTTTTGTTTATTTCGCTTCTATTTGGTGGTTATCATTTGGGTTTTGTATGATTTGGTGTAGTTTTTCCTGTGTTAATTCGTTTTAATGTTGTTGAAATGTAATGTTTTGTGTTGATATACTTTCATTGTGTTGATTATACGAGTAAAAGATGAGATTTTTATTCGATTTTAATTGAATTTGTACTGAATTTATGATGTGAGAAATTGACTGGGGTAGAAATATGGGTAGTTGTTTATGAAATCTAGGGTTTTACCGAAGTTTTTAAGTTTACGTAGGTTGAATTGTGAAGTTTTGTATGAAATTATTGGCATTCTGTTGATTAAACGAGTAAAAGATGAGATTTTGATTTGATTTTGGTTGAATTTGTGACGGGTAAAAGTGTTTGGAGTACAATTTTGCGTAGTTGTGTATGAAATCTAGGGTTTTGCTGAGGTTTTGAAGTTAGTAGGAAGCCGATCTGTTTATCACTTGTTTGGAATGTAGTGTTTTGTTTGGAAATACTGGCAATCTTATGATTATATGAGTAAAAGATGAGATTTTTATTTGATTTTGATTGAATATGTGATGGCTGAAATTGTCTGGAGCGTAAATATCTGTAGTTGTATATGAAATTTAGGTTTTTGCCGATGGTTGAAGCTTATGTAGGAAGCTGTTCTATATATGTCCTTGTTTGTAAATGCTGTGGGAAGTTTGAGAATGTGGGTTTTATTAGAAGGGATGTATCCTTTTTCGTGAACAATGAATGATAACAGTAGCTCGGGGACTTGTTTGGTTCCAAAATATGGTTTTTGGTATTGTGATGTGTTGTGTTTTGTTGAAGATTAAATAAATAACAGTTGTGTAAACATTTCTGGTATTTGATGCACTTGTGGAGGTTATAGTTTTATGGTATGGAGTGAATTTGTGTTCTGAAATATGGTCTATGATGTGGGTTTTGACAATGGTGATTTGTTGCTGGTTTTAGGTCGAAGTCGAACCAATACCCCAACACTTCTTTGGTCCAGATTGAGGGAGTGAACACTCAGGAGGAAGTTTCATGGTACCTGGGAAAGAAGATGGCTTACGTCTACAAGGCTAAGACCAAGAAGAACAACTCTTTCTACCGTTGCATCTGGGGAAAGGTCTGCAGGCCTCATGGTAACAGTGGTGTTGTCCGTGCTAAGTTCACCTCCAACCTTCCTCCTAAATCAATGGTAATAATTACTTCTGAACATTGTTTTGATTGTTTATTTGGGTTCCAAGAGTGTTGATTCAGGAATACTGATATTTTGAATGTTTGTGTTGCAGGGTGACAAGGTTAGAGTGTTCATGTACCCAAGTAACATCTAAGGTACTTCCAACTTCTGTGAACTAGTTATTCCTAGTTGAGTGTAAGGCCTCTGTATGTTCCACTGTGGTGCTTGTTTTGTGTGAAATGTCCCCTTCTGTGTGTTTTGTGAATACATGACTGTCATCTTCATTACTGTCTGAAGTGTTTGGAATTCCTGATATGTGGAATGTTGTATGAGGATGTAGTTCATGTATATATATATCTTCCTTCAGCGTTACCTGTCTTCTTGTGGTGGTTAATTGTGGAGGTTTTGAAGTACATACATTTGAAGTTAAGTGACAGTGTTGTATTTGTATGCAAGTATCTTTTTATTCAAAAGTTGTTTCTTTTTACATCTTAATTGGTCTTTACTTCAGCTCTTCATCTATGGAGAGTGCTGGAGTTATTAGCTTGTTGAATTCATGTGATCTATTTCATGGTCCGTGCTTTCATTTGTATGTCTTTGTAATCTGGTGTGGAGCTGTATTTCTTTGATTTTACACACTCTTGTTACTCTTGGTTTACTGAACCCAGCACTGGGCTTAGTTGCTTGGTTTCTGTATAAGCTGGGTTCGTATCCGTTGCTATTGTTGTTTGAATGCTCAGTTTGTTGACAGTCGGTTTGTCCTTGGTATGCCTCCTATCTCTTTGTTCAAGATGTGTATTATTGCTTGAGCTCAGTATCATGGCTACTATAGGTTTCTTTTTAGTGTTTGATTGATGAACTGCTGTTGGTATGGAAATTTGGACTGTTCTGTCTCAGTTTGTGTCTGTCGGAGACATGTTTCGACTGTATGCTTGTTCTGTGGTTTTATCCTGCACTCGCCATTTATGAATCTAAGGTTTGTCCGTGTGGTTCTAATTTTGCGAGTCTGTATTGTTTTGTAGGTAATTGTGTCGTTTGTGGGCTGGAGAAGCAGGGTACCATCTGAAGTTGCTTTGCTACTTTACTGGACTGCCTAGCTTGAACTTCCTTCAAATCGTAGGGTTTTAGAGTATTCTGTATCTCGAGACAATCATGCTTTGTAGGATATTGGCGATGGATGTTTGTTTGGTACCAAGAAAAGTTTTGGATTTAATTTGGCCATGATACTTATTCTCTACTGTGTTTAAAAGTGTGTTCGTTCAATCCCTTTTCCCGATTCGTGATTGATACATAATTCGCAATTAGCCAGGAGCTTGTGTTCAATTATTGTCCTTGTGATGCTATAATCTTACTCAAATGCCCCAGCCCGGGAGCTACTGAATTGAGCTTTGAACGTCTAATGATGTTTCCACAGAGAGCGTTATTAGTGTCTTTTCCTTGCTCGTTTGTGATTCAGAGCTTGAGGCTCCTCATGAGACTGATTCAGTCTGTCACTGGTTTAGTATTGTCAACCTTCACCCATCGATGACGATCAATGTTGCTGATGCTGTGTTTCTGACTATGCTTTGGTTTATATTGTTACGCCTCCACAAGTAAAGCGCAGCCGGCGTGAATGGTGCACGTTTTGCATACAAGTATTGTATACAATACATATACACGAGCGCCGCGGGGTTGCTTCATTAGTCCCGTCTTTATTAAGGTCAGTACTCAAATTAAAAATGTAGATCGAAATCATACTCCAAAGATACATGATCATATTTCGATGCTTGATTATGTACAAAGGTGACCCCAAAATATCAATTTAGAAATTTTGGTAGATGACCACCAAAGCTTGGTCTTGGTACAACGTTCACACTTGACATGTGCATACGCATAGATTATGAAGACTTTGTTGAATTTGAGTAATTGCCCATATTGTACGTTTGTATGGCATTCCCTCATGTAATTGTTTTGACTTGGATTATGAAGGAGTTGATCGTCTTCCCGTAGGCGATATATTTATAGTTTCTCCTCCCAAGTTACCGATGTTTAGTGAGTTTTATGAGCGTCATTAGTTATATAAAGAGTTGCTAAAAGAGGAAGACACAACTTGATATGATTGATATTGGGTGGGAAAGATATGAGAAATTTCAGCTCGTTGAAGTGAATGGGTCGACTAAGGTTAGTATGATCATTTCAAAGGGGTGGGTTAGTGATGTGATCATTAGCATGAAATTGAGGCATTTTACGAATGCATCTTTGACGCGGTACAAGACTAAAGCAAACAGTACTTGTTAGTTCTAGATATAATAGATACTTTCTTTATCGAATCATAAGCTATTTGAAATCGACCTACTCAAAATTTAGTTAATACCTCACTTTCACAATCGTATTCAATCTTTAAATCTATTTATAACCATGTCAATATCTATAAGCCTTGACTTCAATGCAGCATTAACTTATCACCTTCATTAAGGATCAACATAACTTATCAATTAGTCCCTAATACAGTAATACCCCTTGTTAATCATAGAGAAAGGGGATCAACTAGTACAAACCCACATAATTAATCACCACTTAAAAAATAACCCATTAATTAAAGTCCAAAGAAGGAACAAAAACCGACCCCACTCCTCCGCCATAGCCATCCTCTCTCCACTAGTCCACCACTACACTACAACATGCATCAATACTTAAACAATACTCACATTACACTACACATTTTTATTGATACAATCATACATAAATAAATCACGACTTTAGAAATTTCGCTCCGACTTAATCTAGATCCAACCCATATTGCACACCAATTATCAGTTGAATCATCTCTTTTGCATACATGAGTGCTCCTAGTAGAGTCCTAGGGCGTGAACTCGAGATCTTCACAAGCGGAATCAAACCGTCTACCACCTCGTTTAGTAACAGCCTCTTCACGAGCAAAATCAAACCGATTACCACCTTTATTTATTCTTCTTAGTACATACATGCATTAATATATAGTATTAATCGTTAGAATCCATGCATATATACATCACACACATATTACACACTTTACACTCTAAAATAAAACTTTCCCCACTTTTTTTTTTTTACCTCTTCTTCGTCCCACATTCTCCAACTCCAAAACTACGTCGTTCTTGTCGGTCGTCTATCCTTCACAGAACTCCACCATTCTCTCTCTCTCTCTCCTCTGCACTTCTTCTTCCTTCTTCAACAAGCTGCTCCTTTCTTTCTCCCTCCCTCCTTCTCTGTATGTTTTTCCGTGTCAAATAATTTCATGAATGATTACAAGATCCGTACACCACCCACCAAAATTACCCTTTTACCCCCCAGATCTTTAACAACAACAACAATCATTTCATAATTTTCCCACGAAAATTTCCCCCAAATTAGAGGACCCCCCAATTTGTTTGATTTTAATCAAAATTAGGGTTCTTAAGAATGGATAAAATGAATAAGAATCCGACCCGTTTCTTCACGATCGGGTTGGTAACAGCGTGGTATTCATCAAACATTGGGGTTTTATTGTTAAACAAGTATTTGTTGAGTAATTACGGGTTCAAGTACCCGATTTTCTTAACAATGTGTCATATGACAGCGTGTTCGTTACTCAGCTACATTGCTATAGCTTGGATGAAGATGGTGCCAATGCAAACTATAAGATCTCGGGTCCAATTTTTCAAGATCGCTGCTCTTAGCTTGATTTTCTGTGCTTCTGTTGTTAGTGGGAATATATCGTTGAAGTATTTGCCTGTGTCTTTTAATCAAGCTATTGGTGCAACGACGCCGTTTTTTACCGCCGTTTTCGCTTATATTATGACTTTGAAGAGGGAGGCTTGGCTTGTTTATGGCACCCTTATTCCTGTTGTTACTGGTGTTGTTATTGCCAGTGGGGTAATTTTCATTAAACTTTAATCTTAATTTTATGTAATTTTGATGTGTTTTTGTGGTAATTTTGGGTTGTATTGGTTGAATTTTGATTTTTTGAAGTTGGGTTTTTTATGATTGTGGAAATTGTGCAATGTGGGTGTGGAAAGGTGAGGGCTTTTTGGTGGGTTAATATGGTTTGATTTGAGATTGGATAGATTTGGGGGGAAATTTTTTGGGTTGACTTGTGAAATGTGGTTAGGAATTATGTTTGTAACTTTGTTTATGTTGTGTGGATTTTCGAGAATGGTAAAAGCCGGTTATTTGTGGGAATTGGGATTGTTTAGATTGTTAAGAAAGGTGTGGTAAATGGGAAATGTGGTGTTGAAAGATGGTGTAGTTAGATTGTCCAAATTTGGAGGGAATGGAGATTGTAGAAGACTAGATGGGTGAGATTTGATGTTGCGTGATTGTGAATTGTGAGTTTGGAATTCGGTTTGAGAAGGTTACTCGGGTTTAGGTTGTGATGTGAACTTTTGAGGAATGTATAGAAAGTTGTGTGCATATTTGGTTTGGGTGAGATTTAGCTTAGTTTGTCTCGAGATTTCATGGCATTTCTTAGGATAGGGGATTAGGGGTGCAAGCTATGGAAACGTGCAAGTTTATGACTGGTCTTGCCTTGTGTCGAGTAGTGTCGTACCCCCGTCATCTTACTTGTGAAGGTTGGAGAGAAATACGAGGTCTTTGAAATTATTTTGTGTGAGTTGCCGTATTGCCATATTTTGTAGCCTTGCCCTGAGATTGAAAGGATGCTCTGTACTGCAGCAATGAATCAGCTGAGAGATTGGTAGTATACTTTGACTTTTAGGTGATGATGGTTTGAGAAGAGTTTGTTACAAGTGGTTTGGATGTGTGGATGTAAACTGTATTGTGATTGTTAAATTTCGATTTGCAGTTGTGGGTTTTGATTTTCGATTAAACATGTGTATTCTGTCAACTTATCATCTTTGGCACTTCATTGTTGCAGGGTGAACCCAGTTTCCACCTTTTCGGATTCATAATGTGTATAGGTGCCACAGCAGCCAGGGCTTTGAAATCAGTGCTTCAGGGGATCTTGCTATCTTCTGAAGGGTAATAAGGATTTCTGATACCATTTTTGAAGTTTTATGTCATCTTTAGTTTGATTGGTGTGGCATTTCTTTGCTCCACTTCAATAATTTGGACCTTGTAATTGTGCAGTGAAAAGCTAAATTCCATGAATCTTCTGCTTTACATGGCACCGATAGCTGTTGTTTTCCTCCTTCCGGCAACACTCTTCATGGAAGAAAATGTGGTTGGTATTACTCTGGCACTTGCCCGGGATGACATCAAGATTGTGTGGTATCTGATCTTCAATTCTGCACTGGCTTACTTTGTGAATCTGACCAATTTCCTGGTTACCAAACACACAAGTGCTTTGACTCTCCAGGTATGTGAATGGAGTCTTAGCTTGTATTTACCTTCTCTTTGGTACTATATTGATTGGGATTTCAAATCTGCAAAAACCATTATAATTGTTCTCTTTAGTCCTTGGCACTTCATTGTATTTGTCAATGAGTAAGCTGTTAAATGTTATTGTATCCTGTATGTGTTGATATATCAATGTACATGCTCAAAACTTAATCTTGAAAACTTGAAATGTTAGAAAAAGTTTGTGGCGAAGCTCTGAACCAATATTAGTATAGTCTCCTCTTTCCTCTTCCCAAAAGCCCTGGATATTTCGAGTCATGGTATCCATGGATGCTAATTTTGTGTTACCCTTTCGTTTATTTTGATTTTATAGTTGTAGAATCGGTTTTTGACTTATTTGACACTAGGGGTGTTACAGCATGCGTGTTTTGAAGCCCTTTCACAAACACCCCAGAATTTATGGAAAGTATCAAGGTTGATTTTATATTAAACTTTAGAGGTGTTAAGGCATGTGGAGGGTTTTGGCTAGATTGTAATTTTGTGTGTAATCAATTAATCATTTGAGTGTGATGATGGGTGTCATCCTTCAATGCGTCTGTGGTTAATATTCATATTCCTGAACAATTAGAATCCACTTTATAATTATATAGTATTAGATAAAGTTTCAAGTAATCTTTTCTGAAAGACTGTAGTTTTAAATCTGCCCTTCACTTTACTACTACGTTATGTAATGATGTTGGGCCATATATTTGTCGATAATGTTACTTTTGGTAAATGCTAACCTAAACGGTATATGTTACAAGCCTACAATGATACTTGAAGCAGTTGCTGACCATGTTTTTTTTTATTAATTCATATGTCATGACTCATGAAATGAAGGGATAGCGTGACCCTTAAAATTTTAAGCAATTGGCTAACATGAAAGTTAGAAGTTGACAATTGTTGGATGTGGTCGCAGTAGCCTTCTAGGTTGATTTGTTGAAAGTGGTTAGAATATTAGAGAGCTAAAGAAACCGCCTTATAGTTAATGCTGATAACCAGTCAAAGGCTCAAACCTGCATTCTTCTTCTTCTTCTTCTTTTTTTTTTTTTTTTTTTTCCAACTCATTTAGAAAGAATGAGAACTTGCTTTTGGACCTACTTTGTTGTACTATGGACATGAGCCTAACCACTGACTTCAACTTTATTAAGATAAAAATTCAAGTGGTATTTGTTTGACCCTTTTTTTTTTGTTGTTGTTGTTGTGAGTCATTTTGCTTGTTTTTGCTCATTGGTTTACACTCGTTGAACATATCAAATGGGACAACTCCAATGACCTTGGTAACCCGATGATTGCTCGTCAAATATGCAATGTCTTTTGTCAAGCTTCCTAATTTATCCTTGATATGGTTTATGGTTGTCAATCTGCTTTGTATTTAGCTAGAGGTGTTTGCACGTCATATGCTACTCACATCAATTTACCCCAATGTTTGACGTCTACTGTTACTTCTATCAGTGTCTTTCGTTACTTACCTATTTGTTCACATTCCAGGTGCTGGGAAACGCAAAGGGTGCAGTAGCAGTTGTAGTCTCAATTTTGATCTTTAAGAATCCTGTCTCTGTTACTGGGATGCTTGGTTATGCTCTCACCGTCTTTGGGGTCATCCTCTATAGTGAAGCCAAGAAGAGAAGCAAATAACACGATCAAAGGGAAGAGGTAGGAAACAATTTTTCTTTTACTTTTGCGACCTGTGAGGAAGATCATCGACTTGAACAGAGCAAAGGGTTGATAATGCACATGAAATCGGTGCCATATGTTGTCCAACTACTCTCTCTGATTCTCCCCTTGAAGCTTTGGGGATGGGTTTTTGCATGTATCGGCAACACCAGCAATGAGTTACAATGTAGGAAATTTAAAAGAAAAACAATAAGCACATTCGGTCTCTCTTTATTCTTCGTAGATGAGTTATATTTGGGAAAATATTTGTATTCTTTAGCGAAAAAAGTTGTAGATTTTCTTCTCCTATACACTTGTTCTTTCAACAGCTCAAAAATGAGTAACCATTGACATATATTGATCAATTAATGGAAGATTTTGCCTTTTGTTCATAACCCTGCATCCTCTTTCCTGATTTAAGCTGATATTTTTGAGATTCAGAATAATTTCAGATGTGTGTAATACGACTGTATAAATCATCTGTTCCTACATAATTCACTTGTCCAGGAAATTTTCAGCATGCCGATATACTTTGCTCACGAGCTATCCAGGTTTATGCTTAATGGCCATTTGAGCCAAATCTTATGTTTTTCTCACATAGCGTATTAACAGCAACCGTATGGGCAGTCCCCATCAGTGCGCTTAGCAGTACTACTTAGCTCGTCGTTTTTCCTTTTGAAGCTCACAATGTTAGAACTCAGAACTATAGGCCAAAGGCAAAGATTGAAGTAAGGTACGAAATTATGAGAATAGACAATGTAGAAACTGAGGAAAACTCATTAAATCTGAGTGCCTGTTTCATGAACCAACTCCCTTCAAAGGTGTTGCTTTGAGCAACGGAAAAGTGAGGGAGCAGTTTGAAGAAAGCCCTAAGTTGCTACTACTACTACTACTACTACTACTACTACTACTACTACTACTACTAAATACCGATTTACATCATTATGGTTTCAGGACCTAATAATAGTTTCAGTGCCAAAATAGCTGTTAGAGTGAAGCCAACAAGCTAGCTAGATCTCAATCAACCAGTATATTCAAGGGACTGTTGCAGACTGAATGTTCAGACATTACGCGACTTCCATGACTTCATCTTCACCCTTTGGTTGTGTTGCAGGCTTTCTTTCCACTTCAGATTCAGTTTCCATCTTATAATCATCCTCCTCAGAGACCATGTCTACGTATTCTGCTTTCACTGGTTTCTTCTCCACCTTAGGCTTCACATCTGCTTCAGACTCGGTTTCCATTTTGACCTGTGATTCCTCTACGATGTCATCTTCAACTCCATTTTCTTCCTTTGTGTCCATAATAGTCAAAGGCACAGCTTCCTCAGCCTCAGCTTCTGGTTTGGCCTGGGTCTCAGCTCGGGTCTCTGCTCTAGTCGTGGTTTCAGGCTGCATGTTGGTCTCTAACTCCTCTTCCTCAATCTTGGGAGCGAGATAGTACCTGATGTGTCCTATCTCAGCAATCTTGTATTCCACAACGACAGGCATATCAGAGGATAAGCTGATGGTCACTTGGCTGGACAGAGAGGTTGCTTTGGTGAATGTAGTAATATACTTCAACGCAAAGGTCAAGACAACCGGTTCCTTCATCTCAACGATGGTGGCATCCTCTGGCTGCAAAATTAAGAACCAGATATCAGAACTGTAAACATCACAAATAGAAAATGCATACACTAATGATAGATATTGAACCTCAATGATGTACAGTTGCTTTACAAGGAAGACTGAGTAACCTTTTAGTAGACAAGAGAAGAAAGAACGAACCTTCTCTGTCGAGGTGTTCTGTCTGCAGGTAATGTTTCCAGATCCAATGTCACCTTTGGTAGAGAAAGTCACACCATCCTTTGATATAGAAATGGTAACTGTAACAAAAAATTGGTTGGTATTACAAATCACAATTTAGTTTCGAAAAGACAGGTCTTAATGACCAATGTCTTAGCAATGTAGAACTCATCAGAGAATACAAAGTTTCACTGTGGAACATCTCACCAGTGTCACCAATTGTGGACAGGCTTGAACATATACTAGAAAACTCAAGTGATGGCATCCTAACAATCGCGTCATATTCAGCTTCTGGAATACCCAAGTGATCACTGTCAATGTCCATCAGCTTCATCTCAAGATCTGATATCTTATCTTGAGCTGCACATCAACCAATACATCAGTCAATAATCAATACCATTCATACACCCAACAGTTTGAGCAAACAAAGCGATCATCACATGAGACACCCGTCATTGACATTGCAATATCAAGATAATAATTGACAACATAAGAAATGTCCAACTTGAAACACACACTTCACCTTGGTCTAATACTAATGGAACAACACAATCGAGAACAATATCCAGACTGGAATACAGTACCAAAGAGACAAACTCGACAACAAACAATGTACACGCCTACATTTGCCATTACTGACTGATTCAGAACTTCAAGGTACTCAAATCAACTGAACAGATTCAGATATGACCTCATTGCAAAATTTCATAACATTTCAAACTGTACTCCCACCAACAAAACCATTCTCACATGTAATTACAACTGAAGAGGGCTTCACCAATTTATTCACCTTGTTTAATCGCGATAGAAATGAAATGACAAAGATCGATAACAACAACAACAATTAAGCCTCAATCCCAAAATGATTTGAGGTCGGCTAACATGAATCGCTATAAACATTTCATCTTCAATCCAATTTACAAATTTCATAGGAAATCCAACTGTTACCATTACATACACAACAACTTCTAAAAACCAATCATACTGCTAATATTGCTACAATTCTCCAAACAAAGAGCTACAAAATCCTTACAAACCCCAACATAATTGAACCACTCAAAACCCTAATTTATTTTATCAAAACCTTGAAATTATAACATGCAATCTCACAACTTTACCCCCAAAATCACTCTTTATATAACAATTTAACAAACAAATGCAATTGTTCAAACCCATCAAAAACCCTAATTCACAAATCTCATAAACCCTAACTACACACAAATCAATCAGCCAACACAAATTAATTAAAAAAAAATTCCCCAAATCATAAAACTTCAATCAATTAAAAAAATAAATCAACCCAATTAAACCCTAATTAAGAACAAAATGCAATAAAATGTAAGAAATTGTAAAAAAGAAAAAGAAGGGGAGATTAATTAACATACAAGGGCTCTCGAACATGAAGGTGACGCAATCAGTGCCATCGTCAGCCTTGATAGTGATGATGTCATTAGGGGAGGCACACTTGAGCATCTTAGCCATATTGGGCACACTCATACCCATGGAAAAGGCTCTGTCGCACCGGAAATGCTCGAACCCTTCCGACCGGAGAAGGAGTGCAACCAGGGCCACGTGGCTCGAATCCATTGCTTGGAGAGAGAATCCTGTCGATGAGCAGTCGAAGTTGGCGTCGGTTACTAGATCTTTAATTGCGTCTATCACCTTCTTCAACAAGTTTCCTTGGACTAGCCTTAGTTCAAACATTTTGAAGAGATTCTTCTTTGAGAAGATTTGATTTCTGAGAAAGAATGAATGGGTGAATGATTGAGGAGAGAGAGAGAGAGAGAGAGTGGTGGAAATGGGGAGGTTTTCTGGGGTTTTTGGCGCGGGTTTTATGAGGGTTTGGGGGTGGAAATGGCGGGAAAGAAGGTTAATTTACCCGCCAAAATTGTGTTGGTGTTTTTGAAGGAGGGAGTAGGGACGGCGTCGTATTTGGCAAAACCATGTATTCGGGCTCTTGATTCGGCCCATACAGATCTACCACTAGGCTTAGTAAGTTAGTAGCGTATTATGTTATCGGGTTTTCTGACGTGGACCCAAATGACACATGTTAAAAGTCTATTTGTTTCCTTAAATCAGTTAGATTCTCACCTATTCTTGTATCTGAGTTCATATATCAAACACTTGTCAAAGGAGTTGATTGTTAGTTTGTTACTTATAAAATAGGAGTATCATTTATTAAATAGTCAAACGATTTACATCTTCAATAATAAATGGTTAAGCAATTTTTAATTATGGATGTCGTAGTGAGGTGACTTTGGAAGTTCCGTATTATGTACTTCTAAGTACGACAGTCTTATTGATTGATTGGATATAAGAACAAGTACGTGTGGTAGATTGGTAGATTTGAGTGACGTTACAAGGAAATAATCTATACTTGCTTGTGTATAGATTAGAGTAGATGGACGACGAGGGTGACATAGAACTTGGTTTTTGGAACCTTTTGGTCTCGATTTTGGCTTTGCGAATGAAATGAAATGGTCTCAACTCTCAAGTAAGATTTTAGGTGACCAAGATACATTCTTGTAGAGGTCCCCGACAACTTGGGATCGAATATATAACATCGACCCCTGAATGGCTCGAGCGTGACTTTTAACCTTCATATCCGGCGAACCGAGTCCCTTACCGGGTCACTTCATGACTACCCTTTGTCCGAACCGGGGGTTCAGTACCTTCGAGATGAAAACATTACAAAAATTCCAACTGGGTTTAACATCTGTGTGATCAGAAAGAGGGCTGAGTCAGTTAGACGTTGTCAAAATGTCTGATTTTCCCGCGTGTTTCAGGTAATTCTCTCTTCAATACCAACCACCTCTGAATTTTTCCCCTCAATTTACATCTTATATATATATATATATTCAATTAATCCGTCAATTTTAAGCAGAAAATTGTACTAAATGTTTTCCAATTGATAATTCTGGGTTATTTAATTCGTCAATTTGACATTAGGGTTATGATTTATGAAATTAAAGCTAATTTGACTTTACTTTGTTAATCAAAATTAAACCCTGTTGTTGAATTGAATATATCTAGAAAAGGGTATTGACAAAGTCAGATCTTTTCATTCAAAATTTTGTTATTCTTGCAAAGTGGTTGGATTCAGAAAACGTCATGTTCAAGTTACATCACTGATTCATTATGTTTTTTTTTTTACTACTAGTTAGAGGTGTGAAAGACTCAGTCAGTTAGTTGATGTTTTATGGTTTCTTTTGTTGATCTTGAATATTGTATGAAATAACCATATATAGTTCAGAACAAGTAAATAAATAAAACAAATCACAGAAAAAATTAGCAAAAAAGTTGTGTTATTACTTATTAGTTATGAAAGCAAGCAACTTTGTTTGTCTCTTGCTTATATTCTCAATTAGCTGGGGTGTTGTGGTTGGAATTACTGATTCTGCTGATTGTAAGTTGCTTCTTCTCATTTATCGCGTTTATTTGTCCGTACTTATTTGAACCTTTTGTTCCTAAGTGAGGATTGTAAGTTGTAACTGCACTATTGTGAGGTGACGGCCCTGACGGGTATTGTGTATGATATCGTGCTATGAGCATATCGTGGTCCAGCAGTCTGTCGGGTTTTAGATGTTGGAAGGTTGGTGATTAAGAATTCCTAATCAGCTTGGAATGGAAGAGATACCCTTTATAGGCTATGTGTATGTCATGTCCCTTGGAAAGAGTTGCTCATGAGCTAAGTTTATAGATACGTGGAAAATATGTTAGAAAGTTCAAGGCTCTCCTGAACTTTGATTGTCTGATAAGAATTTCTGTCACATCATTTCACGACACTCGTATATCTAGCTTCAACTTTGGCTAAGGTAGCGGGTGATTTCAAGCGACACCAAGAACTTCCTTTTTTTTTTTTTTTTTTTTTTTGAGGTGAGGTATACAAAGTACTTTGCTCCAAATCAAATGGAAATACTTGAGATCTTAAAATTTGTATTTAATATCTAAGTACTTTAACTATGGTTTGATGAGAGTGTAAAACTTGTTTTGTGTTACATTTGCCCTCTATGGAGTAGGCTGGAATCATTCTAATTGAGCATTTATCTTGACAATTCATCTAGTGGCTGCATTGAGGTCTCTCAAGAAACAATGGCACAACACACCGCCGAACTGGGTCAAACATGATCCTTGTGGTCGTAAGTGGGAGGGAATTTACTGCAATGGATCTCGGGTGACTGACATGTGAGTCAATAATCCGGCTTCTTGTTGAAAACCAGCAATCATCTTTATCCAGTCTGTTGCTTAATAGTTACAGTATCCTCTCTCATGAATCCTTGATTATTAAACATGCAGCATATTGCCTGGGACAAATTTAGCAGGTCCAATGCCCGAGGACATCTCATCATTATCTGAGCTGCAGAATTTGTACGTTTCTAACAACCTAGTTCACTAATCTCAAGTTCTCTCTTACTTGTTTTCCCCCACGGTTAGTAGCTAATGAAGGACTATTGAAGGTATGTCATCCATTCCGAAATGTGACCATTTCCATGGAAAAGAGACAACCTGATGTGATTAATTCAACAAGCTCTTGAGAATGGATCCACAAAAGGAAAAATTCTTTTAATCATGAGTTTTTGAATCGTCACAAGAAATAGAAAAGTGAAGCTGATGTAACTTCAAATGTCAAGGTTTCGAAATAGTATTTTATAAAAATTGGTTAAATAGTGCCGGGGAATAGAGGTGCCTGTCGCCTCCTGTTCTCGCTACTAGCACAGAAGATTACTGAAAATGTGTTTTATTTTTAATTTGATTCTTTATTAGTAGATATGCCAACGATAAGAAATCTGAGTGCATATAAAACGTCAATCCTATCTATTAAAAACCGGAAACTTTGTCTACCTCCCTTGTTACTAAGAGTGTCAGTCGTAAAGTTGGATACTGTTGCAGCTAACTTCTAATTGGAACAGAGAACTTCATTTTGCATATCTATATACTGATAGATAAACAGCATCCTATTCTCGTTGGACTTGTTACTACTGCCACTCCCCACCCTTGTACATATGTTTGATGCATGCTTTGGATATATAGGGATCTGTCAAACAACAGAGGTCTGATGGGCCGTCTTCCAACAAATATCGGAAGTTTGAAGAATTTAGTAAGTCTGTAAGAATTCCATCCTTCCATCTCTATGAAATATTTCCTGTCCCTTCATCTTTTATTTCCGTGTGATTGATCTCACTGTCTTCTCTTCTTTCAGTGTTCTCGTTGGTTGTAATTTCTCTGGTCCAATTCCAGATTCTATAGGACATCTCGAGAAATTGTCCAACTTGTAAGGATCTTCCTCATTTTTCTAAGTTAAATTTCCTGTCATAAAGAATTTTGGCTTATTTTCATTTGGCAAAAACTCAATGCAAAAGAATATTTGACCTTTTGCAATGCTGGTCTAACTTCATAAGTCATTTCAAGCATCAAGTAAACTGTCTAGGTTTTGATCAATAAAGCATTGCTAATCTCTTTCCTTTTTGAATCTGATCAAACTGTTGTTTCAGGTTTCTCAATTCAAATCACTTCACTGGACCCATACCTCATTCTGTTGGCAATCTTTCAAATCTCGTCTGGCTTGATCTGAGTGACAACCAGTTGGATGGCACATTGCCAGTTTCCAATGAGACAACACCCGGCCTGGATATGCTGCTTAATGCCCATCACTTGTAAGCTATCTTTGCTCCGGAGTCCAATTTTGCTATGATCCTTGTTCTCACTGTTGCACATATATTTAACACCGCTGTTCTTGCAGTCATTTTGGACAAAATAAGCTCTCTGGTGAAATACCACTCGGGCTTTTCAGCTCACGGATGACTCTGTTGCATGTGTAAGTTCTTTAAACAGTGGTTAGCCTAGACGATAAGTATCTGAAAATTTATTCATCAGATGAAAATCGATCACTTTTCAGTTTTCAATTTTGGTATAGAGAAGACCACTAAAAGATGTGTTTGCTGGCCCATACATAATATTTCATAATCCTCCAAGTTCTTAAAAATTTAAGTGAGTGAAACTTAGAAGGGTTCGAGGGCTCTTCACTGGAAATGAAAACCTGATTGACTGATTCAGTAGCAGTGTCAAGATTCTTGCAGTTAATATGCTATTCTGCCTTTCTTTTTCCCCTTTAACAAAATGCTGCTCCTATATGCTGTATATGTCAAAGGTGAATTAATTGGCTTCTAAGTCTATAACCTGGAAGATGCTTTCGAGAAGCTAGGTTTCGAAATAATAGTTTGCTTTTATGAATACAACAGCATCTTAAATGATAACGAGCTGAAAGGAAGTATCCCAGACACATTAGGACTTGTCCAGACTTTGAAGGTCATGTAAGTATGTCTGCCACTTTACGTTTCTTTTGATTATCTAAGTTTTTTTTGCCCGCAAAGCCAGTCTTCACGTCTGAGGTAAATTACCCCCTCTATGTTCTTTTTGTTTAGTCGTTTGGACAGGAACAAATTTACAGGGACTGTGCCCAAAAGTCTGAACCTGCTGACGAGAATGACTGAACTGTAAGTAATAAACAAACAATTCCAAAACCAGCCATTGTGCATGTTTTATGACTTACATGTCCGTTGATTCCTTTTTGGTACTGTTTTCCCAAACACTTACTTCAATTAATCTTATCCAGCTACTTGGCAAACAACGACTTGAGTGCTCCGATCCCCGATCTTAGTGGAATGAATCTTCTTACCTATATGTGAGTATATGCAATGTTCAGTTTGTAATTAGCATATGTAACGTCTGACATGTCTATTGCAATCCATTTATGTAGCAGTGCGCATGTGTATCTAATCTAATCTACTACTCCGTATTTTGTTTCAAATCTGTTTAGTCATTCAATGTGCTCATCCGCTATGTTTTGCAGAGACTTGAGTAATAATACTTTCACCGCATCAGATGTTCCTCAGTGGTTCGTGACTTTGACAAACTTGACTACATTGTATGTTTCTTCATCTTTGTATCCACTTATTTTCTACCACAGTTTCATATAGAACAGCACTGTGAAAAGATACTAAGTTTGCTGGGATAAAAATCATGCAATAGACGCTTTCTTGGGGGTTGCAGAAGATAGATCAGATGAAGGTAGAAGATACATAAATGTAAAACAAAGAAAGTATAATTTGTTTCCCTGTGCTTTTTTTTTTTACCAACAATTGGCGATTGTTTTTCTCGAAAGGCAGAGTAACCATCTTTGTGTCATGAATCATTGAACAATTCGAGTGGAACTCGAATGTGCTTAGAGACTCATTTAGTTTTACTTAAAGATTCTGCTTTAGGAAGTGTTTACTCTTGACTCTTAGAAGCTGGGACACGCTTCTTCTACATTCTTCGGATCTTTTTATTTTATTCTATAATGTATTGAGCTCTGAGCTGTGAGTCCCTGCTCTGTGCAGGCATGATTTTTGGATCATCATTTCTTCTTCATTCTCCCCTTTGCCACTAATTCATTGTTCATAAATGTTCAGAAGGATGGAAAATACTGGACTAAGAGGGAATCTACCTACGGGACTGTTCAGCTTACCTCAATTGCAAACTGTGTATGCATTCTCACTTACTCTTTTTTTTCTTCTTCTTCTTCTCCTTCTCTTAATCACTTGTATATAAAGGTGCTGCTTCTATAGAAAAACTGATATGAGAGATAGATTCTATAGAAAACTGATATGAGAGATAGATTCTGTAGAAAAAATGAGTATGCCTCTACAATTTCCATGAGCTATGAACCAGTAAATGATTGTTGTTAATGGCAGGGAATTACAGCGACTCTTTTATGTTACTACCTTGCGTAATATGAATGGCTAGAAAAAGTACTTGGATTTGATACTCAAAAGCTAATTAACTCTTTTATAGAAGGTTCTCCAAAAAAATTCTAGTTAGAGAGCTCACATTTTTTTTTCCACGTTAGTTCTTCTAATTGTTGTTTAACCTTTTATTTTTATACTTTCTGTCCCAATGAACAAACTCTGTCCTATGACTTCCCCCTTTTCCCCCTCTCTTTTACATATTTCTAAGTATATGTGCTGTGAGATGTGCCCTTATGCCCCATGCATTTCGGACAATAGGCTACTGCTAAACAACCAGCTTAATGGAACCGTGGATATTCCTACGAACTTCAGCAGCGGTCTGCGATTTATAGATTTGCGAAATAACTCTTTGAGTGACTTCCATGGAGGAGCATATAAGAACAGCGTTCTGTAAGCAAATTTTATCCTTACCCTTATTGGTATTTAAACTTATAAACGAGCTCTATTTCCATTTGTCCCCATAATGAGTTGAGTAATGTAATATTTTTCTGCAGACTTGATGACAATCCTTTCTGTCAAAAGCCTGAAGCAGTAGGAATTTGCAAGGCTGTCCAACCTCCAAACCTCTCAGACTTCACTTCGCTACAAAATTGTGCCCCTCTATCTTGCTTTTCAGATTCAACACTTGGATCTGACTGCAAACGTCCATACCTGGGTAGCCTAGCATTCAGATCATTCAACTTTTCTGATCTGACGAATATACTCTACTACAGCTTCTTAACTGATTCTTTGCAACCTCGTCTAGGAGCACTCAAAGTGCCAGTAGACAAAGTGTGTTTAGTTAGCTCAACTATAGACCCAAATGGTTATCTTGTATTGAACATTTCATTTTTCCCACCTGATGGTGCCTTCTTTAACCGCACGGGAGTATCTTCAATCGGCAATGTCCTCAATAACCATGCTGTCAGTTTGCCATATGGACCTTATTACTTCACTGATTTGACTTATCCTTCTTTCCCAGGTGATCACTTTAATAGATGAGGTTCTCTGTTTAATTTCTGTTTTTGCAAGGTGTGTTTGGCTTACCATGACTTATTGTTAATGCAATGCAGGGCCGAGTAATAACAAAGGCCTTATAATTGGCGTAAGTATAAGCTCCTTTGTGCTTGTGCTGCTTACAATTTCTGCTGGAGTTTATGCCCATCGTCAAAGGCAGATAGTTAAAAGAGCAATTCAATCAAACAATCCTTTCTGTATGATCTTCTCCAATAATACGCTAATCCTACTAGTTGAGGTTGCTCTAAGATATATTAACAGTTTATTTATTCTGTGTTCTGTCTATGTGAATGCAGCATCCTGGAGTGAAGGTAAAGTGCCCCAGTTGAAGGGAACCAGGTGGTTCTCATTTGAAGACGTTAAGCTGAGCACCAATAGTTTTTCACATGGCAGCGAGATTGGAGTTGGGGGTTATGGAATGGTAAGTGTCAACTTATAAGTCCTAGAATACCTTTGATATGGCTGTAGGTTTGCTAATCACTTCTCCTAACCACATGTTTATTTTCTTTGTAAAGGAAACTTATCAGTTCTAGTGTTCTAATCATATACCCTTGTTTGTTAGGATTTCATTGATTTTGTCTGGGAGCCCTTTTAACGTTGATTTGGTGAACCATTTGATTATTGGATAGGTCTACAAAGGAAAACTTGAAAAGGGACAACTGGTCGCAATCAAAAGAGCCAAACAAGGATCAATGCAGGGAGCAAGTGAGTTTAAAAGTGAGATTGAGCTCTTATCTAGGGTTCATCACAAGAATGTCGTCAATCTAGTTGGCTTCTGCTATGATAAAGGGGAACAAATGCTCGTTTATGAGTTCGTTCCAAATGGGAACCTAAGGGAAGCTCTTTCAGGTACTTCCTTGTCACATACGACAAAGTTGAGCTACATAATGTTTAATTTATCCAAGTCTTGGCTAGAGTCGTGTTTTGTGTTACATGAGTTGAGTTATTTACTGGTGTGCCGTTTCAGGAAAATCTGGAGTTGAATTGAATTGGACCCGGAGATTAAAGATAGCCCTTGGTGCAGCTAGAGGTCTGGCGTATCTGCATGAGCTTGCTGACCCACCCATTATACACAGAGACGTAAAATCAGACAATATACTGCTGGATGATAATTTAAATGCAAAAGTAGCAGATTTTGGGCTCTCCAAGCTGTTAAATGACAAGGATGTTATCACTACCCAAGTAAAGGGAACGCTGGTATGCTCACTGATGCCCTGATTTCTTTCTTTATAGTAAGCATAAAATGGAGTATTTCTCCAACTGTCTCTTGTTATGATAGGTTTACAAAGGACAGTGGGACTTTGTGAGGCATTGGAAGCCTTGTGATTTTCGCTTCCACCATCTTAGTTTTCCGAATTAAGCCAATAGCAGATGGGCAGAGTGACTGACAGCCTGAGCCTCTATGGTGAAGGGGTTGTGCATAGTTCTAGTTTCTTAGATTCTTGCAGATGATGTTTCTGACTATATCTGTTAGGTGAGTGAAATTCTGTTAAATCTGCTGCAGGGTTACTTGGATCCAGAATACTACATGACGCAACAGGTGACGGAGAAGAGTGACGTCTATAGTTTTGGAGTCGTGATGTTGGAGCTAGTAACAGGAAGAAGAGCAATACAAAAAAACAATTACATTGTAAAAGAGGTCAGGGATACAATGAAGGAGAACGGGGATATCTACATGCTCGTGGATCCTGCTATCCGGTCTGTCACATCGACTGGTCTGGAAGATTTCGTGGAGCTAGCAATGATGTGTCTTCAAGACTCGGGAGAAGAGCGACCATCAATGGGTGAAGTGGTCAAAGAAATAGAGGATATCCTTCAGGCAATTAATATGAGTTTCAGTGTTGATTCTACTACTGCTTCAGCTACTTACGAAGGAGCAAGAGACGTTGATCTTTACAGCCACAGCGGCATCTACGATGTTGGAGGGAGTAAACCGTTACTCAGATGATCACTGTAACATAGTATACTAATCCATCTAGTATAGAGACTTCCCCGAGAGATGGGGTTAAATATACGAACGAAAAACCGTGGTGCTTAGCTATGTCTTGATAGTAGGTGTACAGGGAATTGAACATTTTTTCTTTCTTATTAAGCTTCATACTTTGTAATTACTGTACAAACTCAAAGTAAGACTGTTAGACCCCATGTAATGGATGAGATTGAAAGTGATTTGAGGAACTTTGGTTAGTGTCTGAAAACACTGATGGTACCGATAATACCAATAATGAAGTATCGTCCTTTTCGAAAGCTTTGTGCTGCGAAGTCCACACTAAATCGTAATTGTGTAAAGCAGAAGCTAAGCATGCATCTTGAAGTTGTTGAAAGTCGACATAAACACATTAAGCTTCAATTTCTTACAATACTAAGGGCATAATTTTCCTCCTCAAGTTCAGTTTTCGAATTTGCAATACACAACGAAGAAGCAACACCAGAGTAAAAAATGAAAATACAATGATAAATAAGAACCAGCTTGGTCTTTTTCCTGTCAACAAGAATCACGCACGGGGTGAAAGGTCAATGCTCTCGGAATAATCCGACATGAATAATAAGATGCTCAAGCTTCTGAAACAGGAGCAGGAGCAGCAGCTTCGGTAGCTGCAACAGCTTCCACAAGAGGGGAAGCTGCTCGCCTCATGGACGCAGATTTCATAATGTGGGCATAACTGCCCTTTTCCCTGAAAAGCTGGGAGAAATGATGTTTGCAGTACAGGACTCCATCAAGGGCAGCGTAGTTTGAGGGTGTGATCGAGCAGCCACCATGGACGCATTTAAAGCAAGACTTGTGATAGAACTGGTTTTCAACTGTGACCTGAATGACATTTGCATACAGAATTAAAGTTTAGGTGGACAAGTAGATCTAGCTTGAAGCAAAGAAGACATCACTATCCAGCTATTAGCTAACTTGCACAGTGTTTTCCTATTTGTGATCTAGAGCGAATGACAATGCAAACAAGGTGGATTTACAACTACGAGTGTCTTAAAAACATGAATCAAGCAGCAGGTTTGGTGTTAGAGAAGGTTAGTCGAGCATTGAAGTTATGCCTGAGTGGTAACTCATCACAAATGGGGTTCAAACTTAGAAGAAACAGCCACAATGAAGATCAAGGAAGACAACAAGAGCAATGCCACTTACAAGCACTGAAGCATCCTACACTCTCTTCGAAAGTTTTCACATTCCAAAACTAAAACATTGGGTTTTTATTAAAGTGGTTTATACTAGAGGCAAGTCAATATCAAGGGGACACTTCAAATATCTACAGCCTCAAGTATAAGAGAAAACAATAGTCATGGGTGGTGGGGTGGGGGAGGGCGATGCCAAATGCTAAAATCCTGAAACAATAATGTCAAGGTAAGGAGATGCAAGTACAATACCTTCTCGATGGGATACACAGTTTTGGAACAAGTTAAGCATTTTTCCTGAGTCCCAGAAAACATGCGAGCAGCTTTGCTTGGCGATCTTGTCTGAGACCAAAGTGCAAAATTGCGGTATTATTAGACTGATAAACAGGTTTGACTACATCGTTTCGAGGAGGCATAATATAGTGAATTAGTGATAAGAATTTTACCAGCTCGGGCTTGAAGTCCGGTGACTTCTCAGCCAGCCTTGTAGCTGTTGGAAACAATGTATAGTTCAGTTAAATGAAACAACTTAAAGAATCTTAAACAACTCAAAACCAGGTCTAAGGATGTGAATTTGAAGAGGTAAATACGTGATTGAAAGTTCTTGTTAAAGTTTCCCGTCTCTTTGAACAATTGCTCAAAATGAGGCTTGCAGTACAGAACGCCTTCCATGGAAGAATAACTGTGCAGCTGCAAACAAGAAGACAGATACATTAGACAACTTAGTTGCTGCCTGAACCAATGTACACAAACCCAAATATCAGCACGTCGTAAGACCCTATTCATTTTCAAGAGTTTTAAAATCCAACTATCGATTTATTTACTTTGGCAGCTTTGCATAATGTGCATTATAATTTTATCTATTTCTCATATATAATTGAACCAGTTGAGTTGAACCATCTCCCATCTCTGCTAACCAAAGAGAAGGCAAAACTTCATAGTACATCACAGAGCCACTACGCATACCTAACTACCGGGTCCAGAGAGTTTAGCTCGTCATCAAAACTCCAAAATCCGGATCACTAAATAAAGGTCTGAATCGTGCTAAACAGCTACAATGTTACGGAGCATCAAATGAAATCAAATTTCACAACTCTGACCATCATACACTTTGCAATACCACCACAACATAGAATTATGGACAAATATACAAAGTACAAACATAACCTATTTTCGAGATGGAATTACGCCATTTGACCATTTCTATTATTAGCCATAATCGACATAGAATCAGATCAAACTAACATACACAGAATGCAGAACAAACCAAACAAATCCAACAAAGCAAAAAAGCATGACATTTCAAACAATTCGACTTTAATTCTTCTCATTTGCACACTGACTATCTTTGACTATTCAATCAAACACTCATAAAACTCCAATTACAGTAAACAAACCCACATTCTCCACATACATAATGCATCAAACTTTATCTTATAATAAAATCAGAATCATATCATAAGAATCGTATAAATTACAAGAAATTAAACCTGAAGGCGACTTTTGCAGTGATGGCATTTGAAGCAAGCTTTGTGATAAGCAGTACCATCAGCTGACAGCTGATCCATCACATACACAGTCTTATCACAAGCCTTGCATTTCTGCTGAGTTCCTGTAAACGACATCGTTTCCCACCTCTCTCTTCTCAATCAATCAGATCTAAAACAATCCAATTACCCCTTTTCCCCCTCTTTCTCTCACACCTCCCAACCCACCTCTCTCCAAAGACCCACTTTCTCTCTCCTCCAAATACAAAACTTCGTCTTCAAGCTTCGATCTGACACAAAATCACAAGAAAAAAAAACCAGTCAAAATTATAATCCAAACAATCAAAACTTCTAAAATGAGCATAAAAACACATAAAGTTTCAATCTTTTTGATGAAAAACATGAAAAGATCCAATCTTTTCATCTGGGTCAGTCCAAATTATACTCCCAACAATCAGAACTTCAATAATGAGCATAAAAATCATATAAAGTTTCAATCTTTTTTACAAAATGAGCATCCAAATCACATAAAGTTTCAATCTTTTCATCTGGGTCAGTCCAAAATTTGCATAAACTCTACTACAACAATCAGAACATCAAAAATGAGCATCAAAATCACACAAAGTTTCAATCTTTTTAATATAAATCATGAAAAGATTGAATCTTTTAATCAGGGTCGGTCCAAAAATTGCATACCTTGATCGAAAAAGGGGAGAAGAAGCAGGTGAGATGAAAAATGATGGAGAAGAAGAAGAAGAAGAACAAGTTGAGAGAGAGAGAGAGAGAATGAAAGAGAAAGGTTGGGAGATAAAATATATTCGGCTCTGGAAAAGGTTGGACCTTGGTTGGCTCCACACTTATGAGAATTATTATTATGATTTTTATTATAAAGTTACAAATTTAATTCCATAGTGCGCGGCTTTTTTTTCTTCATTAAACTATACTTTGTTCTGTCACTGTTGATTTATACTCTGAACTCTGAAAGTCTTGAACATGTTTGGTACGCGTACAATTTTTTTCATCTTTTCAGAGTAAAAAAGAAGATAAAGATTAGTCCACTACTCTACTTGCTTCACTTTTAACGGAAGGTATGATTACATCCTCGAGTCTTGACTATGAATTCTAGGTGATGATAAAGTTACAGTATGAATCAATTGATTCACGTTCCTTTATATGTCATGTTACACATCGGACTGGTTGCATAGGTTTAGATATACAGTGGCGTGGATCATTTTTATGCCGTGAATTTATACCTCCACTAAATGTTTAGATATACTCTACTCCATTAGAGTTAGGGCGAATATAACCACGTAATAGCAATTTCACTTTGGATAAGAGTTCATGATACATTGATAATGTATTGCAGTGACTTCTTTGATCGCCCCTAACTCATGTTGCATAGTTGGATAAGGTTTGATTATGCAAAGTCATAATTACTGATCTTTTTATGTTAACAATTTTGTCTTATTGGTGATGGTAAAAAAGGTCCAAAAATTGAATAGCATGCGTTACTTGAACTTGTAAAACTTACTTTCATAATTTGCTAAATCAATTTTTTATTATTATTATTATTTTTTTTATTTATTTTTTTTTGTAGTGATGAATACGGATGAGCAGACATTTACATGATTACATGATACTCCACATCTTAAACCAAACTTTTAGGAGTATACTAAAATGTGGGTTGGCAACTTGGCATAATTAAAAGGACTTGCACCTACTCTTATGGATATGTCAAAGATTTTTCTTACTTTCTCGATTTCTCCTATACGGCTATACCAATGAGGATTAACCAAGAAATCTTCGCGGTTTTACAAATCGCTAACCAAATTTGGTTGGTGCGAGTGATTTATGCTCCTGTCTCGTAAAATAACGTCAATATCCCAAGAGATATTGACTTGTGCATATTGTTAGAATACGATAATCAGACAGGGAAAGAGTCAAGGAATGTCCCGGTCTTCTTGTAACTTTCAGGCAGGCCACATGTGCATAATCAGAGGGTGGTCATTATCTGTTTCTTGTCCCATAAGCATGCAGATGCTCGATCAATAATAACTGGGAGTGGGGGGAAGATCGATTGACATTACTATTACTCCACTTACTTCCGACTATTTATCTTTGTTTTTCTGATTTGATTCCCCCAGTATTATTTTCTTACGTGAATGCACGATTTCTTCTTTCTTAATCTACATGCATGCAGTTGCTCACCTGTAAGGTAATGTTCAAGGAGTTACTTCATTACAAACCGCGAAATGGAGTTCCCGAAATGATTTGGGATGATCTAAACTTGGAGTACTTGATAAGGAATTGTTGATATAAGAAAACCAGACTGCGCCGGAAAAAAAAAAAAAACAAATTAGAACGGATGATTTTTGCAATGTTTTCATTGCGCCCATAATGGCGATAGATAGCTGGTAATCAAAGCCCTGCATTTCTCAGTTATATACGGGTTGAGCTAAATCGAAGTATATCAGCACTCGATCTGTTCAACCTAGATCTGGTCATCAGGATCAAAGGGCATCTCGACACATAGGAGTACAACGAGTATTCGTTGAGCTTGAGAAAGCTACAATCTACAATTACAAAAGACCCTGCTTTCAACAAACAAGACTAAGTCTGGATCAATCACAATTCACAAGTCACCATCAACTTCAGACAAAAAACTCCTGACATTACCAGCAAATATTGATGAAAGTGCAAGGCATCGCAATCTGAGAGAAGGATGGGCTAAGAGCAAGTAAAAGCGAAAAAAATGGAAGTGTTCATAAATATAGTATAGACTCTTCAAAATTCACATCTGGCTCTTGGCGGTTTACAGGAAGCCAGGAATTTTTCAAGTGATCGAAGCACAAGGAGGAAAAACGGCAATTTAAAAACAAAAACCATAAGATACTAGTTCGAACCAGTTCATCCATCTAGTCATTCCCTCTTTCCTCATCCCAAGCTGGATACGCAGAATCAATTAGATCAAGCTCCTAGGAAAAACCATACAACTTCAAGTATTTCACTTGAATAAATCCGCATTTAGCCAATCTCTGCGAGAAGAAAAAGATAGCTTGATGACTCTCAATTCTACACTAGAAGTCAGAGCACTGTGAAAGGGAAAAGTATAAGAGCTTACCTGGTGATGTCGTTGAGGTGATCGTCAAAGTCTACAATGTCCTCCCATTTCTTAGATGATACATAATCTAGTAACATTACATTGGCGGATGGCTCCTTCATTACTAGTCGGCCACCCTCCTCTAAGCCAGACACCTTCCATTTGGATCCATCTCTTCTATAAAGCTGATACAAAACAAACACAATGTAATTAGAGCGGCGGAAAACTTTAAATAATTGACTCGTCACTAGGCAAGACCAAGTACAGTCAGCCACACTTAACAAATAAAGCAGCACAAGCAATCCAGTATGGTCACTACATTTCAATAGCCGTCTTACAAAGTTAAAACTGGAAGCCAAGGAATCAGGTCATACAATCGTGGTGTAATGCTCATTACCCCCAAAGAAATTTTGAAAGAAATGCAATCAATATATTAACGAAAATATACTGCACAAGCACAATCTACCATTAGAAAGAACTGACCACACTCTTCTCATAGAGTCAAGTCATGTCACCATGGAGCAATACCAAACAGATTTATGGTAAAGTTAAAAAATGAGATAGTACTTTTCTTTTCCTTTTCCTTCTATTTTTTTTTGGTGTGTGTGTGTTCCTTCACACCAATTCACAAATGCTGAATCTGGGCCAAACCAACCATATGCAATTTGCAACACACACCAGAACTAAAAGCATCTCACAACTCCCAATCCTACGCCTCATTTTCCTCCACAATTACAGTAGAATTTTCGTTCTTATAAACTCAGAAGTTCATTGCTCCTATCCTACATTTTAATAAAACCCGCTTTTCTACTGAAATGATATGCCTTCCACTCCTTTTTTTCTACCAACCTTTTTCTGGTATATATTCTTCCAATACCCAAAAACGGCAATTTTGTTAATATTTGAGTCAACTCAGACTAAGCCCTAAACTCGCTATAATTAGACCCATCACTCACTTACCTACTTATCTCCCTCACTCTCTCGTCTCCCTCAGCATTTGGTACTTAATGATATTACATCCCCTCCTCCGTCCTTCAACGCCCAGATATGTAACCCAACTCCTCCGTCTTATCACCCGCTTCCCTTAATATCCATATCTCTTCCTCCCCATCCCACTCACTCAAATTGCTACACCAGCCTCGACGTCCAACGCTCTCCAGATGCTCTCACATTATTTGTATGGTAAAGGTGAAGGGGCTGCGTTGAGAGTTCGATTTTGATGTGATATGGTGGTGGGATTGATTGTTAAAGATCTTGTGGTGTCGGTCTTGGTGGTGAAGGCAGTGACGGAGAAGTGGTCATTTAGTGTTGGTGGTGGTGACATCATTACAGGAACATGGTGGTGAGTCTGGTGACTATAGAGCGTGGTAAAATTTAATTCTCAGTGAAATATTTTGTAGTACAGCCTTTTTTTTCACATAACCCAGCTGTGCCTATTATTCTTTATTGTTACCCTCAAAAACCGCACCCGAATGCTATAAGACGACCTTAGTGGAGGAGTGAATGCCAATTAGATAACTCCATGTCCCAACCATGATCCTCAAACAAGAAGTTTGTCCCAACATTTCTGGGATAAGTTCATCCATGAGCTGGTTCATTCTACAGTCCAATCACAAACCAAGATGAATATATGGTTAAGGATTCCCCAAACACCAACATGAGGTAAAATAAACAATTGAGTTAAGAACATACAAAAGCGGCTACTCCAAGTCTAAAACTCATACTACTACGCATCCTTAATATGACGAAGAAGAAGATAATCTATGTAGAACATACAAATTTACAAGAAGCATTTATCAAATGAAAGGGACGTACCTGCATTACTGGGCTGCGATCTTTCGTTTTTGATAAAGCTCCCAGTTTTTTGTTGTCCAACTATGAGGCAAACAAGAGATAAACTAATATCAGCTGAAATTAAGAAATAATAACACACACTTAATAGCTTTTAAGCTAAAACATGTAATGTGGAAAACAATTTGTACAAAATGAAGCCACATTCCGTACCAAAAGAATTCCAGCCTGAGGGAAGTATCGACAAAGATGATCTCCAATGTTCTTTGCAACATTACTGAGGTCACAATCATCAGATCTTTCATTTGCGTGGAAGTAACCCACCACGCTCAATCCTTGACCCCCATAATGTTCTTCTATCTATTAAACAGAAGACACATCAATACAAATTCGTCTCTCTTTCGAAGAAAAGGAGAATCTCGTTACACTAGCAAGATTATAACATAAACACAAACATTCCCATCAAGCCCCACATGCATGAGATCTTAGAAAGCTTAAAAAAAAGGGTGCAAGTTTAGCTCACTATCCACAAAATAGCCAGACAGTTAGAGCTGAACAGGTGAAAGAAGAAATCTGAAATTTACCTCTGCATAAGCCTAAAGCCCTAGTACATAGTTAACATGTGCTCAACCAAACCAAGATTAAAAAAAGACAAAACATGTTGAACTATCTAACATTGGTGAAGCATAGGCTTCAATCCTTTCTAGAGTACCAAACAAATAAAGTTCTGTATCAGAGAATAACACGAAACATATTATGTTTCTTGTCTATAATTTTTGCATCACCAGAGGTATTAAATAGTTGGGCATACACAGTAATCTAGTAGTTCCTAGGAATCATATTATGTGTTGTGTAAACTATTAGAGCGAAAAATATATGCTAGGCACCTCAAATCAGCAAAAATCACATGCTAGCCTTAAACAGTTGACGGAGGACAGGGGGGTTAAAAGCACCTCAAACAGAAGCAGCAGCCCGTGAAATTTATAGAGGGCACTCCCAGGGTGTTTATGGTGATGTTTTAAGAGCATTTAGATTCTCTGAAAAAAAGTGGCCACATGGCCAAAACCAAAGGCTATAGCCCACATTTATAGGAAAAAGATGGCCTGAAACAAAAACGGTTCAAATTTTTGTGGAAGCCCATAGGAGTAATATTATGGATTTTACTAAAATATTAGAGCCAAAAAACTATGGCAGCTTCTCAAATTTGGAAAAAAAACGTACATTTACCTCATTCGGTGATGTGTGATGAATGAGCTTAAAGAAGTGCCCAAACAGGGAAATCGATTCTCATATACAAAAAAGGGGCACTCATAAGCTATCCCTTATAAAGTTTTGAGAACATTTGGCTGCTTCAGAAAAAAGTGGTCAAAATTTTGACAAACCTGAAGTATATATCCACGGTTTTTTGCAAAAAATCGCACCGGAACAAAAATGGCTCAAAATTTTATAGTAGGTACTAGGAGTCATATTATGTGTTGTGGAAAAATATTAGAGCTAAAATCCTATGATAGATGCCCCAAATCAGTCAAAAGCACAAGCTAAGCTTAATTGGTGATGGAAGGTGGAGCCTCCAAACGGGAGAACTAACTTCTGAAATTCATCGAGGGCACTCCCAGGGTGTCCACAGTAATATTTTGAGAACATTTCAATAATTTGAAAAAAGTGGCTAACATGGCCAAAAGTGGACCAAAACCGAAGACTATAATCCACGGTTTTTGGCCCAAATGGCCCCATAACAAAAACAACTCAATTTTTTATGTTTGATTCCCTAGGGTAATATTATGGGTGATAACAAATTATTAGAGCCAAAAACCTACAATAGGTTCTCAAAATTGGGAAAAAAAGGTCACTAGCCAATTGGGTGCCGTGTGCGAAATGGGCTCAAAAAATTACCTAAAACAGGGCCCGCATATAAAAAAAGTCAACTCTATTGTTGTCCATGGTAAAGTTTTGGGAACATTTGGTTACAAACTTACAATTAAAAATATGGTTATAGTTGGGCAAACCGAAGCATAATAATCCACGATTTTTGACACAAAATGGTACCGACATTAAAATGTCTCAAATTTTTGTGGGAGTTCGTAGGGTCATATTAAGTTTGTTGGCAAAATATTACATCTAAAAACCCATGTTAGATGCCCTAGATTGGTTTAAAACACATGCTAGCTTCAAAGCGTGGCATATCATAGGGGGCTTTAAAACCTACCCAAACGAGTGAGCCGACCCCTCATATCTGCCAAAAGTATTCTGTCAAAAGTATTTTCAAGGTATTGATAGTACAGCTCTAAAAATATTTGGCTACTTCAAATAATGTAGCCAAAATAAAAAAAAATTATACATTTAATGGTCCGAAAGAAAAAAGGTTCAAATTTTTGTGGGACTCTCTAAGGGTGATACTATGGGTGTTAGCAAATTATTAGAGCCGAAAACCTTAGGTAGCTTCCACAAATCGACAATAACACACTATACTCGACGGGTGACGTGCGCTGGAGCCTTGAGGGGCATCAAGCACTCCACACATGAAGGATTTAGTCCATCGATTGATAAAGGGCTCCCCGATAAAGTTAATGATTGTCACGAATTTCAAAAAAGGTCAAAATAGCAAAAATTGTTCACAACTGAAGACATAATCTAGAATTTTTAGCCTAAAACGACTAGGTTTTTTTTATAAGAACTTGTCAGGGACTCAGGGTTATATTAGGGATTTAGGGATTCTAGCAAAATATAAGAGTCTAAAAGACTTGGTAGGTTCCCCAAATCAAACAAAGGTGATGGAAGTTTGAAGAGTTCAAAGGACCCTGTAAAAGAAGAACGACCCTTCACATCCTTAAAGAGCAGTCCAACAATGTCGATGGTAATGTTTTAAGAATTAATAAACATTAACCTCATCGAGTGATGTGTGACGAACTGACGATTGGGCTAAATTAGCTACCCAAATAGTGAAATAGGTACTAAGGGACCCCCAAACGGGAGAGAACTAGCACCTCAAATATATTAAGGGCACTCCTAAGCTGTTTGTGGTAATGTTTTAAGAACAAGATATTGAAAAAAGTGGCCTACTTGGTCAAAATTGAACACTATGATCCACTGTATTTAGACAAAAATGGCCGCGGAACAAAAATGGCTCAAATTTTGTAAAAGCTCTTAGGTAGAATATTAAAAATTTAATCAAAATGTTCGAGTAAAAAACGTATGGTAAGTTCTCAAAATTGGCAAAAAATGCACGCTATTCTCATTCGGTTTTGTGTGATGAATGAGCTTAAAGAACTATCCAAACAAGGGAATCGACTCTTATATAAAAAATGGGCACTCATCGGCTATCCCTTATAAAGTTTTGAGAACATTTGGCTACTTCTAAAAATGTGGTCAAAATTTTGACAAAACTGTAGTATATAATTCACGGTTTTTGGCAAAAAATCGCATCAAAATAAAAATGGCTCAAAATTTTATAGTAGGTACTAGAAGTCATATTATGTGTTGTGGCAAAATATTAGAGCTAAAATCCTATGACAGATGCCCCAAATCAGTCAAAAGCACAAGGGGCTTAATTGGATGGAAGGTGGAGCCTCTTAAACGGGATAACTAAGTTCTAAAATTCATCGAGGGCACTCCGAGAGTGTCAACGGTCATATTTTGAGAACAATTCAATATTTTGAAAAAGGTGGCCAACATGGCCAAAAGTGGACCAAAACCGAAGACTATAATCCACGGTTTTTAGCCCAAATGGCACCGTGATAAAAACAACTCGATTTTTTTTGTTTAATCCCCTAGGGATGATATTACGGGTAATCACAAAATATTAGAGTCACAACCCTACGATAGGTTCTCAAAACTGGGAAAAAAAAGGTCACTCGCCAAACGGATGCCGTGTGCAAAATGGGCTCAAAGAATTACCTAATACAGCGATCCGGCTCTCGTATAATAAAAGTGAACTCAATTGTTGTCCACGGTAAAGTTTTTGGAACATTTGGCTACTTTTAAAAAAAGTGGTTAAAATTGGCAAACCGAAGTATAATAATCCATGGTTTTTGACACAAATGGTCCCGAACTTAAAATGTCTTAAAATTTTGTGGGAGCTCCTAGGGGTTATATAAAGTTTATTGGCAAAATATTACATCTAAAAACCCATGTTAGATGCCTTAGATCGGTTAAGAACACATGCTAGCTCCAAAGAGTGTCGTGCCGTAAGGGGCTTTAAAACTACCAAAACATGTGAGCCGACCCCTCATATCCATCAAAGGCATTTCCATAGTATTAATGGTCCATTTCTAAAAAATAATTGGTTACTTCATATAATGTAGCCACGATAAAAAATATACATGGAATGGTCCAAAACAAAAAAGGCTCAAATTTTTGTAGGACTCCCTAAGGGTGATATTATGGGTTTGGCCAAATATTAGACCAAACTTGGCCAAACGTGAAGTATATAATCCACTTTATATAAAAAAAAAATTCAAATTTAGGTGCCCAAATCGGTCTAAAACATACACTAGCCTCAACACGTAACGTGTGCAGGTAGGGCTTCAAGAACTCCCCAAACATGAGAATCAGCATTTTAGATCTATCAACGGCACTATTATGGTGTTGATGCTAAAGTTTTGAGAACATGTAGCTCCTTTCAAAAAGTTGCCAAAAAGGACAAAATTAACCAAAACCGGAGGGCAAAGGCTATAAGGTATCTTTTGCCCCCAAAATGTACGTAACTAAACGTAGTATTATGCGTTTTGGAAAACCTCTAGAGCCAAAAACCTACGGTAGGTTCCTCAATAGGTGACTCGGGGGCTCAGGACCTCCTTAAATGTGGACACCGACACCTCATATCCTTAAGCGCAATCTCATTTATCAACGTGGGTTACGTGAAGGCATCAGAAGCATTAAAATATTCTATCAGGCTGACAAAAACACATCGGCTCCTCATATCCCTTAAGTGCACTCTCATGCCATACATTTTCACTCCCACTATCTCTCGAAGAACAATAATGCTATACTATAGTATGTGCAAATAATACAAATAGATTCACAATGACCAAAAAGTAGGAAACTTTCAATCAAAAAAAAACTTCAGTAGCTACAAAGCTTAGATCGTCAAAAAGCAAACTAAACGTACTTGCATAAGGGCAATCTCTAGAGGAGGAAGAAGTCCAATACTAGAATGGAAAAGAGGGACAGCATCCGAGATTTCCACAACTCCCTTGCTCGCTTCATATCGACCAACTAACACACCATTAACGGCGCTAGTCCTATGCTTCATAGCATGTAAAACCAGCTTTATGTAAGCATTTTGTCCAACCTCGTACACCAATTCCCCCGTCATGGTTCCTTCTACAAGAAGTCACAATGAGATTTAAACACTGCAATTCTCACCTACATCAAAGTCGTACCAAATTTCTCATCAAACAACCCCAACCTCAATACACAATTTTCAATTGATTTACATAATATACACAGAACAAACAATAATTTCATCAAATAATTCGCATTAACTAAAATTAATATTGAAATCACATTAAAGATCAAAACTTTTTAAGTTTAAGAGGGAATATTATGCTACCAGCTGACTGATAAACCCTAATTTGACTAAAACAATTAGCCCCAAATCTCTATCTAGTGGCAATTAACTTAATTAAGGTCAACTAATGCAAAAAAAAAGTTTCCCACAGACACAAAATTAACTAAATTTCACCAAATATTAGTAAGTGGAGTGAAGATAAAAGAAAAAAATAAATCATTGAATTTGATTATAATACGAAAACGAGGAGAGTATTTACCTAGATGCGTGATGAGGAAGCTTTGCCGATGCAAAATGCGATGTACTGTAGTACTAAATTTTGCAGAGAATTATAATAAGATCTGGAGATTAATTTGGGGGAAAGTCGAGAGCAAAACGACGACCTTTTGATTTCTCCAGTAGTTTCAGGACTTAAAACTTGGGCTGGTTGGGGTGGGTTGGGCTGGTCCGACAATATTTCGATATGAATCCAACGATATGTGGTCGGTTTCCGATTACGTTAATGTGCGTTGTGCCGATTTGGGAACCTATTGGAAAATTTTGACTTGTATATTTATTTAGAAACAATAATATTGACTCTAGACTCTAGAAGACTAGAAGAGTACTAGGGATTGTCTCGAAAGTTTGAGCCATTTTTGTAGTTGAGCTATTTGGAGGCAAAATCGTGTACTATAGTTTTTTTTTCGATTTTACTAATTTTGACCATTTTGGTTGGTCAATTTTCAAAGTATCTAAATGGTCTTAAAATACTACAGTTCCATGAATGTTGTGGGAGTGCCCTTGATATTGAGGGCTGATTCCCCAATTTGAGTTTGAGACCCTTTGTCACTTTGTGACTATTGCCCTCAAAATTTACGGGACGGTCTTGTAAGCGGATAATAACTCCGCCTACATTGAAACCTTATGACCTTAACATTGATTTCGCTGCGAATATGTCTACTCCGTATTTCATTGCATTCCATTGAATTAAGCTTAAGATTTACACTCAACACCTCAGTAGTCAACTGATATACTCAACAATTCCAACATTAATCAATATTTCTTAAAAATCTTCTTAAACTTACCACTACAACAACAACTTTACTAGACCATTTCTTTATTAACCGTAATCATTACACTTAAAGTTCATCAAAACTAACAGCAAGACCAGGCTGATGAATTTATTTGACACAAACACGCAGATGACAATCTTACGCCAAAAGATACACTCACGGCAGCCAGTCTTATTGAATTTCACTTTCATTGCACTGCTGAAATCAATCTTGTACTTGGTGTGTGATTACAACTACGTGCTTCATTCGAACTTTTATATGAAACTACACGAGCGTGACAAAACTCATGAATTCTTCATCTAACTCGAGAGCGTTCATTGTCTCGGGTTTAAGGCACACCTCTAGATCGACACTTCCGCAACCTTCACGACCAGGACTCGCATTTATTTTCCCGTCTTCCTTAGCAGCGTACCCCGATAATACAGCTTCCGCTTTACCAAACCCGAATTCAGGCCCATACATATCAAATCTTGTTGATCCACCTATCATTACGAGATTGGGGTTATAAAACACAGAGTCCACACCCGTATCATATTGGGGATTATCACATACTACAAACTTCACAACTTTTTCGTAAACTTCACGGACTTTTGTGTCATCTTGGGCCATCACTAGTTGATGGACTAACATTGCCGCCCATCCAAGACCGTTGCTCAAAAGCTCACGCACCTTGCACAAACTTTTCTCTCGAGTGATGAAATTTCCGAAGTAGTCATTAGAGACTGGTGGGCTAAACCTTGGTCGCGTATTCATAATCAATGCACAACTCGTCTCGAGCTCAAGGTCCAAGTTTCTAGCACGCGTAATGGACCTCCACATAAACGCGGACAAGGATTGAAACGAGGAGATGTTAGTGACACTGCATTCTTCATTAGCCTTTAATTTGAGGCTAGACATCGAATTTGACGTGAAATGAAATATTCGCTCCCTCAACAAAACCTGATTATTGTCGCGAGTGATTGTTTCATCGAGTGGTGCAGAGTAAGGCATCTTTAGGATTGGACCATACCCATCGGGGAAGTAGGGGCCGAACATGGGCTTTCGAGATATAAGAACGTTCCCATTTTCACGATTTTGATCCAATCCAAGGAATACTTGAGACAAACTATTAATAAAGTGCCACTAAGAGTTACCGTCTACTAGCGAGTGATTCATTGTAAACCCAATAAAAACCCCGTCGATGAGCTCCGTTACTTGAATGGATAAAAGAGCTCTAGTATGCCCATCATGGTTGGTTGCTTTCTCACCAAGATCAAAGAATGATCCAACAATCGGGTGAACATCGACTGACGAAAGAATATCGGACACATTATAAGACACGAATGCATGGATAACGCGAGCGCCGGGGCCCTTGTTGCAGTCAAGGTAAACCCATTTAGCTTTTTCGTCAGGAAATATTTTGGTTGAAAACCGACCAGCAAAAGGGTAGAAGTGCACGAGGGAGACAGCTAAAGCATCCTTTAGCTTGTCTAAGAAGTTTGTATTATCTTTGGGTTTAGTAGAATATAGGAGACCCTTTTGGATCGGATCAAATTGTAAAAATCCGAGATCACTTACACCTAAGTAGTAAGGTTGCTTAGAAGCTTCAACTTCACACTTGGGTTTCACAAAGCAATCTGATATTACTTTGATTCGATCGTTGGACAAGGCCATTTTTTTTGTATTGGATTAGTCGGTAGTATTCTTCTTACGGGTCTGTAATAGTGAATATATAGGACTAGGAAGACTAGAATATTCTAAAATACAACCTAATAATATTTATTATATTATTATCTATTAAGACATGCCGTACAACACTGTTCATAGCGGGACACTTCTCCTCGTAATTTCTAGCTGAATTGCATGGTTGAAATCAGATTGAATGAGGCCGTACGAACAAGGAGATCCATGGCCTTTCATTTTTAATTTAAAGCCTACCGACACTCCATTGTCAAGCTCTCACTACCATTGAGTATCACTGTATCACAGTGATCCACGTGCCTACAATAATGTTAGTCATTTTTGTTCTAGTGCGACTTTGACCCAAAATCTAAGGATTATATATCGGAGTACTTCGGGTTTTGACTAATTTTTGACCATGTTTGATAGTAACTACTTGTTATTTCAAATCTTTACCATGGATACGTAAGTAAACAAAAAAGAAAGACGGCTTTACCTTACGGAGTATGTGGAAACCCATGCGTAATATTATGATCATCATCGGTTGAACTCTCGTATGTTGATTAATGGTTAATACTACATTCAACCTAAAGTGAACTTATGTGAATCAAGTGAGAGCGTGAGACTGGCTGGCACTGAAGTAGTCAACTGTAGTGTACATTACAGGTCTAACGTAGCTGAAACTCTAGTGAGTAAACTCGGAATTCAGACCAAATATGAAACCGTAAGAGAACCATCTCGACAAAAAGTCTAAGTTGATGGCCGGAGGCTGAATCAATGGTTTTATTTTTCTAAAAACACCTGCAGAGTCCAGACTTTAACACACAGTTTTCAAATCATTTCACTACTCCAGTAATTTTACAGATTCACCACATCAGTAACTCTGCATCAAGGCCAATAAACATCCAAATTTTACCATTTGCCAAACTTCCAGTACATATGATCCACTGAATACAGCAAAATACAAACCCAAAACAACACCACTGTGACTACAACCATCAATCAAACAACCCCATAAGTCCATAACATGCCAATTGCAAAGCTTATGAATTACGACACAAGTATGATACAAACAAGATCAAATTCCGGCCGCAAATAGATTTATTTCATTGCATTTCACTGAATCAAGATTTTACACTCATCTGGACCTCATCAGTAATCAACTGATCATATCAACAACAAATTCCAACAATCTACTAAAACTTACCATGCACTACAACAACTTTACTAATCGTAATCATTACACTTAAACTTGATCAAATCTAACAGCAAGAACAGAGTGATGAATGAATTTATCTGACGACATTACACATGAGGTAAATAACCATCATGTATACAATCGTATGCCAGAAGATACACTCATAGAACTCAGTTGTCTCATCACATTTCACCTTCGTAGCACCGCTGAAATCAAGCTTATACTTGTTAGTCAAATTAGGGTAAAGAATTCCCCAATTATTCCTCCCAGAATCTTGATGATCAAACAGCTCATACACATAAACCTCAGAAACCCCTTCTTTTTTCAGAGGAGTTCCCTTCCCACTTTTCAGGTGCCTTATCAGACCACTCAAGTACATCTCCGCAAAAGCCGGGTTGGCGTCGGATTCTTCTCCGGTTGCGGTGGGGGAGCTAGGCCAGCCTGTCTCAGCCACGACGAGAGGGATGTTTTCGTGGCCCGCGACGGCCATTGCGGCGAGAACAGCGTCCACCATGACGTCGAATAAGTTCCGGTATCGGACTCCTGTGGTGGGGTCGTCACGGTAGTTGAAGGGGGTTTCTTGGAACAGAGCGAACCCAAGTGGGATTTCATGGGTGACGTCACGGTAGATAGTGTAAGGGTAAAGATTGATTAAGAAGGAAGAGTTTGCTTCTTCTAAGAAATCGAGGAGTGGTCGGATTATGACGTCATTGATTGGTTCTTGGAACTCGGCGGCGGAGGGCGGGAACGCGGTGGTGAGGGTGGAGACGACGGAGAAGGTGGTGGAGACGGTGATGTGGCGGATACCGAGCTGGTGGAGTCCGACGTGGATGTTGCGGATAGCGGGAAGGAGGGAGTCTGTGACGTCATCGGAGGAGGTTGTGACGTCGGATCCGACGGAGATGGCGGTGATGTTGGCACGTGGGTAGAAGGGGACCACGTGAGTGTAGAGCCACGCGGCGGCGTTGGATTGGTTGGCGGCGAGGGAGGGGATGAGGGTGTTGGGAATGGTGAGGAGGAGAGAGATTGGGGAGTATGTGAAGGCACGGATGAGGGACGGGTCGGCGTCGAGGAGGCGGAGGGAGGTGATTTTTTGGCGGTGGAGGGCGGTGGCGAGCTGTTCTGGGGTGAATGTGGTGGTGGTGGGGTGGTTGTTGAGGGTGACTCCGATGGTGGTTTCTGCGGTGGTGGAGATTATGACGGTGAGGAAGATTATTAGGAGAGAGAAAATTCTGGAAGTAACCGCCATTGGTAATTTGTTATGGAATGGGGTTTTGGGTTTGGTGAAGTGTGATGAAGACGTTTTATATAAGGAGGTGGAGAGGAGAGGGAATGCAGAGGAGGGAGTTTTTGGCGGGAAAATGAGTTTGTTATGATTCTTGGGATATGTGAAAATCAGTTACAGAGGGGAGTTATGATAGGGTGTGACGCGGGTGGAGTGTTGTAGTGTGGGATGAGTTTGAAAATGAGATGGACGGCTGTGATTAGTTAGTTATGGGGTTGTAGGAGGATGTTGGGTTGTTATTTGAGAAGATGAGATTCTGTTACGAGGGAGATTATAGCATGTGATGCGGGTGCACGGTAATAAGAGTATATATGTTGTCTGATCATGTGATGGATCATGGTGGATGGCTTAAGAGTTAAGCCTCTGTTAACCACAGTTAGTTTTTTCTTTGTCGTATTTAGCGTCTTCGTTCATGTAATCGTTGCTGTAAAAACACCAAAATGCACCAATGGGTGAAGATGTTTCCCGGTGTGAAAACATTTTCTTTGATTAAACGCGGATAATATCGTACTACTACACAATGATGGGTTCATATTTACACGAAGGTCTTACAAAATTTTGAAGTGTACACAAGATTTAATCTAGCTAATGCTCTAGCTAAGTTAGACCAGCTTGGACCCCAACAACCAAAAATCCAAACTCCAAACCAATATCTGCAGCTACAACTCTACAAGTGTGTGACGCTACTACCCTCGGGAAGTCGAGCGAATCTCTCAATCGATATTCTTCAAACGGAATCAGGTTAAAGTCGGAAACCGCAATTTTGCCAATTCTTATCTTCATCAGACGACCTGCAGGACACCATCAGAAAATGATTAAACGAAGACTAACCATTTGCCAATGAGTTGCTCAATTGTAAAACAGTCACCATATATTAGTAGTCACTCTATGATAAGGGAAAACGAGCAATCAGGATCACGTCTTAGTCACTTGACGCTCAACAGTCAACACCCCGGCGCATGAATAGGCCCTGAAGTCGCTGAAGACATCCTATGATCAAGCAAATTACTTTTTTTATCACCTTCTCCTATGCTTTATTTGGAGTTCATGGGGCTCAAATGCTCAATTAATGAATTGCGTATGAAGTGAAACTTTGAGTATGACTTAGGAGTCGGACAAAAACATCTCAGATATGCATTACAAGCAGTGATGGTTCAGAGTCTTCAGACAAGCAAACCAACAGTCCCTTTTTAAAAAAAAAAAAGGATGTCGTGAAAGAACCAAAATGCTTACCATAGCTGTTTGTTCAGCAACTGATTGAGCAAGAGCTTCCAAGTTAGGATCATCCTTGTACTTTTCCCAGGTAGCTTCAAACTGCACTCCTTTGCACCTGAAAAGGAGAGGGATACCACAGGTTCAAATACGAGGCTAAGAAAGCTACTAAAGCAAGACAGATACATAGATTCAGAAACTCAGGAGCAGTTCTTAGTTCTTACTGCTGAAGCGAGACTGTTATCTGACAAATAAGTTTCCTAATTTCCTCTCGAGAAATCCGCATAGCAGACTCCTTGTATAAAATGGCTAGTTCATCAACTAACCTGCATTAAGAGCTTAGCATTACACTTTGTTCGTATAAAGAAAAATGACCGAAAAGGAAAGAGCAGCTGTATTTGCCAGATACTGCAACCTAAAATGACTCTAAGATTCATGATCGATCAAGGACTCTGGGAAACTTTCATCTGTACCCAACATGCAAAAGTTACGGCAGTGTAGGAACAATATAGCACAATTCAAATCTCACCTTGCAGTGTAAGGACTAATCCTAATCCATGTCAATTTCACAACTAACAGAATCCTTTCCAGAACCTACACCATGAACAGCATCACAGCAACTTTCAACATTAGATCAATAGTCATGTTATTTTCATTCAAAACCTAGCAGAGATAAGCATACACTAGAACATTACCAGCAGAACAGTTTCATCATCATCCGCATGCATCCATTGAAAGAACAGTGGAAACAAGCTTCTGAAGTGAGCTAGCAGAAAAATCCCAACACAGCAAAACAGTGGTTCAATAAGTTTGAGCCATGCAATACGACGTTCCTTGTTCTTAGGATGGCGCTCTAAGTGACATATCATCTCATTTAGAAACTTATCAAACCTGTAAATTATGCTCACATGTCAGAGCCATGAATATACACTCAATTATATAGAAGATCATACCATCAAGTTTTTTTTTTTTTGTTTTTTTTTTTTTTTTTTTTTGAAATAAATACCATCACGGTTTGAAGTGAACATATGTCCACCTTCTTGGCTTCTTACCATTTAAAAAAAAAAAAAGAGAAAAAAAAGAAGATGCCAAGGAGCAATTAGTCTTATGCGCCATTGTGAAATCATGGTGCTGATTGAAATAACTCAAAATCATCAATTCATCATGTGCAAACTGGAGGCGCCAAGTTATAAAATATCTCATAAACGCAAAGCACTAGTGAGCTTTTTCAAACACAAATTTGAGGCAAATAAAAATCAGTCTTTTATGGACACTGTATAGTTACAAGATAAGCTGTGGCCCAAAAGAAAGGATAGGCGTATGGGATAATTGAAAACGCATATGGGATACTTTAACGCTGCAGTTATCACACCAAGAGCTGCACTGATGAACATCCCGACTCAGAAGAACTAGTTTGATATAATAAAAAATGTTATCATATCTCTTATATCAGGCAGAGAACTAGATAGGCGTAATCTATATGAGCCAACCTCATAGACAATAATTAAACAACTGAAAATCAGTGGCAATAAACATGGAATGGGAAATTGTAAGTAGTAGAGGTCCACTTATCAAAAAAAAGTTCTCAATGCCTACAAGTTAGCCTAAGTCTCTGCTGAAAGAAGATTAGTTTATATTATAGTTTGCAGATCAAGGAGACGTACCATGGGCTCCGAGGATTATGTTTCTGTAAACATGTCACAAGAAGTACCGACATCTTAATAGCATCATGCCATATTTCATCAGTGGAAACGATATTCTGGCAGCATGCATCAAGAATCACATCTCCATATCCACCCAGCTCTGCAGCATTGATATGTTTGGCTATATGTATAAAGCTGATCATTCCCTGGCCCTGGATTCAACAACCATTCAATATACATCAGACGTGAAGAGTGAAACTTGAAGAACCCAGTAACCTTCATTGAATGTATTACGTTAACATCAGCAAAAACACTTTACAGTTATCGCGGACATAAACACAAAAAGTTGACATGCAATCAGCAAATTTTCAGCTTTTCTTACAAGTACAAGAAGAATATAACAGATTTTATCTAAACGCAGACATTGTTGTCAATATGTGAGATTGTGATGATGCCATGGATCGTGGATGATGTCTCAGAATGATTACTAGTGAGAATCGAAAGCCTATATGCCTTAGAGGAAATAGTAAAATTTCAGGTCCTCTGTACAGCAACAATCACATGAAGTTCATATGCTACCATGCAACGAAGAATCTTGCACATACCTTCACCAAAACAAGTCATGAACCACACATTTATCATACAAGCCACCAAAAAGAATACACTATAAAAAGAAATTTGTTCGTTAGATGTCCATGAACCCATTAAATACCCTCTTTCTCAAGTTCTGTCCTACAATTGCTAGTTATTAATAAGCGACCAATCTATGCAACCAAGTAAAGCTATGGTGATTGGTCAGACCAGTTATTTGTATACCAAGAGTCTATGTTTCTCACTGCACAGCAGATTTAAACACCTACTAAGATATTTTTCAACTTTAAAGCAGAAAAATGCTTCTTCAGGTGGCCTCTAATCATCTACTTAGCACAATTTGTTTGAGTTTTACGACAGCGCATACGCAGGTGAAGATCCTGGATCCGCCACTGCCCCTACCACCCACCCAAGCGCGAGAGGTTTTAAGGTTGTTCCTGTTGACATCTTCCTAATATTACCACGTAATACAAGGTTTTAATCTATGGTCAGGAGTCTCAGGACATACACAATTACGGATACAACATCTTAACCCATGATACTTCCCTCTTTCAATTCGAAAACCACTGTCCATTCCAAGGTACACATCTGTATAACTATAACCCTCAGCATGAAAGAAGCCAAATCATGAATTCAAATTTGTGCCAAAACTAACAGAGAATCATCTGAACAATACACCATACTCCAATGAAGACAACTTAGCATCGAACTCGCAAAATCATAATCAAAGTAACATACTTTAACTTCAGCAGACCAGTGATCAAGAGCTGTGAGTCCACATGGAACAACCAACCAACAAATTTCCCCCAAATGCGGAGACTCGACCTGAAACCATCACAACCACATACTTAGCACAAATTCCTCTACAAAACAACCTAAACCCTAAACCCTAAAAATCAAATTACTCCCACCAAATTAAGAATTCAACCTGAGTTACAAACCATCTGAGCTGATGAGCAGCAACAACAGCATAAGCAAGGGGAGCCCTAGCCGAAGCGGCCGAAATCTCACCCCCATCATCAGACCCACCAATGGAGCTCTCCTTAATCTTATCCTTAATCAAAGGTAACACCTTTGGCATCAATTCAATCACAAATCTCTTCTCAACACTCAAATTCACACCAATATCATCATTCTCCCCATAAATAGCTCTCGAAAGCGCCCGAAAAGCCGAGTCTGCGGCAATGGAAACTTGTGGAGGAATCCAATCAATAAAGGGTGAATTTGAATTGTTTGAAGAACATAAAACAGCACACAACATAGAAAAATCAATAATTTGAGATGGGGTGTTGCTATTTTGGGCGTTTTTGGAAGGAAGAAGAGATTGGAGGAGAGATTTGACGGAAACATCATGGGATTTTGGTGGGTTATATGGGGTTTTTGACAGAAGTTCTTGTATTGGTAAAGATAACCTGTGAAATTATCATTCAATTGAATTATTATTACAACATATATAACATAATGTTTGATAAAGATGATGTATTGATTTCATACATTGATGGAGAAGGGAGGAGATGGAGAAGGAGGAAGAAGAGAAGCTTACTCAGCAAGCTGTTGGGGAGTTACTGTTGAGAAGGTCTTCGTCATTTTCGCAAAACTTCTGCTCGTAATGTTTACTCTCTCGAAATTTTACCTCGGTTGGCAATGTGTGTATGTTCGGTAATTTGTGAGGAGTAAACCCAGTAACAAATGATCGCAATACCACCTGTGGAACTTTTGGTGTAATCGTTGTAAATCGATTTTCTATATAGTTGTGAGTTAGAGACGAATGTATCGAGGTTATTGTTCGATGAGAATTCGTGGTTTATTTGCTCGGTCGATTGTAGTGGGACGGGAAAGTGCAATTGGTAATGTGTCGATTGTACAAAGTTTTTGCAAGCTATTTGAAGTATTATTGTTAGCGAAACGTAAGGACACGAGTAATGACTTCAAGCTGAGTGTTAGAGGACTAGCACAATTCCATACAAAAAGAAAGATAGAGGAAATTCACACGGTATCCCTTAGATTTGCTAGTTTTCACATGGTATCCACGTTTCAAGGTTTATGCACAGGGTGTCCTAAATGCTCAATTTTAGTGCATGATTTGTCTAGTTTTGAGTTTCTTTTTTCTACAAATTAAATCATATTCTCACATTGTTCTCATTAGTGAAATAATGGATACTAACTTCATATTTTGGCACTTCATGAATCATGATTACATTTTTCTATGAAAACTAAACACCAAAGATACCAGGTGTATAAACCTGAAAACGTGGTTATAATGTGAAAACTGACAAATCTAAAGGGCACTGTGTGAAATTTCTCAACATTTTATGCTAAGATACTTGCTAATAAATTTCTTAAGGTGATCATGGTTACTTGGTGTAGGATCTTCTTAAGACCCTAAATTGGAAGCTCAAGTATACACTAAAGGGATTGACTACAAAGATCTTGTGGAAAGAAATGAGAAGAGTCCACTTGTATATACATTTGGCAAACTAAACCCATTTGGCCATATCTATGAAAAGGCCAAAGGGCCATAACCACATAATTTTTGAGAGATGGTTATTCACTCAAGAACTATCCATCTTATTGGATGAATGCCACGTGGCAAAAAACCATTAACTGCTTATCTACAATCCTACTCACTACTCAATCTCAACAAGCTCACTCAAGTTACTAACTAGACCAAAAAATCTCACTAAGTTTCTTTCCCTCCCCATCTTCTTTGCAAGAATTCTTAACCAAAATTTCTTGCTATGGAGACCAGCATGGCTAGCTGTTCTAGAAGCATCTTGCTCCCTAGAGTTTCTTCTCAGCACTCGGCCGCCTTGTTGCCTCCATCGTCGATTTCTACGTCAATCAACCAGAAGGTATTACTCCGTTATTAACTTATTATAAGAGCGTGTCTGTTTTAGGAAAAATTACGAACAATCACGTTATAAATACGTGCTATTGCGGACAATTAAATATTCGCGTAATTGCTTAAGGTCTAATTGATGTATCTAGACTGTGTGATACGTACACTAGACTGTTTTACTATGTACAAAGTGAATAAGTGATCAGTTGAACTTTTTTTTTTTTGACAAATTTGGTAGTGTCATTTATTTGTAGGTCTAATGTGAGTTTTGATATATAGTGCACCTTATTATTGACATGATAAACTTTTGTAGAGCCTAAAATCAAGTTCTCTATTCGGAGAATCGTTGAGGATGACAACAAAGTCGTCTATTAAGGTCGTTAAGGCAAACTATTCAAGTGTTACCAGATGTGAAATTGGTGACAGTTTGGTAAGCCATCATTATTTCTACACATAGTATAAGTTACTAGGATTTATATGATGACAAGATGTGAAATTGAAGATACCACAATTTGTTCTGTAATGCAGGAAGAGTTCTTAACAAAGGCGACGACAGACAAAGGTCTGATCAGATTAATGGTGTGCATGGGAGAAGCAATGAGGAACATTGCCTTCAAAGTTAGGACAGCTTCATGTGGAGGAACTCAGTGTGTGAATACCTTTGGAGATGAACAGCTTGCTGTTGATGTTCTTGCTGACAAGATTCTTTTCGACGTAATTATTACTTACATTCTGTTATTTTCAAATCTCCTTAATCATCATTTTGAGACAATGAGCCCTAACTACTACTATAGTCTATAGGAGTATGCATATATTGATGCATATCGCACATAGTAGATTTGGTGCGAATTGTGAAACGTGACACATATTAGTAAAAAGACTGTCGCGTTCTGATATAATAAGTTGTTAGTTTTTACTAGCTCTATCTGAAAATGCAAGTATCCATATGTGCTTAATTGTACATTTGTACGTGTGTCTGAAAAGTTGTTTAGTTCAGAAGTAATAAGATGAAACAATGACATTGCAGGCCTTGGGTTACTCACATTTCTGCAAGTATGCTTGTTCAGAAGAACTCCCTGAGCTTCAAGATATGGGAGGCCCAATTGAAGGTTAATTTGCTCAAATTTTCGACCATCTTTTCGAGAATCTCATTGAAAATCACCTCTGATGTCAATTCTAGTAGATGGACTAAAAGTCTAAAACCTGTCATTCTAACTTACTGATCTATGTAAAACTATAGGTGGGTTCAGTGTGGCATTCGACCCTCTGGATGGGTCTAGTATCGTAGACACAAACTTCTCGGTAGGCACCATTTTCGGGGTGTGGCCAGGAGACAAGCTAACCGGGGTGACAGGAGGAGACCAAGTGGCTGCAGCCATGGGAATTTACGGTCCTAGGACTACTTATGTCTTGGCTATTAAGGGCTTCCCTGGAACCCATGAATTTCTTCTTCTTGATGAAGGTTTGCACTTTACATCTTACAGTAATTTTTTGCATGATCATATTAGTAAATGCTGCAAATTCAGTGAAAACAGGATTTTTCTGCTTAATATTCTCTGTTTAATCTTTTAAGGTACGTTTTTCCCTGTGTTATTAGGTAAATGGCAACATGTGAAGGAGACAACAGAAATTGGTGAAGGCAAGCTGTTCTGTCCTGGAAATCTGAGAGCTACAACTGACAATGCAAACTATGACAAGGTTTGTGTTTTTTTGCTGAACTCTGATCCTGAATTTCTGACCAGGGTTGTCTCGAAAATTTCGATTTCTCTGCACACCCTCTTAGACGGCCCTATTATCGACTGTTGTTCACGTACTAGGGATTATATTTGATCATTTGAGATGGATTAACTTAATCTTGGATGTTCATTCTGCTTGCAGTTGATCCAATATTATGTGAAGGAGAAATACACATTGAGATACACTGGTGGAATGGTTCCAGATGTTAACCAGGTTTGATAACCTTCAATTCTTTATTTCAAGTTTTCAACATGCATATCAGATCACAATATGTGTGATTTTCACATTCATGTACCAATGTGTAGCATCAGTGCAAAACTCGTCACATAAACATGTCACTAAATTTTCCTGTCACCCCACGGGCCTGAAAATCGAGCTGACAGATTTTGGCATATTGATGACCATTGCACAGTAATTGCACCAAATCGAGTTGTATATATTGTCTAAAATGACGCGAATTGTGTGCAGATCATAGTGAAGGAGAAGGGTATATTCACAAATGTAACATCACCAACAGCCAAGGCAAAGTTGAGGTTGCTGTTTGAAGTTGCACCACTAGGGTTGTTGATCGAAAATGCAGGAGGTTACAGCAGTGATGGAACTAAGTCTGTGTTGGACAAGGTCATTGAGAAGCTTGATGAGAGAACCCAGGTAGCATACGGATCCAAGAACGAGATTATCCGGTTCGAGAAGACTATGTATGGATCTTCTAGACTTGAGGAACCAGTTCCTGTAGGAGCAGCTGCTTAAAATCATTTCAGTTTTGTAAATCAAGCATGCTTTAATTTCCTCTATATATATGTTTCTTATGAATCTAATTTTTGTTCATGATGTTGCTTCTTGTATGAGTTGTATCATAATGTATATTGTCACAATGGAATTATAACACACATTGTATTTTCGGAAAGATCCTTATTATGTTCAAATAATGACTCGGGCTGATGATGGGATAAACTTTTAGGATGAGAATAAAGTTACAAAAGGATATCGGATTACCATCGAGGCGTATCATATATAGGTATTCTACAAAATTGTTACAAAGGCTAGACGTTTTGCGTCTGATATACCTTATACGGGGTAAGATGTTCTAGAATCATTCATCAATTTGTGCAATAAAATGTAACAACTTTAATAATGTAGTATGCAAGAAACCTGAGATCAATAATGGGATGGAAACATGTAGCTAGCTAGCTAGGATAGGAATTACAACCTTTATACACCACATAGTGGATCATCAGGAGGGCTTCTAATTTCAATTACCTAACTCGTAAAATGACATTGCAACACCATGAATACGATCGAACTTGTGTCAACTGTGCGCCGTTGGTCCGTCATATAATGAAATGAAGCTTGGAATTCAAACATAAACTCAAGATAAGATAGCAAAGTGGCATATTACTCAGTCACATATACGAGACACCAGATAAAAGTGTGGTGTGCCTCATCTAGAAATGGAACCTCGATTTTCCGTCATGGTTATACTCCTTCTATGGCCTGCTTTAGCCGAGGCCGCGACCGCTAGACATTACCAGTTCAAGGTATGTCACACTCGTTTAAGCATCATTTATTGTGTTATCGACTTATACAGTGTGCAGTGGCGGAACCAAGAACCGGATTGCATTTTAAATATCATTGTTTTTGGGTTTATTTGACTTTCTTGAAGTCTTAACACTTGGCCAATACTATTTTGATTCAATCATGCATGCAGGTGGTGATGGCGAATTACACAAAGATGTGTTCAACTAAGCCCATTATAACAGTGAATGGCAAGTTTCCAGGCCCAACTCTCCGAGCAAGGGAGGGTGATAATGTTCTAGTCAGGGTCATCAACCAAGTCCACTACAACGTCACTATACATTGGTCAGACGAATTAATCTTTTGAATTCACGAGTTTATGTTAACAACTAACACGTGTCTGATGATTAGTTCTAATTAAATTGTCTTACATTAGAATTTGTCATATAGTTTCTCAATATATTCTTGAACCATACGTACAAAAAGATTGATTGAGTTTGAGTTATGCAGGCATGGTATTCGGCAGCTTCGAACGGGGTGGTCCGACGGTCCGGCGTATATAACTCAATGCCCTATACAGCCAGGGCAAAGCTACCTATACAACTTCACAATTACAGGACAAAGAGGCACTCTTTTCTGGCATGCTCATATCTCCTGGCTTAGGGCCACTCTCCATGGTGCCATAGTCCTCCTCCCCAAAAAGGGCACCCCCTACCCCTTCCCTTCACCTGCCAAGGAAAAAATACTGATCTTCGGTGAGCCTTCAATTACAATCAACATTCCGGGCACATGAATATCATTTACTTATTAAAAGACGAATTGACTTGTCTAATGCAAATTGCTGAAATGAAATATGTCACACTAGTGAGTATGGTAAAATTTGAAAAAGGGTAGTAAATCACGTTGTGAAAGTAAATTTATGTTAATATTGTTGGACAGTTTTAAGTGTCTGCAGACGAGACCATTATCATTTGGCGAAGTAAATATGGTATAGTAATTTAACTTGGGGTAATAGTAAATGGAATTAAGATTAAATGTGTGTATCATCAAATGCAGGGGAGTGGTGGAAAGCAGATACTGAAGCAGTAATCAACCAAGCTACAAAATCTGGTATGCCACCAAATGTGTCGGATGCACACACAATTAATGGTCTGACCGGGCCAATTAGAAATTGTTCAATCTCTTCTCAAGGTACGTACTACGTACACAACTTTGCGCACGTCCATTTTATAAATGCTGAACACTCACTTTTGTAAGACGGTCTTACTCAAAACTTGTATCTTTGACATTCGCATAACATATCCAATTTATGCATTGAGAATGTTTCTTTTTGGCTTACACCTAACATATACGTAGTGTGACGAAATTTATCTAAAATAGTTCTAGTTTGAATGTAATTGAGGACTAATTATCCGAGCAATCGTATGCTAATTGTGCAGATACATATACCCTGCATGTTGAGCGTAACAAAACCTATCTACTTCGCATAATCAACGCAGCAATCAACGACGAGCTATTCTTCAAAATCGCCGGACATCGATTCACCGTGGTCGAAGTCGACGCAAGCTACACTAAACCTTTCACAACAAACATTATCTACCTTGCCCCTGGCCAAACAACCAATGCACTACTAAAGACAGATCAAGTACCTGCTAAGTACTTAATTGCCATATCATCCTTCATGGATGCTCCTATTGGCGTAGATAACTTAACAAACTACGGATTCTTACGGTACAAAGACGGCCTAGACCGCGCTTCCTCCCTCCCTCCCACTACCATGCCGCCTTTAAATTCGACAACTTCTCAATTGAACTACACTAAGTCCCTTAGAAGTCTAAACTCGATTCGATACCCAACTAAAGTCCCCTTAAGCATAGATCATTCCCTATTGTTTACCATGAGTGTAGGGGTTGACCCCTGCGCGACATGTAAAAATGGTACTAGGCTTGTAGGAGCAATGAACAATGTCACATTTGTAATGCCAACAATTCCTCTGCTCCAAGCTCATCATTTCAACATAAGTGGTGTTTTTACGGACGATTTTCCGACGAAACCTCCTACAAGTTTTAATTTCACTGGAAATTTTACAAGTACAAGGGCAACTTTGGCTACCATGAATGGTACAAAAGTGTATAGGTTACGTTACAATGTGACGGTCCAAGTTGTACTTCAGGGGACATCAATTATTGCTCCTGAAAGTCACCCTACACATTTGCATGGGTTCAATTTCTTTGTAGTTGGAATGGGGAAAGGGAATTATAATGCAAGTGAAGATCCTAAGAATTTCAATCTTGTGGATCCTGTTGAACGGAATACTATCGACGTGCCTACAGATGGATGGGTTGCTATTAGATTCCGAGCTGATAATCCAGGTATGTTAGTACAATATTTCGATAATTACCTGTCTTAGAGTGAGTGTATTCCTTTTATATCGACAAATAAAGCATCCGAATTCCTGCTTATTTATGTGAGACGCTATGTAAAGTCAAACAAGACAAGTCACTTCGACACAGTATAGAGTCGTATGATTAGCAACTAATTGTGAATTGTGATCAATCAATATGTTATATATATATTGCATGTTGAATGCAGGTATTTGGTTAATGCATTGCCATCTAGAGGTACACACATCATGGGGACTCAAGATGGCATTTTTAGTAGAGAATGGCGAAGGGCCTAATGAGTCTATAACACCACCTCCAAAGGACTTACCCAAATGCTAAGCTAGCTAAGAAAATGAAGGGTGCTCCAAATCTCGTCTCTTTATTTATGTTTGTATTTTATCCAGATATTATCTATTCTAGCATACTGTATGTGAAACACATCCTGCTGTTTAATGTTTACTAAACGATTTATCTATTAAATTGGATAAGAAGATTCTTTGGAGATATTTTGAAGGTGGGATTGCAAGTTGTATAACGTGGATTGGGAAAAAAGAATGTGGTCATTGATTATTGTACTATTCACGCTATGGTGATTTTCTTTAGTACTACAGGCTGCAAAACAGTTTTACTCACAAACAAGTTTACACAGTGTTACGTACAATTGAAGAAAATCAGGCATGAATTACAGTTTTTGGTTGTATTATGTTTGTCTTTCTCTAAGCATAAAAGTTTACCTTTAATTTGCTATGAGTTGTTGACCAAATCTTGCCAACGAAATAATGAAATGAGGTTTTTCGTATTGGTTCAATCTTAATATAGACACTAGTCACTTGTCACTAAAATGAAAGATGAAGCAAAACTTTATCAACGCGCCAGGTAGGGATCGAACCTACGACTTTCTGCTTAGGAAACAGACGCTCTATCCGCTGAGCTACAGGCGCATCTTTGATTATGTCCATTGGATTTCTGTAGATATAACAGAATCTAAAAGAATATTCTTTGCGACTAAGAAGAATCATACACCACCTCGATCAAACCAAAGTCTTAAAGAATCTTCACATGTTAAAAATTAATAACCAATAAAATTTGTGATAGTTGTATCTAGTTTTCATTGGTTAGCTAGTAAACTGAAATATTAGGTAAGTTCTGACCAAGTAAGAAATGTGAGATATGGAAAGTACACGACTCACGTGATTGGTTGAAAGGTAAAATGGGGCCATTAAAAGTTATCCAGAGGGGTACGAGAATAATTGGCGTGAAAAAATGAGAAGAATCGTATGAAATTATATGTAAACGTAGCGAGTAAGTTGAATCTTTGATGTACTTGTAATAATGTGCATTGACCTAGAATTGATGCAAAAGCATATTACCAAAAATTGTGTCCTAGTACTAAGCATGAATAGAGATAGCCACTAATCGATGAAAATAATTTGAAAGAATTGGTCGGCGATTGGATTAGTACTAATGCTAGGTTAGGAATCATATATAGGATGGTCCAATTTGATTAAGAATTAAACATTAGGACCACAATCAAATAATGCAAAACCCTAGACTTAATTAACAAAATAAGATGTGTATTTTATGCATGAGAACGCCATCGTCAAATCAAAATCATACTAGGGAGTAATATAGAATCATGGGTCTCACACTTCTAATAACCAAATTGATTAGAGTTATTAGATTACAAGTTAGTGGTTGAATGGATCTAATCACTAGATTCCCTAGAATTGATCGATCATGCCATTCAATATTGCTCCACATTTTGAGAAACTCTACAAAATTTAGGAGATTTTATAACATATCTTTTTTAGCTTTATGCCCTTACGTTATTGGTCTATGTTTTTATTCAAAAGGTTAAAAAAAAAAAAATTACAATGAGAAGGTTGAGTACTTGAATGATTATCCTCTTATTCTTGTTTCGACCCGTATATCAAATCTCATAAGCTAACATGATTAAATCAATCTTAGTTTATATGTCTGGGATATAACTTCGCACATTTCCTTGATCGATATCCTTGGGCTGGATAGTATTAACAAAGAGAAAGTAATGATCTAAATTTTGCGGAAAACATTAACCATGATGTGTCATTGCATTGCAAGAAATATTATGAGACTTAGGCCCTGTGCGATTGGACTGCATTTTTCTAATCTGATTTGATTTGATTTGATTTGAACTGATCTGATTTGATTTGATTTGAATAAATTTGATTTGATTTGATCTGAACTGAATTAACAGATAAATTAACTGCAATTAGACGAATTAATAACTAAAAATAGACTACATTCATTGATTGTTATTTGGATAATTCTGATCTGATTTGATTTGATTTGAATAAAACTGATCTGATTTGATTTAATTTGAATAAATCTGATCTGATTTGAAAACACCGTTGAATAAGTTGAATAAGGCCCTGTGCGATTCAACTTATTCAACGGTGTTTTCAAATCAGATCAGATTTATTCAAATCAAATCAAATCAGATCAACTTTATTCAAATTAAATCAAATCAGATCAGAATTATCCAAATAACAATCAATGAATGTAGTCTATTTTTAGTTATTAATTCGTCTAGTTGCAGTTAATTTATCTGTTAATTCAGTTCAGATCAAATCAAATCAAGTTTATTTAAATCAAATCAAATCAGATCAGTTCAATTTAAATCAGATCAGAAAAATACAGTCCAATTGCACAGGGCCAGGAGGGCCTAATATATATGTGTGAACGTAGTAATCCATTGGTTTGATTAAGAAGATGAGTAGCTCTTTACTTGCACTTATGAGAGACATCTCACATATAGAAATCTCCTTTGTCTTTTTTACCATTTCATACAATTATGGAAACCTTTTCTCTTTTCACCAAAGCACACACGAGTGCGGGTGTGCCACTACCATCAAACCTTAAATTATAAGATATCAATATCAATATGATGTATCCAAACTCATAATAGGTGTTGCTCTCTCTTTTAAGATAATCACTCTACATACATCTAACATAATACTACGAGTCGGATACTATAAATATATTAAATGTTTGCGTTTGTATGAAGTTTCAAAAGTAAATTCAATTGTATCAAGCTTAGTAATAAAACTTTTCGCCCTTTTAGAGAACGACTATTCTCACACCCTTAACAATTACGAAGTGTTTCTGTAAGAAAAATAGTGTATTCTTATGTTGGAATAGTCATCATGAGTGTATAATAAACCGTTTATGTTCCTATAATTTCTTTTAGTAACTAGTAACTAAATGAAGATTGGAAATCATATTGACGCATATGATTGTAACTCATACTCCAAATAAAACTCGTCTCACCAACTTCATTCCAGTCGGATTTTCAAAACACTAAATAATATCGTTGTCGTTGTTATTGTATGAATATAATATCATATACATCATAGATACTCCCATGAACTAATGGATGTAAATTTGGTGAACATCATGTTTGCAAAGACTCATGACTCAATGAACATATCACACATAGAGAGCACTGAGGAACAGTGGGGACTTGGAGAGGAGCTTGTCCTTTGGTACAAGGAGCAAAACCTCCAATCATGATCAACCAATGAGCCCTTTTCTTGGTACCATGTCAGCCTCCTTTTCCACAATCCAATTAGCAATTTTCTCCTTTTCCTCTTCATTCTTTTTCCAGCTGGCTCTAATTTGGCACTTTGCTTAATGCTTATAACTCCCAAAATCCCAACCCCCCACACTCCCCACCTTTAAATTAGCGAAACTGGTAGAATCACTACTGCGCGCGTGACATTAGACATATAACAACTGAACTGTGTATAGAGTCCGAAACCCCGTCTTAAAACTCGTGTTTCCTTTTCCACGATATCATTATTGTTTCGAAAACTCCTAATAATAGATAGCAGTAGCACTCAAATCAAAAGGCTAATAACATCTCTACAGTCACCTCAATCTTTTTTAATGCTTTCACTAATTAAGTAATTAACCCAACCCCTCCTTTCTCACAAATCCTTCTCTATCTACCAACCTGTCATTCTCATTTTTTAAGCTCCAAAACAAACAAACAACTCACCCAAATTCTTCTCCCGCTTTTTTTTTCTCCCTGCAAAAAAAAAAAAAAACCATGAATTTTCATCAATTTTTTTGTGGGTAAATTATAAAAAGATTAAAAAAACCCCATCTGGGTATTGTTCTTCAAATTGTTTTTCAGCTTCTTCTTCAAGTTAGTGGCCATGCAAGTTGGTAAATTGGGTTGTAGGGTCTACTTGTGTTTTTGTAGCAGCAATTTTTAGTGTTGTGGGAGGACAAAGTCGGTGGCTTTTCTTTGAATTTTTTCTCTTAAATTCTCAAAGAGTTTCACTTTGATTCCAAGGAGAGAAAAAAGGGGAAAAAAAGTTTTGTTCTTTATAAGATTCTTGAGGAAACAAAAAAATTTCATCAATTTGATTAAATTTTTTTGAGGGATTATTATTATTCTGATTCTCAGTCACTCAAAAATTTGATCCCAAATTTTTTCAATTTGTGTCATTTTCATTTTTCTCCCATTTAAATTCACCTGAAATTTCATCTCTTTTTTTTCACCCACACCCATGAATCTCAACAAATTTCAAAAGGGTTTCATTAGAAATCTAAAAAGTTTTCATCTTTGTTAGAATTTTGCCATTTTTCATACAAAACAAGTAAAATAAATTAATAAACCCAAAAAAAAAAAATTATGGGGGCAGTATATCCAGCATCCTTGTACAATTCTGAGCATAATTGGCTGTATCATGAGGGTGGTTGTAAGAGCACAATTTGGACTAAAGAGGAGAACAAACAATTCGAAAGCGCGCTCGCAATATTTGATGAGAATACACCTGATAGATGGTTTAAAGTGGCAGCAATGTTACCAGGGAAATCAGTAGTTGATGTGATGAGACAGTATGAAGAGTTGATATTGGATGTTAGTGATATTGAGGCAGGTTTGGTGCCAATTCCAGGGTACCTTAGCTCTCCTTTTACACTTGATTGGGTTGATAATACAAGGTTTGATCCTTTTAGAAAGAGGTCTGCTGCTTCCTTGTCTAGGCCTCCTGAACAAGAGAGGAAAAAGGGTGTCCCTTGGACTGAAGATGAGCATAGGTAACTTCTTTTTTACTATCATATTTTTATAAAAGTTGTATGCTTTGTTTTGTTCGGCGTAGTGGTTAAGATTGAGGTACTGTGTCGCGTTACATGGTAACGCGTTTTTGTTTGTGTTGTTGTTGTATAATTGGTGTTGGGTTGTTATATTGTGTAGTACATGATAAGAAGTTGTCATTGGTTGTTACAAAGGTGGACATGTTATGATTTTTACACTCCTCCGTGTGAATCATAGTCGTTCTCAATACTCCTATCACATGGAGGAGTGTAAAAATCGATGTTTTGAGTCTGGAATTTATTACCATTATGGTTGGGTGTATGTTGTTAAGTATTGTTCATGTTCAATTCATTTTTCTGGGTTTTATGTATAAAATTGTTGAAAAATCTGCAACCTGCCTATTGTACTGATACATATCAGAAACTGCTTTTGGTCTGCTCAAATCGAATTTGGACCAATTTGAAGCTGGGACTAGCTTAGTGATGAGGAGTCTGATAGGAATTTAGCTTGATAGTTACTCTAGATTGGCTACTGATTACTACAATCTACTGACTTGTGATCAATGTGAGACTAGGACTAGCCCGGAAATTAGCTCTGGCGCGACAAATCTGATAGGGAATGAGCTTTGCATTCTGTTTTGGTGTATAATTGGGGTGGAATCAACATATACAATGTCATTATATTTCAATTGTTGCAATTTTGATCTCTGAACTCTTAGTTAATGATGTGTTGATGTGTTCTGCAGGCGGTTTTTGCTTGGATTGCAGAAGCATGGGAAAGGGGATTGGAGAAACATATCAAGGAACTTTGTGATCTCGAAAACTCCAACACAAGTAGCTAGTCATGCTCAAAAATACTTTCTTAGGCAGAATTCAGGAGGAAAGGATAAGAGGAGGCCTAGTATCCATGATATCACCACTGCTAACATCAGCGATTCTTCGTCTGAGCTCTCAGATTCCGATCAGAAGCCTAAACTTCTGTTAGACCAGACGACTTCATTGGCATCACTACAAAAATCAATCAACATCATGCCTAAGATGCTACTTGATTGGAGTAACACTACCAATGGTGAAGCTCTCATGGTTTTCAATACTCATGGACGACAGAACCTGTACAGTGCCGCGTACCAAGGGGCTTATGTAGGATCTAATTAGACAGCATCGACTAGTACTGGAAGCGTCTTAGCGTGGGAAACTGGTAACTATATTTCCTCATATGATCTGAGTTCTTTCTTTTTGCGTGGTACATTTTATGTCTCAGGCTAAGCATATAGCATTGTAGACATTAACAGAAATGTAAAAGTATCTTGATATTTTGAAGGTTATGAGTGTATATTAATGTTATGAAGAAATGATCATGGCCTATGTCAATCTGGATGTTGACTGTTTGCATGCTTCAGCTATGTCAGATCCCTGAATTATACTAAGAAAGTCGAAATTATAGAAACTTCTCCAGAAGCTTGAAAGTTGTACATTCACAAGGAGTGGAAACGCCTTGTGGAAGAGCGTCAGTAGTACCTTCCTTACGATAAATTATTCGGGTTAGCGTCACCTTCAAAATAATTAACTCGTTAGGTTGTTATTAGTGTCCAAATCATGTCAAATTCTGAATTTAATGAAACACAATCCCTTCTGCTTAAAACTTTACCATATTTGATAGAGCGCAATACAAATCAAACCCAATTGTATTGCAATCATTCACAGCTAAAACTGACCAACTTACCACTAAATGTTGCATCAACATTACATTACAACCTACCAATTGGAATGTCACTGTTACAGCTCTCTGGGGGCAGGTGAGATGAATAACATGGTCAGTGGAGAAATGCTACATGATATACCGCATTTTTGTCTAAATTAGCCGAACTTGGTCTAGAACCCATTTGTTTTATAGGTGTAGCCGTGTAGCCATGCAACACTGTTACACAGTGCATCATATCGTTTTTATTGGATCAGTGTAATGTGAATGTGGTTCAAGGTGGAGATGCCTTTAACTTGAATGACAAGCACATACACCTACTAAGCAAAAAAGAAGAATCTAGACAAGTAGGATGGTGAGACCATGTCATTCCAAAAGCTGTAGCCAAATTTGCTGATACAAGGGTGGTCTGTCTTTTAGGCAGGTCCTTTGGATCTAATTGCTTTGCTGAGTGAGCTGCTTTTTTGCTCTTCTCCTATGACTCTATTTGTGTAAAAAGGACATTTCAGCCATTCATTTCATTTTAAGTGGATCCAACATGGCCTAAATGACTAACCCTTCATCACCATCACTTAATTCATTGGGGGTGACTCTGATTTCCACTAACAATAAAACAAAATACTATGTAGGTAGAAGTTATCAGCTTAGCCATAAAAATACTTATTTATACTACTTCTCACTTTTTTAATATCTAATTCAGAGTTTGTGTATCACTCTTTCATGTTTATAGATTGGGGGGAAAAACTTGAGACATATAAGATGGTGGTACTCAGAATTCGATAGCAATATCCCATATTTCTCGTCTAATCAAAGGGAGAAACAAAAAACTGTTATATATGTTGACGGATTTAGATCTGATTTTGAGCATTACAGATAAAATAACTTTATCAGTTGAATTAATTGATGTCTATAATAGGAGATGGATAGGTACGAATACTAAACTCCCTCCTGTTCCAGTGTTCCTATTCCATTGCCTGCATGGTGCATGGGACTGTGCGACACATAGGAGTCCTATTTCCATAATAAGCAAAACAGAGGAGGTGGAAAAGAGAGAATTGATAAGTGGAGCTTCTTCAATAAGTTACTAGACAACATCATAGCTTTTTGGGGGTTCTTGAGTGGTAGAAAATGTCTTTAGCAACTAAGCCAAGGCCACATACTCCCTCCGTTTCTTTCATTTCTTTACGTTTCGTTTGAATATGTGAGAGGAATTCAAACGAAACGTAAAGAAATGAAAGAAACGGAGGGAGTAATAATAATTGACCCTATTATGTGGGAGCCAAAGCATATATCTTGATGATTTAGAATCAAATCTTGACTATTCTTTTCAAGCTTAGCTTCTGATCAATTCAACCCCTGTTATCTAAAGATGCACCTTTGCTTTGATTCCCTAATACTTCTTCCGATCATTTTTAAACTTCCTAGTGGCCTAGGCACAAAATTTGAAAAATTAGAATGTTATATAATATCAGGGTGGCTAAGGAATAAACAACTCTAAAACAAGCACGTTATTGAAAACTATCCAATAAATAACAGTTTAAATTTGCCGAATTTGAGGGATTGCAAGTGAGAAAATTATAAATGATCAACCAAATAACGAAAGTAGGATGTTTAATCGCGATCAAAAGAATAGACGAACATGTTAGCGTTCTTTTAAGCTTGGAATTCCAAGCTAGTATTCAGTGTTTATAAGGTACAGGGTAGAGATAGGATAAAGAACTTAGGATCTTACACAACTTTCGGCCAAAATTCATCTTTTTTTAGCCCAATGCAAAAATTTGTTGGGATGATACTCCGACAAGATAAACATTCCTTTTTCTTCAAGAATCTTATTCAGGTATATTATCAAAATGAAATTTAGATTCATATATTCGATTTGTTGGTCAAAATCACAGGCTCTCATAGTTGTTGGAAAAGGATTAATTATCCTTAAGATCGCATCCAGCTCTAGTGTTCTTGCTCCGTATTTCTTAACGAAGTCTTAATAGTTTACAGATTATACATTACAACTTCACATAAATGATGAAATTGTCATAAATATTTAGCGATACAGAAAAAAGATTATTATTTTATTCTACAATCCGTCATAATCAGATACTACTCTTATTCAAAGGATTTTCCTGTTTCTTTTTGCAGTTTTGACTTGCCATGTTAGGGACTACTTGTAGACTTAATGAAAGACCCGTTTGCCTTCAAATCAAGTAGAGTTGGTAGATTGCAATGCAGAATGAAATATTTACTAAATTTTGTAGCAATTGAATGATTCATTTGGTCTAAAAATAGCTCCCAACAGGGCATCTCAAAACTGCAAAAAGAAACAGGAAAATCTCTTTGGGTAGGAGGGAGTATATAGTTCGAGGTTTTACGTGTTGTGAAATTCAATAATTTGATTTTCACATGACCAAGAGACAAAATGATATGGTATGCTGATTATCATGGGATGGCAAAGTAAATTTTACCCAAGTTGTGTGATCATACTAACCCAAGTGATTCCAAAGAACCACCCAATTAAAAAGTGACACAGCACATTTTACACAATTTTCCAGTTTTTTTAGCTAAAAGACAAAAAGTAACTCCAGTTTTCTCACGCTTGCAAATTATTCATATGGGAGAAAAAAAACAGAGGATGATGGGGAAAACTAGGAAAAGAGAAAAAAGAAAGTAAGCAAACACAAACAGTGTCATCCAACTTTATTCTGAGGTTGATAAATATGAACCTTTTTAAAGTATGACTATGACTACACCATAAAGCTTTCTAAAATGCACTTAATGGAAGTCTATGATGCTCTTTTCTCTCAAACAAATCTATAAAGTAAACAAGCATACTTGTATAATACGAGTAGTTGTAGTACGTGGTACACTTGCTAATTCGTGTTAACAAGAACGAGTTTTGGAAGGACGAGATTCGCTTCTAAGGTTTTGGCGTAAATTTTAGTTCAAAGCCGCCTTTGAAATCATGAACCATTTTAGTGTAGGATGTCTTACCAAAACATCAGGCTGTTTTTGCTGATTTCTGCAATCAAATCAACTGTTGGAGGCATTATGCATGCATTATTCTTGGCCAGCACGTCGTAAGTTAGAGTGGTTAAGTACTAATGAAGCACTACTGCCCTAAAAACCTAACAATGATTATTTCATTGCTTCAATTATCAAAGCCACCAACATGGTTGACCGACAGAATAGCCTAAATTGGAGAAAGGAACATATATTGATCATACTAATATTGAATACAGAGTACACTTTAAACAACGTAAAAGTTCGCTTTTTTTTTTTTGGTGAAAAAAACTGAAAAAGATGTAATTGTACAGGATATATTGTGATATATATTGGACTGTAAATAAATAAGTTTCCAGGAGTTACCGCGTATAGATTTAATTGAAATTGGACAAATGATCTGCACAAGGGTTAATTTCTGTTGTTGGGCCTTATGGATTGGATTCACAGATTGAAGTTTCGTGTTAGTCGACCTCAAACTCGTCTGGAACTAAGGCTTTTCCGAATTGTCGTAGTAGTTGATTGATCAGTGAGCCAGAAGGAGGGGTGGTAGGGTCTGTTCATTTAGTTCACAATGTTCACTGAGTTCTGAATATAGATGCCTGGCACTTCAATTAGGAATTCAGGATCAAAACCTGCAGCCTGCAGGTGGGTCAGCATACTGTATCTCATAACTACTGATAACAGTCTAACACGGCGTTTAAAAACTGTTTTTGAGGGATGCCGGTTCACATTGTAACAATCCGTGTTAGTCGACTCCAAATGGTTCGAGGGGGAAAGAGGTTCACACTATTAAGAATCCCGACGGTCTTACCATCTCATCTTTCATCAGTTCAGTTTGCTGAAAGCCCTGAAACCAAAAGATGAATTTGTTGCAACTCGGCAACTGAGTTTTTGTCACTTGCAATACCATGATAAAACCTTGTCTACCATGAGCTTCTCAACTTGGTTAATTGTGCTTTACCTTCAATCCTCGACTGTGTCGTGAACTCGTGTCAAATAAAAGAAGCCTGTGATTGCCTCTGGAGATCACAACGCGCATCCTGCAACCAAGATTTATCCCTGGCTGCTGCTCTTGCATTACCTAGATTGGCTTCTGTGGATTCCCGTCTCAAACCTCAGTCTGAGCAAATGAATGAATTAAATCCAAACAGAAATTACATCATCAATAGAAGCACAGTCTCCCTTTATCAAAAGAAGAAGCACAGTCTCCCCAGAGATCAGATGAAACATTCCCTGAAAGTTAGTTTACACACTGCGCTGCAGAAAATGCAGTGTTTTGTAGCACAAAAGAGGTTATCAAGATATCTATCTGCCCTGAGCGACCACATTTAGCAAAGATCAAAGTACAACATGACCTCAATTACAAAACATAACAAACAAATTGGTTTCAGAGCTTATATTTAGAATCATGCTCATAAGGCGGGGTGATTCGCCACTCTCAGAAATTTCAAGGTTTGGGAGAACCAGTTCACAGCTGTATATATATCAAAAACTTATTGGAGAAAGAAGCTTTATTTTCAAGGATAATTACATCATCCTTTGAATTTACAAAGGAACTGTAAACAAATCTAGCGTTTCCACTTTCCAGAGTCTACCAGTTAATGAATTAAGTGTACAAGAAATCAATCCAGAGAATCCAACAAGAATACAAAAATTCTGAAGCAAACTTATCGTTCGATAAATCTAAAAAAAATGGTCTCAACAAAAAAAAAAAAAAAAAAAAAAAAAAAAAAAAAAAAAAGTCCTATGAAAGAAGCAATCAAATTTTATGAACAAGATGTGAAGCAGAGAGTGTAAAGGAGCAGAAGATCTCACGGCTCAAAACTAGAAATGTACAAAGGCCTAGACCTCTGGAAGCGCCAAGGGATAAACCGACTCTGGATGGTCCGTTCTCTGTCCAGCAAGTGAGTAGTACCCTACAATGTGGGATGGAAAATCAACCCTAACTGGTTGGCCTTCATTGTCGGCAGTAACATCATACTGGTCTCCTGGAATCAGCTCAATGTTCCAATATGGGCGAGCCATTTCCAGGAGATCAACAATACCCATCTGAGATGCTCTGTATCCTTGCACCCACATGTACCTCAGAGAAACGAGTTGCGTTGCAGCAATAGCCAATGCTCTTTCTGTAAAGCAACAGGCCCTGATCTCAAGTTTCTGTAGGCTAGGGCAGCCCTTAGAGAACTCCAAAATTCCAGTATCAGTATCTCCTACATAACCTAAAAGCATCCACCTTATATTCTGACTAAATTGGCCAATGTAACGAAGACCAACATCAGTCAGGCCTCCCTGTCTAAGGTACAAGGCAAACCTTCTCAGGTTTAGACAACCTTGTAGAAGAGCTCGAACTCCATTGTCGAGGGGTAAATCTGCAATCGTCTCCTCTTTGTCGAGCAAGACAAGTCGGAAATCATTTAGATTTTTCAAGTTTGCCCCTATACAAGTCAAAGCTTCATTTGTAATATTGGATACGTAAACAGCCAAGTATTCCAGCTCTTGGCACCCCTCTGCTATAGCTATTAATCCCCTGTGAGTAACCATACCAGATTCTTCCAACATTCCTTGTTCTTCAGCACCATCCGCCCCTCGTTCAATGCGTAGTCTTTTCAAAGATTTACAGCTCTGAGCAAGAGTCTCCAACCCCTCATCACCAATGACATTAGTAGTCTGTACACAACAACAACAGTGAGCAGTTAAGAAAACTCAACAATAGTAGTCATACATAAGACTTTGCCAAAATATCTGTCATCCAGCAAAAATCTAAGTATCTGTTTAAGCTTTCAAATTTTACTCGAGGATAAATCCGTTTTAACATCTACTTCGACCACCCAGTCAAATTATCAATACCAAAAAAAAAAAAAAAAAAAGAGAACCATAGCAGAGTCAGTGAAAAGAGTAGGAACAAAAATGGATGTATATTTTATCAAGCGTTAGGAAAAAAAGGGAGAGAAATAAACAGAGAGAGGACCATTCCAGACTCAATAGAAAGAATAGACGAAAAATAGACATGTACGGAGTATATTTCATCAACTTGGCTCAGACAGTCAGACGCTCAGTACTAAACTAAATACTTGTCGTTTAAGAGTCCACATCTAGAACATACAAATAAACACTTCACATTGGCCCAAAGAGCTGTACTGATCCACGATTATTTCATGAAAATTGCAAAAAGCAGTATATCGGTATCAAACAAGTTGGCAACACTCTCTGAGATTAAATACTTAATTGTGAATTACTAAACAAGAGATCAGAGATATTGAGACAAATAAAAGTAAAGTTGGCGAGTACAATTACAAAGATAACAAAACAAGAAAAGAAATGGTCGCATACCTCTAGCACTTCTAGATTGGGACATCTACGTATGAGGTCAGAGTGGCCATCACTGCAAAGTGACGCATAAACAAGATCCAAGCTCCGCAATGACAGTGCAACCGGGTATACAATAGGCAAATGGGTTTTTGAGAAGTACATGAGACCCACTGATTTCAGTTGAGGAGGAAATGCAATATTGTAGTCTCGGTTTTCAGAAAAAGAACCCCCGCAGAACTCTTGCAATGTAGGTGTTGAGCGAAAAAATTTAGCAAGATCAGCTACATCAGTATCACCAATTTTGACAGACTTCAACGGACACTTCTCGGCAAGAAGTTCAAGGTCTGGAACATTGATTTGCTCCAGAAAAGTCATATAGAAATTTAGTGTTTCAAGAACCGTGTTGTTACGTGCCAGCTCGTGGAACCATTCACCATTTACCTCGGTAATAGTGCTGTCTTCCAGAAAGAGTGTTCTCAAACTCCTACATTTATGAAAGAAAGATGCAGGAATCAGTCTTAAAGGCCAGCAAGCAATAACAATTTGCAAGAAGAGCAGAATCAGATAAAATCAACTGCATACTAAGGTACATATAGCGGCTCCAATTTAGAAGAGTAAGAGAAAAAAAAATGTCTCACATTCAACACATGCACATACAACAGCTCATGAGGACATGCCCTCCCCCTCAGCCTCGATTCCCTTAGTAATTATTGCTATTGATCAGTGAGGAATTACCCTGGCTGAAGGGTACCCTAACTTGTTTCCGTAACTTTCCTAACCTTCAGAGGACTTTTTTTTAGAAGAGAAGGGATACAATAGCTCTTGAGTCATAAACAAAAGCCTACCATTGACATCTTAAAGTGAATCTCCAGAAAGCAAAATCAAATCATCCTCACCACTAGTTCCTACTCAATAACATCAGGCCTTACGCCTTCATGAGCTACCTGATACGATAGGAACAAGTCACCATCTCATGAGTTTAACTCTCAATATGTTTAAAGCATTTGAATGTTCATGGTAGAAATATAGTACTCCATTGAGTCGAGAAATATCTTTGGTCACTAGACTCTGGTCACGACAGGATCACATCCATGAGGGCGTTCATTCAATCAAAGTAGCAGGGATCTCACATTGCTCATCACTAGGGCGCCATAAAGTTGAAAACTATAAGTTTGAAATTTTCTGCCATCAATAACATTCATGTTGGTGACAGAGCTTCCTCTGTGATATCAGATACGTTATTTCAAAATTTTCATACATTTGATTCTACAAAAGGGACTGACAGACGACAGTTCCACTTAGTTGATAGTTAGTCCCTGCCATTAAACGATCAAAGAAATACATCCATAAGGGCGTTCATTCAATCAAAGTAGCAGGGATCTCACATTACTCATCACTAGGGCGTTTTGCAATAAAGTTAAAACTATAAGTTTGAAATTTTCTGCCATCAATATCATTCATGTTGGTGACAGAGTTTCCCCTGTGATATCAGATACGTTATTTCATACCTTTTCATACATTTGATTCTACAAAAGGGACGGACAGACGACAGTTCCACTTAGTTGAGTTAGTCCCTGCCATTAAACGATCAAAGAAATAGTACCGCCATGGCCCCAACAAAAGGATCATTGAGCTAGTTTTTACTTAAGGATTACTTTCCTCTCAAATCTACTTGTTCTTTGACCACAAGCACATTGCGCCAAAAAAAAAAAAAAAAAAAAAAGAGTTACAAACAGCATAGTGCAACTGGCAAAACTAATCACTTTACCACACAGTTCACATAACAATATGCATACTTGCACAGTTGCACAACGCACCGGTCTTGCAAAAAAAACTAAAAAAAAAAACTATTACTCTCTAAGACATTGTGTTTCTAAGTCTGCAGAGGGTGCCAAAAACAACTTCAAACAGAGTAGAAAGCAGCAACAAAATTTTCATCCCAAAAGAGTAACTTCTCCGAGATCAATAACACCAAACTCGCAAAACTCCAATGTCATCATCTTACTCCAATCACAAATAACAACCACCTGGTAGGCTGGTACTAATATGAAGTCTCGTAAAATCGAAATCTTAAAGTAGCCAAATCTACCAAATTCACGCCTCGTAACTCTTTTAAAAACCTCGAAAAGACGAGTATTGCGGTAACTCACAATTCCATCGTATTAACCAATTCGTTTAGCTCGTAATGAAGAACACCAACAACAACAATTCATAACACAAGCAAAGCTCAATCATTCCATAACAATTCGCCGAATCGTGTACCAATCGGCTAATTAAATCGAAAAAAATAATAATGGAGCAACAAATTCGCATAATGATCATACTAATTACATTGCCATAAGCTAATTAATCATAAAAATTCCTAAAAAGGTAACAAATCCAACAGAAAGTGAAGTTAATGCTAAAACTCATTAAACAGATAAACAAAACAAAACAAAAACAAAAAAAAAGAAACTTCTCAATTACTCCTCCTCCTCCTCATTTCTCTATCTACACATCAACCAATGCAAGCAAATCATCATAAACCACCAAAATTAAAAAAATCATTAAAATAAAAAAGGCATTACCATTACTCACATTAGATTGTAAAACAAAAATGGTAATAATAACAGAATTACCTAACTACTGACATACATAACTAACCACCTTTATTTTTTTTTACCGTCCAAAAAAAAGTAAAAAAGTAAAAAAAGAAGTTACCGCACCGCACCTGCAAGTTTTGGTAATATGGAGTAAACCATCCGTACTAAAACCAGAGCACTTATCAAACTTCAACGACAATAACTGCCGCGATTTTACCGCGGCGACGGTTTCAAGATCCGCGTCGGTAATAATCATCCGTCGGAAATGAAGCGAAGATAATTTCGGAAAGCTGACGAGTATATCGATCCACGGCCGCGCGTAACCTCCCCAATCTTCTGGAATAAGATTAAACATGGCGGCGCGCGGCTTCCCCTTGAGTTTCAACGACTCTATGTTTGGAAACCGGTCGTGTAGGCGCTGTGGCGTGGTGGTGTAACATAACGCGATCGTGACGTGGCGGCGCGTCCACCGATCTAGGTCGTACCACCGCCGGCACACGACGGAGATGGCGGCTCTGTCTCGTGGATCTTGTAAGTACGGTAGTACACACTCGATTATCTCGTCCGACATCGGACGGTTGTGGTTGTTCTGGTGGTTGTTCTCCGCCATCTCCGCCGTCGGAAAATCTCAACTCAACACAATATAATAATACAATAATACGAATTAAAATATAATCAAGATCCGTAACAGTGATGTGATGAATATGATGTATGATGAGTGATGAGATCGATTTGGGGGGGAAAAGGAGAGTGAAAACTTCAAGGAGAAGCTACACAAGAAAAGAAAAGAACAAAGAGTAAACAGTTGGAGTTACTCACACACTCCTATGCGGAGGTGAGATTGGGAATGGGCAAAGAGGAGAGAGAAAATGGGAGGGGAAGAGAGAGAAAATGTGAGAGGATTGGAAAAAGAAATGATTTTGTCAGTTCGGGTCTGTTTAATGGACGTGGCCACTGCCCTGTTAGATAAGGGATGTGGAGGGGACTGGGGAGGGAGAAATGGGTCAGAATATATCATTTTGAGCTTTTTTTTATTTTTTTTGTTTTATTATTTATTTTTAGGGAGGGAAATATTGTGGAGAATTATATTATTGTGTGAGGGGAAATTATTTTATTGTGTGGAATATATATGTTCTGTGCTTTTGAGTTTTATAAGGGTTAGTTTAATAAAAATTAAATGATTCGTATCTTTGAGAATTTTGGTGGTGTAATTGTGGTAGTTGCGTACTTGCGTTGCAATTCGTCGATCTTGTATTTATTCTCGATATTAGAAGTGTAAGACTCGTCGGTCGACGGTTGAATTGGTTGACAATTACGGGATATCAGTATGTTCGAGTTATATTGGGGTTCGAAAGTATCTATAATTGCGGATCTTTTTCTGGTATGTATCGTCATAACAGGGTTGAAATGTCGTTGGAGTTAATACTGGATCTGTAACGGCTTTTAGAAGCGATATGGCAGAAGCCAGTTAAATCAGTTGACATTTCCGGTATATCGGGGTTGAAAGCAGCTGTAATTGCGGTTTTTTTTTTTTTTTGTATGTATCGTCATAGCAGGGTCGGAATGTCGTACAAGTTAATACTGAATCTTTAACGTCTTTCAGAAGCGATATTGAATCTGTAACGTCTTTCAGAAGTGGAGCTGGTGGAGCAATATTCCATCTTTTGGGGTCGATATTTGCCTAGTAGGCACCTTAAGCCAAAGCAAAATTTAAATGGTTATTGTAAACTGTAAAGCTATGATCTATTTTGAATGTAATGGTTAAGTATGTGTTTGGCCTAGTTTTTCAAAGTGTTTTTACTCCCAAAAATTATAAACTTGACCAAACATAGTGTTTTTTAGAAGTTCTAAACTATTTAATAAAAGTACTTTTCTAAATATTGACCCCCAAAAGCAGAAGCACCAAATTGGTGTTTCTGTTTCTATTTCTCTAAATACTCCAAAAATACTCCTTTTGTGAGATATTTTTAATTTGACAAAAATATAAAAAAGATTACATTAACAAATGAAAGTGCTTTTGTAGAATGTTGAACCAAACACTCATCATTTTTTCAAAAAACAGTTTTTATAGAAACTGATTATGAAAAACAAAAACAGATTTCAAAAAATTTCGCCAAACAGGCTTAAAATTGATGGTGATAATGATGATGTTATATGAGAAAATTCAATGAAGAAGGGAAAAAAATTCTAATATAGGAGGGTGACATTGTCAGGAACAAGTTGAAGTACATAAGGACTTTAGTATATACTTTTTCCAGTAATTTAGACAAGTTTGTTGTGTAGTGGATAGTGGCACTGATGGTTGGGCAAACTGCGTCGCAAATATTGCGGACGAGAAAAGAAAAATTAATTAGCACCACATCGCATAATATCAGTTGCAGATATTATGTGATTATGTGACGAAGGCTCGTATAGTGAAAGGTTGAAGAAGCAAATTATTATGATGTATCATTGATAATTTTGATATATTTACGTAATAAAAGGACCATAAAGTCAACGATACTCGATTATGTCAATGTAGATTAGTGCGTATTATTGTGTAATTAATGTCATTCACGCCATTAGTGCTGATTGTATTTTGTTGAAATGTAGATTATGGTCCTCTAATGACAAAAAACATAAGGTCATACTACTAGTTGCTATGAAAAGTACCATTAAAAGTTTGAAACCTTATACTAATTTTACGAGTTTTTCTAGTTACGTAATGGTTGTTCATGAGTACAATATATTGTGATCAATGAATATCGATCTGTTTTTCTTCCGTATCTCTTATCCCGTCCCCTTCATTTATCATCGGCGTTGTGCCAACCACCTCCCCCACCCGTCACCTATAAAGGGTTGCCCATAGCCGCACGACCCTACACCGTCGTATCCTCGTTGCCCGTGCAACTGCCCCATACTCGGCCCCTTCGCCTCTTTTCTCCTTCTCTTCTCCTTCTCTTCTCTTTCTTTCGAAATTAAATAATTATGTTTAATTTCAAATTGTTGTACTTCGGAATTTTAGCTACTTTCATTAAACTAAAATGCCTTTTAACAATATGGCCTATGAGATTGCTCAAATCTAATTGCAAAAAAGTGATTTAAGTATAAAGAATACTTAATCGAGCAATTTGATTATGTATAACAAAACTTAATCAAGCAAATTGATTTAAAATACATAGTTAATCACATAAAGCCATCCCACCGAGAGTAAAACATGGCATTATCGCATCGCATCTAATCTAATCAGAGCAAAACCAGCTAATGTAATGTAACGGGGACCAGAAATTCACAAAAAAAAGAGAGATACTAACAACAAAATTTATTCATAGATATTGTTAAACCCTAGTGGCCCTCCATCGTCAAGACATAGTTGATGACAACATACATGCTCTTGCATTGTTTTTATTTTAATGGCGTAACTCGGGGCAAGATGCTCACTTCCAAATTATAATCACATTCGTATAGAGGAGTAAAATTAATGTTACTTTTAACTAAGATGCGGAACCGTAACACTGAGTTTATCCTACTTAAATTAGTTATGAACCTTGAAGTTGGAACTCGATATGTTGTAGTAATTAACATGAGTGCTACATAATTTATTTCTAATCTACTAAAATTTTCATTATTCGTATGAACCCATTTTCATTTTACATAAAATATATATTATGGGTAGAAGTATCGAAGAATTCATGTGGAGTGAAGATAGTCTCCGTTTACAAAATCGTACATCTTTGAGAGTATTTTGTAAAAAAAGATGATTCGGTGAAATAGGAAAAGGTTTGTCTCAACTATTGTTAACAAATCAGGCTTAGAAATAAAGCAACCTTTAAGCGCGCGGGGCCGTTAGAGCGACTAATAATTTTGCTTTTGTTGTAAACAGTGATCACTACAATTAGGCGAGCGCTTATACTCCATAATAGGCATATTATGCTTTATTTTACGGAGTATTTCCAGGGTCTTTTCCTCTTTGAAACACAACCACCAAAAGAGCAAAATAAATGTAGTTATATTTTGGTGGTTTAAAAATGTTTAAATGAGAGTCTAACTTGCGTTTTTAGAAACAAGTACTTATAATAAAGCATGCGGATGCTAGATTCAAAATTTCAAAGCATACAAATGGTAATGCATAATCACATATGAAACTTGTAGATTTACATAATCACATATATATGAAACTTGTAATTTACAACAACTTAACGGACAAGCTTCAAAACTCTAAGTTATGGCAAAAACACCAGCTGAGAATAACGAATATCCCTGATCACATTTTTCGGTGTATATGGTTGCTAAATGCAATTTCGTTTACCTCTTCTAATGCTACCACTAATATTAATGCTCATGTTTTTTTCGAAACGGGTAGCATATATAAGCATAAAAAGGAAACATATTACAAGCGTCTTTAGGTTACAGAGCTCATGTTCGATTTCATCAATTACACACCATTAGTACCCAAAAAAAAGGCCGGGTTAGGAGTTTCTTAAGTTACTCTTAGCTTGAGGTCTTCAGATCAGATGAGAACCTTACCATTTGTCCGACTACGCAAATTACGTGGCTTGTACGAGTAAAGCCCTTGTCGAAATCCGCGTGTAGGATGCTCAAGCCTTCCTCCAGTACTTCCACACATTTCACAGCCCTTGGTCGTTTTGATATCTGTGGATGGATGATTAGAAAAGTTCAAAATTAAATGATACAGAGAAGTTGCTAATATGCTTAAACACATAATGTATTACATGCTTCGTGAATTACGATTTTCATCAAGTTTACAAGAAATATGGCAGCAATCGATTATCGGAAATCGCCATGATTTGGATTGAGCTACTACGCTAAAATAAATCGACATATCGAATTGTCGTAATAACAAGGATCAATTGAATTACATTGTACGCTAAAATAAATCGACATACATTGTACGCTGCCGAGATAAAAGTAAAGTAGATAAGAAAACATGTATCTAGGCTCATATCGGAGATTATCGAAATGTTATACACACGATACCTCCTCATGTCGTCACAAGACTCACAACATGTGCGCACACGAAGAAGCTAAGTTAAGTGTTTTAGGTTATCGCAACAACAAAATACAGGTTAACGTACATACGTGCTTACTGTTGTAGTGACACAATGCTGCATTAGCTAAGCTGATAGTCTGTTCCTTGTGCGAACGAAGTGCTTCTGCTACCTCTTCCAAAGTCTGTTGCGGCGATTTTGGTGGAGTATGAAAGTCCGATATTGCAACCATCCTACACAAACACGACTGAAATTAATCCGATATTAAATCACGAGTACTAACTACCATGCCACATATTTGAATTGTTATTGCAATCCATCAGAGTTCAAAGACACAGCAGACCACAAACGACACGGCCTAATTCTGGTCTAAACCAAAATTTTTTAGACAAGCTTGAATATATGCTTGGTATTATAGCACTTGGTGTAAGTGGTAAATTAAAAGGCCAAATATATATATCATGTACGTTCTCTGCGAAAGTAGGAGAGAAATACTACATTCTGTTTAATCAAGCTAAATTTCGCGCTATTTGTAGACTCCTGGGATGATCCATACTGATATTAACTCCACCCCCATCGATTTATTTGGATTAAACTTCGCGCACACTCAGGTTTTTTTTTCTTGTTTGTGGGTGTGAAGTGTAAAAATGTAAGTACCAATTGAAAACATAAAGAAATTGGTTCCGATATGATATAACACATGGTATCGTTGTATATAACCCCTCATAAAAGTAACATAGTGAATAATTGAAACGAAAGGTAAATCATCATTTCAAAATTGAGCAAGATTTACCCATTTACAGATGGAGAAGGTTTTGTTTGCGAAGATTTCATCTTTTCTTCAATCAGAACCCCATCTTCTACAAAAACCTTGGTTCCATAATCCGTGTAGAACACGTCCAAAACCCTTTCAATATTCATCAAATTGACCATCAATAATTATTTGTAATTACCATAAGAAAATAATTAAGCAATTAACATGAGTATATACCGGCGTCTCTTGTCGCCTAGAAGCCAACCACGCGTACTGTTATCGTCGTCGTTAGCTGCTTCTACTCTCATCGTTTTCCCCTTCATAATTTAGGACAACAGATATTATTAGCGTAATTTGAATTTCTTAGGATTTTCAATAATTTTAGTTGAGGAGAATTTATTAGCGAAAGGCGTTTTATTATTAAATGGAAAAATCTGATCGAGGAGGCCCATGTACGTAGAGGTATGTTGGGTCAGGCTAAAGGTCGGAAAGAACTGGGACTTGTGACTTGTCCGGGACGTGCCGGTTTAATCAGTTAAATTTATCTATGAAATCGCCTAATAGACGTTCGTATCGAGGTCTTAGGGCCTATCTATACTTATCTATTAATTGTCTACCATTTGCGTCTACGTGGCAGGCTCCTAACAAAAACGCTTATGTGTACAAATAAAAAAGCCAAGTCACGGCTGAGGTGTCGGCTCCTACTTCAGTTGTATAGCAGGCATTCTCTCTTCCCCTGCTTTCCACCGTTTCCTGACTTTCCTCATCCTCCATTCTTCTTCTACCGTTTCTATCAAACTTTTCCATCTTCTTTTCTATTCGATCCACCCCCTTCATTTCCTCTTCTTTTCAAACCATGAATAAAACGTATCTCAGCGTAGACATAAGAAACCATAATTCCATTTTTATTCCTTAGGAGAATTTCAAACGTCCAAGATTTCGAATTGACCAAGATCTACGGCGTCGGTTCTTATTCCAAGGTCCCTTTTTTACCTTCAATCACATGTATTTCAACATCAGTTGTTTCAAAAGAGTTCTACTTGCTCAGGTCAGTATCAATTTCCCGATTTAATCACTCAATTTTCGTTTTTTATTCATTTTTTTGTTCATTTTTGTATGAAATTGACTTAGGTCGATTTTTATGATTTTACTCAATCTGATTATTATACTTCTTAATCATCGGTTTTGATTAGTTTGAAGTATATTGGATTAATTAGATTTTGTTTTGCAACTACAAAAGGATATGAAAGTTTGGTGGGAGATCTGGCGTTCACGGCAATTGATCGTGCAATGGCCCCTCATTTGAAAATAGAGGTTCGTAATTCATGTTTATTTGATCTTTCTTAGGTTTCTAATTGTTATTGTTGATGAAATTCTGTAAATTTCGATTATCTCGATCATATCTCGGAATCACATGGTCTTCCTTTGTTCCCTTTGATCTAATTCTGCTGCTCATGATGATGGTTGTTGTTTGGCTTTGTGATCTGGTTTGTATTGCTGACAATCGTTTGTCTCATCCTTTTCCATAATTTTGGTCATCTTCGATACCGGTTGATTGCTTACTTATCAACTGATGCTCCCGTTTTGAAAATTTATTGCTGCCTTTTTTTTTCTATCTCTCAATAATTAGTCAATTATTCTTTGCTATCTAGGTTACCTCTCCTTCGCGAGGTTCAATTTTGGGTTAGATTCTTCGCAGGCCTTGGTAAGTTTTGTGGATTTCCTTGCACATTTTTTCTTGGAATTCCCTTATCCCTCAAAAATATCAATATGTATTTGCGATTTTGCGAAAATTGAGTGGTGAGTGTAATGCTTTTGATTGTTTAAAACCATACTTTTGGTCAATTTTTGCTGCAACACACAGGTTAAAGCTCTCCTGTTTTATAAAGATGTCATTGCCAGATCGCTTTCTTAGTGAGTATGTGACAGTGGTAAAATTGGAAGTCATAGTTAGATTTATCAGTATATGTGATCAGTGTTATGTTAGATGACTTTTGTTTATGTATAGATACTTAGGCCTAGGAGTATTTATCACCATAGTGGTTAAGCATCTACAAACAGATGATCTTCACAAATTATTTTCAACACTCTTACGTGTGTCTTGATTTAAGATGATTAGCAATGGTTCAACTCTCTAACTTTCGATTATGGCAGTTGGTTATATGTGAAAGCTTCAATATACACGAGTTATTGTTCTCACATGATCATGTGAGAAATTTGCGTGATTTACCTTAATATCTTCAGTCAGGTTCTGTGCTATGTCCGATGTGGGCGTGTGAGTCTCTGTTATGAACTTCTAAACCTATCTGGGCATAGGTCAATCTTCTCTCTTAAGGATATGTATGTTAATGATTTCTGCCTGAAACATAACATGAGAACAGTTGATGGTGACACATCTATGTGATTCCGTAATATTTTATACTATCCTCCAATACTACAAACCCCAAAGAGGACTGGAGGGGTAATTGTCCAGGACTCCAGGGACATTTCTTTTTATAGAAAAACACATAGGAACCAAAGAGAACAAAGTTACATAGGAAGAAAAACTTATCAGACTACAAGTCTGAGAAGATACAACATGTTCTATCCTTATTTCCATGCATAAAGGGAAATGGAACACTGCATATTAAACAAGCCTGACATAATAATATCTGTATACTGCTTATTATCATGTTTTACTGTAAAAATCATGACTTTAATCTTCATATTGAAGAACAGAAGGTGGAACTGTTCCATGGCCAGCTTGCCCAAATGCATCCTTATAATAGCATATGAAAGAGTGGTACTTCTGCATGCCTCGACAACAATCTGAGCAGAACTTACTGTTTGGAATCTTCACATTAGCTGGCAAATCAAGCCTGTGACATGGGTATGTTTTCGTGTACTGCTCAACAAAATGACCAGTATACCTTGGCTTTGTCCCATGCTCTCTCCAACGCTTTATCTCTTCGGGTGCTGTCAATGCATTTTTTCCAGGACCATGAACCAGAATTGTCCAGTTCAATTGTAAATATTGTTTGCAGAGGGTTTGGTTTAACCAATATTCACCCCATTATCTGTAATCTCAGGGGATGTTCCTGTATTGTTCCACAAAGTCATGGATCTCAAATCATATAGTCTTCTGGGACCTTAAAGAAGTGTAAGTTCATTTCTTTGATTGTTCTTTGTACTTTCCATATTTAGATTACAAGATTTGTGTTTTGCTACATTTTTATAGTATCTAAACATTCTTAAGTTTTTTACTTACTTTTTAATAGTTATTTGTATGCTAGAACTCTTTTGTTGTTTAGCTATTGAAGCCTCTTTTAAATATAGATCATCAGCCACTTAGGTTGTCTAGGGTTGAAGAGATTAAGAGGACAAATTTGAAGGACATTTTACTAGGTCGTCAAAAATATGTAGGAGGTTGGAAAGAGGTAGTTGTCATCAAGCATTAGTCAATACTATATATTCTACTTGAATAGTAAGACAATTTTTCTTAGCATGTTGAGCTGATGTAACCTTTTAAGCTATTCTGATCCTGCTTCTCACTTCTAAGACTGGGGATTTTAACCGAAGTCATGATTTTTAAACTGCAGCTTTTGCAATTGATTTTAATTATTGAAAGTGGAGAGTAGTAGATAAATGAGGAATCTATAATTCACATTCTCTATCTTTTTGTAAAAAACGTACGAATGCGAAAGTATAAATATGTCCATTGTTGTCAAGGGCTAAGGGCAGATGAGCGATAAAGAGTGAACTGTAAGCGTAGAATTGATATGTTATATTCTGAAAATCTCCCTAGGAGAATTAGACCTAGAATCATATGATTTTTTTTTTTTGGTACAAAGGAGCAGCTAATGCTGCGGGGGGTGGGGTTATGAGGATTTGAACCCGGGACAACCCCCAGGCAGGTTGAGTTCCTATCCACTAGGTCAACCTTGATCCTCGCCTAGAATCATATGATACATATTTTTTTCCCTCTTTTTCTTATCATGGGTCCTATTTGCAATTATTTCACTGTGAAGGTTTAGTTGAGAACCTACTGAAAAAGCGAATTCCAGTTGACAGGTTGTGCATAATGTGTAGGAACCAGAATCAATTATTCACATTTCACAGTTTGCTCCTGAATGGTGGACATATGGTGGGTTTTGAGTTTGTAAGACTTGAAGTTGGGAGGATAAAGTTGAATATTGATACTTCGATCAAGGGTCTTCAAAACTGTCGTGGTCTATGTAGTGGGAAATGTCAAGAGGATTTATGAGCGGCACTTAAGCCAAGTCGGTTGCTCCTGGATTTTGAACTACAGGTAGCGGAAGCATTGGCAACCATGTTAGCTAAAGGAGGCAGAGGCTATGAAAGGTCCGTCAAAATGTAATTAATGCCTTCGGAAAAACAAAAAAAAAAGACATTTTGTGTTGCTCTCCTTACTGATGAAACTGATGACAGCCTCCACTTATGAGCTTCCGAGTCTGGTTGTTGCGTCCACGAGCATATTCACAAACCAAGGCAGAACACTGATCCACCCAAGCTGATGTATCCAGTTTTTTTAATTGAAACATGTTATCAGGTATTTTTTGGGTAGTGCTGAGTAGACGTTCCAGTTTTGCTCTAAAAAATAAATGTACTAGAATTATGAATAGAGCTAAACTTGATCACAAACAAGAGTCAACTATATGGAGTATCTACCATGTCACAAAATATTTACCAATTTACCATCATGGCATGACATCTCAAATCCAATATCTAGCCAAACATTCTGTAATTTATAGCACATGTTTAATTATCTTATCATGTCTATCCTTAGTCTTCCTTCTACCCCAATAAGTGCAGCTTATGCCTTATTTCTAATTATCAACTTTCCCAATATCATAACCGAGATTAATGGTGTAGTCACACAACCACAGTTAGGCATACGTCTTCATTTTTTTTTGGTACAAAGGAGTAGCTAATGGTGCGAGGGTGGGGGTATGGGGATTTGAATTCGAGACAACCCTAAAGTAGTTTCTTAACCACTAGGCCAACTCATCCTTATACATCTTCATTATTAGACCACATTTGTTTAATGACCTCACAAAAATCTAAATTGGATTTGTTGAAAGACCATGTACGTACGTAATAAAGCTGATGTAAAATACATGAGGATTTACCTTCAAACCAACTAAATCTAATTTTCTGTCGATTTTTTTGTAATTCTGTTTTGGGTTCCTTATTCTGGATATAAGTGGCCACTGATCTCATTCTTGGTTCTTTTCGCTTTACGTCGTGTAACTGGTTTATGGTGACATCGTTTTCCTCTAAATATTTTACATTTCATTCCCTTATATATAGTATGTTGGTGGCAGGTGGTCTTAAGCTTCACCCTACATCTGACCGAAGAGATACTTTTGTTTGGATCGAATCTAGAGTACATACAATGTTCAGGGTACATCAATGTGTTGAGGTGGTAGACATTCGCCGTAGAGATGTTCTCTCTAAGATTAAAGATTATTCTTTGTTTTCAGCATATCAGATGATACAATTATAGATGCATACTGGAGTGTCAAGCTAAGGAGATATTCATGCTACTAACGGTGTCTCTGTGATCGACTTTGTCTCTGCATCAAATGAGTCTAATGATGTGTATGAGTGCAGTGAGGAGGTCAAGTTTCCTGCTATATCGATCCCATGTCCAGTTTGATCTAGGAAGAGTATGAATGTAAAAATTTAGGTAGTACATATTGCATTTGTGATGGCTGAGAAGCTTACAATTTAGTACATCTTGAATTTTATCTGCAATGATTTATCATAGAGCGATTGATCTACAAGTTAGCCGAATACTTTGCATGGTTGCATTCGTCTGTGCTATACATGGTATAGGGTAATCTCATAAGTCGAAACTCATCACACTGTTGTAGCCCTTTCGAAAGGTCAAAAAATGCATAATAACTCATAGTCACTTTTCTTATCTGGCATCTCCCTAGAAAGCACAACGGACGGGGATTCACATACTTCAACCAGGATTAGCATGTATGGTAACATAGTTGAGTCTGATTTCTGCAAGAGGACATTTCATGGGCCTGTTTGTGTCTGTACATAGCAAACAATGTTTTCTTAGTATGTTATTCGTTAAAGTATAAACAACCATTATACAACAACAAAACGAGTTGATATATACATGAGATGAGAAGTTAGACATCTATGGAAAAAATATTCGTTTCAAAAGTAAACCATAAATTAAATCCAAAAAAATGAAATGTGATCAAGCCCGTGATTTCCACGGTATGCCCTTCTCACATAATGTCGTCAAATTTGAGTTGTCAGTTTCACTAAACAGGCCACGCCTCAACAAACAAACCAAAAACAGTCCCGTGAAACCACGGGGACAAAAACTAGTTTAGTATCGTTTTCTGTTTTCAGTTTCCTGTTTTTTTAAACCAAAGTCCCGTTTTCAGTTTTCATTTTCTAAATGACTATTATAGAACCAAATAATTTAAAGTTAATTTTGTAACTTATTTAACTAAATGTTTACGGAGAAAAAAAAAACCAAAAAACCGAAAACGACAGTCATACGAACGGGCCCTTAATTAGCTAGGGATCGGATAGTGATTTGATCATGGTCGTCTTGGTAAAAAAACTCGCAATCGCAGATTATCAACTAACAACATGAAATTGAATTGTGAAAGGCAGCGGAAGCAAAACCAGCTTTAGCCTTTTCCCTTATATGTGAATGTCATTCAAAATTTCAAATCATGACAGTTTTAAGAATCCAAATGAATAAAAGGCTAATAAATTTACGAATTTGGTCACATGTTTCTCCGACCTTGGTAGGAAGTTAACCTCATTGAACCAAACAGCGTGCCTGTTTGCCTTACTATTGCAAATCATCCACATGTATAATGCGAGAGAACTATTGCTCAAGTGATCACAAACATCAGATTTCTACAACAAGACCAAATTTTAGATTTGAATTACATATGTTCATGCATACACATTTCATCCGAGGCAAACCATTCACAAACAAGTATTTTACATATGAAACTTATAATTTACAAGCAACACACAAGCTTGCGTAAAGTATGTAAACTATTCCAAAAACACGAATTGGTAACACCTTTCGTAATAGTGTTGTCACTTCTACGAATGTTAATATAAAAAAGAGAGTTTTGGCTCAGGAGAATTTTATGTTTAACCAACTCCCGCCTCTTTATGGGATTCTTATTTAAGACTTTAGAACTTTCCCATCTCTCCGACGACGTAAAGCATGTCGCTTGGACGAAGGAAGCCCGTGGCGAAAGCCGCCGGTAGGATGTTTCATGCTTTCTCCGCATATCATACATTGATTCGTTGTCTTGATACCTATACACGATTAGAAAAATTTAGGATACTATTTTACAAATAAAGTTTTGTAATTTGATATAGATGGTTCATAGGCAGAGGCGAGTCCACGGCAAAGCAACAAAAGATAAAAGTTATGAGTTTGGTCTAAAAAGAAACGAAGTTACAATTAAACCCCTAAGTTTGAATAATCTACAAGAAATCTAACTAGAAGTCTAGGAAAAAAAAGAAAAAAAAGAGGACAAATTAGTCAGCTTCCAAGATAAACCCACATGCGCTCTGAAATAATCACAGTAGGAGACCCAAAAAGTAAAAAAAAATCAAATTTAATCACTAAAACCTCATTCTTCTTTTCTTCCGGAACAAACGTGTGAACGGAAAATAGAGGAAAAAAAATCTCGCTCCTAAAAACAATAGTTAAACTTAAATTATAGGTTCCAAAATCATGTCGAAAATGTATGTTGTAGTTTACTAGCTAGAGAAAACCCGTCTTATTTCTCCTATAGACAATCAAATTTAGATCACCAATCCCGTTACATAGGAAACACAATTCTACAAATCTACAACTTGAGCCCCAAGATTAAAATTTTGGATACGCCATTGTTCATACGAATGCAAAACACAACACTGAGCCAAAGATATAAACAATTTCATCATACTGGTAATAATAATCTTACCATCTAGTGAACGACATGTGGTAACTTTGTAATTTGATACTCCAGCAAGTTTCATCTCTGCAAAAAAAAACTTCTCCCCATTGCATGATTCCTTGGCAGTGAAATTGCAGTGTAACCAAACACCACCATTCCAAACATTGCCAGAACTGTTGATTGGCTGTACCAATTCGTAGTTAGAACGCTATCAAAACAAAATACAGTAAATTAGAAAACATACAACACACACTAGTAATCACCTTTATTACAAAAGAAAATAAATATTCTTACACGCTTAGTGTTGTAATAAGCCAATGCTGCATTTGCCGTTCTGATTGTCTGAGATTTTTCTACATATTTCAATCTTTCCTTTTCTTCTGGAGTCTTTTCTGGCTTTTTTCGAGGGCAGAAAGATGATATGGGAGAATACCTGGATAGATGAGCGATGCATTACACAAGTGAATAGTAGTGCTTGATAAAACTATGTTACTTGTAGCCAAATTAAAAAAACAGTTCAATAAAATGATTCTACTATTCATCATCGCAATCACGGTGAAAGATTCTGACGAATGACCACAAACAGCCTAACTTTGCGCTAAACCAAGTTCTAGACTCGCTCAAATATGTGGTATATTACTACTACTGATATTATTGTTTGAGAGCAAAATAAAACAGGTTCTCCCCCAAAACACACTGAAGTGAAAAAGAGTACCAAGGATAATGCGTTCTCTTTGATCCATCTAAAATTAGGGTACTAATCAAAATTACCAAATCCTACTCTACAATAACATTATTAACCAACAAGCAGAAAAAAACCCATGTCACTCTCGGACTCTTTATATGACCTCATGTACCCGTGTGAACACGCAACACTTGGACAAGAGTGTGACACTTATCTTTCACTTTAGGTAAAACAAGAGGTGCTTTCATTAAAATGCGGATCCACCACTTGAACACATACTTATGGAGTTATGGATACTTGTAGCCTTGTGTAAGTAACATGGCAAAAAGTAAATCATGTTCTAACAGCAAGGATATGATCACCAGAAATTACAATTGTTACTGAGTTTGGATCCTCCCCAAACCTTTGTTACTGAGTTTGGATCCTCCCCATTTTGAGGCTGATTCCCTCATTATTAGGTGTAAAGTTAACATAATAACTGAAATATACGCCAATACCAATCAAGAAAAAACATATAATGGAACATATACTCCGTTCATCACAGTTAAAAATTACAGCTTTCATACTATATTCTTCATACATACCATAAAATACAAATTAAAGGCAGATAATTGAAATTTGAATAACAATACCCGAGAGCAGATGAAGAAGCGATTTCTGCTTCTGTTCTTTGGCGTTTAATTTTTCGTTCAATGAGATATCCATCTTCCACAGTTATCTTGGTCTCATAATCAGTGTAGAATTCACTCAAAGCCCTTTCAATTTTTCAACAAAAAAACTTACAAGTACTTATAAATACAACCCGAAACAATTTAAAGTTATTGAACACACCAATAAACTTTTGTGAAAGCAACGGCGAGTACATACCGGCTTTCCTCATCACCAAGAAGCCATCTGCGCGTACTCTTCTCGTCATTAGCTGCTGTAACTTCCATTGGTCCCTTCATATTATAAGAGAACACACATTAGTCGACAAACGAAAACCATTGAACATTAGTGATTCAGGATTTTCTAGCTCATCAATGTCATGCTCGTTATATATATCATAATTCCCATACAATTTTTTTTTTTTTTTGTTTGCACAAATTGTCGCTCAAACCTATTTTTTAACTGATAAATACTCGTAAGTCGTATCATAGGGTAACTGGAAGCATCATTGCTCTACATACCAATATACCATAGTAACCATACATTCATTTCACAATTACAAGAGTACGTCAAAATTTACGAGCATTATTGATAATCATATGATACAACAATTCAAAGTTAGACAACCATTTCACATAGGATAGTTGAGCATTTGTTACATATGACGAAATATTGCACTTAAAAACGAAAATTCGCTTTTTTTTTTTTTGAAATAAAAAATTCGCCTTTTTTTAATAACGAAATATCGCACTAAAAAACTGTAATATGGACGATTGGACGAAAAATGATTTTTGAGAATGATATGTTCTCGTAAAATACATCTTGAAGGCAGCTCCTATACAATTGACGAAAAAATACCGGTTTCTTCCGATTACATGATCATATAAGGTACTTTAGCAAAGATTACGAAGCACAGTACGTCGCTACGAAAGCAATATGCAATATAGAACCCCAATCATATATTCAGATCATCAATTCGACATGGACATGGTTACAATACATATTAACAAACACACAAACAGAGTTAATCAACGATTAAAGATTAAAGTTTCTTAATTTGCTACCGATCATAGTAATTAAAACAAAGGAATTAATTCTATTAAAAGGGAATGAGAAAGGAGTAGGTGATCATACGGTCAGGAAAGATGGAGGTAGTGCGTTCGCGACGATCGGTAGCCGTCGAAGCACGAGTCGGCACTCAGCAGTCGTCGCCAAAACTTCTCTTGTGAATTGGGGATTTATATTTTCCAAATATGTAATATTGCTCGGTTTTCGTGAATAATCTCTCTCGTTTTTTTTTTAATCTTCTTCGAATAGCATAATAATGATAACTAGCTTTTTACCCGTGCAAAATTGCACGGGCGGCCCTATTTCTCTGTGACTTTAACTTGTTTAGATGAATAACATTTTAAACAGTAATTGTAACTTATTAAAAATTAAAACAACTTTTAATCAGTGTCGTATCTACTATTTAGATAGTTTGATATTTTACACCGATTTAAAATTAACAATGCAGACAACTTTTAAAACTTAGTCGACCGAATAAATAGATCTGATTTGGTGCTTTTTGTTCTGAGCAATGAACCAATTTTTAGTGACCCGTAGGCCATGACTACCTATATTTAACCGAACACAATCTAACCAGCATATTTTTGAGTCAAGACCTAGCCAACCCGTTGACCCAATTCAATTTGACCCGTAATAAATTTTAAAAACGTACAACGTTAATTGACCTACACCCGTATTGACTTTTTATGACTCGTGACATGTATTTACCTACACCCGTTTGCTCGTATTCTAATTTGACGGACATGATTCCGCATACAATGCTAATTGACCTGCACTCGTTTACCCGTATTGACCTTTTTTTACTCTTGACATGTATTGACCTGCACCTGTTTACTCGTATTGTAAGTTAACGGACATGATTCCGCATTAATCCAAACACATTATTGACATGACCCATATGTTTGATGAGTCCGACCCGCTTATAACTACGAAAATAAATGGAAATAATAATAAAATAATAGCCATTCTTAATAGCCATTATCTAACTTGAATTGTTTAGTTGACATTTTCATCAATTAGTCAACTGGATCCCTCATAGTTATTTTTACTTAAATGACAATCCTACGCATATAAGACAGTGCTTATACCATGCACCACGGTGCACAATGCCCATGGTGCACCTCCTCACAATAGAGGAGTAGGGACCACACTTAGAATAATTTAAATTATTTTAAGTGTGGTCCCTACTCCTCTATTGTGAGGAGCACCATGGGCATTGTACACCGTGGTGTACCATATAATTTGCGCATATAAGATAAGTCATGGACTTTTAATTTGTGTATTTGGGGCAAACAATAAAAAAAGCTAGTAATAAAATTTAGCCGTTAAATCTATTGTACATTAAACCTGTTAGACGATAAATAAAACTTTGCAAATGATATATGCTTTCAGGCTCATATCAATTCAGCTATATAAGCTTAGCATTAATATAGGAGAAATCTGGGGTGTACGTGAAGGTACATGTTAACCTTATATGTTCCAAAAATTTAGAAATGAAATATTGCTTAGAGCATGCAAAAATATTCGTGTACTGTTTACATAAATGTTGGGTTCTCCATGAAACACCTAAGTTTTGTAGATGCTATATGCAAGTCGTGCGCCCCTTAGATATACATATATAGTCAATTTATAAATTCTAGTCTCATAATCATAAATTCTAAAAAAGAAAAAAAAATAAGCTTACAAACAAACTATATATATAGAGATTACCCACATAAATTAGAACTAACATCACTAAGTATATACATTGATTGTAGCTTAAATTAGGAGGAGCTTCAGAAGTAGGAGGGGGGTTAATATTGGTTTATATAATTTGTTGACAATTAGTGAATTGTGCTCTTGTTGTTGGACCAACCATAGTATATTTATAAAGGAGTTTAAAATACTTTTTTTCAGAGTTCATGTGTGTAGAGCAGAAAATGAAGGAGTGAATGAACATGATGGTGATGCACTTATATCTCTTTTTATAGCAGTACAGTATTGGGATCACCAAGCTGGCAAGGATATATATAATTATCTCGTAATATTTTTCATATTCCATATCCTAAATTATGTCCATATTGAGATATTGTTACTTCTCTTATGAGATTTCCGCAGATTTAGCCTTAATCAAGGAGATTATAGGATCATTTTAATCAAGGAAATTTGACCTATATCATGCCTAAATTATCATCCTAATATTCCGCAAATCAGGATTTTTTTTTTTTTTTTGAAAAATCATGAGTCATATTTTGTATTATGTTAAATGATTCGTAATTAACATGTGTTACCTTTTTTAAAAATTTGACCCCAATAACGAAATCCCCCCACCTTCTATTTTGAAGTTAAATTCTACACTATATTATTTCCTAAACTTTCGCCCAAACCATATTTTCTGAATCAGAAAATATTGATAGAATTATTTTGATAAGAATTATTTTGATATATTGATAAGAAGCCATACTAATTAAGTAAGAATCAGAAAATATTGATAAGAATTATTTTGATATGGTAACCAAATATAACACACTAATCATGTATTGCATTGTCCTTGGTTTTAGGAAATTACTTTAATATGGTAATTAAGTTATAGAGATATTAGGAAAGTTTATATTTTTTCGAATTACTGTTGCCTTCTTTACGTGAATCAAATATTATATTAATTAGGCAAGTATATTTCTCAACCGTGATATGTGCAGTGTCAATGTAGTCTAAAATATATGATTCGACAATTATGATCTTTATAATATTCCCCGTGCAAATTAAGATTCTTTCAATATGTTCTGATTGATTATTATGCTATTTACGGTAAATTTCGTCAAAGTGTGTGTTACTTTAATTTGAGAAATTTTGCGCAGAATTTTCGGTAGTGGTTATCATAAAACATCTTGTGATATTTTAATTTAATATTTTTTGAGTCCACGTCAGCGATGACATCAGCAATGACATCATCGCTGATGTGGACGCAAAAAATTGCACAAGATGTTTTGCCTATTAATTAATATAATATACTAATTCTCGGCGACTGATATGTTCAGCCCGGGGGGGGGGGGGGGTTTACCTCTTTACTACTTTGAACCCTGTGCGTTGCACGGTCATATAAACATTATTGTATGTTATATATATATACTCACCGGGGGCCTATCCAGTGAGAAGTGGTAATTTGGTGAGAAGTGAGAAGTAATCTCAGCCATTGATTTCGCGTAACTGCAGTAACTAAAGTGCATAACTCCAGTCGTAACTCCACTAACTAAAACTCTTAACTCCAGTCCTTTATCTCTACTAACTAAATTGCCTAACTCTAGTAGAAACACATAACTCCACCATAATTTCATCAAATAAAAAACACGTAACTCCGACTAACTCCATCAAATAAAACACATAACTACAACTTCATTTCATCAACTAAAACACGTAACCCTAATAACTCCACTACCTAAATCACGTAACTTCGACTTAACTCCATCAACTACAACACATAACTCCAACTTAAATTTCATCAAATAAAACACGTAACTCTAATAACTCCAACTAAACTCCACTAACTAAAACACGTAACTCCAACTTAACTCCACTAACTAAAACCCGTAACTCTAGCTTAACTCCACTAACTAAAACACGTAACTCCACTTAACTCCACTAACTAAAACCCGTAACTCCAACTTAACTCCATCAACTAAAACACATAACTCTAACTTAATTTGATTAAATAAAACACGTAACACTAATAACTCTACTATCTAAATTATCACGTAACTCCGACTTAACTCTAATAACTCCACTAACTAATACACGTAACTCCAAATATAACTCCAATAATTAAAACACATAACTCCAAATAACTCCACAATTAAAAGTCGTTATTCCAAAAATGAAAAATGAAATGAAAAAAAAAAACAGAAATACACAATAAAGAAAATAACCACCCAACCTCCTCCCTTTCTCTCTCTTCCCCCATCCCCCCTTTCCACCTTCCCAACCACCAATGCCCGACCACAGGCGGCGCCTTCCAACCACCACGACGATTCCGACATCACCGCCCAGACTACCGATCTCCGGCGAGTCCATCCCGCGAGCCTAGCGACACCATATCTTCTTGTTCCGCCGCCATTTCCCCTCTTTCGTCTCCTTTCATGCGCGACGAATATAAGAGGATGTGGCTGGAATAGAAGACTCGCCGACAATCGAGGTGAGAACGTCGGAGGAAGGTAGTAGTGGTGACGATCGACGGCGGCGTTCATCGATGATTCACCATCTCCGCCCTCGCATTTCCTCGCGATCGACGGTAGAGATCATCATCGGCGGTTAGATCTGACAAAACGAGAGCGAGATGAAGGAGAGAGAAGACGGAGATTCGCGTGAGAGTATATTGGAAAGGCGTAGGCCGGCGACGGCGAGCCCTGGCGACATCCAATTGTGGAAAAAAAGAACGAAAAAATGGAGATAAAACTCGCCGTGCACGGCGAGGTGATGGAGGATGAAGACCGGGGATGGTCGGCGAAGCCTCGCCGTGGTCGGTGGAGTCGGGTGGTGGTCTACGATCCGGCCGTCATTGTTGTCGGCGTAGGACTGCGGTGGCAGGCGGTGGTCGTCTGGTGGCACGAGTGGGAGGAGAGAGAGGGAGGGGAGAGAGAAAATCTGAGGATTTGGGGATTAGGTCTAATTTTGATTTTCTTTTTCTTTTTATTTCTGTTTTTAATATGCACCATTAGTTGGTTTAGATCTATGTAAGATGAAGGGGTGAGATTACTTCTCACTTCTCACGAAATTGATAGTTCTCATTTGATAGATTTCCTATACTCACATTTCCATTACCGAAATCATTATGATTATAGCTAAACAAAGTTTTTTTTAAAAGGCAATAACTTAACCAAACAGAATTACTGTACTATTTTTCTAGAACTACCGAGTAATTATTTCATTTTTTCAAAGTTCCCACATTATATACCTACATATTTACATGAGATTAATTATCTAACTTATTAATCAACTCTATTCATAAAAATCAATTAATTTCATTAGCTACTCAAACCAACATTTATCTTACGTGTGACTATATCTCATGACGAAAGTATAAGGATATAAAGACTATATAATTTCACGAAAAAAACGAATTCAATGTAAAGCAGGGACACCATTTGCATTAAATTGGAAAACTCAGGGACACCACATACACAAATTGTAAAATTGGGGGACACCATGTGCACAAAAGTGTAGAACTCAGGGACACCGTGTGCACTGTGATTTTCACCAATAACATAATTTCGGGGAAAATAAATTCGAAAAATCATTATTCAAAATTATTTTTAGAAAACTCAATATCTGGATTTTTTTTTGAAAATTTTTGGAATTTTTATTTTTTTATGTTTTTTTTATTAAAATATAATTAATAACACTAATTATTTTCCCTCCAACCACTAATGACGTCCACGTTATCACTTAACGGAACTTTGTTAACACCGTTAGACCCAGGGACACCACGTGCCGCGTTGTGTAAAACTGAGGGACACCAGAGGGTAGTAGTTTCAAAAGCAGGGACACCATGTGCAAAACGTCAAAACTCAGGGACACCACGTGCATTTGCCGATAAAAAAATGAGTTGCTCATATGAGTTTGGTCTATAAAGAAACGAAGTTACCATTTGACCCGCTAATTTGAATTATCTACAATAAATCTAACCAGAAGTCTAGAAAATAAAAAGGGCAAATTGATCAACTTCAAAGATAAACTCAAATGGGTTCTGAGATAATCTGACAGTTTGAGACCCAAAAAGCTATAAAAAATGAAATTTTCTCACTAAAACCTCACTTTTTTTTTTCTTGAGCAAACATTTGATGATGTGAACATAAATTAGACGGAAAAAAATATGCACTTCTAAAAACAATAGTTAACATAAATCATAGGTTCCAAAACCATGTCGAAAATGTTGTACTTTGCTGGAGAAACCCCGTTTCATTTCTCCCATAGGCAAACAAATCAAAAATCCAATTCTACAAATTTACAACTTGACCCCCAAGATTAAAATCTTGGATACGCCATTTTTCATGCGAATGCAAAACACAACAATGAGCCAAAGAACCAAACAATTTCATCATACTGGTAATAATAATCTTACCATCCAAAGAACGACATGCAATAACTTTGAATTTTGTTTACGCAACAAGCTTTATCTCTGAAAAAAAAAAACAATTCACCCCATTGCATGATTCCTTGGCAGTAAATTTGCAATGAAATCAAATATCACCAGACCAAACATTGTCATAGGTGTTGATTGACTCTACCATCTCAAGTTTAGAACCCTATCAAAACAAATTATGGTAAATTAGAAAACATACAACCCAGACTAATAATCACCTTTGTTACAAGAGAAAAATGAATGCTCTTACATGCCTAGTGTTGTAGTAAGCTAATGCTGCATTTGCTATTTCGATTGTCTGAGATTTTTTGTAGAAAATTCAATATTTTCACTTCTTTTGGAGTCTTTTTTTTTTTTAGGGCAAATAGATAGTACGGGAGAATACCTGAATACATGAGCAATGAATCAGACAAGGGAATAATAGTGTGTTATTTCTGGCCAAATAGAAAAATAATGCTACAAAATGATTTTTCTATTCAACACTGAAAATCATGTTCTATGGGCAATGATATGATCACCAACACATATTTGTTTGGTAATTTAGAAGGTGGCTAAAAATATTTGTTAAAAAAAAAAAAGAATTACAGGAGAATTTTAGACATTTATTCAACGATCTAGTTGAATGCATTAAGTGCGGCGTTGTGTGTCACGACATCATTAATGAAGCTACGTACAATGAGATGAGATATCAACGCGTTGTGACACGATTAAGTTTGGTTCGATTGCATGTATAAGATTTTACGTCTCAAGTTACTTAATCTCTTATATATGGTGGGTATAAGATGAATAATTGAGTGTGTGAGTATTCGTAGTTAATTAGGCTCATAAACATTAGATATTTCGTTCTATAATTTATTCATCTTCCACATCTATTAACGATTTCCATGAGATATCTTGATGTTTATGATCAACGATTTACATAAGATATTGACATTTTCTAATATATATTAGTGTATGTCATGAATAGAAAAATTATGCACTCATTTCAAGGGTGTTCAACACTTCTAACTTTCTAAGTTTGACTCTTCTTTGGGTCATGGAACAATCTTAGTTGAGTTTTATATTTGAGCATTCTTTGGGTCGTAGAACAATATTGGCTGAGTTCTATATTTAAGTTGTATATCCTCTGATTCTAAATTTGCCTCACTTTGGATTGAGTTTGCGCTTGCGTCCCTCTCGTACCCGGTCGAGCTGACGTATGACCAACTTCTAAATCATGTGGCTTGGGAGGAAGAGATAATCTTCGTAGTTATCTTCGGAGAGTACAATGATAAAAATATCTGGGCAACTGGAAAAGAACCAACGTGGATCTATCTACCATGAATACCAGTGGAGATAAAACCAAAAGTTTTCTTAGGCAATGAGCTCAACGTACTACGTCACGGCTTATCCACAAGTTTACTCTGCCACTACTTATCCATCCAATGTATGTCTAAGTGGGTCGGAGGAAGCGCTGACTTCCTACACTGTCAATCGAAAAAAAGAGTCCCAACCGAAGTCTTTCAGCCCTATATTGTGCATACCAGTTGCCGGAAACAACGTCTCCGACGAGAACAACTGCAGTAGAAGACCAAGCCTATAAGCGCCATGTAGTTGCCTTAAGCTTCGAAAAGAAAGGAGCAGGCGGGGACAAGGGCAAGTGGCTGGACCAAGTCGCCAGAGATGAAAACGGTGAGATTAAGCCGATGGAAGACGTCTATCGCGGCCCAGAAAACTTAGGCCGAGAGCTGATGATGAGGTCATCGCGACGGAGCGTGGAGCAGCAGTTTCTGTTCCCTGAACAGAAAATCCCGGGCTGATGTCGAAGAGCACGCCAAGGAGTGACTGGGCTGGAAAACGAGAAAGGGACCGGCGAGTGGGTGTAAGTTGAAGGAGCAATGTGGTCAGACATGGTTACGAGCAATTTGACCAATTTGGGGGTTTTTTTTTTTACGAGATGAGTTAATTGACGCTGATTGTATTAGAGATAGGTAAATTAATTTGGATTTTTGAGAATTAATGAAATGAATTGTGGATTTTCCAAACTAATATTTAGGAACAAATATGGGTTTGACCAAATCCTTTCAAATTATATAATTTGATATTCAAATAAAAAAATATCTTTTATATATAATAATTATATTGTTCGCCTTTTTTTTTTAGATCACGCTTCTTCCGAATCACGGGTCCACATGTCGATTTGAACTAGGGATATGTGGGGCAAAAATAATTCGGAATAATATGGGCCACTAGCTGGTCATAAAAAAGGGCTCATGAGTTATGACTTATAAATATCGTGTTCGTGATCGGAAATAGCGGGTCATGACTCATCTAATACTATATATTAAAACCTGAAACCAAGTCTTTGCTACGACGACACTTGGCATACATTAATTGGATAGAACATAAAAATAGCATTAAATACAATTATCGGTTAAGATATGGTAAGAAATTATCATACATTAATTGGATAGAACATAAAAATAGGATTAAATACAATTATCGGTTAGGATATGGTAATAAATTATTATAGAGTATTATAGTTTTAGCTAATTTATGGGAAATAATCATTATGATAATTTATTAGAATAAAGATAAGGCAATATTTTTTTTATAAAACGTGTATAAACAATATAATAAATATATAGCCCGGGCGTGGCACGGGCATGCAAACTAGTGAGTCTTCAAAATCGAATTGGTGACACAGAAACAAATTTTGATATGTTTAATATTGTAACACTTTTTTTTTCAATGTACATCCATTAATTTGTTTATTACTTAATTCGAGTTATAAGAAAAATGGAGTATATAAACGTCATTATCTACATTCCATTGAAGTATATTAACATAGATATATAAATACATAATTTAAACAAAGATAATGTTTATAATATACTATAGTTTGAGATTTAGGAATATCAATCTGTTAGTGAAAAATCAAGAAAAAAAGAAGAAAATGGGTCCACAACCCAAAAATAGCAAGTAACTTGACACTTTCGATTCCCAATTTCAATTATCATAAGACTATAATTAGTTTTTGATTAATATATTATCCTTTGATACATATTACTCCTACCCAAAGAGATTTTTTTGTTTCTTTTTGCACTTTTGAGTTGCCATGTTGGGGACTATTTGTAGACTAAATGAAAGACGCGTTTACCTAGAGTTGGTTGACTGCAATGCAGAATGAAATACTTACTAATTTTTAAAGTAAGAGAACGATTCATTTGGTCTAAATATACCTCTCAACATGACAACTCAAAACTGCAAAAAGAAACAAGAAAATCTCTTTGGGTAGGAGGGAGTATTTGGTCTTAAATCCGTCTGAATTTTGTCATGATTAAGAGTGAAGTCATGTCAACGACTCAAGTCAGGATTGACAAAAAACATAAGAATTACAATGGGTGCTACTAAATATGCATTTCACATACGGGTCAGAAAAAATGCGCTTATGACTTAGAAAAGGGTCGGGTCAGTACGACTTACACCCTGACGAGAATCTTGGAAAGATTTTGGCTTTGGCAATATCTTTCCATGTCAAATCATTAATTTTCAAAAAAAAAAAAAAAAAAAAAAAAACTTTGTCAAGCTTAATGCTCATATACGAGTACAAGAAATGATTTAACTCCTAATTTAAAATTCAATCCTTCAAATTTGAGCTTAACTGATAAGAGGTTAGCGGGTCGGGGCAAAATAGACCAAAATATTTGTGCATCAAAATGAGTTAAGGCTAATATGGTACGATAGATAAATAGAAAATGAGTTAATAATACAAAAGAGCGGGTCCATGACCCATTAATAATACTTTTGTAAAAAGAAATGACCCAATAAAAATATATCGGTCCAAAGTGCCGGGTTGCAATCTTTGTTACTTCTATATGAGTATACCAACGCAATGTATTACATTTGTATTCTTTAGTTCTTACACATGTTGGTTTTTTTTGTTAACTCAATTACGAGTCCACGGGTCAGGCAAGTTTGCCAAAAATATGTGTGTCAAAATGGTTTCACATTAGTATGAGTTACTGCGCGATTAGGACCGTAAAGTTGTAGGTCACCAGTTTTAGAAAGCCAATTCATGACTTATATTTTTTTTGTACATCATTAATTTTATGTTTTCCTTTTTAAAGTACATCCATTTTAGTACTTTAATTGGATAATAAAAAGCATTATATACAAACGAGTCATTAACAACCCTATATTACACGGGTACATAAACTAGTAAATGAATAATCCCTCTAGTTTTTAACTCAAATAAACAAAAACTGAAACGCATTAGCGAGTATGGCAATTTAAGAGGATTTAGCGTACACGTAATTTGTCGTCACACAAAGCAAAACTCGTGGGAAGGAAGCATAATGAATACGATTAGATGCAAAGGCATCACTAAGAGCTTGTTTGGATATGAGGATTTGGAGGGAAAGGGAGGGGAGGTGGAGGGAGGGGAATTGCATCCCTTGTTTGGATACAAATTTGAGAGGGGAGGGGAGAGAAATGGAGGGATTTGAGAGGATGAGTTTTCCCTCAAATTTTCAGTTTTGTGTCTCTTCAAAATTGGAGAGATTTTGAATGAAAATGCCTTCAAATTACCTAAATACTCTCAAAATTTATTATATTTACAATTACACTTTATTATAAAATACCAAACCTAATCCCAATATTTTCTCTCTCCTCTCCTCTTCACCTCTGCCGCCACCACCTACGCCGCCGGCGTGCACCAGCCGCCACCATTTACGCCGGAGTCACCATCACTGCCACCACAAGACGCCGATGAACACTTCCCCATTAACCACAATCTTCGACCACCACCCTAAGACCCCCCTAATTTTGGATCTAGGTTTTCGAAGATAAAAATAAAAAGAGTTTTTCCGGCAAAAGGAGTGGGAGGCTGTGGCCGTCGAAGGCCGAGGATAGGTCGTACCTTTGCGCTTCGGGTGGCGGCGTCGCCGCCTGTGTAGGTCATCACCGGTGTTGGGCGCGGCGGCGGTGGGCGGCGCGGGGAGAGGAAAGAGAAAACAATGGCTTGGGATAAGATTAATTTCTTCAATTATTTACAATGGTGATTTTAGGTATCACTCCCGCTCCCCTTCCCTCCTATTCATTTGCTATCCAAACAAAGGAAATCATTTTTCTTCTCCCTCACCTCCCCTCCCTTTCCCTTCCCCCTCTCCCCCTCCCCTCCCTTTCCCTCCCAAAACTGTATCCAAACAGGCTCTAAAGGTGAATATAAAGATACTCCCTCCATTTCATTAGGTTCTTTGCATTTGGTTTGAATACAAAAGAGTGATCTCCAATTTCATTTTCATTAATAACGGCCAACAAAATGCGTTGAGCACTTGAGCCAGAGAGATAATTACAATATAAAGAGCCATACAACTAGATCATATACATTTCATTCATGGCCAAAAAACAGATGTACAAAATGAACAAGGGCTTAAACCTTCAAACCAATCACTCCTGCTCTTCCCTGCTCATAAATGTCGAGTTCTGGAGGTCCAATCCACCAGAGGTCTGCTCGAGAGCACCTGAAGTAGCAGTGGTACAAATCTTAAGGCTGCTAATTCTACTGGATCTCTCGGACACAGAACTTAGTTCCATACCTGTGAAGCCGCTCACCATTGCATCAACATCACTGATTCCACTGTAGAGACCTCGACTTCCAGTAACCACGACACCTTGGTTGTCCTCGTTGCTCAACACAGAAGGCAAAACCCCCATCAGTGAAGCAGAGGGCTGACCACTTGAACCTCCAATTAGCAGCCTTAGGGTCTCCCTAGCACCTTTCTCCAACAGTGATTCACTCTCAGACATCAATGGTCCCATAAGTTTTGGATGCAATGGTGGGATACTAGTGGCAATACCAGGTCCAGCACTCACCAAGTAACCTTGGCCCAAAGAGCAGATGTCAAGCACGGGAATGTGGACGATCGAGTCGCACATAAGGGGTGTGAAAGTTGCTATTGGCTGTGAACATTGTTTGGAAAAGGGAAGCCGTGACAAAGGATCTGACAACAAGGCAGGAAGTTCAAAAGGGGGCATGCCTGTTAGATCAAGTGTTGGCATTGGTGGAAGAAGGCCGGTGGTCACTGAGGCTGGCAAAAGTGAAGAGAGTGGCGGCAATGAAAAAGGCTCAGAATATGAGGTGGGAAGCTTCGCAACAGGTGCAACAGATGGTGATGTGCAAGGAGGGCACCAACAATAGTAAGGGGAAAACAGAGAGCTGATAGGTGGCATTTGTGGCGTTTCACTTAGAAGAACATTGCTCTTCCCTAGAGATTCCAAAAAGCTCGATGAAGATCCTGGGCTGCATCCAGAAGCATCTACAGACTTGCCTTTGTCAGAAGGATTTAATACTGCTTCGGATATGAATGAACTGTCACCAGCAGCAAGGTGGAGGTCTCCACGGCGCCTCAGCTTTTCTCTTGAGATACTTCTCAAGGAAGACAGGGTTTTTGGGAAGCCTTCTTTGAACAAACTTGGCCTAGGACTTAAGCTATCTTGATATTGTGTGCTGCCTTTAGACGCTTGGCACCCACTCTGTCGAGTACGCAGAGACCTTACAGATGTCGTTGAGGAAGGTTGGCCTGGTCCAGCCGAAACTTGGTTTACATCAGACCATGGAGTTGCAGAAGCTCCAGTATTTGCTTGAATGCAGCTTGCAGTTGGGCCAACCAAATAAGCGCGGAGATGAGTTGCGAAGCATTCAAGACGAGATTCACTAATTCCAGTTAGTTCAGCCAATGTTGGTTTCCTTCTAAGCAAATCCTTCATCTGATACACCAGCAGAACAGAAAATTATGTACTATTCTTGCACATAGCATCAATAATACTCTTGCATATGGCATAAAGATACAGAATGAATGTTTATGTTCAACCTACCTTGAAAAGTAAATCAATACCAAGAAGCTTCGATTTCTCAGAGCACCAGAAATAAACAGGCTCTTCATCAAGAAGCTTCACTAAGAAAGATCGCCCAGATTGGTCTGCAGCTATTCCCTCAACCGCCACAGTATTGCAATCAGATACATCACTTAGTGTTACCAGTCTCTCAGTCTGGCCATTGTCTCCGATAAAAGACAGACGCAAATCAGATGATGGTAGGAGAGTAAGGTTAAGAGTTCCCCTGTAACAAGATGGAACAAATAGGCCTGAGGACATTTCTTAATGAAACAAGAACGCCAAACGGTACAAAGAGGCATCAAAAAGACATTTGCAAGATCTTAGAAACAAGCAACAAAGGCATTGCGCCATTGCCGCCATAGAGTGATAAAGCAGTAAAATAAATGGACATTGGGAAAATTACAGTTAATAAATTAATAACATTGCAGAGAACACAACTCATACTCTCATAGTATAAGAATAGCTTGACGGCCCCCTTCAAGATACACTAAAACACATAACCACCAACAATTCCATCATCCCAAAAAAAAAAAAGAAAAAAAAAGAGAGAGAGAGAGAGAGATGAAAAACAGGCGATGTCAAAACAAAAAAAAACATAGCAATACAAAATAGCATCAAACGCCAGTCTAATATTTAGCTCAGTCCGCACACACATGTTAAGAACTTACATGGACCAAGAAGCCCATAGTAAAAAAAAAAAAGTGACTTTCATTAAAAAGAAACATTTCATAACAAAAACTCTTCATCTTCCTAATCAACAGAGGTAGTTAACTTATACTTACAAGCCACAAGGTCAAACCTTGATGAAAGTCATATGGAGACACAAGGCCAGATAGGACATGTTAGGAGAAAGAGAAGAACCATCGAGGAGTCATAGCAAACAAATGGTCCTACATCAACCACTAGGAAGTAGATTATATAGCATGAGAGAGTGAAACTACCTTCACTTCTTCTTATTCAGAGATCAATATAGAAACGCCCCCAAATTACCTACAAGCCAAAAGACATCTTCATTTTGAAGGATGAACATTGTCATCAGAATATCCGAAACATAGGATTGGTATCCCTACTTATACTATACTAAATGAAGCATATCCCACCCAAGAACCTCTAGTCGTAAATCAATAAATGAATGACAAATCGTTTAGAAAAAAGTTCTATAGTAACCTGCGCAAATTCATGCAAAACTATCCAGATATAATCAAAACAGAACTCGTGCTAATCATCTCACAAATAATCAGAACAGTCATAAGCCAATACTAATGTATGCAAAATGCTATCTGCATCTCCAATGTCAAACCTACTCAGTACTCACTAATGTTCTTAGAGCACCCACGAGTTGTAGTGAGAAGGAGACTTTATGCCTGTCAAACTGAACCTCAAACTCCGTAGCGCCTCTACCAAAAACCAACTATTAAGGAAAACCCAAAGTAGAACGCCACTTCAATGCTCCTAGCAACATCTATAGTGTAACGAAATAATGCAAGTGTAAGAATGCATTCAAAACTCACTCCACCTGGATTCTTAATTTAACATGAAGTATTTCCAACATGTTGATCCCATGAAAACCTCAGATTATCCTGTAAAACATGAAATTTTTGCGAGTGTCTGGAGATAATTAAGATATAGAGAGGAAACATAATCAACACAAACAAGTCACAAACAGATCACGTGTACGTAGAAATTATGCCAATCAACAGATAAGTGGATCATATTGAGGAATCTCTATTGTAATTGTAAGTCTGAAACATATATACAATTTAGATTGAGCCCAGAGGCCCTGCCACAAGCATAAAACAAAGGCAGAAACCCAGCAAAAAGATATGTGTAGAGGAAAAACTCACCAGTCACCACCAACCTTTAGGGAGCTATATATAACAAAATAAAAAAAATGCAAAAAAGTTGGGAGTCTAACTGTAAATCCTTCTTCATTCAATTTTTGTAATATTCCTTTGCCGGGGCTGTGAGTAGGATAGGGAAGAGGGATGGGAGAAGGTTTGGCACAAAATATGCAAGCATAACAAACTCGCCTTTCACTTCAATTCAGAACAACACCTTGATGAAACAATAGACATGCAATTAAGATGGGGAAATCATGCCTTTGTAAAATCACACGCAGATAAAAATGCTGCCAAAGCAGCATTACCAAACATATAACCACAAATTCATATTTTAGGAAGAAAAAGATCAAATGATTATTCTTTTACCTCAAAGAAGTTGGGCACAACAGCGACCCTTGCTTGGTCACCTTCCCCACACGCATTGACACAAGCGGAACACACAGGCACCTTGCTAGAAGCCCGACTTCAGATGCTTCAAAATGCTGTCACCAAATAAGCCCAATTGTCAGATTACAGCACCACGATTAACCAACCAACAACAGATACCAATTCATACTTTCAACTGAAAAAGCATGGCTTATCCTTGGAAAATCTAAATCTCCATTACTTTAAACATCTCTCTATCTTCTTTCTTTGTTCAACGCTAAAGTCGTCAACACAAGTATTTGCACTTATCAGACTCTTCAACCTCACTGACAACTCTAAATTCGCTTAAACAACATTCTCAAATACCTTCCCATTCGTTCACTCTATCTATCATCATCATTAATCCATTATTAGCATTATAGCAACAATTAGCCGCTACTTTTCTAATTACTTCAAAAAACATTCCTGATTGATTTCATTTCGTTCTATCTATCATCATTCATCCATTATTAGCAACAATCTCCGCTACATTCCTAATCACACTTCCTAATAACTTTCGATTCGTTTTCTCTATCTATCTTTATTCATCCGATAGTAATACTAGCAACAATCTCCGCCACCTTCCTAATCACTCAAACAACATTTCCTAACAACTTTCGATTCGTTTGCTCTATCTATCTTCATTCATCCGATAGCAATACTAGCAACAATCTCCACCAAATATCGACTAATTCCACAATCAACAAAAACATCAAAAAGGTTCAAATTAATCAAAACACATGTAACTTCTTCATTACGATTCTCAATTTATCCACAACATTCAAAATATGCGATAAGACAAGTTCCTAAGGTAAGCGAACCTGGCTAAGGTGAGCGAGAAGCCGGTCTTCGGCGGCGTCAGCGTTAGTCTTAAGCAACGGCTTAAGCCGCTCGTCAGCGCGACAAGCTCCAATAACCTGCAAATCAAGAGCTTGAAGCCACTGCAAAAAGTTATTCTCTCTCACACTTTGCTGCATCAACAAATCTCCGTCTCCTTCCGACATTAATATCTCATTCAACCTCTCCGCCAAACCACCACCACCACCGCCGCCGCTGCTCGCCGCCGTGGATCCGCTGCTCTCCGCTACATCATCATACCGAACAGATCCAACGGTCGACATTCCATCATTTGATGTATCATCACCACCGTTGAAATTACCGCCGTCGTTCATCGATTCTTCTCTCCGGTGATCGGCCATCTTAATCCGTCGGAAAAAATCGTTTAATCGCAGATCCGATATTCGAAACCCTAGAATCCCCAAATTAATCAACTTTTTTTGTCCAATTCAATATCACAAATACAAATCCCCAAATTTGTCTTAAAAAATCGTTATATCGTTATAAAAAATCGAAGAGCCAATCTATCAAAATTATTTAATTTCTTTAAAAAATTGAATAAAGACGGTTTCTTTTTTAATTTTTTTGAATTAATTAAGATGAAAACGGAAATCTGTCGCTCAATAGGAGCCGTACCAAATGCTCGAAATAAGATGGCGATGATGATAAGAGAGGTGAGAGAGAGAGAGAGATTCACACAGACAGAAAGTGAGATCATTATTTACTAGAAAGTATCTCGTGCTTCGCACGATAAGGTTCTATATTTAAGTCTTAAAATTTTGGGTAATTTAGAAATTTTTTTGCACCCTTTATAACAATAATGGCATCAATAATGTTAAATCAACCATAAGAATGATTGTATTAAGTGAAAACTTTGATAAGTAAAAACTTTGATTGAATAATATAATGCATGCATTCATGTTTAAGTAGAAATTAAACCACAACTAATCATTTTAAACAACAAATAGAAAACGATAACTAACACAAATACCTCTCTTTCAAACACTAACCTAATATCAACTACTCGTCACAAAAGTGCATTACTTTCATGCTAGAATAAGTAAATTGATATGATACATATATTTTATGAGAGTGTACAAAAGTTTGTTTGTTATGCAATTGCAAAAGACACGAAATACAAAATGTAAGTTTGACAGGGTAAAACTAATGTATTTATACTTGTATTGTATGTACACTTTAATTCATATACTTTGAATATCTCAAACTACATACATTCATGCAATTAAAAAAGTTCTTTGAATATCACAAACGACATACATTCATGCAATTAAAAAGATATACTTTGAATATCACAAACTGCATACATTCATGCAATTAAAAAGGTACTTTGAATATCTCAAACTACATAAATTCATGTATTACATAAATTCATGTATAAAGTTATTCATGTACTATGTACTGCGTACTCCATATAATGTGGATAACTGAAATTAAATTTAAAGTAGATATATTCAAACTTAGAAAATTCATCGCACTATATGCTAACTTTATGTTTCTAATATTAATATCATAATATGATTTATATCTTCATAGTTTATATATATGTTCGTTTAATCTGAATTTGACCTTCATTCTATTTATCTAGTTCAGTTATAGCCTAAGTGCATGTCTTGTGATGGTTTATTGGTAAGGGTTTAAATACGATGTACGTGTAATTTCTCAACAACATTGTACTTAGAACATGTATATGTTGGTAAGGATTGAAATACGATGAACCTGACCAATATTAGCAAGGGTTGAAATACAATGTACAAATGTGCAAGTTTATAACCAATAAAAAGTCGCCAAGTGTCTTCACCACACCGCTTAAACTCACTTTTATATATAGATATAAGATAAGAAAAATAATTAAAATAAAAAAGAGTGGGATGGTGGCGGATTCGAAAGGAAAATATGAATAAGGTACAGGTCCAGGTCCGGACCGGCGCGTTTCTTTGTTTGGTTTTTGCATCAATCGTACGTCAGAAGCTTTCTCTGGGGTTGGGTTGGGGGAGGTGGGTCCCCAGTGAAATGGGAGATATTTTTGGGGTTTGCGGAGTTTTGAGAAAGTGCCGGATTAGGAAAAACGAATCAGGTGACACGGGTGATCCACGTAGACGGGGGAGGTTCAATTATTGTGGGCCCAGTTTGGGTTGGGGGGCCCGGGTGTGATGAGAGAGATTCGAGCCAGTGGTGGTGCGTCACTGTTAAGTGGAGTACGAGATTTATGGACGTGAAAGTTTGGGAGGCCTCCTAAATGTCGGTCCATTAATTTATAACAAGTTTTAAGCCCGTGCGTTGCACAGCTCAAATAATATATTATTCTTAATGATTTTTATGTTTGTAACCAACTATGCTATTATTTTAATTAAAATAATCCATAAAAATTGTTGTGATGTTGCTTACTTGTGTTTTAAATTATTCAACAATTATTTCTTATCTCTATTCATTGCATATTGGAAATGTATAAATGGATCTCGAATTGAAATACATTTCGAATCAAATAAAATAATATATGTTTCAAAATTTTCTGATACACATAACCAATTGTATGATCATTACATCGTGTTTCAATTATATAATATATAATATAGTTTTATGTACGAAATTCACGAAAATGAGAATATCAGTGTGAATTATTAATGATTAACTGTGGAATTTATCATCTACTTTTTTGGACTCAACTCGTGCATCTTAATTATCTTTATTGTTATGCAATTATCTTAAATGATAAATCTATCTTATCTTGTATACTCTTGTACCATACACTAAACTCTCTTGTGTACTATTTCACCATACACTAAACTCTTTAAGTATTTGTCAAATGATGGACTCTCTCTTTTGCTTTTCAAAAAATATCTTGTATACTCTTTCACCATACACTTCACAAATGATGGACTCTCTCTATGCTCTTCAAAAATCCCTCTACCATACACTAAACTCTCTTGTGTACTATTTCACCATACACTAAACTCTTTAAGTATTTGTCAAATGATGGACTCTCTCTTTTGCTTTTCAAAAAATATCTTGTATACTCTTTCACCATACACTAAACTCTCTTGTTTAATCTTTCACCATACACTAAAACTCTTTAAGTATTTCTCAAATGATGGACTCTCTCTTTTTTTGCTCTTTAAGAAATATCTTGTATACTCTTTCACTATACACTAAACTCTTTGGACTCTATCTCCCATTTATGTTATTTTGAACTCTATCTAAACTCTTCAAAAAAACTTTGGACTCTCTCTAAACTTTTCAAAAAGACCAATCTCTACTAAATGTATACGGAGGAACTAAATTGTTCTACATATCGGAAATATATGTAAATGGGTCTCAAATTGAGATACATTTTGAAACAAATCTAATGATATATGTTTTGAAATTTTCTGATACACGTAGCCAATGTTATGAGTGATTATCGTAAATCTATTAGATACATTTATGAAAGAGTCTCACGAAAATAAAGATTCTATATGTGCGTGATTAATAATTGTCCGTGTGAGTTTTAGTAGTAAAATGCGGGTATTTCCCATTTTTTAAACTCTCTTAATATTTATCTTTAATGATAAAGTTAGACTATTTCACCATACACTAAACTCTCTTATATACTCTTTCACCATAAACTAAACTCACTTATATACTCTTTTACTATACACTAAACTCTGAGGATCAAGGTTGGCCTAGTGGATAGGAACTCAACATGCCTGGGGGTTGTCCCGGGTTCAAATCCTCATACCCCCACCCCCCGCAGCATTAGCTGCTCCTTTGTACAAAAAAAAAAAAAAAAAAAAAAAAATACACTAAACTCTCTGAGAAAAATCCCTCTTTTATACTCCCTCCTACCCAAAGAGATCTTCCTGTATTCCTCTTTGGGTAGGTTCACTAAGATTTTCCTGTTTCCAAACTTACCCCATTTGGCAAAAAAAATTGACTAAACTACCCTTGCTTATTTTCTGTTTAGAGCATTAATCACAAAAAAAAAAAAAAAAAAAAAATCACACAGTTTACCCTCTCTCCTCTCAAACACTACCACCGATCACCCAAAAAATATTCCCACAGCCATCGATCACAATCCTCCATCAACCATCTTTACTCACCATACCACCACAGCCATCGACTATCATCACCATCACCGTTGTGATTCAAGGCGAGCCGGCGAGGAGAGATCAGAGATGGCTCGTGCGGAGGGCCCAACAAAGGCTGATCGGAGAAGAGAGTCTAATCGAAAAAGGGAAGCTGATCGGAGAATAGAGGGTAATCGGAGAAGAAAAGAGAGGCTGATTGGAGAACAGATGAGAGAGCAGTTGATCGGAGAAGAGAAGGGAGGTCGATCGGAGAAGAGAAGGGAGGTCGATCGGAGAAGCGAAGTAAGGCTGATCGGAGAAGCAAAGAAGGCTGATCGGAGAAGAGAAGATTGGTAAACACTGAGGACGGGCATATCGACTAATCTGTCGCCGGTGGGGTGGATATGGTGGCTGGGTCGACGGGGGTTTTGGTGGTGGGGATCATTGGAAGGGTGGTAGATGAGGGGTGGGATATAGAGGTTAAACATAGTGTTAGCCTAATTAATTACTTACTTATTAATATATTAAGCTTTGTTTATTTGGTTGGTTGGTTGTTGTGCCCAACCCAAAGAGGAGGGAGTATATATATATAGGGGGCGTATCCAGTCAGAAGTATAACTTTTGTCAGAAGTCAGAAGTCAGAAGTAATCTCAGCCATTGATTTCACATAACTCCACAACCTGAACTACATAACTCTAGTCGCCTAACTCCATCAACTGTTACCAGTAACTCTAGCCATATAACTCCACCAACTAAAACGCGTAACTCCAGACGTCTAACTCCAGTAATTAAATTGTATAACTCCAGAAATATCAGAATTCTACCAATTTCAACTAAACTCTCGTAACTCTAACATAACTCCACTAACTAAAACCCGTAACTCCAATAACTCCAACGTAACTCCATCAACTAAAATACGTAACTCCAACTTAACTCAAAAAATTAAAATCTTTAACTCCAATAACTCCAACTTAACTCCATCAACTAAAATACGTAACTCCAATTATTAAAACCCGTAACTCCAATAACTCCAAATCTCAAACTTAACTCCATCAGCTAAAATACGTAACTCCAAAAAATTTCAATAATTTAAACCCGTAACTCCAAACAACTCCAATGATCCAAAACACGCTCCACAAATCAAAAATCGTTACTCCAAAAAAACGAAAAAAATGAGAAGAAAAAAAAAAACAGAAAAATACAACAGCTTTTCCCATTTTCTCTCTCCTCCCACACCACCAAACCCCGGCCACCCACCACCACCACGGCCACTGCCACTGCTCCATCTCGGCGTCGCCCAAACCCCAGTCGCCGGGAAAATGATCGTCCACCAGCTGCGAACCAAATCCTGTCCTCCAACCGCCGCATCCACCATCTTCGCCCTCTCATTTCCTCTCTCCTCATCTCTCACTTCTTTCTTTTGCGCTACTGCGGCGGGATTGAGAGGCGGTGACGCCAACAGAGGCCGAGTCGTCGGAGAAAGCCAATAGAAGTGACGATCGACGACAGCTGTCAGAGGTGGCGGCGGCCATATCTGAGAAGAACGAAATCGAAAAGAGGGAAGGATAACACGATTTGCGAGGTGGGATGATGCTCGACGGAGGGAGCTAACGGCCGCCGAAGACTCGCAGTGGTCTACGGAGTCGGCCGGTGGTGTTTTACCTGGTGATGGTTGTTGCTGGTGGACGCTGGCGGCGGTTGTGGGCGGCGCTGGGGTGGGGCCGTAGAGAGAGAGGGGGGAGGAGGAGGAGGAGAGAGAAAATGTGAGATTTGGGTGTATTTTTAGTTTTAATTTTCTTTTATATTTGTTTTTAATGTGGGTCATTAGATTAAGTGAGATGGATGGACCAGATCACTTCTGACTTCTGACAAAATCATCACTCCTTACTGGATTTATTTCCTATATATATATATAATATAGATGAAATAGGTTCAAATGAGTCCTTGTTGATTAGATGAGTCCATGAGTCCTCATCTCAGCCATTCATCGCTCTAGATCCTACGCTCCAAATTTCGCCGCGCCTATAGGGGTAGAAAGGTCAATTAATTCAGAAATATAAAATCACAAATCAAACTCTCCCTCCTCATTTTTTACAGTTTCAATTTCTCTCTCCTCAACCTTCGTTTCCCCCAAATTCTCTGCATTTCACGATTCTTCTTTCTCTCACCTCCGCTTCGCCGCCGCGCGCCGCCATTCTCCACCGGTTCGCCGCCTCTATCCACCGTTCTCTACTCGTCTCCGGCCAACAATGTTTTCATCATCTCTGTCGCATCTATAATCGAGGTATGAATTGATGAATTTAACAACAAATCCTTCGATTTTAGGGTTTGATTTATACGCGATTAGATGATTTCATTTTTAATTTTGCATTTTTCGATCTGATTATGTGTGTTTGTATACTATTGATGTTTCATTTTGATTGATTTTATTGTTGCTATTCGATCTCATCTACATTTTTGGCGATTTATTACTTTTTAGGCGAATCCTGACAGCAGCGACGGCGAGGCGGCCAATCTGACGGCGGCGGTGATGAGAATTTGCTGACGGCGGTTTCTGGCTCCGTCGCGTACTCTAGATAATCCGGCGACTGTACAAATCGATTTAGGTTTGATTTCTAATTCGTTTTTCTGTGTGAAAATTATAATTTAGGTTTTTGTGTAGTGATTTTTGGTTGTATGTTGAAGATTTGTTCGGAAATGTCACCGGTCTCGATTCTCGCCGCCGCCGTGATTCTAATATTGCAATTTTCGTTTGATTTAGTTTGATTCAATCTCTTGGTGTGTGATTTTATTTGATATTGTGTGTGATTCTATTTGGTATGGTGTGTCATTTAAATGACTATGCCACTTCTGAGTGTGATAGTATTGGAATAATTTGAATGACTATGGCACTTCTGAGTTCGTGACTTCGTGAGCATTGAGTGCATATCTGAAAACTTAGCTATTGAGCATTGAGTGCATACACAAGCTGTTACAATCTGCTTCTTAAGCGTAGACTGATCCCTCCCTGTACCCTACCTGTATATGGCCCTTGGACATCACATTTTCTAAGTGGCCTTGGCTTGTCAACTATAGGTTTATTTCTGCATCGTACACTTTTTAGTGCTGCTTCAGTAACTAAGCTGGTCCTGAATATCTTTTTTATGGCAGCAAATGAGATTGTAGCTCATAATTATCCATGTCAATTTATTCATCTTCTCAGGCTTAGTTAGAATTGGGGGCTTTTTAATAGGAATTGGGAAAGCAAACTGTCACTTTTATGCACGATCAACTTTGGAATTGTACGAATTTGTCTCTCGAATCACATTCTGCTTCGAATTTGTTACAATTTGCTTCTTAAGCAAAGACTAAATCCTCTTGTGTGTCGTTGTATGGACATCGGGTGTCACACTAGTCATGTTATGGGAATGTCTACCCCCGATGTTTATCACCTGAAATAATTTGTCCTATTGAGTGGATTTGGTTTAGGCGCAGATGGTGGTAGCGCCTTAGTCGAAGGTTTTACTTGATTTCAAAGGATATGGTAGAAACTGACATACGAGTTCATGGTTCCTGCATATACAACTCTTTATTTGCTGCACATGTTGTTTAGATGACTTTGTCTACTAGTCTAAAGGAGCTCGTTGCTAGTGACTTTGCGGCTTGTATAATGCATCCACATCTTCCTTGTGGTTATGGTTCTTTTTTGTTACAAGTAGCTATTTTTTACCGAGAAAATGACTTATTGCCTTGCACATCTTCGTACGGGAATCGAAGTTATTGGTAATTCATTTCACTTGGTGTGGCTTTTGCTTGTGAATTCTGATGGGTTGATCAAGTTTATGGTGACATTGCTTTGCATATAGTCGTAATCATTTGGTGGGTTGCTGGGAAGTTGAGAGTTGTCTTTTTTTTCCCCGGTACAGAGCCTTGTCATTTGGCTTGTGTTTTTGTTCAGCCTTGAGCAGTCCAAACAGTCCAGGAAATTGATGTTGGCAAATACCACTACTGTGTTACCCTCATGGCTATTAGCTCAACGGTAGAGCGGTGTGCAAGATGCACAAATGTGTGGGTTCGATTCCCACATAGCCAAGATAATGGTTTTTTATTGTTGCCTCATATTAGTCATATGATCAGCTCACTTAAAAGGTGCTAAACATATGACCATAAGAAACCAAGCTCATAACTTCGACATTGCTTTAGATGATAATCGCCAATCAGATTAAATCTTAATCAAATCACCATTAACATTACAATTACATTTGTTCTAGTTCCGAGTTAGGAATAAAAAAAATCCCAGATTTCTTCAGCTGCAGCCTGTGTGAGACTGATTTGGATGTTCCTATTCCGACTTATGCTGTGAGGGTGTTTTTGTGAAATTCAACTTCCAGGTTCAGTTCAGCTCTTCAAGCATGGATGTATCGAGGAAAGGTTTGGTTAAGACTTATTTTATAGTCTACGTAGGATTTGAACCTACATCAACCGCGTCACGCGGTGCTCTACCAATTGAGCTAGTAGACTAAATGCGGCTGCTAGAATAGAATCACACACGCCATAAAATAAAATCACTCACCATCAAATAGAATCACATATACCATCGGATATAATCACACACTCCACACACACCATCACATAGAATCACACATACCATCGAATAGAATCACCACACTGACGAATAGAATCACACACATCACATAGAAATAGACGATGGTGTGCAATTGGCACATAGACGTGGGTTCGAGTCCCACACAGCCTAATACTTGTTCTTTGTTGCTTATTGATGGGTTTGATCGCCTTAGACATTTACAATATACATTCGGCTGTGATTTATTGCTAGCACAAATAGGATCCTGATGCATCATTCTAATAACATGCATATGCTACACACGGATGCACTTGGTATTCTAATAGCATGCATCTGCTCACACTACTGAAATGTTGTTGATAGACTAATAGAATCACACACACTAACTAACAGAATTACACACCTGTAGTCGAATCACACACACTAACTAATACAATCACACATACTAACTAATACAATCACACATACTAACTAATACAATCACACTAACACACATATAGAATCAGAATCACATTAACAAACAATGACACTAACTAACATATGAATCACACAAGCTGATTAATAGAGTCACACTAACACACACACATCGAATCATACACTAACTAATAGAATCACACACTTTATGGAATAAAATCACACTCACTATCGAATAAAATCACACACATAAACTTCTAGAATCACACAAGCCAATGAATAGAATCACACTAACACACACATATAATCATACAAGCTAACATATGAATCACACAAGCTGATTAATAGAATCACACAAACACACACACATAATCCTACACTAACTAATAGAATCACACACTCTATGGAATAGAATCACACACATTATGGAATAGAATCACATAAACAAATACAATCGCACACAGCCTAACATATATAATCTCATCAATATGATTTCATAAACTGACCAATGTGACTCCATATAGTAACCAATGTGATTCTATATACTGACCAAAGTGATTCTACCACCTCAATTATAAAATCGAGTAATTGCAAAATCAATAATAAAATCGGGTGTGATTCAATAGTCAATACAGCGTGATTGCAAAATCAATTACGAAAACTGAGCATAATTTACAAAATAACAAAAACGAAATTTCGAACCTGATTTAAGATCGTTTTGATGATGAAATTTTTATAACGACCTTCGAAGGCAGTGGAATCGACGAGAACATGTGATTCAATAACCAACACCTTGTGATTGCAAATTCTATTTAAAAATCGAGAACGTGTGTGATTCAAATACCAACATGTTGTGATTGCAAATTCTATCTAAAAATCGAAATCATACAGAAATTAAAAAAAAACGATCGAATTTGGGATTTTAATCAAAAGATGATTAAGATTAATTAGCTTGTACTCCGCCACCTTTTTCCGATCGATCTTTGGTGCGAATTTGCCTCTATATCGTGACCGAAAATGATGCAAAATTGCCTCGTGAAATTCGAATTTTTTTTTCTATGGTTTTGATTTGTGGAAAAACTTACAGTAAAGATGGAGCACTGCGGCGGCGCCGACGAAAAACAGAAGCGGTGGTGGCGCGAGGAGAGAGAACGGCGGTGGGCAGTTTTTTCGAGGAGAGAGAAAAGAGACGAGAAATGAGAGGGAGGGAGGGAGTTGTAGAGAGAGAAATAGAATTTGACAAGAATGACGTTTGTTGTTGATGGGTTGATGACCCCTTCCTCTATTCTTCCGTATTGTTTTTAGGAAGCATCTCGGCCCTTCATTTCATTAGATCCTACGGTCCAGATGAGGACTCATGGACTCATCTAAGTAGGCGGACTCATCTGAACCCGCCTCTATTATAGATTTAGTACTACTAATTTGCATTGAGTATGAGTCGTGATTTGTGAACGAAAGAAAGTTATATACTATTTAAGTAATTTCTTAATATGATCAAGATGATTAACGATTAAAGATCGTGGAAACTAACGTATGAGTGTATGATGACCGTGTCATTATCTCTTCCCTAATAATGTGATTATTACTTCATAATACGAAACTGAGACTGACGTTAAGTCCCAATCTGAAGATGACATTCTGTAGGAGACTTCTGAAACGCAACTCTAACAATCCAAATATATACAAGTACAACTTGTATGATACAAGTGATGCAACATTACAACACCTTTCTCAAAAACAGAAACAGAAACTCTGGGAAATTGATAAAAACTACAAAGAGAGTGCGATTACTTTTCACAAAGGTTTAACCGAGATCATTTACAGGAGGTACTTGTCTGATATCGTGGCATGATTTTTCTTCAATAATACATTTCAACGATACTGGACACCACAATAACTTGCGAAACTTACTTTAGAGTTCTAGTGTACTACACTTATTTGCACCTCGAATAGGTATATTATCAATTGAACAAAGAATATCAATACAGCGCAAAATATAAGGCAAAATGGAAAGCCCTAGATCTACAGCTACCTTGGCTTTGGCACCACCGTATCTAAGGCCTTTTTACCAAGTAATGCCCGTGTTCCTTTCACTAATTCCTCCTTTATCATAAACAAGATGGCAGCAGCGAAAACACTCTGTACAATTTTTGTGCGCATCCCTTTGTAAAATCCAGAAAACCCCTCATGTTGAATCATCTTCCTGATTGCATCAAATGTTCCTGAAAACATGAAATCAATGTCCATGAAAACAATCATGGAGATAGTAGGTTCAACAAACAGCCAAGGCAGCCAGAAGTATTGTACGGAGTATTTCTATAACATGAAAGATCATATTTAATAAGACGTGGGTGCCATGTACCACGTAAAGTTACTTTCTGCCTCCACAACGATAACACTGGCTATCTAGTTGTGGAATCCGAACTCAGAACATGATAGTCTTGCTTACGCATGAATATGAAAACAATAACCATATAGCAGAACATAGAGCAGACTACGAGTCATGTAACCCTCAAAAAAAAAAAAAAATGAGTAGTTGAATAAACAGCTTGAGGGAGCCAGAAGTTCTGGATTTTTGTATCATGAAAGATAATTGTTCGATAAAGTACAAAACTATGGCAACACCCTCTCAGAGATCAAGACTTCTGGGTAACCTCTTCCAGGTCCACCTCTTACCAAGATACATTCAAAATGCCACAATCCAATTATACACTCGGCCAATTTCCGATTAATACACAAAGGCATTTCATCAAATGTTCAGCTATATTTTCCAATACTGCTGTTTCGCCAACAAGGCAATAACCATTTCAGGACTACTGCGTAAATTCGAAACATCTTGTCCTCAGTTAATTCTTAGCTCCTAGGTCTAGGCCTTAAGTGATCAAGATAAGTGGAGAAAAAATGTTACCAGGATGAGTGAGACTACTTAAGAAAGCGTTACCAAGATGAGAGACTACCTTTGTAATGATGCCTCTTGTCTGTTCCAGCAACTTGTCTAGCTTGAAGCCTCGCCTGCAAAGAGAATGAAAGTAGAAAACTCATAGTTAGATGGGACTGTGGGAGTTTGATGAAATGTGGTCACTGGATCTGAGCCCTGTGGAAAATAGCACAGGTATATTCAAGTTCCTTTCATAATTCATGTTTAGATTTATTTAACCAGAAATTGACTTCATAAGATATATAAACACATCAGCTGATCAGCTGAAATGACTAAATTTCATAAAGTTCGAGTGATCTACTACAACCCGCTTTGCACAGGCAAAGCCCTATTTCCTCAAATTTTTCCAAAAAGCTCAACGTTAAAGATATATATGGCCAGATTCTAGTGGCCAGATGAATCGCACCCTAAGGCAAAGTTATATTCCTATGGAATAATCCTTCGAATAAGATATTGTTTGTTCACAACAAGAACACCTCAATGTGCTACTGATATGTCAAGGTAAGCAGGAGTTGGATGTATGCAGCCTAATCTCAACATTGAAAACATAGATATGCCTGCTTCAAGATCACAAAGAATAGATATCCATGGTTCTTATGGGAATATAACAAGTCTTTTTCACCAAAAGATAATAGAAGTTAAATAACATCGGTATCTCAGAGGCTTACTCAAAAAAAAAAAAAAAAAAAGAAAAAGAAAAAAAAAGGATATGTCACAACAGTACCAGCGCCTTCTGAAAAGATGAACTCATTACCTTCACAACCAAAAGTGGATATGTCACAACAGTGGCTCCAAGCTTTGCCACAGCCCCAAGTAAAAAAATCTACCAACCAAAGGGAAAACGAAAATTCAGGCTTCGGGTAAAACCTTAGCTATGTACAGGCTTCAAAACCAAGAAAAATGCTAACCTCTAATGCAGTTACTCCATTGCTACCATTCTTTTTTGCTGCACGCCTTTCCTTCACTTTTTTCAACAGGGTTTCGTACAGCATAAATTGCATGGATGGATTGCTTACCTGCAGGTACATGTCCATTGAATCAAACCCTTAGCTATAAGTCTCAAACAATATAATAGTCACTCTTGACCCTTGGCTACAATATCAAAAAAAGTCGGGTAGGTACCATTATTAATGTCGGAATAACGCCTTTCCAAAAGCCCCAGAACCCAGCTTCATCGTAAACTTCTTGAACCTATAAATATATAGATCAGACACAGACATGCGTAGCCCATACAATACACTAAAGATCAAGCTTGATACAACAGCAAGAAGGATTGCATGAATATTTGAAAGGGAGCTCTGAATACCATAATATCCAGGATTCCCTATTTATGTCACTTTTGTCCATATCTGTGTGTCTTTTCTTATTCATTTATTTAAGAAATTGGAAGAACATCAACTCACCACGAATCACCAGTATAAAATGTCTTCATTAGACTTTCACCTAAGCTACTATGGAAATTGTTTGTTGTTGCACTTGTATTATCCATGACCGCCTCAAAATGTTTATGGAGGCCACTTACGTACGACTTAATGAGTTTTGAGTATCAATTTAGATGCAAACAGAGAAGCACAACATCAAGCATATCTAGGTGAAAAAAATCCAAAATATGTTTATCAATATATGGTCAAGATAGAAATACTAAAACCCTTACTAAATGACCAATTATATGTCAACATCAAATATGGACATCGCATAAAGTCTCAAAACTCAACTCGACAAGGGTTTTATGGCAATCAAAGCGCAAGTAACAAAGACATAATGTCTAGAACAAGCTTACCACGGTACAGAAATTCGTCAAAAGAAAAATAGGAACGGATTAACAGGTCAAACAAGCAACATCATTTCTATTCTGTGACAAGTTATTGTTTTAACCATAGGCTCGCAGAAGAGTAAATGTAATTTTTTAAGTCATCTTATCTACAGAAAAGGAGGGGGGGGGGTTGGAGGGAAGTTATGAGAGATTAAAATTACATACTGCATGGCTAGTTCCAAATGGAGGCGGCTCAATAGCTGGTATAATTTCTCCTGTAGTCCTCGTAGCTTGTTCGTGGTTCTTTTTCTTGGACGACTTCGTATGCGTCTGTAGAAAGTAAAATAAGACAGAAAACTAGTTGGAATACAATGACTATTCTGTACACTCAATTCTTCAACATAAGCTTGCAGAAGAATACTATTGAAGAGCTTAGTATGGTGCCCCAAAGCAGAATGGAACAGTACACAGGGAAGAGATATTTAATAATACATAGAAAAGGGGACTATAAAACCTAATTGTCAGCTTAGATAAGATATGGGCAGGCAATTATAGTTGAAACAGTTATCCCGCTCCTCCCACACACACTCCAAACGTACATAGATCCTTAACCTCATCAAACAACTTTACAACTCAGTAGCTATTTTTATGGCAAATTTGACAGGTAACAAAAATACCATGGCCAAAGGTTGAACATGAACTATGAATGAAGTCCGAAAACCTGGCAGTTTAGCTGAGTAGTAATACAAAATGATGGCTACGAATTACAGCATATGCCAAAAACTGCAAACATTTGCTCGTTTAAACTATAAATCCCTATATACAGGCATGGAACTTATGTTAATTTATGAGAGTAATATATCCCAAGTGCAATCAAGATCAATTGAATTCCGAGGAGAAAGAAAAATACGAGTGACCTACATTCGTAGACAGAGATAACTGACAACAAACTATTATCAAAAGCACTAAAAGAGGTTTAGAAAAGCTCATGGCTCAAGAAAAGAACAGATAAAGGATACCAGAGAGCAAAAAAACGGCAAGAACAGTACACCGGCATAGGTTAAAGTATTTCATTTTCATGGCAACATATTTTCATATTTGTAAAGGCGACGTCTAAAAGGATGGTTATTCCACGGCCAATCGGAAATGACAAAACACTATTAGGGAAGAGTACATAATAAGCACATCTAACAAACTAGTAAATCATAGCCACCCCAGCACTCAACCATGCCTTCATGGGGTGCCAGCAGCAATTGCAACAGATGGCACCAGCATGAATTATCAGGTTGTGTGAAGACCTTAAGAAGACGAATCGATCACATGGCCCAGGAAATGTTCAAAAAGAACATTTATCACCAATCACATTGATTGTCTAATAATATGTATACTTCCGCACTTATGATCTCAGTTACTCAGACTCACTGGCACAGAAACAGTATGCTGTATAAATTCAAAATCAAGTATCAAACTAGTTATGCTGATTCAAACGCTCCTCCTGATCTATACTAAAAGTATTATGGGGACGAATCCTATTACCAGAACAGTCATTATTATCAGCAATATTCAGATACCTAGCTAAAAATTCAAAACTGACACGCAGATACATAAACATTTCTAACTATTTAATTTACTGAGCAAAATGAGAAGCTAGAATGATACAGTTCACTATCCATACCTGCATGCGGGTGACAACTACCCATATCGGATTTGTCAGCAACACATTTGTACACCTAAGGCAGAAGAAAAAGGGAAGGTGGATGCTTTTAGTATGATAGTATGTATAAACAAACCAATATAATAATCAGAGAACAATTTAAAAACTTGTATGGACACAAATTATCTGAAATTCTGAACTAACTCTTTGTAACAGTCCTTGCCAACTACATTTATCAGGTACTCAGGTAGTAACATGGTTTGACCACAAACATCAATCACGTTACGGAAGAACCAACCCACCCACCCACCCCAACCCCTAGTGAAGATCAACTCTAAATTGGGGTCTAAGAGAGGAAGAAGCACTTTGACAGTTTGACCAAGCAAAAATTGGTAGGTTACTTCTTATTTACATATTAAAAATAAAAGAAGCCAACATCGACTCCCCAACCCAACAAAACACAAACACAGACATAATGAAATAAAATATTAAATGATGCTGTAGTGAACTAAAAAAGCAAGCATGGATAAAAAGAATCATGGTATGAAACCTCATACATGAAGAGAAAAAAAAAAAAAAAAAAAAAAAAAAAAAAAAAAAAAAAAAAACACTCCATGAAGGCCAGCCACATATCCGGGCAAGATAATGTTCTTTAAGTTTTGGGTTCATAAGAGATGACATTCTTCTGGGCTAAGGACAAAATTATTACCTCTAGCTTGTTGTTATTGTTATAGTTATTATTGAAGTATGCCTTATGTTTTTCCTTATTTGCCTATTAGTACCTTTTTCAGTCAAAAACGCATTCAGCTTCCCTAAACACATTGTCCAAGCTACTCCAATTCTACACTAGAGGCAAGAACTTGATGGGAGATGTAGTTGAGGATGGCAACACTATATGTCAATCCTAGAGGCAAGCTCACAGTGCTAAAGCTAAACTATACAGCATGCTGCTTTCAGAGCTAATCTATAGTGGTCCAGAAACAAAAATCACAAAAACACCCTAACAATTCTGGTTTTCAGAATGGTTAAAAGCGAACAATAACTGAACTCATTGGAACTTAGGTGATCACATCACAGGAATATCTAGAATGCTTTTTTATAAAGTAGATTCAACAATATTGTACATTATTCGAGGTCTTGCAGCCTTGTTCACCCAAGGTCCTCATGTCCTATTTATATCCACTCCGAAAAGGCAATTATGCAAATACCACTAAGATGATGCTACATTAGGGAGAAAATACTGATATACAAGCACGAGACTTACTAAACCAAAGTCTAAACGAAAACTAAAACAGAATAAACATCAATCTTTTCCAATGCTCCTTGAAAGTGCTAGCTAGCATCAAGTCAATGCAAGGAGTAAATGTCATATTCAAATGTTTATTTTCATTCCATGGATCACTAACCACTGAACCACACTAGAAAACAAGTTGATTCTGACTAGGAGTATATGAAAACCTAGAAAGAATAGCACAGAAAGGTGTATCGTGTCACAGGTAATAAACAAGAAATCACCCAGATAAAGCAGCCACAACCAATGAAGCCAACATGCCAACTGATCCATCCCCAAGCCCTCTCTTCCTGCGGTCAAGTGCAAGAGCAACAGCCTTATCCCTGAATATTTGATAGAAATAATAGTAAACACCCTGTATCATAAGAACTAGGATCAAAAGAGTATTCAGATATATATACATGGACAGCATGCAAAATCATCTTATTATAACATTTCAAACACTCTTGGATCAGAAATTTAAAAGTTCACTAACTTCCACCATCCCCTTCTTCAGATAGGGGAAAGGGACAAGGAGCAAGACAGGAGGAGACATAGGTCCACATTACCTAAGTTGTCAAAACGATTTACGTGTAGAAAGACAGAATATAACTATTACTTTCATCGAACCATTAATCTCAAAGTACATTATTCTTTTACAAACGATGGACCCTTGCGAGGATTCAAGGAGGTCTCATTCCTAACTATCTTACCCCAGATGTGTACTAGCCCTACTAGAGTACTACCCCACTAGGACACACACTGGTAGGAAAGGAGTATCCGCAGGCGGATTGTAGGGCAACGATTTCAACTGAAGTATAAACACAAGAAGGATAATAAGCCTCTAAAGGACTGATCAAGCTCGACTAACAATTGGAAAAATAAAAAATACAAGCCAGCAAGTGAATAGTAGGATGCTCAAATCCACAAAGCATGGAGGCGAATTTCTTTTGTTTCTAATCGAAAACCAAAGGGAAAAGGAACATGACTCCATCACTCTTGTTCAGCAAAAAACTTCTCTACAAACTCAGTATGAGGAACCTAGGTCAAGGTTTCAGAATATGTCATCACAGATTGACTCTATTAGCTCTCTCGTGTCCAAAACTAAGTTTTCCACAAGCACGGGAAACGCTCTTAAAACATCTCGGATTCCACAATTCCATTTCAATGTCACTTTAAAACTCCTAAAAAACATCAAAATCAGGAAAACCCTCTGCATTGTAAACATTTTCCCCGAGTACTTCCAATCAAGAGGTGCCACAAACTAAAGTTTTCGACGCTAACTCAATTAGTCGGCTTCCCTAGCAAACTTCATCGAAAATCGCAACCGATAACACTACAAACTAAGGTACACCATCACAAAACTTCGGTTTTCCAATTCAAACTATAACAAACACAGAGTGTGTCTTTAGGATCAAATTCTCACGAGTTTGCATGCCCGTGCCACGCCCGGGCTATATATTTATATTGTTTATACTCGTTTTATATGTTGCCTTATCTTTGTTCTAATAAATTACCATAATGGTTATTTTCCATAAATTAGGTAATACTATACTACTCTATAATAATTTATTATCATATCATAATCGATAATAGTATTTAATGCTATTTTTATGTTCTATCCAATTAATGTATGATAATTTATTACCATATCCGAACCAATAATTGTATTTAATGCTATATTTACGTTCTATCCAATTAATGTATGCCAAGTGTCGTCTTAGAAAAGACTTGGTTTCAGGTTTTAATATATAGTATTAGATAAGCAAACTTACATTAAAAAAAAAAAAGCAAAAATAAATAAAAACATTAAAACTATACAAAATAACATGATTATAAATTTATAATGATCATTTGATAAAAATTATCAGACCTGAGAACAAGCTGTACCGACTAATGACGGAGCCAAACCGCTATACAACCTCTCCCAACCTTCATGCTTCACTACCTACAATTATTCCACAAATTAAACGAAAACTTCTTCGATACGATACTACTGAAATAATTAACTTCTTCAACACGATACGAAAACAACGAATTACCTTAGACATAAGTTGAACGGTACCGAGTTTATTGTTCGCCTTGCTCGGATCTCGATCCGTTTGTTGCCGCGCATTAACCTAATGACATTTCAATAAAAAAAATTAACCACAAAATTAAGCTCTGAAATCACCGAAAAAATGAAAATAAGGAAGAGTGAGAGAGAAGAAAGTACGGTTTGTAAGGGATAGGTGAGGAGCTGAGCGATGATACCGCCGCCGGCGCCGGCGAGGCCGTTGATTAAAGCGTCAGACATACTCTACGGCGGCGGTTATTGGCGGAGGTTTAAGTTTTTGATCGGTCAAAGGAGGAGGAGGAGAGAGAAAGGGGAGTATCTTGACTTTGGAAGTAGTGAGGAAAAAGGTTGCTTTCATCAGTGGTTACATTCAAGACGAAATTTTGACAGTGAGAGGAGAGAAAAGAGGGCGTGTGTTTGTTGCGTTCAAGTAATGTGTAGTAGGAGTTATTTGCTAGTAATCGTGTTGGTTAAGCTGCCCGTTGTCATGACACTTCTATTACGCTCCCTTGTGAAAAATAATTCCGGGATACGCATATGATTTGCGATTTGTGATGGTCGATTGAATGTCCATTCCAACTCTCCCAAGTGGTGTTTGAAGAGGTGTAGGAAAGTATTATACTCGAATCAGAGGCGGAGCTTCCCTTTGTTGGAGGGGGGCCAGGCCCTGTCCAGCTTTGGAATTTATACAATTTTCAACTAGAAATTATCATCTGGCCCCCCTTGGCTCAGTGGTAAAACTGCTTGCTTGTACAGAGGAGGTTGGGGGTTCGAATCTTGGCCCCTGCAATTGATTCTTGTGTACGGTTCTTTAACTTACGTATGGTTAGTGTGGAAATACAATTTGAATTCAATGAGGGAACAGAGGAGTATGGTTAGTGTGGAAATACAATTCGGGAGTATTCATGACATATGACTACCAATTAGTGAAACGTGTTATGGTTGATTTGAATGAGTAACTCCAACTTTTGTTCAAGTTCGACCTCAATGGTAGTGTACTAGTCTAGTTCACTTTTTTTTTTTCTTTTCTATGGAGATGGTGATCGATATAGGGATTCAAATTCAAGACAATTCTAACCATGAGACCAACATCGATCCTCATTTTAATTTTTTTAAAACATAATGGATCGGAATCATTGTGATCTATTAATTAGCAAAAACGATTCTACAACTTCATGCATATTTATAAAACCACTATATTGTTAAAATCCGTCTACATATCACATAAACATTAATCTTTTAACAAACATTTGAAATCATCGACCTAGTCATGAAAATTGTTGAACCGTACCGCTATTAATAGTAACTTGGGAGTGAAAAAACAAATTCACCCGAGTATGGGCACCGGCACTAGCATTTCCGGCGAGTAATTAAGATGACCGTTCAAGTAATTAAGATGGACCTTAACCACTAATCAATTGTTTCTTTCTACACTGTATGTCCAAATGATCTTACTACGCCGCGCGAAACACCTATCTTACGCAACACGTTTATCCCCACCAAATTTCCCGCGCAAAAACCTGCTACACACAGAAACATTAGTCACCCACCTCAAAAACTGCACAAATCTTGCTACTCTGCAATCACTTCAAGCTTCAATGATAAAATCCGATCAAATTAAAGATTGTTATTTAATGAACCAATTTATTACCGCTTGTTTTTCCCTAAATCAGATAGAACATGCAATTTCAGCATTTACCCAGATGAATTTTCCTAATGTTTTTGTATATAATGCGATAATTAGAGGGTTAGTTCATAATGGCAGACCAATACTAGCTCTAGAATTATACTTGGACATGTTGAGAGCTGAAACTTCCCCAACAAGTTACACTTTTTCGCCGTTAATTAAAGCTTGTGGTCAAATTTGTGCTGTAAAGTTTGGGGAAGGGCTTCATTGTCAAGCTTGGAAAACTGGGTTTGATACCCATGTTTTTGTTTTGACTGCTTTGGTTGATTTATATGGGAAATTGAGTAAAGTTGTTGAGGCGCGGAAGGTGTTTGATGAAATGCCTGTGAGAGATTTGTTTGCTTGGATTACTATGGTGTCTGTTTCTGCTAAGGGGGGAGATATGGTTTCCGCGAGGCGATTGTTTGATGAGATGCCTGAGAGGAATACGACTGCGTGGAATGCTGTGATTGATGGGTATGTTAGAGTAGGGGATGTTGAGGCCGCGACATTGTTGTTTAAGCAGATGCCGGAGAAGGATTTAGTTTCTTGGACTACTATGATTGCCTGTTATACTCAGAATAAGGAGTATAAACGGGCTTTAGCTGTCTTTGATGAGATGATCAAGAATGGGGTTTGTCCGGATGAGATGACGTTGGCTACGATTATTTCATGTTGTGCACATCTTGGAGCTCTTGATTTAGGGAAGAAAATTCATTACTATGTTGTTAGAGAGCGGCTTTTGGTTGATGTTTACATTGGGTCGGCGTTGATAGATATGTATGCCAAATGTGGGAGATTAGACAGGTCACTCGTCGTGTTTTTCAACCTGAGGGAGAAGAATTTGTTCTGTTGGAATTCAGTCATTGAAGGGCTTGCAGCTCATGGGAATGGAAAATCTGCATTGGAAATGTTTGATAGTATGCTGATGGAGAATATTAAGCCCAACGGAGTAACTTTTATCAGCATTCTTAGCGCGTGTACTCATGCAGGACTAGTTGAAAAAGGTCGCCAGATTTTTCAAAGCATGATTGATGATTTTCATATTCGTCCTCAGGTAGAACACTATGGCTGCATGGTTGATCTATTGTGTAAAGCTAAGTTGCTGAATGATGCAATGGAATTGATTAGGAGTATGGAGACTGAACCAAATTCGGTAATTTGGGGAGCGTTCTTAAGCGGCTGTAAACTGTGCCTGAACTTAGAGATGGCTGAATTTGCTGTTAGCAAGCTCATGGAATTGGAGCCTGAAAATTGTGGTTACTATACCCTGTTGGTTAACATGTATGCTGAAGCAAATAGATGGAAAGAGGTTGCCAAGATCAGGGCTGTGATGAGGGAGCTAGGCGTGGAGAAAAGTTGTCCAGGATCTAGTTGGATTGAAATGGACAATGAAGTTCATCAGTTTGTCGCTGCTGATAGATCGCACCCTGCTTCAAGTGAAATACTAACTTTACTCGACGATTTGTGTGGGCATCTAAAACTACCTAATACTTGTCTACCTGAAAGTGAGTGTGTGCTATGAGTCAGCCCTGACGAGATAATATGCATGTTGTGCTTGTTATGTGTTAGTGGGGCTTTTGGTAATTGATGGTTGCACTGGCCACTCTAGTCTTGTTTTTCAATCCAAGAAAGGAGCACTTATTCTGTTCGAATTCTTTATCGAAAGGTTTGCTCTTTGCAGCTCATGGCAACGGAAATTGAGCTGTGGAAATGTTTAAGAGTCTGGTGAATGGCCTAAAAAAGTAACTTCTATCAGCCTTCTTAGCGCGTAAAGTCATGAAGATTGCAGGACTACTAGTTTTCGGTTTCAGAATGTTCCAAACAATGATTGATCATCAAATTTGTGTTCGGGTAGAACATTATGGCTGCATCATTGAACTATTATGCACAGTTAAGGTGCCGGAGCATACAATGAACTTGATTAGAAGTATGAAACTGAATGAAGTTCGGTTATTTGGGGAGCATTCTTAAGCGGCTGTAAGCCTGTTACTGTAAGCTGTGCCAAAGCTTAGAAAAGGCTGAACTTGCTGTTAACAAGCTAATGGATTGTGGAACCTGAAAAACTGTGAGCAGTACACCCTGTTAGAACATGTATGCTGAAACAAATAGGTGGAAAGAGGTTGCGAAAATCAGGGAACAACTTGGAGTGATGCCCAGGGTTTGTGCTGTTGATAAACCAAGTCCTGCTGCTAATGAGAAACACATTTTGCTAGACGATTTCTATGGGCAGCTGAAGCTACCTACAGAGTACAGACTAATTCATCTGGAACTGTTTGTCTTGAGTATCAGACAAACATGTTCCAATGGAACAGCGAAACGTTCCAAACACTGTTTGTTGACCTTCCGTCATGAGATGCCGGACTCAGGTAACCTCGCCACTGCCACCTCTTTCATCACTGCGGCCAAATTTTCATCTTGTCCCGCCCATATTCGTCTCCCACACACCAAATCTTGAAAGTTGAAAGTGTACAACTTTGTACTATGGAACTAATTGAATGGAATGAGTTATGGAACTGTCCCGCCCATATTCGTCTCCCACACACCCAATCTTGAAAGTGCACAACTTTGTATGGAATGAGTTATCGAATGCGTGTTTGGTGATTCGGCAAGTACTCCGTAGTAATAATGTCTACTTTCAGTTCAATAAATGTGCCATGCAATTACAAATTACTTGTAGTACTCTAGTAGTCGGAAAAAACTACACATACATTGGTTTTTTTTTTTTTTTTTTGGTTACAAAGAGGGGCAAGCCCCGACAGGAAAAAGAACTACTCCGTACAATCTAACTAAACGAGATTTGGAGACTCCAAGAACATCCTCCCTTAGAATAAGTCTAGAGTATGTACTACAAGCCTAGACGATTGATCTGTTCCACAATTGGCAAGTCAATCCGCCGTTGTGTTTGTTTCCCTGTATGTGTGCTTGATTTCGACCATCCAGCTGCCCCGGGATATGAGATCTGTGCACTCCTGAACTAGATTGAATAGGGCGCCAACAACATTAGTGTCCTTATTGATCATATTCACGCACCCTAGGTTATCCATGTGCACAAAAAGTCTTTCAAAGCCGCATCGACGGGCTCCCTCCAAGCCTCTTTTGAGAGTTAGAAGTTCCGCTCTCATTGATATACAAATGCCATAATTCGAAGTGTAGGCTTGGATGAAATCCCCCGTTGCATCTCGGAAGATACCTCCTCCTGCTATCCCCCGTTACATTGGTAGTATGTGCATCTTTCTTACAACTATCTATAATTGGTCCACATGAAATAAAATAATTACTCCCTCCGTTCCAGTCATTTCTTGGACTATTCCTCTTTGGGGCGTTTCATTCTTTTTTTGGACTTTCTATAATTGGGGGGTGTTTTACTTGCAAAATGATCATCATGTGGTCATTGTAACCATTGTGCCCCACTTATGTGTTAAGAGTGGAGTTTTAGCAATTTCTCTCTCCTCTCCCCACCTCTCCTTGGTTTTTGTACAAAAACAAAAGTCCAAGAAATGACTGTAACGAAGGGAGTATAATAATTGAAGAAGATTCCATATTCAAATTAATTTGAATTCTGAATCATTAAAAAAAATGAATATTAAAAAAGTGCAAGCGGATGTAAAGTAGTTTCCAAAGTTTCGATTTCCAAGGTACATTTATATTTGCTACTTCTCTGAGTTACTTCATTGAATAACATGCATTGGAATTATTGATACTAAAGATAATATGTTGAAATTAACGGTAAGATGTTATATGCAGGAACGTAATTACCTGATACTAATTTTTCAATCATTGAAACTAGAAATTATTAAAAACAAATTAATGATAATTTGAATTGATACTAAACAATAGATATATGTTACTTTAAAGATATCTAAAATAAAAGTGTCAAGTAATAATATTTCAAAATAAATAGATACCATTCAAATAGCGGGCCTCGACTCGGAAGGACAAGAGAACATTACGTTCATAACAAATACTTTGACAATTACGGGGGTATTACAACTCTATGATTTTGAGTTTAACATACATATATTTTTACCTCTAACGATCATACACTTAAAGTACTTAGAGTTATTGGTGCGATTGTATGGATTTTGCATCAAATGAGTAGTAATTTAATGTCAATTGGTTTACTTGGCTTCCTCTTGCGAACCACCACCACCAGGCTAGCAAAATTCCGGCGACCCAAACCCCCCACCCCCTCGACGCCGCTCCCACCTACTCTTCCCCCAATTTCTCATTTTTTTTCTCATCTTTCTCTCCCCTCTTTTTTTCTCTCCTACAACGAACAAAACTCAAGAAAATATCCAGATTTTCGGCACGAAAAACACCAATTTAGAATGCACAAACAAGTATAATCAAATGCACAAACAAGTATAATCAAATGCACAACTACTTGTTTTGGAATGTACATTTAACGATTCTAGGTTGTACAATCAATTTGGGAAATGACCATTTGAGTCTAATTGAATGCACAATTGGGAATAGTACTATGCACATATAGTTATTGTCAAATGAACATTGAGAAATAGAGGTCAAGGAGGGGGTCACGGTGGAGAGAGAATGATGTCGAGGGTAGCAGTGAGGAAATGACGCGGAGGAAGGAGGTACGGTGGCAAGAGCTATGTCACCGGTGGTCGCGCGCTCCTCTTGGTGGCGTCGTTGGTGTTGTCGGAGGTGGTTTGTGGTGGCGGTGCTCGATGGTGGCCCAGATGGGTGGTTAGTGAGGGAGGTAGGTGGGTGGGTGGGCTGGGAAAGGGGAGGACAGAGAAGGCAAAAAGAAAAAAAAAAGGAAGGAATAAATTGGTGTAATCTCAGCCTTCAGTTTTAGATCTAAAGGTTATAAATAGTTTTCATGGTTCCCATTGAAGGAATGGTTCTCATATGAATATATTGTATTGTTTGTAATTTATTATAGCTAGTTTCATTGTAAAACTAGGTTCAAAAGCAATTCCAAAAAAAAACATGACGTTGTGTTAGCTACCATTACGAAGAATACATATATCTTTTTGATGTGATTTTATAATTGTAGGTCGTCAACACATAGATTCAGAATTGTCGCAAGTAAACATGTTTGTGATTTGCCCTAGCGTTTATTTTATGTGTTGGTTTCATTTATATGTGGTTTTGCATTATTTCGATCGTGTAACCGTACCGTTGCCTTGTTGAATTTCATATTGGTCAACAATTTCTTTGTATATTTTGCCAAGTCCTTATTAAGATCATACAAATTAACGTTTAAGTTTATAGTTCGTTCTCATCTCCCCGAACCATATTGGCATTGGGCGATACTATATAAATCGGGTACATGAGAATAGAAATTACAATTGAAACTATTTAAAATGTATTCACCCACTTAGGAAACTAAATAAGTTATATGTATTGAAAAATAAATCACATTTGATGCTAAATAAAATATTTTGTGGTTTCATATAATTACGTCACAGGTTGAAGTGATGAAGATAAAATTACCATCGAAGTTCAACATGCTTCTTGGTTCTCTCTAATATATACATACAAATACTCGATTTTGTTACAATACCTATTCCCAAAATTTAAAAACGCATCTTTATATCTTATCCTATAAAAATAATAATGAATGAACAAGATATAAATTATCTCCAAATGAAGGAGTTAGAAATATATCTCCGGGGTGTTGAAGATTCTAAAACGTTGAAAATGAATTAATAACAGTAAGCGTTACTAAAACACGAGAAATCCAGTCCATTGAAAATCGCACTAGCTTATAATATGAATTATGCTTTTTTTTAGGTCGGTAATGTTTTCTGTTTTATTTTGAATCTACGCTTGATAATAATGTTAATGGCAGATGTCTAAGGTTGAAGATGACAATGGTGGGAGGAGAAAGGTTTATCAAATATAATTCATAATACTAGCCAAACAAATATGATTCTATAATTGTATTAAATACTTAATTTTTATGTTTCCAACATCCTCACATTTTTTCCGTCCAAAGCATCAAACATTTCCCTCCAAGAAAAAGGAATCATTTTTCACATGGCTAGGTGTCAATTTATGATTGGGTTGTGTGTAAAATTCACATACAATGGTTGTATGTATATCATCTCCCCTAGTAGTATACTACTCCCTCCATAAATAAATATATGACGTTTTTGGATTACGAAGTGAGGCTTTGACTTGCGATTTTAGAGAAAAATACATATCGAAAATTATGAAACATATATCGTTGGATTCGTCTCGAAAAAATCCTTTCAAACGAGTATTACATACTTTATAATTTTTACTACTACTGGTATATCTTATGAGATATTGATGGATAAAGAAGACGTCTCGAAATGTGAGAAAGTCATATATAAGTTTATGGAGGAGTATAAAAGCTCTAAACTATGTGCACAAATTATGGGTGGAGCAGTAACTTAACGCCTACGACGCCTAAAAATTCTATTATAGTTGTCAATATTTGACAATTAGGATAAGAAATAAAATCGGGAACATTAGATTAGGATAAGATAAATTTCAGCCATTTGATTTATCTTAACCATGGTTAAAAGAGTTTCTATTATACACCTTACCACATTGGATTACAAAATTTAATATTTTTTATGTGCTCAAAATATTTTTTTCCTTCATTGTATTGATTTTGTCTATCTATACTTATCTTGAAATATTTGTTCTGTAGGGAAAGACACTTGATCAATTACAATTTTAGAAAAGAATAATACAGATGTATGGTAATATGTATATCATGAATGAGATGCTACGTATTGATGTACTATGTGTCACGCACGGGCTATGTATTTATATTGTTTATACTCATTTTATAAAATAAAACGTTGTTGCTTAACTTTGTTCTAATAAATTACCATAATATAAATTAGTTAATACCATACTCCGTATTACTATATGATAATTTATTACCATATCCTAATCGATAATTGTATTTAATGCTATTTTTATGCTCTATCCAATTAATGAATGCCAAGTGTCCTCCTAGGAAAGACTTGGTTTCAGGTTCTAATATATAGTATTAAATTAGATTAGATTGGATGAATGGGATGTTACGTATCGATGTACTATGTATAACAGAGTGTCAAATAACTGAAGTAAGTTGTGCTCATCCATGGCGTCCAAATCAATTGCAAATCATACCGTCATGATGAGCCATATGCAATAGAAAACATGGGGTCATGAACTTATCATCATCAATAACCGTGATCATTATCAAACATCAGAATAATTATATCATTTATATGTGGAAGCATTGTTATGTCAAATTAAAAAGAAAAATTACCAAGCTTGTTTACTTCCCATTTTTCCCCAATTAAATGAACCCCCCCCCCCCAAACTCATCTTCGTTCCCCACTTCAATCAAGTTTTTAAGTTTCCCCAACATATCCCTTTTCTTCCCCAATTTAATAATTAAGACTCTATTATTGTTAGAAAAATAAAAGAACATCGTTGATTCAATCATACCAGTTTTTTGCATCTTCTCATTCTTCGGCGGCGGTAGTGGCGGTACCGGCGGTTGTTCCTCCTACGGATCTTCCGTCGTCGAATCGTCTTTCTGTGGTGGAAAAAAGTGGAAAGAATTGGGAGGAAATCAACGATCTTAATTGAATTGGAAACAAAAAAATAGGGATGAATTGTGGGGAAATTTGTAGAACTTGATTGAATTGGGCAAGTAGGAGATGAGTTTAAGCAAAAAAAAAAAATTAACATTGGGGAAAATTGGGCAGATTTGGGGAGTTAAGTGAAGGTGAAGGTGAGATATATTTGCATTGGATTTTCTTTTCTTAGAGGAGACACATCTATAATTGTTGATATATTTTACAAATCTAAATTAATATTTTCAAAAAATCATGTAATATTTTGTATTTCTACTCCCTCTGTCCCCCTTTAAACACCTCGCTCATTTTTTCTCGTGAATTAAGGTAGTGTGGTTTGTTTATTATTGTTGAAAATAATGGGTGATTTATTTATTATTGTTGAAAATAGTAGGTGGATTGTTTATTATTATTGGAGATAATTAGTGGTTTGTTTATTATTTTTGGAGATATTTGGTGGTTTGTTTATTATTTTTAGAGATAGTGGAGAGTTGATGTGTGGTGAAAACTTATTCCATTTAGAAACTTACCCCATTTATTTCCGGTGAGAATATTTTTCCATGTTATTTTCGGTTAGAATTTTTGGATTATAAATGATCAATTGAGTTTTAGGTAACTTAGAATATATCGGTACTTCTAATGTAGGAGAAATTAGGGTTGTCAACTGAATTCAACTCCAATCTTCTCCGAGAAGCAGACCAGACCGATCAGACCAGTGAATTGGGATGTCAGTTAACCAGCTCTATATCGTTTCTCTACGTGATGATTATTTGATTGCTTTGTTGAATTGAAATCGAATTCTAATTCTTTGCATTTGAATTGGCCTAAACGTTGGAATTTAATTTGATCAATTTGCATGTTTTAGAAGCAAAGTTCTTTTCTTTTGCGCACAATTTTGTCCCCGATTATAATTGAAGATTGTCTGGAATTTTCATGTGTTTTTTTTTTTCTTTATTAATTTTATGATATGTCTAGGGCCAGATTTTCCTTTATTAATTGTATAATTGAACTCAAGGAGGAAACAAGCAAATTTCGTATGTATGGAGTGCCTTTCAAACTGCAGCTTGACGAAAGAGAGAAGGTTATAGAGATGTTTTAGCCGTTTCCAGGAGTTTACTATGTCGTCGAATCCGGCCGGATCCACACGCCTTTCTATGGGCCTTTGTCTTTTCGATTCCTTGGGGACAACGTTAAAGTCCAAGACGAGTTAAAGGTGATCTGGTTGAAGACTTTTTATAATAAGATGGGGGTGATAAAGTTCTTGGACCTCACGTGATCAATGAGGGCCTCGGATTTTGATATGGAAACTAGGGACAACAGTATATTGGTTGGAGAGAATTTGTGTTTCAAAGCAGAAACTAACCTTGGTCTTATAAATTTACGGTTTAATATTGTTTGCGAAAAATGGGTCAATCCTCTAAACTTTCTTAATATTTAAATCCATTTACTGTTGTGCAACGTGTACTTCTATGTCATTTGTAATATTTTCTTTTCAACATGTCATTTATTTTTTCATTTTAGTGTCATTTGTTGAAATTACTAAGAAATGTTGTACAATAGTGAACATGGTAACAAACCTTGAGAAATTGGGGTAACTGTTAATTTTGATATTGTTTAATTGAATAATATGGTATTCTTTACGCGTTCGTTGAAACCAATGGATGTCATTAATTTTACGATGAAAATGATGTACTATAAAGATAACTTAAAGCACATACCTTAGTTGAGATCTTATTTGACGAACAACTGATATACCATATAACCATCTTAGTTGGGGAGTATGAAGTGTTCTGGGTTTACCAAAATCCTGAAGCGAATCCTGAAAAGAGTTTTCTGGGGAATGGACTGATCGAGCATCATACGACATGATGTTCTAGATTCCATACTTTCTGAAGTTATTGTGCCCATCACAATGTCGCCAATTTCCGACATACTCAGGACGTATCACAGCAACAACAAGCAACATCCAGAGAGCAACTCCAGCAACGACAAATCAACCTGCTAAGTTAGTGGATATTTTTTTTATTCAATTGTATTATTTTACAAGAATTCATTTGTATTTGTATTGATCCTCGTATAAGTATAGTAGTTGTATTCGTGTTAGTTTCTCTGTATTAATTTACAAAGGTATTACAATCGGCAAGGAGTATGTTCTTAGTTACTATGTAAAACATTTGGAGACAAATGAAGGAAAAAACATTAATGTATCGTACCACATATGTTTGTTTTAATAGCCAATTACCTTTCAAGTCAACTCTATGATCTACCTCTTATTGTTTTATCCAAAATGGTACTGGTAAATATATGAATTTTCGACATACAATATGGTTTATATAATCAGTGTGTTTCGTGTTTATGTGTGAATTGTGATTGATTGATGGTGGCATTTTAGAAGGAACTGTTGTTTTGAAAGAAAAGCTTAGTTGAAGTTCGATTCATAGAAGGTTGATTTCGGATTGTTAGAACTTAGAATAGTTGAGCAACTAATCGAGGTTCGGAGAGAGTGTGATCAATTCAAGGTTTGCGCTTAGAACTCGTAAATATGACTCACTAGGACAGAGGAATGTTAGTGTTTATATTCTGACTTTGTACTGCATGTTTTTAGAATTAGAGCATCACTGGCAACATGACTTTTCACTAGGATCTTTTTTTATTGTTTGTTTGAGAACTGCGATCTTTAGTATATGCAGTCTGGCTTATTAGAAGCTTTTACTAATTAACAGCATGTCTTTTGAGATTAATATGGCAAGCTGACTTGGAGAAATGCTCAGCTTTCAGTCTAATAGAATTGAAGCGAAAAATATGATAAAGGTTATAGTCTATTTCAGTCTTTGGAGTACAACACAGGTCACATGTGAAATAGAAATCTTCCCTCTTTCTTTCTTTCTTTTTTGTGGAACTGTAAAATAGAAATTTAGTTACGGCTTGTAGGACTGCAGGATGATAGTAAATTTTGTGTGATTCGATGGTAATTTATCACTATCTGTTGCGATTGTTGGCTTTGAAGTTTTTGTTATTACTCACCGGCGTTTAGTGTGGAATGAAACCAAATTTGAGCTCAAGCTCAATAAACTTTTGCAACATTTGTGAATAAAATTTTCTTACACGGAGCATTTTCCAATGCGTATATCATGCTCCCGGAAACATGTTATAATTTGCAACCATTTTCATCGTTCAATATACAAGACCAAATATATGAGTAATTCTAAGATCCTTGACAAGTACCGCAAAGTATCGTAATACCCTTCATCTCAACCGTACATTATTCTAGAAATCCTACATCATCCATTATTTTTAATTAGATATATTTTATAAATTATGTTGTAAATAGCCAAAAAATTAGAAAAAAAAATGGTTAATTGCATTTATTTAAATTTTTATGCTTACATACGCATTGTACAACTATATCTAATAAAATTTGATAATTATTTACTTTTACAAAAATTAATTAAGTTATTTAAAAAAGATTTGTTAGGGTAATTTGTGGTACTTGTCAAGCACCCTAGAACTCCTCCAAATATATATTTCTCGTGGTTATTTATGAGAGAATTGTTAACAAAATGTGCATCCTTTGAAATACTCCCTCCGTTTTTTTTTTGTTTCTTTACGTTTCATTTGAATATTTCACATATTCAAACGAAATGTAAAGAAACAAAAAGAACAAAGGGAGTACTCTTTCATAATATATATTTTTTTTGTTTTAACCCTTCCTTATGTGATATATACTTTCGTAGTTCCATTAATGGATGTATACTACATTACTACTCCATCCGTCACAGTTCAAACGCGTCATATTCTTTTTCGTGATGCCCCATCTCAAACACCCTATCTAATTTGGGACATCATTATCGCTCTTACTTTTTTCTAGTGTTCCCACCCACTCTCATATTTTCTCTTCTACCTTATGTTAATTCCCACATTTTCTTCTAATTTTTTTCCACTACCACTACTTAACTTTCTTGACTAATTTTCTCCTAACTTTTTCTTGACGTATGTAATTGGGCTCGGGTTGTATGTAACCCTAAGTCCGGCAATGTACTGTATTATCAGAACCCCATGTGTACAACGTTCCCTGTCGTGCGCGTTTGCATCAACGGATATGCATATTGACTACAACTTGCGGATCACGTATGCCGATTGCAAGCCGCCGAACTATCTTGTTGACTGTCCACTAATTAACTATTATGATTGGCAAGATCGAGTGCAAAAGAGAATTCCAAACCATAAGGTGGCGTGGCAAATCATGGACCTTCTACAGCTTTCTCAAATGGAAGGTATTCCCCTCTGGAACAATCTGACATACAAGACGGCCCTATGCGAAAGCATGGTTATGTCATCTCCTGACTTGTCTGCGGATGCCGTGAGAGCCGTGCTCATGCGCAGCACCGCAATCGTTGTCTTTTCGATCTTTAGCGATTTCCAGATTGAGGGGGAGACTCCCTACCTCGGGACGGGACAACAACGTTTAGAAGACAACTCACTTCCCATGTATCACGCCACCGTGTTGGCGGGAGAGTATGAAGTGTTGCAACAGGAAGACCGAGTATTCTGGGTCTACCAAAATTGTCAAGCAGAGCCTGAGAGAAGTTCCCTCAGGTATGATTTGAACATAATCCGACACGACTACATTCTCTTTATTGGGTAACCCCTCTCCTATCTGAAGTTATCGTGCCCTATCACAAAGCCGGCTCCTTCCAAACATCTCAGACCCTATATCAACAACAACAAGCCACTGAGAGAGAGCAACTTGAGCAACGTCAAGTCAACCTACATTAGTACTTCTCTTGTCATTGGTATTTGGATAATTGAAACAAGATCATTTAATTTGTAATTGTACTTGTATTCGTATTGCTCTTCGCATAAGTAGACTTTCTGTATTTGTATTATCATTCGTATTAATATGTACTCCCTCCGTCCCAGTTCAAACGCCCCATATTTCATTTTGGGACGTCCCAGTTCAAACACCTCATCTATTTTGGGACATATTTCTATCTCTTACTTTTATTAAATTATCACATAATCTCTCACATATCTCTCTTATTTTCATTAATCCTCACATTCTCCTTCCTCCTTTTTTCTAATATGACCCCACTCAACTTACTATATCAATTTTTCTTATTCGACTATAAAAATACTTCGGGGCGATTGAGTTGGGACGGAGGGAGTAATAGTAGTGGTGTTATTACATTTTCCTTTGTACATTTGAAAAAAGAAAAAAAAACAATGTATTGCACCATGGATGTTTGCTTTAATAGCCAACTCAATTATCTTTCAAGCCCCCTCTATGATCCGCCCCTTAATGTTTATTTATTTAATTGATGATCATAGGAGTCTATATGTAGACAATAGAAAATTTTACTGCAACTTTGATTAATTTTACTACAAACTAATCATACACACTTTTTTTATTTGTCTACATGTAGACTCCCAATATTTTTGTTATTTAATAAGTTTAGGAATAGGAGTTCAGTGCTTATACCATGCTCCCGGGACCACAAGGAGCATGGTGGTCCTCCTCACAATAGATGAGTGGGGACCATTTATTAAAAATGAAAAATCATTTTAAGTATGGTCCCCACTTCTTTATTGTGAGGAGGACCACCATACTCTTTGTGCTCTCGGGAACATGGTATAATTTGCGATAGGAGTTTAGAACACAAACATACGACTCTGGTACTCTTTCCTTATCTTAAGATACATGTCATTCATTCCCATCTATAAAGAGAGCAGACTATTATAAAATTTACTTCAATACGGCTATAACGAGTATAGAGAATGGATAAAATGATTCTCTAACGATTATACGGGTGGATAGATAGATCAATCGTGTATTGCGTCTTATACGGAGTGTATTTCAATATAAGATTTTTTTTTTCTCAATTCTCAACAAAACTTTTGACTTGCTGACTTAGAAGAAAAAGTCAGAAGGCTACAACCCAGTTATCCACGTCAACCTAACACGGGGGAAATCAATTGAACTCTCTCACTATGTTTTTTTTTTACTGATTTGACTAATTGGTAATAAGAATCTGAGCAAAGTTGTCAAAGCACGTAAGGTGTTCGATGAAATGCCTGAACGAGTTTTTTTTTTTTTTTTCCTTGGAATTTAGATAACTATAATGTCTGTTTCCGTTAAGGAGGGATGGGGTCATGGGGAGGGGGGGTGGGGGGTGGGGGGAGAGATGCATGGTTTCCGCGAAGCGATTGTTTGATGAGATGCCTGAGAGGAATACTACTGCTTGGAATGCTATGGCATTTTAGAATAGAGGATGTTGAGGCCGGGAGACGGGCATTGTCTACTTGACAGTAAGTGTTGTGTGCTATGAGTCAGCCCTGGCGAGAAAGCTTTGGCAACAAGTGTCTCATGTTCTGTACATTGTATGTTAAAAGAGTCTTTTGGTTGATCTTCACACTGGCTCCAGGCTAAAAGAGATGTGTACCAAGTGAGGCAGGGTTAAACAGATCTCTAGTCTTGTTTTTCAATCCAAGAAAGAAGCACTTACTATGCGAATTCAGTCACTGAAAGTTTTGCTCGATTTTTGCAGCTCATGGGAACGAAAATTGAGCTGTTGAATGGTTCTTAGCGCGTGCAGTCATGCAGGTTGCAGGACTACTAGTTTTTGGTCCCAAAATGTTTAAAATAATGATTGATCATTTCGGGTTGAACACTATGGCTGTTTCGTTGAACTATTATGCAAAGCTAAGTTGCTGGGAGTATACAATGAACATGATTAGAAGTATTAAACTGAATCAAGTTTTGGTTATTTGGGGAGCATTCTTAAGCAGCTGTAACTGTTAGCTGTGCTCTGCCTGTGCCAGAACTTAGAACTGGCTGTTAACAAGCCAATGGATTAAATGGGAAGAGGTTGCAAAGATCAGGGCCGCGATGACTGTATATGTCAGTATGCCACAGGGTTTGTGCAGATTAGTGCTGCTGATGAATCACGCCGTGCTACTAGTGAGATATTTAACCAGTTTACCAGTTTATCAGTTGGTTGTTTCTGTTTGATATGAAAAGATAATAATGTGCTCTGACGACGATTTCTTATTCATCCCCCTGTTGTTTAGGATTGATTTTAAGAGTATAAAAAGATGGTTTGCACAACTTTGTTTAAATTAGCGTGCTTTTAGAACTTGAACAGCAAGGGTTTTTTTTTTTTTTTTTTTTTTTTTTTTTTTTTTTTTTTTTTGCAGAACCTGAATCTTTAAACAGACCAATTTATTTGTAACCAGTATTTTTTTGTTATATGAGCATGATTCATGTGACATTGTCACTCAATAGTCAGTAGTACTGTATATGCCCCCCCTTTGCTGGATGGGGTGACTACTGTCGTTTGTAAACGAGTGAGCCTCGATGTTCAGATTGCATTTTGTTTCGCCAACCATCAAATTTGGGCTCGTTAGAAATTGGCTGATATTTAGTTAGCGATTACTGTACAAAGTAAATGTTTTTATTTTTACATTTTTTGGGTGGCAGATACAAAGTAAAACACCTGTCTTCACCACCTGATTCATCAAAGATATCAAAGGAGATGCATATGCCGCAGGATGATCTAAATATCAATTTGGCTCAATCAGCTTTGCAGTATTTCAACAATAAACATGTACTGTTAAATAATTCTGTCTTTTTTGTTGCATTTATGAGTGAGTTACTGCCTAAATTCCATATGTAACATCATACATCCTTTGCTTTGTACTTCTCCATGGACTAATGATCGACCTGTATTGTCAATGATAAGGGAAGTACTTTTATTGGCAGGATTCAGATTACGAGCTGGTGAAAGTCTTATATACCATTTCCTCTATTTGTAATGATGGACTGTGGTATCACTGCAACTTTCAAGCGAAATCTCAAGCATCTGCATTGGAAGATGACTTAAAGCTTTTCTTTGCTGAGAAGAAGGACGGAGATTCTGGAATCACCACATGCTGTATCTTAGATGGTAAGATTTTCATCTTACACTAAATTTATCTTATATTATCAAATCTTCTGAAACGATAATATTGTTCCATTCATTTTCGAAAAGGAGACTCTCTTAGTTTACAGTGTACACCATCGTTCAAAGTCATTACATAGTTTTGGTATCATTGTCTCTGCAATAGGGTACTCTCGTAAATGTCATGTGAAATTTGAGCAGGTTTGCGTGCTTTGTAATTACTGCAACATCGATTTTGTTTTGAGCCTGGTCTTTAGCGCATGCTTAAGAGCGTGACATCAGAATATACGCTATATATTCGGATTACTTGTCTATCTTAAGAAGTGCCTTATTATTACATTGTCCATAGGTGAAAGAGTTACTGGCTGCGGCATGTGCTACGGTCCTATTATTCACCCTCCTTCCGGCTTTCAAAAAGGAGACTTGTACGACTTCTGCAGTTCTGCAACCTTGTTCATCTTTTGCTCTTTCTTTTAAAGCAAACATTTTTATTTACAAGTTCTGTTGGATTCTGAAGAAGCAAGGTCAAGTATAGACCATGTAGTGACAAGGGTGGTGACGCAGCATCTGAACAAGAATCATCTTCTCAGCATACTATCAATGCATATCTTGGGTATTTGATCCAAACTCTTTCATTTTCGTTTGATTAAGTTGTTTTATGTCGTGGTGGTTGTAGTGTCATTCGTCTTTTTGGTACATAAGAGCAGCTTTAACAGTAGGGGAGAGGGGTCATTCGTAATTAAGTCGTGCTGGTGGTTGTACTTCTTAACTTGAATTGGTGGATATGTAGAGTATATCTACATACGTTTCGTTCTGAAGTAACTAAAGTCATAATGTTTCGTCTTTTTAATGTTACCTTTCTTTGATGTTCGAACCTTAATCCAATTTTTGCTCCCTTTTTTTTCTGTTTATAATCCTTTTGCAAAAATTCAGGTACTCTCCCGCAGATGCACATCTTTTTAGTACTCCACATTATTACCCAGAGCCACAAGAGGAGCCGTCATGTTCACAAGGGAGTCCAACTAAAGAAGTTGCTGAGGCCGCATTGAAGTATTACAATAAAAACACGTATGTCACTTGAAATAGTTTCTTTCTGACATTGTCCTAGTCTTGTGTCTTTTGTTGGAGTCACTAAAGAAAGGTCGTAGTACTGTACAAGAGTGAGCGTGGTTGTTAATTTTAACCCGGAGAATCAATAGATGATGTTTGATCATGTTTGATTGCAGGATGTTCCTTATACCTTTGTTGAAAGCTTGTGTTGTCGTAACTCGTATATTTACCGATGCAGATGGTGTATGGGCACACTGTAACTTTAGAGCTAAGTCTGAAGCAGACACATCTACTAAGCTCTTCTTTGCAGAACAGAATCGTGATTATCGTGAACGTGCTACTTATGGCATAACGGCATGTTGTATCCTAGATGGTAAGACCTACTTAAGCACTTGTGCTTTCATCCTGCTTGACATTCTTTTCTAATAATAAAGTTCTTAATACTTAACTGTTGAATTGAAGCTATACACAGTTACACATACACACATTACAGATTTTACATTCTAACCAACTTCTGAAATGGTGTACAGGAAAGAAAACAACTACCGGTTGTGTGGTGTGTCAAAAGGTTATTCATCCAACAGGCAGGTTTCGCAAAGGTCGTTACAAATCTCAGTACAGAGTGTTGCGCCTCCGCCTCCCGCCACCCCCACGTTATACCATAACAGCTTCTGGGAGTCCTACCTGATGGTGTGCTAAATGGATACTTGTATTTTGCCCTGTTAGATTTTTGGTTATGGGAGTATGTTGTTACTCCTTATTTTTTTGTTTCCGTTTAATTGTTAATGTTTGATTTGAATACGTGTGGTTTTCAAACCAAACTTTATCTGTTCATGGATACTGAGCATATAGTACTTTCAAACTTGATCCTCTAAGTAACTTGAACGGAGTAATACTCATCACAAACTGCGTCATCAAATGTTCAAACATGAAGAAGTATATGGAGTGTCATTATAGTTGCGAGTGAAACACAAAATGCCGTAAATGTGTCTCCATCGTAATACTATTGTTCATGATCACAATTTTGCGTAATTTTGTGATGAGAAATTTTTCTTAGTGAACGGATTTCGTCGATAGATTACACCATGTTAAAGGGTAAAAAATGTGACTCATCACAGATCCCTTACGAGTTCACCAGACCCAACAATCTCTAAGATGTTATTTCCGCGAACTCTAATCTCTATCCGCGTTTAATTGTCACACGAGGGAACTACCGGTTTTTTTTAGTCTCGAACCCAGTCATAACACGGCAAAATTTTGTTGAAACTCTCTCTCTCAACCTTTACCAAAAAAATGGCGATGTCACGACCCACCCAACAACACCAACAACCACCGCCACAACCACCGCAACTGTCACAACAACAACAACCACCACAAACAACCCGATACGACCTCGAAATCACAATAATCTCCGGCAAACACTTGAAAAACGTCAACTGGAAAAAGGGAAATCTTAAACCATACGCAATCTTCTGGGTGGACCCAGACAACAAACTGACAACAAAATCCGACGATTCCTCCGATACCAAACCCGTTTGGAACCAACGCTTCACAATCCCGATCACCACCTCCCCTTTATCCGACGCCGTTTTCACCCTCGAAGTCTTCCACTCCAAAGCTTCCGAAACCCCCAAACCCTTTGTGGGGTCCCTTCAGGTTCGTCTTTCCTCCTTACCCGAACCTGATAACCTAACCAAACTCCGATCCTACGACCTCCTCCGTCCCTCCGGCCGTCCTCAGGGTAAGATCCGCCTCAAACTCGCCGTAAAAGAGCTTCCTTTCTTACCTCCACCTCCACCGGGCCCACCCCCACCCCAAACCCTAACAGATTACCAAAATACCCCTGTTGGTGGTAACGGCGTCGGCGGTGGTGGTGGATATTATTACTCTTCTGCCCCTCCGTATCCGTACGCATCATCCAGGTCAGCAACACCTGTTCCACCACCGCAGCAGCAGCAGCCACCGCCGCCGACGACGGCGTATCCGTACTCGGTGGGATACTACGCTGGGTTCTATTCCCCGCCGCCACCGCCGCCGTCGAGTGTGATGAGGTCTTTCTCGGACAGGAATATGAGCTATGGTGCGCCGTCTGCTCCGGTTGATTATAGTCCGTATGAGCTGAGGGGACGTCCCGGGGCGGGTTTCGGAGCGGGTTTGGGTGTCGGGGCTGTGGCAGGGGTTCTCGGCGGGCTTGCGATTGATGAAGGGTTGAAGTATGAGGAGGAGAAGATTGCTGAGAGAGTTGAGGAGAATTACTTGGGGTCTTCTTCTACCAAAGATGATTTCAGTGAGTATCGTGCTGATTACTAATTTCGAGTTTGATTAATTTGAAGCAATGTGAATGAATGAGTGAATGAGTGAATTAATGTGTTGCTTATGGTTTACGCTTTATGGTTGTTTAGTTTATGGTATGGGTATTGCAATGCTAGTATCAATGTTATATCATGAAGTGGTTTGAATTCGGAGTGTGATCATGGGAATAATAATGTAATGATGGTACTCGAATCGTTGTTGTATATAGTAAGTAACCTTGGTGTCTTCTATCTAATTATATGTGGTATGTTCGAGTGTAAATTTTTATGGTTTATATAATCAGTGTATTTCGTGTTTATGTGGGGATTGTGATTGATTGATGGTGGCATTCTAGAACTGTTGTTTGGAAAGGAAAGGTTAGTTGAGGTTCGATTCATAGAAGGCTGATTTCGGATTGTTAGAATAGTTGAGCAACTAATTGAGATTTGGAGAGAGTGTGATCTATTCTAGGCTTGCGCTTAGAACTCGTAAATATGACTCACTAGGACAGAGGAATGTTAGTGTTTAGATTCTGAGTTTGTACTGCCTCTGTTTAGAATCAGAGCATCACTGGCAACGTGGCTTTTCACTAGGATCTTTTTGACTGTTTGTTTGAGAACGGCGATCTTTAGTGTATGCAATCTGGCTTATTAGAAGCTTTTTCTAATTAGGACATTATATGAGGTCATAACTATGAGTAGCATGTCTTTTGAGATTTATCTGGCTTGGAAGAATGCTCAGGAACAAGGTAGCTTTCAGCCTTACAGAACTGAAGCGAAAATATAGTAGGGGAAATAGTCTATGTCAGTCTTTGGAGTACAACACAGGTCACCTGGAAATATAAATCTTTTCTCTCGCTCTCTCTCTCTTTTTTTTTTTTTTTTTTTGGAGGAACTGTGAAATGGAAATTTAGTTAGGGCTTGTAGGTTTGCATGATGGCAGCAGGTTTTGGGTATTTCTATGGTAGTTTATCACAATCCGTTGCGACTCTGGGGCTCTGGGCTTTGAAGTTTGAGTTACTACTCACTGGTGTTTAGTGTAGAATGAAATTTAGTTTGACCTCAAGCTCATGAAAGGACTGTCATTACTCATTAGATGTGTCGACATAAGTGATAAAGATGAGTTTGTGAGTTCAAAATTAGGGCTTTGGGGTGTTTAGGGGGGCTGGGGCGGGGGGTGGAGAAGGGGGAGGACTGGCTCTCTTGTGTACTTGGTTGTAGACTCATCTGCATTGGAATAGTTTCTAAGATTTTGAGCTCCTGTAAGGGCCATTTTTGCTGTTCGGTTTTGGAGGTGGATCTAGTGCCAACACCAATGTAAGTCGATAGTGATTTTAGTTTTGGAGCTTAATTGATGAGGATGACTTAAGTTTGTGTTTCTACGTTGTCTGATTAGAGACGTGTAGTGGCATATTCTATGAGGTTATGCTTCAGGAAGAGTTACTGGTTAAGTGAGTTCTATAGGGGAATCTGTCTGCCATAAGAATGAAGAGCATTCACATGCCTGAGAAGAAAGATAGATCTCAAACTTAGAGAATCAAAGACAACCATGCTAGAAAAAGTGTAAAGCTTTCACATTAGCTCGGATAGAGAGTAATGGAGGGAAACAAAGGACTTTCTAGTCCATTGCATGGAGAACAAATAGTTAAAGTGAATGGAGGGAAACTGTACAACTCAAATTCTAATCCAAATAATCCAATTTTAAAGTATTTGACTAATTGAGTGTAAGCTAAGCGTTCGTATATAACATGACTAGGCTGTGGTATGTTGACCATCTCCTCTTTGACGTCGTCCTAATGGTGAAAAGTTTGAGGAAATGAAGGCCCTCCAGGCTCCAGCTAGACTTTTATAAGCAATAAGTAATGGATTTGGTCGTTGTTTATTGGCAAGTCAATAGCACACTTGGCACATGTGAAGGCTGAATTTTCCTTCCAAATATTTCCACCATAGGAAGGGTGTGAGTTATTTAAAAGGAAGCTGAACCCAAACATCTTCCAATCCTACCATTTCTCTGCTCTATAAGTTTGTTGTCCAAATAACTAGTTTTAGAATCCTCTGTCTCCCTTCCTTGTTCTCTCCCTCACTTCAGTACCCCTCTACCTTCCAATTCTATCCCCTGCTCGGGAAAGTAAGTAAAAATTTAGCCTTAGGTGAGCATGCGAATGGTATTGATGTTGGAGCATGTAAGTGTGCTGTATGAAGGAGCTAATCTCATATAAGTAGCTTGAATTTTTCGTTTTAATGCTTATTACAGATGATGATAGCAATATTTTTGTGTTGAACTGTTGTTATGGGAGTTGAAAAAATCTCGTATGGTTGTCGACTGATCACGTTAGAGGTTTTGTTTGGTTAGACGGCTTCCCTGGAGGTAAAAGATAATTTGTGGGAATGCTTATGAAGAATTTGTCATGGGATTTGTGAAGAGGGGAATTATTGAGGTGTTCACAAAGAATTAAAGGTGAGTCTGATTAGAGGATTTGGAGCAGAGGTGGTACTTTTTAGCTTGGGTGTGCTGTTCTACGTTTTAAGGTTGCGTGAACTGAATTGAGTTGGATATAGGGTGCTGTTTGGTTATAAATATAGTCATATAGGGCGCCTGTTGATTCCTGGGTTTGAATTTATATCCAGTACCGACATAGATGATGCTATTCTGATGATTTCAGTGCCATGTGATGCATCAAGATAATCACTCACAAGGGTGGCCTATTATTGAGTCTCTGGTTAGACTGACGATATTTGGTGCAAGCATATGCTATGAGGTTACTTTAACCAAAAGAAAATATTATGCTATGAGGTTATAATCCCAGAAGAGATACAAGTTTTATGGGCCGAATGTGGGAGCCAAGTGTAATAGTAATCAGAATATAAACATGCCAGTGAATGTGATAGGCCGAAAGGCATGGTTGGATTGGGAGTACTGAGCCTGAAAAAATAGAGTAATGAATAGGACCATTTTACATGTTTGGATTGAGAGAAAAAGCTGTGGCCCAGAACTTATTACCCCCTCCAAGAGGTAGATCATAGATGCATTACTCCCTCACCCAAGTAATGATTCCCAACATGTCAAACTTACAATTCAAGGAATCTTTACCCCCTTAATTGATTTCTCTAGTAACTATCTCTCCTTGATTATTCCCCCTAATTATAGCCTCCATACCAAGGAAACCCTAAGGCCAGAGCCGAAGAATAACATGCAAGGTAGAAAGTTGTTGTAAGATACAGTCTTATAGAGCCAAAGGCTTTAGCATAGTCCCTCTAGGGAAGGAGTAGAAGTTTGTTTTAAGTCAGTGTTGCACTTACACCTGCTAATAAAGCTTGGAGGTAGCGAGGATAATTTCATGTGGAGGCCCGGAGGTCATAAGCTTATTTTCGTGGGTGATTACAACCTGCTCGATTCAATGGGTTGATTTGGTTATTGAAAATTGTTCGTGGCTAGACACCTTTTGTGGAGATATATGTTGATTCCAAGGATTGCTTTCTGTAGATATTGGTATCAGCGTGTTTATATCATATATTGGGTTCTGCAGTTCTGCCTAGGGGCGCAGAAGAGCTTGCATGTATAATGGCTTCTATGATATTCGCCAGAGCGCCACTGCTAGAGTGGCTAATTCCTATTTTTCTTAGGCCGCATACAGTCTTGGACTATCACATACCACATGCGCGCTATGATGTTATTAAATTACTATATGTGGTTATTAAGTTAATAAGAGTATCTTTTACAAAGCATAGGTTAGGTGAGTTACAAGGAAAGATAAATTTCAGCCTTACAGAGCCCAATGTGAACGAATAAGTTTGGTTTCAGACACATTAAGGGTAGAGCCATAGTAAAATTATGCTGGGGATTAAGTTAAGTCTACTTGAGCCATCAGGAAGGATACACTGTAGCTAGAGGCTATGTATGCCTCAAGGATCAATACCCCAAAGTTAGCAGGGGTAAGTTTATCTGGAGTAGACGTATCATACCAAAACAGCTTTATAACCTGGTTAGCGATGCTTGGAAGACCGCAGACAAAAGAGAAACTTCAGAAAATTGGTGTTTAGGAGGTGTTTAGGAGAACTTAATAGCTGTAGCAAGACTGACATACTTATTGATAATGCTATTGACTGGTGTGCTAATTGAAGAAATGGATCCAAGCTGCAAAAACAGGTCACAATAGCTCTGGTATGTAATTATTCTATTGCATATGGTGGAGCAGGAAAAAATGTAGATTTCACAATGCATTGGAAAATCCTTGTAATATAGCAAAGAGAGTCAAAAATGAAGGGATTGTGCCTTTGTTACACAATATCAGTAACAGAGATAAGGAGTGGCTCACCCAAAGAGGGATGTAACTTGATGAGCTGATTGTTCTAGTGTTAAATAGTATGTTGTGGTGTCCCCTGGAGCTGTAGCAAAAACGTGCTGGAAGTTATGGTTGCTTTTAGTTTCATGGAGGTTGAATAATAGTTCAGAGGTGGAATGGTTTTAAGTTGGAACATGTAGTATGGCTCCATTACAAATTTTCTGATGGTCTCGAATATAGTTGGCAGGGATGGTTTCTGGAAACTGTGGTCTTGAAGTGCAAAGGTCACTTCGTTTTGATGCTGATTTTGTGGTTTTTGATCCGCAATTAAGATTTTTTTTTTTTTTTGAGACATGACTACTAGTGAAGTGTTTGTCACACTTGTTAGAACTTAGAAGTGTTGGCGCTATCTGTTGCTAAACAGGTGCGTATCTTTGGATTTCCAGATTATTCCTTCCAATGTCAAAATATATAGTATATTGTCATGCACTCATGCTGGACTTTCTCTTCTTTTGGCTTGGGAGCTTGATCTCCCGAAGTGTGACAATGTGGTGCTGAACAGTTTTGATCGTTTTGTTTGGGGAGCGTGAATTCTATCTTTCTCGGGTAGTCAGTTTGCGGTAGCTCAGAAGTTGAAGTCTCTGAGTTGGGGAATTTGGTTGCTTGGTGTTTATTCATGTGAATGAATGGCTCGTGTTTTATTTTCCTGGATGCATGCGCATCTGATCAAGTGATCATAGTGAGCTTATATGTTGTCATTTTTTCTATTCTTTCTTAGTTTTTGGCACTAATGCAACTTTAACCGTAAAAACGTGTTCATCCCTACCATGGAGTCATGGACCATCTCCTTTCCCTTCCTCTGCCTGCTTTCAGTTTTTCCATTCAGTCATGGCTTCAACCATTTTTGAGCTTTGACGTCACCGATTTCCATTTGTGGATTGCAATTGGATGGTGTGATACACAATTTTTGGAAATTACCTGTCTTTAGTTCACTTTCCATCTGTATATCGCGATATATACTGTTTCTAGTCACAATTGCTTTCATTGTGGATTGCAATTGGATGTTGTGATACACAATTTTCTCCAGTAGATTGATTGTGACCTCCATTTGCTGGGTGACCCTAAAACGGGAGTTGTGACTGAAAACATGTAATCTTTTGCTTCCGACCAATCCAATGTGTTTTACGAAAGTGATCGTTGTTAAATGTCCACGGATTATGATTCACACTCTTGTGTCATGAGAGCAGGAGTCGTATCATGCGACATCTGAATACTAGTCATGACCTCACAAGTCCATAACAAGGAACTTATGCATGAATGACAGTGAAATGACTATCTGATATCTGATGTCTGAATCATTCATGAGGAAACAATGAACCAAGAACAAAATGTCAGCTTGTTCGACAATCAATGTTCGTAACTGAAGTCTTGAGGTTCGAAAGTTACCACGCTTTTGAAACATGCCATTTATATGTACTTCGGAGTAGTACTCAATCAATACGACAATACCCTTTTGTCCTCATGTCCTTCAATGCTGATGGAAGTCTTGTGGTGTGTTACTTGCTGCCGACGTCGTATTGTCTTCTTAGTCTCGTGGTTTGCATGTCTTGTGCTTTCAACCGAAGGATTACGGCCATTACCCACAAGGATGTGCCACATTAGGTACTTTTGATTCGAGTTTCCCGGTTTCGCCACTTATGATGATTAATTGATTATGGTATGAGGCCGACTCACACCCGAATAGTTGAATGCTAAAGAGGACAATGATGTGTAATGCTAACTTTGAGAACAACTTTACTTGTTCGTGGTTAAACACGCTATATGTTGTGTTTATAACACATATATCATCCTAAGAATAATCGATACTGATAAATTGTAATCATTATACGGTTATAAGGACAAAACTTTCGATATTAATCATTCAGATTTTGGGGCAAATTCCTTGGCTGTTGAAGGCACCTGAAGGTTATTTGAAGACTAACTTGCTGAGGATGAATCAATCATATATGTTCTTATGCTTAGGAATTGACTCTTTTGTGTCGTGACAGAACGATTTTGGAGTCGTATTATTATTTGGTACAATGATTAGCAACGTTGACATACATGGCCGTTATTTTAGTTGGCAACAACTAATAAAACATGGGAATTTAGTCACTACTCACTAATCCTGTCACTTTGTTCTCAGGCCATTGTATGTTTATTAACTCATCATTGATAACGTTGACTTTGAAATCATGCCCTTTGTGAATTGTGGTTGATTGATTTATTCGTCAAAAGTCCAAGTGTTTCACACAATTTCTCCACATATATAATGTTTTGTTGCCACAATTATTATTAGTAATGAAGAAGATTTCATGTTTATCAAAGTCAACGGTTTAATTCATTAATGAAGATGTAGAAAATGATTGAAACTACAATATAGTAGTTGTAGGTAATAACATTGCAATTAGAATTAGACTAATGGCACAAAATAAGGTGAAAATAAAAGCGAAATTGAAATTAGAAAATAAGTAAAATTAAGGTGTGTCATCACTCAATCTCTCACGTCTCATCCATCCTTCCATCCGACCCGCCCGCCCGCCACCCGTTGGTCGCCGTGGCGCCATCAATTTCTTCGATTATAGGCCATTTAGGCGGGCGGGTTGAACCACAACCCCACGTCACCAAACATTTACAACACGAACCGAATTTAATTTAAAGTAGGGCCTAACAACCCGTCACGAATTGCATGAACTCTGGGTCGGATTCAAGACCCGCCATTGTCTCGGGCGATAACACGACCTCAAGGTCAACACTCCCCCCGCCTTCCCGACCCGGGAAGGCGGAAATCTTCCCATCAAACTTATTAGCCCGCCCGCTTCGGACAGCGACGGGTCGGCCCCACCCGAAATCGTTATCGTACATAGGAAAACGGGGCGAACTACCCATAGTAATCATCCCACCATCAAAATTACCCAAAGGGAAAGTTCTCGGATTACTCTCCCAATCCGCTACACTCTTCCTCACGGTTTCGTCTCCGTGGGCCTTCACATTTTTGTTCAGCTGCTCCGCGGCCCATCGTAAGTCCCTGGACAACACATCTCCCACCGTCGCATACGTTGGGATACTCTGTATCGCGTTTCCGAAATACAGTGGGTCCAACTTAGGCTCCAACCTGTGACGACAGTTGATCGCCATTCTAAACGTCGTCGTTTTCGCTACATTCATTTTCCTCGCGCGTGTCACGGACCGCCACAGCAGCGCGCAGAGAGACTGGAAGGAAGAAACTTCAGCATCGGTCGATTCCGTTTCGTTTACGATTTGAGGTTTCGAAACGGTGATCGCGTTTCGGAACCAATTCGTGTCGAAAATGGAACCTGATTTCGCCTCTTTCCAAGGATCATTGCTCTGTTTTCCGAGCAATTCGACGGCGGAGATTCTATCATCTCCGAATTTCTTGTTATTCACCTTTGATTTTAATTGTAAAATTGATTCTCGGCTAAAGCTGAAGATTCTCTCTCTCAACGGCTCGTTTTCGTTGAATGTAACCACCGGACCGCCGTCCGGAATCCTCAAAACCGCCGGAGATATCAACACCGAGTCGCGGGTGAACGTCGGCGGCTTCGTAATTTTCTTCACGCCTCTGCAAACCTCAGCAAACGTATTGATGAAGTTCCATAAGGAAGTTCCGTCGGTGACGGAATGGTTAACGGAGCAGCCGATGAATAAACCGTCGGCTAACTCCGTCACCTGAACAGCCAAAATCGGCTGGAAATGTCCCTTATAGCTAACAGTTCTGTCGTAAGTGAAGAACTGTTTGACTACGTCAGGGACGTCCTTTCCAGAAAGGACGTCCCTGACGTAAACGCGCTTGGCGGCCGCGTGAATAAAATCGGCGCCGGCGTCATTACACGTAATGTAAATGTATCCGTCGGCGTCCGTCTTCAAGCGGCCGGCAAGCGCGGGGAAATGCGTAAGCGTTTCCGAAAGACCGTCCTTCAAGAACGTCACCAGCTCAGCCGAGGTGGCGAAAGGCGGCCGCGTAAACAAGCAGCCTTTCTGTATATAGTGGCAAGAGAGCATAGGCAGGTCAGAGACCGACAGCTGGAGGTCACCAATGGTGGAATTTTGGGAGGGAATTACAATTGATTTAGAAATGACGGTGACGTCATCTTGTGATGATGATATTTCAGTGAAACAAGTCATGTTTTTTTTTTTTGGTTCCTTCTTCTTCACTCACTCTCAAGAAGTGGAAGTGTGAGGGAGAAGATTTGTTTTGGGGGAGGGCGGATTAGGATTATGTGTGTGAGAGAGAGTGTGAGGAGAGAGAGAGGGTGGAGGTGGGTATTTATAGGAGAGATGGGGCTGCGAATTTGATTCAGTGAACGTTACGTTTTTTTTTGCTGAGGTGGGGATTTTCTTTTTGCAATTGCAGCTCTCTACAGTTGACAGCTCTCGTAAATTATTTGTTTTGCTGTCCTTATTGTTCGGTTTTTTTTCTAATATCCTCTCTTCTTGAATCTTTGCTCAGTCTCTATTCTTCGGTTCCGCACTGTACGTTTGAGTTGAATTTCTCTTATAATTTTAAATTAACATTAAAAAATCTATCAGTAGAAAGAATTGTATAGTAAATTTCCGCACTTTACAGTAAATTTATGATTTACAGTAAATTTGTGGCATCGGTAGTAAAATCGAGTATACAACGAATCTATCAGTAGAAAAAATTTGAAAATGATTTCTTTCCAAATCAATAATCCTTAATTATCTCAATTTCTTAATCTCAAATTAATTTCTGAATTATACAGTCAAATTTACTGCAACCTTAATCAAATTTACTACACACTAAATATAGACGCAAATTATATCGTGCACCAAGGTGCACAATGAGTATGTCACAATAGAGGAGTAGGGACCACACTTAAAATAAATTTAAGTGTGGTCCATACTCCTCTATTGTGAGGAGGTGCACCATACTCATTGTGCACCTTGGTGCATGGTATAAGCATTGAAATATAGACATATTTTACTTTGTTTACATATAGACTCCAATATTTTTTTTAGTATATTTAGATCAAATTCATACGGAGTATCCGTTATTGATCAAATCATCGTATTGATCTTGCTCTTTAAGACTCAAAAGGAAAACAAAAATTACAAACATTTCCATCTTAATACTACAATGAATATGAATCAATGAGTATATTAATTTCCTCCAATATTTTGAATTTATTACATAGAAATATGTTTAGTATTAAGTGATCCGATACTAAAAGGGATTATATATTGGAGTTGTGACTCGTGATTCTAGTTGATACTCCGTAGTAAATGGCATACTTTTGTATTTTATTATCGTTCTTTGTCCACATTATAATAATGATGTTTAGCGACATATACCCATATATAAGAACTAAGTGCTTTAAGTTAGCTGAAAAGCAACATTGTGCATGCCCTAAATGCTAAAATTTCTGTGTATGTGCAGTGTTTGATTAGATTGATCATGATCATTTCACACCTGAAAGATTAATTGATGTTTATAACATTACATATACAACAATGTCATGTTTAATTCTACGCCAAATTTTGCAAAGCGACATGTTGAACTATGATATAGCTTGATATATATACCGACTTCATGTCTCCGCCTATAAAATTATGATGGGTAGGTCATATATAAAGTGTGCACAATCAAACAAAACTGTTAGATCAGATACACTATAACAAAAGAAGCCAAACAACACTCCCGAATCATTAGCATTTCTCTTAATTCTTCAATACATACAAAAGTGTAATGTCGAGAGTGTTGTGACTAGGCTTCGATCTAGATAGCAATGAACCAAGCATATTACTCTTGTGGAACAAAAACTTAACTCGAAATCAAAACTAGTTACGACTAGTCAATAGTTTTACATTTAGTTACGCTATTAGTCAAAACCTGTTAATTCAGCTGTACTGTGTTTATGTGAATTTGTAAACCTTGATAAGTGGAACTGTATAGGCATGCAAAATTCTTGTATGAAACCAAACGAGGGTAAACGACCACTAACTAATTGTATTCGATACGTACAATGTTTATGGAATACTAGTAAATCGGTAGGATTGTGATTAAAGTCTATATATGTGCACAATCGAAAATGAAGGGTATTTCAATAATGACAAAAATAGTGCATTAATCTAGGCAGAATTAGATTGGATTTGTGAGTCAAAACAAAATCAGAAATGCATGGGTGGTCAATCAGACTGATACTCCAAAATCCGGGTGTTTTGTTACTACCAACATCGATCTATGCTGATTTGATCCTAAAAATAATAGTAAGAGATTTTCAATTGATTGTTAAAGATGTTTGTCATTGGACCAAATATATGGTAAGCTACGTCGTTTTACACAATAATAAACTTAGGATTTTGTATTCCAAATCTTGCACAAATTATTCCACCCTACATATCGCAGAAATCCGCCATACCTAGTTCCCCAATATCGGTATTCCCCATGCAAAAATATCTTACTTGACTTCTCAGTCAACGTGGTTTTACGTATATTACATGGCGTAGCTTTATAGGACCATTTTTTGTTCGTAAATCAACTTTTTGGCGAGACTCACACGTGCTTAATTCATGAAGCTTTCACTCGATCGACTTGCCGTGGATATTACGAGATCCATGCCGAGTTTAATATCTGAGATATGATTAGAGCTGGCAACCTTGACCCGACCCGAGAGACCCGACCCGACTCACCCGAAAACCCGACCCGATTGGACTCGAAATTGTGATCACCCGAACCCGACTCGACCCGACCCGATAACGACCCATGACCCGATACAACCCGATAATGTCCAACCCGACAATGACTCGACCCGACCCGTAGTGACCCGTTATCCGACAATGACCCGACCCGTTTAATGACCCGATAATAATTAAGCTTAATAATGATGCAAATTAGAACAATTTAGTATACTTATTGATGGTTTTACCTTACTAACTAAATAAAGTCCCCTAATTATGCCAAAAAACCAGAAAATATAAACCAAAACTTGAAATGACGCGGATTGATAACCATCAGTAACCAAACCCGATTATGACCCGACCCAAAACCGACCCGACCCGACACAAAATTTACCCGACATGACCCGAACCGAAAGCGACCCGAGTCAAAACCGACCCGACCCGAAAGTTCATCTCGACCCGCCAAGACCCGAACCCGATATGACCCGACCCGCCTCGACCCGACCCGAAACCGACCCGACCCACTCGATTGCCAGCTCTAGATATGATCGGTCGTAAATCATTGATGATCCGATTCGTATGACGATATGAATCATATCCGTATTTGGGCATTGTGTGAAGTCAATTGGAGTATTCTTATGAGTCTTAAATTACCTCATATTTGGGGTTCTGATGGACGTAATGGTCCAGGATGGATGTATGATCTAGTCCTACAAGATATAACTATTTCAAAATTGAATACAACGTTAGCTACCATTATGTATCGTGATCGATCCATCTCAATACATTACGTCAGCTAATATAGAGAAGGATTGGGAATATGTGACAAGTGACAACTAAGAATGATTCGCACGGCCGTACCCATTAGAATAACTTATTGTGCAGATATGTAATTAACATCTAATAACATATAGCGGACTAGCGGTTACGAATGAGAAAATATGAATAAACTCGGAATTTTACCCTAATTAATAAAAGAGTACAATTCATTTGAAACTTTGTAAACATGTCGAAATTTGTGTGCAAGCTGAAAATTGTGGTACTCGATCGCATGCATTTCATGACTTCAAGTTGGTGATGATCGAGTGGCTGCTTATTTTGCGGCTCTCTTGGCAAGTAGCCAATTCGATCTCGTCAAGATATAGAGGAGCTTGCTAATTTGACATGTTGGGTAAACATTTTTGTTTTATCCGCAAACCCTAAAATACTTGTTAATGGACTTATGGAGTATGCTACTATATAACCATCACTTGTTGTAGGTTTTTTTTTTTTTTTTGAAATATTACAATAATGGTCGCCCACCATATTTTTTTACAAATTAAATCGAAGTGATTGATTATTGTTATTATAAAAGATCTTTAACTATCAATCATCACCAAGTTGACGGGCATTATATTACAGTCTTCTTAAATAATCATAATCATATCGACTACTGAAGTCTGGAATAATGTAATAAGTAGTATTAAATCATGCATAAACGGGGGCATAAAACGAGCGAGGCATATATTCTACATTTTTACTAGTATGTATAGTTCGTTGTTTTTGGCACTCTTGTGCTACAAAGTGTCAAACTAATTGAAGAGATCTAAAACAACACTGCAAGAGAATGGTGCATATCAACAATTCAACTAACGAATGGTACAGACATATAATGACACCTCATACACGTAAAGTCACATCGTACATAATTTTACAAATAGTGGAACAAGAACAAGAAAACGATACTTAATACGGCTGTTTCACGCGTGTACGTATATCATTATTCCGCTAGTTCATACTAAACAGAATTGCGAACCGTGGATGCAAGTAGTAGTCAATCATCAAAACCATCACACAAAACCAAATTCTCTGAATCGAAAATTATAAGACCGTACCAATTTCTTCATGCAATGAATGTAATTAAATTGACAATGCACATAGTAGTAAAATGAGAGCGCCGACTTTTTAAACGTACTGGAAGTTGGCTGTCATTCCCCCAAATCTTGAGGAAAAATGAAAAAGGTCGGTATTGGAATCTACACAAGTAAACCTCATTTTAACACTAATCTTAACTGTCATGTACTACTAACACTACTATAAACATATGACACTTGGATAATGAATGTACTATATAATTAATTAACAAGTGTATACTATATGATTAACTAACTATGCTTATGTTCCAGGTTAACTACCTGTTGATATGAAAAGTCGGTTAATCGAATCTTTCTCAAAGGATTATCTATAAATAACCGTCATTTCTGATTCGTCGGCTTTCCTTCAATTTTTAATTATTTTCAGGAGTTATTGTAAGAGATACAGTATCTCGTATTCATTATTCATTCATGATGATTGAAATGTAATTATGAGTATACTGTATACTGTTGAATTTTAATTAATTTGATTAATTTAATAGTTGACTTTGTTACTAAGGTTGTATCCGATTTCATGTCTCGTAACATAATTGATTAAATTGAGAATTTGGGGTATATATAAACATGGAGGGAGGCTTGGCCAATCACCGTGATTAGGTGAATAGTGTCAATCACCGATTTGTCTTTTGCAGTTTAGTCCCTGGTATTTTTAATGTTTGTTTTAATTTTTTAAACACATGTGAAACAAAATAAAATGCTAATACAATCGATTAAAGATGCAATAATATATTAATACAACATTATTAGAAATAAATTACAAAACTTAAAAGTGTTTTAGTTTAATAAACGTAATTAAGGAGTAATTAGTGAAATAACGATTTTTCTTTATATAACTTTTTATGGTACTCACTATCATGCATCTACTACTTATGATAAATTTATTAGCCCACCATGCTCCGTGATTGCAGATAGATTAATTGGAGAGTTTCGACCGATACCTGAACTTAGTTAACTGGATCCTCCGATATTTTATAGCTTTCGGCTTTGCAGGGGTAGCTAATCCCAACCACGTCTAACCTTAGATCAGGCACAACACAGATTCGTTTCGTTTCCTACCTCGAATCGTAGTCTCTTCTTAAGATATCAGTTTTCGAAGTTGGATAATCTATATTTGATTAGATATCATAAGGTTCGAAGAGATAGTTTTCCCTTGGAAAAGAAACTTTTATTAATTACTGAAAGATTACAAACTGAAAAATGGAATACATTTGATGCTCTCTCAAACTATGAAATTCTCAACAGAGTATTCTTGATCTAAGAGATATGGGAGTTCCCTATTGTTCTCTTAGTTCTTGGATACTCTAACTGAAAGTTTCATCTAAAAATTTTCTCTCTCTAGATTCTCAGATTTTTTCTTGCTTGAGGCTTTGTTGCTCTGATTTGCTGTGTCCTTCATCTGAAACCAAACTCTGCTTTTATAGAGGAGCTTTGGCTCTTGCTGTTGGGAGAGCATTTATCCTAAAGACGTGAATAGTAAAAGCAAAAACCTACACCACACAAAATAAAGCTTACAACTGTAAAAATGAACTATTTTACATGTGATGGTAGGGATTCTATTCCATTAGCAGATTTTGCATACCTTCATCTCCGATATTATTTTCCCATCCTTCAGCTTCTTCGTATTCTTGATCGTCTTGATCAACGCAAAGCTCCTGGACAGTCTTAGCAGCATATTCTTGATCCCATGTCATTAGGGTATCAAATAGAAAGTCCTTTCCCTCATCAGACAAAAATGTTCCAGATTCCAAATTAAACATGTAATCATGGATCGATTCAAATTTGTCAATTGCTCCTGAAAAAAGACTTGCGCATGCCATATCCTTTGGGAATATCAGAGTTGTATTACCACAATGTATTATATGGTTTGGATATTTATCTTTAAAAGATTTGTTTTTCTTAGAAGTTTCTCCTTTGTCTTCTAAGTTAGTTGAATGTCTTATTTCGTTTATCAAAACAAGATGGTTTGCTCTTATGAGATGTTGTATCTCAAGTATATGTTCTCCGAGAGCCGCTTGAAGTTTAGCAGTTTCTGCTAGAGTATTTTTTATAGAAATTATTTCGTCTACTAAATAATTTAATACGGGTCCTAAGGTTTTACTTCCGTCAGGACTGTGCTGAATATGAGTATATTCAGGATTAGGACAAGGATCTGGCAAAGTAGCCAGTTTAATCCTTGAACTCGAGCCAAATGGCTCTAATACCAATTTGTACTTTTACTTAATAATCTAATACTATATATTAAAACCTGAAACCAAGTCTTTCCCAAGATGACACTTGGCAAACATTAATTGGATAGAACATAAAAATAGTAATAAATTTACTTTTTGTTTAAAATATGGTAATAAAAATAGTATTAAAATCACTTTTTTGTTTAGAATATGGTATTAGATTACCTAAAAGTATCTTATTCTATTATTATTTAATAAATAAAAGTAGATACGGAAACATCTACCAATAGGAAAATACAACTATAGGAAAATACATCCAAACTGTGCATCTCCATACACTAATTGGATATAAAACATAAAAATAGCATTAAATAAAATTATCGTTTAGGATATGATAATAAATTATCATACATTAATTGGATAGAACATAAAAATAGCATTAAATACTATTATCGGTTCGCATATGGTAATTAATTATTATAGAGTAGTATAGTATTAGCTAATTTATGAAAAATAGTCATTATGGTAATTTAGGCAACATTTTTTTTTAATAAAACGGGTGTAAACAATACTCCCTCCTACCCAAAAAGATTTTTCTGTTTCTTTTTGCAGTTTTGAGATGCCCTGTTGGGAGCTATTTTTAGACCAAATGAATCATTCAATTGCTACAAAATTTAGTAAATATGTCATTCTGCATTGCAATCTACCAACTCTACTTGATTTGAAGGCAAACGGGTCTTTCATTAAGTCTACAAGTAGTCCCTAACATAGCAAGTCAAAACTGCAAAAAGAAACAGGAAAATCACTTTGAATAAGAGTAGTATAAATATATAGCCCGGGCGTGGCACGGGCATGCAAACTAGTAGTGATTAAAAGCTAAATAAAAGTCTAAGTAAGAAAGAAAGTAGATTAACAAAAGAAAAAGGGGGAATAAAGGATAAAAGGTGGGTAAGGAAAGCAGAAGGACCAAAGTGCAAAGAAAAGTTGTGAGGAAGGACTCAATAGCAAACACTATTTGCAGTGATTAGAGGGGGAGCTCTAATCACCGTGATTGGTGAAGAATTTCCCATAAACATGGAACTAGACTCCTGCCACTTGTGTGCCAGTTCAAGACCAGCCATGCTCCCTTTATACAGGATGTTCATGAATTTGGGTCTATTTGGCCAGCATGGTGCTCCCCTGCTAGGTTGCGCAATTGAAAGAACGAACATCGGGAGAAAACGGATATAAATCATAAGACTGGTCGGTCTGGTGTGAAATACTTGATGCTATATATGTTTGGAACTTTGGAATTGGATTTCAATTCCAATTGAAATGATTTGAAATAATCTAAAGTATTATGTTTGATACACAAAATCATGGAATAATCGAGGAAACGACATCACTAATAATATTAGTAATTCATCAGGCCTTCGCTTTTGCTTAAACCGTTTTCCTTTTAAAAGAGTTAAAGAGACGCGGAAATGTGAATTGAATATATCGTCATCTATCAACTAACACATACTAAACCCATATATTTGTTTTAGCGGTATTGTCAATAATCAAAGTAATACTTATGCAATTAATCATGTAAAAGTTAAATGATACGGAGTAATAATTTATAGAAATGAGGAAAGTACATACGAGTGAAAGACAATAACAATTCCGCTAAAAACAACTACGTACGTACTATTGCCTTCCGAGCACGCATCACTTTTGTTTTACGTATAGATAATTGCTAATCCTTAATTAATGGTGGATGTGGCATATAAGACAAGCTTAATTATAATAAGGTTGAACCTAACGAGGTAGCAATGTAATTCAGTGAATTAGAAAGGAAGATTATTTAATCACATTCATGGAATCTACTAATACTTAATTAGCTACTAATTATACCTGCATTTAATTTCCTGAGCAGTCAAAAAAGGACGAGTTTATTTGGACTGCGGCCATTTTATTTTTAGTGAATTGTAGGTTAGCTAACTTTTAAAAATAAAAATGTTGTTTATTGTATATTGTTCAATGTTCATAGTATTTGGTTTCTTTGTTCTTTGAACTTATAAACTTGGCTAGTTACATATTTGATAAATATAGCCTAATGTATGTAGCTAGCCATATATCTTAACCACCGGCCATATATGAGCCGAGCTAGGTTCATGCTTAGCTTTGTTGATGGTGATAGGATCACTACTCCAACAACTCCTTTTTCTTGGAATCTTGCTCTTTCTTTATAATCTAAGCATGTACAATGTTTCTACATGTCATTCTTGTCCCTTATAATAACAATAATAATATAATAGCGTTTTATCAGTAAGTAATGTTAAATCTTAATTATTCGTTGAAAAAGTCTCTAAAATTTAATTATATGTAATGTAATATTAAAAGTTTGTTAGAGATCATATCTAATGTAATATACACAGATACATACGATATTAGACGAATATCCACATGGAATATGTGAAATTGTGAAGTAACCAATGATCTTGATTATCCATTCTCGATCGAGTGAATGAATTTGGATATAGTAATTGTGTAATCAAAGAACTACACAAAGTGAGATGAATTTGGATATACGGAGTAGTTCAAAAGCACATACACTTACAATATTAATTCTCCAATTACAGCATTTTGCGTGTCCTAATGCTTGAAACAGACATATTACACACCCAGAGGAAACAAAGGACCAGAAATCGTACAAATGCAGTGCTTATCGAAGAACTATTTAACTAATTAAGTACTCCGTAGTCATTAGCTTAGGGCGGCTTGCCTTCTAATAACAACTTGATCTGTGTGCATGCAAAGAATTAAAAAGTCCCTTAAATTTAATTTAATTTATCTAGTTCGTCTTATTGAACATTTGAACCTAATTTTCTACGTGCGTATTACTGATTTACTACATACATTGATAATATTATCCAGTTTATTGTGGAAGTGTTTTTAGCCAAATGTTTGATAATTATTGGTAATTTTGGCTAGTTGACCTTATTTCAGAGAAGCAAAAAAATTGAGATTATTAGAATAGCAACGACTTATACAGTTTTACTACTACCAGATCGAGCCATGCAAGGCCATTGTAAGTCTGAGAATGATAATATAATTAATATATGTGATATATTGATATGTAGTTAGTCCATGATATATAATAGAGCAGAATGTCTACCATAGTACCATACACTTTTGATACATAATCACCCACTACTCCACTGAGGTCTTAATTAATTACGAGCTAATTAAGAGAAACAACATAAAACGCAAAAAACCCCTTTTTTTTATTCTTTTGATTAAGCTAAAATTAATGGCGTAGGAGGCCGCAGCTAGCCCATAACTACTTAATGACATATACGGAGTATAGGTGAAGATGCCTAATTGCTGATTCAGGCTACTTAATTGCATACAATAATAGCTAGTCATGCATGCAGGTGCTAGTGAATGTTTTATTATCACATTTTATCAGGTCACCACGGCACCAATCCTTAGCTTATGGCAAACGGACAAACATAGACCGTTATTATTGAAAACAAGTTCTTTAATATATAGCCAATTTAATAGGTAGATATTAAATGGGTTATGATATAGTTAGCCCTTAGGGCTGATTATAAGAAATTAATATTGCTATGAATTTTTGTGAAACCCCATTAAATAGTATACATAGAAACTCGGAATTGACAAAACAATAAATGAACCCCCAATTAGTTAGCCTTATATGCACGACTCAACTCATATCTACTACCGTCTACCACCGCCTCTCCTATCCTCCGGTGCCCGCACCACCTCTCTTTGACCGGAAACAACGCCCCGGCTTCGCCGGGGAAACCAAATGACACCCTAGTTAGGGTGTGGTGAACCCCAACTTGGGACTACTATCCTAAAGTGGCCGGAAAAAGGGTTTAGGGTCCCACTTCCCGCCGCCGCTACCGCGCCGGCGGGAAGTGGGACCCTAAACCCTTTTTCCGGTTGACATCAACGTGAGCAAAGGACTGTGGCGCTGATTATGGTAGCCGCAATCGACGGTGGTGGTGGTGTTTGATAAGGTGGTGAAGGTCGTTGTTTGCAATCTTGCACATGTGTTGGTACTTGGTATTTTTATTATCATTTTATTAATTGATTATTTGTCTATTTATTGTTTTTTATAAAACCGAAGCATTATTAAATGCTAATAGTTAGCCCTTAGGGCTAACTATAGCAAAATCCATATTAAATTTATAATGATAAGGCTTCTTTTTTCTCCTTCTTTTTTTTTTACTGTAATCACAGAGCTCTAATATGGAGCATCGTGGGATAATGTATCAATGAGCGAGTACGTACTTAATTGTCGCTTATTTAAGACCGTCTTCAAATAAAATTTAATCATGCAAATTGTTATAGCGAGACATGATAAGTTTTATGCTGAGTATGATAGTTTTTAATTAGAATAAGCTAGTTGTCGATGTTACGAATAAGTATAATTATGCTTATTTTGTACAACATATTCTCTTATCAACGATGATGAGAGCACAAAAATTCGTACTATTTATCTAATAATTGATCTGATTAGACAAATATTTATGAGAAGAGAATAATGTTTTAGTCCTCTACCTGCTGTACACTATAATAATGATCAATGCAAAAGAAAAATCTAAGGTCTGATCGAGCATGATAGTTGTGTTTTGCCTACCTCTCTTATATAGGCATATGGGTTAGGTCCAAAAATATATATGTATAAATAATATAATCTATAAATAGGCATATGGGTGATTAGTGATTACTCATCCATTTCTTTATTATTCTTTCCTAATTATTACTTACTGGTTAATATAATTAATTAACCGTAGGACAATCTGCTGAGATGTAGGACGGTACTCTTGTCTTTTGATAGAAAGCAAATGTCCCATGACTCCCAAATAAGGGTGCAACTACCTTTGAGGATGAATTGAAGGGTCGGGTTGACGGGTTGGGTGACCCTCCAAAGATATATTCTCTTCTACAAAAAAGTATGGAAATATTGTTTTGAAAAGAAAAAAAAAACACTGATTAGAATTTCTTAGCTGAAATGTTGTTTATGGTTACATGTTAACAGAAATGTTTAGACATGTACGTACATAAATTGGTTGGAGAGGGTTTCACCTGTGACTGTATCACATTGGAAAAAAATAGGAGAAAACTGAATGGTATATAACTAAAGGAGTTATTTCTCCGGCCTATTGTCATCAATTGGTTTTAGAATGGACCTCCATGAGTTTAGGTTACGTTTAGCAGTCCCCTTATGAAACCGTGCATGTGTGGCCCAAGCCTGATCATAATTTAACATAAACGGAAATGAAACCTACGAAATTTGATACCAACGTAACACCATTATAGACTACTCTTACTATTAGATCTCTAGATACGCCACTGCTTCTAAACGGAGAAATGCTACAAATAGTTAGACAAATCAAAAAGATGATGCAATAGGTTCCCAAAAAAAGTTGGGGGGACAATTGGAAACATTAGAGCAAGGTTGATGGTGATGATGATGATATGATGCTGATGATGCAGACCCCTAATAGTTCTATTTTCAACCAACAATGTATTATGTATGCGTCTATTCTCATCTCTCTGTTTCAAACTTTTTTTATCTTATTGGAGTATGATAATTGAAAGGCTAATAGCCATATGCCGTAGCATGGAGTGTAACTGTTTGTAGAGTTCAAATTCCGCCGAAAAATGTAAACGTCGAAAGGTCAAATGTACGAAATGCAGCATGCCCTACAAATTAAATTGTAAGAAGATCATGTCTTACTTTTACAATGTAAATGTCACTCACACAATCAGCACAAAGATGATAATTCTCGATAGTTTTTAAGAAACAGCTTTAAATTAGAACTTCTACTTTTGAAAAACAAGTTTATATTAGAAATGCCTTTGAAACTTAATTAGCTTAGAAACTATATTGAGTGAATTCAGTCAGACCAAGAGTTAAGCCACATACACCCCAATAAAACGAGTTAGTGTTCAAATGTGTCACATTATTAGATGGCTAGAAAGGATAATGAATCCATACGGAGTATGAGTTAGTTTTATGATTTGTTCAACAATCAACATGTACATTTTATCAAACTATTAAAGTTTAAGCATATTAATTAGACATGTTTAAATTTAACTAAAATGTACTATAATGCAAAATGAGTAACCCAACCAATGCTAATTAACACTGTTGCCCTGTCAATGACTAGTGCATCAATTAATTAGACATGTTTAAATTTGATGTAAATGTAGTGTTACGCAACATGAGTAACCCAAGTACCCAACCAACGCTAACTTTGTTGCTGATAAGTGATTTTTCTTAATTTTGATATCCCCTCATACCTGCTGTGTTGTCTAAAACACGATTGTAGTTTTTTTTATCGTTGTAAAATTTATATTGCCTATTCCCTGTTTTGTTGTTGCGAATCGATTCAATAAAAGACAGCCTCAAGTGTTTCATCAAGAGAAATTGAAATTTCTTATCTAATCTACAAGGTGCATGTACTATGAATCTATGCGTCTGGCCTTATCAATCCATGCTCGGTGGTCCATATTGATCAAGTGAACACTAGTGCTGTTAAATCATTTAACTAGTTGATACAACTGTCCTGGTTTCTGTTGTTAATTCGTCCTTTGTTCCGTTTTCTCTTTGTGCGCCTATATTTATCATATCTACTACAGTATACGTAGCATCTTATTCGCGTTTACCAATTTTTGTTATTTTGTCTCATCAATCGACTATTCGACTGATCATAGTTGTAATCTTGCGATTTGTGCATATAAGACATGCATTGCACTTGGAAGTTGGAATAATGTGGCATCAGTAAAGGAGTACCAGTCAAACAAAAGTCGAAAGATAGTATACGTACTCGAGCATTAACAATGACGATTCTTACAAGTCAAGTTCAAAACATCGATTGATCTCCAATGTAATAAGATTGGCATCAGATCTTTGGTCTCTAGGTTGGGCGTAAAATTTTATGATCGTACGTCTTCAAACCAAGGCTACAAGTATGAGTGTATGACTATTGACTAGTTGGCTACACTTATAATTGGAGAATATATGGGTCGGTCGGAGTTCAGTATGATAGCCCATAACCATGAGTAGTGAAATCGAAATGAGTATTATTCGGATTGAAAAGGAATTATCGAAAACAAAATGAAAACGATTTTCATAAAGAATTTTTACTTCATCAAATGTAAAAAATTTCCTATCACATACTCACTCCGTTGTAATTTTATGCATTTTGTATGAATTCCACTTAATGATGTTTTCCGGAGCTGATTTGTAATCTTGTGTAGTTAAGGAAGGTGGTAAGGTTGTTCCTTGTAGAAGAAGATGGCCTATCAATGCTCCATGATTAACCAACACAAGATGTTCGAGCCCGCTTGATATTAACCCACGTGATCATTGGGCTTTATTGTTCTCTATTCTCCAAAAGCAACTCTATAATAATGTAATCTATTGGATAATGCATCAATCTTTTTGGAAAAAGTGGCTTTCCTAGATTTAATCCAAATCTAGAGATATGTCGCCTTTATAATCCAATCAATTATAAATCAAAGAACTTAGTCCCTTGAAGTCACTATAACTAGCTTGTGTTAGAGTAGAGCAAATTGCATTAAAAGTGAATTATAGCAAAATTGCAAATTGCGACAATTAAAATCATGACACCAACAGTCTTATAATCGGCGACATATTTTAGCATGTCGGTGATAGATAATCTTGATATATAGATAATTACTACGACGTGAAGGGTGTGCTTTCCACTTTCCACTTTCCACAAATAAAGGGGGTGTTCTTTTTCAGGAGAAGTACAATGCATATGATCATAAAATGTTTCAAAGGAAGAATTAGATTTACTCACAAAGTTGATACATTATAATGTTGTGAAGTGACTGTGAGTTGCACTAGTGTCTAAATCAGCATTTAAATGAAATATTATTACTGGACCACTTATGTTACCCACAATTAGTTCCTAAACATTTTGCTTTTGTATAGATATCTTTGTTTAATAATTTGGCCCATTAGGTTGGGAGGAGGAGGGAAGAAGAGGGCCCATTAAGTGCCCACCACTATCTAAAAGCCCAAAATGAAAGGGGAAATAGGCCCACCAAAATGGCAACGATTTTAATGTTGTGGGATTTTCATGCTTGTCGTCACTAGATTTACGGTTAGATTGGTAGTAAATAATGAGGTAGATATTTTGTAAGACTAATTGACGACTGAAATACTCTATATGATGTTTAATCACATTTTCCATGTGTTAAAATTAAGTTGGGATGATCGTTGGAGTGGTACTCGACTACTCGTGATCGGGTTTGAGAATAGGATTATAGGAAACTTAGTATCATTGACGGTTTTAGTCGTCTGACGCTTGCATTACGTTTGAAAGAAGAAAATATCATTCATCAACCACTTGCATATGTTCACTCATTATGTTATCACTCCATCATTTCTAAGAGTTTTTCATAAAAAAATATTAGTCTTTTTTTTTTCTGTTTTTGAAGAGATAAGTACTAACCATTTGTCCTTGTAATTGAATGAGAATAATAGTTGGTTGAGGGAACAACTTACAAAATTTGGGTAGGCCGTAGGTCACACTTGGTTCTATTCCTATGAATACCACAAGTTTGCTACTAGCTATCATGGACTCGGGTCGGGTTAATGATGGGCCAGCTTCAATATAAAGTTAACTTAAAATCCAAAAATGATTGGGTTCACAGTATGGGCCGATATCATGTTGTCTGCAATCATTTTCCAGGTTGTGGCCCGTTAGATGTTGGGCCACACCCAATCATTATGAAGAAAAATGCAAATTTAAGCCTAGATTTTATAATATAATTTTTGAATGGACTTGATTTTTCAGTACAACGCCTTAGTCCTTTTTTGTACCATAATAATCCACCAATAATCCAATCCACCCATCTTGCCATCTATCATTTTTGGTACAATAATGCATCCCAAATTCCATTAATTTCCAAAATCCAAGTTGCATATGACAGCGTTTTACAATAACTCTATTATTAAACCATCTCAATTCCTTAAATTGCACCTTTTCACAGTATGTGTGATCGTTTCCTTTAGCGTGTGATAGAACATCGACCAGTTATTTAAATGGCTCGCTCAAATCCTAAGAAAGAGCCAGTTGCAATCTATAATGTGATCACTGTCATCGCTTCACATCAGTGTGACATCCAATCTAAGTGGAAAATATCAACGCGATAAATATGACTAAGACCGTTTTACACGTGACTTGCCTATAACATGGACGATGCTTCGACACTCAGGCCCATTACCACTTAGCTGGGATGAATTTACGGCGCATACTCTTGAGAAAGAACATGTTAAACACTATTCCTTAAAACTTCTTCAGAAAGTTACAGTTGAGCAAATTCACCATTTACTCTTCAACCTCCAAAATCTTTTTTTTATACCAATTCCACCTTGCCCCTTGTTTTATTTTCAGGTATTATTTTTTTTTTTAACTTTTTATTTTTATTTATATCAATCCATGAAATTTGAGCTGAAAAAAAAACACATCCAATTAATTCTTAATTGTATTTTGTCCTAATCTTTAGTTAATTAATTACTTAATTTTGATTATTTCAGAAACCCAATTTGTTAAGTAATTAGCAAGTTTAACGAATTAGTAAAGATGGGGAAAATCAAAGTATTTAGTCATTCAATTGCAATTATACTTATGGTAGTGACAGTATGCTGTATGATTATAGTAATTATGTCAATGTGGAAATTACCCGAAATACCAACTGGGCACAGTAAAAATTACCCTCAAGATTCTTCAGAATTTATGGGGGTAAATTCAGTAAAAATGGGTAAATTGGGTAAATTTGGGGAAATGATGGTTGAGATGTTACCAAATGATCTTGCATTTACAGTGTTTGTGCCCTCTGAATTGGCATTTAAAAGGGATTTGGGATTAAGGGTTAATCATAGTTTGGTACCAAAAGAATGGGATAATACGTACGCAACGGTTTCTCGTGTACTAGGTTTTTCGGCTGTGCCTCGAAAGATTTATGCAGATTTGGTTGATGTTGGAAAGGAGGTGTCTTTTGAGTCAATTTCCGGGTTTGCGTTGTATGTTTTTAAGGATTTGGATGGGGGATTGGTTGTTAATAGGGTTCGATCAGAGCGAGTTGATATCGAGAAAGGGGAGGTTGTTGTGCATGTTATGGATGGGGTTATTATGGATGCTGCATTTGAGCAGTCAGTTGAGCATGATGAAGATAAATGACAGTCTGAAATTGTGTTTGATATATGCTGGTTGTGCTTGGTTTTGTACAATGTCTGATCTGTTTTCGCGCTAAAGGCTGTACATTGTCTGATTTGGGTACGAGCTATGGGACTGTGATGAAATCGTTCAGGAAAGATGAGCGCAGGGTTCCTGTTCTTCGTGTTTATTTGCATTTCCTGGAATCTGCTCCACTCATCTTCCGACAGCAGTTTATGTTTGAATAGGGGTCGTTGTAAGTCTTGTAACGAATGCATTGGTAGTTGAAGATAGCAGATTGGTAGTGGACATTACGCATTTGGGTTTAACGCCTGTGATCAGGGATGACTGACTTGTAGGCTGTTGCAGTATCGGTTCAGGCATGTGACGGAAAAACCAGCATGATCTGACATACTATTGCAGCTTTTGATCTGTTGTTTGCGACATTCTTAGCAATAGGTGTAATGATGTATCAGACTAAAGAATATCATATTGGGACAGAGAAGTACAGATAGCATAGAATTGTAGTTGTCTTATGTTTTGGTTATGATTTTGTCATTTTGATGCAAGTTGCTGAATCTTTGTAGCTCTAATGCACACTGTAATAAGCATATTCAAGAACCCATAGCCTTTCTTTTGTCGTTCTTTTCCGTTTTGAGTTTCCTCTACCCAACCTTGAACTGTTCAAGGACAAGATGTGCAATTTAGATTCATTTGACTCATCCTTGCGATTATACGTGATTTTTGCTGTAATTATTAGAAAACTCAACAGAAAACACACAAGTGCATTGAACTTCGCTTAAATCCGGCCCCGTTTTTAACCAACTTTGCCATGTTTCCTTCTAATGATAGTAAGAAGCATAAACTACATTTTTTTGGGTTACAAGAAGCATAAACTACATGAATGGTGAAAACTGAAATCCTGGGAGGGGCTACAGCTTCTCTAACTTGAAGATCAATGGGACAAATAGAAGGATGCGAAATTCCTTGAACATATGATCATCTGAACTTGGACAATGTCAAGGAAAACAAAAGAGAGCAGTAAACATGGACTCTCTAAAACCCCTTAACTAGCAGGTACAGCAACTGGTTTCGAGTCTTCAGCCTTTTCGTGCTCCTTGTTAAGCATCTGCAGAGAGTCAGAAACATTAGAAGAATCAGTTCCATGATACACACCAGGGAAGAAAAAAAAAGAGCTATCCAATTGAATGCTCAAAACATTACAGAACTCCCTAGTGAAGAAAATTCTATTCCAAGGACCAAACGGAATATGGCTTCTCTACATACGAAAAAGATCTGGCAATATTTCGCATCACTCTGGAACTCAGAACAGGAACCTACCTTGTTGTTTATCAAGTTGTGGAGAGCAATCACACTTCGGATAAGAGAGGATAGATAGATCACCAGCATCATGTCATTTGTTTTGACTGCAAAGATGAACAGCGCAAGATCAATAAAAATAACATGTACACGAGCACAAAACCCATGGAAATTTTACACATTGAATCCAATGAAAGCAATAAACATCTCCATACCAGCAAAAGACTTTATCAATTCTGGAACACTTAGATTGGGGAGAAGATTGAACACGTCCTGCAAGAAAACCCTCAAAAGAATAAGCCCAATGGTGTAGAGGAAATATCAACCAAGCAGTGAAATAAAAGGGCTCACTATTGCGGACCGAAAATTGTATCAAGATACTAAGCAATGAACACCAACAAATGAAGTTGTCCATGCAGGCAGAGGAACTTTTTCACAGTAGAAATTTTGCTCCCTAAGTGAAAGCCCTGAAAGGTACTCATTTTCAGGCAACACTTCAGATTTCTGCAGGATTCACGTGAATTCTCACACATTCCTACTTCATCTATATTTTGCTATAATTTTAGCTCTCAAGTCCCCCCCCCCTCGACACCTGCACGGCTCCAACGACCCTCAAAAGATGTAGAACTTTTTATAAATTTGATAGAGGTCAGACTAAGCCATTATTATATAGAGAAGAGAAGGTCTGAATTCATTTTAACATTATGAAACAGAAAGTAATAGATGCCAGACACCTACAGCGATTCGATGTCAAAAGTTGACTTTTCTCGTATGTTATCCAGTTTTGAAGTCAAAAGATAACTTATCTCATTTGTGCAAGAAGGTTACCGACAGACTCTTTACTGCTGAGCTAATAATATACTATCTTCAGCATGATAAAAACGTTACATATTAGATAGACACCACGACCACAAACGGCTCTCGAATCTTAAAGTGAATATGAGACCACATAGCCACAATTGCATAACGTGAACTGCCACCAGGAAGCAAGATCATATTATCATAGACTAAACAACAGGACTACAGATGACAAACCTGCAAATGGTACAGTATTTCATGGTTAAGCGGTAGCTTTTCATCAATAACCAGTTCCAAATAACCACGAATCTCTTTTAGACGTGCATCTAGCCCCTTGAGAGCTGCAAGTTTCCCAGTAACCTGCAGTTTGCAAAAAGTTAAGAGTTTAATAATAATAATCAAATCTGAAAGGTATATGCCATCGTTTGGTTAAACTCCAAAAAACATATGTGAACTCGTTTGATTGACGCAATTAACTAAATTAAGCTATGTGACACATTCTAGGAGATTCTAGTATTCTACATCTGAGAAAAATGTTAAAAAGCCGTGAGCCGTACGTTGGTCGAAATTTATGTAGGAGGTTATTTCCCATACGGCTACATGTGTGACCAAACTGTTTTGTTACTTTGAGGAAGTCGCATTCCATATAAATGGAGCTAGAACTTCCTAGGAATGTAAGGCCCCACAACCCAGTATTTCACCAAAACTATCACAAACTAGCAAAGTGTTCTATCACAAACTAGCAAGTATTGAAGACTTGCCTCTGTTGCCAAGGTGCTAATAGTTGTGTCCTTCACATCTCTCAGTAAGTGCTCCACTCCTGCCATAACAATTATCTTATTACAATCAAACATTGAATCGTACAGTGGAGAGTTTCATGATATAGGAATGGGGGAAAAGTGGTTCTAAAAAAAGATTGGGGTAAAAAGCAATTGTCATCATCGGCTGAGAAAAAGTTATCATAACGTACCAATTTCTTCCACCTCATGTGCTGCGATTTCTGAAGGAACGTGTACAAAGACCTTCTGACTCTTTTGAGTTGCATTCTGTGAGCACACATCACATAATGAATATCTAAATCCTTATGATCAGAAGCATAATTTAAAATTTGACTATATAACACGTGCTACAGATGTATCTGGAAAACATTTTAAGTCGGGAAATAGATAATCAAAACTGCTTTTAAGAACAATTTCATAGTCCGGATGTTTATCAATCTCTATTTTACATCAGGATCTGCCTCTTGTCCAGTACGATAAAAATCTCATTTCCAATTAAGTTTATGGGCATTTAAATTTTTTAGAATTTCAGGGCTAATAAGAAAGGTAATAACGAATCTGAAAATGAGGCGTATTTCAAAATTCCAGTCACATACCTCCTTGACCTCCTCAACAGCATAGTAAGCCTTGGTTGGTATTCCAAGCTCTTCTGGTTGAACATCAATGATGACCAAGACAGGGTTTGGAACATAGCTGTGATGCCCCCAAAAAAGAAGTAAAGATAAGGATTAATTTGTGGACCAGCAAAATAACCTTACAGTGATACAACCATAAAAGAAAGTTCAAAGCCGGGGCCCCTCATATAAAAATACAGCACACTTGAAACTGAGCGATTAAACAAAGCAAACAATCCTTTAAACGACTAAAGCTTCGAGAAAAAACGCATGACGTGATGATGATTGTAAGTTTGTAACCACCATGACCCAGAAACTCTGACAGTCTGCCTCACGAAACAAAGGTATGCAGGGTCTACTTTCTTAATCTTAAATTCTGTAGTCTTGCTCACAGCTTGTTAGAACTTTTCATTAGCTATTATGTTGTTTCCCAACTTTTCTTAAACTTTTATGATATTCTGCAAAACTTAAAATTTTGACTTGTTTCATTTGTAATCTTTCCCAAATATAGTGAATAAAAGCTGAACAGAACCAGCACCTCACATAGTGAAATACTATACAGATAATGGCAAATATTGGGACCGTGGCCCCCAACATCTACCTGGATGAAGAAACAAGCCAAGTATTCACCTTGAGCCAACAAATAAGCAAGTTCAGGACAGCAAATATGCGACAAAAATATGTGTTGAGTATATGCGTTTCGTACGTATCAAGGGTGTGATTTTTACAACTCGCTGGAGACAGATAAGGTCAGGTAACTATTTGAAATGGATGTTCCAATGTTCTTTTTAAGTACCAAAGTTCCATATTGGCAGCATTTCAAGCTCTCCTGAACTGGAGAATGTGCTCGAGTGTTGGATTAGCCGATCAGGAGAGTCCCATTCTCAAAGAAGTTAGCTAACTTACAGGAAAGGGTTCACAGGCATGCAGGCCAAACTAAACCAATCACACAGCTTGACAGAGTGATTATTAAAATGAATAGAGTGTTACTATAAATCTTACTCGCCTATCTTAAAAATCTTGACATTCGCCAATACAACAAGCATCTTAAAACGGGGATAGTGTTCTGGAATCAACTTTGTGTTCTGTTAAAGACTCTTTGAATTCCTTATCAAATTAAAATAGTAGAATGTGAATAGACATGCATTTATCTGAATGAACACATGTATGGAGACTTCTTGTTCTCCTACTCCTAGAAGACTCTAGAGTTTGTGTAGCCCTATAAAAAGGGGCCTTAGGTTGTGTAGAGAAAAAGGGAGAGTAGCCATAACAACGATGAGTGTTGTGTGAGGTTTCTCCATCTAAGTTCCCTAGAGTGACAGGGATCTTGGGTTCTTAGGTCGGTCAGTGTGTAAGGGTTGTCAAATTTGCCTAAAACTTGTACTTGTGAGACTTCCATCTATAGTAGAGTTGAGGATTAGGCTTACGCCGACCTGCTGTAAAATCGTTCTCTTGTACTATTTCTCTAATTTGAGTGTGTGTGTGTGTGCACTGATTTCCCAACATGTTCATTCAATGGACTCTAGAGAACACAGGGAGAGAAACTGACATAGCATGCTGTAGCCAAAATAATATGTAATGCACGACAACATGCAAGAAAGGGACAATGTAAACTGATTCCAATGTACCAAGAAAAGGCAACCTACTCGTTAAATAGTCTGTGGACATCCAGGTCATTCTCTCTTAACTTAGGGCCAGTACTGTACCAACCAACCACGTGCTCCTTAGCTGAAAATCAAAGAGAACATTAGGGCATGAATCATACTAATCGCTTAGCTAAAAACTCATAGCAGATGAGACGCCAGGTGAGAAATTCAGAAAAAACTAACCATTTATTCTCCTGAACATGGAAAACATAGATTCGTGGTAGTTGTGATCGAGAAACCAGATGCTTGGGTCCTTGTCATCTTCCTCGAATGGCACTGCATATTTCAGAAACAGAAGGTAGATCATTTACCAACTGTCCATATAATTAACTACCACACAAACAGCGCAGAGACACTTAAGCATATATTATAACTAGTAGCAAACTGGGTATACTATGTAATGTAAGTTGCCAAATGTAATTGAATTTACATATACACCCACATTACATAAGATGTCTCGAACAATAATACGATTTAAAGAGGAGTGCACATAAAGAAATCCTATTATATTGACAAACAAAAATGTCAACCTAAAATTAAGCTGTTACCACATTCAACAACAAAGCCAAGTCTCAATCCCGTGTGAGCAGTACAAAATTAAAATGTATAGAAATATTCTTACTCCTACATAAGCCAATAGGTTAATGCAAAAACTCACACCAAGAACATTCATTTACATTATGATAAGCAAAGCCAACTAGCGACATTAAGATGGTCCGATGGTAGACGAACCTACTACGTATTTATGAAAGCAAATAATTTATAAAAGTCGCACTCGCACTGGCTGTGTAGAACCAAAGACTCAGGAACCTAGTTCGATGAAATCACGAGCTCAATTTCCCTATAAAACAATCTCCCACCTACAAGACTGCACAGTCTAATTCAGTCTATTGATGGCGTTCTGTTCTCGTATCTCAAAATTCCCCTAATTGTTCAACACGATTCCAAGTCTCTGAACAAACTTAACATACTCCACATACCGCCACAACCCGCAATATAACTGGTCTAAATCAAACACTTCCAATGCAAAAAAACAGCTGAAACCGCCACCAACTACGTTCAAAATGCTAGATTTCGCCATCCTAACAGACCAAATTCCAAGGAAGCAGTACTAAAGACGCAACCTTTATGCTCACTCCAACCAAACCACAAAGTCCCATCACCAATTACAGTTTTCCATACAAAAAAACACAGATTATAATTACAAAACTTCACAATTACGCACAATTTTCTTACTTCCCCACCAACCAAAAACCCTAAATCAATTGAATACCTCACAAAAATTAAAAAAACCCTAACCAAAAAAGTTAAATAAATCCCAATTTAGCAAACCCTAAACCCTAAATTTCCCAAATCCAGATAAATCGCACCACATTAATTTCAAATTTAAAATAATTAAAAAATCGGGAGTAAACAAAGTAGATCGAAATTGAATTAAAATAAATAATAATAAAAAGGAAGTAGTACCGGCGTAGCTGTTGGTGACGTCAACGGTGCCTTTGTAAGTGCTACCGAGGAGAACACCGATGACGCGGTTCTTAGTATCACGCGCCACACGGTTGTAGTGATCCACTGTGCTCAGGAGTACCAAAGGGTGCACAACTACATTCTCGATTGGCCGAGATGATATCTGCTGAGATTTAATCACGTCCATTGATTGATTGATTGATTTCAACTTCTGATGATTTGATTGATTGATGATGATTTGATATGAGTCGAGTTCGTCTACTTCAACTTTGGTGGGTTTTGGTAGATTTTCTCTCTCCTCTTTCGGGTTTCTTGTGAAACAATCTGTCTGCTTTTTCGCTCTTCTGCTCTCTTTTATGCGTTGGACTGTTTCACAAGTTTTCCTGCTGTTTCCTCTACAGGTTAAATAATATGGGTCTCGGTTTCTTCTTATTGGGCCTTTTTGTTTTACTTTTGGTTTCTTTGAAGTCAGCCCATTGGACTCTAATGGCCTTTACTAGTTACGACCCACTTTATACAGCCGTTTTTGTTTATGAGTCATTTCGGGACAAAAATCGTGGATTATAACCTGCGTTTTATCCAATTTATTTTACGGAGTAATTTTTTTTATCGAAGTAAAAAAAAATAAAAATCGTAAAACATATCACATATCATGTAGATATATAGTGTCCTTGGTGAATTTGAGGGTCGATTACCCCGTTTATGGGCTGGTTACATGTTGAGGCTAGCGAGTGTGTGCTTGGCTATTGTAGTCACCTATCACAAGTGTGTGTTGTTCTATAGTATTTCGTCAAAACAATTATATGATCCTAACGGATTCCAACAGAAATTTGAGCTATTTTTGTTGTAGAGTTATATACTAAGACTACGTGGTCAATTGATGAAGTCATAATAGTGATGTCCCTCGTTCGCTCATATTAGAACACGAAACACGATTGTTACGATAGTTGAAGGCTAGAGATGCTAAACTACGATCGGGCTTGGGCCACAAAGGCTCACCGGGCCTCTTCTAGCTCTCTTCGGCTGCGTAAACTTGGTCCAATTAAGTGTAACGGGCCCAGTTTGAGTCCCAAGTCTTTAATCATGGGCTCTGATACCATGTTAAACTACGATCGGGCCTAAGCCACACCCGTAGCAGTAGAGAGAGTCCAAATCATAAACTCAAAGAGTTCTATTATAAAATCAATTGGCAATAGGTGGAGTAACTCCTTGGTTTATATACATGACAACTCCCTCCTCTTTTTCAATGTGAGACACTTACAGGTGGAGCTTTCTTTAACAAACGAATGCAATATACAAATGTAATTAACCATAAGATCGATAATAAGGAGTCATGTGTTAATACTTGGGATTCATACACTGTATATTTGTTTAATTTGATAAGTTTCTTCAAAGACGTACAAAAGGGTTTTCCTGGTCAACGACCAGTCTCTGCTGTACATACACATGATTCATTAAAATCAAAATTAAACTTGGTAGAAGCAATCAGCAACAAGTAGATCGATTTTCAATTCCCAATCAGACAGACATCTCCATTGGAAAAAACAAAATTTTGCAATTCCCAACCTCTAATTAATCGAAATCCAGCAGAATAAACACAGAGTATCACAAATCATACTAACAAAAAGAGTGTTTAGGATCAAACTTCCAAGAGATCGAGGATAGAATGTCCAAGCTTTTCGCTAATTTTCATAGCTAATATTTCTGGATTCGTACTACATTTACTAATACATGCATGCATCCATGCATGTTACACTAATCACAATTACATGGGGGCAATAGCATGTAATACACCAGTTGAAACTTGCTTGAAAGATAACATACGAGTTTCATTTCCGGCTAGCTAGCTCAGTCGATATATCGTTCCATCTAGGTAACAGCGGAAACACTGGGACATATGAGCAGGATTCGAAACTTGTATGCATTATCAATGAGTTGACTGCCCCTTTAGACTGATAATTAGAAAAAACTATAGTATCGTAAATAATGGCCTAAAAGAAGCTTAAGCGCAAATCCAAAGGGGGATGATCGAACTCTCTTCCACATGAATTGTAAGCAAATGTTGGATAGTAATTATTTTCCTTGCATTCATTTGAAAACATCCTTAGCTTCTCAGACTCTAGCTCATGATGGTATGCGTTTAGCGGAAAGAGTTGAAGCGTTTCTATTGCTCTCTCTGGCTCGCACGTCATTTGATTTATCTCCCCAAAATCTGTAAGTCAGAAACACAAAGAGTAATAAGCTAAGTGATCGAGTACTATATATATACACGTACAACACGATTAGCTAGTACTACATACTCCGTATTCACCCTAGAGTCTATATTCATCCTCTATCAGTGTTAACAATCCAAAAGAACGAAGATAGCTGTATAGTTACTTACATTTTGTAGGAGCAACTGTTGGTGATGTTTTGAGAAGATGATCGTCAAGTTGGAAGCAAGAGACATCACTATTACTAGTGTCCTTAGAGACACGACGTCGTTTTTGCCTTTCTCTAGCCTTGTGATTTTGGAACCAATAGAACACATTTTTGCTCTCAATCTTACCATAGAAGCTCAACTGTGTTGATATTTTCTGAATTTGGTCAGTGCTTGGGGTTCGAAGCCCTGCCCTAAACAGGTCCGTTAGAACCTTAACTTGCTCGGCAGTCGGGTTCCACCGGCCGCACTTGGTCCCGGTCCCGGCCCCGACTCCGCCATAAGAACCACCTTTTCTTGCTTGGTAGCAAAACCCTGTCATGGCTTCTTCCATAAGCTAAGTATTTTCTTTGTTTGTGATGTTTTTGGAGGATTTTTGAGCTAGGGCAGGACTGAACTCAAAAGGGGTTACGTTATTACTTATAAAGGATGTTATCATAAGCATGAAGATATATAAATGCTTTTATAGTGCTATGCGCCAATGCCCTTTTTTGTCAATGCAACTAGCTTATTGTCTTTTGTCTTTTCCTTTTTTTTTTTCTTTTTAAATCTTTGTATCACAAATTTTTTCACTTGCTCGAAAATGTTATACCTCTCGACTCATTTGTATAGTCGTACGTATAGAATGATATGGTCATACGGCCTATATATAGTATATCTGTATTAAAGTATAAATAAATTTACATATCGGTTCCATCTAATTGAGTTTAGTTTTTAGTACGTTAGGATAGTCCCTTGATTTGAATGAAACATATGCAGTATTGAATTTCATTTGACAAAATTGAGATTTGTTCATGTACAATAAAATGTGTTATATTGTCCTAAATATTACTTAAACTCCTTATACAAGAAGTTCAGCCGGAGATACGACTTGGACGCTCCACACACAGTTTAAATTCCTACTAAGAATGCTAAAGTCATACTCTGTATACACTTTAACTTGATCGAAACCTGACTATTCGACTCGAGTTGCATTGATGTTTATATAAGTTGAATCATATTTACAACTACAACCACATCAAATCTTTCTAGTTGAAGTACAAACTTGTGCATATGTAAAAAGATAACTTGATATATTAATTAGTAGCACTATAGTTAGGGATCACAGGACAGGATAATTATGAGACGAGTCTACTTCGATGTAAGGGAAGACTGAGTGCTTTAATTTGGGGATTTGATAAAGAGATTTTAATTAGTATTTAAAAAACTTGGTTTTTTGTGTTCTTAAGAACGGAAAAAAAGAAAAGAAATAAAAGAAGTGCGTTCGGCGACACGCAGAAAAGCTAAGTTGACGGTGTTCAACGTTTGGGTCTGCGAGCAGACAAAGTGGTAAGTTCCTCCATTTTGGCATTTCTTCTTTACCTTTTTCCTACATGCAAATAATATATACGAGTAATAATACATTAGGTTATTGATTTTTTTTCTTTTAATTTAGTACCCATATACCTACAAAATATGCAAGGGTTGCTAGGTCGTCACCCCGAAGTGACGCGCCACTCCGGCTCCCAGGGGTGGTGTCAAATGTGCAAAGGTTTTCAAATCATGGACGGGAGCGGGCAAGGAAGCTTATTCATAATGATAAAGGTAGTAGGCTTAGGTTCGGAACGTGGAATATCGGGTCTTTGACAGGGAGATCTTCGGAGGTTGTGGAGGTTATGAGGAGGAGAAGGATTCACATTATGTGTTTACAAGAGACGAAATGGGTTGGGGCGAAAGCTAAGGAGATCACACCATGGGGTTATAAGCTTTGGTACTATGGAAAGGATAAGAGTAGGAATGGAGTTGGTATTATCATTGATAAGGAGTACATAGATGATGTGGTGGAGGTTTCGAGGAAGAGCGATCGCATTATGACAGTGAGGTTGGTGATTGGGAATGAGATTATGACTGTTGTAAGTGCTTATGCTCCACAAATTGGATTGGATGCATCTATTCGTCAGGAATTTTGGGAGGAGTTAGAAGAGGTGGTGCAAGGGGTTCCTAGTGGGGAGAAGTTGATTATTGGTGGGGATCTTAACGGACATGTGGGATCAGCGCGGCATGGTTTTGAAAGCGTGCATGGAGGTTTTGGTTATGGGTCGAGAAATGAAGGAGGAACGAGTATTTTGGATTTTGCGTTAGCTTATGACTTGGGTATAATGAACACGTGGTTTGAGAAGAGGGAGTCTCACTTGGTGACATACAGGAGCGGAAATAATGCGAGTCAGATTGACTTCTTTTTGGTAAGGAATGCTTGGCGTAAGAGCTTTACGGATTGCAAGGTGATCCCTGGGGAGAGTGCAGCTACGCAACATAGATTGGTGGTACTAGATTTCAGGGCTAAGGGTGGCTTAGGGAAGAGGCGGCCACAGGTAGAGCCAAGGATCAAATGGTGGAAACTTGAAGGAGAGCACAAGGAGGCTTTCTTGGAGAAGATGGCAGGGACAGATGTCTGGTCTACTAGTGTGGAAAGAGATGTAGACTCGTTATGGGTTGCTATGGCGCATAAGGTAAAGGAGGTGGCAGAAGAGGTCCTCGGTGAATCTAAGGGGAAAGCGCTACCGAGTAAGGATACATCTTGGTGGAATGAGGAAGTGCAAGAAGCAATAAGGAACAAGCGGAAATGTTATAAAAGTTTGGGGAAAGATAGAAGTGAGGAGAACTTCGAGAGGTATAAGGATGCAAAAAGAGCAGCAAAGAAAGCTGTAAGAGATGCAAGAGGAAAGGTGAACCAAGACCTATATACAAGATTGGATACCAGAGAAGGGGAGAAAGAGATCTACAAAATTGCACGCATTAGGGAAAGGAGGACTCGGGACATTGGTAGGGTGAAATGCGTCAAAGATGTTGATCAAAAAGTTCTTGTTGATGATAAGGAGATTACGGAGAGATGGAGATCGTACTTTGATAACTTGTTCAATGGTGATCGGGTGAATGATATTGGAAATGTGAACATTCATCCAAGTATTGTTAATCGGGAGTTCAGGCGGAGAATTCAGAAGGAAGAGGTGAGGATGGCCTTGAAGAAGATGGGACGGAAGAAAGCAGTGGGGCCAGACGGCATACCTATTGAGGTTTGGAGGTGTCTTGGAGATAGGGGTGTGGAATGGTTGACGACACTTTTCAACATGATTTGGAGAGGTAATAAGATGCCGGTGGAGTGGAGGAAGAGCACTTTGGTCCCTTTGTATAAGAACAAAGGGGATGTTCAAGAGTGTGCCAACTATCGCGGGATCAAGTTGATGAGTCATACAATGAAACTTTGGGAACGGGTGATTGAGCATAGATTAAGAAGAAGTGTGAAGATTTCAGAGAATCAATTTGGATTTATACCGGGGAGGTCAACTATGGAGGCAATTCATCTCATAAGACAGACAATGGAAACTTATCGGGATAGGAAGAAGGACCTACATATGGTATTTATTGATTTGGAGAAGGCGTATGACAAGGTACCAAGGGAAGTGCTTTGGTGGGCTCTAACTAAGAAAGGAGTTCCGCAAAAATATATTGACATCATTAAGGACATGTATGAGGGAGCTAGCACGAGTGTGCGGACTAGTGTAGGGAAGTCAGAAGAGTTCCCTATTACCATTGGAGTGCACCAAGGGTCCGCACTTAGCCCGTTTCTCTTTGCTATAGTCATGGATGAATTGACGAGGTCAATCCAGGATGATATACCATGGTGCATGATGTTTGCAGATGATATAGTGTTGATCTCAGAAACGAAAGAGGATTTGGAGAGAAGGTTGGAGCTATGGAGGGACACGTTGGAGTCTCGAGGGTTTCGGTTGAGTCGGAGCAAGACCGAGTATTTGGAGTGTAAGTTCAGCGGCATTAGGCAAACGGAGACGGGGACGATCATGTTGGATGGAAAGATTGTTCAGGGATCAGATTTTTTCCGATATTTAGGATCGATTCTTCAAAAGGATGGAGAATTGGATGGAGATGTGGCTCATAGGATCAAATCAGGTTGGTTGAAGTGGAAGAATGCCACAGGACTTCTGTGTGATCGAGGATTGCCCAATAAGTTAAAGGGTAAGTTTTATCGAACGGCAATTAGGCCGGCACTGTTATATGGCACGGAATGTTGGGCCGTGAAGCAGTGTCACGTTCATAAGATGAGTGTGGCGGAGATGCGCATGTTACGGTGGATGTGTGGACATACAAGACGTGATCGGTTGAGAAATGAAGTTATTAGGGAGAAAGTAGGGGTTGCACCCATAGGGGATAAGATGATGGAGAACCGACTGAGGTGGTATGGCCACGTGAGGAGGAGGCCTAGTGAGGCGCCGGTTAGAAGAGTAGAAGGGTGGAGAAGTGATAATATTAGTAGGGGTCGGGGAAGACCCAAGATGACTTGGACGAGGGTGATTAGAAGTGATATGAGCTTCCTAGGGCTTGAAGAGAGTATGGTGTTGGATAGGGCATGGTGGCGAGACTCTATCCATGTGGAGGACTTTTTCTGACCCCTTTTGATTTATTTGTTTGGTTTTTCCAACTATTTTTCTAAAACTTTTTAACTTGTGTTCAAAGTTCATCTGTTTTTTGCAATATTTTTTTAAACCTTTTTATTTATTTTGACGACTTTCTAAATTTCCTTTGAAATTGTTTAAATATTTCCAAAATGTTTACAACGTTTTCGAAATTTCTTGGCGTACACAAGACGGTTACTGGATGACGATTCATGTTAGCCGACCCCAAATCATTTTGGGAATAAGGCTTGGTTGTTGTTGTTGTTGTTGTATACCTACAAAATTCCAAAACAAGAAATACTCATATAGGCTTGGACGGAATTACGTCAGTTGGTTTGGATGGATGGTATAGATACAACATAATACAAAGCGTATTAAGATAAAATCGCAATTCGCCTCAATCAAACTAACATTTCTACTCTATATAACTAAATTTGTTGCAAAAAACAACTACATGTATGCAACTACATGCATGCAACAACTAATTTTGTCAAGACAACAAATACTATACCAAGACAATATCTTGTAAAAAATCAACTTAATGATGATATGTATGTATTTCTATCCGTTAGATATCTTCAAATTTAAACTTTTAAGAAACTTGCTTCAATCCAAACCTTTTAGACTTTGGTGCTTATATTTTCATATAGTTAATAAATTAATTGATTACTAAGGAGTGTGGACATGTAAGTAATCCAAAGTGAGAAATAAACTAAGTAGAGTTGTCTGCCAAGATCATGTGCATCTCTCAAAGAGGAAGGACAAAGAGTATGATTGGGTTAAAAAATGGGAATTCTAAGGTAAAAAAGTCAACAAAATTCAGTGTCTGATATCAGTTGGACGGGCCTAATCTCATGATCCGATTACTGACATGGATCGGGTTGACTGTCAGTAAAAATTAGAGTGGGGTGTGTTTGGCAGTCAAAAATTGTGGGGATTTAATATCTTCTTTTCAGAGTGTGGGAACACAAAAGAGAGAACATTGAACTTGAAGATCACCCACCAAACTTAGGGACAACTCATGACCAACAAAAAAGGGAAACAAACATGCCCTTAATATAATCAAATTGAACAAGTTTCTTGAGTTTAATTAGTTGATCGTTAATTAATTTGCATGCTTAATTACTTTTTGGATTGTAATTATTGTAAGAAGCTTGGGGAAAGGTAATGCTTTTATATATGAATCTATGTAAAATAGCTATGAGGCTAAGCTATAGAGGTAGGGAGATTTTCAAAAGCATGTTTGTGATCTAACTTGTTTGTAGTTATGGATTTGTCCTTTGTTTGTGGTAGGCTCTCACTATATTTACATTATAGCTGAATAAAAGGGCGGAACTTCTAAAAATGTTAACCGTTTATATATTTAAGATTTCAGCAATAGATATGAATGTTTCGCGTTAAAACCTTGCATTCTGATAACATGATTAATTGCAATTAGGAGAATCAACGGATGCTTCAGTGACTAGGTGTGTCATCTCATAACTAGAATATTGTGAGTTTAAACTTTTAACTACGACCGATTACACGATCCCATATATACATAATAACAATTCAATTTATTTGGTTTAATTTTTTCAAGCTAATTTAATGAAGAAATAAAATTGCTGCCATGAAGAAATTGCTAACTTCAGAGCACGGTCAATTTGTAGTGCGTGCAGAAACCACAATTCCCAAAGATGTGTTTTTTCTTGGTATCACGATAAGTAGAGAAAGAGAGGAGTACAAAGATTTTGTCTGATAGCACTTGTCAGGACCAAATATCGCCCTTCTTCTTTCACAAGCTTCAAATCCTAGGCCTTCTGCTGGCTTTATATGTTCGGCGGCTACTCCAGACTTCGCTTGTTCCCATGTAGAGTAAGATATATGTGTAATCACTTAATAGTAGTTTCAAACGTATATCGTAACTAGTTTGATTTCGCCTAATAGAATTTCGAGTTTGAACCTTTTTTTTTTCTGGTACAAAGACGAAGATCGAGTTTGAACCTTACTTACCTTCGTTTGTATATATATCTATGTAATTGAAGACTAAAGCAATTACTTGATGCATGGCTCTACTCTAAGCCCTATACTCCATACAAGGTATAGTCTAAACGAAACTTATATTCATTACGATTTCTCATGTCTCTAGTCATGTATTATCTTTACCATAATCTAGCTAAATGCTAATAAAGAAAAAACCTTACACAACAAATTGTAGCAACGTCACAAAACTTGAAATGAAAAGTTGGTGAAAGTGCCAATATGTCGGTTTTTCCATTGTCTTCTACCTCTTGTAACTTGTAAATGTATTGGACTTTTTGAGCCATGCATTTCAAAACATCTTATCGTAGCCTACCATTCCATTACAAGGAATACAATCCAAAACTGGGGAAATCTAGGTTTCCATGGTTGTCGAACTAGCCTAAAATTTCTCATCATTGTACTTTATTTCCTCTAGTAAGCCTTAGACAATAATGTTCATAACTAAGATACGGAACCTAATCCGAAGCAATACAAGTTATGGTTGTCCTTGTAACTCACCCGAGTTTCAATCCGACTGCATTTAGATACGACTCTAAACCAGTAATAGTGAATCTTCCAACCGAGATTTTACATACAGAAGTAGTGGTAACTAGTACTAATGCTAGGGCATGCGTGAAATCAAGGCCGGCCCTCAAATTCCGTCGTCTTATATGTGTCGCCACTAAGATTGTCGATTCATGAAAACTAATTAAGCTTAATAACTAAATTAAAAGTGCACATAAAATAAACTATAGAGGAATAGAAGGCCTAAAAGGGTGGCACTAAGAAGTATAAAAAGGACCGGAATTGATGGCGAAATAGGGATCCAAACCCAACTGTGGAAGTCCAGCAAATGCAAATAATGCTCGCTAAGTGGGATACGTCACATAGTGGGATCCTGATTTTTGGGTGGCTTCATCTAAAAGCTGTAGGTCTACCCCCAAACTTACGAGGACACATCTTCTTATAGCATTACTGTAGTACTATGTGTATGAATGTTGCAAATTATTGATTTTGTTGTAGAGGTTTTTGGGATTGTCCTTGTGTACCACCTAAATACCAATGCAAGGCGGTATGACCATGATTCTAATATTCGGTTTCACAAAAGTTCGAGTTTGAGTTGTGACAATGCCACGTTGATGGCAATTTGATACTCGATTTCAAACAAGCTTAGTAGTGTTCTTTGCGAGCTTGTGTAGCTCCAACCGACCTGAATCCAAACAAATCGAATGATACAAATCAATTTTCGTTCTCTTGGCGGGGCTTTAATATGAAGATCATTTTTTTTCCTACTCATTTTCGTAGTCACCGTGATTCCTCAACAGTTCATAATATTTGCTTCAAAATTCTGTTTTCACTGAAGTAGCTTGTTTCTTTTAACTGAACATGTGTCAACTTAACTGGGGCGTTATTCTCATCATACCAATCCGCTCGGTGTATGGAGCTTGGGAGCACCAGAAACAGGTCGAGCTGCAGACTTTAACAGACTGACAGGTTAAAAGGCACGGAATCCTCACACAAGGGAAGGGACAGAAATGACAATAGAACATCGGTTTCAGCCATCAGGTTGAACATGACAAAGTAATAGATCTTACAAGAGGAGTACAACAGCAGTGTAATTGAACACTTACACAACGATGGGAATGAGAATGGGAATGGAAACATCAACAGTCGGAGACCTGAAGAACCAACAACTTATGTCTACATAAGCAACTACAGCAAGGAAGTCACAAGCATCGGTAAGGAGAGGGTAAAAGGGAGAGGTTCCGAGAAACCTAATCTAGAAACTACAGCAAATTACATGTACTGTACAAAACACATACATTCGCATCCCTTGTTGCCCTCTCTTGTGAGATTTTACAGCTATTTGCCTTTACGTCGTTTCTGCTTTCCAGTACAATCAGAACAGTACCATTTTCCCTTTGGCTTTTCTTTTAGTCCAACGCATCCAAAATGGAACCATTCTATCCGGCACTGTAAGAGTAATTCACTGGTTTTTGTTAGATCACGATCAAGAGTTAATAAAAATAGAAGTGAACCTTTATTGAAGAAAGCAAATACCTCGCCATTATCACATGCAACCATCTCTCCGTAGCTGACTTGGTTACAGGTGCAATAAGTGGGTTCATTTGGATCAACTGGTAGATCCAAGTCCATACTCGTTGGATTTGCAGGAGCCGTTGCAGCTGCTGCTGTTGCTGCCGCAAGACGTGTTCTGCAGAGAGAAGATGGCATCAATGTCAGTAACTCCCACCGAATCTCAGGAAAGGGGGAATAATTCTATCGAATAGGAATCAAGGACGGCAAGGTTTTTGAATTACTGTAGCAAAACCAACCACATTTTCCAGTTTCCAGGCCAAAACTTAAGTGAAAGGAAGGATTCTGACAACAGGGATTCAAATATATTTTTCTTTTGAGAGGAAGGATTGAAATGTTGAAGACAAGCATCAGCAGTCACCAAACATAAAGACATAAATAATTAACAGGCCAGTATGCATGTAAAATACGGAAACTATACTTTTTACGTCCTCTGCCACCTTCCCCTGCCTTTCCAGATTTTGCACCATTGTCATCTTTAGCATCAGACGAACCAGAAGCAGCTGCTGCTGCTGCTGCAAGCTCTTTCTCTGCCAAAGTGAGAATGATAAGTTTTCCAGATTTTGAATAAGTGCCAAAAAAAGAGAATATAAGAAGAGAGAGTACCGCGTCTACTGTCTTCCTCCGATTTCTTCAGATATTGATCAAGCTGTTGAATGTGTGCATCAACCTGTTCCAGTTCAAGACGACAACTAAGAAGACAAATTTTGATCCTTGCATGTGAAAGTAAAAATGTTTCCTCTCCTGGATCTATTTCCTTTTCTGTCATACAGGTACCCAACAGTCCACGGGAATTTTCCAATCAGACAAAGAAATAACATAATTTTTGGAGATCAAATAAGTGAGGCACTGAGGCCCAAAGGATTTAGGTGAAGGTTGCAAAGCACAAATTTTAGACCCAGAAAAGTAAAGGCATAAATGGACTTAGCTGCTGCGAATGTAGCTCTACACTAAATACAGGTGCTCTAAATTTTGTATAGAAGCTCCTTTCTGTGATCTAGGGTAATGTAGTGGTACTTCATATGCAACCCCCACCCTTCTTAATTAGGAATAGTTTTCTGTGGTCACCGCCGTGGTGTTTAACATTTTGAATAGCCAAGAATCAACCGACCCCTAACATCCCCTTAACATCCTTGGTTAAGTTATTCCAGATAGCTGGTCACACAAACCCTTGACTATCTTAGAAAAAAAAAAAGTGAAGGCGCAGATTACTAGTGGCCAATTCAGGCATTCAACGTTTGGAGCCTGAATATCATATACCACAAGTAGGTCAGCTATTAGCCTAAATAGAGGAAAATAGATGGTGCTCGGGCACTCTGGCTACAAGAAAATATTTAGTTTCATATTAGACTATGGGCAATATAAGAAGTTGATTTATGTCACATGTTTTATCATGGATGGATTATGTTAAGATGTCCACAAAAGGTAGTCAAAATGCACAATTCTTAGTATTGATACACCAACTGCGTCAAAGATGACAGGCACTGGCTCAAACAAGAGAGAGAGAGCCAGACTAGGGAGGAAGAAGTAAAAGATGACAGGCCATACCAGGTCATATGCCTGAACTGCCAAAGCAACCTTTTCATCAGCAATCCTGATGCTGTGTTTTTGCTCATCAAGTGCTTCATCTGAGAATTTGAAACTGGGTGGATCAGCAGTAACAGCACCAGAGTGCAATCTTTGCTTAAGATACTCTATTTCCTTCTCGCATCGCTGTTCATTCTGACGCAAAATTTCTGCAGCCACCCACACCCCAAACCATAAAGGAACATATAAAGTAAAAAAGGAAATTGGATCAAGTTAGAGACTACAATTTCACATTTTCACGGTCAATAATCATTAGCATGACCAAGGACTGCAAAAGTGCATGTAGGATCAAACGCTAGAAAAAGGTGACTAGAAACCATCTGAAAATTTGGAAGAAAGTTTGTAAGCGCACCTAGTAAACTTTTGTCCAGATCTCGCAGCAACGCATATTTTTTCTGCAGAATATTTGGAAGCAGCTCAAGATCTGCATCAGACATACAATGCCAATAAGTTAAAAAACCTAAACGCATACACAATCCAGAAGAATGCTCCCCGTTTACAAGGATGGGAACTACACGTCGATTATAAATTCAGAAAGCTTAAAGTTACACTAGATACATATGCATAACTGAAACAAGGAAAATATGCCACAGACATGTCAGCACTATTTTCAGGCCTCCAGCACCATTGCACCCTCTGATTCCATTTTTAAAGAAAAAATGTCTTACGAATGAGATGATATGAGTAAAATCAGTAAATAATTGCATAGACGATTCGTGCATGATGATTCAAGGACAAGAAAGCATGCAGCACACAGAGACACATAAACACGACAATACTCTTCTTTGGCTCCCAATGCATCTTTCCATTAACTGATTCTGTAAACACACTTAAAGAGTATAAAAGAAAATTGGAAAGCTTTTCGAGCAGAATGTCACTAATAGGCTAATACCACTGAAGTTTTAAGCTAACACCCATCACTAAACAATGTTATCAACCATCCAGCATATTGGTCATCAAACCCTCGACGCCATCTCACTCTCACTCTGTAGGTTGTCATCAAAGTCTTTCGTTCATGAATAAAATCTTCAATATTACTACAAGTATTAATCATTCTGCAGGTGCTAGACCTTCGATCAATCCAATCTTCCTCAAACTAAACCTCATCCTTCTCCATCATCAGACTCGACAACATACTCAAAATTCGCGGAAGTTTTCATCACATAGCCGCTATATGCCCTACTATTCCTTCCATCAGTCATCACATCTTTTCAGATTCCATGAACTAACATCCCCTGCAACGTTTCCCTAGCCTCGGTTACATAAAATTTACAGTGCACTTGTACATGCAGCTGCTAGCCCTTCGCGTCCCAGTGATCCATATACCCCTTACCGAAACCCTCCACGACAAAATCACGCCCAATTAAACCATCACCCCCTCCCCACCTCCGCCCACCAGAATCAATTGATAATGGTGTCAATTTTATTTCATTTTCACCGGAACTCGAAACGCCTAACCTCATTTTCCCAATTCCCCATCCTCATTCTCGCCACGGAAATCCAACTTGAGTCTCAAGCTACCCGTACCATATCATGATTAACACAAATATAAAAATCCCCAATTATTTTCATTGCAAACGAAAATAGAAAAATCGAAAAAATATAATCACGAAGAACAATTGGCTGTCCAACATTGGAGTATCTTAACAATTAATGAACAAAATATCCCCAAATCTTAACAATTAATTCAATTTGCAGAATATTTCCCCAAATCTTGACGATTCAAACCTAAAATTAGGGTTTCGTACAAAAATGAAAAGGAGAAATTAAAGAGGAGAGAGAAAGGGGGAAAGATGAAGATGAGCTTACTGGCTTGAAATTCGTCGACAAATGACGTCATCGGCCAAAATTAGGGTTTGTTCCCGCCGGAAATTAAATCACCGACTTCGATCACGTGACCTCCCGGAAAACTCGTTAATTGGTCGGGGTCTCACGCTTTCATTTGATGACTCCGTGACTCGGTTGGGGTGACTCGGTGAGACGGCGCGGTGACTCGGTGGTTGTTTTTATTCCTGTTTTGCCCCTCGATTGATTATTTGTGTGGTTAGGTTGCTGGCCAAGTCGGGGTTGCGACCTTTTCTAGTGTCGGTTGTCCCCGGTGTTTGACTTTTTTTTTTGGGTAAATAGGAGCGACATTAGCCGCAGGGTAAAGGTATGGGGATTTGAACTCGAGACAACTTCCAAGCAAGTAAACTTGTCAACCGGCGTTCGACTTTTTAGTTTTAACTGTTTCAAATGAAGTTGACTTTTTTTTATCAACCTGATCATCGTCCACAAATTCAGTCTAAACGATAGGGTGATTTATACAATTGATGGCTATTCGGTAATGCAATGCTTTCAGAGTTTCAGTTAATAGAAATATGTTGTCATTGAGAGATCAACTAATACGAGTGCTAATCTCTTTAGTGGCTAACACTATTGATATTCCACGATAATAACTTGCTAACTTCTAGCTAGTTCGATTCAATTCGAGTAAGTTGGACAATACGGAGTACATTACTAATCATACACTCTTTGTCATAAATAATTGAACTTATCTTGTCAATCTAGCTACATAAAACACATCATCATCTTCACTATAGTAACCCTTGAAACTCTTTACTACTAATTATTATGCACTTCACTAAGTATTATATACGGATGGTGCAAATGAATTCCTACATCCTGCATAGAGCCATAGACCTTAGTGAGAAGATAAGCATTGTACTTACGTATGTAGAACGTAATTATTGTTCTGAACAAGGTACTCTTGGTCGAACACAACCTAATTAGTTTAGTCGATCAACTTTAAACACGTGGATTAGTCGACTATAATGAGGATAATCAGGATACTATTTTAAAGTCTCAAAATTTTGCGACTGTTTACAATTAGATCACACGATTAGTAAAGCACTAAACTTACCTAGAGTTTAGTCGAGCTATCAATGATACACAATTACACATTTGATTCTCGGCAGCTCAACATCAATAGCACAGAACAACAGAACCTCCCGAAACTCCGGCGCCACGTGTCCTTATCCTCCTCCTGACCTCGTCCACCCTACTTCTCCCTCCGCTGTTCCGGACCACCCTGTCATCTTCCACCTCAAACTTAACCTTAAACTTCTTCGAAACGCTACCACTGATGAACAACACTCTGTTCACCATATTGGCATTAATCTCGGCAATCATCGCATTCTCCCGCATCCTAAAATGCCTCTCCACATCAATCTCCGCGGCCGCCATCTTCGCATTAATCTCCTCCGTCTTCGCATTCTTGGGCAGCCTAAAGCGCCGCTTCACAAACCCCGCCATGTCCGCATTAAACGCCGCAAGCCTAATCTCCCTATCCTTATGAAGCTCCGTCAGCTCAGACCGTCTTTTCGCAATGATCGTCGCAATCTTCGCATCCTCCGGCTGCCCGGACCGCCTGTTCGTGTAATACTCCGTCATCCTCGCGTAAAACTCCGTCATCTTTGCGTTGAATTCCTCTGTCGTCGCATTCTCTGCCAGCAGCTTAGACTCCTTCATGGACCTCATTGAGACCCCCTCGATTAGGTGCCACGTGTCGTCCATCTCCCGCTCGTCTGCTCTTCTCATTGATGATCTTGGAGTTGGGAGCTCTGACATGCTTGATCGATTATTGATGGCGTTATTAGGAAGTTTCTAAGGGTTTAGGAACGAGTGATATGTTATGTTCTTGGTGAAACATGCACTGGTCAAAATAATAATTCCTTGTTTTGGTAGGATTTATAACTATAACTTAAAACTTACAAAAGGACTATTGCCATAATTATAACAATTGGAAACGATGATGATGTTTCCCTATTTCCTAATTTGATATTTTTTGTTATACTTAAACACACTAGTTTGTTGGCTCGTGCAATGCACGAGTTATATTCTTATGTAGAGGTGCCTTACGTATGAACTCAGATATAGTTTTTAACAAATGATAATCGAACTTGCACGTGAATTTTTCCTCATACACGTATTTTCTCAATAATTGCTAACTCGAGAAGCATCGTTTCTACCAGTTCTCCTACCTAAGGCTTGCTTGATCGGCCGTAACCGATTAATTGTATACGAACAATAGTCTACATTTGACATAGGGTGAATTGGTGAAACTATTGGTACTCGGACAAAACTCTCCCGGGTTTTTTCACTCGCAATATTTTAAGCAATGGCAATATCTTGAGTGATAACAAAATTTAATTACCCATACTATTCGAATATTTATTTCACAAAATTAAGATCATTAGAACATTACATGTTTATTATTACCATTCCTCAATACATAACACACACAACCTAAGTACCTAACAATCAACAAAGCACGCTGCACACATAAAGTTTAGCCACACAACATTACACACACACAAGTACACAACATAAATATTTATTTAGCGTAACACTGAAGATTGAGTGATTAGCCGGAGATGTCAATGGCTTTAATCTCAGGCTTCTTCTCCTCCGCTTTCGGAACAGTAACGGTCAAGACACCGTTCTCCATATTCGCCCTAACCTCTTCCATCTTCGCATTCTCCGGCAACCTAAACCGCCTCATAAACTTCCCAGAACTCCGCTCAACACGGTGCCACGTGTCGTTCTTCTCCTCCTGCTCTCTGCTTCTCTCACCGCTGATCTGGAGCACTCTGTCGTCCTCCACCTCGACCTTCACCTCCTCCTTCTTCAGCCCCGGCAAGTCCGCCTTGAACACGTGCGCCTCAGGTGTCTCCCTCCAGTCGATACGCGCGTTCACGAACGCAGACGTGTCACGTGCGGCGGGTGACGTGGAGGAGAGAGACTGGGATGTGTTGAAGGGGAAGCCTTGGAATGGGTCCCATATGTCCATGGACAGGGGATCGAAAATGTTGCTGCGGCGGTTTCCGAAAAAGCTTGGGATTAGCGACATTTTTTGTTTTGTGATCAAATTGATTGCTTAAACGACGAGTTTTTGATTTGAAACTTCTGATTGAAGATTTATTCAGAAAAATGTTGGTTGATTTGTTTTGAGTGATGTGAAAATGGGAGAAGTTGGTTCGGTGAATATATAGGCGGTGGAATGAAAGGTCTGGTAGTTTCTGGACGTGTCTTCTATAACAAGGTTCTAGATATTTCGCGCCATTTTTTTGAGTTTATCCGACCGGTAAAATAACTGGCTGGATAATGATGATTCTTTTTGGAGGCTTTTCGAGTACTTTCTAGAACAAAGTGGTTTTGGACTGTCAGTCCTCTAACATCCAAATGGGCTTTGGCCCCTGACTACATCTGGACTACCATTATAATACTTTCATTTTAGTTCGGGTTTTTTTCAAGAGCGCATAATTGTGTCACTGTGATTATTGATTGTGAATTTGTGATTATAGTTCGAAGGAAGGATATAGCCCATCAAAGTAATAGGCTTTCTTTCTAACGAGCACAATGAATCTCGTGTATATGCGTTTCTAGACAAATGTGGATTAGGATTTGATTTTCGAAGTCAAGATCTAATAATGTTGAAATTCCTCTAATAAAAATGATAAAATTATGAGAATCTGCCATATACTAGTATTGGTGTTTAATACGGAGTATATATTATATTAACTTAAGACCTAGGAAGTAAAAAAGTTCCAAGGTCCAATATTTTTTTTTAAAGCAGATTTGTGGAACAAAACTTATCAGATAGCAGTTTTCATCGTATCGCGATATCATTTTAAAATACCCCGTTCATTTCATTTATTTGTTTACGTTGGACAAGTCACAACAAATATTGGAGTAAGTGAACATTTCTACATCACAATTGGTGGTTCGTCGTCATCATAGTACACATTATTAAAACAACCATTTGAAAAATCTTGAAGAGCAAAACGAGCTGAACCCTTTTTCAAAGAGAATGAAGTAGCGAGTTTGGCATCTTTTTGCTGGTGAAGTGCTGAGTGCTGTCAGCTGAAACTATCGTGCGCCGTGCGTAGTTTGTGCCTTTGTGGTAGCGTTTTACATTTTGCAACTATACAGTTTTGATTTGATCCATATATTCTATTGGACATACTACGTACGGAGTATCATATTTCGGACTGATTCACGGGCCGAATGCCTATCATAATCAAACTTCGACTTTAGACTTTCGACACCTCGATCTTAACCCTTCAACACTTCATATCCATATTATTGTATAACTACGAGCAAAAATATTACAAGTTTATAACCTTATATCTTGAAAGGTAGAACGTAGGATCAACATTTAGAATACCCCAACTTCGACCTCAAACTTAACCTGTAGTAGTATATTAGGGGAATTTTAGCCCGACCCGGTCATGATTAACCGACACTAACCCTGGCCCACCTGCACGGCTGCACATTGGACAGCCTCTATCTACTTGTGTCATTGTGTTTATAAGTACCAAACTAATACTAAGGTTATCATTCTCACAGTCACATGTACCTTAAAACTGCATCTAATAGATCATTACGTATAATCTTTTATTCTTTTGCATTTCATAAGTTGCAACAAAAAAAAAAAAAAAAAAAGAATGGGTGGCAATGAATTGCAAAACAAGAGAGGAGTGATCCTGTTTCCTGTGTCAGCAGCAGGGCACATGAACCCAATGTTTCACCTAGCAGAAGCCCTACATTCTAAGGGCATATCCATAACATTTGTCCTTACAAAGCGCAACGCCCCTGTATAATGATCTTGTGGAATTCCAGGAAATTAATCGAGAAATCCCTAAGAAAGCTAGGATTATCACAAGGAAGAAGATAATCGAAGACGATTCTTATTATCAAAGTATAACCGAAAGATTATACTGCTGAAAGATTACAGAGAGTTTTTGAGAGAGAAAGATACTATTTCAGAATGATTAAGCATAATGACAAATGAAGCTAAAACTATCCTATTTATAGGCTAGGTTGCTGAAAATTAACCAATTAACTGAAAGACCCTGAATTCCTTGTAACTACTTTTCCCGCCCAAAGTTAGTTAATTTCCTAATTACTTGGGCACATTACAATCCAATCCCCATAAAGACAAAGCCTACCCTGGTTTGAATGGGAATTCAGCAGGACCCCTTTTGACATTAATTTTGACATTCGTCTTACCAAAAGCAGGGGACTCGAGAAGTGACCTCTTACCAACTTTGCTCGGGGCAGTTTTACCAATAAGTTTCATAAATCGCAGACCATGGCTCTCTGTGGATGCATCAAACCCATGTCTGACTTTGGGTTTTTCTGACCCTAACTCAATCTTAGTATGGCCTCTTGGAGTTAGTAATTTGGCACCACAATCAGGATAAAATGAGACTGTCATATGCTCCAGTAAAGCTTCAGTCATGTCGACTTCCGAGTGTAAGCACCTCGCACACCTACTAGCTTGATGAACAGAAGACAAAATGGCCCCTTTTTCGTCCAATAATTCAGATACTACAGGAGGGTGTTTATCTGTATCTGAAATCAAAGTAAACTCATCTACAGGAAGGGCTCCCATGGCAAGTGCATAGACTGTTTTTCCATCATTTTGATTCGGTCCTTCACGAATTGCAGGCCTCGGACTGGGGACAGAACAGTTAGTGAGTTCCTGCAATTTTGCTGGTGCACATGCATCTATGACAGTTGCAGGCTTGCGCAATCTTACAGGGTGCTGTACTTCGTCATCCACCCCACTCAGAAAACCGCTCGATGTCTGTATCTCCGGCAGATCAGTCTTGTTCAGTAACCCATCAAATTCCTCGAAGCATGCATCTGTAGAATCCTTTTCGACATTTAATCTCATCAGCTCCGGAATTGGTTCATCACATACTATGCAATTTGGAGTTCTTGGGACAGAAGTGGGGAAGCACTGAATTGGTTGGACAGAACAGGTGGTGGCTTCCTGCAAAGTTGCTGGTGCACAGGCATCTATCAGAGTTGCAGGCTTGCGCAATTTTACAGGAGGGTGCTGTACTTCATCATCCATCCCACTCAAAAAACAGCTTGGTGCCTGTAATTCTGGCAGATCAGTCCTGTTTAGTGGCCCATCAGAATTCTCACAGCCTGCACCTGTAGAACCCTTTTCGCCATTTAGTTTCACCAGCTCCGAAATTGGTTCTTGACGTACTATGCAATTTAGAGTTCTTGGGACAGAGGTGAGAGAGCTCTGAATTGGTTGGTCTGGTTGTACAGATTTCTCCTTGTTCAAGCAAGAATTCATGATTTCTTGATGTCGTGCGAATGCCACAGCAGTCATTAAGGTTGCTGGCCTTAACCATTTCACCATTTCCTGAATTTCATCATTTAGTCCATTCAAGAAATAACTCAAAGCCTGCTCTTCAGATAAACCCATTCGATTCACCAACCCTTCAAATTTCAACCAATATCCATCCACTGATTCTTCCTGCCTCAGTTTCATCAATTCCAAATTTGGTTCATCAACTTTTTTAAACTCAAATCTTGCAGTAATGGCTTCCTTAAATTCCTCCCAATTAGGCCAATCCCCAATTGGTCTAGCTCTCATCATAGAGTGATGCCATAAAATTGCTTCATCCTCCAAATGTATATATGCCATTTTCACCTTAATATACTCAGAAGTATTATCTACCTCAAAGAATTCTTCACATTGGTATAACCAATTTTGCACATCATCACCACAACCAAGAAATACAGGAAACCCATTTGTAGCAACAATCTTACGGGTATTACCTTGCTGATTAACGCCATAGTTGTACTGAAGTCCACCTTGAATTCCCACTTTACCCTTCTCCAGATTCTTGGTGATCCTCGTATTCTCCATAATTAATGTCTAAACTTTGCGGAAAACAGAATAATCTTGCACAGTTGGCCAAGAATTTACAGAGTTTGGTAAAAGTTTTAGTATTTGTGGAAGAAAATGAAGAATATTATGATAGAAACTTGCGGAAGTCGCGAAAGTTGTAGGACTGATTGTGATCAAATGATGATCAAGAGCTTTCCGAGGAAGGATGCTCTGATACCACTTATAATGATCTTGTGGAATTCCAGGAAATTAATCGAGAAATCCCTAAGAAAGCTAGGATTATCACAAGGAAGAAGATAATCGAAGACGATTCTTATTATCAAAGTATAACCGAAAGATTATACTGCTGAAAGATTACAGAGAGTTTTTGAGAGAGAAAGATACTATTTCAGAATGATTAAGCATAATGACAAATGAAGCTAAAACTATCCTATTTATAGGCTAGGTTGCTGAAAATTAACCAATTAACTGAAAGACCCTGAATTCCTTGTAACTACTTTTCCCGCCCAAAGTTAGTTAATTTCCTAATTACTTGGGCACATTACACCCTGATCCATCAAATTTCCCCCCTGGCTACACCTTCCATTTCATTGAAGACGGCATTGCGGCTGCGAAACCACCTCTTACCGGCGCACTTGCTATTTTGGCTGCCCTTAATTCCAATTGCAAAGCGCCTTTTCGCGACTGCCTGGCGTCGATTTTCGACAGCAAAGCAGGGAGAAAGTCTGTTTCTTGCTTGATCACTGATCCATATTGGAAGTTCACAAGGTTAGTTTGTGAGGAGTTTGGGCTTCCTCGGATCACGCTTCATACATTCACGGTGGCTGACTTGGTCATCTTGAGTTCCCCTGATGTCCTTCAACATGAGGACTACTCACAGTTCCCAGGTATGTGTGACTTCCATTTTAGCATTTGTAACACAAAAATGAATTGTATGTAACACTAACGCAACACGTACGACATTAACTGTTAGGAAAATACTAGGAGCCCCCGAGCCTATATGTAGACAAGTTAGAAAGAGTCTATATTATGTTTGTAGTAAATAAAATGAAATGTGATGTAATAATTGACTTAGCATATTGCTAAAGGTCTACAATGTAGACATAATTAATTTGTCTACAATGTAAAATTAAGTTAATAGTAGTAACATTGAGATTGGAGTAGTAAAATTAATTTGTGATGAAAAATCATGCAGTAAAATTATTTGTGTGAGTAGTAAAATTTTGCTAGTGTAGTAAAATTAATGCTAATCGTAGACACTTCCAACTGTCTACACTGTAGACCTCTAGCATTGTCCGACTTATGGTATTAAAGTCTTACGAGTAAAATTCATTGCATGTACGCCTCTACAAATTGTTGACATGATGTGATAGTGGAATGATACAAGTCCTTATTAGCAAAATGAACATATCAAGAAGTATGAAATTTGACATTTGTAGATTTGAACTCTTTTGTAGCAATAATTGAAATGGTGGAAGAAATCCAAGGTTCATGTGGACTAATATGCAACTCTTTTGAAGAACTAGAAGGCCCTTCACTAGCAAATTATAGACAACACATTCCCGACATACCCATCTTCCCAATTGGACCGTTACACAAGTACTCAAAAACTTCGGCAACAAGCTTCCTAGTCCAAGATAAAAGATAAAACTCCCATCATTTCATGGTTAGATAAACAAGCACCAAAATCTGTACTATACGTTAGCTTTGGAAGTCTAGCAACGATCACTAAGGCCGAATTCGACGAGATTGCTTGGGGTTTAGCCAATTGTAAGAAACCGTTCCTGTGGGTTATTCGACCCGGCCTAGTACAAGAAGGGTCCGAAAACTCTGTATTAAATACAGAGGATTTTAAAGAGAAGGTGGGAGAAAGGGCACATATTGTGACGTGGGCGCCTCAACAAGAAGTCCTAGCACATTCCGCGATTGGAGGGAGTTTTATGCACGGTGGTTGGAACTCGACAATAGAGAGCATTTCGGAAGGTGTTCCTATCGTTTGTATGCCATGCCTTTTCCCTGACCAAAAGACTATTGCTAGGCATGTGTCCGAGATTTGGAACGTCGGGTTGCGTATTGAGAAAGGCTCAGGGAGAGGGGAGATTGAGAGGGTTATAACATGATTGATGGGTGACGAAGAATTGAGAGGAAGGATGGTTTCATTCAAAGAAATGGTTGGTAGCTGTCTTTCCGTTGGTGGCTCTTCTCATGAATCGTTAGAGAAGCTCTATAACTTGATTTTGTCACTCGAATAAGTATCCTTGGGTCATACTCAACGGTATATGTACCTTGAATTTGGAACAATGTCGTTCAAACTATAATTTTAATGGAATTTTCTTAAATAATACGGACTACGGAGTATGTATTAGTAAGATCTTACAAGCTCAAGTGTGACTTAGCATAAGAGCATTTTTTAGTGGAGACCAAGTATTTGGTTGGTCTTCCTTCCATTTCAACATAAAAACCTATTTCATTTTTCCAAGTTCATTGGAGAGTGGAGACCTACTTGGTTATTATTAAAAAAATTGAAAATCCTATATCTCTATATAAAATTGGGTTGGGCAAGTGTGGATCTATAGCTTATAGAACAAGAAGTTATATCTATTTGTATATTTTTTTTATAAGTAAAAAATCATAAAAATAAGCATTAAAAGATAAAAATGCTAACAATTTTGTTTGAAAACAAAAAGAGACACATGGTGCTTTATGGTTGGCTCATCTTCAACATACAACTTGGTCTTCATTTTCCAATTCCCGTTGGTCATGGAGACCCTTTTCTTCTCTCTCTCTCTTCTTTGCATTCTCCCTCATATTATATTAGTTTTGGCCATTGAAAACCGGGTAACATAACCCCAATAAATATGCTCTAACAATTGGCATGCAAGTGGCTACGATGAACAATACTCCGTATGTTTTATTAGGTATCACGGGATTCACGGCATATGCAAAATTGCTATCACCCCAAATTGCAATTCAGGGGTCACAAATATCACATACTAGTACACAAAAATAAAATGTTCAATTAATTGATGAAATTCCTTATTCTCATCTTGCAAAAATTACTTTTACTCCCTTTGTTTATATGGATAATAAACTATAGTAAGTAAAGAACAAATTTGTGAGCACAAAACTAGCCAGAAGTAAAATATTGGCCTTAGCCTCAGGCTTCTCCTCCGCCTCCGCAAGAAGAGTGGAATTTTTTTAAAGAGAGAAACTACCGTGCGCCTTACGTGGTTCCTGACGTTGTACATTTTGTCAATTTCATACCTTTTCTTTTTTTATTTATATTAGTAGTATAGTACCATTCGATCTTGACTGAAGTTGAGCCGAAAGATAGTACTTCCTCCATTTTCTTTGGTTTTTTACGTTTGGTTTGAATCTGTGAAAACCAAACCTAAATAACAGAAAAAATGGAGGGGGTACGACTTATAAACAGTAGTTAAACACCATGTTTTGTTGGAAGTGCAACTTTTTGATATGATTTGATTCAATGGATCCTATTTGATTTGATCATCTGAATTCAGACGAATTAATAAAAACAAAAAGGACTAGATTCACTGATTGTTATTTCGATAATTTTAATTTGATACAAAATGAATCTGATCAAATTTGGATTCATTGTTGTTTTAGTTGAATCGGACCCACCCAAAGCTCTCCTCTAAGTTACTCCGTATCACTTATCAATTGTAACATTTTGCATATCACAAACAAGACTATAAACAATAAAAGATGCAGAAACAAAGAGGGGTGATCCTCTTCCCTTTACCAGCAGCAGGGCATGCTAACCCAATGTTTCACTTAGCAGAAGCCCTACATTCTAAGGGTATACCAATCACATTTGTCCTTACCAAATCCAACTCCACTGATCCATCAAATTTCAATGTCGATTACACCTTCCATTTCATTGACGACGGCTTAGCGGCCATGGAGCCACCTCTTACTGACCCGGTTGCTATTTTAGCTGCTTATAATTCCAACTGCGTACAACCTTTCCGTGACTGCATAGCCTCGGTTTTCGACAGCGAACAAGGGAGAGAGTCAGTTGCTTGCTTGATCACTGATCCATTGTGGCAGTTTACGAGGGTGGTTTCCGAGGAGTTTGGGCTTCCTCGGTTCATGCTTCATACATCCACGGTGGCGGACTTGGTTATATTAAGCTCTCCTGACGTGCTTCAACATGAGGACTATTCCGTATACTCAGGTATGTTTAACTTACACATTTGGCCGAAAATTGAAATCAACGTAAAATGCGACAAAATTGAATAGTTGTTTAAACGCCGATACGTAGATTATGTTACGCGTGTTAGTAACACTAGTTAATTTTCAATTGCGGTTCATGAGTAATAGTAATTTGAGAAATGAAAACGACATAAAAATGCGCGACAAATTTGAATAATTGTCCAAATGTTGACGTAGAGTATGTCACACATGTTAGTAACACTTGTTACATTTAAATTGCGAATCTTTGTAGAAATAATTGCAATGGTGGAAGAAATCAAGGCTTCATCTGGACTAATTTGCAACTCTTTTGAAGAATTAGAAGGCCCTTCAATTGCAAATCTTACCCAATACATTACCAACATACCCATTTTCCCAATTGGACCCTTACACAAGTACTCAAAAACCTCGGCAACAAGCTTCCTAGTCCAAGACAAAACTCCCATCATTTCATGGTTGGATAAACAATCACCAAAATCTGTACTATACGTTAGCTTCGGCAGTATAGCAACGATCACTAAGGCCGAATTTGAAGAAATTGCTTGGGGTTTAGCTAACTGCAACCAGCCATTCTTGTGGGTTACTCGACCCGACCTTGTACAACTACAGACAGGGTCCGGAAACTCTGTATTAGAAACAGAGGAATTCAAGAAGAAGGTGGGAGAGAGGGGACACATTGTGACGTGGGCGCCTCAACAAGAAGTCCTAGCACATTCCGCGATTGGAGGGAGTTTTATGCACGGTGGATGGAACTCGACAATAGAGAGCATTTCGGAAGGTGTTCCAATCATTGTTATGCCGTGCCTTTTTCCCGATCAAAAGACTATTGCTGAGCATGTATCCGAGGTTTGGAACGTCGGGTCGCGTATTGAGAAAGGCGCCGGGAGAGAAGAGATAGAGGAGGTTATAACAAGATTGATGGGTGACGAAGAATTGAGAGAAAGGATGGTTTCATTCAAAGAAATGGTTGACACTTGCGTTTGCAATGGTGGCTCTTCCTATGAATCACTAGATAGGCTTTCTAGCTTGATTTTGTCACTTAAATAATCACCTCAAAGCTCAAGCATTGAGAATTGAACAGTAGTTCGATAAAGAAAGTTTTTTGCATCTACTGAATTTCGAACTGTGTTTAATGTATGGACGTCATTTAAATTTTCTTGAACAACATTGTCAACTTTTCGAAAAGTAGTAGGATCTTACGGTTTTGATTGCAAAGTTGGATTCATGTGCGATTAAGAACTGATTTGTAGATCGAGTATAATAGGCCTAATAGCAATTGTTGGCAATGCTTTCTTCCAAAGAAAAAAAGACAGAAATTTCAATTCGCAGTGATAATTGATAAACAATGTACTCCCTCAAGACATAGCACTCCATATTACAGTATCAAACAATGTGCTCCTACTCTATGTGACTATGAGCCTGTTTGGCCAATTTCCAAAAGTTCCAACTTCTGCATAATTACTTCTCAGAAACAGTTTTTGGAAACAATTGGAGCTTTTTCTAATGAACAAATTTATACTAGAAGTGCTTATCAGAATCCAGAAATAGTATCTCAATTTTAAGTGTTTTTGCCCATTTTCAGTTTTTAGGACTCGGAAACTGTATAGAAACACTTCAAGAGCTTGCCCAAACACAGCCTATGTCATTGGCATCTTTTGGCTCGCAGACCGAGGTACCCATGTCACACTTGAGTATGCACCCATATTATATCACTACATGATTCATATCAACAACATAATTAGGCACTTATGGCGTCTTCATCATATAGTACACACAGATATTGACTAAAGTCAACGTCCAAGCTAACTTGGGGAGCAAGACGAGTGGACTTTTTAAAAAAGAAAGTAGCGCTGTTGTCCACTAAAGTCTAAAACTAGCTTGCGCTTCACGACTGCCGTAATTTCTGACGTTGTACATTTTGTCAATCTCATACTTTTTTATTTATAATTATACCAACTTGATTTCATCGAAATTGAGCTCAAATTAATACGACAAATTAAGGTCGACAAAGCTCTCCTTCCTAATTCCTATATAAGTTCGAAGTTGTAACATTTTGCATTACACAACTACACAAGATCGACTACCAACAATAAATAATAATGGGCAGGAAAAAGATGGAGAAACTAAGAGGGGTAATCCTGTTTCCTTTGCCAGCAGCAGGGCACACCAACCCAATGTTTCACTTAGCAGAAGCCCTACATTCTAAGGGTATACCAATCACATTTGTCCTTACCAATTCCAACTCCACTGATCCAACAAATTTCCACCCTGATTACACCTTCCATTTCATTGACGACGGCTTAGCGGCTATGGAACCACCTATTACTGACCCTATGGCTAAATTAGGTGCTTATAATTCCAACTGTGCACAGCCTTTCCGGGACTGCCTAGCCTCGGTTTTCGACAGCGCACCGGGGAGAATGTCTGTTGCTTGCTTGATTACTGATCCATTGTGGCAGTTCACTAGGTCAGTTTGTGACGAATTTGGGCTTCCTCGGATTATGCTTCATACGTCTACTGTGGCAGATTTGGCTATCTTGAGTTCTCCTAATGTGCTCCAACATGAAGGTTATTCGCTGTTACCTGGTAAGACTTCCACTCTTGCACTTGCCGGGAAACCAGTTTAAAAAACACATACTGATAATAATTCACGTGGTACTCTTGAGATTTAATATGCTACGTAGTATACTTGTACATGCATGGTACATACTCTTAGGTCGTTTCTAGTAAACTGACCCATAAGGTTTCAATTTATGCACATGGTATTCCTATAGCCAAGTTAATATAATTGTCCGAGAAAAAGAAATTAAGAAGTCAAAAGCGTTCCAAAATTAAAATTTTAATAATGTCTAATGCTACTACAATATTAGATACAAGTACTACGTATTTATTTGTTGGATGCATGTGTCGTACATAATATCGGTACTTTGACGTTTTGGAAAATATAGGTACAAATTAAAATTGGACTCCCTTAACAAAATGAACTAATTTGTAACATTTTGGTTTGTTGTAGTGATAATTGAAATGGTGGAAGAAATCAAGACTTCATCTGGACTAATTTGCAACTCTTTTGAAGAATTAGAAGGCCCTTCACTAGCAGCTCTTAGACAATATATTCCTGACATGCCCACTTTTCCAATTGGACCCTTACACAAGTATTCAAAAACGTCAGCAACAAGCTTCCTAGTCCAAGACAAAACTCCTATTATTTCATGGTTAGATAAACAAGCACCAAAATCTGTACTATATGTTAGCTTTGGGAGTATAGCAACGATCACTAAGGCCGAATTCGACGAGATTGCTTGGGGTATAGCCAATTGCAACCAACCGTTTCTGTGGGTTATTCGACCCGACCTTGTACGAGGAGGGTCCGAAAACTCTGTATTGGAAACAGAGGATTTCCAAGAGAAGGTAGCAGAAAGGGGACACATTGTGACGTGGGCGCCTCAACAAGAAGTCCTAGCACATTCCGCGATAGGAGGGAGTTTCATGCACGGTGGTTGGAACTCGACAATAGAGAGCATTTCGGAAGGTGTTCCTATAATTGTTATGCCGTGCCTTTTTCCTGATCAAAAGACTATTGCTGAGCATGTATCCGAGGTTTGGAACGTCGGGTTGCGTATTGAGAAAGGCGCGGGGAGAGGAGAGATAGAGAGGGTTATAACAAGATTGATGAGCGACGAAGAATTGAGAGAGAGGATGGTTTCATTTAAAGAAATGGTTGACACTTGCCTTTGCAATGGTGGCTCTTCCTATAACTCGGTTGAGAAGCTTTCTAGCTTGATTTTGTCACTTGAATAATCACCTCATATATTGTCATCTCAAAATTACTCTCATAGACAATGTTTATAACACTAGTTGTGAATCGATGGTGACAAATACTATATACTCGAAAGTATAATTTATTTTAATTAATTATATATCGAACTTCATTACTTAATAGAATAATAAAACTTACACACCCTTCGTTCTTTTGAATGTTAAGCGATTTGAGACTCGGAACTCTGGTTACACTACAAACACACAAAATTAAACAGCGCACACTTAAAGACTGGCCACTTAATATTACACGTAAACACACACATAATTATTTATTTAGCGTAACATTGAAGATTGATTGATTAGCCGGAGATGTCAATGGCTTTAACTTCAGGCTTCTTCTCTTCCGCTTTAGGAACAGTAACAGTCAAGACACCGTTGTCCATACTCGCCTTAATCTCCGCCATCTTCGCATTCTCCGGCAACCTAAACCGCCTCATAAACTTCCCAGAACTCCGCTCAACACGGTGCCACGTGTCGTTCTTCTCCTCCTGCTCTCTGCTTCTCTCACCGCTGATCTGGAGCACTCTGTCGTCCTCCACCTCGACTTTCACCTCCTCTTTCTTCAGCCCCGGCAAGTCGGCCTTGAACACGTGCGCCTCAGGTGTCTCCCTCCAGTCAATACGCGCGTTCACGAACGCCGACGTGTCACGTGCGGCGGGTGACATGGAGGAGAGAGGTTGGATGTTGTTGAAGGGGAAGCCTTGGAATGGGTCCCATATGTCCATGGACAGGGGATCAAAGATGTTGCTGCGGCGGTTTCCGAAAAAGCTTGGGATTAGCGACATTGTTGACTTGTTGTTGTTGCTTTTGATTGCTGATGTTTGAGAATTTGAGATTTGTTTAGTGAGATTCTGTTTTTGTGCTTTTGATTGCGTGATGATTTGCGTGATGATGAAGAGACAGAGACGAAGAAGGGTATTTATAAGGGTAGGATTGAACTATCTGGAGCTTTCTTGTCTTTTCTCGTAAACTCTCTCGACTCTGTTTCTAAGATGTGTTCTCCAGATGGCGGGAGATTTCTAAAGATTGTTCCAGCACTCTCTAGATAATTTTGTTGCCGTTGCAATAGATACCGGGCTTTTTTTGGGCCGAGTCCGATTGATACCGGGTTTGGTTTTAAAGATCAAGATACATGGTCACTGAAATGGCCCAAGAAGGAATAGTCCAACAATTTACTGGAACGGAGAGATCATATTATATACCGAACTCGGTAAAACATTTTGAGAGCAAAACATTGTTTTATAGGTATACGCAAAGGAACTCGTGTGATAGACGCTTACATTTTGGAATTAGAAATCATGAATTCATTAGGTTAACGACGATCCAATGGTTATAAAGTCAAACTGCCTATGAGTGGCCAAGGTGTTGGCGAGTAGCATTACCCACTAGAGTATCACTTCGATCTCATTAATAGAGTGCCTACTACTCTTCAATAATTAGTGAAAACCTATCTCGTCTTCCATGACAATATCACGTTGAAGTCATTTTCATTTTGTTTCATTCTAACAAAGATCATTGTCAAGCACACAGACTTATAAGTATAATAACCATTTGTACCCAATATAACAGTTTATCCGTTTCATCGAACTTTTCACTTTAATAATTTTTATAATTTGAAACATCAAAGTTGTATTGGCACCTATATAGACATTTGCTGAGTTTCTCCTTTAAAATCCACAAAAAAAAAAGAAAAAAAAAAAAGTTGATGACGAAAAAAAGAAGAAAAAAAAGAAATTGTAAAGCAATAGTTTATTGGGCCATTGGGCTTAAATAGTTGAAAGATAATAGGAAAAGAACAGTTATAATCGCAAGCCCACAAAGAAAACAAAACAACGGCAGTTACGCCACCGTCAATTACAAAACGACGTTCCCGCCGGCGCCGATTAACTGCTCCGCGGCACCATCTCAAAATTTCCGGCAAATATTTCCGACGAATCCGAATGTCGTCCCATTTGTGAGTAATTCCGCCGTCTTATTTATTTTTTGTTTTGTCCCTTCTTTCATTCTGTAATGATAATCCCAATTGTTCGTTCGGGTTTTTTTACTGAAATAATTTATTTGCTAATCAGTTAAAGATATCATTTGAATTAGTACAATTATGAAGATTGTTGAAAAGAAACTTGTTGCATAAGCTGATTATGTTACGTTTTCCCGCCTGATTAGCTGTTGTACTGTACTACTGGGGTAAATTGGTAATCGACTGTGAAGGGTGATTCTCATAATTACATCTTCAATAAAGAATTAGCGCAATGTAATTACCAATTTACCATTTTTGGTAAAAAATTTCGTTTGTTCTTTTGGATTGTTAATGTTTGGTTTGATTACGTGTAAAGAAACCGAGCAAGTAGATAATGAACGAAACGTCTAACATATATAAGGATTCTGATTGTAATGCTCAGAACACAATTTATTAATTAGAGTTTATTCTCCCGAAGACGGCCCGTCTATTCTTCTGTTGATACATGATACTGATAATCTTTGATACAAATAAAGTAAGGATTTTTCTAACGTGTGCCTAGAGCTGGCAACCTTGACCCGACCCGAGAGACCCGACCCGACTCACCCGAAAACCCGACCCGATTGGACCCGAAATTGTGATCACCCGAACCCGACTCGACCCGACCCGATAACGACCCATGACCCGATACAACCCGATAATGTCCAACCCGACAATGACCCGACCCGACCCGTAGTGACCCGTTATCCGACAATGACCCGACCCGTTTGATGACCCGATAATAATTAAGCTTAATAATGATACAAATTAGAACAATTTAGTATGCATATTGATGGTTTTAACTTACTAACTAAATAAAGTCCCCTAATTATGCCAATAAACGAAAAAATATTAACCAAAACTTGAAATGACGCGGATTAATAACCATCAGTAACTAAACCCGATTATGACCCGACCCAAAACCGACCCGACCCGACACAAAATTTACCCGACATGACCCGAACCGAAAGCGACCCGAGTCAAAACCGACCCGACCCGAAAGTTCATTTCAACCCGCCAAGACCCGAACCCGATATGACCCGACCCGCCTCGACCCGCCCGAAACCGACTCGACCCGCCCGATTGCCAGCTCTACGTGTGCCCATAAGGCACATGATAGAAGCTATTGGAGTGTTATTATGTCCATGTGGGCACACGTTAGAAAAACTGATAAAGTAAATCACATTGCTAAAATGTAGGTAGTGAGGCTGTCTAAACTTTTGTAAGAAGAGTGACCTTCCATTAGACATAAATCTGCCTGCTCTTTCAGTGCTGTGATTCTATCCCTCATTTCTCGACCTTCTTCGCCAACCATTAGTTGTCGTATTGCTTTCTCTATCTCGTCTCGTTTCATCCCTTGCTCCAATTGGAGTCCAATCTTCCATTTTTCACTTACATATCTTGCATTCATGGACTGATCACCGAAAAAGGGTAGGCAAAGCATTGGAACCCCTTCACAGATGCTCTCAAGAGTCGAGTTCCATCCACTGTGAGTCCAAAACCCGCCAACAGCAGGATGGGATAGAACCTCTTGTTGAGGTGCCCATTTGACAATATGTCCTCTTCCGCTCACAATATCATCGTAACCCTCTGGCAACGTATAGTTTTCGTTTGAGCCTTGAATTAATCCAGAGCGAACCACCCATAGGAAAGGCTGCATACTGTTGGCTAGTCCCCAGGCTACCTCCTGAAATTCAGCTTCGCTCATTGATGCCACACTCCCAAAGCTGACATAGAGTACCGACTTTGGTGCCTTGGTGTTTAACCAGGCAATGGAAGTTTGGTCTTCTGTCAATATGCTCACTGCACGAGTTGGCAGGTATTTGTGTATTGGACCTATTGGAAAGATGGGAAAGGGAAGTGTTTGACGTAGAGTTGCTATTGCTGTATCTTCAATTTCCTCGAATGTATTGCAGATCATTCCTTGAGATGTCTTGGTCACTCCCAACATAGAGGTTAATAGATCATGTTGTGACTCTGCAGGAAGGTCTTTGACTTTGAGAGGTGGAAGTTCCATGATCGGTTCGTCTAGATTAGTCTCTGCATTTGTGAAAGTTAGTACTTGATCAGGGAATGAATTCCGCGTCACTGACAAAATCTTCACTAGAAATTTATTAGAAGTTTCTCATCTTGTACATGAACCAATTCCGTTGTAAGACAAGAACACATATTTTCAGATACCCGTCTACTAGAGGTGGGTAGCTTTACAACTCATTGTTTAGAATCCCCTCATGTCGAACACAGACACATCAATTTAGATCCAAGTATTGGACTTGGGCATTTCGTGAAAAAAAAAATCATTCATTTGGCCAATTCAGGTTCAAGTATAGAATATACAACAAGAAAATTTGAGCGTATTTCAAGAGTTGGATTAACATAAGTGGAGATTTTAAGATTAGGACTAGGAGATACCTTTGATGGGGAAGTAACCCTGTTCACGCAGGAAATGCAGGGAATCATAAACAACATATGATGACAAACCACCAGTCCTCAGCACGATCATAGGAAGATTAAAACTTTCAGCAACTGTCCCTGCAAACATCCACATAGGATCCGCGATCAGGCAGGCAACACGCTCCTGGTTCGTGGTAGCAGCAGCATCAGGATTCAGTATCTTGGACATGCAATCCCTGAAAGGTTCTGTGCAGACCGTGTTCATGTCAGCTAGGACTTTGAATGAATCAGGAGGCGGGCACTTGGAATACGTCTCTTGCAAACTGTCATTCAACAAGAGGAAGGTAAAGTGTGGGAACTTGATAGGATCTAGAGCATTGTAAGTTGATTGGATGATGGTAATGGAGAACCCTTTGTAGTACAGGAGATTGACTAGATGCATCATTGGCGTAACATGGCCTTGAAATGGTGCCGGAAATATGAGCAGTCTGCGGTTCATCTTGCTCTGCTGTTTCATTCCCTCCATTACAACCTTGTTTAGTTCCTAAGCTTGGCCTGCTTTTGCATATAGAGCAAAAACCTGATGATTAATGATGCTATCCTGATCTTTTCTTGGTAATGGTGGTGGAAGTAGTAAAATGTGATTCTTTATTTGTCTAGTTTTGGCAGTCTTAGATTATTGTCATATTAGACGATTTGTTTTGATACTCTCCCTCAAAGAAAAAGACAGAAATGTGATTTGGAAGATACTGAAACATATGCGTTATATGTGTGTACAGCCCATGTGAACTCACAAACTGACATAATAAAAAATTTACAAGTTACAATTCATTTGTTAATCTTATTTTAGTTGGTATCCCAATCTGCATTACAATATGTTTTTGGCATAGGTGCTTGTCATACGAAATATTTAACATATCATTATCCGTGCTTTTCCAATTGCTTTGAGTGGTTTAGTGCAAGAAAAAGGATTACAATGATAAGAGGTAGCTAGTGAGGCTGCCTAAAGATTTGTATGATGAGCCGGTTTCGTTGAGACAAAGACCTGCCTTTTCTTTCAGAGTTGTGATTCTGCTCCTCATCTCTTGACCTTCTTCTTCTACCATGAGTTTTCTTATCTCCTTGGCTATTTTATCTCTTTTCATTCCCTTCTCTATTTGTAACCCGATCTTCCAGTCGTCGGTTACCTGCCTGGCATTCATATCCTGGTCTGCAAAGCAGGGTAGACAGAGCATTGGCACACCCTCACAAATGCTCTCCAAAGTTGAATTCCATCCGCAGTGCGTCCAAAACCCTCCAACAGCAGGGTGAGAAAGAACATCTAACTGAGGCGCCCATTTGACTATGTGTCCTCTCCCACTCACTGTATTCAAGTAATCTTCTGGTAACAGATCACTGGGTTTCGAGCCTTCGCTCAACCCTGGCCGAACCACCCATAGGAAAGGTTGCTCACTGTTGGCCAGTCCCCAGGACATTTCTCGAAATTCATCTTCACTGATAGCTGCAAGGCTACCAAAACTTACATAGAGAACGGACTTGGGTGCTTGTTTATCTAGCCATGAGATGGAAGTTTGATCTTGTGTCCATATGCTAGGTGCAGAAGCTGGTGAGTATTTGTGTAGTGGACCTATTGCAAAGATGGGCATGGAAAGGACATTTCGAGCTTTAGCTATTGAGTATTCTTCGAGTTCCTCAAACGTGTTGCAGATGAGTCCTTGTGAATTCATGGTCTCTTTTACTATTGTATCCAGCAGTTCATGCTGAATTTCTGGTGGCAGGTCTCTGACTTTGAATGGAGGAAACTCCAGCATTGGCTCTTCCGATCTTGCCTCTGACATAAAAAAAAAAAAACAGTAGTAGAATGTCATAAATTAAGATCAGAAGCCACTGTAATTTCCTGCTCAAGTGAAATTTCCTGATGTTGTGGTCGGAAATTGCAGGGGAAGGCTGGGTACGTCCGACCCCTCTTACCTCGCTTTGGAGGGTCAGCCTAGAGGCAATGGGGTAACGATAAAAATGCGAGATGATTCGTCTGTTATCAACGTGGACTAGTGATTGTGACTGATATCTAGAATATCAGATAAGCTGGGAAAGCGTAACAACTACTCCACTCTTTCTACAACTGATAACATGAATATGAAAACAGGACAAGCTCAGGAAGGTACCTTGCAGGGGGAAATAGCCCTTCTCTCGTAACTGTGGTAATGCTTCATAAACAACAAAGGTGGACATGCTACCAGTCCTGAGCACCATCCTCGGCAAGTGGAAGCTTTCGGCCACAGAACTCGTAAACGACCACATAGGATCAACAATCAGACAAGCAACTTTTGATTCACCATCCTGTTCTATAATTTTGGACAAACAATCTCTTAAGGGCTCCAAACAATTGGTATTAAGGACTGATAGGATCGTCGTATAATCATTAGGCGCAGGCGTGGTGTTTTCCGGCAAGCCATCATCAAGGAAATGGAAAGTGAAATCCGGGAAATTGGTGGGGTTGAGGGAATTGTATCGCGGTTGTATGATGGTGATGGCAAAGCCTTTGGAGTGTAAGAGAGTTGCTAGGTGGATCATCGGCGTTACATGGCCTTGATATGGCGCAGGAAACAGTACTAATCGACGTCGTAGACTGCTCTGAAGCTGCTTCATCCCCTCCATTGGAACTCTGGTATAGGACTCTTAAAGATTGAAGCTTTGTTATATTGTGGTGGGTGAGTATGCATATTTTGGTAGATGGGTTGAGTAACGGTACTAAATACGTATTAGTTACCGTTTCTTTGGATGTTTCTGCAAAAAAATGCGATTCGGAAAGTGTGGGGGCTTGTTGTACAAGCTTTCTGTGTTTAGTTTACGTAATCAAATGAAACTAAACCAACGGCTAAATGAATGGCTCACGTCTTTAGGTACCTTTTTTTTCATCTTGGGTAAGAGTCGTCAAATCTAAGACCTCTAGCATGGGATCTCAACATCAATGTACTCCTCCTCGAGTCGACTTAGCGTAATTAAAGCTTAATTTTTAAGACATATACGGGCAATGGCGTGTTTAGCTAGTTGTTACTTGCTTAGGTGTTTGTCCCGACGACCTTGAAAATACTCCTGAATTATGATTTTGCCCCTAAACTCCAACTTTTCCCGATCTAAAATTGCCCCGGTATTTTGTCAAACTAAAGAACAAAAATTGCAAAATTTCAAAATTATTTCTAAACCCTAAAGTTGAACTCTGAATTTGCAACTGATAAGATGATGAGACTTAAGGTATTTCTTATCTAATTTTTTTATTGCTCCGTATCTGATACGGATACCCTGAAGGCAGAAGTGTCATCATCAGGGAAATTGGCAGTAGGTAGTCTAGTTTTCGCATTTATCGACTTTATTGTGGTGTTACATTGATGATTACGACAAATGATTCACCTGTGTACAACATATAGAGGAAATTTTGGGTAAGACCGTCCTTTAGCGAGTTTTCAACACTTGGTTGAATTTTCAATTTTGACCTCTAATAGCTCACCTTGAAATCTTGAATCCTAATGCTGTCATACTACCATGCACTTTTGACTAATCAGCTCTGACTATGCAGTTGCTGGTAGCTGGCTCTGCGAAAAATGTACCGAGAGGAGAAAATGTGACAGTGATAATACGGGGAGCCGATCTTATACAAATTTAGCACCTGCTGTCATATGGGGTTACTGGTAAGTAGTACACTTCAATTTATTATGCAATGTTTCACTTTTGTTAGATTTTGAATCCATATTTTTACCAGAAATATGACACTGATGTTCATGCTTATATTTATGTTGTTTTATGATTTCCGAAAATTCTGCTATTTGAATGCCATAACTAAATCTGCAACTGTAATGTGTGCCTTGCATTGTGGCTGAAAGTTTGACATTGCAGTCCAAATTTTAGTGACCAATAATTTATTAACGTAGTACTAGAAATGGTCAATAAGCAGAGTAGTAGATCCCTTAGAATGATAATAGATAGATAGTGAGACTTTCTAATGATCTGAATGACGAACCACCTTCTGTAAGACATTGGATTGCGGTTTCCTTCAGAGTTGTGATTCTAGTCCTCATCTCTTCACCTTCTGCTTCTACCATCAGTTTCCTTATCGCCTTCTTTATTTCGTCTCTTTTCATCTCTTTCTCCAACTGCAGTCCAATTTTCCAATTATCACTTATATGCCTCGCATTCATAGCCTGATCAGCAAAGTAAGGTATGCAAAGCATTGGCACCTCTTCAGAAATGCTCTCAACAGTCGAGTTCCAACCACAGTGCGTCCAAAACCCTCCAACAGCAGGATGGGACAAAACCTCTAGCTGAGGTGCCCATTTGACAATGTGCCCTCTTCCATTAAGCATTTCAAGGTAACCCTCCGGAAGCAGATCACTGGCTTCTGAACTGCAACATAGTCCCTGACGAATCACCCATAAAAAAGGCTGCTTGCTATCAGCCAGAGCCCAGGCTATCTCTAGAAACTCAGCTTCCTCGATTGTTGCAGCACTGCCAAAACTTACGTAGAGTACAGTATTAGGTGCCTGTGTATTCAGCCATGAAATGGAGGTTTGATCTTGAGTCCATAGGCTTGCCGCAGAAGTTGGTGAGTGTTTGTGCATTGGCCCTATAGGAAAGATGGGGATGGAACACACTTCGCCTACTTTTGCTATGGAAAAACCCTCGAGCTCTTCAATGCTATTGCAGATGATGCCATGAGATGTCCTGATCTGTTTCACTATAGCAGCCAATATGTCATGGCTTGCTTCTTTGGGGAGGTCTCTGACTCTGAAAGGTGGAATCTCTTCTACTGGTTTGTCTGATTCACCTTCTGAAGCATTGAATCAAAGTAGCTGATGTGATAAACTCTTCCAAACAGATAACTTTTGCTACTCTAAACATAAGTGCTTGTTTTGATGAACATGGGAAATCGAATTTCCTAGGTAATAACTTTATCATCCCAAAACTTCTAATCACTACTCTTGTTACTACTTACTAGGTAACTTTTAAACTGTTAAGTCTTCTTGTATAATGTCCGAACTGAGAAACAGAAAAATGGTTATTGCCATACAGGGGTATTGACAGTAGTTTGACTCTTATCCTGAGAAATGAACCTTGCCTAATCATACATGTGAGTTAGAAATTACCTGAGAGAAGAAAATAGCCCTTTTCTCGTAATACTGGTAGGCTTTCATTAACAACAAGAGCAGACATGCTACTTGTCCTAAGCACAATCCTGGGCAGATTGAAACTGTCAGCTATAAAACCTGAGAAGAACCACATAACATCCGAAATCAGGCAAGCAACAGGCTCCTGATCTGTGACAGCTGCACTTAGAATTTGGCTCAAGCATGCCCGGAATGGCTCTTGACAGTTTGCTTGGACAGTAGACATGACTGATGCAAGATTATTGGAGGAAAGTAAGCTATTTTTATCCACGCCATCTTCCAGGAAGTAGAAGGTAAAGTGTGGGAAATGGGCTGGATCGACAGAATCATACCGCGCCTGGATGATGATTATTGAGAAGCCTTTTAAATGTAGTATGTTTGCTAAATGGAGCATAGGTGTTACATGACCTTGAAGTGGTACAGGGAATAGTATCAGTTTACGCGCAACCTTACCATGTGGCTGCTTCTCTGGTACCCTTTCCATTGATCTTAGCTGCTTTTTCCTGATCCTGTGCGTATTATAAGGGTGCAATTGTTCAGACTTCAGAGATGAGTATAATGCAATGTAAACTAGGTCACTAGCACATACGGAGTATTAATTTTGTGAAGTTGCTTTTCTTCTTCCACCCCGGGTATATTCTTTTCCATCCAGACGAAATATAAGCAACCGTAAATAGAATGGACTCATCTCAAAAAACTATTGTAAATAAGAATCACCAAAGTCTTTTATCCTTTTTGACAAGAACCACCAAAGTGAGATTACAACAAAGTGTTTGTTCCCCAATACGGAAAGTGGGGGGAGTGTGGGTCGGCCTACCATGTAACCACTCTTGACTTGTGAATTAAAACTTTTTATTCACGGTAAGTCATAAATTTATGCGGATTTTGATCGAATCCATACCACTTAGGCGTGTGTAACCCATTACTCATATACTCCGTATCATATATGCACTGCTAAAGATTCTTAAGGGAAAAAAAAGTCAGATTATAGTTGGCGAAAATTATTTTTACCAGGAACGGTCGCAGATCATATTTGACGATATAATTTCACATGTACGTCCCCATGTCTCACCTGATTAAGATGTTTACCAGTTAAACAATTTTTTAAACCTGGTTCTGAAATTGTGCTGTTGATGACACATTTGGTGTCTTTTTTTTATCAGTGTTCATGGTTCAGTAACCTTCTGAAATATCGACTGAAGATTGCTTGTCACAGACTGATCTGAGCTTTGAACAGATCAATAATTTGGAGATAGTTGTAAACCAATGTTCAGACTTCAGACTTTTTTTTTTTCTCAGGGCGACTTCAGACCAATCTTTGCTGATTCATTTAAGAATATCTTGTTTGTTTATCTAAGTATATGGGTACTGCTTTGACAGTTTCTAAATGATGGTCTAAAGTAGGACATTCTTGTATCAACTGATGACCTTTTTCTTTCGCGAAATTTTGCATTGATGAAGTGTTAATTAACATAGCATATATATACTGATGATAAATCAAATTTTACATCTGCTGTATGCTTTTGGCAGGGAGAACTAGGAACCGTTTATTCAGTGATTATGTCATCTAATCGATAAATTCATCTAATCGAAATAACTGTTGTTTGTCTCTAAATCATTGATCAACCTAGGGCGAGCTGCCCACAAGACCGTCCTTTTAGCAAGTTTTCAACAATTTTGTGAAATCTCAATTTTAACCTTTAATAGCTCACCTTGAAATCTTGAATCCTAATGCTGTCATTCCATGCATTTCTGACTAATCAGCTCCAACTATGCAGTTGCTGGTAGCTGGCTCTGCGAAAGGAGAAAATCTGATGTGACAGTGATACTACGGGGAGCCGACCTCTTTATTTGAACTGATGGAATTACTGGTTAGTAATACACTTCCCATTTATTATGCAATGTCTTCTCTTTTCCTAAATTCTGAATCCGTATTTTCACCAGAATTATGATGTTCATGTTTTTATGTATGTTCGTATTGTGATTTCGAAAAATTCTGCTATTCCTATGCCACTACTCACTGGTTATTCATTATGCTTTGAATGTTAGATTTTTAGTGATGGCAGATACGGAGTATGTAGTGATACTAGATCTGCAACTGTGTGCCTTGCATAGTTGCATTGTGGGTTAATATGTCTCATTCTTCTGTGAGAACCTTTGATCATTTCGCGGATAGAATGGAAGGTTTTAGGTGTAGACAGTAGATATACACTCTTAGGAGTTAGGTTGCATAACTACCCTATGGCTTGTGGTCAGTAGGAAAAGCAGTGCAGGACTTGAACATCCAAAACTTAGAGGCCAATAAATTTTTTATAGTACAACAAATTGTGAATAAGTAGAATCGTAGATCCCTTAGAAAGTTAGAATGATAATAGATAGCTAGTGAGGCTTTCTAATGATCTGAATGACGAACCACCTTCAGTAAGACATTGGATTGCGGTTTCCTTCAGAGTTGTGATTCTACTCCTCATCTCTTCACCTTCTGCTTCTACCATCAGTTTCCTTATCGCCTTCTTTATTTCGTCTCTTTTCATCCCTTTCTCCAATTGCAGTCCAATTTTCCAATTATCACATATATGTCTTGCATTCATAGCCTGATCAGCAAAGTAAGGTAGGCACAGCATTGGCACCCCTTCGGAAATGCTCTCAACAGTCGAGTTCCAACCACAGTGCGTCCAAAACCCTCCAACAGCAGGATGGGACAAAACCTCTAGCTGAGGTGCCCATTTGACAATGTGCCCTCTTCCATTAAGCATTTCAAGGTAACCCTCCGGAAGCAGATCACTGGCTTCTGAACTGCAACATAGTCCCTGACGAATCACCCATAGGAAAGGCTGCTTGCTATCAGCCAGAGCCCAGGCTATCTCTAGAAACTCAGCTTCCTCGATTGTTGCAGCACTGCCAAAACTTACGTAGAGTACAGTATTAGGTGCCTGTGTATTCAGCCATGAAATGGAGGTTTGATCTTGAGTCCATAGGGCTGCCGCAGAAGTTGGTGAGTGTTTGTGCATAGGCCCTATAGGAAAGATGGGGATGGAACACACTTCGCCTACTTTTGCTATGGAAAAACCCTCGAGTTCTTCAATGCTATTGCAGATGATGCCTTGAGATGTCTTGATCTGTTTCACTATAGCAGCCAATATGTCATGGCTTGCTTCTTTGGGGAGGTCTCTGACTCTGAAAGGTGGAATCTCTTCTACTGGTTTGTCTGATTCACCTTCTGAAGCATTGAATCAAAGTAGCTGATGTGATAAACTCTTCCAAATAGGCAACTGTTGCTACTGTAAATATAAGTGCTTGTTTGGATGAACATGGGAAATCGAATTTTCTAGGTAATAACTTCCCCATCCTAATACTTCTAATCACTACTCTTGTTACTACTTACTAGGTAACTTTTAAACTGTAAAATTTGTTATTGTCATAAAGGGGCATTGACAGTATTTCGACTCTTTTACTGAGAAATGAACTTTAACCGAGCAGACATGTGAGTTAGAAATTACCTGAGAGGAGAAAATAGCCCTTTTCTCGTAATGCTGGTAGGCTTTCATTAACAAAAAGAGCAGACATGCTACTTGTCCTAAGCACAATCCTGGGCAGATTGAAGCTGTCAGCTATGAAACCTGAAAAGAACCATCTAGCATCCGATATCAGGCAAGCAACAGGCTCCTGATCTGCGGCAGCTGCATTTAAAATTTGGCTCAAGCATTCCCGGAATGGCTCTTGACAGTTTGCTTGGACAGTAGACATGACTGATGCAATAGTGTTGGAGGAAAGTAAGCTATGTCTAGGCATGCCATCTTCCAGGAAGTGGAAGGTAAAGTTTGGGAAACGGGCTGGATCGATAGAATTATACCGCGCCTGGATGATGATTACTGAGAAGCCTTTTGAGTGTAGTATGCTTGCTAGATGGAGCATGGGTGTTATATGACCTTGAAGTGGTACAGGGAAAAGTATTAGTTTACGCCCAACCTTACCCTGTGGCTGCTTCTCTAGTACCCTTTCCATTGATCTTAGCTGCTTTTTCCTGAGCCTGTGTGTATTATAAGGGCGCAATTGTTCAGATTACCACATTAATTTGTGAGTATTGGGGTCGCTTTTCTTCTTCCGCCCCGGGAACTCCTTTCCATCTAGACGAAATGTAAGCAACCGCAAATAGAACAGACTCATCCCAAAAACTATTGTAAACAAGAATTACCAAAGTTTTTATTCTTTATTTTTTACTCCCTTTTGGACAAGAACCACCAAAGTCAGACTACAACAAAGTGTCATTGTTCCCTAATATGGAAAGCGGGGCGGCCTACCATGTGTAATCACTCTTGACTTGTGACATAAAACACTTTATTTACGGCAAGTGATAAATTCACGCGGATTTTGAACTAGTCCATGTTACCTGAGTCAGGCCTGTGTAACCCTTATTCATATATGCACTGCCAGAGAGGATCAAGGTTGACCTAGTGGTTAGAAGCACAACCTGCATGGGGGTTGTCCCGGGTTCGAATCCTCAACCTGCCCCGCAGTATTATCTGCTCCTTTGTACCAAAAGAAATATATACTCTGCCAGAGTAACGAAAGAAAAAAAAAAGTCGGATTTTAGTTTGAAGAAAAATTTATCAACAGGAAAATGGGTGTGTTAAAAAGAAGTGTTAAATTTCGTTTGTATACAAGTTTCAACTATACGATCTGTGGCCGGTTGGAAATGAAATCATGACAAACGACGAATATGACGGCCTAAGTGGCCAAGTGGGGCTGTTTTCATTAAGTGATAGGACTAGACATCAGTACACCACTAGTTTGTACTTGCATATCTGGCTCTGATGCTTGTGGTCTCATAGGCTTTTGTCAATTCTAGGATAAGGGAGGTCGATGCACGCAATTTTCATTATATTTGTAGCCTGATAGGCTCTTCTCAATTTTGATAGAGTGGCCGTTGTCACATGATCCATGATGAAAGTTGTGAGACGAATTGCTCTGATTGAATGTTTAGTCTGTTGCTTAATAATACAAGAAGCAAAGACATTTTTGTGAGCGATTTTGCTTTATTCCATCATATTTCAAAACTAAAAAGTTAGTTGAGTCTTTAGTTCCTTCTCAAGTCTCATCATTTCTGGTAGAGTCCTTGTTTCTTTGTTATAATTTGCTAAACTTGGTACAGATACTTTCACATGTAGGTACCCATGCGGCCATGCCTCGCCAGATCAAAGATGTTTACCAGTTGAACAAATTTTCTGATACATTTAAGAATATTTTTGGTTTTGTTTGGTGAAAAATACATCTAAGAATATGGGTACTGCTTTGACAGTTTCTGCATGATGCTCTAAAGTCTAAACTAGGACATTCTTGTATGAACTGTTCTCTTTAATTCTTTCGCGAAATTTTGCATTGATGAAGTCTTAATTAACATAGCATATACTGATAATAAATCAAGGTTTGCATCTGCTGTATGCTTTTGGCAGGGAGAACTAAGAACCCCTTATTCAGTGATTATGTCATTCTATGACATTGTTTTAAGGTTTATTTTTAAACTGTCATCTTCTCAGCTCCACAAAATGATAAAATGTGAGTAGTTAGTCGATCCAACGATTCATGTGAAGACCCTCCATCTTTGCTGCATTGCTCTGCCTCCATTTTCAGAGCTACTGCTCTTTTCCTCATCTCTTCACCTTCCTTTTCGACCATCAGTCGCCTGATTGTCTGTTCTATCTCTTGTCTGTCTAGTCCATTCTCGAGCTGCAATGCAATCCTTAGAACATCACTTAAGTGTCTAGCATTCATCTTTTGATCACCGAAAAATGGAAGGCAAATCATAGGCACTCCTTCACAAATACTCTCAATGGTTGAGTTCCATCCACAGTGAGTCCAAAACCCTCCTACAGCAGGATGGGCCAAGACCTCTCTCTGAGGTGTCCATGCTACAATATGGCTCCTCCCATTCACAGTCTTTAGAAAATCGTCTGAAAATAAATCCTCGTTTGTCTCTAAACCATTGATCAACCTTGGCCGAGCTGCCCACAGGAAAGGCTGCTTGCTATTTGCAAGTCCCCAAGCCACCTCTAGAAACTGTTCCTTGCTTATTGCTGCAAGGGTTCCGAAGCTGACATAAAGTACAGAATTTGGTGCTTGTGTATTTAGCCAAGTGATGGAGCTTTGGTCTTCAGGAATGATAGGACTGTACTTGTGTAGAGGGCCTATAGGGAAGATTGGAGTAGACCTAAGGGTTTTTCGAGCTCTGTCTAGTATAGATCCTTCGAGTTCTTTGAACGAGTTGCAGATGATTCCCTGACGATAGCTCCTGCTTTCTTTCGCCATAATAGCTATTGCATCATGATACTCTTCTGAAGGAAGGTCTTTCACTTTCAGGGGCGGAATCTCCAATACCGGTGCTGCTTGGTCAGATTCTGGAAGAGATCCACAAAAGAGTGATCATAGCAAAGTTTACAGAGGTGAGAAATGGTTATAGAATCATCAGTACTATTTTCTTAATGGACATTTCTGACAGCTTAAGATTGTTCATTTGAACCTAGGCTCAGGAGAAAATTAAAGAGAGTTGTAAGAATCGGGAAATACCTTGAAAGTAGCCTTTATCGCGAAGAAGGAACAACGAGTCATAAAGAAGAAGAGCCAACAAGCCACCAGTTCTTAGTGCAAGCCTTGGCAGGTTGAATTCATCAGCTATTTCCCCTACAAACTGCCACAAAGGGTCTGCAATCAGGCAAGCGACTGACTCCTTATTTGTGGAAGCATCCTCCAAGATCTCTGACAAACAATTTCTGAAAACTACAGAACAACTCCTGTTAAGTAAGGCTATGGTCTGCAAAGAACCTGTAGACCAGGGAGCTGCATCTTTTGACATGGGATCTTCAATGTAGCGGAAGGTGAAGTTCGGGAATTCAGTAGGATTCAGAGAGTTGAAACATGTTTGGATTATGGTGATGGAAAAGCCCTTAGAGTGAAGGGCATTTCCTAGGTTGAGCATCGGGGTTAAGTGGCCTATATATGGCTGAGGAAATAGTATCACTCTGTAAGACAGCTTGCTCTCTCGCTTGATTTCCATTGGTGTTATTGTTCCAGAGAATTTTCTTTAGGATTCTACTCAGTCTTCTAATGTGAATTTATACTGTCTCTAACTGTGACTGTGAGTATTTCCTGGAGTACTTTTTTGTTAGTTATACATCTATGCCAGTTTTGGTAATTTTGACACATTTACATCAAGCAAAGTGTGAAGTTTTACTAATAGTATCATCATATCATCACAACAACCTTGCTGTTGGTGATCAGTCATGAGTTTCGATATTTTATTGGTCGATTTTCTGTCTACTGCAGTTACATCTTGATGTTTTACTTGTCATCTTATTTGTAACAGAAATTCCAATTATGAAAAATCTGAACGTGCTGGTGAAAAACTCAGAAAAGTGGTGCAACAACTTTCTACAATGAGATACAAAATAGATTACCGCAGTACATTAACTTGACAGTTCATAAACAGGTATACTAGTTCTGTTTTCTTACAGTCTGTGTTTTCCAGTAAAAATTTTCTAATAGTAGAATCAAGGTAATATTGAAGGCAGAACATTAACATCTTAGCTTGTTCTTCCGCCTGCAGGCATGAACCAGATGTTCTTCAGCTCAGCTTTCATATTTCGAAGTTCAGTAAATACTTATCGTATTCTGCCTGCAGAAACTGAGGTATTAACCCTCTCAGAACTCTCAGTCAAAACTTTTGGCACTTTCATTTGATTTCATCACATGAAAATAAATAAGGTGAAACAAAAGACTAAAATGATCAGAAATAGGCACGAGGCGAGCTAGATTACTGAAATCACAATCTTGCTCGGATTAATTAACCGCAAAATAGAGAATTACTAAATTACAAACAGAATCCCAGAATTCCACAAAAAAATAAAAAAAAAAAATAAAAAAACTTTGATGGTGTATAACAGTATAACAACATTTCTTCAATAAGATAAGACAGTATATCAACATAACACTCCTTCGTAAACAGATGTTAGTTCTGTTTTCTTAGTCTGTAAAGTATTTCTCAGTAATAATCTTCTAAATTTAGCCAGAACACTAACTTCTGTTCTTGCTTGCAGGCACGAAACAAATTCTGTTTTTTCGCCGTACTGTTGTGTTGAATTCACGTACAAAGTACTGATGGTACGGTACGTATGGATCCTCTTAGAACTCCCTGTCAATTTTTTGCAATTTCATCAAATTTCAATAACATGCAAATAAATTATGACGAAACTAAAGAGTATAATGATGATCAGAAATAGGCACATGAACACCCGGATTTCTAAAAATGCAATCTTGCTCAGGCTAATTAACAGCAAAATAGAGGATTAAGATTAGATATCTGCTTCTGCTTGAACAATCATGTAGACAGTGTCGGAGAAATCATAACAACCTTGCTGTTAGGTGATCAATTGTGAGTTTTCGATATTTTCCTGGACGTCGAACTTCTGTCTTCTGCAATTACATCTTGATGTTTTACTTGTCATCTTATATTCTTATTTGTACCAGAATTTCCAATTGCAAAGAATCAGAACGTGCTGGCTGGCGAAAAACTGAATAAATTGGTGCAACAACTTTTTACATTGAGATATAAATAGATTACCGTAGTGTTGCATTAACACGACAGTTCATAAACAGGTATATTAGTTCTGTTTTGTCACAGTCTATGTTTTTCTGTAATAATGGTCTAACAGCAGCATCAAGGTGATTGAAAGCAGAACATTAACATCTTGTTCTTGCGCCTGCAGGCATGAACCACATCCTGTTGTTTCGCGCTCTGTTCAGTTCAGTTCAGTTCAGCTTTCATATATTCAAGTTCAGAAAATACTGTTAGTATTCTGCAGGAAGAAACTGAGGTATTTACCCTCTAGGAACTCTCGGTCAAAATTTATAGTACTTCAATTTCATCTGATTTCATTACATAAAAATAAATAACAGCGAAACAAAAGATTAAAATGATGAGAATAGGATTTCGGAAAACACAATCTTGAAGACTAATTAAAAGCAAAATAGAGAATTTAGATTACAAACAAGAGCCTCAGAATTCATCCTCTGTCCATAAAGTACACGAATTTAGGAGTGCAATACTCTATATGAAAGAGAACTGTAGTATTCGATTTCGATCTGTTAATTATAAGAAAAGCCTCGTCTTTCAAAACTATGCGTGATTCTTAAGATTTCGAGGATGTAAGTTCCATGATCCATTTCGGAGGCGGCCAAAACGCATCCGACATATCATAAAGTGATGAAATAACGCTGAAGTTAGCACCCTCTCCATACTTAGACACGGCCATTTCATATTTCTTCTCCCCATCAGCTTTCACCGGGTATATACTGCAATTCCGATATGACCGGAGACGTCCGGTAGCCCGAGCAAAGAAGCATGTATCTACACTCAAGAATAGAGTAAGGTCTCCTAAATTCTCCATATATTTCCAAGTTCGATTCTTCTTGTCTAGCTTATAAACCTTTACCAACATATACACAGTCTTACCCTGCCTTACAACCACGTAAAGTTCACCTTTGTAGTGCAGCAACCGTTTATTAAAGTCTTGTGGTTCGACAAAATTAGCTGCAGTTGTAACGTTTTTGACACGCATAGTACCAAAATCGAGTTTATAGAGTCGATAACTACGATCAACAGCCCAAACGACACGATTCCATAGTATTATATCCTCTATATTACAGCTGATTTGCCATAGTTGTACCGGTTTAGTTCTTGAGCTACGATCATCACGTACGATCTCGTACGTCAAATCTGACTTTAGCAACCTAATAATCTTACAATCTCTAATTCCTGGAGATTTTCGTCGAGGATTAGGCCATAAGAGTTGCTTATCCTTATAACCTAAGCAAAAAAAATTATTCATCTGTTTCTTCACTTCAACCTGTTTAATACGATCAACGTACCTGAAATCGAACCCTTTAGTAAGCTCTTTGGCCTTGACATTGGAAAACGTTTTAGGGAAGTTTTCTGGGATGGCTTCATAGGGAAGCATTGTAAGGGGATGAACGAGGCGTAGTTTGCCAGGAGTGATCTGCTCAACACCAACCAACCAGCTAGAACCACGACAGCGTGGCCGGAGAAGGTAAACGGCTGTCGGAACGGGTACTTTCTTGTTGATGAAGTTTGGGTCATTTTGATGGGTAGCTCTGTTTAAAATTATGGCTTGGGAGGGTGGAGACAAACCGAGGTTTGGAGGGTTTACTGAGTTTTTCCAACTCTTGCATACGGCGCGAAAGTGCTGCACGTCTATAGGATTATTCAGGTCGTTGTTTAGACGGTCCACAATCAATACAAGGAGTTCCGGTGGGAGGTCCGACCATCTGCGAGTAGTTCGTCGCCGGCGAACTCTGAGTTGTTGTTCTGCTTGGAGATCCGTCCATTGGCGAGCAGTTCGCCGGCGAACCCTATGTTGTTCCGCTGGGAGGTCTGACCATCGGAGAGTAGTATTTAGCCGGCGTTTCATATTTTAAGGAGTATACGTTGATATCAATCTAAGACTAATCACAACTTGGGATATATAATCACAACTTGCGATTATCCCAAAATCATTCTAACTTTACCTTATTTTCCTACTATATTGAGTTTACTTAATATACAAATTCTCGTAATTAATTCCTTGTAATGTAATTTGAAACAAGGGTAATACAAACCAACAAGAAAAGAAAAACGAGTTCCAGCACACAACAACTGTATGCTAACTACAACAACACAAGCAAATAAAATTAAACAAGCTACTTATCAATGTACTGGCTAACTAACATCAAATCAAATAGCTACTTATCAATGTACTGGCTAACTAACATCAAATCAAATAGAGATTTAGAGATTACAATTATTATGTACTCGAACAAACCGTACGCAGTAGTAAATAGTAATGCAGTCCAAAAATTAATCTGATTCATTGAGTAAACGCGAACATAAGAGTACATATCTTACTTCCCAACCATATAATTAAGAGAAAATAACACTCACCTAGAGAACTATAAGATAACCTGTATACTTCTATGCTAAGACAATAACTTCTTAGGGTAATTTTGACGATGTAAGTTCCATGATCCAATTCGGAGGCGGCCAAAAGAGATCGGGCATGCCAGAGGGTGGTGAAATACTGGTGAAGTTAGCACCCACTCCATACCTACAGATGCCTATCTCAAATTCGTCATTGTTAGGGGTAGAATTCACTACCGGGAAAATACTACAGTTTCGACACGAGTTTCGACACGAGTTTGGAAGACTCATCGCAGGAACAAAGAAACAGGTATCTACACTCAAGAATAGAACCTTGTCGTCTAAATTCTCCACATACTCCCAAGTTCGATACTCTTTGTCTAGCTTATAAACCTTTAGAAATGCTCTCTCACGACTCATTTTCTTACCCTGCCTTATAACCATGTAGAGTTCGCCTTCGTATTGCAACAACCGCTTGTTGCCAAACTTTGCATCAGTCTCGACAAAATTAGCTGTAGCTGTAACTGTATTGACACTCATACTACCATAATCAAGTTCGTAGAGTCTACCTTTACGATCAACAGCCCAAACCACACGATTCCATAGTATAATATCGTCTATTTTCACACGCAATCCGTTTACTTTTCGATCTGGGTACCCTGTACGACTAATATCGGCTGCAGTTCCATAGTCGAAATATTGCCCTGGAAACAACTTCAGAATCTTACAATCTTCAACCCCTGGAGATGTTAGCCGAGGATTAGGCCATACCAGCAGCTTAAAAGATACGCTAAAAAGGTCATCACTGCTTATTCCCGCATTAACCCGTTTTAAACAACCGGTGTACCTTGAATCAAACCCTTTGGTAATCTCTTGCGCATCGACGTTGGAGAAGGTCCGAGGGAAGTTTTCCGGGATAGCTTCATAAGGAAGCAACGTGAGAGGATGAACGAGACGGAGCTTGCCACGAGTGACCTGATCAACACCCACCAACCACGGACGGCAATTATTATTCTTGTCTCGTGGTCGTGGGTGGAGAAGATAAACAGCTGTCGGAACGGAGACTTGACTAATTTTCTCTTTATTACTATTAGAGATGTATAAATGTATGGCGTCGGAGATCGGAGACAAGCAGAGGTATGGAGGTTTTACTGATGTTTTCCAATTCTTGCATACGCCGCGAAATTGCTGCACGTCTGATGGATCATTTTGCAGCAGGCGGTCTGCTATTGTTGAGAGTAGCTCCGGTGGGAGCTCCGACCACCGGCAATCATTCCTCCGACGAACGCTGCGAACCATGTTCTAGGAATAAGTTGTGAAAATGTAGCCGTGCGGCTGTCAATTTATTTGAGTAGGGTAAAGAGGAATAGAGGATGTTTATCAATTACTTAGAATATACGGAGTATAATCCCAACTTGCGATTATCCAATATAATTCTAAACTTTACCTTATTTTTCTGATGGTAGTGGTCTTGAAGTATACAAATATATATTCCTAATATAAATTGAATTTAGTTGATATACAATTTCTAAATGAGATTTAGGCCCTGTGCGATTGGACTGCATTTTTCTGATCAGATTTGATTTGATTTGAATTGAACTGATCAGATTTGATTTGATCTGAACTAAATTAATTGATAAATTAACTGCAATTAGACGAATTAATAACTAGAAATAGACTAGATTCATTCATTGTTGTTTGGATAATTCTGATATGATTTGATTTGATTTGAATAAAACTGATCTGATTTGATTTGATTTGAATAAATCTGATCTGATTTGAAAACACCGTTGAATAAGTTGAATCTCACAGGGCCTTAGACGACCCTTAGCTTACAAAAAGCGTGTAATATACTATATGTAATAAGTGATAACTGATGATGATCTCGTCTTTGTACCCAAAAAAAAAAGGGTGCTGATTTTGCCAAGCCAATTACTACACCTTCCAAGGCAAATTATTAAAACTTACAAAAACACCCCTAAAATTTTTGTCATGTACCCATCGTTAAAAACGCAAAGCTCTTACCCTTTCCCAATTACTTAATCTTGAGCATTAAAAAATGAATGTTTCATATCTCACTACTTTTATTGTATCAAACCATATATTATTGCAATAAAAATTAATATTCTCCCTTTCTAAATCTAGCAAATCTGACGAACAACCTACAATGGTAGGCGAAAGTTGCAAACACTGCATTTCATCAAAACTCTTATACGCGTATTAACAAATCTAACAAATTGACCATGGCTACACTTCACTGCACCTCGTCTTGTATGATCATTGATGATCAATCAAGGTCAATGATACTATATTATACCACTATTTAAATCCCAAACCTCTAATGATATAAAAGAACTAATCGGCCAATAATCGGGATCGATATCTGGAAGACACTCTAATCAGATAAGAGATTGTGTTACCGACTGCCAAGACTCTCTAAGAGGTTCGTAAATGAATACTTCCTCTAAAATATTGCAGAATGATCCATTTTTAGCTTGATCCATCATTTGAGAATTCTGAGCATAAAGTTCGAAAGACGTAGGTCGTTTCATGAAAACAATAATTAATGCAAGAAGGTATTAGGAAAGAATACTAATAAAGATTATGAGTAATGACTTGGGGGTGTTTTCGTAAGTTTTAATAATTTGTCTTGGAAGGTGTAATAACTGCCTTGGCAAAATCAGCACCCAAAAAAAAAAAGGCTAACTAACATCAAAATAGAGAATTAAAGATTACAAATATTATCTACTCGAACAAGTAGTAGTAGTACGAGTGCAATTGATTCATGAAGTAAACACGAATTTGAGTGCAGATCTTCAAAATTGAGAATTAAAGATTACAAATATTATCTACTTCAACAAGAAGTAGTAGTGCATGTCCAAAAATTCATCTGAAAGTAAACACGAATTTAAGTGCAGATCTTCTATCGATCTTGACAATATAAGAGAAAACTCACGTAGAGATCACTATAAGAGAACTCGCATATGCTTGATCAATTGTATGCTAAGACAAGCCTCGCCTATCAAACTTATAACCCCCGCGCTTTAGCAAGCCGTACTACACAATAATTTGTGAAGGTTTCGACGATGTAAGTTCCATAATCCACTTCGGAGGCGGCCAAAAGAAATAGGACATGTCAGATTGTGATGAAATGATGGTGAAGTTAGCACCCTGTCCATACCTACACATGCCTATCTCAAATTTGTCATTGTTAAGGGTGTTCACTACCGGGAAAACACTACAGTTCCGATACGAATTTAGAAGACCGATAGCTGGAGCAAAGAAACAGGTATCTACAGTTAAGAATAGAACCTTGTCGTCTAAATTCTCCACATACTCCCAAGTTCGATACTCTTTGTCTAGCTTATAAACCTTTAGAAATGCTTTCCCACGACGCATATTCTTACCCTGCCTTGTAACCATGTAGAGTTCGCCTTCGTATTGCAACAACCGCTTGTTGCCAAACTTCTCATCAGTCTCGACAAAATTAGCTGTAGCTGTAATAGTATTGACACTCATACTACCATAATCAAGTTCGTAAAGTCTACCTTTACGATCAACACCCCAAACCACACGATTCCATAGTATTATATCGTCTATTTTCAAACGCAATCCGTTTACTTTTCGATTTGGGTACCCGGTACGATCAATATCGGCTGCGGTTCCATACTTGATCTCTTGCCATATCAACTTGAGAATCTTACAATCTTTAACCCCTGGAAATCTCAGTCGAGGATTAGGCCATACGAGCACCTTGAAATATACGCTAAAAAGGTCGTCACGGCTTATTCCCAAATTAATATATTTCATAAAATCAATGTGCCTTAAATCGAACCCTTTTGTAATCTCTTGCGCATCGACGTTGATGAAGGTCCGAGGGAAGTTCTCCGGGATAGCTTCATAAGGAAGCAACGTGAGTGGATGAACGAGACGGAGCTTCCCACGGGTGACCTGATCAACACCCACCAACCAGGGGCGGCAATTATTGTCGTCTCGAGGTCGAGGTCGTGGGTGGAGAAGATAAACAGCTGTCGGAACGGGGACTTGATCGCTTACGTACCTTTTCTCTTTATTACTATTAGTAATGTATAAATGTATGGCGTTTGAGATCGGGGACAAGCAGATGTATGGAGGTTTTACTGAGGTTTTCCAATTCTTGCATACGCCGCGAAATTGTTGCACGTCTGATGGATTATTTTGCAGCAGGCGGTCTGCTATTGATGAGAGTAGCTCCGGTGGGAGCTCCGACCACCGGCAATCATTCCTCCGGCGAACGCTGCGATTCATATTTTAGGATTAAGTTGTGAAAATGTAGCGATTGAATTATTTTAGGATTAAGTTGCTGCTGTATATATATATTTGAGTAAATAGAGTTCTTTTATGGTAAACAATAGGTCTAAAGAAAAAATTGAATACCAAAAATGAAAACTACCTTACAAGATATATACGTTTCCAACTAATAGATGAATTCGTTCATACTATACATTTTCCTAGGGCACACGTTGGATAAACCGGAATAACATGTTGAACTATAAAACCATTGCGTACCCTAACCATAATAGTTTAAGTGTTGTGTTTGTGGGCCAGTGAATTACCCACGCTTCAGGCCCAAGTAGACCTTTATGCGTGAAGGGGTGTGTTGAATTATAAAACTATTGTGTGTGCCCTAACTATCCGTCGAGACTTTTGGATCACTTGGTTATCTAACATTACATTTATTATTGTGTAATTTGGATGTTCATATTTCATACCCCGACCTATATTAATTACTTACCGATTTTCTTTTACTAAATAAATGAAAATTAAATGGAGGGAGTATTACTTGTCATCTTAATTGTACCAGAAAATCTGAGGATGATGTAATTTTGGGTGAAAATGTATTTTAGCCGCCCGTCAATTTATTTGGGTAGGGTAAAATATGTGGTCTCTATATATTGACGGTAAAGAAAATGATAACTCGTTAAAAGAAAATTAAATTATGTGTAGCCGTCGGCCCAAATCTAGCAATGATCGACATGAATCGGAGTTGGCCCTAATTCGAAACATGCATTCTAGCTAATTCGACGAAATTTGAACCCTACATGATTCGATTAGCCTACCCGATTATTGTCTAATCAAATGGCATCATAATTTGTATTTGAATTCCGAACTCGTGGGAGATTGAGCTTAACCAACCGGATTAATTTTTGTAGTCACTCCATTATCCAAGGTATCGTATTATTGGGTTGGGCTTTTGCCCTCAAGTTCTTGCAATTGAGCCCCATATCGAATCGATTTTGCTCTAATTATTTTTGAGCTTCATCGTTATCAAAGTGTTATCAAATGCTAACATCAAGGGATTTATCGACTTATCGAGTATCCATTCGTAATTATTGGTTCACTTCTCCAGTTCTCCACATTTTCTAGCCCTATAAAGTATTGTGATTCTGTTATAGAACCACTTCTATAATTTCTCTCTTGATGACATAGTGGACCGATGACTGATCCATATCCAAATTGAACATTGAAACCCAACTTTTGATCAGCCTATTAAGAGTAAGTGGGCCTGATCCAGTTTATAACCCGAACATATCGGGTGGGTACCCGAATCTCTAAAGTAACCGCATGATTCGAGATTTTTCTAGTCACACCTGGTCTTTTCTCGTACTCCCACCGCTTCCCCGCACATTCTCAATTCTTCTGCCATCTTCTTCAACACACTTCCAACACTTACCACGTGTCACATCCTCATCACCTCTCACGAAAACTCCTGAGACATCTGTCATCTTCATCAGAAGAGTATAAATACAACTCTCCACTTCCCTCACCTCCCACAATTCATATCCATCAGAAAAAACATCAAAATCTTCAAACACAAGCTACAAACAACAAAACATCTTCCCGAGTAAATAGTCACAAAAATCAAACATGTCGTTGATTCCAAGCAACTTCTTCGGCCGACGTGGCGGGGGCATATTCGACCCGTTCTCCCTAGACATGTGGGACCCATTCGCCGACCTCGGCTCAACCCTCTCCTTCCCGCGGACCGAGGGTTCGAGCGAGACGGCGGTGTTCGCCAACGCGCGCATGGACTGGCGCGAAACACCCGAGGCGCACGTGTTCCAGGCGGACCTGCCGGGGGTTAAGAAGGAGGAGGTGAAGGTGGAGGTGGAAGACGGAAACGTGCTGAGGATCAGTGGTGAGAGGGCTAAGGAGAAGGAGGAGAAGACCGACACGTGGCACCGTGTCGAGCGGAGCTCTGGACAGTTTATGAGGAAGTTTAGGTTGCCGGAGAATGCGAAAGTCGATGAGGTTAAGGCTGCGCTGGAGAATGGTGTCTTGACTGTTACTGTTCCTAAGGTTGAGGAGAAGAAGCCTGAAGTCAAGTCTATTGCCGTCGACTAAAAATGGAACGTCTAAAAACGGAACGGTGACGTTTCGATGTTTCGAGGTTGTGTTGCGATATATGATGATGGATTGTATGAAATAAAAAGTCGGCCCTGTTTTGTTCCGTATATATGTAAGGCCTGATCTGATGTTGTAACGATCTAGGTAGTGTGTGTAGCAATATGTAACGTAATGTTAATTATTATATGTAATAATATATATGATAATATGAAGCATGTTTAATTAATCTTTGCGTTTCTTTTCGTGGTCTAATTTTAATTTCTTTGTATTCATTTCGCCGGAGCAAGAATTCTTATGAGCAACAGTGACACTTTGGACCAAATAAGATTCAATCTTGTAGAAGGTACTACGCAAAAAAAAAAAAAATGACGAATTATAAAATACGTTTGCGGTAATTTTGATCGTGGCCAACAAATTAACCTAATACGTGAAGATTAATGATCGACGGCATACTTAATTACCAGATCAGAAATCAATTTATTCATCAAAGAATATTATCTTAAAGACGTAGGTCTAGAACGATAGCTAATGTCTTGGAATATGTTCTCTTAATAATCTGTAGTTTGTAGTCGTACCCACACCTCCTCTACGTCGTCCCAATTGAAATAACCATCATCTCTTACTTCAACCTTACAGAAATCTGTATAAGGAAATAATATATTTCCTAATAAATATTATCTCGTGAATATTGTATTCTCTATATTTTAGGATAGTCAATTTATTGTATTCCTCTACATGCATATCTCGTAATCTTTGGAATGTCGGCTACTCTAGTATTAACCCTAATTGTACTCTTGTATTTATACCTACCTTTGTACATCAATACAATTAAGCTTTTCCCTCAATCTCATACTCTAACAATCTGTACACTGTAAGTCTCCGGCTTCGACACGGACTTGACCACCAATGTCACTGACTTCACCACCTATGTCACAGTAATTGTCAGGGTAATGTTTTGAGTTTTAGTTCTGTTGTTTGATACGGTTAGAGTATCCACGAAGATTGAAATATCGCTCTCTTGACTTACACTCGAACTGCACATTGGTAATACTACGACTAAGAAGACACATGTTGAGATGATCTTTGAATTCGATCACCATTATCAATTTCACTTTTCGAGGGTTGGATAATTTGGCAGTAATCACACAAAATGTTCAATTTAGCAATCTTTGGACCAACCGACCTATTTCCTATCTATATACTCAAGATAGTAAATGATGCGTTATGGACGAATAAATGCTTCTTCGTTACATAGATTGATTCATTATTATGTCTACGGTTATATAGTACCTAGTTTTACAGCTCCAGCCCAATTTAGGAGTTTAGGAGTAAAAATAGATGTAAATGGTGGAAATTGAGGATTCAACTTTAGGCCAGGCTATATATGTTCCGATCAAATTAATGATGATACATAAGCTAAGCTTCCCATCTCTTTCGTATGTTATCAATCCACATCGAAGACCATAATGTTCACATAGAAGTTGATTGATCGATTGACTCCAAATAATACGACAATTTTTATCATCAAGAACGATTTAGTTCAAAACGAGTTTGATACATGACATCGCGAGACTAAAAGACATTAAAGAACATCATTTTACAGGCGCGAGCTAAGGGCTCGTATATACGATTGTCAAGCTACAAGGCTCGTGGCAAATCGGTTTATCGACCAATCTACATGTGTGGCTGTGTTACGGCTATGTTATGGACTTACGGCAATCTTACATTTTTACTAGCTACTTTAATTTTGATCCCCTCTTAAAGCAATAATTTAATACTTACAGATAGACGAAATAGAAGCCACATGAATTATATTACTCACACTTAAACAGTACTATCATTAGCTAAGTCATCTTATCAGCTGTTAATATTACAAGTACTTATTATTTCTTGCTTAATCTTGATGGTGACGCCAAGCCCCTGCCCCTCCTGTGTACTATATAATCACTCCTCGGCTCTTTCCTCTGTACCAAAACTAAAACAAAGTTTTTCATACAATCAACTGAATTAACACAAAAAACATAACAATGAAGATGTCCTTGGCATTGAGCTTCATCATACTAGCACTATTCCATACGATTCCACAAATCTCATCATCAGAGTCCAATGCAACTCATGAGACTACCGTAAGTAATTATTTCTTCTCGTTTATTTGATACCGAGATCGGAACTTGCAGTTTAATTTTCTTAAAAGTATAATCGATTCCATGTTAAATTTGTTTCTGTTATGTCAATTCGTTCTTTATTTCTTGGCCTCTTCCCTCTTTGTAGACAGCATAATTGTTATTTTCTTCTTTCCCTACGTCTTTGTATTAGAACGCATGTACGTAAAATTGTCATCTAATTTTTTAACCATCGCTCGATTGATTATGATTTCTCATGAAAAACGTATGATTATGTACGTGAACCTTTTCCCTTCTTTTTGTTTTTCCTGTAATGATCTTTTTCTTTTCCATTTTCGTTTTTAACCCGATGAATTATTATGCGTTCTCGTAAAAAACGCGCTTCTTAAGAATCGTATTATCTTATTTACTCTCATGAAAAATACTTATGTACGTCGTAATAACATGATCTTTTGTTTACTTTTGTCTACTGGTCATCTTCAATTCGTCATCTTCTTTGGAAACGCAAATCGATCAGCGACGGTACATAGTGTACATGGGGGCAGCTTCCGCTGGAGATGCTACTAATCTCTCTGAAACCCATCACAATGTATTACAAGGCATCGTTGGCAGGTGATTATTTATTACTAACTTAATTTGTTAGGAAATTGTATCTTGTTATGTATTGTGTTCATATTTCGTTAGGGAAGTCTTGGGTAGTAAGTTGTTTTGTATAGGAAAGCCAGTGGAGTCTAGGTGTGGTTAGGCATACGTATATATTTGTTTCCCTTGTTTTTGTATAATTTCCTTTAGGTGTAGTTTCCTTAAGTCGTGAGTCGATACCTTGTTCTCCAAGGTTCGTCATTGTATAAATACCGGTACATATCAATGGGAATAGTCACGAATTCTCAAACACACAAACACGATTCTCAAACACACAAACACGTTTGATTTACCTTTTATGGTAAATCAGAGCTAGGGTTATTTCACTCATGACTCACGAGGAAGGCGAGAAGAAGCGAAGCCCACCAACGACCCCCGTTCAAACCGACGACGAAGAAGAGATGAAGGACGACGGCGGCAAGAAGAAGAAGCTAAGCCCTTACACCATCTTTGGGAATGACAATCCCGGAACGACGATTACTCCAGTTGTCTTCAATGGCAACAATTTCGAAGAATGGAGTAAAGCTATGAAGAACTCATTGCTTGCGAAAAACAAGCTTGGGTTTGTGGATGGTACGGTGACGCAGCCCGAAGAGGGCTCCGATGATGCCGACCGATGGTGGATGGTGAATGCCATGGTGGTAGCATGGATATTCAACACAATCGACGAGAAGGTTCGTAAATCAATCTCTTACTGACCAATTGCCAAGCAATTGTGGGACGAAATCAAAGAGAGATTTTCTCTCGGAGATGGGATGAAAATCTACCAATTGAAAGCTGAAATAGTTGATTGCAAACAGCAAAGGGGCGAATCAATTATGAACTTTTATGGCCGAATGAAGAAAATATGGGATGACTTGGGTGATTTCGACCCACTACCTTCGTGCACTTGCACCGGCTGTAAGTGCGACTTGACATCGAAACTTGATAAGAGGCGAGAGGATGAGAAGGTACGTGAGCTGCTCATGGGATTGGATGCGACTTTTGGAGCAGTTCGCTCTAACATTCTTGGCATTGAGCCTCTGCTCAATGTTAATCAGGTCTACTCCCGACTAAATACAAGAAGAGGGTGTCAGAGTATACACTCAACCGAAGACCGAAGCTCGGATTGAACCTATGGCCCATCTGGTCCGTGGTCCTAGCGGTGGCTATGGGTCAGGGGGGGCTCGATTTGATCAAGACAGGCGACCCGAGTGTACAGCCTGTGGACGAGAGGGTCACAAGGCTGAATCATGTTTTGGGGTTCTTGGTTTCCCAGAATGGTGGGGGGACAGACCCCGTGATCGTGTCGTGAATAATCGAGGAGGACGCGGAGGCAGAGGCAGAGGTCGTGGTGGTTTTGGCAGAGGAGGTGGACGTGCAGGTGGAGGCCGTGCAAATATGGCGATGAACATGAGTCATCAAGGCGAAGCGAGTACCTCTAGTGGTGGAGGTGACGGGATTGATCTCAACACTCTGTCTCAAGAACAGTGGAATGAGTTAGTTGCGATGTGGAGCGAAAAGAAATCAGGCAACTCCGAACGACTTAACGGTAAGACAATTGACCTGTGGATTGTGGATACAGGAGCTAGTCATCATTTGACTGGAAATTCAGAATTGTTTTGTGAAATCTCCAATATTGAGCCATGTTCTATTGGTCTGCCAAATGGAGATTCCACTCTTGCGACGAAACAGGGAACGATCAAGTTGGGAAAGGATTTGACTTTGAATAATGTTCTATTTGCAGCTAATTTTAATTGCAACTTACTCTCGGTTTCACAACTAATAAGGGATACTAAATATCTGGTACAATTCACTAATAATTCGTGTGTTATACAGGACCCAGTAACGAAGACGGTGATTGGTACGGGTGATCAATGCGAGGGACTCTACTATCTTCGAGTAACGAAATCGATACGAGCGAACCGAACTAGCAACGACATTGAAACAGCGAAGTTATGGCACGAGCGACTTGGGCACCCGTCTTCTAAAGTAGCAAAGTATTTACCGTATTCTAGTAGCACAAGTAATAAATTTGATAGTCGATTTTGTGATGTGTGTCTTCGGGCCAAACAAACCCGAGATGTCTTCCGTACAAGTAATAATAAGGCAAATGCCATTTTTGATTTAATACATTGCGATCTTTGGGGTGACTATAGCGAAAATGCGTCTTGTGGTTCACGTTTTTTCCTCACAATTGTTGACGATTTTTCAAGATGTGTTTGGGTCTATTTGTTGAAGGCAAAATCTGATGTTCCACTGAAAATGGGACATTACTTTGCTATGATTGAACGACAGTTTGGGAAATTAATTAAGATTGTTCGAAGCGATAACGGTACCGAATTCAAACCTTTGGCCGAATACTTTGCAGAGAAGGGGATTCTTTTCCAAACCTCAATTGTCGGTACACCACAGCAAAACGCACGTGTAGAACGAAAGCATCGGCATATATTAAATGTAGCTCGAGCTTTGCGATTCCAAGCAAAGCTTCCAATTCGATTTTGGGGTGAGTGTGTACTTACAGCAGCCTACTTGATCAATCGTGTACCCTCTGAGCTATTGGGTTGGAAAACCCCTTTTGAATTGTTGTACGGTAAGTCTCCTGACTTTAGTAATTTGCGGAAATTTGGTTGTCTATGCTATGCGAAAAATCGAACCAATGATAAATTCGCTAGTAGAAGTCGTAAATGTGTTTTCCTCGGGTATCCTTTCGGTAAAAAGGGATGGTCAGTTTACGATTTGGAATCCGGGGATTATTTTGAGTCACGGGATGTAGTGTTTGTTGAGCATTCTTTTCCGTTTAATGTGGGCCAAATTGATCTGGACGACAGAGAATTAGAAGAATGGACATTTGACCATGTACCAGGGCCTGAATTGGAGACCCGTGGTGTTCAGGTGACTGATGATGATGCAACAGGAGGTGCATGCTTGGAGATTGTGTTGGGAAAATGCCTTGAACAACTTACGCGTTTGGGTATATTGTAGTGGGTGACCGAGGGGGGAGCTCGGGGCATTGATAGCTACGATATATGGGTGTTAGATTGGGCAAAAGAGAGCATTCGAAGGAAGCACGACATAATGTAAAAGGCGGAGCGCGCAAGGCTCCGCGGCTACATCTTTTCGGAAAAGACACGAAGAAGCAGAAGCAATCGCGCGAGCCGCGGAGGGGTCCGCGGCCAGGAGGCGCGGCCCGCGGCCGGAAAGGCGCGCCCCGCGGCCAGGAGGCGCGGTCCGCGGCCTTGGTCGCGCGGTCCGCGGCCGACACGCTTTCGAGCGTCTTTTGTCGGTTGTTTTTTTTGGGCTTCGAGTATTTGTTTCCTTATTCCGGTTTTCTATTGCCTATTAGGTTAATTATATGTGTTAGACTATATATACACCCTAGTCTACACATAGCCTCCTTAAGACACAATTGAGTGATTCCTTTGTAATTGTGAGTACCGAGAGTCATAGTTGCGGGTTTTCTCAAGGGGTGCCTTCTTTGTCAATTGGGTAGATTCAAGGGCGTTCGTTTGGGTTCTTGGTTGATCGCAAGAACAATTTGGCTCTTAGATCTCGTTCGTATTTGGTGAGTACTTTTCAGATTGTACTCACGTTTGTATTCGTTGCTATTCTCATATAGTGAAGTGATTCTCCTCTGTTTTTGGTGGACGTAACTAGCACATCGCTGGTGAACCACGTAAATCTTGTGTCTATCTCTTTACGTTCTTTAGTTTGTGTTATTATTCATATCACGATTATTGTCACATCTATCCACGCCCATCACACTCAAACCGTTCGTTGTTGGATTGGGCGCCTCTGTTCCAACAATTGGCATCAGAGCGGGTTAGATCCGCAAAAGCTTCCGCATTTGAATTAGGCGTATTTGAATTTTGGGTTTGTTGTGATTTTGTTTTTTGGTGGAGAGATGTCTGGCGTGAGCGTATTGAATGTTGACAAGTTCACTGGAGAGAATAGCTTTGGCCTATGGCAGTTGAAGATGAAAGCTTTGCTTCGACAGCAAGGTGCTTGGTCAGTAATATCCAAGAAAGATGAAGAGAAATCGGGTGAGAAAACTGCAGCGGAGGTGCTTTTGGAGGAGAAGGCTCATTCGTTGATCATGTTGTGTCTGTCTGATGATGTGATCGTGGAAGTTGCTGATTTTGAAACTGCCAAGGGTCTTTGGAATCAGTTGGAGAGTCTTTATATGAAGAAGTCTCTAACTAATAAGTTGTTGATGAAACAACGTTTGTTCGGTCTTCGCATGCAAGAAGGTACGCCCCTCAAGGAACATCTGGACCGACTTAATTCTATTTTGCTTACTTTGAGTAATATAGATGTTAAGATAGATAATGAGGATGCTGCCTTAATTTTGTTGGTGTCTCTACCCCATTCGTATGAAAATTTTGTTGAGAATTTTGTGGTGGGTAGAACAACTGTGTCTCTAGATGAGGTGAGGTCAGCGCTTCACACTAGGGAATTGCGTCAGAAAGCTTATGGCGAACTTGCAGGTGGTTATGGGAGTAGTTATGTAGCGGAATCTCATGGGTCTAAGAAAACTAGAACAAGGGGTTCGCGTGGCAAGGACATCTGTAACTACTGTAAGGAGTCCGGGCATTGGAAGGATAAGTGTCCTAAGCTTATCAAGGATAGAGCTAGGGATGCTGCTCCTCAGGCCGCTATTGCACATGATGGGGGATATGACTCGGAAGAAGACATTGCACTTGTTGTTGCTGTTGTCACACATGCTTTAGATAGATGGATATTGGATACGGGGTGTCCATATCATATGTGTCCTAATTTGGAGTGGTTCGATTCTTATGAGGAGTCTACAGGTGGTACCGTTGCCATGGGTAATGGTGCTATATGTGAGATTGTTGGGATTGGTTCCGTTCGCGTTAGGGCTGCTGATGGTGTGATTCGGGTTCTTCATGGAGTTAGACATATTCCGAAGCTGAAGAGAAATCTTGTGTCACTAGGAAAATTAGTCGAAGAGGGCTATAGTTTCCAGGGTGATGGAGCTGTTTTGTGCGTTTGTGAGGGCTCGTCTGTAATTTGGAAAGGTGTCAAGGAAGGAGCTATGTATGTCCTTCAAGGCACTACGCTGACTGCTGGTTCGTCTTGTGATTCACCGTTTGGTTCTTTGTCGACGAAGTTGGGGCATGCACAACTTAGTCCTTTGGGTGATGAAACGGCGACATTTGATAATTTGAAATTGGATAGTCTTAAGGTTGAGGATGAGAGTGTTGACAGTGAGGTGGAGCTATCTCCTAAGCGGGTCGACTCTCAAGGTCAACTAAAGGAGGATCCGACATTTGATTCTGCGTCTCAATGAGACGGTTTGGCGCCCTAGGTGGGGCGTGTTTGGGCTTCGGGCGGAGCCGTTGGTTGGAGCTCTAGGTGGAGCTCGTTTGTGCCTCGAAAGGGGCAATTTGGGACTCTAACGAGTCTTTTGCATTTGGACTTCGTAAGAGGTCGTTTGGATTCCTTTGGGAGTCATTTGTATTTGAATTTGTTTTGTGTTCCGTTGAGCGTTTTGGTTAGATTTAGTCTAACATTTGTACCTCTCTCTCAGTGGGGTAGTTTGGCTCTTTGGGACGGTTTGGTTCGGTCTTGAGTGTTTGGCTTGGTATAAGCAATTTGATGTCTGCAGCACGTTCGTTTACTCAAGAGGGACAACTTGTATTTGTTTGGCCATTTGTGTCTTTAATTAGACTTTTGGGTGCTTCGGTACAATCGGCCGTTTGGGAGGAGAAACATGTTGGTATTTGGTAGCTTGTGCACGTTTGTTATACCATTTGGTGTTGTGGCGTTTGGTGTTCCATTTTAACTGGGTTTGATGATGGTGGCATTCTACTATTTGGTGTTGTGGTGCGACGGCATTGCAATATATTTGGTACCTTACGGTACGTTTGGGTAGATGCTACATTGGTCAAGTTGGTGATGGAGTTACGTTTGGCCACGTTTGGTGCACTTGGTACGTTTGTATTTGTTTTTGGCTTTGGGTGTAAGAGTGTTCAAGTCAAGGTGGAGATTGTTGGGAAAATGCCTTGAACAACTTACGCGTTTGGGTATATTGTAGTGGGTGACCGAGGGGGGAGCTCGGGGCATTGATAGCTACGATATATGGGTGTTAGATTGGGCAAAAGAGAGCATTCGAAGGAAGCACGACAGAATGTAAAGGGCGGAGCGCGCAAGGCTCCGCGGCTACATCTTTTCGGAAAAGACACGAAGAAGCAGAAGCAATCGCGCGAGCCGCGGAGGGGTCCGCGGCCAGGAGGCGCGGCCCGCGGCCGGAAAGGCGCGCCCCGCGGCCAGGAGGCGCGGTCCGCGGCCTTGGTCGCGCGGTCCGCGGCCGACACGCTTTCGAGCGTCTTTTGTCGGTTGTTTTTTTTGGGCTTCGAGTATTTGTTTCCTTATTCCGGTTTTCTATTGCCTATTAGGTTAATTATATGTGTTAGACTATATATACACCCTAGTCTACACATAGCCTCCTTAAGACACAATTGAGTGATTCCTTTGTAATTGTGAGTACCGAGAGTCATAGTTGCGGGTTTTCTCAAGGTGTGCCTTCTTTGTCAATTGGGTAGATTCAAGGGCGTTCGTTTGGGTTCTTGGTTGATCGCAAGAACAATTTGGCTCTTAGATCTCGTTCGTATTTGGTGAGTACTTTTCAGATTGTACTCACGTTTGTATTCGTTGCTATTCTCATATAGTGAAGTGATTCTCCTCTGTTTTTGGTGGACGTAACTAGCACATCGCTGGTGAACCACGTAAATCTTGTGTCTATCTCTTTACGTTCTTTAGTTTGTGTTATTATTCATATCACGATTGTTGTCACATCTATCCACGCCCATCACACTCAAACCGTTCGTTGTTGGACTGGGCGCCTCTGTTCCAACAGATTGTGAGCGAAACTCCTAAGCATGCCACTGTGACAGTACCGGGCATTAGTACCAGTACAACTTCGACAGTCATTAGTCCTGAGAAGAACGATGATGTGGTGATAACTGATCACAAGGAGGACGAGCAGGAGTTGTCAGGAGAAGAAGTAATCGATCAGGCACTAATAGAACGACCCGATTCTGATTCCGACACGGCAAAGACGAACGATCAGGATACGAGTGAAAGTGATGAGAATGGTGAAACTAGTGATTCCGATGGCGAAATGGGCAAGGGACATCGAAAGAAATTTCCGAGTGTTCGTCTCCGTGGTTTCGTTACTCATACGGTAATTCGTCCCTCGTCAATTGAACTCCAATCAACGTCTTCAGGTACGCTGTTTCCTATTTCGAATTATGTGAATTGTGACCGATTTACGGAGGAGCATCGTGCTCTTCTTGCTTCTGTTACTGTAGGGCAGGAACCAAATAGCTTCAATGAGGCCATGTCTCATGAATGTTGGCGAAAGGCAATGAAAGAGGAGATAGCTGCACTCGAGAAAAATAAGACTTGGACTCTTGTGACGCTACCACCAGGGAAGAAGGCGATTGGTAGCAAATGGATTTATAAGATTAAATATAAATCAAATGGAGAAATTGAACGATACAAGGCAAGGCTTGTTATACGGGGTGACCATCAAATTGAAGGTATCGATTACAACGAAACGTTTGCACCTACAGTAAAGATGGTTACTGTACGAATTATGTTGGCGATTGCGGCAGCGAAAAATTGGGAGGTGCATCAAATGGATGTCCATAATGCATTCCTTCACGGTGATTTGAACGAAGAGGTATACATGAGAATTCCTTCTGGCGTTGAAAATGTGGCTCCGGGTAAAGTTTGCCGATTACGAAAATCACTTTATGGATTGAAACAGGCGCCTAGGTGTTGGTACGCCAAGCTAGCATCGGCTTTGCATACTTACGGGTTTCAGGTATGCAAGAATGATCATTCGCTTTTTACATTAATTCGAGGAGATATTCGATTGAACGTGTTGGTGTATGTAGACGACCTTGTGATTTCAGGCAATGATGGTGGAGCAATTCGTAAGTTTAAAACTTATTTGAGTGAATGCTTCCATATGAAAGACTTGGGTATACTCAAGTATTTTCTAGGTATTGAAGTAGCTCGGCATCCTACTGGCATTTACTTATCACAACGGAAGTATGTTATGGACATTTTAAGTGAATCGGGTTTGCTGGGATGCAAACCTTCAGAGACGCCGATCGAACCGAACCATCGGCTAGCCTTGGCCGGTGGTACAGAACTTAAGGACCCTCTTCCATACCGACGACTAATCGGCAAGCTAATTTATTTGACGATTACCCGACCCGAGTTGAGTTATAGCGTTCATATTCTTGCTCAGTTCATGCGTAACCCGAAGGTTGATCACTGGAATGCGGCTCTTAGAGTGTTACGGTATCTCAAGAAGAATCCAGGGCAGGGTCTATTTTTGCGAAGTGACAATGATCTGCACTTACGAGCCTACTGTGATGCAGACTGGGCAGCTTGTCCTATCACTCGACGATCACTTACTGCGTACTTTATTTTCCTAGGAGGTTCGCCGGTTTCTTGGAAGACCAAGAAACAGTCCACCGTGGCCCGTTCTTCCGTTGAGGCCGAGTATCGATCGATGGCGTTTACGACGTGTGAAGTCAAGTGGATTAAGGGTATCCTTGATGTACTCGGAATTTCACACACCGATCCTGTCACTTTGTATTGTGACAATCAATCTGCTATTCATATTGCTCAAAATCCTGTGTTTCATGAACGTACGAAACATATCGAGATCGATTGTCATTTTGTTCGTGATGCGATTCAAGCCGGGGTAATATCTCCGTGCTATGTAAATACGACGGAACAATTGGCGGATATTCTGACCAAAGGTCTTGGCACTCGTCAGTTTTGTGAACTTGTTTCCAAGTTGGGCATTCTCGATCTTCATGCTCCAACTTGAGGGGGGGTGTTAGGAAATTGTATCTTGTTATGTATTGTGTTCATATTTCGTTAGGGAAGTCTTGGGTAGTAAGTTGTTTTGTATAGGAAAGCCAGTGGAGTCTAGGTGTGGTTAGGCATACGTATATATTTGTTTCCCTTGTTTTTGTATAATTTCCTTTAGGTGTAGTTTCCTTAAGTCGTGAGTCGATACCTTGTTCTTCAAGGTTCGTCATTGTATAAATACCGGTACATATCAATGGGAATAGTCACGAATTCTCAAACACACAAACACGATTCTCAAACACACAAACACGTTTGATTTACCTTTTATAATTAAATCATCAATCAACCAAATTTGTCATTAAAACCTTGCTTACTTGTATATCTAATTTAATCAGCAGCACCTTAGCTCGCTCAAAGTTGCAGTATAGCTACCACAGGAGCTTCAGCGGCTTTGCAGCCGATCTCACACCAACCGAGGCCGCTACTATCTCTGGTAATTATAATATTTCCGATCATACTCCGTAATAATCGATCATCATTTGCGAGTTTATTTAATTTATATCAAATTTCATGATTTCGTCATATACTAGTATGTCGTATCACTCGTATAGTCGTATGTGAATGTAACTTCTGTTAATTTAGAAATGGTAACGCTATATTCAATTTTGGAACTAAGGCTTTGTTACTGTCGCATTTAATATGCAGCTAGAGACGACGTGGTCTCTGTATTCCCAAGTGGTAAATTTGAAATGCTGACGACACGGTCATGGGACTTCTTGGGGCTTACTATGCAGGCGCCACGGACCATGGTCGAGAGTGATGTTATCATCGGCGTAATCGACTCCGGTATATGGCCGGAATCGGAGAGCTTTAGTGATGATGGTATGGGTCCACCTCCTCCAAAGTGGAAGGGCATATGTCAATCCTCTGCAAATTTTTCATGCAACAAGTATGTCCAACTTATAACAAATGCCAAAATTTTACATTTGTGTTGATCAGTAAATTTATGTTGGTTGGTATTTTGTTTGGACTTACATGTGAACTGAAAATTTTACATTAAGTAACTAAATCCCTGTTTCGTGTTAATAATATGTGGATTTATAAAATTTTGTTGAATGCAGCAAAATTATAGGAGCAAGGATGTACAACGCTTCACGCAATGTTCCAATATCGGTACAGTTCACACCAAGAGATGATGGCGGTCACGGCACACACACAGCATCAACAGCTGCAGGTGCTGTCGTCAATGATGCCAATCTGTTTGGGTTAGCTAGCGGCACGGCCCGTGGAGCCGTGCCTTCGGCGAGGATCGCTGTATACAAGGCTTGTTGGGAGGGCGGCATCGAGTGCCCTAATGAAAACATTTTTTGATGACGCCATTGCAGATGGAGTCGATATCATTTCCATCTCGATTGGGCTTGGAGGTGGGGTACTAGAACCATTGGAGAAAAATCCAGTTGTAATAGGTTCGTTCCATGCTATGACAAAGGGGATATTGACCTCAGAATCCGCAGGAAATAGTGGACCTGAACTTAGCACACTCGGTAACTTATCACCATGGTCCATCACAGTCGCAGCTACTAGCATTGATCGAAAGTTTGTCACTCAAGTTCATCTTGGCAATGGAAAGACTTATCAGGTACTTATTCGACTATCTCGTCACTGGTTATACTATAACGATGTCTAAATCATCATTCATTACATATTTGGTAATCATATTGTGTAGGGAGTATCGTTGAACACTTTCGACCTTGGTGGTTCAATGTTTCCTATAGTCAGATGCAAGGCAGGCGATTTGGAGAATAATGATGCACATCCTCCGGCCAAAGGAAATAAGACATCATCAAGGTATGCCGAATGTTCAATTATTCGCGCTCTTGATGATCTGATGTTACTCCGTATTACGTATAATTGAATGTTAACCACTGTCACAGCAGGTCCACAGCAAATTTTCTCAAAGGCAAGATCGCAATCTGCACCTCCGACATAAGTGTTGATGAATCAACTTTGCTCATGGATGGTGCTGTGGGTTACATAAACGACTTCAATTGCGACATGGATTCGCCGCAAGTGATGGCACTTCCGGGAACTTGCCTAAATCCCGCCGATGCATTAGAAATCTACGCCTACATTAACAGCACAAGGTTATATTAGGATATCACATTATCACCTAAACAATTTCTACATTATTTCCTTGCTAGTTAATTCACGTCTTAATATGATTTTTACTGTTATCAGTGATCCTGTCGCAACGATAACAAGAAGCAATCAGATTTTTGACCCCTCTGCACCATACGTTGCATCATTCTCGTCGAGGGGTCCAAACAACTTGAACCCAACCATATTGAAGGTGGGCAACTGGGCATCTTCTCAAAATTACTTCTCCAAGTAATCACTAATCACCCTTGCGTCTGTCCTACTTAAGATGCTAATCGAAATCGGCTTTCTATCATTTAATTTCAGCCTGACATCTCGGCTCCTGGAGCTGCTATCATCGCAGCCTGGTTACCAACCTCCCCCATCTCCGAGGTACTAGACGATCCTAGAGTATCGCCGTTCAGGATTATCTCAGGAACTTCAATGTCCTGCCCGCATATTAGTGGCATTGCAGCGTATGTGAAGGAATTCAACCCTAGTTTCTCACCAGCGGCCATTAAAAGTGCACTGATGACAACAGGTTATTCTTATTTACTATACTTCTCACTTTATACTCCCGAGTATCTCACTTTTTTTCGAATTCTAACGCATTGTCGAATGTTACAATTGTTACTAACATATGTCAAACTACTACATTCTCAGCTACACCTCTCAACCCTGAAGAAAATACGGGAGGAGTATTCGCATTTGGCAGCGGACAAGTTAATCCAGCAAAGGCCATTAGACCAGGTTTGGTCTACGAGACAAGTGAAGCAGAGTACATAAGATTTTTGTGTTTAGAAGGGGTGGATGTGAGCACATTAACCCAAATGTGGGGCCACAACGTGACATGTACAAATGCGACAACATTCGGAAAATGGGATTTGAATTATTCAGCCATCAGCATTGCGTCTAAAACTCTGTTCTTCTCCGAAACAGTGAAGAGAACCTTAACAAATGTTGGCTCGACCTCATCTAATTACACGGTGAGGGTCCAAGGGAGCAAGTATGTGAGTATTGTTGTGGAGCCTGAAGTTCTGTTGTTCAAACACCTTGGTGAGAAATTGAGCTTTGCAGTAAAAGTCGACGGAAAAGTCGATAATTCGTCAATGCCAATCTCAGGATCCATTGTCTGGCGTGATGGCGTGCATGAGGTTTATAGCCCCATTGTTGTGCACCGTCTTTTTTAAGATTATGCATCATCTACTAAATCAAGATCCTAAGTTAATTAGTCTAACTTTAATAAAAATATCTGTGAATATTTTCGAAACAAATTGTCGAAAAACCAGGTTAGTAGATAATTTGCCGTGAAGAAAGGTTAACGTGGCGCTGGAGAGTTGTGTGCTCAGTGTTACGCTTCTACTCAGCGCCTCTGTTTTCCTCTGTATGTCCATCACTAATGTTGCATTGTAATTCATTTATCGTAATATAATGCATGGTTAATTTAATGCCCAATTTTATTTGATGTGTTCGAACGACCGAGAAAGTAACAAAGGTTGAGCTAGAAAAATGAAAATTTTACATGTCTGATTCACGCAACTTTTGATACATCAATTAGAACAATGATCTGGTCTTGGGGTTGCGGAGTTGATTCTTATTTGTATCCTTTAGTAAAACCCATTTGGAAGCAAAATTATACCAGTAAAAATAGCCATCATCTTTGACCACAACGTTACACACGCCAAAGCAATGTAAAATCCTCTGGTTGACTCGAATTTCACCTATGTCACAATACATTATCAACGCGGTTTCTTCTACCTCTCCGGGAGCGACCGTATACTCTTTTCTTCCAATGGAAGATATGCGACATTTGATGGTGAGATCTTGACTATCGGTTCTGTTATTCCACACAAACAGTGTACTCGAGACGTACGCATCGTCTCTTAATCGACCACTTACACTAGATCTAAACATTGATAATATTACCAATACAAAAACACTTGTTGAGATGATGTTTGAAATCTTCATTCTCAATAGTTTTTTGATTAATCAACTATTTTGGCAAAGTTTTACCAAGGAAATTGTTCAATAATTCAACTTTAATGGACCATCCTAGTTATATAACATTAAGATAGGTGGTGATGCGTTATGGGCAAATTAATTTCTCCTCGTTACAAACCTACGTAATGTTTACACTTACACCGAGCATATTCCTAACTTATCTTAATTTAATAAAAACGACAATATAATAATAAGGCTAAATCAAAGGTCTTTGAAACTGACCTGTGACCAGTATCAAGAGAAATCAATGAGAAGTCTGGTTTTCTTTAGCTGCCTCAAGCCGTCAACCTTAATTAGCTTTTCCCGGCAAACTAGTAGCCTGCGTCGAGAATGTTGAAACGACGTCGTTGGTATTGCTTCAATTGAAGGACTGATTGGGCTAGTATTCGGTCAATTGAAGTGAATAGTCTGGTGTGATTTGGATAATTGGATTAAAATGTGAGCTAACTCGGCCTCTAGAGTAATCAAAGGGTAGTCCCTGCTACACTTGGGTATTGAATGAAGTAGAAATTTGCTAGGATAATAATCATTCAATCCACTTTACTAGTGTACATGTTTAGAAATTGAAGATTCAAAATGCTTTCTAGTCTCTTGAAAAGATATGAGTTTATTGCGTCAAAAATTCCAATTTCTCTAAAAATAGTTACGTAAAAACACTGAATAGAACTAAAATTAACCGATTACATCTCGATGCTTAACAGTTTATATTGGTTTGATTAACCAGTTTGATAAATCTTTTAACAATTCAAAACAATCGAGTAATGAAGGGTGTACTAGTACAGTATGCTCAACAGTTCAAGTATTTCGCATGTTAGGCGGGTGAGAATTGTGTTGCCCGTAGTGTTACATTGCTCGTTTTTGTATAGTAGTGTGGAGGATTGTATTGTCCTTGTTTCCGAGCTCGGAACTTCCCCAAACTATATCGACCTAATTGGCGGAACTTGATTTGAGTTAATATAATCCCCCCATCCCCTCCCCGTTTGGCCCTCAAAAGATAAATGTAATGAAGGGTGTAGTAGTTGAATTGTTTTCTTTGGGGGAATTTACTGCATGTATACCATTGTAGTTTCGGCTTTTTTCGAAAATGTCCATTCTTATTATACAATTTCAGTTTGTAAACTTTAGTTATGTTGTGGTTGTTGTTGTGATGTTGTCTACCCCATGGCCAAGCTATCATATTGTCGTTACTAACTAGTAAGTTTGAATTTACTATCCATTGAAGAGTACAAACTCAAACTATGAAGAAAACCATGGCAAATTCTGTTAAAAGGTAAATTCGTAGATGTACATGCTGAAATTTTCCTTCGTTCCCTTTGATTTTATTTTTCTTCCAAGGTAGCCACCAAGACCAATAGCAGGTTATAACATGGTAAACGGTGATTTATTGAACAATGCTTCATTTATTTTGATGAAAACTGAACATATTTTTTGCGAGGTAGGATGAAAACTAACATTAAGAATTAACTAATTATGATATTTTATTCGCCATACATTGCCAACAAACAAAAACAATAGAACCGCTTATCGATCAATTGGTAGTAGGTGGAGAAGCCGGAGATTTTCTGAATGGAAGGCGTTTTCCGCTTTTATCTGCGATAGGCCTCCAGGATCTATAATAATAAACAAAATAGCCCTCATCTTGGACTAAAACATTACAGACTCCAGTACACTTCAACTCATTAGCTTGGACTTTACGTAAGTCACCTATATCGCACTTTTTGACAAAATGACCCATAGATTTCTTCAATGGAAGATCAATACCATGTCCTTTCCCAGGGGAAATCTTATGGATCTCTAATTTATTACTTGGAGGTTGAAAGCATTTTACGGTAACATTTTTACCGTCATTTCGCCCATTATACACTATCAAAACTTTTTCAACATTCTCGTTACCTATCAAGGCAACACAAGATTTCAAAGTAGACAATACTACTATGAACAGAAGTATAAAATTTATTGAAATTGCTTTAGAATTTTCCATTGTTTTAGATACTCCAATCCAATCGGATATCCGGATTGCATGGTTGATTTGATGAGCTCGTCTATTTAACCAAAATATTAGGATTGTAACTTATTAGCAAAAGTTAATTAAGCTCACAAATTATGTAACTTAAGTTGTTTATTAATTCATGGAGGAGGTTACGGCGAATGGTCATGCCTAGAGCCTAACGGCAAAAAGTTTAAACTTTATTCTGAATTGTTAACCAAATCGATTCGGTTTGAGCAGGTAATTTTGGTCTAGATTACCGATTTTACAGATTGATCAATCCCCTGAACTCTTAATAATGAGATACATTTCTAAACAAAGGTTTCTTTCTTTCTTTGTTCTTTTTGGTTCATAGGCGTGAGATATGGATGCTCAAATTTAGTTAATGAAATCGATGGATATTTTATTATTACTGTAACGCATCAAAAGTTTGGTAATGTAGCTGTTGTGGGATTTATAACGGTTTTTCTACCCGTGATAAAACCAGTTATTTGAGGAAATCGTCGCTTAAATAAGGAAGCAAGTAGACTTTTATCGATGTGTCCGCACACGTCATACGTACGGTTTAGTCCCAAAAAGTAAAAAAATAAAAATAAAATAGCCGAGTTGACGCACAATTTGTTCAAATCAATTGAATTAACCGACGGCGTAGTTTCCACAGTCGCGTATGTGACCTGCACGATCATCTTCGTCTTCCTCAAATTTCCCACGCTCCTCACGTCTTCCTCAAATTTCCCACGCTCCTCACGTCCTCAGTCGTCGTCACTCAACACTCTCTCTCTGCATAATTTTACTCCAATCAAAAACCCATAATTTCTCCCCTAATTCAAACCCTAGTTTTAAAGTTAATCACGAAGATCGTAAATTAGTAAGATGGAAATTATATAAGAAATACATATAGTTTGCCCATTTTTGGGGAATTGGGGGGCAGTTGAAGAATGTAATCGTAGTTAATTTTGATCTTGGGATATTCAATTAACTCCATGCATTTTCTCGGCATTTCTCTGCTCTCGAATCTGTTTCTCGGCATTTCTCCTGATGGTATGTATGTTTCTGCCCTTTGCAATTTTCCCGCAATTTTGAACTTCAATTCTTCATTTCAAATGTTTAAAATTATTCAGTACTATTGAATTTTAGTGTATCAGATGAGAATCATGGTCTAATTTGATAAAACCTAAAGATGGTCGGAACCATCGATCCATCTTCGGTAATTGTTGATTCTCGTAAAGTTGATGAATGTTAGTCGTAAAGAACTGCATGAGAAAAATCCTTATTGCAGGTGTGTCTAACAAATGTTAAGAGTACCTGCATTGAATTGGGAGCTACTCCGACCATGCATTTGCCAATTGGTTTTACGACGGAACCCCTTTAAAATGTATATTACATACATACATACATGTGTTGGCTATACTCTGTAGTACGGAGTAATGGAGATTTTTGGAGCTGAGAAGCAAATTACATTAAGTTGATCGCTAAGTTCAAAGATGCAATATTGATATGTCGAACTTCTGCATTTGCAGGGAAATTGGTTGCTCATGCCGGAAATTTTTGTGATGGAGTTAGTGACAAGTACGATGGTAAATTTGCGTGCCCCGGCCCATGGGAGGCTAAGAAAGCGGGCAAGGGAAAAGTCGAAGAAAAAGAATGGTGAGTTACGTAGAGGGTGTAATGCGGAAGGAAGACATCGATCAAGCCAAACGCATTTGCTAAAGATTGCACCGAGTTCAGCAACTCAGGGTATGCTCCATCTTGCTTTCTCCACTTCCAATTTTGCGACTACTACTAACCTCGTATAACATGCTTCGTTCTTTACGTGTTAAATTGTGTGGGATTAGATTACCTACTTTAAGTGAATTATATCTTGGTAAGATGCTATTCAGCTTATGCTGATTGCTTAAGCAGAAACATAATTCCAGCTTATCACTAATCACTTGTGATAAATTCTTATTAGAGTATGTAATGTTATACAAATGCGGGGATTAGAACCGTACGTAGCTTTGTCCTGGAGATGGTTTCTTGCTTTGTCTCAACTACACCACCCGGTCATGTCAGTATGTCATAGTAACTTGTAAATGTCTAGATCTGATCGCATACTCATGCATTTTACCCGATTCCGACTGATATTTAGGGAAACACTTCGAGCAGCGATCTGCAGTGTTATTCAACACAATTAGAGTATCCACGAAGATTGAATAATCGCTTTCTAGACTTATACTTGATCTGCACATTGATAATACTACTAGTAAGAAATTTTGTCAAGAATCACTTTAAAAGAAAGGAGGCGAAAAAAGGGGCAAGAATCACACAAAATCTTCAATTTTAGTTGACCAGTTGACCTAACCTATCTATATATATACTCAGAATAGTAAATGATGCGTTATGGGCAATTCAATAGGAGTACTTCTTAGTTACAATTTTGTTGGTCTTTAATTCTTACTACAGTTTTGTACCTGCCTTCAAGAAAAACTTACTACAGTTATTTTACCTAGTTTTACAGCTCAAAATTCAGGTGGATGGAACTTTAGTGAGAATACAGATAGGCGTAAAATGCTGGAAATCGATTACAGACTAGGGGTGGCTGGAAACGCTGGCTAAATATATTCGGAATTAGTGTTATATAAGCATCCCCGTCTCTTTCTTTAACTTACCAGTCCACATCCAGGCCATAATCTTCGTCTGTTGAGGTTAAATGGTTAAAGATAGGTAGAGACGGAGATTGAGTGCTTAAATTAATTGTGTATAGTATAAACATAGGGTATATACAAGCTAAGGAACTTTAATAAGACTACTGTATTATCAATTAGAACGATTTGTTCCAAACCGAATTGAGTCATGCACGATTTGTAGAATCCTTGGTCCGTTAATCTGACCTTCGAGGGTTCATTGGAATGTAACGATCACATTTGATATATCACTATATCAGAGTGAAAGACATACATAGAACATTGTTTTGATAAATCATAGCTAGGAGTCCCATCAAGTAACGAATACACTAACTATACGAGACTCGTAAACTTAGTAGCAAATGGAAATCGCTATATCAACCAACTTACCAACTTACGCGTGTGAGTTACTATCCATAATTTCACATTTTGAGACTAGCTTAGACAATACATTTATACATCTAGGCTCTAGCACGGCTATGTTAGTGTTACGGCTATCTTACCATTTTACTCCCGCAGTCCTGCCTCCTCTATACTATATAATCACTCTCCTCTGCTCTTTCCTCTGTACCAAAACTAAAACAAAGTTTCTGTTGGGAAAAAGAGGTCAAAGCGGAAGCTACAAACAAACTACCCTTTTCCCCGTTTGTGCCTTTAGGTGAGACTAACCAAGTGTAATGAAAAAAATGGAAATTTCGGCAGCCCTCCGGGACTGTATAGCAGCCCCCAAAAACAAATGACAAGAAAACAATAACACAAGGATTTATGTGGAAACCCAAGATGGGAAAAAACCACAGGTACCGTAAGCCCGGTACCAAGCCCTTCCACTAATCAACAATACCAATGGAGTACAACACTACAATCCTCCCTAGTAATCACTAGGGGCAACCACAACCTCAAGGTAACAACCTTGGACAAACAACCACACCTATCTCCACTACAAAGTAGCTAATAACACCAAAATACACAAAGAGGCAGAGGGAACGAAAGTACCAGCTAGGAAAGTCGAAACGACTCAAAAATTGGCAGGAACGAAGCTTGTATATGCAGTAGACACCCCTCCAAATTTGGCTGCAATGCGAGCTCGGACGGAGCGGGAATCGGGACTTCAAATCTGGGTATTTTAGGGTTCTACGGGTCAAGCGTCTTCTCTCTTTTTCTCTCTTTCTCTCTCTTTTGTGAATGTGTTTAGTGTGTGTGTTTGATCTCAATATTCTGCTCACACAAGCCTTCCTCTTTGTTTGCCAAAGCTTCTCAAAGAAGGAAATAATAGTAAGGGTATAGTGGTCTTTTGCTACCACATTACTTACTACATCATATGTAACAACATATGGCTTCTTCCTCCCTTTAGGAGGGAATATCCCAACAAATCTCCCCCTCACTCCTACAAGGGAGATAACACCAATCCCGCTTTCAAGCGGCAAGTGACAAGCTTGTCTTTAGGCAACGCCTTAGTCATCATATCCGATCCATTGTCATCGGTATGAATCTTTTCAAGCTCAAAGACTTTCTCTTCTACTTGTTCTCGAATCCAATGATATCTCCTCCGGATGTGTTTGGTTCGAGAATGGTAAGTAGAATTCTTGGCAAGGTGGATAGCACTTTGGCTATCACAATGGAGGATGAATTTTTCTTGGCTCAAACCCAATTCTTCAAGAAAATCTTTCATCCACACTAACTCCTTACCGGCCTCATTAGCGGCAAGATACTCGGACTCCGTGGTTGACAATGCAACACACTTTTGCAATTTAGATTGCCATGAAACAGCTCCCCCTGCAAATGTTATCAAGTAGCCCGATGTGGACTTGCTAGAGTCAATATCTCCGGACATATCGGCATCCGTAAAACCATGTAACACGGGCTGCCCGGGACCAAAACATAAACACACTCTAGAAGTACCTCGGAGATACTTGAAAACCCACTTTACTGCTGCCCAATGCTCCTTTCCAGGATTCACCATGAACCTACTAACAACCCCAACAGCATAGGCGATGTCCGGCCTTGTGCATACCATGGCATACATCAAACTACCCACGGCTGATGCATAAGGCACCTTTTTCATCTCCTCTTTTTCCTCCTCACTTGTAGGACACTGATTTGTGCTCAATTTCATGTGACCGGCAAGTGGAGAAGTCACGGGCTTAGCATTATCCATGTTGAAACGTTGCAGCACCTTCTCAATGTATCTCTCTTGTGATAGCCACAACATATTGTTCTTTCTATCACGGGAGATTCTCATGCCTAGGATTTGCTTTGCGGGGCCAAGATCCTTCATTGCAAAGGACTTGCTCAAAGCCTTCTTCAAACTAACAATCTTCTTTGTATCTCTGCCAACAATCAACATATCATCTACATAAAGCAAGAGAATCAGAAAATCACCCTCGGCATACTTTTTCACAAACACGCAATGATCGGCATGTGTTTTGTGAAAGTCATGGTCATGCATAAAAGACTCAAACTTCTTGTACCATTGCCGAGGAGCTTGTTTCAAGCCATATAAACTCTTTTTCAGCCGGCAAACAAGCTTCTCATCATCTTTCTTCTCAAACCCCTCGGGTTGCTCCATGTAGATCTCCTCCTCCAAGTCTCCATGTAAGAATGCAGTCTTCACATCAAGTTGTTCAACTTCCAAGTCTAAACTTGAAGCTAAACCAAGAACAACTCGTATAGAAGACATTTTCACGACCGGATATCTCATCAAAATCCACACCTTTCTTTTGACTAAAACCCTTCACAACCAGCCTTGCTTTGTACCTTGGATGTGATGAATTTTCTTCCGTCTTCAATTTGAACACCCACTTGTTTTTGAGTGCTCTTTTGCCCTTAGGCAACTTCACTAACTCAAAGGTGTGATTCTCATGCAAGGATGTCATCTCGTCTTGCATGGCATTATACCACTCTTTATGATGCACATCGGCCATAGCTTCATCAAAGCTATCCGGTTCTCCCCCTTCGGCCAAAGCCGCATGTCTTCCCTTAGGAAGAACAAACTGATCAGGTGGATAGGTATTAGAGGCCTTTCGGTCTCTGGTGGATCTCCTTAGCTGGGGCTCAGGAGATTGTGGTGCTTCTTCATGGTGTGGCTCACCCTCCGGGTGTTGTTCTTCGTCATCACCATTTGTACCATCTGCATCACCATTTATACCATCTGTATCTTCAACTATACCATCAGGGTCACCATTTATACCATCTGCAGCTCCAGGGATCAGTGGGCGACCAATGGAATCAATAATAACCGGAGCATCAGGAGAAGACATGTTTTTGGCAGCCTTCTCACAATCACCAAGTGTTTCATCTTCGAAGAAAACAACATCTCGGCTTCTAATCACTTTCCGGCCATTTGGATCCCACAACTTGTACCCAAATTCGTCATCCGAATACCCTAGAAAAATGCACTCCTTAGTCTTGCTATCAAGCTTGGACCGCTCATCTCTCGGAATATGGACATGTGCCTTGCATCCAAAGACTCTCAAGTGCTTGTAAGAAACGTCTCTACCGGTCCACACCCTCTCGGCAACATCACCTTCAAGTGGAACCGAAGGTGACCGATTTATTAGGTAGACGGCAGTGAGCAAAGTTTCTGCCCAAAATGATTTTGGCAACTTTGCATGAGAGAGCATACATCGAACTCTTTCTTCGATGGTTCTGTTCATCCTCTCCGCAAGGCCGTTCAACTGAGGTGTCTTTGGAACTGTTTTCTCAAGCTTGATACCATGACTCTTACAATAGTGCTCAAAAGGACCCCGGTACTCTCCACCATTATCCGATCTTACACACTTCAATTTCTGCCCGGTTTCTCTTTCAACTCTAGCATGAAACTCATTGAATGTCTGTAAAACCTGATCTTTGCTTTTCAAAGGAAAAGCCCACACTTTCCTGGAAAAATCATCAATGAAAGTGACAAAATATAGTGCACCAGAACGAGATTTAGTATCCATACTACAAACATCAGTATGAACTAAATCTAAAACATGCTTTCTTCTCGAAGGGGGGCGAGAACGGAAAGCTAACCTATGTTGTTTACCAGCCAAACAATGAACACAGGTTTTCAAGGACATACCTTGAACTTCAGGGAGAATTTGCTTCTTTGCAAGCATTTTCATACCTTTGTCGCTCATGTGACCAAGCCTCTTATGCCACACATCAACGGAGGATTCATCAACAATGTTTATTTCTCCAAGGCATAGCTTAGCTTGCATCACATACAACGATCTCACTTTCGAAGCTCGGGCCACGACGAGGCTACCTTTGGTAAGCTTCCACTTACCATCACCAAAGTGACTAGAGTAACCACCATCATCAAGCATACCCGCTGAAATTAAATTCAGCCGGATATCAGGGACATGTCGGACATTTTTCAAGACCAAATTGCAACCCGTGGGAGTTTCCAAGCACACTGTGCCTACGCCCACAATCTTGGATGAACCTTCATTTCCCATTCTTACATAGCCAAAATCACCGCTAGTGTAAGATGAGAAGTAGTCACGGTGTGAAGTAAGATGATATGAAGCACCCGTGTCTATCACCCATGTACAATCATCACAAGCAAGATTCAAAGAACCTTGATCACCAATGAAGAACAACTCTTCTTCCTCACTAGTTGCAATGGCCGTGGTGTCCCTCTCTTCGGAATGCCCCGAAGAGTCACCTTTCCCTTTCTTTCCTTTGCCTTTATCTCTCTTCATTTTTCGGCAAAACTTTTGAATATGACCCGACTTCTCACAATAATGACAAATCACTTTACTCCTTGATTTGGATCTCCCCTTGGACTTGTCACGGTTTTGAGCATCTTTATTTTTGCTCCTTCCCCTATCATGGTCATGGACCACATTTGCTTCACTGGAGGTACTCATGTCTTCTCTTCTTGTCTCTTCATTCAAAAGACTAGATTTGACCATCTCCATGGTCACTTTACCTTCCGGAGCCGAGTTGCTAAGAGACACTACAAGTGTATCCCAACTTTCCGGTAATGAGCAAAGTAGTAGCAAGGCTTGCAATTCATCATCAATAGACATTTGTGCAGCCGCAAGTTGGTGTACCAACCCTTGAAAGTCATTCATGTGTACTACTATGCTATCACCCGCTTTAAGCTCCAACTTCACTAGTTTTCTCATCAAAGACGCCTTATTCAAGGCATTCTTTCTCTCATACAGCCCCTCTAACTTTTGCCATATCACATAGGCATCCGTGTCTTTGGCTATATGGTTAAGAACACTACCATCGACCCATTGTCGTATAGTAGCAGCCGCCTTTCGATGCAAAATATTCCAATCCTTTTCAATTACACCAGTGGGAATGTCTTTGCATATAATTGGCTCATACATATCTTTGACATACAAGAGGTCTTCCATTTTTATTTTCCAATCCACGTAATTCCCGGATTTTAGAAAAATCATCCCTTGTGTACCCACTTTATCATCCATCCTAAATGACACAAGCTATGAACCACAGGCCTAAACCTATGGCTCTGATACCACTATGTTGGGAAAAAGAGGTCAAAGCGGAAGCTACAAACAAACTACCATTTTCCCCGTTTGTGCCTTTAGGTGAGACTAACCAAGTGTAATGAAAAAAATGGAAATTTCGGCAGCCCTCCGGGACTGTATAGCAGCCCCCAAAAACAAATGACAAGAAAACAATAACACAAGGATTTATGTGGAAACCCAAGATGGGAAAAAACCACAGGTACCGTAAGCCCGGTACCAAGCCCTTCCACTAATCAACAATACCAATGGAGTACAACACTACAATCCTCCCTAGTAATCACTAGGGGCAACCACAACCTCAAGGTAACAACCTTGGACAAACAACCACACCTATCTCCACTACAAAGTAGCTAATAACACCAAAATACACAAAGAGGCAGAGGGAACGAAAGTACCAGCTAGGAAAGTCGAAACGACTCAAAAATTGGCAGGAACGAAGCTTGTATATGCAGTAGACACCCCTCCAAATTTGGCTGCAATGCGAGCTCGGACGGAGCGGGAATCGGGACTTCAAATCTGGGTATTTTAGGGTTCTACGGGTCAAGCGTCTTCTCTCTTTTTCTCTCTTTCTCTCTCTTTTGTGAATGTGTTTAGTGTGTGTGTTTGATCTCAATATTCTGCTCACACAAGCCTTCCTCTTTGTTTGCCAAAGCTTCTCAAAGAAGGAAATAATAGTAAGGGTATAGTGGTCTTTTGCTACCACATTACTTACTACATCATATGTAACAACATATGGCTTCTTCCTCCCTTTAGGAGGGAATATCCCAACAGTTTCATCATACAACCAACTGAATTAACACAAAAAACATAACAATGAAGATGTCCTTGGCATTGCGCTTCATCTTACTAGTAGTATTCCATTCGATTCCACAAATCTCATCATCAGAATCCAATGCAACTCATGAGACTACCGTAAGTAATTTCTTCTTCTTCTTTGATTCCGAGATAGGAACTAGCAGTTTTCTTAGTAAAAACTTCATTTTTGTTATGTCAGTTCATTTTTTTTCTTGGCCTCTTGGTAAACAGGATAATTGTTTTTCTTCTTGCAATGTTGATCTCCATCTACGTATTTTCATGAAAATGCGCAAGTAATATGTATTCTCGTGAAATACTTAAATCAAAACCGAATTCGTTAGTTATTCACTTTTATGTCTAACTCGAACAATTATGTGTTGTCATGAAGAAGGCTCCAGAATAAACATACCGTGTTTCTCTCATGAAAATACTTATATGCACGTAACATGATTGTTTGTAATTTTTATGTCTAACCCGATCGATTATTTGTTCTCATAAAAAGTTAGAAACGCTTCTCAATAACATAATACTCTCGATAAAATGCTTATGTACGAAGTAACATGATGATCTATTTTTCATTCTAATGTGTAACCCGGTTGATTATGTGTTCTCATATGAAAAAACCTTCTTAGTATTAAATTGATGATTTTCTTTCTTTGTGTCTAATCGATCTGATCAATTATGTGTTTTTGAAAATGCGTATTACTCACATTAATTAAAATACTTATCTAACATGATCTTTTTATAATTTTTGTACTGGCTTTCTACGCAATCTTCTCTCAAATCAGCAAAGGTACATAGTGTACATGGGGGCAGCTTCCTCTGGCGCTGCTAATCTCTCTGAAACCCATCACAATGTACTACAAGGCGTCGTTGGCAGGTAATTATTTCAACTAATCTTTCATTAATCGCGACTTTTACTAACTTTAATCATTAACCAACCAAAATTAATCATTAAACAACCTTGCTTACTTGTGTATATCTAATTTATCAGCAGCACCTTAGCTCGCTCAAAGTTGCAGTATAGCTACCACAGGAGCTTCAGCGGCTTCACGGCTGATCTCACACCAACCGAGGCCGCTACTATCTCTGGTAAGTGGTAATTATATATTTTCAATCATATTATTAATCATTTGCGAGTTTATTTTAATTTATTCCAAAGTTCATGTTTTCGTCATATATGTCGTATGGAAATGTAATTCGGTTAATTATTTAGGAATGGTAACGCTATTTTCAATTTTGCGACTAAGGCTTTGTTATGTCGTAATTAATTTGCAGCTAGAGACGATGTGGTCTCTGTATTCCCAAGTGGTGAATTGGAAATGCTGACGACAAGGTCATATGACTTCTTGGGGCTCACTATGCAGGCGCCACGGTCCATGGCCGAGAGTGATGTTATCATCGGCGTAATCGACTCCGGAGTATGGCCGGAATCGGAGAGCTTTGGTGATGATGGTATGGGTCCACCTCCTCCAAAGTGGAAGGGCGTATGTCGATCCTCTGCAAATTTCTCATGCAACAAGTATGTCCATTTCAACTTATATAAAATGCCATGAAAAAATTACATTTTTGTTGAATTTCTTAAGTTAGTAATATAATTTTTTTGTCGATTTATATGTTCAATGTTGTAACATTTTAATTTGTTGAACGCAGCAAAATCATAGGAGCAAGGATGTATTACAGTTTTCCATTCGGTAAACCGGCCGAATTCACACCAAGAGATGATGGCGGCCACGGCACACACACAGCATCAACAGCTGCAGGGGCTGTCGTAAATGGTGCTAATCTGTTTGGTTTTGCTAGTGGCACAGCCCGTGGAGCCGTGCCTTCAGCAAGAATCGCGATCTACAAGGTATGTTGGGAGAACGGCCCGTGCACTATGGAAGATGTTCTGGCTGCATTTGATGACGCCATTGCGGATGGCGTTGATATCATATCTATCTCGCTTGGGGCTGGTAGATCCAAGTCCCGCGAACCAATACCTTACCAGGAATATGCACTTTCTATTGGCTCGTTTCATGCTATGACTAAAGGAGTACTGACCTCAGAATCAGGAGGAAATAGTGGCCCTGAACTTACAACACTTAGTAACATGTCGCCTTGGTCGATCACAGTCGCAGCTACTAGCATTGATCGAAAATTTGTCACTCAAGTCCAGCTCGGCAATGGAAATACTTATCAGGTATTTATTCGACTATCTCGTCACTTGTTATACTATAACAATGTCTAAATCATCATTCATCACGTAATCGTATTGTGTAGGGAGTATCGTTGAACACTTTCGACCTTGGTGGCGCAATGTATCCTTTAGTCAGATGCGATCCTTTAGTCCAAGGAAATAATAAGACATCAAGGTACGTGACCAAATGCTCGATTTTAAGGTGAATATATATACTGATGTTAATTTGTATACTGATTTCCTAATAAGTTATATTAACTGAGTAATCTACCATTAGCAGCAACTCAACAGAAAATAATTTCAAAGGCAAGATCGGAATTTGCACCTCCGACATCGATGTTGAATCAACTCTGTTTAGTGCCGGAGCAGTGGGCTACTTAAGGGATGTCAAGTGCAACAGGGATGTGGCAAGAGTGATGGCTCTTCCAGGGGCTTGCCTAAGTGGTACCAATACTTCCGAAATTTACGCCTACATAAGCAACTCAAGGTTAGGATTTTAATTTTACCTCTCAATAATTTCTTCATTTAGTCCTTCTTTGCTAAATTAATTAGTCCACATCTTGATAAATAAAATTATTACTGTCATTAGTGATCCTGTCGCAACGATAACAAGGAGCAATCAAATATTCGACCCTTCTGCACCATACGTAGCCTCGTTCTCATCAAGAGGTCCAAACGACTTGAGCCCGAGCATACTAAAGGTTGGCGTCTTCTGATCTCGAAATTTCACTGTCCAAGTAGTTTTCCTTACAAAAATTGTCCTAATTACAAAAACTGATTCTTATTAATCTGTTTTTTTTGTATATGATTTCAGCCTGACATCTCGGCTCCCGGCGTCAATATTATCGCAGCTTGGCCAGAAACATTTCCCATCTCCGAATTGAATGGAGATCCAAGAGTTGCACCATTTAAGATTATCTCAGGCACCTCAATGGCGTGCCCGCATATTAGTGGCGTTGCAGCGTATGTGAAGGAATTTAATCCTGGTTTTTCGCCAGCAGCCATTAAAAGTGCACTGATGACAACAGGTGATTCTTATTTACACTGCCTCTCATCTCATTTTACGATATATATATGTACCATATATTCAGCTAATTAATTGAGGATTGTTACGCTCGTAGCCACAACACTTGATCCCGAAGAAAACACGGGAGGAGTTTTCGCTTTTGGAAGTGGCCAGGTCAATCCAGCTAAGGCAATCAGCCCTGGACTTGTCTACGACATAAGGGAGGAAGAGTACATCAGGTTTCTGTGTTTAGAAGGGCTCAATGCAAGTGTATTGTCCAAGATGTCGGGTCGGAACATTAGCTGCACTAATGCAAAACCGTTTCAAAAGTGGGATTTGAATTATCCCGCAATTAGTGTCGTGTCCAAGAATATGTTCTTCTCTGAAACAATCGAGAGGACAGTGACGAATGTAGGCTCAACTTCATCTAATTATACGGTTAGAATCAAAGGGCTCAAGTCGTCGATGAACATAATTGTGGAACCTGAGGTCCTGGCCTTCAAACATCTCGGTGAGAAGCTGAGTTTTGCTGTGAAAGTGAACGGAAAACTCGAGAATTCTTCAATGCCAACCTCAGGATCCATTGTCTGGCATGATGGAATACATGAGGTTTATAGCCCCATTGTTGTGCGCCTCCTTTAGCTCATTGGTGATCATTATCTAGTTTCTTAATTAATTAGACTCTAATGTAATTGTCTTTACGACTTTCTCGAAACAATGTTGTCGAAATTAGGATGCAGTGTGTGTACAAAGACAACAATGTGGTACTCAGTTTGCCGAGAAAGCTAAGGTTTGAGGAGAACAAGCTTTGCAGTCTGTCTGCTTAATAGAACCACCTCTGTTATGTTGTGTTTGTGTATGTGATGTTTGGCATTGTGATGAACTTATGATCAATTTTATTCCGTCTTCAAATTCGCACTTTTCGAATCACATGTTCGTAGTGTGTTTGAACGGCGAAGAAAATTGAGCTAAAGCAAAATTAATGACAACAGTGACAAATATTCAATTCAAATGCACAATTGATGCAAATTGTATTTTTATTCTTCATTTCAGCTTGAGGGAAGATGTTGAATTTGCCTTCAAAATTGATACTCCATTCGTTTTTCATTTGTTAATGTTGGTTTGAATTCATTTGGCAAATTCAAATTAAACATCGACAAGTGAAAATAATCGAGGGAGTACATCTAATTTGTTGCGCTAAAATCTGATATACGCTATCTATGGCACGATTTCAAAAAAAGGGAAAACAAGAGGGCGTTGTGTTAATAATTCCAACCACTAGTGCAACCAAATAAAAATAAAACTTCCAACCTGAAGCCTTGAACAAAATTTGACCATTTAGGTCAGGAAAGATTCAATTTGGTAGAATGTTAGCAATGACTTTTACATGACTTATTATGAGCGCAAATTTGACACACCATGTTCATCTACCTATCATTAGAACAATGGCCTTGTCTTTCGGGGTTGTTTCTTACTCGTACCCTTTAGTAGAACCCATTTCAGTTCGAGATTATTCCAGTTATAGTAACCATCATCCGTGACCACGACGGTACAGAAGCCAAAACAGTGTAACTCCCCAATTTCAACTCGAATTTCACCAATGTCGCAGTATGTCACCAAATTGATTGCTTGTGCTTGTCCGTAAGTGATCGCATACTCTTCTGTTTTACCTGAAGGCATGATACATTTGGTGGTAAGATCTTGACCATGTGTTTTATTATTCAGCACGATCAAACTTTGCGAGATGTCCATCGCGTCACCAATCTGATCACTAACACTAGATCTACACATTGATAAAATTACCAGTAAAAAAACACTTGTTGAGATGATTTTTGAATTCTCCATTCTCAATTTTACTTGGCTTAATTTCTGATTAACCTACTATTTTCTGCCAGAGTCACTTAGGATGTTAAATTTTAATGGACCACCAATAGACCTATCTATATAACATCACGGTAGTAAATAAATGGTGCATTATGGCCAAATTAATTCCTTCTCGTTACAAACCCAGATGTTTCACTAATTAAATTATCTTTATTAAGATAATTCAAGGCCAGGTCTTCGTCTCTTTGAAACTGCCTTGTGACCATGTCTTAAAAGAAATTAATGAGAATATAAGTTCAAAAAAAGCAAATAATACCTTCATTACTTGATTATTTGGATTTGTCAAAGTGTAGTTCAAATTTGTACGAGTTATCTAATCGTGTAGTCGAACCAAATTAAATTGTCTATATAAAGATTTGAACGGTTAATTTATTTTTCCGTTAACCATTTTTACGATTAATTTAATGGTTAACCAATTCGGGGTAGTTAAGGGACAATCTAGACCAATGGAAATTCTTCTATTTCTTGATGAGACCAATGAACAATTGGACATCACGAATTTTAGGCTTTTAAAAAGTTCGAACTAAGGATCGAAAGTCTTATAAACTACCGCAACAAATCCGAACCACCTTTTGCAAATACTCCGTATAACTCAACCGTAACTAACTATTCATAAATTTATTAGTAGAGTTAGCTCACAGTTTTCCAAACATCAAACTACTCCAATTGAAACGGTCGAATACTTAGAACTAGCGGTTAATTTGTTTTTCGCTTTACCATTTTTACGATTAATTTAGGGTGCTGATTTTGCCAAGGCAACAATTACCGTTGCCAAGGCAAAATTAAGCAAGTCTCTAATTTGCCCCTAGATAGATAGAATTAATTATTAATCATCAGCCCGTTAATTCCCATTTATCAGATTTCATTTAAAAAGTAAGTTTCTGCACTTGAACACCGTATCTTTCACGTCTTCCATATCCGATGCAATGAAATCATTCCAAAAACTTGCAATTCTTAATTAAATGTCCCAACTTTATCAAAATCATGTTGGAACAATCTGCCCATTTCATTGGCTCGTTCGTCAATCAAGTTTGTATCTTTTCTCCCTGAATTCCATTTCTTTCTTGTTTACCGCCGCTAGGATTTGATTATCACGGATCTTTGCTTAAACCCACCTTTAATTTGTTCAATAATCCAATTATAAGTTCCAAGGAAGCGAGGTGGTGGAGTTAGACGGCGCTGAAGTGATTGCAGGTGTCGGTGATTTTGATCGGAGATTGCATTCCCATGGCGGTGGTGGGTGAAATACGAAGGGGCGATTACAGGTCGAGAGAAATACACCAGCCACAAATTTTAATAGCCCTCTCTCGTCATCCATACGAAATTGACGGTTGTTGTAATGGAGTCCGCAGATTTTGAAGTATCAATGGTGGAGATGCGACGGGAATGGGCGGGGCAGGGGTGTTGGCTTGGGAAAGGGGAGGTCGGGAGGATATAGGTGAGTAGGTGACAGAAAATTGGGTTCAAGGAATTTTTATTTTAATTATATTTAGTTAGATTATAAAATTTGTCTTTTCCACGTAAGGGCAAAATTGGAAGTTGTTTGGTTTTGCCTTGGCAACGGTAATAGTTGCCTTGGCAAAATCAACACCCTTAATTTAATCTAATGGTTAACCAATTTGGGGTAGTTAAGGAACAATCTAGACCAATGGAAATGCTTGTATTTCTTGGTGAGACCAATGGACAATTGGACATCACGAATTTTACGCTTTTAAACAAGTTCAAACTAAGGATCGAATGTCTTATAACTACCGTAACAAATCTAAACCACATTCGGTAAATATTCCGTATAACTCAATCATATCTATCTATCTATCTATATAATATAATTAGCGGTGCATTTCCAACCTTCTCAGGCCGTCCACATCAACTGTGACATCAGCGACACGTCATAGCTGATGTCATCAACAGCTATTTACGGCAACCAAATAAACATAATTGATACTAATTACCTTTATTAGATGAGAATTTATATTGCATTGACCCATATAATTACATTCACACCGTCATATACCGAATAAACATCGGTTTCCGTTAATAAACAACTCCATCGGAATCATATATAAATAAAATCTAACTATAATAAGAAAGCAATACCGAAATATAATCCGAAATAATCTATCTACCCGTAAGAGATCAGACTGCAAATAATTATGTGCAGTAAGTTCATCGTTAAACAATATTCTAAAACTAATAATTTTCCTAGATAAAGGGCATTAAATTTCTACTAATCAATCTACCCATAAAAAGTGTTATTGTTTCCTATTTACTAGATTAGCATGCATATATAACAATATGGTTACCAAAAAAGAACCATCATTAGGGTTTCGATCTTAACACAACCTAAAAACTCAATATATATACCAAGCATAGTTTGTTGCGCCTCTTTGTACAAATTGCTCACTTAATACATCTCTGTAACATAACTCCATATATAGCTAACCAATCTGTAGCCTACCAAAGTCAAACCATTGTCCAAATCGTATCGGAGGGGTGGTTCCGACAGTAGTCGACTGTCACTTGATTTCTTCGACAAATTAGTACTGAGTAATGGGGACGTTGTGATCATGGGTCATCTTACGAGTCTTTTTTCTTTCTCTTTAGTTTAGTAATTCAATACTTTACGTATGCAATGTATTTTGATCATCAAATTGTAAAATTTCAATCATGTACATAACCATCTAATGGTCATAATTTCTTGGTCGTGTTCCTTTTCCACATACAGTCAATATAATTGCAACATGATACCTCTAATTCAACAACATTTTCCCGAAACATAATTGTGCCATATACCTCTAAGGCTCTAATTCAATAAGCTTAACTGTGTTTTGATGATAAACTTTTTTTTTTCCATAAAAATATTACACTATACCTAAATGCTCTAATCTAATATAATTGCCCTACTTATTATTGTAAGTTTGTGGTACTCCGTACATTGTTTGTAACACTATTCTTTGCGCCTAATCATTCTTATTATTGCGCCTAATCTTTGCGTAATACTTTCACGCTGACAAGATGTATATTTTGCATTCACAATATTTTTTCATGTTCCTCTTGGTTGCTATATATTGTCCATACTTTTTATAGTGGAGGGAAGAAAATGGGTGGCTCTTGCACAAAGAACAAGCCACGGAGGTGTGTGGAGTGGGGTGACTAGATTAGCTTATTTAAGAGTGTAAAAGTGAAAATTTGGGTCCTTTTTAGATTAGTTTACATTAGTTGGGTGTTTCAAGATTAAGTTAGATTAGTTTAAATTAGATTAAGTTAAATTTAATTAACTGTATTTCGACGAACTATACCAAGATATAGACTAAGATTCATTGATAATTATTTTGATCAACTACTTTTACCAAGTCTGATCAAACAAGGCCTCAGTGGGAAAAATCAATTACTTACATAATCAGTTCAATTAACCTAATTTTGAAAGTCTTAATCAAGGGTATTAGTCAACTTAGATTATTTAGACAAGTCAACAACTTTAATCCACTGGAAAAGTGAATAAGATGTGACTGGTCGAACTTATTTTTTTTTCGGTTTTTCTAACGTGTGCCCATAGGGCACATGATAAAACTCCAAATATTTCCCTAATTAAGTGATATTCTCACTTGAAAAAACAAATAATGGAATCTTATTGATTAATTCAGGAGAATATCACTTAATTAGGGAAAGAATTTGAGTCTTATCATGTGCCCTATGAGCACACATTAGAAAAATCCTTTTTTTATATAGTAGTTCCTTACAAAAAAATTATTAGGTGGTTCCTCACTAAAAGTTGTATTTATAAGGTGGTTCTTGACGATTTTTCTTATTTTTTTATGTCTGTATATTATCAAAGAAAGATATTAATTTGAGTGGAACATGTTTGGTGGGTATAGGAAATGAGACATGAAAGGGGGACGGGTACGTCGCACTGAAAATAATTTTGTGAACCAATATTATCCTACTTTTTTTGAATTATCAATGACTTACATGTTAAACAAACTTAGTATATAGAAACGGGCAAGATACAAGTCGGTCAAATAGCAGGTTAAAGACACGGGAATAAAAAAAACAAATAAAAAACTTTAACATACTGGTAATGGAAAGAGTTAGAAAAATGTAGAATAACGAATATGAGAATCAACATAAAAGAAGAAGTGAGAAAATGTGAAGTGATGTAAAGATTAACAAAAAGCAAGAGAGAGTGTCCCAAAATAGAAGCGGGATTTAAACGAGATTTTCCAAAAAATGGTAAGCAGTTTAGACGAGACGGATATGAGGGAGTATATCATCGTGCCATTTCAATCAATACTTATTATATTCACTAAGCTAACTGGTCTAATTATCCCGAAATTGATGTTAATTATTTACTGGATTTGAAGGCAATAAAATTTGAACAATATATTGCAATTTCTTATGATTTTGATATTATTCACAAAACAAAAAATATTCCTTAAATAAAAAAAACTACAAACAGATTTTTTTCCGCATGAAAACAGGCAAGATAGTAAAAAATTAGTCATATAATCTGTTAAAGATATTGATTAGTCAATTGAAAAAAAACGGAAACTAATTGAAATCATTTTCTTATATAATCAAATCAAATCTTTTAATTTGGAAAATCAATTTTTTTAATTTCGTCTTAATTATGGTATAAATCAGGTCAATAAGTCGCACCGGGATTAGGGTTGAAAATATATGAGTTAAAACGGGTTAATGTCATTAATGGTTACAACTCATAATGGGTCGAATAAGGATGAATATCCTATATATATATGATGTTTAACTTAGAGATCAACGGGTACGGTAGATTAGACCCAAAAGTACGTGTATCTAAATAAATTCGGGTTAATACGAATCACGGTCATATAAAGCAAGTTCATAACTAAAAAAATTGGGTCACGAGACATAAAAGAGGATCATGACCCCAAAATATTTGTATCCAAATAGGGTCGGGTTCGAGCCATGAAACTCATGAACGCTTTATTTTAAACTCAAATACGGGTCAATTTGTTAGGTCAATTTAAGCCCAAATTATGTGCATCAAAAAGGTTCGAGTTAATAAAGTTCACCGGTCATTAATAACAGGTTCATGACCCAAAAATAACAAGGTCATAACCCGGAATGCCAGTTACACCCAAAATTATGTGTATCAAAACGTTTCGAGTTAATAAAGTTCACGGGTCATAAATAACAGGTTCATGACCCAAAAGTAACAAGGTCATAACCTGTAATGCTGGTTACGGGCCATAAATATAGGTTCACGGGCCAAAAAACAAAAGATCTTTTACACGTCAAAAGTCATGTCTCCATTCTTTAACAGCACAATACCAGTTTTCATCCTTAATTTTTGTGCACATTGCCTATATACTAATGATATCTGATTATAATAGTCCATGCAATCGATAAATAGATCGGGTCAAGTTAGACAAAATATGGGGTTAAATTTGAATATGATCATGTAGAGGTCATGTCCGGGTCCTAAAATATTTCGTGATTTAAAAAAACCGTGGTCCAATTGGGTTGACAAATTAAATTAGGTTTATTAAACTTTCAAGTAAGCGGTCTAACTTTATTCAAAGTAATGTTTTTATCATATGCATTTATTAATTTGGTAACCCAAAATAGTATTATCACTTTCTCTTTGTCCTATTATGGTGATGTTGTATTTTTTTTATTTAATTTTCTTTTTTCTCTTTATTTTTTTTATAGTTCAAGGACCAAATATACGTATTCTTTTTCTAAACGATTATTAATACGTAAATAACAATTTGTCGAGTCTCAAACATCTGTTTTATGATGGCTTTGTGCACACCGTAAGAATGGCAGCCCGTGCAATTTTGCACGGGTCATTAAACTAGTATAATATAATTAGCGGTGCATTTCCAGCCTTCTCAGGCCGTCCACATCAGCGATGACATCAGCGCCACGTCAAATCTGATGTCATCAACGTCTATTTACGGTAATAGAATCATTCAATATAATGGCAATTACCTTAATTAAATGGTATTTAATTAAATAAATATGTGATATATTAATCATTATAATTTCCCATCAACTTCGCCCTTACCAAAATAGGAAACATTCGAATATATCCCAAGAATAATTCAAATTACCTATTATACAGTCGATGCAATGTCAAAAACTCGAGCATCGAATATATTCTATAAATTACAACAATCGTAATAAAAATATGCTTTCCTATATTAAAACTATTTGCGGCTAAAATTACGGAACTGCATAGTTTTTAAAAATATGGAATGAAGAACGGCATTTTTTTAAAGGGAAAAAAAACGGCATATATTGATTAGTCTGTATTATAAATTCTGCTGGCAATAATTTACGGAGTATCTAATTAGTATTGTGCACTATATTCCTTGCTCACAAACAGCTGGCACATACCCTAATTTTTTGCATACCCACTATTATATGCCCCGTATACAGTCAATTAGGCTGTGAAATCTTTTACCGAAATATTAAGTAATTCAATATATTCCGAAAATCTTTCTATGAAGAAAACTGCCAGAATGATGTATAAATCATAGTTCGCTGATGATTTCTCGCATCTCTCCATTTTGCTTCTAATTTATTTTTTCTATTTCTTTTCCAGACGATAGATGTACAGATGAAGTGTTGCGGTAGTGATCAGTATACTTGGAAAAAAGTAGTTTGCGCAATCTTGATTACGGGTCTCATGCATCCCTTTTAAAATTTTGGTGGGTTTTCTTTCCCATGTAGTTTAATTTTAGTTTAGTAATTTTAAGGATTGGTTGATTTTGGAATTTCACTTCATGCTTTTATTAGTTAAATTGTATGTTTAAAGTTTGGCGTTTGATAGTGGTTTAGCGACAACGTTTTGATTTTGAGTGTGATTGCTTTTTGAAGGTTTTTTTTTTTTTTTGTTTCCTTTGATATGTGCAATAAGTTTTTATGATGGGCAGGGCATGAAATGGTCCCATAATGCGATCAAATCAAATTCATCGGCTTAATCTCGCGAGACCTTGACGGAGGCGATACCGTTGCGTGTTGTTCAACGATGTTCAGACGACCTTACTTCATCGCACCATACTCGAAAATTGATTTCCCTTTTAACATCATCTTTTTGACTGTGAGTATATACGTATGAATAAAACCGTTTTGCCGAGCATCTTCAAATTGTTCTTTGATCGTTACATCGTATCAGCAATTATCAACAACATACCCAATTCATTTTATTTTGATATTTGATTTTTGCTTAGGGGTGTTTTAATAGGTTTATAAAATTGACGAAAAAATAGAGGGATTGGAGTTGTGGGTTTTTAGGTATGACGACAAGATGAAGATCAGATTGAATGTTAGCTCACAAGTCTGCTGAAGCGCCGCACACTCGCACAACATCGGCTCAAATTTACAATTGTACACCACTCTTAGTACTAAGATATCTGTCTAAACTTTCATAATTAGTACTCCCTCCTTCTCAAAATATATGACTTTCTCCCTTTTCGAGGTGAGACTTTAAACGTAAATATACTCTAAACGACAAGGCTAAAAATTATAAAACTATAGTTTTATGAAACCTTATTTCGATGCGAATCTAATGAGTATAGCTTTGCCCATAAAAATCTCATTAGTTTTTTGTTAAATCGAAAGTCAATGGTCTCCTCAAAAACCGAAAACGTCATATATTTTGGAATGGAGGGAGTATCTACTACATTTTCTACATTGTTTTATCCCATAATTTATGAAAAATTCAGAATTTTGGGATCTCAGACAACTTAGTCCAAAAATAGCATTTTTCACCGATCCAATTCATTTTACATTATTTGCAGGCATCCATTTTCAATAAGAGAGTTATGAGTGTTACTCCCAAACATATGAGAGTTAAACAGTTTGATTCAATAAGAGACACATGTCTTTGAAAGCAAGAACATGATAAAAAAAAAAAAAAAAAAATTGAGTCGGATTATATGGAGTTATCGAGTAGTAAAAAGTGAGGGTCAAACAATGTTACTCCCTCCGTCCCAACTCAAATGCCCCGTGGGCCATTAGTGGAGATTAACAAAAAGTAGGAGAGAATATAAGAGTGGGTGGAAATATTAGAAAAAGTAGGAAAGATAATGATGTCCCAAGATAAATGAGGTGTTTGAGCTGGGACGTCCCAAAACGAAATATGGGGCGACTGAGATGGGTAGGAGCAGGGAGTACATATAATAACTTCAATCACACCTTTTATATAAGACATTACTGTTAGTATGTATAGTATATCCACAATAATAGTCAGCGCACAAACAAATGTTTTTACGTAATCTTAATTATTCGTACAATAAAGTTTTTTTAAAATACATAATCTTAATTATACGCACGATAACGTTTTTAAAATACATCAGTACTCTTAACTTCTTAAAGCCCTGTTTGATAGGACTTATTCGCAGTAATATTCAGATCAGTTTAGAATCATTCAGATCAGATCAGATCAGTTCAGAAATGTTCAAATTTTTATCCATGTATTTGGTCCAAAACTGATACTAATTCGTTTAAATTTAATCAAAATTTCAACACATTCAGATCAGATCAGATCAGTTCAGAATCATTCAGATCAGTTCAGAATCATTCAGATCAGTTCAGAATCATTCAGATCAGTTCAGAATCTGCAATAGACGCCATATTCCTAAAATACGCTGAATAAAATCGGTATATTCCTAGATTAAATTCTCTCACAGCGGAAAAATCTGATTAAATTATATTTTCCCAAACTATAACAATAATATTAACCGAAATCACTAAAAAATAGGCAACTATATTAAATTTAGATATAATCAGAAAAAATATTGAAATGTTTGTATTCACACGCATAAAAATCTACCTAAAGAAGGAAAACATAATTAATTGATTGTATTAACACTATTAATAGAAAAGTGAGCTTCAAATAATGGCATGATATATGGCCGAAATTGTTGAAAATGGAATCAATTAATATCAAAAATATTCTTCAGTAATACTACTCGATCGTGCAAATATAATATATACCCAGCAAACAACCAATTACTCCGTACCTTTTAGGAGTAAGTAAATTTAGGATACCAAATTTTCACCTTCAAAAAAATATGCCGTATATGAGTATCGCTCACACCCCTTAAATTCTGCACATAATTTTCATCTTCTGAATTTCATTCTTTGCTTTTGATTGCTAATTTTGCTGTGATAGTAATGTTTGTTATGAGTTTCTAACCATGATTTTTCTTTTTTGTGTGTAGGAAATCATGCAGATATATGAATCCTTTGAATCTTTCGATTCGTTATTTTTTTGCTTGGTTAGTTTCTCGAATAATTTTGTATTTAGAGTTTAGACAGTTCCGTTATTATTTGTATATTCATGATGAGCTTAGCTTGATATGTCGTTTAATTCAATTATATTAAAACCATGGGTTTATCTTTCCATAGTTTATAACCATCATCATCACGATCTCAATATCTCACCATCACTCGGCATGGAATTCGAAACAGAAGTTCGAAAAAGAATGCCAGTGAAGACTTAAAGAGATTCATTTTCTGCTCGGTTAGTATAATTAGATCAGAGATATGAGTTGGGTGCTAAGTTTATTACCGGTTGCAGGCATTATACGTTTACATAATATATTTTAAAATTGATATTCTCATTGGCTCCATAATTCTAATTTAAATTTTCGTAGATATTCAGCACTAACGTTATATACAAGATTCATATAGTCTTGCAAGTCAAAAAAGAAGAAGTTTTCGACGCCAATTTGACTCATATAGTCTCGATGCATATATGTCCATTGGACCATTGTTTCGCAGTACTTATGTATGTGTCATGACGATTCACGATATAGAAGTGAAGTTTTTTTTTTCTTTCAGAGAGAATACTTTGGTGCTTCCAAATTGTGAGGCCATATGGCAGATCATTTGTACGCGACATGGATTTGGCTTAATTTGCAAATGTTTTGTGTGTATATGAAGTTATCTGATTAAACTTCTGTTCACTCTTTTGGCAATGTTAAACTGAAAATTGCCTAAAATGTTTCTTACAAAGGTATGGATTTAAATTATTCCAGTCCCATGTTTCTGCCCTCTTTCGTCGTATTCTGATCGATTATTCTCCTCCTATTCCTTGGATATTTTGTTGAAGATAACAACAATTGAAGTTAGACTTCATTCAACTCAGCTTATTGATGGTATTAATCTGAATGACAAAAAAAAAGATGATCGGGTAAATGTTTTTTTAAACAACCCCAGATTGTAGTCTTTTAATCGCAAATCATAGTGTAGTAAGACAAATATTATACGGAGGTCTCACAATGCAGACTGGCTAATTTTTGTTTTTTAAAAATGCATTACAAACCCAAAACATAGCATGCTGAAGAGTGAAGACCAAACATTCGAGTAATCGAGTTAGTTCAAATAACGGGCCAAAAATACGGGACTTAGTCAGGTTATAATATATAATTGCAATTCATTCACAATTTTTCATTAAAATAATATAGCCAAATGAGATTATTTTTTACTATTTGGCTTTTCAATCAACATTATTATGTGAACTAAAAATTAGTAATCATCTTCATGACACTCAATCTAAGAATTGAAATGGCGTTACTCAATTAATTATATAATATAATATATGAATTGTATTCAGAAGTACAAGTCAGAAGTGATAACTATACCTACTAAACTACGTAACTGCACTAACTAAGGCCCTGTTTGATAGGACTTATTCGCAGTAGAATTCAGATCAGTTCAGAATCATTCAGATCAGATCAGATCAGTTCAGATCAGATCAGTTTAGAATCATTCAGATCAGATCAGATCAGTTCAAAAATGTTCAAATTTTTATCAATGTATTTGGTCCATAACTGATACTTATTCGTTGAAATTCAATCAAAATTTCAACACATTCAGATCAGATCAGATCAATTCAGAATCATTCAGATCAGATCAGTTCAGATCAAAATCATTCAGATCAGATCAGATCAGATCAGAATCATTCAGATCAGATCAGATCAGTTCAGAAAGATGCAGTCCTATCAAACGGGGCCTAACTCTCATAACTCAAACAACTCCATAGCTCCACTAACAATAACTTTATCACCACCCCGTCCAACCACCACCCCACCGCATCAACCACCGTCATCGGTGGTCCGGTGGTGGTTAACGGTGGTTCGGTAGTGGTCCGACGGTGGTCTTCACAATTAGCTAAGTTATTATGTTAGTGGAGTTGGTGGAGTTATTAGAGTTAGGCCCTATTTGATATGACTTATTTGCAGTAGTATTCAGATCAGATCAGATCAGATCATAGTCATTCAAATCAGATCAGATCAGAGTCATTCAAATCAGATCAGATCAAATCAGGAATGTTCAAATTTCTATCAATGTATTTGATCAATAACTGATACTAATTCATTGAAATTCAATCAAAATTTCAACACATTCAGATCAGATCAGATCTGTTCAGAGTCATTCATATCAAATCAGATCAGATCAGATCAGTTCAGAAAGATGCAGTCCTATCAAACAGGGCCTTAATGGAGTTACACGATTTAGTTGGTGCAGTTATATGATTGCAGTTAGCCAGTTTAGTAGTAGAGTTATTACTTCTGACTTCTAACAATAAGGTTACTTCTGACCGGATGCATAAAAATAGGATAATTACTCAAAAATAGCGGGTGACATGTCATAAAAAGTGAATTAGTGTCTTAGAATTCTTATTTTTTACATGTCCAACTTCGTGTCATATATTTTTTTAAGTACTTCTAATAACATAAGTCTTTATTTTCTGATTTTAATACACATTACCTATACTTCAATAATAAAACATATAATATTGAAAAGAGTCATCACTAATATATGTACATAAGAGTTAATTTTGTTAGGTTGGCAAAAATACATTTACGAAATTTACGAAATGAAACTGGCAAGGAGTGTTTTTTCAGGGTTGAGATTAGGGGTGTAAATGATCAGAGCTAGCTCACCAAGCCCTCGGAATCGGATCGGTCAAAGCTCGGCTCGAGTTCGGTCAAACCGAGCTCGAACTCGATCTCGATCTGAGCTCTGGCGAATACGAGCCGATCCCGAGCTTTTTAAAGCTCAGATCGGATCGGCTCGTTTGAGCTCGTTTTTATGAGTTTAATTAATTTTTAATATTTTACTATTTCATTTATATTAAGATACATGTAATTATACTAATTTTTTGAAGATAGTATAAAAATTAGGGAAATTATTATACTACGTCGATCACGAGTCGATCCGAAGCCGAGCCCGAGCCGAGATTTATATTTCCCGAGCTGATTTCGAGCTCAAATTCTTTAAGCTCGCCGAGCTTCGAGCCGATCCCGAGCTCGATCCTAAACATCCGAGCCGATCCCGAGCCTACCTGAGCTCGGGCTCAGATCGGCTCGGTTACACCCCTAGTTGAGATCAACTGTTTCTCAATTCATACATGTTTACCCACTTTTAATGAGAGGAGAACTGAGTAATGACCTAAAAATGGCAGGTTCATAACTAAGAAAAGCGGGTCAGTAGCTATAAAAGTGGGTAGTGACCCAAACATGTATAACTAAAAGAATGGGTCACATGCCATAAAATAGAATCAGAATAACTTTCATAACTTAATTACGGAGCAGTTGGTCGGCTCAAATTAGACCCACAAATTTGTGTATCAAAACAGCTAGGTTGAGGTCAATTCAGTTTACGGGTCTTTGAAAACAGGTTCATGAACCCAATAATAGCGGGTTCATAACCCAAAAATTAAAGTAATAACTATTTGATATAAATTTAGAGTGATTTGTGTTAACTAAGGGTCAAATTTGATCAACGGGTTGGATCGAGGTTGAGGTAATACACGTGGGTCACTAGAAGTCACAAATTAAAATAAAATGGAAAAAAACAGGTTGCTAACTCAAACTAACGGGCAACTCAAATTGTTGGAGGTTTAATTGCGTGGGTCCAATTGTTTATTTTGATATGCATTTATTAGTTTGCCAATAGTAAAATATAGTATCACAAACTCTAATCTTAATAATAAAAATAGCGTTATTATCATTTCCATATTTAGCAAGGGAAAGGTACTAATGTCAATTTGATGTTTGTCATTGACTCTAAAATTGAAATTACACTTCAATTCAACATAAATACTAACCTTTACAATAGGCTTTCGCCAGATAAACTTCATACGATCATAGTTGTACTTGGCAAAATGGGGCGATTTTTACAGCTCTCAATCAATTACATATAAAAAATATACCCCCTTCACAAGTTGATCTTCGCATATGAGGTGGGAGAAGATGGAGATTGAATATTTTCCTAACATAAGTATCAAGTATCCGATTTCATTGTGTACAATAATTTAAACTACGCGGTCGGCTTCTAAGGATATTGATTAACGTAAAATGACATAAATTGTTAAACTCACATAATTTGAAATAGAATGATTATCATTATTATTCATGTCGTTATGTATCACATTCCTTTAAAACTATTTAGAATGAGAGCCCTTGCAATATTGCACTGGTCTAATACTCGGGGGAATAATCTTAGGGGATGAAGACGACTCTATTTTGGTCATTACATGATGATTTGAACCGTTTGTTTAGTTAATAATAAAGGAAACATTATTATAAATGGCAATTGTATTCCTTTTTAATTTTAAAGGGATGGCGCATGTATTTGTTGATTTTAATTTTTGGATTGCATTTATATATCGGAAAATTCACGTGGTGTCCCCGAGGTTTACCAGTTTGCGCGTGGTGTCCCTATGTTTGAAACTTGTACATTGTGGTGTCCCTGAGATTTGCAAAACACGGTACGTGGTGTCCCTCAAGCTAACGGTGTTAACTTTTTTCCGTTAAGTGATGACGTGGCGGCCATTTATAAATTTAACTTGGGTTTAATTCATTTTTGTAATTTCTGGAAAAAAAGAAAAAAGTTGAAAATTAATTGTTGTAATTTCTGAAAATATTTAAAAAATTAAAAAAAGTAAAAAAATTAAAAAAAAAAAAAAAGTTCCAAAATCAATTTTAATAATTATTGGAAAAAAAATTTCGCAAAAAAAATCAATTTATATAATTTTAAACGTAATTTTAGTGAAATTTTTCCGAAAATTCTCTAATATCTATAAAATTCGGTGCACATGGTGTCCCTGAACTATACACACTAGTGTACATGGTGTCCCTCAGGTTTGCATTACACTAGCTATACATGGTGACCCCATGTTTCTGTTTTTTATTGCAACGTCTAGTTACAAAAGTAGCCGTTGTAGCTGCATATATATGTAAAAATCTCCTTCTTTCCAAAGCAAACATTATTATTAAATCAAATCATATTCATGGATTCCATTTCATCTCATGAATCTTCATTTTCGTAAGTCTTTTTCGTGGAAAACGGTTTATGCCCTTGATGCAAAACGAACACTCACATTAGGTCATCCGAAACACCTTCAAATCCTTCAAGGCTATTTCACTTTTTTAACTAGCGGTTGCAATAAAAAAAACAAAAACAGAGGTCACTATGTGCAGTGTAATGCAAACCTGAGGGACACCATGTACACTATTGTGTATAGTTCAGGGACACCATGTACACTAGTGTGTATAGTTCAGGGACACCATGTGCACTGAAGTTTACAGATATTAGAGAATTTTCGAAAAATTTTCACTAAAATTACGTTTAAAATTATATAACTTGATTTTTTTTGCGAATTTTTTTTCCCAATAATTATTAAAATTGATTTTGGAACTTTTTTTTTTGAATTTTTGAATTTTTTTAATATTTTCAGAAATTACAAAATTGAATTAATACCAAATTAAATTTATAAATGGTCGCCACGTCATCATTTAACGGAAAAAAGTTAACACCGTTAGCTTGAGGGACACCACGTACCGCGTTTTGCAAATCTCAGGGACACCACAATGTACAAGTTTCAAACATAGGGACACCACGCGCAAATTGGTAAACCTCGGAGACACCACGTGAATTTTCCGTTTATATATTTTTGGGTTAGGACATCGTTTTACAAATTGAAACACTAATAATATTAGTATTAAAACGATATTGGTTTACAAAATATTTTAAGTATTGTCTATATTAAAGATTGCAATATAACTGTACAGTACAACAGCCCGTGCAATTTTGCACGGGTCAGTAAACTAGTTATATCATATATTTAAGCATTGCCGGTAGATTTCACAGCCATTTAGCATGTCCACCTCAGCTGCCACCTCAATGACATGTCACAGCTGACGTCATAACCCTATATTTTAATCGAAAAAATCACCTCAGGAAAAAAAAATCCCTGAAAATTCGATATTCAACAAAGGAAAATCCCTAAAAATTCGATATTGTACGCGGAAAATTATGTTAATCAGCATATAATATTGTGAATATCTCCATATTCCTCCATGAATATCTCCGCATATCATTCAAGCAACTAACAGAATCTATTCACATCAACACCATAAATAAGAAATTACATTGATCAAATCTTCATTTACAACTTACAAGGTATTAAATAAAACTCTGATATTTTTCTGATTCGATTTGTGCGTTTTTTTTAGTTACGAAGAAATCCAGTCGAGGAGGGCAGCAGATTGATTAAGCGTTCATTTGGGTCACAACTCTATTAACACTCAAGGTAATTCTCCAATTTATTAGATTAATCATTTTTACTATTCCAAGAAGTGGCACAGAGGGAGTTCCCTTAGTTGAGGGTAACGAAAAATAGATTAATAAAGGAAGATCAATCATGTGGAGTAAAGAGTATAGCTTAGAATTTTACGGCTCACGGAATTGATCAATTCTATGAATTCATACACTGTAATTAGCTATTGTTTCGGCCAAAGTTGTTGTATTGTAGTGCTTTGGTTTCCATATCATTCTTTTAGAGGTCGTTGCTATGCATGTATCATTTCTTATGGATAGTCATCGTTTGCATTTGTTGTAAATTTGGAATGAGCTCGATTCAGGTCATTTAGCTCGATTACGATTTATGAATGTGTTTATAATTAATTGGTTCTTCATTAGTTCAGAATTATGAGATTATGGATGTGTTTTCTTGATAAAAGGATCTGAAAATTATAATAGTAGGGTTGATTCGGGAGGAAGCGGAACTAGAATTGTTGTTAGAAGCATTCGGAGGAGGAATTCGGCATGAAGTTGAAGGAATTGAAGTTTGAGCTACCTTTGTTGATTGAGTTGCGGCTGAAACTCAGGAATCAGAGGATGGCCTGGTAAACGTCAGAGCTTCCCAACCGTCCAACCATCCTTGATTTGATTATTATTGAAGTTTTTAATTACGAGTATGAGTAAACCAATTTCATTTGTATTGCACTACACTGCATTTTTATTTTATTGTTTACAAGCTCTATATGCATCAGTGCTACTTTAGTGATGAATTTTGTCATGAATTTGACAGACTAAATTGAAGATCATACCTTAGTATGAAGTGAGACACTTTTATAGCTCAGTACGTGCGTGCATTCGGCACAAAAGTGAGACCATTGTTTATTTGTTTATTTAACTCGCGATTGATTACTTGCAGAGATTGTTTTGAAACTTCACATTTTGATTTTGGATATTTGGTTTTGCAAGCAATTGACCAATCGGGAGACCAACAATGGAACAATAGTTTGTAACGAGACCGTACCACAACTACCACACAAAGTATTTCACGACCGCGATCAGTGATTTGCAAGTTTGTTGGTATGACTATTTCGGATGCGCGAGGTAACGCGCAACCTCTTGGACTCTCAGATTCTACTATTCAATATTTCTCTATACTAATATTTTGTCAAGCATCAGTTTATACAAAGGATGTCATTGAGAAGTTGTAGGGTGCATATGTATGTGACTGGTGGGTATTCGTTGAAGAACCACATTTATACATTTTTTTTTTCTTTAATTTTATTTTGTTTAGATTCACTTACCAGCGTTAAGTTCATGTGATCAATTCCGACAGATTGTTGGCCATTGTTCTCATCGTCTTCGTCATCATTGGTGTAGGCATTGGTTCGTTAGGCTTTCTTTTTCGAGCTCCGTTTTTTTTTATTGAAGACTATTATGCCTTTTCAACAAAAAATCCCAGCGTATGTTCTGAACAGATTGTAAATTGTACATTAAGCGAGGAATTCACCTTCGTATGTGTCAAGACCTCCCAGAATGGGAGGAGAATGGAGAAGTGAACTGAAGATGCAGATCAGAAGAACAAAAAAATGAGGACAAGTACGACAAGCAGGCTATACACAATTTCATGCAAGCGGGAGAACTTCATCATGGTTCACTTAGAAGATTCTATATATAGGACTTTATTGGATTTTAATTCATCTTTATTGACGCAGTATGGCCAGTATCAATCTAAACTTGGATATCAATCATTAGCATGACTGGCGATTTTGATCAAGTCTTTAACAAAAGGCATGAATTTAGGAATGAATTTGGATTTGATTTCCTAATTTTATGATAATAAGTTTAATAAAATAAGATGAAAAAATAGTACTAAAACAAATCAGCCGTATAACTCTCTATATTCTTGCATTAAAAGAATTCTCCATATATGCTTACCTCTTAAAACAATACTATTAGTTAATTCAAATGGCTAATCTCATGGCTTCCAGTGCCAGCTGTCCTATTAGACTAGGTGTGACCGATGATGATAACAACGACCACATCTTCGTGCGGTTGATTGACAATGTTGACTATGCTGATTCATGGCCTATTTAGGCCCTGTTTGATAGGACTTATTCGCAATAGTATTCAAATCAGTTCAGAAGCATTCAAATCAGATCAGACCAGTTCAGAATCATTCAGATCAGATCAGAAATGTTCAAATTTTTATCAATGTATTTGGTCCATAACTGATACTAATCCGTTGAAATTCAATCAAAAATTCAACACATTCAGATCAGATCAGATCAGTTCAGAATCATTCAGTTCAGATCATTTCAGATCAGATCAGAATCATTCAGATTTTATCAGATCAGTTCAGAAAGATGCAGTCCTATCAAACGGGCCTTAAGAAAATATCATAAGAAGAAAATATAGTCCATAGTCAAATTCAATCATCACATATCGTATACCGAGTATGAAATTGTACCTTATATACGAACCTAAAATATATTCAATCACATTAAATATGGTCCATCACGAATTAGCCGAAATATATTTTTAAAAGAGGTATAAAAGCTTTTAAAATAATATATATCACATGACTTTCTCCATTTACACACGTAATCAGCCACCTTTAGTAATCACAATTGTGTATACACACTCTGTTTGGTATCTATATAGTGCAAATCGAAGTGGTTCACAATTAGGCTACTACCATATTAGCATAATTTGTGAGGTAATTACGAGTCAAAACGGGTCAACAAGTTAGGTTATCTCTGACCAGAATTATTATAATGGTTTTTGTTATACTTCTAATGTGGGAGTATTATTTTAGCGGCATTACATTTAAATTTGTTTTTATATGAGTATTATCGGTCAATGGGTCAAGCGAAGTTAGACTAAAAAAATATGCACGAGCAAACAACTATGGGTCAAACATGAGTTAGGGGAAAGGGGTGGTGATTTCAAGAGTCTTCGGTTTAGACTTCGGGAGACATTTTTTTAACTATACGTGCCTTTCTTATGTTTTTTTTTAAGTGGCACCTGAATTTGTTCAAAATGACTTTTTTTTTTTTTTGTCTTAGGGTTACGGCATTGTCTTTTCAAACAATTTCCGTCATAATCACTAGACTTACATTTCCAAGAACGATCCATTTAAATAGAAAGAAAAGTACTATAACCAATTTCGTGTACACAATCATCTTATTAAACGGCCCGTGCAATTTTGCACGGGTATTAAACTAGTATTAATTAATAGGCAAAACATCTTGTGCAATTTTTTGCGTCCACATCAGCGATGATGTCATTGCTGATGTCATCGCCACCTCATCACCTGCCACATAATTAATTTTGAAAAAATGAGGCTATAAAGGTTTGAACCCGCAACCTCAAAGTTATATTATAACACTTCAACCACTATGGCAATTGATTTTGTTGATTTTTTTTATCAACAAAATTATATATAAAGGACCTTAATCCTTAAATTTCGTCCAAATTATAATAACCCAAATAGCGAAATTTACCGTAAATAGCATAATAATTAATCAGAACATAGTGAAAGAATCTTAATTTGCACGAGGAGTATATAAAATAACATAATTGTCGAATGAAATATTTTAGACTACATTGATACTGCACATATCACGTCCGAGAAATATATTTGCCTAATTAATATAATATTTGATTCACGTAAAGAAGGCAACAGTAATTCGAAAAAAATATAATATTTCCTAATATCTCTATAACTTAATTACCATATTAAAGTAATTTCCTAGCCACGTCATTTAGCTTAAAATGCATAAAAAATCAAAAACTTAAAGGGAAATAAATTAGGAAATATACTACTGATAGTTGTATAGACGATAATATTTTAGGACACAACATTATTTTTTGAGCAATAATATAGCTGGAGAGTTGAATCAAATTTGATTTCGGGTAAGCAACAATATAATAGACGATATTTTGGGTAAGCAACAAAAATGACATCTTCCATGATTAAATTCAAACAAAATTAAAAAATATTTGGAAAATCAGAGTTTTCCAAATGTAGTTTCCATAGTATATTCAATCAAAAGTAAAAATCATTTAAAATTTTCCAAACAATCACTACAAAATTAACGGCATATATTTTTTTATAATAGATAGATTCATATTTTCGGTTTTGATTTTCACCATATTTAGGAATATACGTTTTGATGTATTTTTTTTTAATATTTTTCAGATTTCATTTCCCTTCCTTTCAATATATTTTCGTATAAAATCTTCTAATATATTCTTTCATTTTCGTGTATGATATTTTACAAGATTTTGGGTTTGTTACTGAAATTATATATTACTTTTTCAATTCAATTTTGCACCAGTGTCCTTTGCAATTCCTAGCTAATGATTTTTTTTTTTGTAGGTTCTTCATATTTTTCACTTCAGCATATCATCTCTTCTGCTTTGATGAGTTCACCCCTTCATAAACTTCAATAAGCGCGCTTCTTTGTTTCATTGTGTTTTGCATATTTTTATAGTCATGATTATACGTTTATTTGCATGTGGCATATTTCTTGCAGAAATTTGGAGGACGAATTTCATTCCAAATTGATCGAATTCCAGGACTTGATGGACCAAGTTACATATGATGTTACAAACTATAATTTTAAAAAGATATAGCATGAATGCGAAAAGAATGTTCAAACTATATGTACTTGGATTGGTCAGTTGGCGATTCGTAAAGTAATGATGATAAGGTACAAGTTGACTAAATTTGCAGGGTATATTGCTTAATCAGCTTGAAGGAAAATTGGATTTTATCAGCCACAACAGCAACATCATGGATTCATGGCTAATAAAGTGGCTAGACAAGCCAGGATGGATTTGTTTGACGAGAATTTCATAATTTATGCCCAACAAAACTATCTCGGAATAGGAACAACAACTTTTATGTATTATAGACTTCCGGAACTTTTGTTACTGTTTTTCTTGCTTTCATTTTATTTTTGCCCTGTACTCTTGAATTGATTTCTTTTTACGTCAATTTGAGTGTGATTACCACTGAGAAAAAAAAAAAGAGAGAAAATGGAGGTGAACACAAAGACCAGCATGACATGGATCATGTATCGGGTAAGGTTTGACTACATATACAAGTCAAAACGGGTGAGAGTCAATACAGGTCATGTGCCACACAAAAAAAGGTGTATGACTCATACGTAAAAGCATGTCCGATAGATAGAAACATAACTAAATACGGAGTATAAGAGAGTCAAAACGGGTGCGAGTCAATAGAGTCATGAGTATTATTAAAAAGTGGGTTCTTGACACATAAAAGCGCCAGATAGATAAATCTAAAGCATATGAGGATCAAAACGGGTGAGTGTCAATACGGGTTATGTGTCATGAAAAAACTGGTCATGACACAGAAAAGTAGTAACATATGAGGGTCAAAACGGGTGAGAGTCAAAATAAGTCATGTGTCACAAAATGTGGGTATATATATAACACATATCTACAAGTGTGTCATTGAGGTTATGTGTATTTAATAGTGGGTTCATGACACGTAAAAGCCCGTAACATATGAGGATTAAAACGACCGTGAGTTAATATGGTTTATTTGTCATAAAAAGCGGGTTCATGACATAAAATGGTGCAAGATGGTCAGATACAACTAAATTGGTTTTTTACGAGCATCAAAACAGATGCGAGTCAGTACCATTCATGTGTAATAAAAAGTGGTTCATGACCCATAAAGGCGAGGCGTATAGATAAAACTAAACATATGAGAGTTGAAACGGGTGCGAATTAGTACGGGTAATGTGTCATAAAAAAAATAGACTCATGACACACAAAAGCGCGTTACATAAACTAAATTAGTTTTTGATTCAGCAAATAAACTAAAATTTATGTACGAAAGATTAATCGATTGCTACTTGGTAAATAACAGTCTTTTTTTTTGTGTTTTTGAAAGTTTTTTTTTTTTTTTTTTTTGCGTGTGTGTTAATGCTCTATCTTGAATTTACTCGGTAAAAAACAGAGTTCAGTTTTTTTTTTTTTTTAAATAAATTCGTAATCAAGTTTTGACAATTGATCCATCCTTTAAAACTAATCTAAGGACTAATATGGTCGAGGTGAATATAATTTGATTTACTAAGAGTTATAGCGAATATGCACAATTAACATGTTCTATTCCATTCAATGAACGTTGCACCGTAATTTATTAAATTCAAACAAAGTAAATCATATTATATTAATTTACACCTATAAAATTTAGTTTCATTTAAATAAGAAGAAAAAAATGTAATGTAATCGGGCCGCCCGTGCAATTTTGCACGGGTAAAAAGCTATTAACTATTCAATAACTTTATTAGGCCTTGTGCGATTAGACTGCATTTTTTTTGATCTGATTTGATTTGATTTGAATTGAACTGATCTGATTTGATTTGATTTGAACAAACTTAGTTTGATTTAATCTGAACTGAATTAATTAATAAATTAACTGCAACTAGATGAATTAATAACTACAACTAGAGTAGATTCATTGATTGTTAATTGGATAATTCTGATCTGATTTGATTTGAATAAAACTGATCTGATTTGATTTGATTTGAATAAATCTGATCTGATTTGAAAATACCGTTGGATAAGTTGAATCGGTCCTTAGTCGAGTCAGCTCACATTTTTCCAAACATCAAACTACTCCAATTAAAACAGGTTCACTTGAATACTGGCCGAATCAATTCAATTGAACTCAGACCTAACGACGTCGTTTACGCAATCTCGTATATGCACGATCGTCTTCATCTTCCCCAATCTTCCACACTCTTCACTCTCTCTCTCTCTGCATAATTTAACTGAAACAAACATACCCAGATCGAAAAACCCTAACTTTTCCCCCAATTTAAACTCTAATCTAAAATCAGACCACAAAAATCACAGAACAATTGCAAAGAAATTACTTAAATTAAAAATTTGCCCATTTTTTTGGGGGGCAGTAAAAAAATGAAATCAAAGTTAGTAATTCAGTTAATTTTGATCTGGGTTTATGTAACACCTTCTATTTTGGGATCAACTTCTCTGCTCTCAAATCCCTTTTTGGGCATTTCTCCTGAAGGTATGATTCTTCCCCTTTTTTGTGATTTTTCCCCAATTTCGAACTTCAATTTTTCATTTTTAGTGTAGAAAATGATTAATTTTTATGTAATTTTGGTGTATCAGATGAGAGTTATTACAAAGGTGGGTCCAATTTGATAAAATGTAAAGATGGATCCAAGAAAATCAACTTGAGTCAGCTCAATGACGACTTTTGCGACTGCATTGATGGTTCCGATGAGCCCGGTAATTGTTGCTTTTGCTTAAATTGTGCTTTGTAGTGTTGATGATTGTTAAAAGTAGAGAACTTTATGAGAAAAACCCTTGTTGTAGTGCCCGGGTTGCGAGCTGGACCGAGGGTTTGCCAATTGGTTTTAGGACGGAACCTTCTTAGAATGTATTTGCGTGTCGGTTCATGTGTGGGGCCGTGGGGGTGATAACTGAGAAGGGGATGCTGAAAAGCTGATTGCTGAGTTTAAAGATGGGATTTTGATGTGTGTATTGTCTGCATTTGCAGGGACATCGGCTTGCCCAAATGGGAAATTTTACTGTCGTAATGTAGGGCATATGTCGGTGGTGTTGTTCTCTTCTCGAGTGAATGATGGGATCTGTGGTGAGTACTTGATGAGGATCTTTATTATTATGTGACAATTGGTGTATTTGCCATCTTTTAGCTTGTATCAAGGCATGTTTCTGGTAGTGTAGATTGCTGCGATGGAAGTGATGAGTACGATGGTAAAGTTGTGTGCCCTAATACATGTTGGGTGGCTGGGGAAGCGGCGAGGGAAAAGTTGAAGAAAAAGATTGCGACTTACAAAGAGGGTGTTATAATGCGGAAGAAAGAAATTGACCAAGCCAAGGTAGCGATTGCTAAAGATGAGGGCGAGTTGGCTAAGCTCAAAGATGAGGAGAAGATACTGAAGGGCCTCGTTCAGCAACTCGAGGGTATGCTCCATCTTGCTTTCTCTGCTTTCACTACATCTAGATGTTGTTGATAAAGACGTTAAGCTTAGCGACTACCAATGCTAATATTATGACCAGCAATTAGCAACCTCGTAGTTTCCTTCTTTGTGTGTTAAAAAATGTGTGAGATTCATTATTTACTTAGTTGATTACATTCTGGTAAGTTGCTGAACTACACTTTTTCATTGTCGAATTACTCAGATAACTGGGATCGACACCATTCCAAAGTAGCCAATAACTGGATTGAAAAGGGATTACATGTGAGCATGTGGCTATTCCATATTCTCGTTGGATATAATATACTCCCTCCGTTTTTTTTGGTTTCTTTACGTTTCTTTTGAATATGTGAGAGGAATTCAAACGAAACGTAAAGAAACAAAAAAAAAACGGAGGGAGTACTATATTTCAGCTCATGCTGATTGCTCAAGAAGAAACATAATTCGAAGTGCTCATGAAGTTCAATGATGCTTAATGATCTTGAATTGATACTCCAAGCTGTATTTTGACGAGTTGTAGATTCTCATAAAGAATTTTGTAGTTGATGCGTAAAAACCTAAAGAGTAAGTCATCCTTGTTCCAGGTACTCCTCAAAGACCCTCCTTAAGAAGAAAAAACAAAAAAACACCTTGACGACCTTTCTTGATATTAGCGTACCGAAAAAAGAAAAAAATGAAAAAAAACTTAACATGGATATCTGCTTGAGTGCCTTTTAATGTTACTTGTTGTTGATAGAGTATGTATACCCCTTTTTTCTGTTCCTCCATTTTTTCAGAGGTAGTTCAATCAACTGGTTATCTCCGTCACCTTTAAATACTACCAAGGCGAAAGCTAAAAAGTATTGCTTTATAGTCAGGAAACAGATCATGGGTTCAGGACTTCAGGTTAAATAGTTAGTGTCAGCTGACCGAATTGGGTACGTCAGGAAATGTGAAGTGTTGAAGTTACATAGAAAATATCCTACAATGGCTTTAAGTAGGCATTGGAAACTTTTGCTTAAGTCAAGTTCAGCTTTTTCTTAAAACCTTTTGCAAGTTGCGTAGGACCATGTAAAACGCTTCGAAGAGGTAAAGACAGAGAGTTTTGGTGAGTGCTAGCTCCAGTCTACTGGCTAAGTCAGGGACAATGCTCCAGGAAGATGTGGTACAATTTTAATGTCGTTACCAACTATACATTTGAATAATGGTGATCTGTCATATTTTAATCTAGAATGTATACGCTAATCTGGACATCTGAGTATGACCGTATAAAGGCTAACAGCTGATGCTGATTGATGTTGTCTTCATTTGTCTTGTAGACCGCAAAGAACAGATTGAAAAGCAGGAGGAGAAAGAGCGTTTAGAGAAAGAAAAAGAAGAGAAGCTAAAGAAAGATGCAGAAAAGGAATCTGATCAAGATACAACAGAAGACGAGAAAAAGGCAGATAGCCCAATAGAAGAACAAAGTGATACCACTAATGATGATGTGGGCAATGTCAGGGAGTCCGCGGAAAAGGTTTGGGTTAACGTCTGACCTTGTTCTACATCGCTGAATTTTATGAAGCCAAGGCCATTTTGTTCCATACCCTTTTCCTATATATGCCTGTTCAGTCTTTTAACTGTACTAAAAATTTGAAATTTCTGTGTGCAATTTTGTGTGATAGTAGTATCAGTGGGTATGAGCTACAGCATTATTCTTTTCTCCCGCTCACGTCAGTTGAGGTGTGCTAGTCTGTTAGATGGTGATGACTGATGATTATCCCTAGCGTATTTGAGTTTATAGGTAGTAGACTAGTATGTTTTTTACACTCTGCAAATAAACTCAGAATGATTGAGCCTGATAACTGTTTCCATCTTCAGAGTTAAGAAGTTGTTCCTTATGATACTATGTTTCTATTCAATTTTTTCTATAAAAGAGTGTAAATTCAGTATCGCGATGTCCGATGAGCATAACATTGATACCGCAAATTATAAAAATGGTTTCCCTGAAATTCATCTTTATGTTCCTTTTTCTTCCTAGAGTTTCTTGTTTCTAATTCTTTTTACCCTCTTTTCTACTTAGGATTCTGAAGAATTGGAATCAGAAGTTATGACAGGTGATCAGTCTGTGGCTGAAGGAGCGCTTACCAATGAAGCGGAGCAGGTATTTAGTAGCTTCAGGCTTCTTCCTCTGCTCCCCCCCCCCTCTTTGGCTTGAGACAGAAAATCAAGAAATGAGTGAATGTATAAGCTAAGCTCCACAATTTAAAGTTGTCGTGACTGACCCTTTACCTCTAACATCAAGCCTTTGGAAGAGAAAAATGAGGAGCTCACTGATGCTGTTGAGTCTGTTTCTGGCCTTGACCACAAGGTATTCCCTCAATTTTCCCTTTACAAATATCTCATATAAATGTTCCAACTTTCTCGTGCTTTCTATTATCTGAAATCTGTCTGAAAGTTACTTTTCTTTGCCCAGGGAAGAGAAACAAATTTCCAATTTATAGCATGTAATATGGAACAGATGATAATATTGTTATTCCAGTGCTATTAATTGTTTACAAACCTATATAACCTCAAAGATGTAAACATAGTATAAGGCAGTTTTGGTCAATCCCTTCAGGAAATCAGAGAACTAATTAACTATCAGATCCTAACTACCTAGTCTAAATGCATAGATATATTCGAACTACTGACATACAAAATCAGATAAGATTTATCATGGAAATTGAGGTGTTTTTAAGACTTTTCATATAGACTAACATACAAAGCCAAATAAAAACTCAAGTGTAGACAAGGACCAGTTTAAGTCCGATATCTTAGAGAAATTCCACCTTTCAGTCATATGGCCGGTGAACTCCAACTTATTGTTCAATTGTCCACTGTGTGAATGAAATTAAACATTCACTTAGTCGTTTAAGCTCTAAACATAATATACGAGTGATTGAGATAATAACACGATAAATTATGTAATCTTCTCAAATAATACGATAGACTGCATTGAGAATAATAATTAGGGGGTTAGACTGTATAGATGTGTGCACTTTTACCCAGATTAAGAGCTGTGACGACCGAGTTTTAAGTTATTACATTTTTATTTTCATTTCGTGAAAACTTTATCTTTAATATGAAGCTTTGGGTTCACTAAGCGCATTTTGCTGCAGGACACAGCTGCATCCGAGAATAAGGAAGAATTGTCCAAGGAAGAACTAGGGCGATTGGTTGCTTCTCGTTGGACAGGGGAAAAGGCTGATCAGAAAACTGAAGCTGATGATGATGTTAAAGTTGTCAACGATGCGAAAGAGACTCCCAAAGATGTGCATGATGAGGATTACGATGGCTATGCTTCAGAATTTGGTGATGACCACAAATACGATGACAATGATGCCGCTGACCATAAATATGATGACAATGATGTTGATGACCACATGAATGATGATGATACTACAGAAGATCATGAAGATCTAAGTTCTTACAAGTCCGATTCTGAAGATGAAACAGAAGCTTCAGGTATGCCTTATATGTGGCAAGTCGATTGGAATCTACTCTCTTGTATTTGCATCGCATTTGAGTTGATTATCTTTGTTCTTTTCACGGATTGCTTTTGTGGTACGTAAGACATAACAGCCCCAAGTAACCCATCTTGGCTTGAGAAAGTACAGAAGACTGTGAAGAACATCCTTCAGGGTTTTAGTTTGTTTCAGGCACCTTTGAATACAACAGGTGCATTCTTATCTGTATTTCTGTTACTTTGAATCTATGTGTGATTTTAAAAGTTATCTAGGCAGATCTACACATGTAGCATGCTGAAGTAAGTGCCTTCGAACATTTCAGATGCTGCTTTAGTTCGAAAGGAATATGATGAATCAAGTTCCAAATTGTCGAAAATACAATCTAGAATCTCAACCTTGTCTGAAAAACTAAAACTAGACTTTGGTGAGTATATCTTTTACTTGGGTAATCTCATACAGACGATCTTATCTAAACTGTCAGGTTATCAATGAAATCGAGCCGCTTTTTAATTTGTGACTGTGTGCAGGGCCTGAAAAGGAGTTCTATTCATTCTACGATCGCTGTTTCGAAAGCAAGCAAAACAAGTAATGACTATGTTCTCTGATGCGTATTCGATATGTTAAAGTTTAATCCATTTTGTAGCAGACATGGAACATATTTGTCTTCTTGAGTGACCTGTAGAATTAAACTTTGTCCCTAATGAATATGTTGGCTCCACCACCATTGATGGAGGCCTCCCATGTCCACGATAATCCATAACTTGGGAGTCAGTTTTCAAAATTTTGATGCTTTACAGTAGTAATTTTTTGTTTCAAATTTTGCTCGAAGACTTGCCTGATTGGCTCTGTAACATCCAGTAACCTATGGATATTAAGTTACACCTTGGGTCGGTTAAGGGAGAAGAGAAACTTCATTTCAGTTTTGACAGTTAAAAAATTGAGCTGTTTAGTTGCCAAAACCATAGGAACTTGAAACAGGGGAAGTTGCTTACCTAGCCCCTAAGGTAAGTGGAAGTTCCCGTGGGAAGTGCAACTCCCTAATAGTTTTCAAACACTTCCTATAATTTTCTAGAAATTGGCTTTGCCTAGGAATTTTGAGTTCCCACCATCATCCAAACGACCATTATGCTGACTTGTAATATGAACCAAATCTGATTCTGGTGTAACATTGGAGTTGAAGTCTTAGAATACCTTGCTAGAGTTGGTACTTTGACCACCTAATGTGATGTTATGTGCTTACTTTCTTCAGATATGTTTACAAGGTCTGCCCCTTTAAAAAAGCTACTCAAGAAGAGGGCCACATGACGACACGTTTGGGGTAAGCTTCTATTGCTTATGTTATGTTTCTCATCACAAGGATAATATTGCTCTTTGGAAGGGTTATGAGAAGTTGCGAACTACCTTGTGAGGAGTTAGCGAGATTATGCAGGAAAAAGGTTTCCATAATATTGCTCTTTGTCCAACTTTTCAAATTAGACAAAGGGAGGGACTCGAGGGAGTAATCTTTTTTTAGAGAACTGCTGTGTGGTAACTTACTGAAGAGTCTGAAATCACTATAACTTGAAATATGTTTGAATCTTACCTTGGTGAGTCTTTATTGACCACGGAGCTAGAAATGAGCTTCAGAATTCAGATGATCTGTTGTGCTATAATCGTTGCATTGAATAATTCTATGATGCTTTTAAGAGAAACAATGTTTGTACTAATTTTGAATTTGCTATGTTTGTGTCAATTGCATTATCAACTCAGACGTTGGGAAAAGTTTGAGGACTCCTATAAAGTCATGGTCTTTGCAAATGGTGATAAATGCTGGAATGGACCTGATAGGAGTATGAGGGTAAGTCTTTAAAGGACATTCAATATCCCTCCTGGGACATAACTTTGTAGAAATTTGTCGTATGTTTGTTACGACTGAGAAGCAATCAGGATTCCTTTTGCTCAGTGACAAGCTTTTATATATCGACTCCACATGAGCTGGATCCTTGAGTTGTTGATAAATTGTCATTCGTCTTCCTAGGTGAAGCTCAGATGTGGATTGAAGAATGAGGTTACTGATGTAGATGAGCCAAGCCGTTGCGAGTACTCTCTCTAGCTCTCTCACAAACCTCCCCCCCCCCCCCCAAAAAAACCGACCCCAATTTTTTTTTTTGTGCTCGTGGGGTGCTTGCATTATGCTATTAGCTTAACTTAATGTTGTCACTACAGGTATGTTGCATTGCTGTCCACTCCAAGTGTATGTAATGAAGAAAAACTTGTGGTAATTCTCTTTTGTGTTTTGATTTGTATAGATAAGTTTGCCTTCCATTCTGTTCAAATTCGTCTAATGCATGAGTAAATGACTTTAATTTGGTAGGAATTGCAACGAAAGCTGGATGCCTTGAACAATCAGCAGCCACAAGATCATGATGAGCTTTAAGAGTCCAGGGAACTAACGCAAAGTGTAAAGAGGTGATATTCAACTCCGCGATTATCCCTTTCCAGTGGATGTCTACGAAGTGGTAAATTTAGCGTCCAGATTGCAGAATGGGTCGAAGTTTTGGAGCAGATTTTGCAGTTGAGCCCTTGGGGAATAGATTGGCTCTCAAATCCTTATAGAAAACCAGGTTAGAACCTACGAGAAATTATCCTGATGTTGATGACTATTCTTTCTAGTCATTGAGCAATAGTGAATGTACTTCAGAGTATAGATTCTTCTGTAATTTGAGTCAGGAAGTTCCGAGGCTCAGGTTCACCTTCCTCGCATATGGCTCACTCCCATCTCATATATGCTGTTTATATCCAATTAGCGCTAGAGCAAGTAACTCGGGTATATAGGCTTAAAAGTTCGGGAACTGATGGGGTGTGGAGGATTGAAACTATGACGGAAGAAGAATAAAACTATCGCCAGTAGTTGCTCCATTTTATCTTTGTGATTCAGTTGCGTGCTGTGCGATAGATAACATTCAACCGTGCATATAAGGATCAATACATATTTTCAGGTGAAATAAAAAGTAGAGATAGATTAGAAGAACTATCTCCGGTTTTAGCATCGAGCAATAATCACTCTTTCACAAACGTTTCACTAGATTTTAAAGCACCGGTCTGAACTCGGTCTGTGGTAACAAACTTACCCGAAAACAATCTCTAGTTAGTGGATGTGTTTATGAGCTAATAGTGGACCTTTAATCGAATTTCCTCCAGATCTCCTTTATTTTTCCTTCTCTTATTCGGTAATTATTACCCCGATTTCAAAGCATACATTTTACAACACTAATGGAACGAAAACAAGAGATCAACCATAATAATGGATTCTTAAAGAGTTGATATGTTGATTACGGTTAAACCATTAACATACCACACTCATATCATAAACTTATTAGTAAATCTTGTACTAGAAACATGATTATTAGAATCATAATGTTGGATGAAAAGTAACATGATTGTTAAGAGGGCACGCCTTGGTAGATGGGCTTCTCATTATGGAGACAACATTTGACATCTGGAGTTGGGTTTGTATCATTGGTTCCAATATTTACGTAATTATGGTAACCAATAATGTATGGGGGGGTCGAGTATTATTTCCATTGCTATGCTACTTCATTTTCAAGCCCTAGTTTATGGGAAACCCCTCCGATTTGTACCACACTGTGGAACAAAATTACACAATATGTATTCCTACGTAATTGTGCGAATGTCGTCCACAAATTATACGTATCTCAAAGGTCAGACGTTCACTTTGGCGTGTTTCTTGGCATCACTTTAAAATATCTCGAGTTATCATATACTTTTCCCTATGTATAAGTTGAAATCGAAATTCAGTATCACCCGATAACAAAGAGGTGTGATTGTGCAAGTGAAATAGATTCTAAAACGGTGAAATGAGGTGATTGTGACCACATGCAAAAAAGTTGTGGGCAAAGTGATGAATCAGATTGGATAACTATAGCTCGTTGCATAGTTTGTGATATACTGATTGAGAGATACTTGATCATCACGCAAAATAATCCCAATTGCCCAAATTATGTCATCTTTTATGTCTTAATCTATTTGGATGGACTTTGCTTCAGCTACAAACTTTGTCTCAAGGTCAATCATGTATCCATGTATCCATTTGTGTACAATTATTGCTACTTCTAAAGAAACCAATGAGATTATATCCTTAGGACCTCCTGTAAGATATTAGTATATCAAGTGCTCCAAAAAAGAGAACTCCATGCAATTCAATGCTGACTTAAGAATTAAGACTCGCCAATTGGTTGAATTTAACCGTGGTCCGTCCGTTAAAATATCATTTATTTGTACACTTGTACTTAATGTAAAACGGTAGTTCCATGAACATTACGACCATAATGCTATTCATCTACAACATATTGTTAACTTGAATTATGAAAGTTACTATAGGTAGTCGAAGTGTCGAACTATGGTGATTTCAGTAACTTTTTCTACAAGAGTTTTAACCTGAATCTTATTGTCAGATGATGTGATCAACATTCCTTTGATGGAATGGAATATCTTTAGTATTTGCTAACAAGTAACAAGATACATCTCTATAGCCCATTACCTGACCCGTAGAAAGTGCGGGTCTGACCCGTTTGTGAAATGAGATAGTACCACGCAATTGACGGCTGGATATGAGGCCAAATTAAAGATTAAGTGACAAGTAAATGGGTGATAATATGTTTAACCAAACTCATACGCAAAGAATCTAATGGTATGATTCATAATCTAAGTTCTCCATGTGCTTTTCAGCTTTTTATTGCCTGGCATAATTAGCAAAGTACAGAGTATTTTCTGTGATTGCGGACTAACATTCTATATTTAAGCTAACCGGCCATATAGCTCCGTGGTTCCGCTAATTGATTTTATGATGAAATTTCGTGTTTGTGATATCTTCTTTAAATTATACTAAGACAATGGTAAGAGATTGACATTAGACTTGAATGGTCAGTGATCATAACAAAAGATTAGAGGTTTCGTTTAAATTCCTTTGCATGTAATTTTATCATTCATAATTTGTACTCTCAATTTGTCATGCTTTGTTTTATGAATTATGAGATAATGTACCTTTTATCAGTGTGGATCACTTGTACTACTTTTATGCTCCATTTTTTTTATGCATATACGGGTAGAATGCTAGAAATACGATTTTATTTTATTTGTATTTTAACATTTCGATCAAATTCATAAACTTCTATGGACCCTTGAATGATATACTAGTATTGCTTAAAGTTTACTTTAATTTTCTATAAATTAACCTAAATATACTTATTTAATGACTAATAATAAGATGGATAAGGTAGGTGCACGTACAAATATACGTGCGTGCATGTGCAAATGCAATGGATGTATGAATAATGTATTATCATTATGTATGTGTACATAATGTAATTAGATTGGATGAGAAGGAAGAAATAACATCAATTATCAAGCCTAAACTAGTATAATCATCTTGTCAGTGTCTGATTTTGCTTCTTAACAAGCTTAATTATTGGACTCGACCCGACGGAATAAACAAACTATAATTAATTAATGGACGACAGTGTTAAGCTAGTTACAGATTATGCTTAAGAATGTTGCTTAAAACGGCGTTAATCTCCTTGTTTTATGCCACTAAACAATTTTCCCTGGGACAACTTCCGAAGAATCATATGTACTCCGTATATGCATGGTGAGTGATGGGATATAACCTATATATCCTTTTCTCAGCTGAACATTCAGTTCTTAATACATGCATAAGATTAGGTTAAAGCTAGACTCAACCCGACGACCCGACTATTTAGAAGTCATGAGTTTGAGCCGTGAGAATGAATTTTAGCAAGTTTTATCCAACTCGAATCCAAACTATGTCAAATAGCGCAAATCAATAAGTTCTTAGGTAATGTAACACGGTCCCGGATAAGATTTAAAATCTTATTATATACTCTAGCAAGCTAGCTAGGTTTTTTAATGGGAGGAATAATTTCATATGAAAACAGAATGCAAGCAAACAAATCAAGGAAATGTTTAGCAATAAGACGAAGGTTAAAAGGTTTGCATGTCTGTCAAGTCAAAGAATTCACACATTGGATCTTGAGCAACAGAGTTTAATTATATAGATTAGTGCAAATGGAATTTTACAGGGACAGCTGATTCAGCAGATGATCCACCTAAGTTTAGCTTTACAGGGTCAAATAAAGTTGTTACTGATGGATCAAAGAGTTAAACAACTAATAATCTCTTGTACGAATGCCACAGAATATGTTTAAAGGAGTTCATTATATAATGGATTGCGTCTTAAGACATCCTTAATTGTAGTTTGTAAGTTATAGGGAGGGAATAAGAGATATGAGTACTTCATTCATTTCCAATAAAGTTTATTTGAAATACTCGTCATTATTATTATTACTTTCGTGTCCATAGTGATACTCCATATAATAACGATCGTTGTCTACCTGCTGCTGAAAAATGAGCCACGACCGTGTCACTTGGTATTACTCTTGATCAGGATTAAGAGGTTATTGTCTTAGAGGTTTTACGTCTGGATTTACAACAATAACAAAAAAGTAGACACTTCGACACACACACTTCATGCAACAAGTGAAGGTTCGCTAATCACGACATTGTGCTATGTTGAACCATTAATAAACCATGGAATAGATCTTCTCATATCTCTGTCGAGCATGTTTAGCAATTGGTATTTAGAGAATGAATGGCTCATTGATGTTAGATATTTTTGTTGGTCGATCTAAAATTACTAAAACAGATGTGAACTAATTTTCTCACTTTTGGATCAACATGATAGAAATGGAGTATTATAAAGAAAGTTGCACGCCAATATTTTTCTTTTGGACCGGCCATGCCAATATCTTATCGAAACATGCGAGTTTCCAATGCATATACCAAAGTTTTGTGCTATGTATTCTTACGAGAAATATGAAATTCCTCTGAGAAAGTGGTATTGCATAGTTGCATACTTCGTCTTTGACCAAGTCAACGTGCCAGGTAAGAAATTACTGCAACAATTTCCCACCCACCGAGGATGTTTTTTTACCTGAATTTACAGTAACCCAATTGTCCCAAAATTATTATATACGCTATCCGTTTTGATAGTTTTCTCACCGTTTTATTTGAACTACTTTCACATATTCAAAAAATGAAACAGAAATGACATATTATGATGGAGAGAGTAGGTATATTATAGATTCACAGTACGTAAGCATAATACGTTTTAACTAACGGTCATGAATACAATATGTAAATAAATTTTGAATTTTTACATATTGGATAAATACGCATTTGAACCAACAGTAATATAAACACTTACATTGTATCAGTGTCCAGTTTGCGAGTTTATTGAATAACAAAAGTTATTACCAAAGAAGTCGAATTATAAAAGGTGTGAGAGTAGTCGCACAAGATCCGAAAGAAGGGCTCAAACAAAACGGGGAGGGCAGTTGGTTTGAAAGATATTGTACAACAAAATCAGATAAAAATGGTACAAGTACAACAGTAGTGGGCAGTGAGCAGCTCCACTTACCCATTCCCCTGCCCACACAAAAATTACTGCCCCCACAAGTTTGCCCTTCTTGTACAAGCAACAAAATATGTGAGCTTCATTTCCAGTAACGTTTTTTATGGCCAAGCATATCCTTACTCCCCTACACCCCCTACTCATTGCTCTTCTTCTCTCTAGACTCTAGCCCTCCTCCTACATACTGTCCTACCTCCCTTCATCTACACTTCATGCATGTCTCCATTTTTCTAGTGGAACTAGCTTCACTTTTTTCATTAAAGTTCGTCCATCTACGCTAATTCAGTTCAAATTCAAACACTTCGTAAATATATATCAATGCGTTACAAACTTATAATGTTTGTTCACAAAATCACGTGACTTGTTCTAATGAGATACGACATGTGAACTACTTGTCGAGATAGAGTCGGGTATCGGCGTTTCGCCATCGCCCCTTTTAGGCACAATATCTCAAAACAGTAGATCTTTAAGGTTTTGAGGAGATTTGCAAGTCGCAACGTCCCTTCAATTGTCACATGCTTAGGCAGTTCAAATTTTAAGTCTACAATTCCACATTATTGAACTGACAGGCCAATCCCATGAGTTTAGGCACATCACAATCTACAAATCTTCACGAGTAAGCTTTGCAAATGCAAAATTGGTTTACTACTGTGCAGATACCTGTTCTGCGTATCTTACTCTCATATCCAACCATTAATTTGATTTGGTTTGAAAACCTCCTAAAAAAAAGACGGAATTCAGAAAACTCACACTCAATATAAATGGTCACATGTTCGATTTCTACCTCGACTCCACCACCATAAACTCGACCATTAATCGTATAGACTAGAGTAGTAAATGAAGTAAAGCAGGAGAAGAATACAGGCATCCATCCATCCATCAAATATGATTTCATTTATTTGAAATTGATTATGAGCCCCCACCAAGGGGAGAGATATTACATCACTAATCACTAATAATAACTTCAACAAAGGGCTTTTTCTGCGTAATCCTTACAAAATAAACCCCCCAAAAATTCCCTCCCAAATTACAATTATCCAGCCATAATAATAATAATATTACACACCAGAAAATGAAGGACAAGTACAAAAATCTTGATTCTTCCTTCATTTTCTTTCTTAATAATCCCTACAATTGCTAATCCTAATCACCTAATTAACCCACTAATCAACCCTCCTACAATCTTATTCAATCCACACATGGAAAATCCCTGATTTTATTTAATTTAATCAAATAAAAACTAAATAAACACCCATCAATAATAATTTCTTCTTTTCAAACTTCTTCTTCCTCCTTTCAAAAGCAATAGACCTTGGGCCCACCAAAAGCTACATTTTCTTCTCTTCTTTCAAAAAAACAAACAAAAAACCCACAAAGTTTCATCTTATTATTCCTTCTTCATTTCCCACCATCTTTTTTTTTTTGTCTTTTTTCTTGACTAAAATTGGGAATTTGGGACTAATATTATTTTTGTAACTACACGTCTACACCTAAACAAAACCTAATTAAACTCAATTCCTCCCCCATCTTCAACAACAACATTTTGAGGAGAGAGACTGATGAGTTACTATTTATAATTATTCATTATGATTATATTAATAATAGAGTATTACTAATTATAGTAATTAATAATAATTTCAGTAAGTCCAGTCATTTGGCAGGCGTATTTCATGACCTGGTCCCACCATTGCTGTGTTCCTCCTTTGCTGCTGTTGCCCCAGTACTGCTGCATTTCTCCTTGCCATCCTCATCTCTGCTTAATTACAAACAAATTTCATATAATTATTAAATAATTACAATTTAATTCGTATAATTAACTGACTAATTAACGAACTAATCAACATTAACTAAAAAATAAATTAATTAGTTAGATTTTTTTACCAAAGTCAGTGGGAAAACCAACGCCGCCAAATCGTGAGTGAGAATAATCCAGATTAGTCGCTTCCAGCTCTTGAACTGTTCTTGATGGTATCACTGCGACGGTAAAAAAATTAATTACTACTGTATGAGAAAGGAGCCAAAAATAATTGAAGAACATGCAAACAGACAGATCTTATAGAAGAACATTTCTGAGTAAAAATAATTCCACACCCCTCAGAAAATACCAAAAAAATTAATTACTACAGAATAAACTCAGAAATCCCAACTAACTAAACGACAACATATTAATAAAATAATCAAACCAATCAGAAACCAAGAATAAAATGTAAATATTCAGATTCTTACCAGTTGGTTTTTTGCGAGGTTCGAACTGGTGGTGGTGGTGGTGACGTGGCGGCGAGGTAGAGACTCTCCGAGGTAGAAAGACTCCTGTTCCGGCTGACTGACGTTTCACTCCTACCCCACCGGACCCACCTTGGTACATGGTTCTCATCTGGGACCCACAGTTGTGATTGTGGTGGTGTTGGTTGTGGTGGTTGTGAAGCTGACGTGTCCTGAGTGGTGGCCATGCAGTCTGGTGGTGGTTGTCATGGTGGTGATGGTGGTGGTGGTGGGGACAGTAGTTGTTGCCATTTTCTATCTCCTGGGCCCACTTCAGTTCCTGATACTGCACACAAAATCACTTCCATCATTCAACATTTTTCCCCACAAACAAAAACAAAACAGAAATTGTTAATCAATTAATATTTATTTATATAATTATATTACCTGGTTGTAGAGGTGGTGGTGGTGGTGAGGAGCCGGCTTGTTAGAAGACGGCGTGAAACTGGCGGCGGCGGCGTGGGCGTGACGTGGCGCGCTGAGGAGACCTCTGTTGTTGGTGGTGGTGTTGTTTAACTGAGCGGCGATGGCGTTCATCTTGAGACGAGCGACTTGACCAGCAGCTTCATAAAGAAGGTCCCAAGCGGCGTCGTTTTTCAACTCAGGAGTTAAAGGCGGTGACGGAACACGAGACGGACCGTTTGGACTTCCGTTACTTGAAAACCCGCTCCGGTTGTTGTTGTTGTTGGTGGTGGTGGTGGACCATCCTCCTCCGAACCCGGATAACGTCGACTGTGGTGACGTCGAAAATAGCCACGGTTTCTATTAAAATAAATAAAACAGAGGATTAATTAATTATTCAGATCTGTGTTTTTTTTATTACTAATAATAGCAATATTATTAATAATATTATAATATACCTCGGAGGTGGTGTTGTTGTTCTTGTCGTAGATGGATGTTTGGGAGAGGTGGCGGGTTAAGTAAGAAATGAGCAAAGCGTCGTCGTTTTCGGTGATGTTTTCGTCATTATCAGGGGAACTAACCGGGGAGTCAAACGGGTCTGACCCGAACCCGAACCCGGAGTTGTTGTTGTTGTTGTTTTTGTTGTTGACGGTGGGAAGTGTGGAGTTGTCGTCGACGGAGAAGAAATCGTCGTCAGTGAGGAAATGAGTAGGAAGCCAAAACGCAGCGTTTTCATCCTCCATAATTTGCACCATACTTACAGATTAATATAATAATATAATATTATAATTGTTATTATTGTGATTACGCAGTGTTGTTTTTGAAGTTTTTTTGGGAGAGAGAGAGAGAGAGAGAATGAGGAAATGGGAGGAGTGGGAATGGGTGTGTGTGTGTGTGTTTATGAGGGAGTAGCGTGAAGAGGAAGAATTAAATATAAGGGGAGGGAAAGGCTGAGGAGAAGCTCATGAGGTTGCAGCCTTGAGGAAGGGTGATGGGTCCCACAACAAATAAACAGAGTAGTAGAGTAGAAATTTTGGAGGAGAGAGAAAATTAAGAAATTAGGAATGGGAGGGATGGGGATGGATAATTGGGTGAGAATGTTGAAGACATACAACCTGCTCTTTTTAAATAAGGTTTTTATTTTTATTTTATTTTTTGGGGTGGGCTCATTTTTGTTTACTCCGTATTCATTTTTGAATTTGTTAAGGATGTGATATTTTGTTCAAAAATTGAAAATTGATAATACAAATGGCGGTATAGATAAAATAGAGATAACAATATGTCGTGATTTTGAATTTAGTTCGTCTGCATTTAGAGGCTACTCAGTTGTAGACTTGTGGCGATTATATATTTTCCGAGCTTTTGAAAAATGACTTCAGATGAGGAGTTTGTTTGTTTATTAGGCCTTTGATTTATTTATTTTTGAGGTAATTGATAAGGAACAAGTGAGATTTAGTTCAAAAATTGAAAATTAGAAGAGGGGAAAAGGAAGGGGAGGATTGAGGAGTTGGAGCTCAAAAGATGGAACAAGTGGAGGAATTGGGCCTGGTAGTTGGGGACATTTGTCCTTTCCTATAACTGACCCACAAACCTGCCACCTGTACTTTCTATTCCATTTTACTTTTTTTACACTCCATTTTACTCATTTACGTCTTACACTTGCATATTGTGTGAATACATATATGAGAAGCAGTTTCACACTTTCACATTTCGACGTTGCGCACTCATACGAGTAATTCACTGAAACGGATAGAGTATCAATTTGTCACTTAGGCACGAGTTAGTACCCGTAACTTGTAATAGCGGTCATTCAAAATTCGAACTTCATTCGAAAATGTTGTAATTTGTTCCGCAAACCCTACCGTTTGACAAGAACAACTGTAATACTATGAGTATATGACCCGATTGGAGGGGTGGAACTGTGGAAGGAATAAAGAAAGACGAGGTTCATTGGGGGTTGTGGACTGTGATATGCGGGTTAACAACAAATGGTTGAACAAAAAGACAGATTGGTAATGTTCTAAATATTGTTAATGACAAATTTGGTTCATTCATCAATGCCCAATTGAATGTTCCAAAGTAAAAAACGAGTACAAATGGAATTCTTGGAGTTGTGCCAATTTCTCAAACTCCGGTATGTCCGTTTCATTAATTCTTTCTAGTTTAACTTCTTATCGACTAGTTCAAAAAAATTGATACCTTATCAAATTCATTCAATTGGGGTACTAGCTTTACCACTCTCCGGTTTGTTCGTTGAAACACATTTGCGTTCAGGCCCTGCTAACTCTCTTTATCAACACATGCAAATATCGTACGGATGACCTCTTTACTGCTGTAAAAAAACGTATTTAGCCTTATCTCAAAGAGGTTTATTTTTTCCCCTTCCTATGAAATCTGTAAAATAAAGCCCTTATGCCGCTCTTTCAACAGGATTGCTTTTAGCTCAAGCGAATTAGGCGGCCGCCTAGGGCCCCCGATTTCCGGGGCCTAATAACTGATGGATCAATACATGTAAAATAGAAAGTAAATATGCTCATAAACATGTCTTTAGCCTTGTGATATGTATTCCACCCTTCCATTATTGGAGTGCATGGTTCAAATCTTGTCCAACTTCATTTATATTGGCTTTTTCACCGTTTTTAAGATCACAGAGATAAAATGTAGAAAAGAGTTTCGGTGTGTTGAGTACTTTGTACTAAAGTGTAGACCTAGTCACGAATACGGGAGTAAATATTAGTCCATTCACCCATACCACAGTAATAACATGAGTTCATACTATGCACACTTGAGAGTTACTCGACAACATGGTATCCTAAGTTCTAGCTAGGTCTAGTGACTTACGTGCAACATGAATTTATGTGCTATGTGCTTTCAATGAGTCTATCTATTCCTCGGCTCCATAGTTATGTTGATAATTACTATGGAATTAACTCAAGTAATTACTACTCTTAATTAGATGTGGGGTTTGTGTGTGGAGTAGGAATAAATGAATGAACACAATCATTATGATATCTCTCTGGTTGTTGGTCATCACTTACTAGTCATTATAATTGCTCAAAATCACTTGAGATTTTTCATGCGGGAAAAATGGTCAGCCATTGGCAAATTAATCCTCCCTTGTAGGCTGTAAGACAATATCGAGAGACTATGGGGTCCAAGAACAATGACACTTCCTCGAGTTGTTCAGTGTTCATACTCCCTCTATTCCATCACATTGTTTACGTTTTGATTTATAAAAGATTTTCAAACTTATCGTAATCTTCTTAATAAACGAGTGAAATGTATTGACCTATCGAACCAAATGCCGCCCGAGATCAAAGTTCAAAGCTCTCATATGAAGGCATCGACGAGCACTTGACTCAGTTTACACGATACTCATCCAACGTAGTTGGAGGTAGTCATCGACTTTCAACCTATGAATACAACAATGTTAAAACACATTGCGGCGATTTTACGGCCCTATATGATCCTTTACGGTCGAATCGAGACTAGACCTCGCGTATAAAGCCACACAAGCAGATAGCTATATGCCTATATACTCCTATCAAATCACCATATGACTTATCTACGAGTGCCAAAATAAGGTTGTGCCGTGAGTTAAGGAAGAACCCGTGAATTGGCCGGGTCAAACCATTGCAAAAGTGGTGGGAACCCTTTGGAATCTTGAATCTCCATTTTGCTGACTTGGATTCCGATTATTCGTGGATTCGGATCCGACCCACATTGTTGGGCTCACCAGTCCCCACTTGCAAACGTCGCGATCCGACGGTCTCGGATTTTTCACCATTTGGGCGGCCCACATTCCACTATCCGCTTATTGCTCCAAAATTCTGACCCACCCGGGAAATTAATTATTTTACGTACCTACCTTTTTTTGGTGCAAATGTTTTATACTTCTAAGCGGCATTTTTGGTTTTGAATTCAGATCATCAGTATAACATCAACGATCTTGTCAAACTAACTAACACTTGAAAAACAATCACCCCGAAAATGCGATATTTGGTGTAGATCGAAAATGACTCGACTTTAGTCTCTAGGTTAATTTGGAAGGATTAACTTCTAGTAGAAGAATATAGTTTCTCTACTTAATCATTCAGGCAATACTAGTAAATTAAGAAATCGATGTATTGTGTAGCTTAGAGTCGGAGTCAGTAAGATTCGATATTCTTTTCACCTAGGTATGTTGAGTATGAGATTAGTTAGATCCCACACGAATACTTGACCATGAGGCTGATCAATTCCAAACATTAATCTTGACGATAGACTGCATATTTTAAACATACTTTCAATTACATCATTCTTCTAACTATCACCACGATCAACCTATTTTATAATTAAATTGTTTTGTGTTTGAATTGTCGATAACTACAAGATATAATATTTGTTTATGTCGTATTATGAACAAAAAATAACATTTCTAGTTGAGCACGTACAAAGGGAAGCCCAATAACTTCGTTAACCTCAAATGGAACACTAGTATACAATTGACAATTTGAAAAACTTGGGCAATTAATTAAGTTTCCTAGATCATTAGATGTGACAAATTCGAAAGTCAACCCTTTCAAACAATTCATGCTATTTTATATTGCAATATGTAGCTTGTCTGTCTTTAGTCGTAAGCAACATACCAAATACCAAATACCAATACCTTAATACCATGTCAAGCAAATAGAGACGTACGGAAGCGTATTTCTCCTTGGAATGTCGCTATTAATCACTTTGAATAAAATTCAAAATGAACTACTCCGTACATATTTTAGTTCAGAATTTAAGTTAATTCAAAACTCATTAATTTGGATTATACTTTGACATGCCTCTCATGTATGTAAAAATCTTTTAAATTTTACGAAATATCATAATCCCCAACACGTAACTATTTTTCCTAGCTTAAAGATTACATTTAAGTAACTAGGAAAATTTGAGAGTAACTATCCAAAATATGACGAACAGAAAAGCTAATGAAATGAAAGCTGGATATGAAGTCTGATTCGCTGATTTTAGTGATAAGAGTATGGAAAGCCTTTGCTTCAGTTTCCCGCAAAAAGAAAATTATTTGTTTGAATTCCCCGCCGAAAGCAGAGTGCCTCCAATTTCTCAACAAGTCACTCTCACTAAACCCACTGTCTATCACCAACGTCGCCATCCATCTATATTCCTTCTTCCCTTAGTTCAAAATCCACCATTTAAGAGATCGACTATTTTCACATTATTACAAATTCGTTGAAAAAATGACTTATAGAGTTACAGTTGAATACTTGAATATTTTTTTGAAACGAGAGTATGATGAAAGGGGTGTTAAAATTGACAAGGGAAGGCTTGCCCTCATTACACCCTTGTGGTGGGACCCTTCCCCGGACCCTCGCTTGTCGGGGACGCCAATGTGCGCCGAGCTGCCCTTTTTGCCCTTTTTTAGAGTTACAGTTGAATACTTGAATATTTTTTTGAAACGAGAGTATGATGAAAGGGGTGTTAAAATTAAAAATAAGTTGCTAATCTTCGATGCATAATCAATCATCCTCTATCTTAAACGACAAAACTAAACTCATAAAATCGACATTTTTCAAAATTTGTTGCGACGAGTGGAAAATTGAGAATAGCTGTAAAATGTATGTTGATCGTTGATGGGTTTAGGTGGTGAAAATTAAACTTAAAAGATCAAGCAACGGCCAAATATTCATTTCAAGTGTAGTAGTCCCACTTAACACCACAAATATACTTTTTGTTTTCGTGTACTAAAAAAGACGACCAAAGCATATCCACACCCAATATAAATACATGCCTTCATAAGGAGGCAACATTATTTAGCATGAGTTGCTTTGGGCCATCCTTCCATTTCTTGGGATTTTTTGCACATTACACAGTTGTACGTAAAACATAGAAAGCAGATCCCGATCTTTGATAACTTTTCTTCCAAAATTCCACAACTGTATTATTATTTTTTGTTTTTTTTTTCACAAAATCATTTAATTAGTCTTGTTGTGTTAACATGAAACTTGGGTCAGTAACAAAGGTAAATTGAAACGTTAATTATTAATTTCGCGTAAATGACCCTCACGTCAAAAATGGACTATAGACTAGTTGACACTAACCTTTAGTTGAAGGTTTGAACTAAGATCTCGTGGTTTATACTTTATACAAGCCGACATATATATATATAATAGGAATACACGAAGTATTATTTGAAACTTATATGACACATGTTTAGTACGGAGTAGAAGATTACGGTTCATGAAGTTTTCGTGTAATAGAAAATTAGAAAGAACATAAAAGAAGAAGGGTGAACTAGTTTATGTCCCACAAGGGGCCAAGGCGGTTAGTTATGTCGATCAAAATATGGTACTAGTACCTACCATACCTTTGGCTTTAGGTATGCAGAAGATTACATATTCATAGATCATAATTCTGTCTTTTGAAAATTGGTTCCTTTTCTTTCTTGTGTTGTTTCAAATTCGAAATGCGTCTTAGATAGGACCCATAGTCACAAGAAAATTATTGATGAAGTAATGCACTAAAACATGCAATTATATAGAGTATTTTTGTATATCGCACTCTAAGGTCATGCCTGGATTGCCAGTAATGGGCCTGAAAAAATCAAGGAGTAATGATTCAGGCCCATTTTACAGGTTTGGATTGAGAGGAAAAAATAGGGCTGGAATCCATTACCCCCCAAAAGACCTAAAACTTTCCTCCCTCACTACCCCAAGGAAAGATTTCCCCCCTAATCTTTCCCCCTTAATCATTCCTCTCATACCAGGCAAGCCCTAAGATTAATAAACTTTCTTTTTAACTAACCGTGAGTAGAAAAATGCAGGAGTATTAATATTAGACAATGCAATGTGAAGCAAAAGAATGAATTTCTATAATTGCCTCGAGGTATACAACTATGGATACTAAAACATGTCCTAATTAACTTGTAAGTTGTAACTATCGACTTATCAACATACCATGACGATATCAGTGATGTTATTCGGTAATTTGTTGCCCACGAGTCCATGACCTACTAATGCTACTATAGTACTATATGAGTATATGAGATTAATAGGGATTAGATGAATCTTCATGAAACAACTTTTAGATCGAATCTTCATTGAAATGCTTTGAGAGACAACCTTAAGAAGCAAGTGATTGTGATTCCTATATAACGGTCTGGTCTAACAATGATGGGAACGGTTAGCCTTATGCTTTGGTTAACCCTTTACTGATTCGAAAGGAATGCCTTTGAACATTTTATTTTCAGTTGTAGGACGATGTGAGCTTTATTGCTCAAACTGGGATCAAATGTTCCCCAACCACACTTATTAATATGATATACTAGTATACCATAGCTTTTAGGATGAAATCACATAGAACTTAACTAAAGTACGGTAACTATATATACAAATGGTGCTAAAGTTGATGGTTCAAACTTCAAATCAAGCGCATGGAAGACACATTGATCGACAACCCGATTGAGCTCTTAAACAAGGAAATCTCTGACACTCGCTTAAGAACACTTGAAAATTTACGTTGAGACAAAATACAACTCATACAAGTGGTGCTAAAGTTGATGGTTCAAATGAAAACGCTCTTCCAAGCAAATTTGATCGTCCTTGTAAATCCTACACAGCTTAAACATGATATAACTCAAATCACCGAAATCGAAAATAAAGTAGGTTCCCCTAGCACCTAGCCGCCAGATATGATGGAGTCACGGAAAAGCATTCCGGCGCCATAGGAACATGTCTGAACTTGTTACAAACAGGATGTCGTGTAAACGTCACGACTTTACCTTGTTTAATAACATGTGTTCCGTCGTCTAGTTACGGCACACTGGGCTACTAACTGGCTAGTCGTGTGTCGTGTGATTCACTTTTGATTTTACTATAATACTATAACCATGTTCTCATGATCCTAACCTCAGTGGCATCAAAAGTAACTCTTGCAGTCAAAAGACCTAACAATTTTTTATATTCCCGTGATTTGTATAAATAATTTATTTCTTTCGAAAAAGCCATTTAATCTACAATGGGTAGCACACTTGCACTTTTCCTGTAAGTATGAGTTAAGCCAATAACAGTCAACATACATATACAGAGCCCTGTGTATATTAGCTAGATCAAATAAAAGACCCGAATGCAACCAGGATCAGGACCGGAGCATGGAACACTTTCCCGGTGTCCAGAGTTATGAGGTACTCGTAATTGCCAAGGGGAGAAAGTGTCGTTCGATGCATTCTAACAGTACTGTCTTATACTCTTATGGGCGTAAACAAGAGCTGACATGAGGAGCTGATGACCCCCTCGGACAGATTTTGTTTTCCATCATCATATATTCCCCACAACTGTTCACAGATTCAGCGAGCACAAACAAATGAAGGCGCACTGAGAACCCTGTTACATTACATCTGCACCAGAGCATCAATGAAGGATATTGAGAAAACAGGCCTCAGGATATATTTACTCTAATGCCTGGATTGGGGGGAATGGGCCTGAATAATTAGGGGAGGAATGAGTTCAGGCCTTTTTGCAAGTTTGGATTGAAAGAAAAAAATCTGGGCCCGAACTCATTACCCCCAAATGGGGGTAATGCATTACCGGATCATACACCCCAGGAATGATTACAGGGGTACTCATTCTTGGCCCAAATAAATCTATCTTCTTTTTGGCGTTCCACGGTTCCACTTGCGTTCTTCTTCCTCTTTTGCTGTTCTTCCTCTTTCTCTTTTCTTCTCCCAGGTAATCTTTCTCTCTCCTATCTTTTCTTCTCCCAGGTAATCCTTACCCCCTAACCAAACCTAGGTAAAGATTACTCCACTAATTATTCCCCTACTATACCAAACTTGAAAATCTGGGAATTATTACCCCCCTAATCGATCCCCCCCTACTCATTCACCCATGAATTTATCCCCCTTTAATCATTACTTGGATACCAGGCAAGCCCAAGTAAAATTTATATGAATGTACAGGTGATTCTATGGATATACATCTTGCTCACTAAGAATTCCACGGACGATCATATGGTACAGAATGATGTGTACATGATTTACAAACTCTACAGACGTCTGCTTTCATATGATACAAAGCTGCTATCCAAAACAGCATCAGAAATTTCAATCAATGTGATCTTTTCTGCTCGAGTGAAATCTGTGGCAAGTATGTTGAGGCAGTCAGAAACAGGAAAGATCATCACAATTTAGCCATACCAGCATAAAGAATTACAACACAGTTGCAGGACTTGCAGCACTTAAGACAAATAATGGATGATGGGGGTTCGGTAAATTACCAATAAAAGATCCTCATCAGTACCAAAGGACTTCCGAGCCTCATCCAAGTGCTTTGAAGAAACTCTTTCATATTTCCTGTATACAGCTCCTCGTCAATCGTCATTCTTATGAAAGATTAAAAATTATGAGCCCATAGGATAACAATGACAGAAGTGCCCAGGATCTATGAGCTTATAGGTTGTTTTTTATGATACAGCTTTATAAAAGAGGACATTTTGATAACATCACAGCTGAACATGAAAAGCGACAAAGTAAGAAAACTAAAAATCTAACTAGCATAATGAAGAAAGAGCGATTAGATGTTGTATTGAAAAGGATGTAGCGGGCACCTTGAGCTGGCCGGATCTCTAATTTCAAACTCGTCTCTGTTAGCATCATATCCGCAGATCACAACATAGTGACCTGTAAAAAAAACTTCCATTACTACTCTTAGCAGCACTTAATACAACTAACATAAACTGTTAGCACTGTCATAAACTGTAAGCATATAAGGACTGTGTTATGTACTTGTGTGACTAGGAGGCAGCTTAGTTTAACAAAAATAGTAAGCCTCATTTTTTGAATCATAAAAATATTTTGTTTGTTTGACCAAACGAGAGTAGTGTTTATAACGATTACATTTGAGGTCACAACTCACAACCATCTACTAATCTTTCCACCTTTGAATCTCTTGTAACAGTGCTTTACTGCTATATGAGCATAAAAGGGGAGTGTAATTGAATCTTGAGAGATGCGAATAGATTGATGTTCCCATCCAACAGATTTTAGTCTATACTCTGTATATATTAGGTGTACGCAGATCTATCCTCGTTATTGTATAGATGAGGTTACCTTTCATGTCTCTTGATAATGACCTAAAGTTCCTTCATTCAGCCTACAGGTGCTGAAGTTTAGAGTCGGTAACAGTTACCAGTTCGGACATATGGTTTTTCAATCAGAAAACGTTCTTAACATACGAACTATCTTCAATAAGCTCGTCAAATTCTAATAAGAGGGCCGTCTTTTTGTCATTTGTCCGAAGATGGTCTAGATTTTAGATGTAGATCATAGTTTTGGAGCCACAAAAGTTAGTCCAATGAAGTTATTAGCGTATCTGTTACAGACTCCAGAAGTCACTTTAAGAACTAGCAGGTTAGAACCTCAGTGTAGACTTCCATTTGCTAGCACTGGACTTCAATCACTAATGTTGGATGAGAAAGTAGAGAATGAGTTCTCACCTGTGTAGCCTAGATCGCTCAAACAACAAGCAGAGACACCACCGTCCTCTTGCCAAGACTGGCCGCAGCTGTAGCATCACGCAGAGTTAAAGAGACATTTTTAGACTATGAAATTTGGAACATTATAGACAGGGCAGTTCATGGACGAAAAGCTAATTGTAGAGATAAATTGAAATAAAGGGCAGCCCGGCGCACATTGGCGTCCCCGACAAGCGAGGGTCCGGGGAAGGGTCCCACCACAAGGGTGTAATGAGGGCAAGCCTTCCCTTGTCAATTTATTTGACAAGAGGCTGCTCCCAGGACTTGAACCCGTGACCTATCGATCACACGGCAACACCTTTACCGGTGTGCCAAGGCTCCCCTTCAGAGATAAATTGAAATAAAGAAGGAAAAAGCTTTGAGCAAACAAGTTTCTGCTAGAAATTAGCAACAGCCAACAAAGTCAAGAGGGAATTGAACATTGTGATGGCTACCACCCATAACAAATATATCCTATGGGAATAAACAACAGCATTTAACGAGATTTGGCCACGGTATCACATATCAATCTTAAAGGAGTCCTTACCTTAGTTTGTACTGATCAACCAAAACAACTGCTATATACTTCCCAGACAAGATCAAGATAGATACTTCTTCTCGACTAAAGGATCTGCACTGCAAGGAAGAAGTCAGATTATTAACCATTTACATACAAGTCCCTAAATATAAGCCTTTTCAGAGAACAACCAATATTTGGGGATTTTAACCAAGGGATCTGAAATTGCTACCATTACAGATCAAGGGAAGAGGAAATAAGTTCCCAGGCAACCAGCTAATCAGCTATCTATCAATTATACTCTTAAGGTTACAAGAAGACTAAGTGCTATGTCCTACAACTGTCTCATGATATATCATCTTTTTTCAATCACAAATTCACATGGCCATATTTAAGGATATAAAACAAAGTAACACCTTAACAAGAGATACTTACCAGAATAACAAGCTCATTTTCCAAATCTCATATTTCCAAGAATTTGATTACAATAGATCATAACTGTTGGAAAACTCTATTCTGATCATATGTGCTTAAGATAACTCCCCAGTTTATTTAAAAATACATTGAGTCAACCCTCATGATATTCATTGGTTGTTACCAAAATAGTTTTCACTGACCTGCCGAGGGAGATGCTCACTTATGGTTGGAATCTTAAATATAGTACAGGGGAGGACACTGCCACAACTGGTTAAGTAGTCTCTGAAAGGAATAACCAGAAATACTGATACCAAGCAATTTTCTTCATCTATTTGCTTTCTTTGTTTCTTATAGGAAGACTTTTGCACCTCATCATACTCATTCCCAAAAGTAACATGATAGACTAGAAGATCTACCAGCAATTTTTTTTTTTTTTTTTTTGGGGGGGGGGGAGGAGGGCGAAGATTAGAGTGTTTGGCATTGGTGATTTACTACGCTGTTTGAACCTAAGCAAATGTTGTAAAAACTTCACCAAGGACTGCCTTAGAGAGCATTTGTTGGATTTGAGGTCTAGTTTCGCTCCTAGGGAAGTTCTTCAACCCCTTAGAGCACATGTTACCCATTGAGGCTAGCGTGCATTTTTTATTTGCCGATTTTGAGACTTACCATATGTTTTTGGCTCTAATGTTTTGCTAAAATCCATAATATGACCCTTAGGGGCTTCCACAAAATTTTGAGCTGCTTTCAAGTCACTTAGAGCCAAAAAACGCGGATTATATGCTTTGGTTTCTGATAACTTTGACCATGTGCACCTATAAAAAAAATAACTTTGACCATGTTTTTTTAAAGTAGCCAAATGTTCTAAATTTCTTACCATGGATAGTATTTAAGTGCCCTTGTATGATATAAATGATTGATTCCACAGCCAAGGAAGTTCTTTAAGCCCCCTCGGCACACATCACCCGTTAAGGCTAGCGTACTTTTTTTGCCAATTTTGGAACATACGAAAGGTTTTTGGCTCTAATATTTTGTAAAACCCATAAGTTCACCTCTATGAGCATCTACAAAACTGTGTGCGGTCCATGGACGTTTTAGGCCAAAAACCATAAATTCTATACTTTTGTTTTAGTCAATATTGACCACTTTTTCAGAAGTAGCCAAATGTTTTCAAAATCTAACCCTAGACAACCTTGAGTGCCTTGTTGGATATCACATTATGGGAACGTGTCATAGACATTTGGCCCTACTATGTTGCTAAAACCCATAATATTACCCCTAGAAGCCTCCACAAATGTTTGAACCATTTTTCTTCCGCGGTTTTTTTCGGCCAATAACCGTGGAGGCGTGGATTAGATCTTTCATTCTCGTCCAATTTTGGCCTTTTTAGCCACAAATTCAGTGCATAAATATTCTCAAACATTACTATAGATAATTAAGAGTGCCTTTGGTGACTTTTGGGCCGTTTTCCCAAGTTTTTGAATCTTTTACGGCTCTTTGCCTCCACTTGAGGTTGTGGTTGCTTTTGGCCCTTTTTGGGGCACCTATTTCCATAACACATAATATGACCACTAGAGGCTCCGACAAAAATTTGAGCCATTTTTGTTCCAAGACCATTTTGGGCCGTAAAACATGGATGTTACGCTTTGAATTTGACTAATTTTGGAAACCTTTTTGGAACTAGCCAAATGTTCTCAAAACTTTACCTTGAACACATTTTGAGTGCATTTGATGGACATAGGGCCTGAAATCCATGTCTGGATAGTTCTTTACACCCCTTCAATTGCCTCTCATCATAATATATTTTGGCGGAGTTTGGACTCTTAATATCAGACTATGCGATGATGAAATAGTGAATTCTCCAAGATAGGTGTGCGGTTCCGATGAACCTAATATACTCATATGTCATTTTTCTACTTAAGTAAGCATAATATTTGTCAATTTTGGTATTTTTTTTTTCCTTTTTTTTTTTGTATTTTGTACAACTTCCATTACTTTATAGTGTGAGGTTATATAAAAAAATATTCCTAATCATACTATACTAATAATCATAATACGCGTTTTATTTGTCATCAACATCAAACAAGGAGACATTTTGCCTTAAACCCTCTCACTTGATACCTTACTCACACACACAAGAACTGTGTTTTTTAGGGATTGAGTTCCAAGAAAGAGAATGAGGGTGAATGTATAATTATGGTAGCCAAAATATCTTATCATAGTTATCAAAAATCTAGTACATGGCCTCCTATCATAAACTCTACATAAAATATGAAGCAAAGAGCGGAAGAAAACTGTAGTAGAAGAAGAACAAAGAGAGAATGAAGCAGAGAAGAAAGGTTCAGATCTTCATATGTTCTAGTCACCAGCATTAAGCAAACTAGAAAAGAGCAAACTTGTTATTACCTCTATCTTGATTCCAGCTTCTAATGACTTGCGGAATAACAAATCCACTCGGACCAAGTCATGAGGTAATTGTTCCTGCGCAATGAGCAAAACCGCAAGTCACCAGCAGATTAGCACATACATTAAGCAACACAAACTGGAGAGCATTAATCTACCAGAAATTCATGCAACTTAGTTCAAAACCAGAATACAGAATGTTTTTATCAATTCCCCATCCCCAGATACTTATGAATGAGTAGGTTTAAGACAAATACTGAGCCCATCAATCACCTCATTCCCCAACAAAGAAAATTCAGTTCCAATCATTTTTAAGCAGTATTACCAATTTAGCATAAGCTTGATCTCCATCAATTACTTGTAAAATTTGTTGATCTGCGCTTCATTCAAATTCAGTTATCACTGGCTTCAACCTAAAATATCCAAATTCAGATACTTATAACTATAGTCTGGTGAGGTGACACGCACGCAAGCACACATGCGCACCCCGCATACACTATGCGCGCGCACACACACAGAAAGAAAAAAAAAAGTTTAGATGCCTCTTTAGAGGCTTCCCAGAATGTTGCTTCCATGAAAAAAGGAACGAATAAAACTGCCTCAATGAAGAATCTAAGTCAATACGAAACCAACTGTGTCTATAAACTAGGACAAATGTTGCAAAGTTCTGAATCTAAGGTCAAATTCCAATTCAGAGAAACAAGATTGGGAATGAGCCGCCTTTCCTAACCAGATAGATAAATAACAAGCAAAATCTTGACATTAAGTAACCTAACTTAATCGAGCATGACCAAGGAGGTGCACTAGTTCTAAAACATTTCTCAGCATCCTTTGTGACTCGTGTGAATACAAAACCATAAAACTTTCCAAGTGAAAATAAGTAGTAAAGCCAATCAAAGTGATAGCAACTATATGATGATTGATGAAATGCAGCATTAGCTTACGCAGACTAAAATGAGATTGTGCAACATGAGCTGTTAACTGAAAATATTAATATTGCAAGCAATGACATGTAGACACACTTTCGACTTCACTGATATTCAAAACTTTGATCTGGCGGGCACAGTTTAAGATGTAATGAAGGACAAGTAGAACATAAATTCCTTTCAATTGCTGTTGATGATGTTAACAGAGCTAAGGCGGAATGCATGAAAGAGAAACTTACCTTATAAAATGATTCCATAGAGAAGTTTGGGTTTGCTCCTAAAGTCACAGTGAAGTAGGAAAAGAGGACAGAAAACTTTTGCAATAAATATGCCAGGTCTACAGTCCAGATGCTGTAAAAAGAACAAAAACACACACATATAATGCAATCAGTAAGGATGGCGGAAAAAGGACGTTGTGCACAGCTAAAAAGCAAAAATGAAGCATTGCATCCAACATAAGGAAAGCAGTATCTTCATATAACAGTGCAAAATCTCGGGATAAGCAAGTTACAGCCTCACAGGCTTCCTTTAAAAGCTCCTACAGAATTCTTTTAAAAAGCAGAAACTCAAGGAGTGGCTCGTACATAGGTCATCCATACGATTAAGTGTGACATTGGTTCTCTACGGTTATATACATCATATCTACATGCCAATGACCATGAGTGAGGAGTAATGAATGAAGAGACATGGAAAGTTAACAATTAATGACACAGCAACAATGTAGTTGTACACGAGACAACCTCTTAATATTGATGGCGGTAAAAAGAAAGGGGAGGTATGAGGGCGGACACAACAACCTCTTAACTTTTGCCTAGAAATATCTGCTTCATTCATCTCACTGCCTCTGTCTGAATAGCTAAGACTAGAAAATCATTTGTATGCCTCCAAAAGGCCTAAATTATATTCTAGTGTATTTCTCTCCTCCACTGTCATGCATAGCCCACATTTGTTAATTTACTTTTTTTTGGTGCAAAGTTTCATGAATTATGACCCTCTTATATCTACCCTATAAACGATAGCACTGTGTTATTTCACATTTCCACCGAGGATATGAAATAAGCATGTATTTAATTTCCATGGCATGTAGTTTATGTTTATCTATGAGATGCAAGTTTCATGATGATATTTAGTTATCTACCTATTAAACGTACCTCCTCGTGCCGCATAGTTTCTCTAATGAGGGCAGACTACAGTTGTTGATGCCCATTGTTTGCAAAACCATCAACACGCATGCAAGGCCACAATCCCAATTCGACAACTGCTTGATGTGAGGAACCTATAGGCACCACAGTTAGGGCGAGAAAAACTGTTTAGACAATAAATCAAAACTTTGCAAACAAAACCCAATGTTGGCAAAACCACCAAATTGACATCCAAGTGACTAAAACCCGAAAAGGATGTGCCCCGTGTACCTCAACAAAGCGTGATCGAGGCAAGAGCAGATCATGGTTCATTCCATCACCAAATGCCAACTTCAGTGAGCACAAATCCGATAAGCTAGCATCAAAGCATTTCTCCCTTGCCTCCTCCAATTTCAAATATTTGTTCACAAATACATACAACGACCACATCAGAATCGTGGCAGATAAAACCGAAAAGATCACCTCTTTGGAACACCCTCGACTTGGTTCAAGCATGTAGACTAACAATCTCAACACACCACCTCACATCACACCTCCTATTCTCCACCTATACATTTTCAATTCAACACTCGCAATTCACCAAACTGCAAAACATAGAAATCGAAATCCATCAAAAATCGAACACAAAGGAGATTAACTCAGCTTTTGAGGAATTCGACCAAAGAAGAAGCTAATAACAGACATCCACAATTCCACACACACCGAAAGGTCCGAGAACAAATGAGTAAACAATGTTATGCGCCGCGGTCCACGGTCAACATAACATATGGCCAGTGGCGTATCAAGGAAGCTCGTTCATTAACTATTAAAATAATACACTACTAGTTGAAATATCAAAATCCTAGTTTCGCGAACCTAACAAAACGCGAATTAACTATACGCGACCAACATAACGTCTCTATCGACGAAATTAGCGGTTCAAATGTACGCAACCTTACCTCGATATCGTAAAAACATTATTCAAATCAGACTTTTCTGAATTATAAGAACATTCATACATTACAATCAATTAAAAAGCACACATTTATACATTGACTTCGTCGTCGCAACATACTAGTATTAATTAAATTAAATTAAATTAAATTTCGTGAACAAATTCATAAACTATTTCTATAATACAATCAAAGCACAAAAATTCTGAGGTAGCGTAATCATCAATCAATCAAATTCATAAACTAGCTAAGTCTTTTATTTCGACATAATTTAACAAAATTCCAGAGAATATTCAATTGAATTGCAACATCAACAAGAATGCAAACAATCGAAATGAGCAAGAGTTAATATACAGCAATACCTGATGGAGAAGATGATGATCGGAAGCTTGATTAATACGATTCCAGAAAAAAAAAAAAAGTGATGTGGAGTAGAGAAATTGGGTAGGTAAAAAGGATCTGGAATTTGGGGGGAAATGTAGGTGAGGAGATAGAGAAAATTAGGTGCTAGAAAAGCGGTGGAGAAGTGGTTGGGTATTGAACCAAAAAAAAAAGAAAGCGTGAGCGAGAAGATTGATTGACAATGGGTTGGGGTTGGGGACGATTGAATTTTGTGTCTCAGTCTTCGGTCTCTCTCGCTGGTTTTTTCTGTTTATTCCCAAATTATTTGAGTTGTACAGTGGAGTAGTATTTTTCAAGTTTATCTTGTGACAGCCAATCAGTGAGTAAACGACAATACTTACGTAGTAGTGGAGTACAAATTTGCACCTTAATCTAAGAGAAAAAGGATAAGTATGTTGTTTTCTAGCGACAGGGAGCGTAAACATCATACTCGTGTCATCGAGATATATCGGTTTGTATATTTCATGGAATGTTGCATAAATTGATTTTGAAGTTAAGATTAGATGTTGAGTGCTCATTTTATTCATATCTAAATGAACTGTTTGATTAAAATGATAGGCTTGTCTTAAAACGGCATAATCATTGTTATACGTAGAAAATCATAGTTATGGTGAGACGAATTCATAAGGGAGCTATTGCGATCAAGAATTACTCCGCATAACCCAATTTATGATAGTCCATGGGCAATGAGATGATTTTAGGAGTTGTGATTTATCGGATCGGAATGAGAGTTTTAAAGTGAGTAACACCGGGTGATACAATATCATCTTTCTAACGAGTGAGTATGGGCACCCAAACGGGCAGCTTGTGGTCCAAATTCCAAACAATGTACAGAGGTAGCGATGGGCCTTAAAGGAAAGCCCGGGTTCTTGTTTCAAATGCATCATACTCCATGTTTTAGCATTGCGCCATTTTTTTCAAATTCCGACCATGATGGAATGGATTATAAATGCAAAGTAATAGTACCATACTAGTGTATTAATATTATCAAAAGTCAATGGACAGTTTAGGATAGATACCGGTTTTTTTACTATTCGGTGGTGTAAAACTTTATTCGTTTGACGCAACTATGTTCACGCAGTCACAATAATATGTAGAGATATAGGAGACTGAAATCCTCGTGCTCACATCTTAACTTTCCTTTTCAAACTTTGAAATTATTGATAGAGGATGAATATAGACTCTAGGGTGAATACGGAGTATGTAATTTATTTATTATGTACTTTGTATTTACAAGGTACATTGTACTAGTCTTAGGTTAAGGGTGATGGATTTGCTTATCTCATGTACTATATATTCTCACCATATTTTCAGTAATACGACAAGTCGATTATTAGACTATTATAATCATCTTACAATTATAAACTAGCTAGCTCATGCATGTACTATATCTGAAGTGACCACATCCTTCACACTCGCTAACATATGAATTCCATGGAATTGGAGTTCTCCCCGATTCAGCTGAAATATAAATGACAATTTCAAACATGTTAAAGGTCACATATAAGTCATAAACTTCCTAGCTATAACATAAGTCTTAAACATATCATGCTTGTGCATATATGCATGCATGAACTTATTTATTCATAAGGAGACAGCTTCTTTTACAATAAAGCTCAACATTGGACAAATGTGGCCTGGCAAAGTGAGCAAAGACGTTGCGTAGGCAACATTATTTAACCGTCTCATTTCATAACAATGACAAGCCAGCAACTTTGGAGGCATGCAACATTATTCTCCCTAACATCGAGTACTTCTTTCGATTTAAAGTTTGTGCAATGATCATCGTTATTTGGGATTCTCTAATATTCAAAATAATCTTCTTGCTTAAGCCAAAAGGTTGACTCCCGGTTTTAGCGAACTTTGAGAACAAAAGTATGATCTTTAACTTTCTTCATTCAGGCATCATATAAAATGTCAAAACTTCATGACTTTGGTGTAATTAACTAACATGCCGAACAACAACGGCTACATTACGTTATCTTTAAACAAACATTAGTTTTTAATTAGGCTCTTATCGAGTAAGCACATATATTCAGTTTTGGTACAATCAATATATGCAAGTTATTTGAGAATTAAGGTTGGTCTAGTGGTTAGAAAACCAATCTGCCTAACGGATGTCGCGAGTTTAAATCCTCATATTCGCACCCCCCGTAGCATTAGTTGCTCATGTGTACCAAAAACAAGAAATATATGCAAGGTATTTGGATTATCGCTTACTTATCGAGTTATCGGCCTTCATGACATTTTTAAATGACAGTTTCGATGCAATAAGAGACTATCTTATACCGTCAAATTTAAAAGTAGTTTACCCGACCATCAAATTAAAATCAACGAATCAATAAATAAGGATCTTCATAACGCATTTAAGCTTATAATTAGGTGTCGTTTGGATACCGCGGGAATTAAATTACCGTGGGAAGTATGAATTAACGGGAATTAAATTTCTAATGTAAACTCGTAGGAATTTGTCTAAATGCGTTTGGATACCATGTAGGAATTTCGGATTCCCTATCATTTTTTTCGCATGGGTTGTTTGGATTCACTACTTCAATTCCCATGTTAATTAGTAAGAATACTATTTTACCCTTTACGTTTTTTAGTGGTCAACCACACAAATGTAAGGGGAGTATTAAAATTTTGAGGGCAATAGAGTAATTTTCAGAAATTGGAAGCATGGGAATTTTGAATGACCAAGGGGGGGGGTGGGTAATTAAATTCCTATGGTGTATAGGAATTAGAAATGCCCATGGATTTTCCAATGCCTACACTTTGGATAAAAAGAAGTATCCAAACAACCCATCCAAAACCAAATTTCCAGGAAAATGAAATTCCTGTGGAAATAGAGGGTATCCAAACGAACCCTTAGTCGTCTTTTAAGAATTGAATTATGATAGAGAGTTGAGCGCTTGACATGCAAATTCATCACCCTAGTTTCTAAGGCGGTGTTAATTCCCGAACTTGCCCTCAAACGGGCTCAAAGGGTGTCCAATAGAGAGCCGTATGGTGGCTGCCGGTGGGCTTAGACTGTGAACTTGATTGGTTGATTGAGGAGGGGAGCGCAGGCGCGGGACACCCTTGAATGGTCATGAATGCCGATCACATATTATCCCATTCATTTGGAGCTAGATCCTCCATTAATGCACAACATCATCTGTCTACAATCCACATGTATGGAATGTGACACTAGTTTAGTTGTATCAAAAAGTGTCAGAAAGAGTTGAATTAATTGTAACTTGTAACCCAAGAATGGCTAGGCAATTGGGCCATCATTAGCACGGACCGTTAAGCGCTAGTACTGATCGGAAGTGGGGGACAATTTTTTGAATTTAAAATGATCATCAAGAAACGCCATACTACTACTACAATGTCATGCACAAAAGGTAAAGTAATCAAATCACTAATACTCCGTAAGAAAGATGTTAACAACATTATTGTTAGTGTGAAATAGTTATTGAGGATATAAAGTTGTTGCTTGGAAAGTTGGAAATGCTTTAGAGGAATGCAATCCTTTCGAATATGTTTGGCAAAACTTCGTTATTAGATGATTGTGAGGTTCGAATATGGATATTAAGATAGATTGGGTAATATTTAAGTTGTATTGTGTGTATGATTAAGGTGCATTATTGATGTTAAGGTGCTTCGTAAAAAGTAGGTCATACTATGAACCAAGACCCATCTCATACAGATTTTAACCCATTTTAATAGATCACGAACAAGTTTCAACGCTTAACTAACTTTTTTTTATTTCAACTTTAATTCAGCTCTTAACTTTGTAGTGACATTTGAAATGTCAACCTTTTTAGTCACACGCAAAATAAGAGCACTTAGGGCCCGTTCGGTATCACTGCCGTTTTCAGTTTTTGGTTTTTTTTGTGTAAAAAATTTAGTTAAATAAGTTGCAAAGATAAATATTAATTGTATGTTGCTATAATAGACATACAGAAAATGAAAACTGACAACTGAAAACTGAAACCCACTTTTTCTGGTTTTCAAAAACGGGACTTTGGTTGAAAAAAAAAAAACTGAAAACTGAAAACAGAAACGATACCAAACATGCCCTTAGTTATTTGTTTATGATAAGATTAATAACGTTGCTCAAGTGCTTTTGAGAACGCTAACCCAATTGTTATCCCGACAGATATGCTAGATACAGAGTTATATTAAACCATGTCACTAATTGAACATATTTTCGAGATCTGCTTGCAGTGTTAACATCTGACTCAGATTTTTCTAATGTTAATTATTAACAATTCAAAAGAACGGCGAGAATTTTCATCTGACAATTCCCTTACTATTCTTAACCGTAATATAAGAAGGCCATTTTGGTAAATCTCGACCTCGAACACCCTAGTCTTCAACAAGGTCTTGAAGACTTGAACTCTTGATAGTTGATATATAGCCGTTCATAGCCGTTCAACAAGTAAGGTAAGCTAGACCGTCACCCACTTCCCAATATTATAATAATAATATTTTCAAAATAGACAAAAAGGTGGCAAAGTGAGTGAGTCTGAGAAGAGAGACGTTGGAATTGGAAACAAACACACAGCATTTTTCAGCACACACTACTACACTTACAGTGGTAGAGTGTATCAGAAATTTGTCAGTTACCTCTGTTATTATTTCTTCAAAATCAAATCAAAATTTCATACTTTTGCCAAACAATATTATTAGGAGGGAAATTCTTTTTAATTTTAATAAAAGATCAAAACTTTAGGTTTTTTAGCCCCACAATTTCTCCCCCTTTTTTCTTACACATCCATCTTTATTTGAGTAAAAATTGCCCCAAATTGTTAGCTTGAAATCTTCACCTTCACTCTTTCAAAAACTTCACTTCATTTTCTTCTCAAAGATCTTATCTTTTTCATCTGGGTTTCAAAAATTTGACAATATTTTGCCAAAATATCATCTGGGTTTTGCCAAAGATTGAAACTTTATTACATAAATGGGCACTTCATTTAGGAAAGATGGTGAGTTAGACATAGCTGAGTCAACTGAGTCGGTCTCCGAGTCGGTTTCTGAGCGTAGGAGAAGCTGTGGAAGTAGATTAAGTTTCGAGGTATCGAATTCGGCTAAGAAATCCTTATCTTCATCTCCTCCTCCTCATTCTCCTCTCCTTGGTTGGCCCATTACCAAAGCTGCAGTGTCTAAACCTTCTAATCTCGGACCGAAAAAGCCGGTTTTAGATGATGATGATTCTAAGCTAAAGAAGCATAATTCCAGCATTTCTGGTTAGTTTTGTGGACTTTTTTGTGTTTAATTTTTTTTGCTTGAATTTCCAAATTTGTTTGTGATGGGTTTTTAATATTGTGTTTTGAATTGTGTGTGAAATTGTGCTAGAAATGGAAATGATGAAGGAGAGATTTGCAAAGCTGTTGTTGGGAGAAGATATGTCAGGAAGTGGAAAGGGGGTTTGTACCGCTCTGGCTATTTCTAATGCCACCACTAATTTATGTGGTATGTCTTCCTTACGACGATTTATGTTAGCCGACCCAAAATCATTTCGGGACTAAGACGTTGTTGTTTGTTCATTTAATGAGCTAATGTATGCTGAATGTGGTTTTGTAGCTACTATATTTGGACAATTGTGGAGACTAGAACCCTTGGCACCGGAGAAGAAATCGATGTGGCGACGAGAAATGGAGTGGTTGCTTTGTGTTGGTGATCATATTGTTGAGCTTATACCAACATGGCAGACTTTTCCTGATGGGAAAAAGCTTGAGGTTTACTTTTCTTTCCTTAGTGTTTGTTCACAAATTCTTACGTTTCTTTCAAATAGTGTATTAGTTTGTGACCCTTTACATTGCTTTGTTTGAATTAAAGTATAGAACTTTCAATAAGTAGTTTAGTATGGGAAAACTTTTTAGCCCAAAATTGAACCTTGCAAATTGAAGAGGGATGATTTTTAGAAGAAAAAAAGGGCACATTTTAGTATTTTACCTCCTATTATTTTTCTTGGACAAGAATTGGGAGTTACGGGGTACTAAGGTTTAAGACCGATGTTTGGACCTCCAACAATCGACTTAGGCTTTTGGTTTAGATGATTATGTCATAGTCGATTCTACTTTCAGGAGGGATTGATTCGTTTATATAAAAAGCCATACGACATTACTTCATGTGGTTTTATACCTTAGTGTAAGTAACAAGTTGAAATAGACTAGGTTTGGTTTCATCTCTCATGACAAAATAGGACTATTTTGAGGTGTACTTATGTTTCCTTGTTCTGAAATGCTGTAATCCCTAGCTTCACATCATGTCTAATATATCTGTGCTTCTTGTTTCAGATTATGACTTGCAGGCCTCGAACAGATATCTTCATTAATCTTCCTGCTCTTCGCAAACTAGACAACATGCTCATTGTAAGATATCAGTTCAATTCTCTGAATTTTGCTTTGACCTTGTTGGCCTGTCAATCTCTCTTAAAAATAATGTATGTCTGTTCACCTTCAGGATATACTAGACAGCTTTAGCAAGACCGAATTTTGGTATGTTGATCAAGGGATTGTAACCTCAGATTGTGATGGATCCTCATCTTTTCGCAAAACCTTACACCGGCAAGAGGAGAAGTGGTGGCTTCCTGTTCCTAGAGTTCCTGCTGGTGGCCTCCAAGAGAGTTCTAGGAAGCGGCTAGATCACAAGCGCGAATGCACAAACCAAATTCTTAAAGCTGCCATGTCTATAAACAGTATGGTTCTAGCTGATATGGATGTACCAGAGTCCTACTTGGAGTCCCTTCCAAAGGTATATATGCCTTCTGCTAATAGTACTTGTTTCACTGAAATTCATTTGAAGTGGAACAACTGAATATTTCATTTGATGATCGATGATTACAGTCGTGTTTAATATCATACATGTTTAGATCTTCTGTCTTTTTTTTTTTTTGGTTTTGTTGAACAAGTGATTTATATTGCAAGAATGTTCTGTTGTCACAGAATGGAAGAGCATGCCTAGGAGACATGATGTACCGATACATTACATCAGACCATTTCTCGCCTGAGTGTTTGCTTGATTGCCTTGACCTCTCAACGGAACATGTTGCTCTTGAAATAGCAAATCGAGTGGAAGCAGCAATCTATGTATGGCGAAAAAGACTCCACGCAAAACCTGTCACCAATCCCCATCGGTCCACCACTAAATCATCATGGGAAATGGTAAGGGATCTGATGGTTGATGGAGATAAGAGGGAGCTTCTTGCAGAAAGAGCTGAAAGGCTGCTACTTTGCTTAAAACAGCGGTTTCCTGGTCTAACTCAGACCTCTCTGGACACCAGTAAAATCCAATGCAACAAGGTCTATTTTCCTGTCCCTTGTACTGATGTTTCCTGGTCTAACTCAGATCTCCCCTTGTTTTCTCCTGATAGCTTCAGTTCCTTTGCTGACAATGTTTTTGTACTGCAGGATATAGGAAAATCGATACTAGAAAGCTACTCGAGAGTATTAGAGAGCTTGGCGTTCAACATTGTGGCGCGTATAGATGATCTACTACATGTAGATGACTTGACAAAACATTCTGATAAGTTGACATCAGCACCTGCTACTGTGAATGTCCTTGCTCACAAGATCTCCAGCAACTCACCTTATAGATCAGCTATCTCAACTCCTAGCCCTGCATCAGTACTCAGCCCTGGAAAGGTTGAGAGGACTCCATTCATCAGCCGGGATATGAACAAGCCTCCCAGACGCGGTGGTCTTGGGGTCAAGAGAGCCCTCACTAACTACCTAGGTGGTGAATTGAAGACAAAGAGCTGTTTAAATCAGATAGAAGGCCCTGCTCTTGGAACCAAGTCGAGTATTGTGTCACCTGCATCTCGCGATGACACAGAGAACGTAGATCCTCAGAAGGTCTCAGTAATAATCCATCAAAAGCCCAGCAGGTTTCGATAAGATGTCTCAGGTCAGGCATTCTGCTAACAAGTTGAAGAAGTACTCAGATTCTTTAATGTCTTATAAGAGTTCAGCTGTGTGACATATGAAGGCCGTTGTAGTGATTGTTGTGTTGTTTAAGTTTCACAAGCGTGGTGATCAAATTGTTTGTCCAACATAGTAAGTAGATCAACATATGTTTCTGTAAAGTAATTTCTCATATGCAGCAAGAAAGATCTATCAGAATATAGAAAGATTCATTGTTGTCTGAATAAAAGCTTCTCTCAGTGTGCAATGCGCAAAAAGGAAAGTACAATTGCGAATGTGAGCAACACAAAGGAAAAAGCTGATTCTGTTTGAGCTAATCTCACGAATAGATTGACAGAAACCGAAGTACATTACACAAATTCAGCTCAACTTGGCAAAATCTTCACTTCGTGTAAAGTTTGATCTTGAACAAGCTCAAGTTAAACACACTCGACATCTTCAAACAAAGATAACAATCTCCAACATCTTTAGCACAATCTAACATGCATCGTCATATGAATACAAGGCCACACATAGAGAAGGCCAAAAGTCCAAGCGTACATAACAAATCAGAAATTCAACAAAATCATCACTTCACATATATTATGATGATCCCTGAACGTACAAGCTCAACTCAAACAAACTCGACAACTTCAAACAAACATAATCTCCAACATTCCAAATACATCCGCATGTATTACCATTTTTCCCTTCCATTAAACAACAACATAATTGATTATAGGTCGCTAATCTCTAACATGCATCGTCATATGAAATCAAGTCTACACAACAGACTCATAAAGAGGGCCTCAAGTCCACAAATCCAAAATATAGAGGCACATTACATACCAAATTAAAATAAGAATAAAAATAAAATAAAACAAAAAGAAAGGGGCATTCCGAGAATTGAACTCGGGACCTCTCGCACCCTAAGCGAGAATCATACCACTAGACCAAATGCCCATCTCTGATTCTTATTAGAGTTGTTACTTATAAATAATATACAAAGCCAACAATAAGATTCCGACAACTTTAGCTTCTTACAGAAGCTTTGACTAAAACCAAACCCAAACCTCAGTCATATCCCAAAACAGACAGTAGTGAGTGAGCAAGCAAGAAACAAAAAGTTAGATCCATCCGCCGGAAAAAAAAATAAAAAAAATGGCGATCTTCACAAAATCAGCAAAAACATTCGGAACAACAATACACATCTCCGCATTAGACGGACTTGTCCACGTCAACTCAATATTCACACTCGCCGTATTCATCGGCTTATCATGGAACCCATACGACCTCTCAACCACCCTCATCGACACCCAATCCCCCTGCTACTCCGCCTCCGCCACGTCATCCTTCGCCGAAAACCTCGTCACCTTCCACGTGTACTCCTTCTCCTCTTTCCTCTTCTCCAGTCTCGTCGCAATGGGCCTTAAACAGGCTATCCGGATCTCGGCCCATTACGAGTCGTATCGGGCCTTTGTTCATACTTCGGCCCTCCGCCTTGGGATGCTCGCTTCTGCTGTGGGGTCCGCTTGTGGTTGCGTGTTCTTGATGTTGGCGCTTGTTAATGTTGTTCAGATTAAGTTGGGGAGTTTGTCGTGTGGGAGTTCTCAGAGTTTTGGTGCTGTTATTCCGTTACTTAGTCTTGTCCCCACCGCGCTTGCTATTTATGTTGGTTTCGTACTTTACGCTTTTACTCGGTAGGGGTAAGGTTTGCGTACATCTGAGTACTCGATAATTTTGTACGTCTCACAATTAATTAATTGTGTACATTTTGTTGGATGGTAAGGTTGCGTACATCTGACCGCCCTTTTTAATTACTTAGATATCGCGAAATGTGAGAATGAGAATGTATTTTGTTGGATTGTGAAATGAGACTTATGTTGTAGTTTTAATTTGTTATGCTAGTGTTATCGTTTGTCAATTGTATTATTGGTTATATGTATGAATGATTGGTGAGAATTACGCGGAATTAATTAGTCGAAAAATGATATTTATGTGATCACAATGTACAATCAATGAGTTAGAAAAGCTGAACGAATTTGAGCAGAAAAATGAGTGTTTTAGATTAGTAGTGACAGTGAAAAAGTTGTGATGGTGAAGAAGGGTGAATTGTGATTTATGTTCCTGTCTAATAATTTCGCGTGTGCACGAAGACAATGCTGAGGACTGTGGCTCATTTCAGCCAATAGAATGTACTAGTCAGGGCAATGACTGGTTCATTAGGTTGCTCTCGAGCGACTGTCTAATAGACAGGGGCATTCGGTTGAGATGGCATGATAAACAAGGTGCTGTCCTCCTGCACCAGTATGTACTTCTATGTCTTGGACATAGTTATTGTGCAACTACTTGAGCCCTGTGTTGCTTCAGTACTGCTGGATGTGCTGATCAGTTTCGTCTCTCGTGTCTGATCAGTTCATATTAAGATAATGATATGATGCCTTATGTGACAGAAACAGGAAAAAAATAATTTGATTCTGACTGGCAGTCATTCATTATCAGGATTTGTGGACTAGTGAATAGTGCTGAACGCTGATAATTCTAATGAATGTTCGAACTAGACACACTCCCTGAGCCCGGGTCTCGGCTTGGCGCACATTTTGAGATAGATCCTGATCTGCAACTAACAGGTAGGGTAGGAACCGATCTGAGCCAGTACTGTACTGTCAGTCTGCCATGCTCTCTACTCAACAGAAGCACCGAGGCTAAGCCTAAGCTAAGTCTTCATAACAAACTGTAAATAAAGCAACTTTGTTAAGGATGTATGAAGGTGTTTTGTGATCATTGGTTGATTGGGGGGCTTTCATGCTTTCAGCACTCATAGAAGGTAAAGGTAGTTGTTAGTGAAAGACATTACCATACTTTAGCTCAAATGTCCTGTTAGTGAAAGACAGATCAACCCATGAACATATTTCTTAAGCCGAAAGTGCAGCACTATCATCCTCAATCTCAAATTAGTTGCTAGACTCTTCTAATGCTTTCTCCACTTCATTATTATAACTCATAAGTGCGCGATTTTGATCATCTTTTCCCTCTTATAAAAAGGCCTAGCTGCAACAATGAGCTAATGCAGTCTGACTGAATTCATTCTAGTTAAAAATACAGACATCTTAGAAATCTAAAGATATAATAATGAAGTACATTATTCTGTTTGCTGTGGTGTTACTAGTGTGCAATACAGGTTTTGTCAGGGTGGATGGCGCAGGTGAGTGTGGGAGAAAGTCCCCTGATCAGGAGGCTTTCAGGCTCGCTCCCTGCTCTATGGCAGCGCAGGATGAAAGTGCTTCCGTTTCAGAAAGATGCTGTGCAGTCATTAAACAAATTGGTCAGAACCCGAGCTGCCTCTGTGCTGTCATGCTCTCGAATACTGCAAAGAGCATCGGAGCCAAGCCTGAAGTTTCCATCACCATCCCTAAGAGATGCAACATCGCTGATCGCCCTGTTGGTTACAAGTGTGGTGGTAAGTACCTCATCATTTGATTTTTTCATTGGCCAGGAACAGATTCTGACATCAAAGTCTCATTTTCCGGGTTTGTTTAACTTGCAGCTTACACATTGCCTTGAAGACTCCATCTGACAATAGGCGCGCGTCTCAAATTCGCAGTTTAACTTGGTGGCTAAGCTGAGAGTAGTACGTGAACTCGAATATTATAAATAAAGTCCATTTGAGTTGTCAGGTTTTCTGTAATTCTATGTGATCCTTTTGTGAATTCTGAAGTTTGGAAATATAATGCTCATCCTTATTGAGATACCAGAGGTTGTTTCCAAATGAGACTTTAGCTGTATTATGCCTTATTATGTGACAGAAACAGAAGAATGTTCAGATTTAGAATCATTTACCATTTCCTAATCCTGCTATGCAATTAAACAGGTAGGTTACAAGTTAAAACCAAGCCAGGACTGTCAGTCTGTCATGCTCTCTAGTCTCTCTCTACTGTAAGTATCAGAGCATTTACGTAAATCTTTGGGTACAATGGTGTTGGAGAGTAACTCTCTAAACCGCTTTCTATTCACCATGGTGGAGAGTTGTAGCTATAACTCTCGGGAAAGAGCTGTGGGAGAGCAACTCTCCAAACAACTCTCCAACAAATTGGCCTACTATTGATTGAGAAACAGACCCACTTTCCTTGGATATTTTTGTCCAAAACATATGCCCGCTTGCAGAATTCATAGTTTTTTGTACCAATTTGCAAGGGCTCAGTTGTGCCACCCATCCTTGAAGACAGATTAATTCATGATTCATGAACATAGTTTATTTCTTAAGCCGAAAGCTCGGCAGCACCCATCCTCAATCTCAACTTGGTTGCTAATGTCTTCTGAAGCTTTGTTCACTACATTATTACAACTCACAAGTGCACGAGTTTGGTCATCTCGTGCATTGGGGAGGTTCCTCTCCTATAAATAGGTCTATCTGCAACACTCAGTTAAACGCAGTATGACAGAGTTCATTCCGGTAAAGAACAAAAAAAAAAAACACAGACATGTTACAAATCAACATATACAATGAAGAACATTATGCTGTTTGCTGTGGTGTTACTAGTGTGCAATACAGGTTTTGTCAGGGTAGCTGGCGCAGGTGAGTGGGAAATTTATCGTTGATCAGGTGGCTTTCCAGCTCGCTCCCTGCTTGGTGCCCGCGCAGGATAGAGGTGCTCCTGTATCAGCTAGTTGCTGTGCTGCCGTTAACAAGTTGTTCAGAACCCGGCCTGCCTCTGCCCTGTCATGCTCTCAAACACTGCACAGAGCACCGGAGTCAAGCCTGCAGCTGCCATCACCATTCCTAAGACATGCAACTTCGCTAATCGCCCTGTTGGTTACAGATGTGGTGGTAAGTTACTTACTGTTTGATTCCTTCATTGCATCTGCACCTGTGTTTTCTTCTGTTGGTCAGGAACAGATTTTGACAGTAACTTCTCCTTTCTTCTGTTTGATAAACTTGCAGCTTACTCTTTGCCTTCAAGACTCATTAAAGAATGTGACTGATCTAAAAGATGTATGAGAACCTAAATCACTATGAATAAAGTCCATTTTCAGTTATCAGGCTTTCTGTAATTCTGTCTGATCCCATACATAAAGTCCCGGTACAAAGTCAGCTAGCTCAATTGGCATTATATTGTGGCCGACTGGCCGAGGGACTCCAAATGGAAGCGTAGCAAAATACAAAACGAGAATCATCACAATTTGAGACGAAAATTAAAGCTCTTTACACAAAGGTAGTTCCAGTTACTATATATATTGAGAGCGTAAAAGTTACAACTATGTCAGACGAAGCTGATCCTACTAAAGCTATGCCCTGACCTCCGATAATGCTGGGAACTAAAAGGAATCCCAGCAATTTCAGCAAGGCCTTTAAAACAAGAAATCTGAAAGAGGTAAAAAAAAACCTTTCCTTTATTTGTTTATAACATACTATATATTTATAGCTAAGATTTTGTTTGGTTCATCACTCTACTTGTATGGTATATTCCCCATCTTCAAGAGATTGTGACAAGTGAAGATAACTCTCAAGCAAACAGTCCCCCCATATCCCTGCAGCAAAATGGAACATCTTTTGTCAGCAAAAGTCAAAATGTTTGGACATATTGACATTAGTAGCCAAGGCATATTTCATAATGAGGGCGAATCTAGCCTTGTGAAATCGGGGTAGCCTGGCTTGAATATTGCATAGGGCCAAAGAGGATAAACGAATACGTTGAAAAATTGAGATGCACAGGTTCCTCAACTTATTCTTATACTCGTCTTTTGTCATGTAAATTCTAAACAAGTGGGAGTTCAGTAATTATGTGCTCCGATCCTATTGTTTGGTTATGATCATGACATCAGAAGTGAAAAGAAGAACTTATAGAGTTATAGGCCGAAAACAAAATTTGACAAACTCGTTTTGTACTCCTGGTAGCGAATAATTTCACACCAAAAATATACAACTACTATCGCGTTCAAGGTTACCTAATCAAAGAACCATCTAAACTATGGTGAGTGGTCCATATAAGAAAATTGTGTTTTTGGATCATTCAGTTATATGGACTTTTCATCAGAATGTCAAATGTGTGTAGCTTGTCCATATATTCTTCACCTAATCTCATGATGATGATGTATGTTCTTATTACAGCAAAAACTGAATATAATTCTGTTGCAATGTACGTACCTTTCGAAGACGGGATACATACTACACATGCTAGGAAGTCCGGCTAGTAATATAGTGACCCTGAAAGAAAGACATTTAAACCATGTTAGCAAACTTGTTAGATTTTTGTATACGGCCGGTGCTATATGCCTCGCTTTCATTACCCTTTATTAACACAAATAAGGCTACTGATTATCGAAAAATATATATACTGACGAACCTTGCCACCAATTTCCTCTTGAAGCACTGTCGGGGTCATCATCCTGTTGATCTTTCTTAAACTGAATATGAAAAATAAGCAAATTAAGTAATCTAGAATTTGGCTAAACTATGCTAGTAATCTACTATATGATTCTACTAAGATTTCGACAGAAGATGATAAATAACAATTAACGAGTAATGCGAAACTCACGTTAAGAGAGTCCTTGCTAAGGGTAGTAGGAGAGTAAGCTTCTTGGCCACCATAGTAGATTGAATTGCTGAAGTAGCATGCTGATTGATCTACTGGTTCCTGCTGTTGGAAATATGCATTCCTATTGTTCTCTCCCTTGCTACCGTTGCCTAATCAACAACATTACAAAAAAAAAAGTCAGTTCATAAGATAAATGTTCATCAACATAAGAATTATGTTTCCGAATTTGTCAGAGTAACTCTATCAAAAGTTTTGGGGTGCAACCACGTGCATGTATGCAACAGTTGTACACAATTTTTCGATGAAATACTGAGCGTGACAAGTAGAGTAAAAGTAATTACCAGGAGCACCATGCTTCGCATTACCAGCTTGACCACTTCTTCCACCCTAGAGATAAAAATGATGCAATTTCAGGCAACAGAAGAACAATAAATCTCATCAAAAGAAAAGATCTTCAATTAAGCCAATTTTCATCTCAATGATCAGATCGAGTGTCTAGACTAATAAATTAGTCCTAGACTTTACGATCAATTTGGATCATTTTTTACTCTATCACGTCTTCAATTGAAAGGATGTGTTAGATTGGTCATGCAGGAAAGGTCTAATCGAATGGCTAAAGATTTCTAAGGTCGGTAAGGCATATGACGACAAAAGTGGAATTGTCACTAAGGTAAGAGTTCAGTATATCTCATGGACCTCAACACTGGACCAACAACCCATGACAAAACTATTCTATCACATAACGACTAACGGACCATCTATTATCCCAAAGTCTCATATGGAATGGACTCTCATCGTTGTAGGCATCTAATCAAGAACATGCTTTTGTACATTCATCAAGTCACAACTCACTAAGTCATTAGTGGTGAAGAGAGTTGCATTAATTAAAGATACTACCTGTAATCTACACGAAAGATAGCGTTGCTCGCATTCTAATGCATCAATGACACATTAAACCAACATCAGAGTTCGTAGAACCATATAAATGACGATTATCATTCTATCGTTGTTAATTTGTCACCGTAGAATGTGAACATCATTCCGTAGATTGGAGGGGGTAACATAATGTCATTATCTTCTTGACACTAACTAAACAATTGTTTACCAACACGAAAAGGGAGATTAGAAAATCAGAAAGCACAGAGATTGAAGGCAAAGGAAATAAATTTGTCAAAAAGGTAGGCAACTTTTCATCAATCCCATAAAAAAGAAGATAACAATAACATCAACAAATTGAAGTGTGACTCTATTAAAACTTTGGTTTAACTTTCTCACGTCTCTTCTTTACAAGTTGCAATCTTAATGCCAAAATTAGTCTAACAAGGCCAAAAAGAAGCATCACTAGTACATATATGTTGCGCCACAAGACAAATTTAACATCACGTAAAAACCAAATTTTGAGATCAGATTGACATGCAAATAAGTCAAAAAATAGGTTTGAAAAATTAAGAAAACAAAAGTGGAGTGAATATCACAGCATATTTCGAGGGAGATGGCACCGACCTCATATTCGACATTTCATCTAGCCCGTTATTCTTCTTTAGATTGTTAACGTTTGGCTTGATCGATCAAATAAATGAAGATACAATTTCGCAAAGTATTCTACAACAATTCTAGCTCTAATACAATTGCATGCATGGTCCAATTGTTAAATTGATCTATACTCCAACTCTTAGCTTTAAACATTTTTTTTCTCTTTTTTTGCTATTTTGCACCATATCAAACCCTAGGAAAAGAAAGATTCCCTAAAACCCACAAAACCCCATGTCACAACTCACAAATACCTCGAAAAATAAGACTTGTTAGACCTAGACAGATTATTTCTCATCATCGTACTCGTATCGAAGAACCATCTCATCCAAAAGTCTAGAATTCCCATCTAACATTAATTACGGAGTGATTTTATACCTTAATAAGACCACTACCATTAATCATGCAATAAGGGAGGTTCAAATGTACGCAACCATACTACTATAACGAAAAATATAAAAAACATAAAAGAGTATAAAGTAGTAGTAGTAATACCGTCGAAGGTGGTCCAAACACAGAGTTCAATATACTCGAATTAACACCCGACGGCGGCTGAGACGACGACGGCTTCGGTCCAAACAACTCATTAATATACGACTTCGCATTCGCCGACGACGGAGAAGTTGAACCACCTTGGTTCGATTTCGATTTCGAAGGAGATGAATAATTTGGTTCCATTTTTTTTTGTTTTTGAAGAAGAAGATGATCAGAATTTTTTTTTATTTGAGACCCAACAAAATAAAAAGGAAGACCAACTATAAAAACTACTACCTTTACTTGATTGGGGAGCCCTTATAAATAGTTATAACTACCACCGACAAGAAACCAGACAAGAATTAAAAGAGATAAGGTTTGGCAGAAATTTATAAGAGAGAAGAAAGAAAACGATTGTTATGTGCAGATGAAACAGAGGGAAAGATGGTTTATTATTTAGTAGTAGCGTTTACTAGAAGGAATTGAAGTTGGAATTTGACTCGTACTATAATTAATTAACGATTTCTTATCGGAAAACTATATGTTATATGATTTTTTTATATTTTTACTATATGATATGATTATGATATGATTTTGTTTGAGAGAAGAGAGAGTGGCACGTGAAGCTTAGCAGGTGGAGGAGGACAAGGATGAGTGTTTGTGTATGTATGAATGAAAAATGAAATGTAACGGCCCTCCTTCCTCTCTTATTTATAAGCCCAACTGAATTAACTCACCTTTTTTTTTTACAAGCCCATAAATCTCCCATGTGCCCCTCATTTAATATTTTTGAGAATTGTTGTGAAAAAATTTATTTTACCCTTTTTATTTTTATTATTTTATTTTATAAAGTCGCGGAAATTAAGGTTTTGAGTTCGTTGGAAGATTAGTTATTGACCTGACACGAATCTGCTCTGTATCACATGAGAATATGAATATCTAGTCGGATTTGATTCAACACATTTGATTAGGTCCATCAAGTCAGCAATTAATAACAGTCTGCGCCAAATAGAGTAGGTTTATCGAATCTGATTCATATAGTGAGTATACTGCGCATTTGTCGTGACATGAGTATTCTTCTTAAAGTTACCGCGCTACAAGATTAGGAATAACGTTTAGAAGTCACGACCTTTAGATTGAGGGAGTGATAGAGCTCAATAGGTGCAAAGATTAAGATTGATCCGCTTGGATTCTTTTCTTTCTTGTTAATCAACTGTTTGGGTAAATAAAATCTGATTTATATGTGATTCTTTAGGAATATATTATACGGCGGATATGCACCTAATGTTAAAACAAATCGGGCGTTGATACATTTGTGTGTTAGTTAGAATCTTTTTGATCTCTTTGGGATTCTTGTTTTACGTTATCTACTTGAGATTAACTACCATTGTGTTAGTTAAATTTGTTGACTTAATTTTATCATTTTCCAATAACGGGAAAGAGGGCATCTTTGTCAGACCAAGCTCCGTCAAGGCGTGAATGTCGCGTGAAGAAATAGTAAAATCACCCACTGCTTAATAAAACGATGTTAAGACACGTCTTAAACTCGAAACATCTAGTCAAATTAGACGATCCTTCATTACGAGTACATGGAAAATTCTCTTGAGTAGTACAGAGTATACTGTGGAAATGGAGGCGAACCAAGTACGTGGGATCTAATATAGGGGGCCAAGTAGACGTGTAGCAATGTCCCACTGTTAATCCACGTGTCTAGTGCTAAAGAACATTGAACATGTTCTTAAGATACATAGCTCTGACTCTGTTATAAACATGGTCCCTTCTTTTCCCCTTGTGTTATTCAGTGACGTTCAAGAGAAGATTTGTGTAGGCTAGGGGAGTACATTGATGAAGACCCATAAATTCGTGGATAAGATTAGTTTTGCCCCACTTTTGCATTTTCGCCTTATTTTTATTCCGATATCTTTAGCATACATACGACGATAATAAACAAGAGGTTATGAGTTCATTTCTTCGATTGAACTGTCGTATGTATGAATTGATCTAACTTGCTAAGACATGTTGTTGTACACGTCGAATCTGGGTAGTGTCAAAGGTTTACTACGAAGATGGTTTGAAAGAAAAAAGAAAGTAAAGAAAAAACAGTTGACTCGAACAATTATTCCTCTGTTTTTAGGGCCCTGCCCTTAATAGTTAGTTGATGGATGGGAATGGCATGCCCTTAGTCCGAAGGACACTATCCCTAGTTCCCTACCCTAACTTTGTAAGACATTAAATGGGTCAATTCATTCTTTCTTACTCCTTTTGTCAATTTTCACGAATCTCAACGGGTTTATGCTTGATTCTATGGTGTGAGAAGCAAAACCTGGGGTGCAAATTCATGTTTGCATGGATTCTTGTTTTGTCATTCAATTTTCACTTCAGCTTGGATTCGTTTTGATGGTATTATTGTCCTGGATGTCGTGATGGAGGTTCAACTGCGTAGGTTGATGTTTCGGTTCTCTTTAGAAACGATTCTTCACATTAGACTATTCCCGTCAAATCGAGTTTAAATTTTGTAAAACTTAGACTAGATAAGTTTCGACAAATCTAGTCAAAGTCAAAGTTATAATCGAATTTGATCAAGTCATAAATATTTAGACAAAGGACAATCATCCCATAAAACCCTTGAACAACGATATTTTAGTCGAATGAAAGTTGCAAATGAACTGTTGATCTAAACGTCATCTTATCTCCTTACTTGATAAACTATTAGACGTAATTTTAAAATTGTTTGCACTCTTGGTTGTAACAAGACTACATGTTATGATGCTCTTTGTATACTAATGTTAAATCATTTGAATTGATTGGTGTACTAGAGAAATAATAGATTACATTAGATAGATATTATCTACTCACACTATTTAATTATATCTCTCTTTTGTTGAATGTAAAGCCCTATTATAGAGTTGGTTAGTGTGGATATAATCATACTTTTTCATGATTGATGCTAAACATTCTCTATGGATTATTGCAATTGGGTGGAAGGACCACCAAGCTTAATCTTGAATGTCATGATTAGATGATTGAAAGTGATAAGTGATGAAGCCATAGACGAAATTGATCATTGATGGTTACGCTATGATGTCATAAGCTATTGTTTTCGTAATCTTGTTGCTAGTTGCCACATCCCACCACTAACTCGATAACGTCACGACTAACTCGGAACTACGTAGATTCTAATGTTAAGTAGCTCATTTGATATGAGTAAAGACTAAAACAATGGGTCGTCCCATGTCCATGTCTCTAACTCATCTTCTCGTATCTGGCGCGTGTACTTTATCGCGCCCCAAAGGGCCAAGCCACTATGTCATGAGGAAGAGACACTTCATATAAAGGTGTTATTCTTCATCCAGCCAAACAGAGAACTTGGAATTGCAGTTCAAGTACTTGTATCTTCCAAAAAATTCAAACAGTTGAGAATAAGATATGAAGATCTTAAAGTTAGCTTTTCAAACTCGTGACAAAATCGTGATTTTGATTCTTCAAAAGGAAGTTAATAGATTAGATAAACATTAAGGTGCAAAGATAAGGGCCGAAAAAAAGTTAGCAACAGGTGAAAAAAGGTAGTTTGATGTCTATTGTCTTGCCTATTTGGGCAATGTTTTTAACTGCCAAAGAGATAATGTTCTGATGGATTTGCTCTGTATAGTTAAGTTAGTTAGGGGGCCGACTTGGCTGCCGAATCATGTCAAAATTGTATGACACGCTACCCTAATGATGCTATAGATTGTAGGACAATAGTACAAGATTTTTCTCGACACGGTTTATGTTCTATTTTGATAAGGTTCGGATAAGATCAGTTGTATGTTAATTCAGTTAATAGGGAGAAGGTGTCATTCAAGTGATTCAACTCATCTAGTAAAGTCTAGACAACACCCACCTGAAATTGGAAATTGTGTTGGGGTGGTTCAAATTAGCCGGTGCCGGTCAGTCTCACGGGTCTGATCAGGGTTGAAGACGAGATTCATAGCATTTGTCAGATAATTGATTTTCGCCCCTCATGAAATTGAATGACTACCGAAGTGATGCTCTCAAAAAAAGAAAAAAAAAACCTTAAGCCAACGTTCCAAACTCGTGGTTGAATGGGAGACCTGAGTCCGCAAAACCAATTGTGCAAGAAAGATAATATTGGTTGGGATTGTTTTTCTATCGATATCTGAAGGTACTTTCCTTTCGCCACCTCCTCATCCCAAACCTCGCTATCCAAACAAGCTCTAAAAGATAACAAGCCAAAAGTAACAGGCTCCACAAATTAGCTAACTAATGAATCATTCCTGAGCAGAGAATGATGCAACATTAAAGTCAGCCGACTTAAACTCTGGACCATGCATGTATCCAACACAAAGCTCGGAAATTTCTAAGGAAATGAGTGAATCAAGACTGTCAAAAAGATTGGAAGTTTAAGATGCGAATAGGCAAAACAACGCTCATAGTATTGCTGATTAAAGCCAACACACGAGGATAAGATAGATGTAATTACAGAGAATAACAGGAACCTAACACAGATTTAGGTTATAACTTACAGTATAAGATTTGTTAAATTGATAGGAAGCGATCAGATTATAGAAATAAGCAGCCCAAGTGTGCTAATACTCAACAAAGGACCATCAAATCTCAGTGAAGATCCTAACCTTCAAAGACTGGTGATACTGTCTTGATGCTCCGCAACACCTACAGCTTCACAGGACAGTCAAAGTAGTCAAGCAAGGTAGTTTCAGCTTCAACGTACGACTTGAGGTCAAGTGATTCGGAGAACATGGTTCACTGCTGAGTCCAAAGCATCTACGTTCCTCTTTAGCACTTTTCTATGTATAGTTAAGGAATTTACCAAGAGGTGAATTGATGTGGAAATGGTTTTAGGCTTTTAGCCGTAGTAGGAGACATTCTGACAGTGCCTGACCAGGTTAGAGTAATTTCCTACAGGAAGATGCATAAAAATTGGATTCTCAAGTACAATCGCAAAAGATGAGCATTCATGTAAATGAGATCACCAAGGATACAGATGTGCTGCTAGACTGTCAATGTCTTTCATTTCCTCGTTTAACCTGTTATGTTCAAGAAAATGAAATCAGGAAACAAACAAAATAAAAAAAAAAAAAAAAAACTGTCCAGTTATTCTCCCACCAGATCCCAACTGCAGCACTAGCCAGAAACTTTGCCCATGCTGAATAAGAAAAAAAGATAACACAGCTCCACGGCGCTCTACTTAATGGTTACAGATGGTATTCAGAAATCAGAAGAGAAGCCGTACAGTCACCATTTAGCACAATATGGAACTGCTATCAAGGCCACAATTACATAACTGCTCATGCAGGCAAATGTTTTCACTCATTTCAGACAGAGCTATGAGCAGTTGCACTTCTGAGAAAGGTAGAGCATGCAAGAAAGGTTAAATTCAGCATGATCAACCATGTATGGTTGCTTTCACAAAGTGGCGTGTGTCACGTTAAAGATTCTAGTAGAAGCCCCATTAAAATTTCCATACACAAATCCCTCAGAACTCCTCTCAGTCCTTAGCCTCATCCAAACACCGAAATGAAAAATGGGATCAGAGGCAACATTAACGCTAGAAACAGTGAATGAATATGGTGTATGACCGCCAATTTAGCAACATGACATAGCACTACCATTTCAAGATCAAAGTGGCAATCATCACAGTATCATACTCACTCAAAACTACTATGCAGCAAGGCAATAATGCACTGCTTCACACCAAACTCAATCTCTTTACCGATAGAGTCAGCAGCAATGTTTCTTTAAACCCTTCTCTGAATATGTAAATTCTATAGGTGCTCTCAATTGTTTTTAAGGGATCTCATGTCTGCTGTGGACAGAGTATGGAGGGGAGGAATTGAGGATCATAAGTTCAAAACCAATGTGTGGCAGTCAGTAGCTAACCTTTTTTATTTTTCTTGACGGGCAGTAGCTAATATGAATCACATCGCTTACCCAATTATGGTACAAATAAAGGATACACATTCTTGTGCTGGCATCCATTCCAACCTGGCAACCCCCCCCCCTAAACACCCCAAAAAAAAAAAAAAAAAAAAAAAAAAAACTCACCTCACTTACATGAATGGCATACCTAGAACTTCCGTCAAAAAAAGAAAGAAAAGCATACCTAGAACTGGCTAATTCCAGTTTGCAGAAAAAAAGTCGGCTAATAAGTTGCAGGTTTTTCAGGAAAATGGCTAATAAGTTGCAGGTTATTCAGCAAAATGGCTTTCGATATGTAGTACATCAAAGAAACAATAATAACAGCTTAGAAAAGGTATTTTATACCTAATACATGAATGTATAAAACGATTCCCTCTTGTCGCTGCATCAATGGCTGCAAAGTGAAAACGAGGACATCTTATAGGTTATCAAAGGACTAACAAATGAGTTCTGATCAAGTACAATGTAACACACAGAGTCGCAAACTAAAACTGCCCTTCATTATCTCAAGCAAGACAACACAAACATAACAACCAATCAAGGTCCTAAACGAAGAACTCTGCATTACTAAACCTTAGCCATCATTGAACAAGACTACCAAAGGTTTTATTTCATTTTTTTTTTCTTCTTTTTGGGACTACCAGAAGATTCCACCAAGATACTATAAGCCAACTCTGGTGGATTATTCCAAATACCCACTCCCCATTCATGACTCCACAATTGACTAATCCTTAACAGCTGAAAATCATTTGATTTTCTAGTACACTACAAAACACCAGCTCAACAATTCATCCACTCCATTCATCTAGTGCAAAGTCGTATATGCGAATATTCAACTTCAATAACTAAAATTGTTGTAAACTTTAACATCATATAAACATCGAGCTGAGCAAATCACACGGTTAACTGCTACAAAATACGGAAATTGGCTCAAACAAGTACTAGCTAAAGAATGCTGACTGATCAATTAACTATCACAAAGATACATGATGAACATTAGTTCTAAGTTTACGTGTTTCAATGCCGCATTTCACGCTCCCGTTTCCAAATGCACCCGAAATTAAACTATGGCAGCAAGAACAAAGTCCCAAAACTCAAATAAAACACAATCTTGAACCAATATTGATTCACAAAATCACCAATTTTTTTCACTGGCACCATAAATTGGGGCAAAAAGTTCATAAATTTAATCAAAGATACAAACTTTATCATTCAAAATCACTCAAAAATCAGATTACCAGATTCCTGCAACTTTCCTGCAGCATCACTGAAACATTCCAAATGATCCACAGAAGTGCTGGTAACCTACCCATAAAAAATTCAACAAACCCAGTAAAAAAAAACCCAATTAATTAAAATAAACAACATGATCAACAAATTGAGAAAAAAACCCCTTAAATTTTAAAGAATAAAAATTAGGAAATTAGAATAGTATAGTACCTCAGAAAGAGCTAAACGAAGAGAAGCAAAGAGAGAAGTATAACTGTCAGCAATGGCGATGGAATCTTTCTCTACAAGTTCAAGGGCATTTAAGAGATCTTCTCTGTTTAAACTCTTTATTTCTTCATTGGGTTTTTCCTCCATTGATGATTTCTCCTCTTCTCCTTCGATTTTTTTCATCTTTTCATTTTATTTTGTTTTGTTTTTTCTCTTACTGTGAAAAGATCAACCCTGTTTTTTTTTAAACATTTTCCGGTTATGTCCCTTGTGGCAAAATTCTAAGTTTTCGGGTTTCATACGATGTGAGTTCGTGAGACGTTCTTACGAGAGACTTGTTTTCGTGTTTTGTGTTATAAAACAAACTCGCTAATCATTTATGTAAGGTTGTTTTGGTATTTTATAATGAGCAAAATCGATTTTGTAGGTCAACTTAAAACTAATTGTTCAACAATTTCATTGTTCTCTTAATATTTAATATTGTGATAGCACTAAAAATCAATAATAATTTACAAGAAGTTGGTGGGGAGTCGAGATACGATCTGAGCCCTCACACCCTTTGCTATGGAAAAACCAATCCTAGTAAAAATATGAACTGCAGCTAGAGCACCGATATCCTGCGTCCTGGAGAACTGCTGGATCCGCCTAAGCAGAGCAACAACTGTGGGCTCCAACTCCCCCAAAGAGGAGAAAGAGAAGGGAAGGAAGCCATAGCCCAAAGGAGCGCACCTAGCCTCATACTTAGCCTCATAGTTCTCTTAATAGCTTTAATTATCTAGAAAATATAATTTCAACCACTTACTTGATTTTTTGATCTCAGAGTATTAAGTCCCTTTCAAATAATAATCAAGTTACTTTTGGGTGGTTTCCTAGTAGGTTTTGTACATTGTGAATTAGCAATTGTAGAGTTGAACCCCTTCAAAAAAAAAATTGTAGAGTTGAAGAAAATTTTCAATAATTTGAAAAAAAAAAAATCTTAAAGAAAAAACAATGTGATTAACTACAAACATATCTATCAAAACAATATATCCTTGTTCTGTATCACTGCCGTTTTCTGTTTTTGGTTTTTTTTTTTGGTAAATTTAATTGCATAAGTTACAAATTGAATATGAAATTGGTTGTTTTTAAATGAAAATTGACTGGCCATTCAATTTCTTGCCTAATCCATATTAGGAAAACACAAATAGTTCACTAGATCGAATAATGGAATAGCTCCAACTCTACGAGTCATAAAAGCACGAAATTTTTTTAGTCCTAATCAGAGTAGTAGTATGATCACAGCCCCTAATTCAAACTTCTATATATATTCCTCTCGTTTCCTTGAATTGTTAGTTCATGTGAGCCATAATATTTCTTTCGTTTCCTTACATACGTCATTATGATGAATTCTTCAAAAAGTTTAAGCACTGAACTTTTAGATGAAATGTGGGATTTGATATTGCGAAGATTGAACCCGTTGTCGGGCGACTACTTTAGATTTGGTGCGGTGTGTAAAAAATTTAATAGGATCATGAGAAAGAACCGGAGTGGTATACGTAGCCGCACACAAATACCGGTGTTGATGACCCCTAGCAAAGCCGCTAAGACACGGAGGAGTGTTTACGACGTTACACAATCTATGAGGTTTGATTCTCTCAATCCTTACGTCCCATTTTCCGTTAAGGCTTGTGGTTCAGGTCACGGCTGGCTAATCTACCTCGAAAAAACGATGAGAATTGTTCTCTATAATCCTTTCGTTGTTTCGCGTACCCGTAAGAATAAGGCCGGTGTAGGGAAAATAATGTTACCCCCCATTATGCATAGACCCAATTCTTGGCTATATGAGTATAGTGTCTCCAGAGCTATGTTGTTTGGACACCCTCGTGACAATTACGTCGTACTCGCCTTTTACGCAGCTCCAAGGTGCTTGGCCCTATATAAATCATGGACAACAAGCAATAAATGGATATATCTTAAGGACATTTATCCGGATGTGCCCAATCAAACATTCGCAGATGCAATTATGCACAAGGGTCTCATTTATGTATTAAGTGCAGGTTGGGGGATTTATACAATTGACGCATCTTCTAATCATGACGATTTCGAGTTGAAACAAGTTTTGGGATGGTACGAGCCTTGGAGTCCTATGTATATGGTTGAATCGTCTAAGGGTGACCTACTTATAATCAAGAGGTATCTCAAGTTTCTCAGTGATGACAATTTAGATCAATTGACCACAAACTTCCAGGTTTACAAGTTAATATGCAACGACGACAACAATGTCCATATGGTGCAACTAGATAGCCTTGACGGAGATGCAATATTTGTGGGAGACGGTCAGTCGATTTGTGTTTCGTCTTATGATTTCGAACATTGTCAACCAAATTCGATCTACTACACTGACGACAGTTTTATGTTTCACTACAATCCCTCTCATGCCCCCGTCACTACCTTTGGTCCTCAAGATACCGGCATTTTCAGCTTAGAAGATGAAACCATCAAATCGCTCTATCCTTATGATATTTCAAGCAAGGAGTTGCCTCCCGCTATTTGGGTTACGCCCATGTTTTAATACATGTATGTACGTATGTAGTATGTATTAAGATTTTTTGTCTAACACTACCTAATACAACGTATAAATTGTGAAACACTCCTTAATTAAAAAAAAATCTTGTCTAACACTACCTAATATAAGGTATTTTTTGTTTAACACTACCACAAATGAGATTCTCGTAGAAATAAAGTCAACTTATCGGTGTGGACTTACCCCGAGCAATCTTGACCATTCATTAGTTAGATACTTAGATCTAATGGTCTACGATGTAAAACAATAAAGGAAAACACTCATTTTTTTCTCTCTCCTTCCCCTACCCTTACAATTCTCTCTGCTCTCTCTCCTTCCACACGATCACGGACTCACGACGCAACCACACAGCCTCCGCCACCCCCACATCATCTAGCTAATGGATGACCAAGATTGATCAAGCAAGTCATTTCAAAAAAAAAAAAAAAAAGATTGATCAAGCAAGGCTACACGGCTAAATAGACTTTTAAATTGCCAAAATATCATTTGTGGTAGTGTTAGACAAAAATACGGTATATAAGGTAGTGTTAGACAAGAAATTTTTTATGAGGCAGTGTTTTACAATTTATACGTTGTATAAGGTAGTGTTAGACAAAAATCCTATGTATTATGATTTACTAATACTCCCTCGTATAATCTATCTCCTGCACTCTCTCAAACTCTCTTTTCTCCCATATCTGGGAAAATCTTTAACATCGTCGACCATTCTCGTCGCTTTGGATGTCGCATACGTCCCGCCGTTGCCGTTTGGCGTCAACGCCGCCTACCCCTGATTGCCGCCCGTTGTTCGCTGTTGCCATCGTCTTTTATCTCTTTTTTACTCTTTCCATTATACTCCCTCCATTTCATTAGAAAGTTGGCATTCCCTCTTTTGGCAATTTCAGTCATATCTTTGCGTTTCTGTTTCGGGTAAGTTTTAGGCACTTAAAATTCCCATTTTACCCTTACTTATTCCACTAACATACAATTAACCCTACCTAACATTAATAAACCAATACACTAATCCATCCACTAACCCGAATCACGTGATAAACTACCCTCCCATCAGCTTGACCACCACCACAACCACCATCACAACCACCCAACAACTACCAAAGTGACCACCACCGGGATCACAACCACCGGCCCCCAACCCTCATCATCGCCGGCGAGATCGGGAGAGACATCAGAAGATATAAAAAGGAGCGGATCGGCGCGGGAGGGTGATGTGGGAGATCTCCGGCGAGGAGAATGGGGGAGGGTGAGATCGATCTTGTGGTTGGGATGAGATTATGCGCAAGGTGAGAGAGTGGAGAGAGAGTGATGAGCAGAAACCCTTGAGAGGATAGAGAGGATAAAGCCGACGCCGGAAACTAGATGACAGCGGTCGATGACGGTGAGAAGACGGGCAATGATGGCGGTTGTGTGGGTCGCGTGGTGGCAGGGCGAGCAAATCGCGATGAGAAGATGGTCGTCGAGGTGATGTTGTCCGGGACTGGTGAGCGTGGGTGAGGGTCGGGTGATAAGGGGAGGAGAGAAGGTGGATGAATAAAGTTGCTAATCCCCATTTCTTGGTTGTTGTGCCCAAACCAAATACCAACTTCCTAAAGAATTGGAGGAAGTATATAACCAATTTATACTTAGTTGTGTATGTGATTTGATACTTGAATAATGATGGGAGGAATAGCTGTTTTATCATGGTGTAAGACATAGCCTGTAGGTAGTCGCGGATATGCTTGAGCATTTTCAATTTACAACGAAGTCTTTTTTTTTGTGAAATTTGCACACTTTCATATCTTCGGTCTGGTCCGGGTTTAGACCAGATTTTATAGTGCGGTCCGGGTCCGGTCTCCGGGTTTCAGATTCTTATACTCCTGGTCTTCGGTTCACCTCGGGCCAGTATAGATTTGGACCGGTGAACACCCCTAAGCATAATTGTCACCCCCCTTATAAAATTGTACTCAAACACGGAATGCAATTCCCCTCCCTCTCCCTCCGCTCCATTTCCCTTCATTTCCCTCTCTCCGAACACCCTCTTATAAACAATTCTTGTCACTTGTAAAACTATTTGAACTCTAATCCGCGATCCACAAATCTTATAAGAAAAAGTTTTATAAGTACTTCATGCACGAGAGTATTTTATTAAATTTTTTGTACTAAAGTTAGTTATTACTCCAACTTTTTTAACTGCTATTAGTATTAAAGTAAACTCGACTCACTTTTACAAATCTTCTTCTTTCTCCAACTTCTCTGCAACTTATTTTCTCCAACAACTTTTCTCTAACAGAGCTCTAATCTTCTAATGGCGAAAACTAATAACAACAACGAAGAACTCGACGTTGGTTTTAACTGTGTTACTTGCCAGAAAGTGTTTCAAACTTCCAAGCAGCAAAAGCAACACTTTGATGATGTTCATATCAAGGACAAATACACTTGCTCGAAAAAGTCTTGTTATGTCGGATTCGGTGACGACATGAGTGCGCTTCAAAGGCACCGAGAGCTTCGAAACCACTGATCCTTCACTGTCCTCCATCCTCTCTATTTTGTCAAAGGTATCTTGCATCAACTCCTTTCTGTTTTTCAATTCTTTTGTTATTTTCCTCTGTTTTTTTCGTTATGTTTCTTCATGTGTTTTGCTCTGTTTTTACTTCAGTTCTACAACTTTCGTTTCGCATTGGTTAACAATAAGATTACAGACTAATAGAGTAGCGTATCTTCTGTAGGAAGCTAAGAATTAAGAGGATGATAAGCTTTCTTGAATGAAGATGGTTGATGCATGGTTCTTGCTGGGATGAAGTCCGATTAATGGCGTATCTTGTTCTTGTTTTTTTTTAGGGAAAATTTAATTGATTCTTTGATGTTGTATTAACGTCAAATGTAATTCAAATTCAGAAATTCGTATGTTTTTTTTTCTTGTTCGAACTTTTTTGGACTTATTGTTGCCTGTAATTTTTGAAGGAAATGAAACGAAATGAAATTGTTTTCTTGAATTGGCTTGTTGTTGAAGTTTGAGCGCATCACCTCATTTAGTAGTAGTTGCTGACAAATGCTTCCAGTGTAGTGTAGATTAAAACAAACTTTTCTGAATTTTATCGAAGCAGAAATTACAAATGACTAGAGATTACGTAAGAAAAAAATGCATATCGACATATCGTGATCCCTTTGGTCGTTGCTCTCGACTTGAAAGGGTTAGGGATGCAGCTATCTGCTACTGGTCCTTCTACCTTAGAATGTTTTCCCGAAACGGTATGCCACAAGATTCCCATCCCAACGATTATTGGTATAATCCAAAGCGAGTATTACACGTTCATTCACGTCGATTTTTAGCAAACTTTAGTACAGGGTAAGTCTCATGAATATACGGAAACTTTGTAAACAACACGATATTCAACCGAACGTGTTTCAACATTACGGAATAGTAAGTAGGTCGTTATTGCTTGTGATTGTCCTCTAATCACATGATCCGATCCTCAATTACACTAAAAGGTTCAAAACATTGAATGGTTACATTTTGACCATCACTAGTATAGTGGTTTGATACGGTCACGTCTAACATCTCTCCCATACGGTCACGTAATATTAGTAAATAAATCGATCTAGAGGTGATCATATATAGGCCATTTTGAACAGAGTTAGGACGGAAAATTGCAACCCGTTTTTTGCTTTACATTTGTGTTCGGACGTTCGGAGCTGCTAGTTTTCAAAATGTGAATGTTTCAATTTCATTCATGGACATCACATCTATTTATACGGTTTAACGGCTACGGAGTATAACATACACATATATAGTACGTAATTAGTAACGAAAAACTTTGTGTTTAAGTACAGCGTTGACCGTTACATGGAGATCTCCCGAGTGGACTATGGAGTGTTTACAAGTGATTACTAGTATCAGCCACGTTGATCGACTAGGTATCAAAAACGATTTCAGGTTCAATTACTTTATAAGCGATGGCAGTACTATTAATTAATCCGTCCAAATTACTTGAAGCTTAGAATTTTTTTTGAGGTAATGAAGTTAAGAATCTAAGGCCCCGTTTGATAGGATTGCATCTTTCTGAACTGATCTGATCTGATCTGAATAATTCTGATCTGATCTGATCTGATCTGAATGATTCTGATCTGAACTGATCTGATTTGAATGATTCTGAACTGATCTGATCTGCTCTGAATGTGTTGAAATTTTGATTGAATTTTAACGAATTAGTATCAGTTATAGACCAAATACATTGATAAAAATTTGAACATTTCTGAACTGATCTGATCTGATCTGAATGTTTCTGAACTGAACTGATCTGATCTGAATGGTTCTGAACTGAACTGATCTGATCTGAATGATTCTGAACTGATCTGAATACTACTGCAAATAAGTCCTATCAAACATGGCCTACGTCGTTGTCACATTGTACTACCACACGCCCTTTAATTAAATTAATGATTGATGTATATATATTAAAAGAAATTATGAAATCGTTATCACTACTATATTGCTGAAATTATTAAGTAAAGAGTTTTTTGTCGCGTGTGTTTTACTATTTTCGCGCAATTTTGTTACAACATTTCCCATTCATACCTTCTTTCTCCTGTTGCTCGTAATTTCCAATTCCCTAAAATCTAATTTAATGTATCACTTCAACCACGAGTACAACTCTCAACATATGGATAAAGACTCTATATATACTTTGAAATTGATCGATATGATAGAAATCTGATTGACACGTTTCTAAACTAATCTAAAATCAGGCAAAATCAAACTAAACCATAAACTGGATTAACCTAACCCAAGTAAAGAATACTCGTCATTGATCAACGATAAAAAAAAAAAAAAAGACGCTATTCGAATTCGAACAAAATAGCCCATTTTTGCCCAACGTAATGGCTAATTTTGGCAGATAGACGTAGTCCACGTACGAGTAGTAGTAGCCAGGAATATAATTAAGCGTCCATCAACATGATAAGTCCTTATTTTGCATAGTTATATAGGACTTTACGGTGTTATAATTGTTATATTTGCCCCCATTAATACTTGATTCACATTCATTCTCGCAATATTTCACGTCCTTGGTATAGTTGTTGGTTTTTGAGCTTTTCAGGCATAAAGAGGACATTTTTGAGAAGTTAGAGTGCGGGATTGAAGTCATTTGCACAGTGCCAACTTCGGAGCTCAATATCTCCCAAATCACTTGGAATGTTACAGTGAAACCAATTGGAGGTGAAAGATTATGATCTTAGCTTTCTAAGAAGTGGTCACACGCCCAAATCGGATGAGTAACGAAGAAATTAGAGGCGTTTGAAGTTGGACTGCCGGACCAGTTTTACACGACTCGTGCGCTGACTGCACGACTCGTGTGAATTCACGATTTGGCCGCTGATCATGGCACGACTCGTGCAATATGTTGCACGACTCGTGTAGCTGCACGGGATGGATTTTCCGTATTTTACTTATTTGCTTTCGGGGGTTTATTTCCTATTTTTAAATAGGTAATTGTAAAATAACCTCCTAGGTATTTATACCTAGTTGAGCCCTTGTAACTATCATCTAAGCTTTCATTACTTTTTCGCACACCGTTATTTTCAAGACTTCAAGTTTATTTTCAAGATTCAAGACTTTTGTACCGGATTCGAAGATTTATTCTCTTTATATTTCATCGTATTATTCAGACCCAATTGAGAGTATTGTTATTTCTTCCTTTGATCTTTTAATCATGTTTTGCTTTATTTCAATTATTATTGTTGTTGTTAATTTCAACATGTGTGAGTAGTCGTTTTCTAGGGGTTTGATTGAACCCTAACATGTTTGATGCTACGATTTGTTTCATGAAATAGCAAGTTAGATTATTCATTTGATTAGGGCTTATTATGGCTAGGTTTAATTCTCAAGCATGAGCTTGGTTTATGTTGTCTAATCTACATGCGTTGCTGCGATTAGGATTGATATAGATTAATGCTTGCTTGACCTCTAAACGGAGTTTATAAACGAGAGTTGCGATTTTTGTTTAGTAATTAGCCCTCTAATATTGATTAGGACTGTTTCAACACGAGAGTGGGTTGCTAGGACTAATTGGGAATTATTATGCGTTCTTAATGCTTCTTATTACTTGATCACTTCACCACGAGAGTGGGATTTAGGATAATAATTGGATTAGACTATGATAGCCTTAGCGGGATAAGTAGTTCTTTGCATAATCTCCCCTAATCTATGTTAAATTGACTTGCTATGTGTTTCTTGATCGTAGTAGATGCATGTTAGTGGGGATATCTCCACCCTAGGCCTTTAGTATATTGATTTCATCTTCGTTGTTTTTACCATTAATTGATACAATCACAAATCACTTCGACCATAGCGTAGCTGACTCCATAGTTCTTTAGACGACCTAGACATTCTCCATACCTCCCTGAGATCGACACTACTACATATATGATGTAATGCAACACCCCAAAATCCGTTACATTAGGGCCTTATCACGTTGCATTAGGTCTAATGCAACACTTTTGCACCGTTGCGTTTGCTCCGGCTGCATTAGACCTATTGCAACGCCATTTTGGGTCTAATGCAACGGCAGGGGGAAAAGAATAGCAGGCGTTGCATTAGGTCCTAAAAGTTGTTGCATTGGATATATCAAATGCAACCCCACATATTGCAACGCCACGAAAATAATGCAACACAATTATGGCCTATGGCAACGATTCTCACAAATAATAGCAAAAAAAAAAAAAAAAAAAAACTAATAGTATGTAAATTTCGTTAGGCTAGGTGGGATTCGAACCCACTCTTTTGTGCAACATTGCACAATGCTCTACCTTTAAGCTACTAGCCTTTTACACAATAGTGCTTATAAGTATTAAGTAGCTTATAATCTCTCTTCTTCCCTTGCCTCCTCGTACCTGTAGAATTGAATGGATGGAGTAACAACAACGAAGAATCTAATAGACTAATATATATGGAACTTAAAGGACCAATAAACTTAAACATAGTTTCGATAGCTGGGAGTGCAAATGTTATCAGGTTTAGAAGAGTAAAACTTACTTTGCCGACAAAACATTATCCATGGCCTCCAACTACTTTGGCTGTAGAGAGACATCCACTTTATCTGCCTTCTGACCTCTAAGTAGATCAACCTGTGAGGAGCAAGAGACAAAGTGACTAATCACTGAACTAGATACCTCAATTAATTTATTTTCAATCTAATCCAATAAAGGAAGAGTGCAAAATACACCTAAAAAGAGATGCTGCCCAAAGTAAACTGAATTATCAGAAGCGTAAACAATAGTGCAAGGCTGTATGAAGTTTAGAATGTTTATGTTGTCAAATCACTGAGGCATGAAATTTTCAGAAACTACTCATAATTCACTGAGGCTTGAAAGTCAAAACATGAAGGTTATACCATCGATCACTGATCACACTCATTTAAAATGCCTAAAATGAAATTTCAAGTGTCGAGTCTAGTGTGTGACATCCAAGCTACCTATGAAGCAGGCCTCAATGAAATCCCTCATATATTAGATTGGTGATCTCTATTGATGCAACATCTAATGCCTCCCAAAGTCCTGCACTATGGTTAATGCCCAAACCTCAAGAAATAAGGAGCAACACCATCAGGGAAGGAGCAACACCTTTAAACGACGATGGTGTGACACTTGATGGACTATGTTGAGTACTATACTTGACCTCCTCTTTTTTTCTTGAAGTCTCCATCAAGAAGACGTTAATTGTCAGTACCCTAGTACAGTTCTATTGTTCCCCCAAATACAATATGATAGAAGCTAAAAATATTACACATATATAATAGCAATACATGTTTGAATCATTAAAGGAGAACATACATACACTACAACCAGTACCTCTGATAATTTTCTGAGACGGCCATAAGTTGTTCCTCGAGGTCTTTCTTACCGTAGTAAAAGAGCCTATAACAATTAAGAGTGGAGAATCAGAGCCTGGGGAACAAGGAAGTTATCTTATGCTGGCAGAACCACACTGATTAAGGCTGTTCTACTCCACTTACACTCCTATTGGGCTCAAATTTTTATTATTCCGAAAGGAGTGCTGAGAAGAGTAATGGCTATTTGCAGAAACTACCTATGGAATGGGTCAGAAAACTATCTTAGAACACCTCTGGTTGCTTGGAGTAAAATCTGTAAGCCCAAGAAACAGGGAGGACTGGGATTCAAAGATTGTATTGAATGGAACAAAGCAGCAATAGCAAAATATTGCTGGTGGATCTATAAGAAGGAAGATAGGCTGTGGATTCAATGGGTGGACAGTATCTATATGAAGGGGCAAAATTGGGATGATTATCAACCATCTGAAGACACCAGCTGGCATTGGAAATGTATTTGCAAGTTAAAAGACTCAATGAAACAAGCTTTTGCAGGAGGAAATTGGGAGAAGTCAGGAAAGGAGTACTCAATTAAGGAGGGCTACAAATGGCTAACTCAGGAAAGTGAAATGAAGGATTGGACAAAACGTATTGTATTCCAAAACACAGTTTTATTGCATGGATTGTAGGATGGGAAGGTTTGAATGTCAGGAAGAAATTGAAGGAACTTGGCATCTGTGGGGAGGATAACTGTTACTTATGCCAGCAGGAGATTGAATCCCATGACCACCTATTTTTTGAATGCCCATACAGCCAGAAATGCAGAGAGTTGTTAAGCCAGGAGCTTAGTAGGAAAAGCTTGGAGTGGTGCAGCAATAGAAGAAGCAGATCAAAGTTTCAGAAATAATTTGTTGCTGCTTGTGTCTATGGATGTATCTACCACATCTGGTGAGTTAGGAACCAATGTAGACTAGATAATGTAGTAAGAATGCCAGAGAATGTAGTCAAGGAAATAGTTTGGAGTGTCAAAGTTAGAGCAACCAAAATAGGCCAGAACATTGCTAGAAATGATAGAGATTGGATTGAAAATATAAGATAGTAGTTTTGTACTATCTATATTACTGATAGGTTGTAAACTGTTTTGGCTTTGCCAAGTTCGAGCTTTTAATTTAATATACTTACATTTTCACCAAAAAAAAAAAAAAAAACAATTAAGAGTGGCCTTGAACTAGGAAAAGTGTTATATCTCAGACTTCTCCCTATGTCAAAATCAAAGATTCTAAGGACTAAGGAGTTGAACTATCACATTCGAAATTACGTTTTGAGAGCAAGATACATCCATCACTACTTTCAGAATCACTTACATCAACAAGGAATGGAAAAAAATGCCGCTTTCCCAGATTCATCTTTCATCAAGAATTTGCTATCTAACTGTTTCTCACATTCACCAGTACAAAATACAAAGACATCCATGCTTAGCAAAGTAACAAAATTTGCAGCTAAGTTCGTGTGAAGAACCTCCTGTTTAGGCCGAGTCAGGGGGCGTCAGCCGTACCTTGGCCTCAATGATTCAGACCACTAGACCCTAGACATCACGACAATGTACCTAAGCATGTAATCAACTTCCAGTGCCCCGGGAACCACCCCCTAGGCATGGGCGACTTCCCTACATGAGAGGTGCCAAGAGGGATATCAGAAGCTGGCCATATAAACCGAATGAAAGACTTCATTACCCGAAAACTCCACTCACACATATAGCTTCACAAGAGAATATGAGCAAAAAGATGTCAAACAATGACATTGTTTAAAAAAATATACATGTGAAAAAGTCCCTACTCCATGTTCTTATTGAAGTCGCTTGGTATTCAAATGAGAAAATCAGTTTGAGTTAAAAGCAAACCGAGACCTTAGTCGTAGGTCAAACATAAGCTACCATATGTTAGCCAAGAACAGATTCACATCCACCAACACTATCTGATCACATATATGTTGCATCCAACCAAAGAAAAAAAACCCGGAAAAATATAACTAATAATTCAACAAAGATTGAACCATCAGTAATGGTTAATGTCTTCTCCATCGTCGGAATAACATTCATCAAGGTTTCCTTAATCTTTTTTCTCTTCTCCAATTGTGTCACAACATACGTCAGTGATGCTACTAATTTTAACAACTTGAATAGCTACGGCACAACCGCACAGACCCATCAAACTATACAAAAAGTTAATTATCGACTGATGCACCATGTGTAGCAGTTCTTGGAAATGCGCATTACAAAGAGAAATTTGAGATTAATACTATAACCTAAGATATGATTGAAATGGACCAAATCCCTCTTACCCCAAACTCTTCTCTACAAGCCGAGCATACAAAGTTACTCTAGACAAAATTTTGGGCGAATCCTCACCTAATTCAGGAAAATCAAAATTATTGAGAACGGAACCGGCCTAAAATCGTGATTTGCCCCAAATTAAAAACCCTAAGTCGATAAATTGATCAATCAACAGTTCAACACCCATTAAGGACATTAAAGCAATTTTAGAGTGAAAAACAACCAAAGAAACAAAGTAATTAAGCATACAAGTATTCAATTACCCCAAACCCTAGAAATTTCTACTTATGTGTAAAATCAGAAAATTAAACTCAACAGATAGCTAATCAAACATTAATAAGACATTCAACATATATTGGCCCAAACTACTAACCTAATACGAGTAACTGATAAACGAAAAACGAAATCAAACATCTATACCTGGAGTAAATGTCGGGGTGAGGCGCGACAGCGGTGTAGGGACAGCGGTGCGTCGACGTCGGTGTCGTGGTGGTGCAGCTGGCTGCTAGAGAACCACCGTGGAGGGAGAGGCAGTCATTGGAGGGGGGAGAGAGAGAGAGAAAGGATTTGTTTTTGAAAGGAGGGGAGAGAGAAAGTTTGGGTGAGTAATTGAGTAAAGTACCGAGGTGGGGAAGTTTTTCTAAGATCAATTTTTTCTTTTTCTCTTTTTTCTTTTTTTCTCTATGTTAGGTGAAATTATCTAATGCAACGCTCCTTTTATCTAATGCAACCTAGAATCTAATACCGTTGCCTTTGCTTCTTTGTTGTTGCATGAAATATCTAATGCAACGCGTGTTTCATCTAATGTAACGCCTTAGTTAAAACTGTTGTCTTAGATTATTAGTCCGTTGCCATAGGGGGTCTAAAGCAACGGTTGCTAAACACCGTTGCAATTGCTATGTTACATTTGGTCTTTTATTTAGTAGTGCGACCCGTTAGCTACAATAACCCGTACGCTTGCGGTTAAATAAACTCGTAACACAACATATTCTCGCGCTAATTTGCGTAAGTGTTAATAAGCTTTGAGATAGACTAGGGTCTAGGGGAGTGGGCTAAAGATATGGTCTCTACGAGGATATGATCATATAAGTAGTAGTATGGTTGTAATAACCGGTACTCCGAATATAGTAACTTCATAGTAACCGAGAAATGCTTCTTGTAATTAAAGATATTGATGTCTCGTAAATAAAATTTCTCTTTATGAATTTTATTGAATGCAAAAAATAGAGTAACCACAACTCCTAACATACCAAAATCAGAAATTACTAGACCTGGATAAAGTAATTAACCACTAATTATGAAGAAAATAAAAGATATTGATTGTGATCCCTTTGGACGTTGCTCTCGACTTTAAGGGATGATTATGGAAACTATGAAGACGGTGCATACGCAACTGGTCCATCTCCCTTGGGGTGTTTTCCGGTAGCGGCATCCCATAAAATGCTCCAGCGATTTTTGGTGTCATCCCAAGCGAGTATAACATTTTCTTTCACATTAATCTTGCAAACTTTAGTACAAGGTAAGTCATATGCGTTCACGGAGACTTTTTCACCAATGATGCAATATCTAAGCTCATTACCTTCTACAAAATGGAATAGTAAATACATATCTTGTGATTGTCCATGAGGAATCACTTGTACTCCGGTGGATGTGCTATAAGCTTCAACACATTCAACTTTCACACTTTGACCATCACTACGTTGGTTGGACACACTCACAACTAACATCTCTATGTCCTCCACCCCCATAACATGACTCAATTTCAATACGCACAACATTATCAGTAAAATTGTATTGATGTGAATTGATCTAGAGGTGGCCATTTTGAATGAAGTCACAACTAATAAGAATTGAAAGCTTTTTTTCCGGGTGGCACTTTGATGTATGTGTTGCTTAAGAATGTCAAATGTATAGCTTTTGAATTGTGGATGTTCCAAATTGATCAATGGACACGTCTATTTATACAATTATAAAGCATAATAACATACACATTGTATTTGTATAACTAGATTAAATATTTATTTAAGTAAAGATTTGACCAAAATTACTGTTACAAACTAGTTATTAGATTACAAATAGATTTGACCAAAATTTCAAGGCTTCCGCATCACGAATTGATGGTTGGGATGTTATAAAACCGATACAAGAGTCCAAATGATCTCCCTATTCTTAGATTCCACCAAGTTAGTCGATTTTGAATCAGAGACCTCATTCTTCTAACCATAGCCAAAGCGGTTGTTTAATGATATTCACGGTTCATCTTAATATTTGTAAAGATTAACGTAATGTCTGACAAGAGTAAATTGTTATGGTAGTACATCACAAAGGTCCGTGGTAAAATTGGCTCCATTTTCCCTATTGTATTGTTTTTTGACATGTCTCCCGTTGTTTTTTTAAGGGTACAACCATTAATTTCTATTTTTCTAAAAAAATTTAATGCTTGATCCGAATAATAAAAATGGTAATATAAAAACGAGTTATCACCTACATTTCATAACTACCCGTGCAATTTTGCACGAGTACATACATAAACTAGTCATTAGATTAATATGGATGCATGGCCAAGACTATCACAACCTAAATTCACCAAGGTAACATGTTCAACAGGTTGTAACTTTGTAAGTTATCCGGGATCATTTTGGGAAAACATAGTTCAAAGTTGGGATTATTTTGGGATAATCTAAAGTTGGGATTATTTTGTGAGAGAAAATGAAAGTTGAGATTATTCTCGTTAAATTTTCAAAATTAGAATAACGACAATTCTTAATAAGAAACATAAATGAAGAAGTCATAAATTATTACTGTATGAATTTTATTAAATGCCAAATAAGACGTTAACAACAATTCTTAATAAGACATAGAAATGAAGAAGTCAAAATTACTAAAGACAACGAATTAAGTAATAAACCATAAATTATAAAAGAGACAAAAGATATTATCGTTGTAAAGACTCTTAGCCTTTTGCTCTCAACTTCAAAGGGTTAGGAACATTAGGAAGAAGGTGCAGGTACCGGTGCTTGTATCTTAGGGCGCTTTCCCGACACGGCATCCCACAACATATCCCAACGGTTTGTGGTGTCATTCCAAGTGACCATATAACCATCTAGCACCTCGATTTTGCAATCTTTTGTACAAGGTAAGTCGTATGCGTTCACGGAAACTTTGTCATCAATAACGCAATATCTAATTGGACGAGTTTCAATATAACCGTACAATAAGTAGATCGCTTGTGATTGCCCACGAGCAATCACATAATCATCTGGTACACGATGAGGTCCAAAACATTGAACGGTCATATGTGGACCATCTTTACGGTGATTTAATACGGTCACATCTAACCTATTCCCCCCAATAGCATGACTCAATTTCAAAATGGATAGCATTATCAGTAATATGGTATTAATATGAACCAATCTAGAAGATGTGGCCATTTTGAACAAAGTTTGGGACGGAAAATTGCAAGCTTCTTCTTTTAATTTGGTGGAGTACCAGCTTTCGAGATGTGAATGTTTCAATTACAACCATGGACTCCTCTATTTATACAACCAACTAGTACGTCGTATAGTGTACACATATAGTAACAAATTAATTAACAATAACTTTTTGTTTAAGTACAGCTTTGACCGTCACATAATTACTAATTTATTGCTAGAATTAATCACTAATTTTTAACTGAGTTTCATGTGTGTATTAGACCGTATACAATTGGATAGTATTTTTCTGATATGATTTGATTTGCATTGAATATATCTGATTTGATTTGATATGAATGAACTTGATTTGCTTTAATTTGAATGAACATAATTTGATTTGATTGATAAATTAAATATATTTAGACGAATTAATAACTAGAATTAGACTGATTCAGTGATTGTTACTTGGATAGTTTTGATCTGATTTTATTTAATTTGAATGAAAATGATTTGATTTGATTTGAATAAGTCAGATGTGATTTGAAAATATTGTTTAATAAGATGAATCGCATAGGATCTTAATCCTTAAAATTTTATTATTTATGAGCGTTTAGCTATTGACTAGTGATCAAAACGATTGCAGATTTAATTACTCTGCACATACGAGTATTGACTACTTGTAGCTTTGTTACTTGTGGAGTTGTGGTGTGGTATGCATTTATTGGTGGTCATTGCAAACATTTCACTTGGTTAGCCGACGGCCCAAATTTGGAGTCTTGTACTAGTACTCGAAGTGAACCTAGTCGAAAGCCCAATGGCGTTGGTCATAAAAAGCTTTAGAAAATAAGAACGCGACTAGTACGGAGTACTAGATGATAACTAGTACTGTATAATACTTGTGCGTTGCACGGGGATATTTATTAGTTATATATACTGGTATCGTAACATAAATTATGTTGTTACTTGTTAATTAGGGATCGTTCGCTATCACTGCCGTTCATTTTTTGCATTTTTTTTGTGTCAAAAAGTTATTGAAATAAGTTACAAAATAAACTTTAAATTGTTTGTTTCTATAATACTTATATAGAAACTGACAACTGAAAACTGAAAACCACTTTTCTGATTTTAAAAAACGGGACTTTGGTTTTAAAAAAAACTAAAAACATAAAACTGAAAACGATACCAAACAGACCATTAGTTGTTCCAAACTTATTTATTAAAACCAATATTCAAACCGTCTGATATTAAGCGAATTGAATAGCAAACATGGATACACATTCGAGCAGTTGCAGCTCATAACGGCGACAATTCACGTTGTCCGGAATCTTCCACCGATTTCAGCTCCACTATCATTCATTTACGTTGCCGGTGAAGAAGTCGAGTTTCAATACAACTTTCACCCGAGTTTTAACAAATGTTGGCTTTAGTGCTACCGTGTATAGAGCCGAGGTGATAGCTCCTGCTCCCTTAACCCTACAGATTGAACCAAGATTGCTGAATTTCACACACACTGGGCAAAAACTTCGATAACCCAAGCTTGGATTGACTTATATGCTTTCTGTGAAAACCCGAAATGATTGTTGTAAAGATAATGTCGTTATTGGTAAATGAGTATTTGAGGTCATTTACTACTACGCTAAGAGTCATTATGCACATTAAACTACAAAATATACCAATATATTATGTCTCATCATAATACACAATGGAATTATTTCACGTTATGTTAAGAACCATTGTGAGACAATTTGTATATATATACTATACATACATGTGCAATATATGTGCGATATATATCCTAAGATATCCATTTGTCCGTTGAAAATCTATATATTCTCAAATCTATCCATCTTTTTAAAAACAATGCTTTATTTTGAGTTCTCTAACAAACTTTGAAGCGAAATTTATCTATAGTAGCGGTTATGTTGACCCCTTGATTGCTGTTGATCATAATATTATATTTAACCTATTAGAAATTCGGAAACAAATCTTGCTTATGCAAACATGTCTATACAACGGAAAAAATTGAAGCTCATAAGTTGCAGCACCCACCAAGGGTTTAAGTGACAAAAAGTAGTTATTCCGTAAACAAAATTTTTATTACCAATTCAGCTTCAATTATCCATCTATTACCCTTCCTGCCTCTAGTGGTAACATGGTGAATGCAACATTCCAACGCACACTGACGAATGTTGGGACATCAACTTCAAATTACGAGGTCGAAGTAAGCGCTCCGTCTCAATTGTCAGTTCAAGTGGAGCCTAAGGTGTTGGGGTTCACCCATCGAGGACAAAAGATGCCCTACACCGTCTGAGTTCAAGGTGGCTTGAAAGCTGACAATGCCTCATTCTCCCTAATTTCCGGCTCCGCCATTTGGAGGGATGGTGTACATGTTGTCAGGTCCGCACTTGCTGTTTTCGGACTCTTTAAGATATAAGTTCTTATATATTGTTGTTTTTTTCGGTATAAAAGAGCAGCTAATGTTGCGGGGGGTGGGGTATGAGGATTTGAATCTTAGACAACCCTCGGGTAGGTTGAGTTTCTAACTATTAGGCCACCATTGATGCTCAATTGCTCATATATTGTTGTCTTTAAAAGGTCTGAAGTTGAACATTAGACTTAATCAAATTCCCTTTTTTTAGAGGATGACTTAGTTATCAATCAAATTCCCTCTTATAGAGGATGATGATGTATTTTAATTGGTATGGATTTTTGGTTACTATCAAACAGCTATGGTGATCGTTTAAATGACTAATATAACACGTGCATCCCTAATCAGATCAGTAAACACTACCTAATAAAACGTATCTTTTGCGAAACACTACCTTATAATTTTTTTTTTTTGTGAAACACTACCTTATATAATGTATTCTTTGTGAAACACTACCTTATATAATGTATTTTTTGTTAAACACTACCTTATATAACGTACTCTTTGTGAAACACTTCCGTAACTCAAATTCCGGCAAAAAAAAAATTCATGTTTTCGACGTTGACTCACCTTTTTTTTTTTTTTTTTTAGTTTTTTTCACTTTAATTTCTACCTCCGTGTAAATTAAACTCACCCTTCTATTTTTTTTTTTCCTTTTCTTTCTTTATTTCTACTTTTTACTATTCTACTCCTTTACTAGTGTTCATACTTAAACCACCTTCTTATTTCATTTCTTCATCAACTTTACCTCTTCAAGAGCATTTTGTAATACAATTAAGAGGATTTTATGCATTAGTTCACTTATTTTTGGAAACCGTATTTCAAACTTTATCTAACCGTCAAGTCTTGTACAATCAATGGTTGTTAATGACCTTTTGACCTCTTTTCTATCATTTTTGTTTTCCGCTATTTCTTTTCAAGTCATGTGCTTTACAATCAAACAATAGTTCAAACTTTTTTTTCATGTAACTAAAGAGAGAGAATAACAAAAATTGGAGGGAAAACAAAGAGGAAAATGAAAATTTGGGGTGAAAATAAAAAGAAATGAAGGGACGGCCAAGAATCACGTGCACAGGTCCGAAACGAAATTTTTTTTCCGCCGGAATCTGAGTTATGGTAGCGTTTCACAAAGAATTCGTTATATAAGGTAGTGTTTCACAAAGAATACGTTATATAAGGTAGTGTTTCACAAAAAAAAGATTTATAAGGTAGTGTTTCGCAAAATATACGTTTTATTAGGTAGTGTTTCACAAATTACCCTTTTTTTTTACTATGTATCCCTCAATGTAGATTATAGAAGGTGACATTATTATTTAACGAGTGACGACTTTTCAATCTTGCGTGAAATTATATGAATATCTCAGGAGTTTCAGCACACACCAAGAGTTTAGGTGACAAAAAGTAGTTATCCCGCAAACAAAATTTTCTATTACCAATTTTTATTGAATGTCGAAATGCAGAGCGAAGACAACTCTTTAACAATTAGTATACAGAAACCGTGGATTGTTACTAGCTAGACTACGAATAAAGCAATTAACTGAAACTAAAAGATTTCGCGGCCTCTTCAAACAATGCTCCAACTTAACTGATTAAAGGGACTGAGGGATAGGAATAGCCGGATTACGGAGAGGGTGCATACGCTACTGGTCCATCTCCTTTGGGGTGTTTTCCCGTAGCGGCATCCCATAAAACGCTCCAACGATTATTGGTGTCATCCCAAGCGAGTATAACATCTTCTTTCACATTAATCTTGCAAACTTTAGTACAAGGCAAGTCATATGCGTTCACGGAGACTTTTTCACCAATGATGCAATATCTAAGCTCATTACCTTCTACAAAATGAAATAGTAAATAGATATCTTGTGATTGCCCATGAGCAATCACTTGTACTCCGGTCGATGTGCTATAAGGTTCAACACATTCAACTTTCACACTTTGACCATCACTACGTTGGTTGGACACAGTCGCAACTAACGTCTCTATGTCCTCCACCCCCATAACATGACTCAATTTTAGCACGGACAACATTATCAGTAAAATGGTATTGATGTGAGCCAATCTAGAGGTAGCCATTTTGAACGAAGTTGCTTAAGAATAATGTATGTAGCTTTTGAAATGTGGTTGTTCCACTTTGATCAATAGACACATCTATTTATACAATTATACAGCGTAATAACATAAGATTAAATTTTGTTTAACTAACGTTTTGACCAAAATTACTGTTACAAACTAGATATCACACTACAAATAGCTAGATATTAGATAAATGTTGTGGTTACGAGAATTAAAGAGTTGAGCAAAATGACTTTCGTTTTTGACTAAAATTCATTCTTATGTAATAACCCCTTTGAATTTTATCGCTTTCTCTTAAAAACGTGGACTTGATAGTTGGGTCGTGTAATTGTAGCAAAAAAAAAAAAGTCATAAAACTGATTTAGGCCCTCGTCTTACTTGGGTGCAGTGTGCGTGGTAAGGTTGTAATTTCATCTCTCCAATTCCTCCAAATGTGCAGCCAAGTCGAGCCCCCGCAGTTGGCGCGTCCACAATATCGTACATTCGTACACCAAATAGTATAATTTTGGCCTGAAAATGACTCGAACAATATAGGCTGACCTAAAATGACTAGACCAAAAATGGATCAGTATTGACTCACAATCGTTTGAATGGTTTAATTATAATTACAATTACTCAATTTTTTTTTTGTTTGAAATATACAATTACTCAATTTTACAACTATGCATTATAATAATAGTAATAGGCAAATAAAAATTGCCGAATTGATCAACTCAACTCAATCCGAATGAATAATATCGGTATATGCCGATCTACGATTATGAGAATTAAATTGTTGAGCAATAGCTTTAAATAGTTGTAAGTGAGAATCATAATAATGATGTAAATAATCCTTGAATCTCTTTCCTTAGGCTATGTTTGGTAAAACTAGCCGAAATAGTAGGTGAACGCCGAAATAGTAGCTGAAAGCTGAAATAATAGCTGAAAGCTGAAATAATAGCTGCAATAGTAGCTGAAAGTTTTTAGCTGATAGTCATAAAAGTGTTTGGCAAAATTAGTTGATATAGGAGCTGATATATATAAAGTTACAGAAAAATGCATTAATTAAGGGTAAAATAGTAATAAAATTATGATAAGCTAGCTTATTTTTAAATAAGTTACAGGAGGTAACATCTTAAATAAGGTAGCTTATTAATTGAGCTAGTGGTGGTACCAAACAGGGTTCAGTTCTCATGAGAACACTAGTTCCCATGAGAACCATGAGAACACCCTACTAAAGAGTCAAATAAAATATAAAAAACAAAAAAAAAAAACTTAACTCATTTTCTCTCTCCTCTCCCTCCCCATCCCCTTACCTCCACCCACACGACCCACCCCTTAGCCACCACACCCCCACTGCTGGCCAAAACCAACCACCTTCTCCACCGATAAAACCACCACCGTCGGAACAGGCAAGCTCCGGCGACCCAAAGCCCCCACCCCCCCGACGCCGCCTCCACCTACCTCTCCCCCAATTTCTCATTTTTTCTCATCTTTCTCTCCCCTCTTTTTATCTCACCTACAACCAACAAAACCTCAAGAAAACACCCAGATTTTTGGCACGAAAAATACCAATTCAGAATGTACAAATAAGTATAATCAAATGCACAACTAGTTGTTCTAGAATGTACCTATTATGATTCTAGGTTGCCCAATCAATTTGGGGAATGAACATTTGAGTATGATTGAATGTGCAATTGGGAATAGTACAATGCACATATACATATTGTCAAATGAACATTGAGAAATGGTGGCTATGGAGGTGGTGGCGTGGGGAATGGCTTGGAAAAGGAGTGAGAAAGAGGGTGAAGGAAGGGAGTGAAATGCACATGGAGCGCGCGATGGAGGCCCCGGCGGTCATTTGAGATGGCCCAGTCATGGTCGCCGGCCGGTCGCCCGTGAAAAGGGAGCGTTTGCTGGTGTAGTGGTGGTTGTCGGTGACTTGTCCGGTGGTTACTTGGTGGTCGGCATCTATGTGGGGAAGGGGAGAAGAGGATAGAGAAAAGAAAGAAAAGAAAGAGAAAAAGAGGAAAAAGAAAGGAATAAAAGAAAGAATAAATCTCACCTATCCAATTCTAAATCTAAGGGCTGTAAAGAGTTCTCATGGTTCTCATATGAGGTAGAGTTCTCATATGAACCTAATCCGTACCAAACAAGCTTATTTGGTTAAAGAGCTTAAAAAACTAGTCAAATAAGCTACTTTGGCCAAATAAGCTAGCTTATTTTGCATACCAAACATAGCCTTAAACGTCATATTCTTGAAATTATGTACGCTTTCTTTTAGAGCGTTGACTTGGTAACAAAAATGTTGAGATTTTATTGGTGGTCATCGCGATAATTTCACCTTTAGACCCTGTGCGATTCAACTTATTCAACAGTGTTTTCAAATCAGATCAGATTTATTCAAATCAAATCAAATCAGTTTTATTCAAATCAAATCAAATCAAATCAGAAATATCCAAATAACAATCAATGAATCTAATTTTTTTTATAGTTATTAATTCGCCTAATTGTAGTTAATTTATCAATTAATTCAGTTCAGATCAAATCAAATCATATTTATTCAAATCAAATCAAATCAGATCAGTTTAATTCAACTCAAATCAAATCAGATCAGAAAATTGCAGTCCAATCGCACAAGGCCTTAATAGCGGCTACGTGATTTTGTTTAGCTAGCGGATACCCAATGGTTAGGACTTATAGACCCGGTCAAAATTGACCCCAAAAGGCTTTCAGCGAAAATCGAAAAATAATCTTAGCCGGAGAAATCAGCAACAATAATCGGAGACCTCAACTTATCAAGTAAAATCGTTAATTTTAGAGAACATCACGTACAGCTTATCAGCGTTTGTGTAAGTTACGATAAGTCGATAATTGTAGGCCACTAGGCGAGTCTTGGTTAGAGCAATTTCGTTAATGAGATAGTACCGTTCACGTAATATTAGAACAAAAATAAACCTTACATAAAAAAATGTATAACAAAATAAATAGATAGCTCGGGCGTGACACGGGCATGCAAATAAGGAGATAATAATTCGTAAACGTGTAAAACGAGAATACATGATTTACCTAATGTAAAGGGGAACTTAGCTTAATGTGAGTAGAGACTCCACATATGGCACAAACCCGACCACGGAGATGGATTTTGAACTACTATTTGGAATAACACAGCAACGGTGACAAAAGCCGCCACTACGAGGCCGCGCTCGGCCGCCTCTAGTAGAAATATCATGTAATGAGATGAAGTGTGATGACCTTACGTCCAGCAATATCTCAACACACAATTGATAAATTGGATACCGACGCGGGTCTATTTCGGGCATGGACAATACCCATATTTTCGACCATGATTCTTTCACACCGTACTCTTTCATCGTCCACACATCCACATCGCCTTCTTTATCACACGGGTACATTATTAATAGAAATGAGCCTCGATTATCAGTAACCAACTCCGGGTATGGACTAAAATACCGCAAGTTGAGCCGACTTAGTACTGGGTCCGGGTATGGTACCCGTCCAAATTCCTCGGTGTGAAGATCCATACTAACAATCGAATTATCAGAACACCAATGGAGCTTGTTATTGCTTAGTTTGGATGTCGGACGTAATCTATCATCGTCGTCCTCAACTCGACCTGGAAATAACGTGTCATTTACGTTTATCTTGTGCCAGCTCTTGTTTTTATAGCAGCTATACACCAACACTGTAATGTTACCGTGGCACTGCGTAATTTTTAGCACCTTATAACGTCTCCCAATAAATCATATCCAAACCCCCATCGATTAATAACATTGCGTGGTACAATGAAACCGCGCGCATTAGGGAGGTTGTCTGGTATAGTGAAATTGGGCGCGTCAGGGAGGTTTTGATACGTGCCAGTGCACGGGTTGTACAAACCGAATTTTTTTTGGCCAGGAGATTTGTCTCGAAGGCAAACAAGGCCGTTGCAAGAACCCACGGGTATGAAGACATTACGGCTAGAGCCTTCGGGTTTACGGACATAGAGAGATTTGTATTCAAGACGTCCTTTGGCTTTAGGGCCGCCCTTAACAAGAAGGGTACGAGCAATAGTATAGAACGTGTTGGTGTAATTATAATCGGAACCGATTACGAGGAGGTGAAATTTGGGAGGGTTTGATAGGGATTGATTAGTATGGAGTTTGGTGAATTCAGGGGTGTTGATCAAATTGTACCAATCTTTGCAAACACGCTTGAAAGTTAAAAGGGATTTTACAGGAAGATTTAAGAGGATTTTTTCGATTAGTACCATCGGAATATGATGATTTTCCGAATCTGAATCCTTGTGTTTCTTCATCTTCTTTGACATCTCGATTGATTGATTGAATGTCTTCGTTCGATTGCTCAAGATTGTGGAGCTTCCTTTGATTTGCCAGCCGTTGCTATATACTGTATATAGTTTAATTTGACGGCCAAACTATTCGATTGGGAAGGAAGTTCGAAAAGGTGTTGGTAAAAAGTCGGAATCGCCGAAGTGGTTATTATTATTTCAGTAGGTCTTTCGGGAGACCGAGAGACCAATTCACCATGTAATTTACATCAGGACAAAATTTCTATTACCAATTTTTGTTGCATGTCGAAATGCAGAGCGAAGACAACTCTTTAACACTTAGCATACAAAAACCGTGGTTTGTTACTAGCTAGACTATGAATTTATTGAGATTATAATATGGATTTCCTAAATTATAATTGGAGGGGTACATGGAGTGGCACACAAAGTGGGTCAGAGGATCCTCATTGCCTCGAACAATGCTCCAACTTAACTAATTAAAGGGACTGAGGGATAGGAATAGCCGGATTACGGAGAGGGTGCATACACTACTGGTCCATCTTCCTTGGGGTGTTTTCCGGTAGCGGCATCCCATAAAACGCTCCAACGATTTTTGGTGTCATCCCAAGCGAGTATAACATCTTCTTTCACATTAATCTTGCAAACTTTAGTACAAGGTAAGTCATATGCGTTCAGGGAGACTTTTTCAGCAATGATGCAATATCTAAGCTCATTACCTTCTACAAAATGGAATAGTAAATAGATATCTTGTGATTGTCCATGACCAATCACTTGTACTCCCGTCGATGTGCTATAAGGTTCAACACATTCAACGGTAATACTTTGACCATCACTACGTTGGTTAGACACAGTCGCAACTAACGTCTCTATGTCCTCCACCCCCATAACATGACTCCATTTTAATACGGACAACATTATCAATAAAATGGTATTGACGTGAACTGATCTAGAGGTGGCCATTTTGAACGAAGTTGCTTAAGAATAATGTATACTAGTATAGCTTTTGGAATGTGGTTGTTCCACTTTGATCAATGGACACATCTATTTATACAATTATACAGTATGATAACATACACATAGTATAACTAGATTAAAGTTTGTTTTAACTATAGTCTTGACCAAAATTACTGTTGCAACCTAGATATCACACTACAAATAGTACAAATAGATATTAGATAAATGCTGTGGTTACGAGAATTAATTAAAGAGTTGAGCAAAACGACTTTAGTTTTTGACTAAAATTCATTCTTATGTTAAAAATCCCTTTGAACTAGTTTTTGTTTATGGCGTAGTGAAAGCCGCGCGACTAGCCCTTTATGAGACGTCAATGCGCCGTTGAGTTATACCGAATAGACTATGAGATAACTCAAAAAACAAGTAAAACAATCGATAATCGATGATCTTGAACTTAGTTTACGGAAAACATGTAAACAAATAAGATCGACAATGATTATATATACTCGAAATAATTAAGCTTTGGGGAGGGGATAAACTTAGCTTAACTCGAGTAAAGAGTCCGTATATGGCACCCACGCATTCATGTTGATGCCTTCTGAGCTATTTTTACAAAGCAAAGTACTTCTACAAGGCCGATAGCTAAATTCAGCTTTACAAGGCCAAGGCCATGCTGATCCAGAATCAGCACGGCTTTTGGTAGAAACATCGAACGATACGATGGAACTTAAGTTTAACTTGAGCACGTTTTCGTCACACATTCGAAGAGTTCGAATGGGGAGTTGATAAGGCGGTGATAATACCCAAATTTTAGACCACGAGTCGTTCTCGACCCCATAATGGTCCTTCACCCACACGGCCAACTTATTATCTCGAAACGTTAATAGTAGAAGCGAGCCTCGATGATCTGTACCCAACTCCAAACATGATGAAGTCGTAGCCGGGTATGGTATATGTCCAAGTTCCTCGGTATTAAGATCGATGCTGAGAATATTATCGACACATAACCAATGTAGCCGGTTATAGCTTTGTTTCGGTGTCGAATTCTCTACACCATCCCCTATATTAAACGTGCAATATACATGTTTCGTGTGCCACTCCTTGTTTTTACTGCAACTATACACCATAACTATTGTGCTAAGATTATTGTACCCATGGTACCCCTGAATAATAATCAGCACCTTATATTCGTCTTTCAAAACATCATAGCCGAACCCGCAACGCCTACTCTTGTACGATAATATTTCAAAAACGCGCTCATCAGGAAGCTTCTTAAGGGTACGTGTGGAGGGGTTGCACAAAATGATACTTTTTACCGTGACGACTATGATCACTTTGTAGACAAACAATGTCGTTGTATGATCCCACGAATGTGACGCCGACACAACTAGGGAACGGGGACGGGAGTGGTTTGTATTTGTGAAACTAAGCTTGGATGAACAACAATGGTGGAATAACCGCCATTGTTATGTGAACAACAAGCTTCTATTTTGCAGAGAGAGTTTGAGAGAAATAGAAAACACAAAAGCTAAATAAAATGTGGTATTATTGCATTAATTTAGAAAGAATGACAAACAAGGTTTATATACAAAAGAATGTGGAGCACAATAACAAGATGCTCTGGCACACACATTATAACTACCCGTAACTAACTCCAGCTCATCATAACTAACTTTCTCTGACGTGTCGACGACTCCTGATTGGTCAAGAATTGCTGACTAGGATTAGTCGGAGATGATGATCTGGAAAAGATGAAGGCAGCTTCAGTAGACGCCGGAGGCAGCTTGCAACATAGTTTCACATCCCCTCCTCAAGGTGGAGCGTCTGTGAAATTATTGAACAGTAAGCCCAACTTGGAGCTGAGGAGAAAGTGTTGCTGATAACCAAGAGGTTTGGTAAGCAAATCTGCAAGCTGCATAGAAGACTGCACATGAGTAGTAGTCAGGATGCCTTCCAGCTGCTTTTCACGGACATAGTGACAGTCGATATTCAAGTGTTTCGTCCTTTCGTGAAACACTGGATTCGCTGCAATATGCTGTGCAGCTTTATTATCACAATGCAATGTCACCGGTAGTGGAATGACAATTCGAAAATCCAGTAACAGGTTCCGCAACCAAACAATCTCTCCTGCTGTGTAGGACATAGCCCTATATTCAGACTCAGTGCTTGATTTGGACACTGTCTTCTGCTTTTTTGTTTTCCAGGAGACCAATGCTCCTCCCAAAAACACACACTGTCCTGTCAAGGATTTACAGGTGAATTTACAGGCACCCCAATCTGCATCACAAAATGCATTGAGCTGCAGGTCTGATTCAGCAGGATAGAAAAGAGCAGCATCAATTGTGCCCTTCAAATATCGAACATGTAATGCTGCCAAAAAATGAGGTTTCCTGGGATTTTTCATAAATTGGCTCAGATGTTGGACTGCATAAGAAAGATCTGGCCGAGTCAGATTAAGATACAACAATCTCCCTATCAATCGTCTGTAGATCTCTGGCTCTTCTAGTAATTCCCCTTCATCTGGTGTCAAATTCAGACCTTTTGGTAAAGGAAAAGGTGCTGTATTACAGTCACTCATCTTAGTATCCTGTAGAATATCAACTACATATTTTCGTTGATTGAGAAAGATACCTTCAGCAGTCCTTGAAACTTCCAAACCAAGAAAATACTTTATTAAACCCAAGTCTTTTATAGTGAAAGCAGAGTGTAAGGCATTCTTCAATTGCTGAACATAAGCCAGATCATTGCCTGTTATAAGCAAGTCATCAACATAGACCAATACCACAGTAAAAGAGGTTCCTTTTTCCCTTGTGAAAAGTGAATAGTCATACTGAGATCTTTCAAAACCTTGTGAAACCAAAAGTTTAGACAATTCAACATTCCACTGTCTGGAAGCCTGCCTTAAACCATATAATGACTTCAGTAAACGACACACTTGCCCTGGTTTGGCCTTGGTATATCCTTGAGGAGGCACCATATAGACTTCTTCATCAAGATACCCATGCAGGAATGCATTGTTTATGTCCAACTGATGAATGTCCCAATTCTTAGCAGCTGCAGTAGCCAAAAGCACTCTGACAGTGGTAAATTTGGCTACAGGAGAAAAAGTGTGTTTGAAATCTTTGCCTTCTATCTGACTGTAACCTTTGGCCACTAGCCTAGCTTTATACCTTTCCACACTTCCATCAGCTCTGAATTTGACCTTGTAAACCCATTTCGATCCAATGGCATTGAAACCTGGTGGCAAATCAGTAACTTCCCATGTTTGATTTACTTCTAATGCCTCCAGCTCTTTTCCCATAGCCTGAATCCAGTTAGGATCAGATTTTGCTTGCCTATAGGAAGAGGGTTCAGGAATAGCCAAAACCTTCTGTAGAGAAGCTGCATATACTGTGGGAACAGCAGTTGGAGTCATAACAGTAAATGAAGCAGACCCTGATTCTGAACTTATCACAGTTGTGGGAGCATTCCTAGGTAAAATAGGACAGATAAAACCTTTCAACCTCTGAGGAGTATGAATAGCTCTAGAAGAATGCCTGACAGGTGCAGTAGAGATAATTTCAGGTACTGATGTTGTTGAAGAAGCAGGACTAATATTGCCTGAAACAAACTGGTCTTCAGAAGTAGAGACATCATCTGGAATGAGATGATTGAAAGACTCAGTAGTATCAGAAGAAGTTGAGATCTGATCAACTGGTTGAAGATTGCTCAAAGGAGTATCCTCAATAAAAACAGTCTGCTGAGAGGGAAATAAGGGTAAGACTGGTGAAACATCAGTAGAACACAGACCAGTTTTATATGGAAAAATGTCTTCCTGAAATATGACATCCCTGCTAATTATAATCTTGTGCTGATCAATGTCATACAATTTATAGGCTTTCTGACCAAAAGGATAGCCTAAAAATATGCATCTCCTTGCCTTGGGATCAAATTTGTCTCTGAGATGTTTAGGAACAAGAGCAAAGACCTGACAGCCAATGATTCTTAGCTCATCATAGGAAGGAGTCTTCCCAAGAAGAATCTCAACAGGAGTTTTCCAATTCAGAATTTTCACTGGTAATTTGTTGATGATATAAGTTGCAGCAAGTAGACAATCACCCCAAAACTTCTTAGGTAGACCTGCATGCAACAACATAGCTCTTGCTGTCTCAACCAAGTGTCTATGCTTCCTCTCAACTCTCCCATTCTGTTGGGGAACACCTGCAGCACTCTTCTGATGGAAAATACCAAGTTTTAAGAAAAGCTTAGCACAATTCTCCTGCAAAATCTCAGTACCATTGTCTGTTCTAATGGTCTTAACCACTCCATTATACTGAGTTTTGATCTGATTCAGGAATCCCTCCACAGTGGGAAAAACAGAAGTTTTATTTTTCAGTAAAAAAGTCCAGGTAACTCTGGAATGATCATCTACCACAGTGAGGAAATAAGAAGCACCTGTGATGGAATGCACCCTGTATTCTCCCCACAAATCCATGTGAAGTAATTCAAAAGTAGCTGATGCCCGAGAAACACTTCTAGTAAAAGGCAATTTATGCATCTTGGCCAAAATACAAGTTGAACAATCATAAGGATGCAAATCAGTATGCTTTATTTCAGGAATATGCTGCATTTTGGTTACAGATGTGTGACCTAAACGAGCATGAAGAAGCTCAGACTTGCTCTTCCTCAGGCATACAGTGCAATTATTACAGGAATTACAACATGTAGAACTATTACATGAAGTAGACAAAGGTAAGACAGAGGGCCTAAACTTGTATAGACCTCCTTCCTTGTCACCACCAGCCACCATTTCCTTAGTGACATGGTCCTGTAATATGCATGCAGCATCAGTAAATGTCACAGAAAGTCTGTTTGCAGACAACAATTTGCTGACAGAAAGCAGATTATGCTTAAATTCAGGCAAATATAACACATCCTTCAATGTGATTAGAGGATGAATAACAATGTCTCCCATATATTTAACTGTCTGAAAGGATCCATCAGGTAGGCCCACCATAACAGGTTTAGGAAGCAGTCTCATGTGCAGAAAAGAGCCAAATAAAGGAGACATGTGATCTGTGGCTCCAGAATCTATAATCCAAGTGTTATCTATGGTATTCGATTGAGTAATAACATTGGAAGCAAGTACTTTACCTGCAAAGTTGACCACAGAAGCAGGAACATCCATTTGTCCTCCCTGTGAAGACTGTGCCATTTTCATCACCTCCTGATATAATGCTGAAACCAGATTAGGATCAATCTTGCTGACAGGTGCCCCTGAATGCTGATACTCACTGTCATTCCCTGCATTATCAGTAGAGTCCACAGCATTTGCAGAATAGCGCCTGACAGCAGCTTTGGGATTGGCTTTGTTGGTATAAAACTGATTCTTGAGATGAGGATACAACTTGAAGCATTTTTCTTTGGTATGACCACGCCTGTTGCAATGCTCACAGAAGATTACAGGCCTGACATTATCAGAATCTAGCCTTGGTTTCTTGCCATCCCTGTTCCACACATTCCAAGCAGGTTGTTGGTTGTGAGATGCATTGAAAACAGAAGTTTCAGCAGCTACAGAGATGCTGTCTGTGATGTTCTTCTGACTTTCAATACGGAGTACAGTGGAATAGACTTTGTTTGCTGGAGGAATTGGTTCAGCAGCCAGAATATTGGTCCTGAGATGCTCATATCTGTCATTCAATCCCATTAGAAAAGCCAAAGACTTCTCTCTCTTAGCAGCATCAGTCACCTGCTGCAACAGATTGCAGTTACAGGTCTCCATAGCACCACAGATACATTCAGGAAAGCCTTCAATTTCCTCAATTTCATCCCACTTCCTCTTCAGCTTGTTGTAGTATTCAACTACACTCTGATTCTCCTGTGAAATATTCCTGATTTCCTTCTTCAATTGATACAGCAAAGGTCCATTTGTCTGACCATATTGTTCCTTCAGATCCAACCACAGTGCTTCTGCAGATTTAGCATTCATGTATCCTTCTTTCATCAGCTCAGGCAAGCTGTTCAATATCCAACATTTCACCATACTGACAGCCCTAAACCACTGCGCCTGTCTGGCACCTGCAGCAGTTGGTTTCTTGACAGAACCATCCAAGAATCCTTGTTTGTTCTTGGAACTCAAGGCCATAACCACTCCCTTGCTCCAAACAGAGTAATTCTTGCCAGTAAAAGGAGTATTGATGATCGGAACACCAGGAAAATCCGAATTTGACACAAAAAGTGGATCATCATACTGATTTGCCTGAGAATTGGCATAAACAGTCTCAGAATTGACTGAATTGTCCATTTTTGCAAAACAACAAGAAAATTGTTGAGTAAATGAGAAGTTTCCAAACTTTCAACACAAAAGTTTGATTTTGACAGGAATTTTTACAGCGAAAAACTCCTGAGAAAGACGCAAATGTACTGAGACAAACGCGAACAAATTCTGAGAAAAACCTCGAGAAATCGAAAAGATTGCAGCGAGATTTTGGACGAAATCAGTGATGATTTCGAAAAAAAAATGAGAGATTGTGATTGTATGAAGAATTACGAAGAGAATGATATAAAAAACGCGGAATTTGGATCGGATTTAGGCTCGATACCATGTGAAACTAAGCTTGGATGAACAACAATGGTGGAATAACCGCCATTGTTGTGTGAACAACAAGCTTCTATTTTGCAGAGAGAGTTTGAGAGAAATAGAAAACACAAAAGCTAAATAAAATGTGGTATTATTGCATTAATTTAGAAAGAATGACAAACAAGGTTTATATACAAAAGAATGTGGAGCACAATAACAAGATGCTCTGGCACACACATTATAACTACCCGTAACTAACTCCAGCTCATCATAACTAACTTTCTCTGACGTGTCGACGACTCCTGATTGGTCAAGAATTGCTGACTAGGATTAGTCGGAGATGATGATCTGGAAAAGATGAAGGCAACTTCAGTAGACGCCGGAGGCAGCTTGCAACATAGTTTCACAGTATTCAAGTCGCTCAGCTGTAGGATCAATAGTATAGAACAAGTTGGTATGATCACGATTGGAAGCGATAACGAGAAGACGAATTTTAGGGTTTGATAAGGAACGTTTGATGTGGAGTTTGGTGAATTCAGGGGTTTTGATTAAATTGTACCAATCTTTGCAAACACACTTGAAGCTTATAACAGGTTCTACAGGAAGTTGTAAGAGGATTTTTTCAACTAGTGCCATTGGAATATAATGATTTGCCGAATTCGCTTCCTTGTTTCTTCATCTTCTCCATATCTCGATCAATTGATTGAAATTTCTTCGTACTATTGATTGAATATTTGCACTTCTCGCGACTTTGGAATTTATAGTTTGTGGAAAAGTTGTAAGTAATTAACAATCCGTTTAAAGTAAATTACCAAAAATTATTAAACTTAGCTCAAATCGAGTAGAGACTCCGTATATGGCACCCACATGTCCACGGTGATGCCTTCTGAGCTATTTTTACAATGCATAGTTTTCGAGGGTCGCACAATCCCTGACAGTCAGTAATTGCACAGTGCAACTGACAGGGATATTTCGGTCATTTTAGCCCAAAAAGTCCCCCTTTTGGGGGTTAATTTCGTCAATTCAACCCAATTTTTCCCCCCACCAGTCATCCAATCTACCACCCGTTCGACCACCAGTCAACAACCATGACTCGCCGGAAAACCAAAACCAAAAGCCCAGAATTACCAACGGCGAAAATCAAACTACAACCTTACCGTGGTGGTCGGATGATGCAAATTTCTGGGCGATGCAATACGGCCGGACGGCTACCGATCCACGGCTTAACTGGGGCCCTCAGGCCGGGGCTGTTGTTGGTGTTGGCTATGGGTGGTGGTGGTGGAGGTCGAATAAAATGATGATGGTGGTTGAATATGATGATGGTGAAGATGAATGATTATGGATGATTTTGATGATGAATTTCTGGGAACTTGGTGATATGATGATGATGATGGAGATGATTTTGATGATTATTTTCTGGGATTTGGTGATGATATCCCCAAGCCCCTCCACCACCACCCGCACCACCTGCTCGCCGCCGCCGATGATTATGGAGATGAAGAGGAAAGATTTTGATGATTGTTTTTCTGGGTAGCTGGGCTGAAGGATGAAGTTGGGAGAGAGAGGGAGTGCTAAAAGAGAGAGAAATGGTGGGTATGAAAATGATAACCGGGTAATTGGGGGTTGAATATTAGCAGGTGAATTTTTTTGTCTTTTAGTGTCAGGTGGTACTGTGCAATTACTGACTGTGAGGGATTATTTGTCCCTCATAGTTTTCCTACTAGACGGAAAATCACAATAACGGTAGAAAAATCCAGCACTACAAGGCCGTGTTGATGTTTCATCATCATGAGCACGGCCTTTGGTAGAAACGTCAAATGACGAGATGGAACCTATTTTTACGTTGAGCAAGTTTTCCCCACACATTCGAAGAGTTGGAATCTCGAGTAAATCGGTCGGAGACAATACCCAAATTTTAGACCATGATTCCTTAACCCCATAATTGTTCATCACCCACACAGCAGCCAACTCATGATTTTGATGATACGGAAGCGTTACTAATAGAAGCGAGCCTCGATGATCAGCACCCAACTCCAACCATGAATTCCTAGTGTAATAAGCTGGCATACCCGGGTCCAGGTCCGGGTATGGTACACGTCCAAGTTCCTCGGTATTAAGATCGATGCTGAAATCCAATCGGCACAAATCCAATGGAGACGGTTATTGCATTGTTTCGGTGTCGAATTCCCTATATCATTCTCATTCCCATATATAAACGTGCCCTCTACCACTTTCGTGTGCCACTTCTTGTTTTTACTGCAGCTATACACCATTACTAATGTGGTTATTGAAACATAGTATCCCTCCTGAATAATGCTTACCACCTTATAATCGTCTTCCAAAACATCATATCCGAACCCCCATCGACTAACACTATTACCATAGTCATCATAATAGTCTTTACGACCGGGCGCATTGGGAAGCTTGTGATGAGTGCGTGTGGAGGGGTTGTACAAAGTGATACTTCGACGGTAATAATAACCAGTACGTAGACAAACAATGGCGTTGCATGATCCCACGAGTGTGACGACAAACCCGAAGTATTCGGGTTTAGGGACCGGGGATGGGAGTGGTTTGTATTCAAGTCGTTCGGTTTTAGGGCTACCCTTAATAAGTGGGGTAGGATCGATAGTATGGAACATGTTTGTTTGATTATAATCGGAATTGATAACGAGGAGATGAACTTTAGGGTTTGATAAGGAGCGATTTATATGGAGTTTGGTGAATTCAGGGGTTTTGATCAAATTGCACCAATCTTTGCAAACACACTTGAAGTTTAAAAGGGGTTTTACAGGGAGATTTAAGAGGATTTTTTCAACTAGTACCATAGGAATATAATGCTTCGCCATTGCAGCTGTCTCATTGTGTTTCTTCATCCTTTGTCAACTAGTTTCTTCACTATTGTTCTCACGTTTGTATGGTAAAAAGGCTCCTAAACCTGAAGCCCTAGCACTACGAATCCAAACCGTTATGTTAGCCGGAACAATTTAAATCCTAACTATTAGGCCAACGACTTTGTTCCTGAAAAGTAAAAACCCCGATTTGAATTTACCGCAATCATACCGGTAATATATTGAATTAGGCAAAGTCTCATATGAGAAGGTCTCACAATAAAGGCCTTAATGCTTTCCGGTGTCCAATTTCATGCCAGTGAAAGAAGAACATCGATTTTCTAAGTAGTTTCCTAGATACAAATAATAAATCGCTTGCTTTCACAATATAATTAAACGCACATTTTGTAATTCGTATTTCGGATATAATAAAGGTTATGTTTGACCAAATTTCTACTTGTGTAGAAACCCTTGAGAAACATAACAGTATTGTGAGGTTGACCCCGCAGATCAGAGCTTCCACGTACTTCTAAATAAAAGACAATTCCGAAACTGGTTCTCACTAAGTGTTTGTCTAGAACGATTTCGGCTTTTACATCCCAACAAGTCAACAAAATAGCCAAAACACACACTTTGTTAATTGTTTCGATTCAAATCCTCGTAACATTTCCCGCAACATAACATCACAAAGAGTCGAAGACACGACAACCCGAGTGTCATTTTTGCCAGACCTGACATTCCCTTTTTTGGGTCAATATTAACAAAAAAAAAATCAGACAAACTTTCCGCCAAAAAATAGTCTCCGCCGGAGAAATCACCCACAATCGGAAAATTCAACCTCCGACGCCGGCGATTATAATCGGTAAGAATCTCAATTTCTACCAATTTTTTAACTTAATCATCTCTATTTTATCAGTCTAATTGTCTAATTAAAAGCCGATTACATGAATTTTTTTTAATGCTTAAACCTGCATATTTACCAAATTCTACGTTTTCTGTGAATTTTAATTTGTTCAATATTGTTCCTTTTTAGCTTAATTTGATCGCTTTACTTTGATTATTAGTACCCAGATTTATGAAATTCGTTAATTTTGTTAATTAATTGTTCAATTTGAGGTTTATTAATTTAGTGTTTGGCAACTCACTTTTTCAAGTGAAATTGTTAATTTTAGGGTTTATAAGAGCTGATCAGCGTTTGAAAAAGTTATGATTATCGTCGGCGGAGTTCCGTTTCAGAGCAATTCTGCTAATGAGGTACTTCTTTAGCAGTTTATGCAAATTTGCAATTAGTATTATGGCTGAATTTTTTTTATAGAATTTGGCTATTTTTAGGTTAATTTTGTTTTGATCAATTGGTTAAATTGTTATGTTTTTCGCGAAAAATGTGATATTGGTTGTAATCGAGGATTATGAGTGACATTGATTGAGTTTATGGAGTAGTATTGTGTGGAAAGATTGAATCTTGTTTGCTTGTTTAGGAGAGTTGTGACCTTGTAGCTTTGATGGAGCATCCGGCACTCATTTCTGCTGCGCTTTCTTTAAAAGCGGTCCCTGAGAAGAAGTTCTCGGCTTCTGAAGGGTCTTTGAATGAATTCAGGAACATGAAGCATGTTTATCTGTTTCAAGGGGAATATGCAACTGTTGATCCTGCCCTTGTTGATGTGAGTCAAAGTTTTTTTTTTTTGGGTTTATTACTGAATAAACCGATTAGTTTGGATTCTTGATGTTGCTTAAATGATGTATTGAGGTATTCGTTTCTAGTTCTTTCGTTTTGTATGTATTTGTGGTGGTATGCTGTCATCGAAGTAAGTCAATTACCTGGACTCCTGGAGAGCTAGTAACTTGTGAAGGAAGTTCAGTGCTGATAAAATGGGTGTGGAGTCTGGAGGTTGATAAAGACTGTTTTTTGTTGGCTTTACTGAGAAATCCTAACATTGATCTATGAAATATATGGTTTTTCATTACTGGCTTGACTAAACAGTGCGTGTCTATACTTGTTTCATTTTTTTCCCATCTTGAAAAGTTGATTGGAACAGACGAAGCGACTACTTGTGTGGGCATTGTAATTAGAAACCGGGACAATGGATTGTAAGTTCCATTGGATTAAGGTTCAGCTACTATGGATCTCTCAAAAGTTGTCATCTTGTGCTTATCTTCCTCGTCTTTTGCCCTTTGCAGGACTTCAGTTGCCCACATGGATTCTCCATACAGGGTGGAGCTTGGTCTCTCTCAAATGTTGTCCAAATTAGTTGATCATAAACTTGATGCTGAGATGGATGTGAGTATGCTGTGTAGATTGATCATTGATGCCTTCATATATGCATACTAACCTACCTTGAATTTTCTATTGTGTGATATTAATTTTACAATCACATGGCTTGCAGGTGCATCTAATTGGTGGTTTTGAAGAAACCTCACCTGAGGTCTGTTCAAAAAACACTTACTATGTATCTACATTTTAAACTCTGTCCAGATTTTTTTTTTCTAATTACAACCTACATTTGTTGGATTTTATGCAGCTTGCTGCTGAAACAAATTCTGAAAGTGACGCAGAGGATGGTTATTCTTTTCCGTTGTGTGCTGAAATCATTGAACAGTTGGGAAAGAGTGCCGTGAAGTTTCACATTCAAACTTTATTTGTCCTTGGCCACAATACCAAAAGAGACAGTGAAGGGAATGCTCAGCCGATATTTACTGGCTTAATGGTGAGGACAGGGGATGCTTAAAGATTTGTGTTAGCTAATGAGTAATGACTGTTTCATTTCCATTTTTCTTTTAATAAGTGAAATGTTTTATGGATGCATGTTATATTCAAAATGTCACTCAGAATTTCTTATGTCCATTTGCATAAAGAGGTCTGCAATTGATGTCATGAACATCGAAGGTGATACTAGTTTAAGCTTTTGAAGGATATTTTAGCTTTAAATGATCTTTGATTCATTCCAGATAGAAACTATGACGGGAGCTCTTATCCCAGCCACATTTGATGAGACAACAAGGTGTCCTGATGAACTTGTTAGGCGAATTCGAGTCACTGCTTCATTTGAGGATCCTCGTTGGAGGGGAAGGTTACTGGACACGTACGATACTGAGACTGACCGCTTTATCATTGCTCCATGCTCTTGGTAATATTCTGCTCCTAGTTGGTTATTATCAGCTTCTCCATCGTATCCTTATTTCTGTTCGGTGTAAACGAAGTTCCTGTGAATAGTTTTGATGATGTTTTTTTATATCATTACTGTTGGTGCAGGAGTTTACGCCGGGTTCATGAGGCCACGTATCTACAGCAGCTTCCTGATTCAGAAATACTTCAAACTTGTTCTACTTCACCTGATTCTGAGGCACCGGACTTTGTCTATAATCAAAGAAGGTTTGAACTTTCTATATCAATTTTGCCTGCCTTCAATTTTTTTGAGAAATTCTGTTTGTGCTGTGCCACTGAACTGACTTTCAAGTCATGTCACAGTTATTGTTGTCTATAAAGTCAGCTAAAATTAGCTGTGTGATGTTGCGTTCTGATGTTTAAAATAGGGAAGAAGCCATGATCTGACATTTCCCTCCTACCTTTTTTTGTTTGTTTATAACTTTGTCAAATTTTCTAATCTTTTACCTCGTAATAAAGTTCCATCGCATTCGCCCTGTTGTGGCTTACCATTCAAGCGCATGCTCATCTGCCTCAAAAGTTCCAAAGTAGTATTTTGCTCTATTAACCACTGACCATGTCTATGATGAGATCTTATCGGGTCATTTTGCATGGTATTGCTATATTAGCATAATGGCCCGCTATCAAGTAGTCAATTATGGCACAAGTCGGCGAAAAGGCGATGAACTTTAATTCTTTTGGCTGGATGCTGAGATTCAGTGTGGAGCATCCTGTACATGCGTCAGAGTAGGAGTCTTCTCCTTCTGGATTCAGCATAAGGTCAAATGTTTCATATCCCACTTAGCATGAAACCCATATTCCACGTAGCATGAAATTGATATAGCTTTGTTTGATGAAAACTTTAGTCATTAGCTTGATACATCGTGAGGCACGAGTTCGACTTTTAGTTTAGATAGATCTAATTTGATGGTCGTAAATACAGTTATATCTGATTAATCTGTTTGTTCTAACCTTTCAGTTTTATTTTTTTATTTTTTTTTTCCAGGCAGTGGGATTATCTGATTAAACATCCTAAGTGGAAGGAAACTTTCCGAATGGGACAACCTCGTGTATTCAAGAGGGATGAAATTGCAGGATGGATAATGATTCAACAAGGTAGCTTCTTACTCTTTACTTCAATGCATAAGATCAGAGCCAAACGGTTCACTCTTCTTTGTTTTGTGCGTAATGTGGCCTACTATGCATCAAAATGATGCCTTAGTTCCATATACTGCTAATCTATTTTGAAGTAGTCTCTCCACTAAACCCTCCCTACTCCCTCCACCTACATGCACACACACCCCAAAAAAAAGGAAACAATGGGGGCTTTGGAGCTGATGTTAATTGGGAGTTTACTGAGCAAACTGAATGAGAACCTCTATACGTTTTATATGCAAAAGGCTTAAATAATACTTGGACACAATTCAATGTGGAGTGCTGTCTTAACCTTGTAACCATTTGATGCTTTTGTGTGATTGCTCTTTCTCTTAGAGCATCTTTCTTCCACTATTTGGTGAACTGGATACTCTTGACAAAGACTGTCCGAATTGTTTAATTCTCTTGTTAGGATTTCTGAGATGTTACATTTCAACTTTGCAGCTTATAGAAACGGACAATGATCGTGGAAGTCATCACAGAATTCTTCTAAGAAAACAGTTCTGGGTCGCGTGGTTTCACTGGTTTCAGTGATCCTCTGTGACAATTCACCCCTTTTTTTTACTGCGATTATTGTGTTTTGAAAGCCAGAAATCCTTAAGTATACCCTACAAAGCGGCCAATTTGACAAAGGCTTAGCTGTTTCTATTAAAAGTCTGCGTACCCTGCATATAACTACTAATCACAAATTTAAACATCCTTTTACCCTACCAGTAGCCAAATTTATGTTGGTCATCCGAAGATCCTGTCAATACTGGGTCGTATGGTGGTGGAGCTGTCGAAGTCATCAACCATACAAGGAACTCGATCTGAAAGCTTCTGTCTGACCATACTGTAATCTAAAATGTAACTCCAGGCTTTATTGATGTTCTATTAAGAGTCGAATACAATGTCTCCCGGTGCTCATTTTTGCATAATAAACAAGTTCTGTTTCACTTCTTCCGTTATTCGTTGCATATTGTTTTTTTTTTTTCTTTGTACCCATCTGAAGACCAGATGCAATCCCTGCTAAAATTTTCTTTTGCTCGAAATTTAAATCTTTGACTTATGGTTTTGTAACACAACAGTGACGTTAAGTAGAGACACCTTTTCTTTTTTAATGGCAACAATGGATAATCTTTTGCTTTACTGGCTAGCAACTCATTGCTTCAGGGGAGGGGGGAAGGAGGATTCGAACCCGGTATAGTCCCAGACATGTTACTATAAATGGTGGTGGTCGTCGAAATTTTGATATGAATGGGAAATTTTATGACATACTATACATTATTAAGTTAATTTGCACAAAGCATTATGTACAAACCACAAATGAATGTTATTATTAATCTTCTATTGTATCACGTTGATCCTATATATAGGAAATAGGAAAAATGTAATTGCATTGTTATTCTTTATTTGTTTTGTCTAATTATTTTTTCTCCAGGAAAATAGGCATCCTCTCCATTCCTTAATTTTCTTCTCTCCTCATATATTGTGTTTATAATCATCCTTTAATTTACATGGATAATTTTGCACCTCAGGCGAAATTAGAAGTACATTATGAGCTGTTATTTTTGTTAATTTACCATTAACTTTGTTTCCCTGCCCCTTCTTTGGAGGCAAATCAATCTTATACATGGGTACTTGATTTTGTAGGAATTAATAATAATATTTCAGTGAAGAGAAAATTAACAACCTATGGCTTATAAAGTTGATCATGAATATGATTATCTGTTCAAGATCGTGTTGATTGGAGATTCTGGAGTTGGCAAATCCAATATTCTTTCTAGGTTTACCAGAAATGAGTTTTGCTTGGAATCCAAGTCCACTATTGGAGTTGAATTCGCAACGAGAACATTACAGGTTAGTCGTTTATAAGTGATGAACGCAATGTTTTCTTAAACTCGTATGCATCAATATGGTCCTCGTGACATATCATAACTAGTATTGTGTCAAATGCGGCTTCATATGAAATGATTCGTCTAAGGACTTCTTAACCGGAGTCGTAATGGCATGCCGAAGATAACCAATCAATGTACGAGGAAAATACATCAGGACTCTGAGTTGAGAATTAATACTTCCATGACTTCTACACCATTATAGATAGTGGACAGTTCATATTATTATGCCTAGAAAGACTAAGAGTATAAGATAAGAAGCATGATAACATGATAGTGGAAAGATTGTGGTTAACGCTAATGTTGAGTTGGTCGTTACACAATCACACACGATGTAACCATGTGCATTAGAGCCAAATCAGGAGAATGGCATTTACACTTCTCATCAAACAGCAAACAAAAGGGCGCCTGTGTCGCCCATGGAAGTCTAATCGATAGAATGCCTCCATTTTCGCCTTTTTAGAGAATCCCGGTCCAAATAGGTGAACCGGCGTTAGAGTACAGGATAACTTAGATGTTGTTTCCGAGTGACCCTTACGACAAAATGGCCGTTTACCAAACACAGGTCCAACCAACAATAAAATTCCATTATCATACATAGGAATGTTCATGTATAATGTGCCAATCCATCATCAAACAAATCATATAATAAATTTAGAAGACTGTGAAAAAGCTAGCATGTGAATCATGTCCCTAGTAAAAAATACGAGGCTTAATTTAGTGGAAATGCAGGTAGAAGGCAAAGTAGTAAAGGCACAAATATGGGACACAGCAGGGCAAGAGAGGTACAGAGCCATAACAAGTGCTTATTACAGAGGAGCAGTAGGAGCCCTGCTGGTGTATGACATAACCAAGAAGCAAACTTTCGATAACGTGAGTCGATGGCTTCACGAGCTCCGTGACCATGCCGATTCTAACATAGTGATCATGTTAGCCGGAAACAAATCAGACCTTAGGCACCTAAGGGCAGTCCCTGAGGAAGAAGGGCACATTTTCGCTGAGTCCGAAAAGCTGTCCTTCCTTGAAACATCAGCTTTGGAGTCTAACAATGTTGAGAAAGCTTTCCAAGTTATTCTTTTAGACATTTACCAATGTATTAGCAGGAAAGCTTTGGCTGCTCAACAGGCTACTGGTGCTTTGCCTCAAGGAACCACCATTAATGTTGGGAATGCTAATGGTGGCTTTACCAAGAAGCCTTGTTGTTCTAACTAATCTAGGCTTAATATTTATTTCCCCCTTGTGATTTTTTGGGGAAAACTTGTCCAATGGTGGCTTAGTGAAATTGTAAAGTAATGAATTAGGATGATAAAATCTCTTTGATGTAAAAACTGTCTTTTTTTCTTAATGTGATCCAATGTGGAGAAAAATTATGATGTAGAAAAATTTCTTCTCTCAAGCCAAATGCTAAAGGTCTAAAGCAATATTATCTGTTTTCGACCTTAGCCACCCAAGATTTAACCGTCTCGTTATTTGATTATTACTTTTTTGAAATGTGTAATGATAAGACCTTCAACATTTTACATTTCACATTAGACTAATGACTAATTGTCTTTGCGTTAGCGCTAATAATCTCGTAATTAACTTTGTTAGATCAGATGCATGCATGCGTCCCTAATGATAGGGTTAGTAAAGGACTGGTTAGTATGAAATCCTCATATGAAGAATCTCTTTTATAGGAGTATTAATAAGTACGAGTAATATTATATCTATAGATATAGAAGAATATATTCTTTGAACTTAATTCATTCATTGATCTAAATCTAAATGGAAAAGTGAGACTAAAATGCTCTTTTGAGGATTTTTCAGCAGAAAAAAGAATTTAAATATATAGATAAATGTTCATATTCCTTGACTATGGTCCTTGAGCTTTAGTCTATTTATGTTGCAGATTTCCTATTAGTTCCTAGTTCTTTTCGACCAACTTTGTGTGTGTTAATCTCTTGCTTTTAGATTAGCCACATGCTTAATTTACCCATAGGCCATAGCTTAATTAGGTAGCATCCAGTAAAGCTTGCATTACTGTGGTAATAATAATAATAATCCTCCATAATAATGCTGTTTGGGGAGAATATATTCAGTCATTTCTTTATCTAATATCGGCATTTGCCCCATTCGCTATCGAACCAATAGTAAATACAAGAACTTGCTTCTAACAATCTTGCTGGTTGAGTTAACATACTTTTAGGTATGAAAAAATAGGAATAGTAACACATATCGAACTTCTTTATTACGGTTCCCTTCAAAAAAAAAAAACTTCTTTATTACGGAGTTAGAAAATGATATTTAATAATTTTGACTAATTTTCTTTATAGATCAGGAGAACTAATTGTTGATGGATTATTAATGGTGGCATCCTAAGTTGACTAAAATAGATCAAATTTGGGTAGCATTTTACTTTCAGCATATAATCTTTGGCCTCAAATATTTATGACAACCAACCTCCCACCGAACATAAACTAATTAGAAAATGTCAATAAGTGACCATTTGAGGCTATGAGACAAAGAATCCAAACCGCTGAATTTAAGTGAATTGGACAATCTCCTACTTGTATTTGATCAATAATGTGAGAGAAGAAATCGTAATGGCCTTACAAAGTTTGGGGTTATGGTGAATGCGATACTTCATTACTTATGTGAAAGGGTCCGTTTAAACTACCTTTACATAATTCAAACGTTTATGCAAAAAGTTCTTGCCTTAAAAAACGACATTGTGGAACTTAATTGAGCTAGCAAACATCGACATATTAACCATCTAAGTTGATAGTTTAATCTTTTAATTAATTTCGTGATATGACAAAATGTATAATGACATCATTTCGTTTACATAACCAAATAACCAATCAAATTTATCAGTTTAAATTAGATTATTAACATTCCCCTATATAATGGGAACAAAGCCAAATCGAGTTCATAGTCCCACTTAAGAGCTACTTGATTTAGCAACTCAATTTGTCGTGAAATTATTGGAGAAGAAGAAGAAGAAAAAAATGCAAGACACCCAAAGAAATTTCTCAACAAGAACAAATGATGAAGAAGTTCATGATTCATCACTGGATTACAAGGGGAAGCTTCCCCTTCGCGCTTCTACAGGGTCATGGAAAGCATCGTTCTTCATCATAGGTATGACTTACAACTTTACGAGTATATAATATACATGTATCGTATATTCGTATATGATCATCATCAGTCGAATGTTAAAGCTCTAATGTTTAATTCCCGACGTATGTGTGAGTTTCATGCAGCAATTGAGTTTAGTGAGAGGATGAGCTACTTTGGAATAGCAACTAATTTGATAACGTATATGACAAAAGTGATGCACCAAGACTTGGAAACAGCAGCTAACAGTGTCAATATATGGACTGGAGTCACCACTGTGACACCTCTCCTTGGTGGCTTTCTTGCTGATGCTTATACTGGTCGCTTCTCTATGATCCTCTTCTCTGCTGTCATCTATGTTATGGCAAGTATACATCAGTATTCTCTCTTACCTCCAATGTTTTACTATGATTAGCTAGCTTATCTGGTAAAGTAAACGTTGGGGATGGTACTCGTGTTGTAACCATAGTTCGAAACTACGTGCGTTGTGACCCTTAGCTTATGGCTCCCTAAAAACCAAAAGAGTAAAGAAATACTACTCCGTATAATTTTAGAATTTCTCTGAACGAAAACTGTTGGTCGTAGCATTTGGATTTGAAAGGAGGGAGTAATAAGTTCCGAAATGACCCATGTTTCATATGCTGACATGCAAGAACCATCTCAAACAAAACTCCTGAATTTTTTTTATACTATGATTAGCTAGCTTATCTGGTAACGTATAAGAGGGTTCGAAACTCTGTGAGTTGCGGACCCTTATGGCTCTCCTGTAAACCAAAACTGTAAAGATAAAGAACCATCTAATTCTATGAAGTCTTTCTGTGTAAATTAATGGTGATTAAATTTGATAAAGTTTAATTTGTGTTAAATTTCTACAATGTCCAGGGCTTGGGACTGTTTACAATGAGTCAATACATACCTAGCCTTAAACCCTGTGGCAAGGCCGCGAACCCATGTCAGCGTGCTAGCAAGGTGCACGAGGTAGTCTTCTTTTTGGCGGCCTACCTCGTGGCTCTAGCAACGGGTGGTTACAAGCCGTGTTTGGAAAGCTTCGGGGCAGACCAATTTGATGACAATCACACAAAGGAAAGGAAGCAAAAGATGTCGTTTTTCAACTGGTGGAATGTCTCTCTTTGCAGTGGCCTCTTCCTTGGGGTGACTTTGATAGTTTATACACAAGAGTATGTTGGATGGGGTGTCGGATTTCTGATCCTTACCATAACTATGGGGGTGACTGTTGCTGTTTTTCTGCTCGGGAGGCCGTTTTATCGGTACAGGACTGCGCAGGGCAGTCCATTGACACCAATGCTGCAGGTTGTGGTTGCTGCTTTGGCCAAGAGAAGCCTGCCTTACCCTTCTGATCCTTCCTTGCTGTATGAGGTACCCAAATCCGAGAAGCTCCTAGGACCGCGTTTAAGCCACACAAATAAGCTCAGGTGATCTCAACATTCTTAGCATATTACAACTATTCTGTTTACAATTCTTCTGTAAGATGAGAATCCCCTGCAGTTGTGGTTAATGTCTTTCTGTATGTGTGCAGATTTTTCGACAAAGCTGCAATAATCGAAGAGTACGAGGATGGAAATAATGGAGCTAAGAAACAAAGTTCATGGAGGCTAGCAACAGTGACACAAGTAGAGGAACTAAAGCTCATAATCAATATGATTCCGGTATGGTTAACTTCTTTGATATTTGGCATAGGGATTTCCCAAGGATCCACCTTCTTCATCAAGCAAGGGAGTGAAATGAACCGAAAAATCTTTAACAATTTCGAGATCCCACCTGCTTCAGTCTACACTCTGACTTCCATAGGAATGATATCGTCTGTGACTGTCTACGACAGGCTCCTGCTGCCTTACCTAAGACGGGCCACAGGGAACGAGAGGGGCATTAATATTCTGAGCAGGATAGGCATTGGCATGGTCATATTGATCATAACAATGATGGTTTCGGCCTTAGTCGAGACAAAGAGATTAAGGGCAGTACAGGATGGCAAGATATTGAACGTGTTTTGGCTCGCGCCTCAGTTCTTAATCATTGGTGTAGGGGATGGGTTTTCGCTTGTAGGGATGCAGGAATACTTCTATGACCAAGTCCCTGACTCGATGAGAAGCCTAGGGTTGGCCTTCTACCTTAGTGTCATTGGTGTTGGGAGTTTTCTTAGTAGCTTCTTAATCACAATTGTGGATTCTATTACTGGCATGAATGGTGGGATGAGATGGATTGGCAAGGATTTAGACCATAGTCGTTTAGATCTTTTCTATTGGCTCTTAACCGCGATTTGTGCACTGAATCTGTGTGTTTTCGCGGTATTAGCTAGGAATTATAGGTACAAGATTGTCGAACGTGGTAGTTTTGGTACTACTACTGGTTCCAATGGAGGTGACGAGGGAGTACTGCAGGGGGCTGAGGAGAAACTGTAGATGTCATTTACATACATTTGAAAGTTCAGATCTCTATGGGTACTGTGTGCTAGAACTAGACAAAATACAAGCCATATGTTCTAAAATGCAAACTTTTGAATGAACCCGTTTATTAAAGTTTAGGAAGACGCGTGTGTTTATTGACAATGAGGGGAAGAATAAGTCTTGTTTTAGGAGAGTTCGTGACTAATTTTGAACATGCATGCATTATGTTTTTACTCGGTTTCTCCATTTGTTTGGAAAAACATTCCTTGGTTTGCTCATTTGAACAAAGTAACAAACTAATAGAGGATGAATATAGACAAGTCGATTATTAGAGTATATCATTATCTTAAGTGATAGAGGATGAATATAGACTATAGTGGTGAATGTAATTTATTACGGAGTATGCTATTATTATGTACATTGTACTAGCCATTAGGTTAGGGGTGATGAACATGCTCATCTTATACTAGTATACTATAAAATCCCATAATAATGTTTTCAATAATAGACAAGTCTATTATTAGAAATTTAGAATATATCATTATCTTACACAAACAAACACGGCTATACTTGTACAACATTTGTTTTTCATGTTAAACCGAAAACCTGGGATTCATTATCAAGTTCCGCAAAGCACAATATCGCAATGTGCCACAAGTCAAAACAAGTAGCCAGCCAGGTCTAGTAGGAAGGCTAGCTGGTCATGCCTAAGTCAACCCTCAAGTGCCAGAAGACTCACTATTTAACATGACTTCATTATAAAGTAATTAATTAAGTTGAAAGCATAGATTAATCATTACAATCTGATCCCAATAACAGAGCAAATCCATGTTCAAACTAGCAAGTACTCCAGTACAAGACAAAGTCATTAACTAGTGTATAACACAAGCTTCTTTTTTTTATTTTTTTTATTTTTTGAAGTTGTCCTTATTTTCTGGTCAATGTTTCCAGATCTACACCCATGACACTAGCTAATTTGGAAAACTAAAATAATTGCCAAGCTCTAAGTTTATTATTGAGCAATTTGTTTAATCTTACAAATGCAATTAATACGATAATAACACTAGGAATAAACTAGAGCAAGTAGCGTAAAGATGGCGTATTGTCACAAACATCAGACACAGTACTTATACTAAAGAACTGAGTTAAGTTCACATATTAAGTCAAACAAATTTTTAGAGTTCACAAAAACATAAATGGGTATGGAGTTAGAGAAGAAGGAAATGAATGAAAGAACAAGAAAAGGTGATGAAGATGAGAACAAGATGCATGTTCATGATTCATCAGTCGATGTTAAAGGAAAGTTACCTAGGCGGGCGTCAACCGGCACCTGGAAAGCTTCCTTCTTTATCTTAGGTATGTAAGACCGTCTTATCTAAATTATGTCGATATTTCATGTTTACGTGATTGTGAACACGTATATGTATGCTAATGTCATTATGTGTACTCATATGCAGTGATCGAGTTCAGTGAGAAGCTGAGCTATTTCGGTATAGGAACAAATTTGGTAACGTACATGACAAGGGTGATGCACCAAGACCTGAAAACAGCAGTTAACAGTGTTAATATATGGTCTGGAGTTACTGCTGTGATGCCTCTTCTAGGTGGCTTTCTTGCCGATTCTTACACTGGCAATTACACTATGATTCTCTTATCTGCCAGCCTTTATTTCATCGTAAGTATTCATTCCTTAATTTGAGTCAATATATTGTATCATGATGTATTGTGCCTCAACGTTTTAGCCAATATTTCACGACCTAGATGGTCAAATCTTAGATTCGCCCTGTTTGCAATGAGTACATTGTGACCTTGTTTGTATGCTACTCTATGTGTTGTAATGAAGAAAGTTCTCAGTGAGTTTGTCCCTGTTGAATCTTGGGTGTGCTTCAATAACCAATGTACATGTGCAAGTGCAATTATTGAGTATAGTATAATAGAAGAAGTTAAATGCTACAGTTTTTCAAAGTTAATGACAGACTAGTATTTTTAAGCAACAAGGATGACGGTGGAACTTATTGTACGTGCTGGTAAAAAAATTAGTTACGTCCACATTAGACGATTTGACGTGTTTGCAATTAAAATAATGTAGCATTTGGTATTAGACGTACAAACACTTGTATGAATTCTGCTTTGTACGTCTACAATCGTGTTTTTTTTGTCACAAGCAATGTGACAATCATACACGATAGTATTACATGAAAGAAATGAAAAGTCCGAGCAACATAGCGTAGTAAGAGTACTAAAACTTGTATCCACTTCTTGTGCAGGGCTTAAGCCTATTAACCCTGAGCCAGTTCATACCAAGCCTGAAACCCTGCAGCACAACCACATGCGACCACATTAACAAAAACCACGAGGTGGTCTTCTTCGTCGCGATCTACATCGTGTCTGTAGCAACAGGCGGCTATAAGCCATGCTTACAGAGCTTTGGAGCTAACCAATTCGACGACGACAATGCAGAGGAGAGGAAGCAAAAGATGTCATTTTTCAACTGGTGGAACATCTCCCTTTGCCTTGGGATATTCTTTGGAGATACTGTGATCGTTTATATGCAGGACAATGTTTCTTGGGGCGTCGGATTCCTTGTACTTGCCTTAACAATGGGAGTTTCTGTCATTGTTTTTGTACTAGGAAGGCCTTTTTACAGGTACAGGTCTGCACAGGGCAGCCCTTTTGCTCCACTCCTGCAAGTGTTTGTTGCAGCTTTCTCTAAGCGAAATCTGCCCTGTCCTTCTGATTCCTCCTCCTTGTATGAGGTTTCCAACTCATCAAAAAAGCGCCATTTGACTCATACAAATAGGCTCAAGTAAGTATCTACTGATAAATGACATTTTGCGCATGTATATGTTAGCTTTTTTTTTTTTTTTTTTTGTGAGGTCATGTACTAGTATATGTTAGCTAGCTCAGCTGGTATAGTCGTTAATCATCATGTCCTTGCGCAGATTTTTTGATAAAGCAGCAATTATTGAAGAGCATGATCAGAATTACAATGGAGTGAATGAGAAGGAACAAGTAATTAGTCCATGGAAGTTAACAACTGTGACACAAGTAGAGGAATTAAAGCTGATAATAAACATGATTCCAATATGGCTATGTTGCTTGGTTTTCGGAGTAGGCATTGCTCAGGGCACAACATTCTTCATCAAACAAGGTAGCGTAATGAACAGAAGAATCTCCAAACACTTTGAAATCCCACCAGCATCTCTGTTCATTATGACGGCCATAGGAATGATCGTCACTGTATCTATCTACGACAAAGTTCTCCTCCCGTACCTAAGAAAATCGACAGGAAACGAGAGAGGCATCAGCATTTTAGCTCGAATGGGCATTGGAATGGTCATTTTAATCACTGCCATAATGGTTGCAGCCTTAGTTGAGAGGAAGAGGTTACGGTCTGCATCAAATGGAATCACATTGAGCGCGTTTTGGCTAGCACCACAGTTCCTACTAATTGGCATGGGAGACGGGTTTTCACTAGTAGGAATGCAAGAGTACTTCTACGAACAAGTCCCTGACTCGATGAGGAGCTTAGGGTTGGCGTTCTACCTTAGTGTTATCGGTGTTGGGAGCTTCCTTAGTACGGCTTTTATCACAATCGTGGATTCTGTTTCGGCCAGGCATGGAGGGAAGAGATGGATTGGTAAGGATTTGAATGACAGTCACCTTGATTATTACTATTGGTTTTTGGCAGTCGTTTTTTCTGTCAATATGTGTGTTTATGTGTACTTAGCCAGGAACTATAAGTACAAAACTGTACAAAGATGTGCTACTGATGCTGAAAGTTGCGACAATATCTAGAGTCTAGACGATTCATCATTTGTTGAAAACTTTTACTCCGTGATTTTATTCATATAATCGTTATGCTTATCACGTTGCGTCATTTTGTTACTTCCTTGTTTGAGGTCCAAGTCCAATACTATCTTTTAACTTCGATCGAGATCCATCATGGGATAAGAATCAAATTGATTAAACAATGCAAAATATAAAGAACAAAATGAGATTTACCATGAGATCATAATTAGTTTAATCAATTTAAAAAAAAAAAGTGTAACTTCAAAATGAAGCAATTACGCCCACCGTGGGGCTCGAACCCACGACCACAAGGTTAAGAGCCTTGCGCTCTACCAACTGAGCTAGACGGGCTTGTTGATAGGTAAATCAGTAATTACTATAGCACTTTTTCAAAACATACCATGAAATCATGAATACCCAGCTTTACGCTTTTTACCCGTTGCCTCTAACTTGTGGGCTATGGCTCATGCCGAATGGGCCACACTGTGTTTTGACAAGTTGGATTTGGTTGTCTAAACTCTGTCGATCTATAGGGGAATACCCGTTTTTCATTTATAGTTCTTTGCATTCGAGTCGGATAAGATTACAAGATCACTCACTCTTCGTATTACAACATCGGAAAGCTAGAAAAGTTGAGTTTAATTCAAGTGAAATTTGGAGTTACCCATCCATCCTATAGGACTATGACCTTTTCCTGTATTGAGATAAGTCCTATCGTTGCGGCAGCTAAATTATTATTGTAATTTTTACTCTTTCGGCCTTATTTCGCTGGGTATTGACGTATTGTTGTTTTAGAAGAGCTCCAAAAATAAATCAACTCGTAAACAATCTGTGCTCATCTGGCCCGTCACTTTAGATTGGATTCAGACCCAATACCTAATAGTCATTTCTTGTATACCAAAAATCACGTCGAAACTTTATCGCTCTGTAGTGAGATGATTCAGAATTATATTTACTGCTTCAAAGTTCAAACCGAGTCACACTTACCCTTGGCCCTGTCCCGATCAGACAATATGACTATATGAGAATCAAAATTCTCGAATACCCTTCAAACAAATTACAATTAACTCTTTAAACTCGCAAACCATTAAGTCGGCTTTACTCTTCAAATACGAGTACAAAATCATGCAAGAAGCAGAGCAACAAGTACAAATTTGAAATTCATTTCATTTCGTTTGGATGTCAAGGATGTTGTCAAATACGTCAAATTTACCAATAGTCAGAAATCAGTACTCCCCCGTCCCCCCCTCCATAAAAAATAAAAAAATCTTTATTTATAGTTGCTGATTAGTCATTTCAGTCATAAGTCCGTCAGTCATTTTCAGTCAGGATCAGTCTCACACAGTCACACTCTCACTCACTCACTCCACTCCACTGATCTCTTTCCTCTCTTCGTCTCTTTCTTCTTCTTCTTTACGCTTCCCTTCTTCTAACCTTCTTTATATATACACATTTCTCCCCCTTACTTTTCTCCCATATCTGCCTACCTTACTATAAATACCTAGCTCCCCCTCCCCCCTCTACTTTTGTACCTTTCCATTTTTACCCCTCATCATCATGGATAATAACGATGCTTTCCACGTCCCCCAACAAAGCCGGCGCCACCACCTCCGCCACCACCCTGACTTTCTCTCTCCTCTCCACCTCCACCACCACAACAACCACCACCACCACCACGATCAAATCATCGACCACCACCAACAACACCTGGTGGCGTCTCCCACCACCTCCGCCTTAAACCTCTCCCTCTCCACCCACGCTCGCGGCGGCGGAGGCGGTGGCGGTGGCGGTGGCGCTTTTAACGCCACCCCGGTGGGGCCCTTCACAGGTTACTCCTCCATTCTTGCTCGATCTAGGTTCCTTCGTCCTGCTCAGGACCTTCTTGAGGGATTCTCCGTCGCAAACGGCGGTGATATTGGAGGTTGTGGCGGTCGCGGTGGTGGTGGTGGTGTGGTGCCGTCGTCGACATTGACGGCGACGAAGAGTATTCTAGAAGATTCTAGAAGTTTGTTTAGTGATGAAGATGAGGATGTTTCTCGTAGGTGTACTAACCCTAACCTCGTCTCTATGCTTCATGAGGTATAATTCTCATCTTCTACTCACTCGTACGTGCACAATTACTGTACATATACATGGTGCATAGGTTTCGACGTTTTTTTGGATTGTTAACGTTTTTTCGTTTTGAATTCATAGATGTAAGGATCGTAACCTAAACAAAATGTTAATAATGTAGTAGATATATTTTTGTGTTTGTTTAATTTGTCTTAACTAATTGAGTTAGCTTTATTGTTACGGTTTTTCTAGTGTGTGTTTACGTTGACACGTACATCATGATCGTCTAAATTGTTTGGAAATTTATGTTTTTCGTTCCTTATTTATTAGTAAAATGTTGATGAAAAAAACAAGAGTGATTAGTGTTCATAAAAAATAATGATATACGGAGGAGATTAGTACGTAGTATGATCTTTGCGGAAGGATGACACTCACAAATCGAGAAAATTTATTAGATAACAAGAGTATAAGAAGATGGAAAAGTATGGTACTATGATAAATGCAAGAATTGGGTAAATTTATCTTAATTAATAACTAATGGAGTAATATACACTGACCACACATGCATTATTATGAAAGTTAGGGTAAAATGAGAATTTACTGAAATATCTTGTGTAAAAAAAGATGGAAGTGTGAGAGAAAACAGAAAAGAGAAGAGGGTGTTTGGGAACTTGGAGTACTACTGGGGAAATATGTGTGATGATCTAATCTTGAGTCTGATAGTTGCTGCTGCTGACACTGTTAAAAAAAACCAGGCTTTGCTCAGTAACTACAGTGCTACTACTTCTAGCTTGGTTCTTGGATGCATTCACAAATAATTTCATTAAAAACCATATAATAAAAGTATATAATAAAATAAAAAACATTTGGTCTGCAAGAACAGTGTGACATAAAGATGAGTAGTCATGTCAAACTTATTAATCAAATCATTTTCTTCCTTTCTTCCCTTCTTTAAATAATCACCTTTGGGTATTTTGCTCTTTTCTTTTTCTCCTGTAACATCTTTCACTGTTTTAATCATCATACTTTTCATTTGTTTAATGTTATTTGGTGCAAACCTTCTTACAACTTTATTTCATTAATTAATGTTGTACTTATATGGTTCTTAACTATAAATGCTATGTAATGTGAAGTAGCTATGAGATTTGTATAGCTGTTTACTTTCCTCTTATAGTACATGTTGAAGTCCCATACGTTTTGCCAACCTACATTTATAGACATTGGAGTAGATAGATAGATTGTCTTGCAGTAGATAATTTTTACTGTGGTTGTGTCTGTAGACTGTACTGTATACTAAAGGTGATGTGCTATAATTAGGAAGTGACAGCTTCATGTTCAAGTTATTCCTGTTGTCCATAGGGTAAAACTTTTTTTACCAGGGGGAATTATGTAATGTGGAGTACTAAGGTGAATTTTACTGTGATCTTTTGGAGAGGTTTTACAGTTCTTTGGAAGAACCTGAGTTGATGTTACATTTGCGAGGGACTTTCAAAATGAATTAATGTTGTGTAATTGACAGCTTCAATTGGTTTATCGGAGTCATTCCGTAATAATGCTTAATTATAAACTCAGTGTAGTAGTTATAGCAGTTGGTTCAGACCTTTGTATGTGTTGTATGTGGTTCTGTCAAGCTACAAGTGTGTGCGTGTGCGTGTTAGAGTGTTTTCAGAGCTTATTGGTGATGTCCGACTCTGTATATGAATTTTACAGTGTTTCTTCAAAGAGTTTTCTCCTTTGCTTGAGTTAATGTTTCGCTGTGACTCTGAATCCTATCCGCCAATGTCTACATGTGTACTGATCTTTTAACATCCATAAGATTTTAATAGTAGAGACAGCAGACTGATACTGTCTTCCAAAATTTTAGCCATAGTAGGGTCCAACCTTCGACCACAAGGTTAATAAGAGCCTTGTGAATGTCGTGATACTCGATTACATGAAGGCTGAAACCGAGACATTCATGCCATTTGAGACATATACTCGATAGCATGAAGGCTGAAAGCCGAGACATCATGCCATTTTAGAGTGTATAGACACTACTCACTAGTCAGATACTCGATAGCATGAAGGCCGAAAGCCTAAAATAGCATTAGTAGTGAAGTTTGCAGGCAGTAGAGTGTCGTAGAATCTCAACTGGCAGTCTAACCTTTACCAAAACCAACTCAAGTCGCCCACCGTGGGGCTCGAACCCACGACCACAAGGTTAAGAGCCTTGCGCTCTACCAACTGAGCTAGACGGGCTTTGTTATGTTTACATCTGGCTGAAACATCCTTCTTTTACATTTTTACTCCAATTCAGTGATTAGGTGGTTGATAACTGATATGTGAAGAACAAAAAAAAAGTGTGGTTTGGCGATTATATTAACAATTTCCGCTCTATGTTAAAAACAAAAATGAAAAGAAAAAGAAGTATAACTTCAAAAGGAAGCATTACGCCCACCGTGGGGCTCGAACCCACGACCACAAGGTTAAGAGCCTTGCGCTCTACCAACTGAGCTAGACGGGCTTGTTGATGACCTGGCAAATTACTGTGGTGAATATCTTCATTTACATAGCTCATTGGCTTAGTTACAATGCATTGCTACTTGCTAGTATTACTATTACCAACCTGATCTGTGATTTCCATCCTCCAAATGAGTGTTAGAAGTATTAAGGCATTGCAAGCTGCATCTATAGTTTGGGATATGTCTCGTACTCTCGTATAGTCGTGTAATGTGAAGTGGAAAACTTCGTATTTTGGATGGTGTTGCATTAGAGTTAGAGTCGAGGCAAGGGATGAACGCTGAAAGAGCGAATTTGTAATATTGACTTAAATATGTTCTAAGCATCTATATATTGATGGATCTTGTCTAAGTACACATTTTAATTCTTTTCATTTTCATGGATATGTTGATTGTTAGGTGTACAAGAGGTATAAACTGTACTGTCAACAAATGCAGTCAGCTGTCACGTCATTTGAATCGGTTGCTGGCCTAGCAAATGCTGCTCCATTCATAAGCTTTGCTGTTAGAGCTATGTTTAGGCACTTCCACTGCTTGAAAAATGCCATTCTGGACCAAATTCGTAAAGGTTTTGGTGGTGCAGACTGCAGAAGGGATCGTGATTCAGGTTCGTGTTCAGAAGATAAAGGTCCCTATGATGAGAAGCACACCCAGGGTGCCAACTTTCTCCAACATCCTGTTTGGCGTTCCCAAAGAGGCTTTCCTGATAAAGCTGTCACTGTGCTGAGGACTTGGCTGTTTGAACATTTTCTCCATCCGTAAGCATTTGTCTTCCAACTCTCGTAAATGTTTATCTTGCGCCCATGTTTGCCCGTCACACTAACATTTCTGTCAATGTAACCGCAGCTATCCTAGTGATTCTGACAAGCAAATGCTGGCACAGAAGACCGGCCTTTCAAGAAGCCAGGTTAGCCTTCCGACATTGTTTTCTGTATGAATAGCAGCTTGTTTAACATCTGATACGCGACTTCAATTGGTCTTATTGCACATTTGCACTGATTAGTTCATCAGATCTTTTCAGTTCTGCAATATGATCTTAGATATACGACCACAAGACGTGTTTCCATAACGACACCAGTAAAATGACAGGCAACACTGTCTGAATTTTCTCTTTTTGCACAGGTCTCTAACTGGTTCACCAATGCTAGAGTTCGGCTGTGGAAGCCAATGGTGGAAGAAATGCACGCATTGGAACGGAAATCTCAAGGCTCCAAGACAGCAGACACTGCAAAGTTCATCAACTTGTCAGCTGACAGTCACAGTACACTGCATCCTCAGCTCACAGAGGACTTTGAGATTATGAACCATCGTAGAGATCACGAAAGTCAGAGTAAGCGCAGCAAGATTGAAGCCATCCCAAGAGAAGAACAAAGCAGTGAACAATTTGGCTTGCCTTGCCACCATCTGTCAGGCAACCATATCATCAGCATTGGCGAAAACCAAATCGGACAGTTAAGCCATTCTCCTACACTGCCTAGCAATCAGCAGATCACAACCGGTTTACCATGGTCTCCACAGGGGCAAATCATTCCCTTTTGGCTTGCTAGACAATAACATACATGGTTCTGTTTTAGATATTATCGGTCTTGGTTCGAGTTGCAGAAGGGAATAGTTCAGTAGATCGGTCTCTTTTTTTCTAGAAAAGCTGTTGTAACTGCCTGCTGACTTCAAGAACATGAAACTTGTGAGTCCAGAACACATACAATGGCGCAGCCGGCGCAAATGTATGCAAGGAAGAAGAAGCTTTAGTCGGAAGGATCAGATAACTTCATGTTGAGCATTGTGAAATAGAACCTGTAGATTTATGTCCAACTCCCTTAGGCTTTAGGCTCAATGCTGAAACCTTCTTTGTTGTATTCTTCTTCTTGTATTTTAAACCTTGTTTAAGGGATATCGGAATAGCTAAGTTGGCATTAGTGGAGGATTTAAACTTTATGGAGTAATATATGATCAGTTTAATCCTGTCAAATAAAGCTTTAGATATACGAGTAATTCCTCTTTCCGCTTCTTTAAGTTTGGTTAATTTGAGTGTTGACGTTTAAACATAAATAATCTAAAGAAAAGAACCGTGAATAACAAATATTTGATGAATTTGTTAGATGATGCTTATTGTAGTTTACTACCTAACTACCATTCAATTCATTTAGTACTGAAAAAGACCTTGATGATTTGTTAATGACTAAGTATGGATGAGTGCACGATTGAAGATTTGAAGTACACGTGATCATTCATAAGCAATCCGAGGAAGAATCCATAAAGAATCTAAGAATATACACATCTACATGGCCTACTTTTTCTTTTCGTTCCGTAAATTATTGGATGAAAACAACTTAAATCTTATCTATCGTGAGATATGAGAACTCTAATTACTCATTCGTTCTTAAACAAATCAAAAGTAGCATTTTTGTTTCCCCTTTGCTTACCTTACACTCTACCCTCACCCCCTATGCATACATTTCAACTACCTTAGCCTTCAATCTTTAACATTACGAATCTCGAACAGATCAAAGTTTACCCACAAGTACTCAATCGAGCTAGCATTAATAGAATTCTCGAGTTCAAATTTTTAAACCTCAATACCTTTTCCTAAACCCATAAAATAGAGTACTGTTTACTTTCAATCCGTTCAACAATTCTACCCAACTCGAATTCATCCGACTAAAAAGATCTACCAAAAAAGGAAGGCGGCAAAAAAAAATCCCAAAAACTAGAAAAGAATATTCGGCACTATGAAGCATAACTACCTTTATATTCCTCCTTTACTTCACTTAATTACCATAATGAACCCGACAGTAAAACAGTAATTATCGAACTCGTCGTTTTCAGACACGTTTAAAACTCAGATTCACCCCATTTTTTACCCCCATTATATACGTATCTTTTCCCTTATTACCCCCCTTCGTTCAAATTACGCAGAACAAACAAACCCCCCCAATCTTTATTCTTCCCTTATTAATCTTCAATCTCTTGCAAAAAAATAAAATTTAAAAAAATCCCAATTTCTAGGGTTTCACAAAATTCAATTTTCCCCCAAATTAACTGCGAAATTACGTTTCTGGGTATCTAATTAATGGAGGATTAGGGTTCGTGAGATTGAGTAATTAAGAAAGTTTGAATCTTTTTGGGTGTTTTGAGGTGGAGAGAGAAAAATGCAGACGGAGGCGAGGGTTGGAGTGGTGGTGGAAGGTGGACAGAGAGATGGGTGTACAAGGAAATACGTAAAGGTGAAGCAACAACAACAACAGCAGCAACAACAACAACATGCTCATATTGGTACGGCGTCGCAGCTTCTTGCTGGTGGTATTGCTGGCGCTGTTAGTAAAACTTGTACCGCCCCTCTTGCACGGCTTACCATCTTATTTCAGGTTTGTTGTTCTTTTTTCGGCTTCTTGTTGAAGTTTCGATAGACCGCCTTATTGTATGAGACCACTTTTAGGAGGTGATAATTAGTTGTGTTTTCAATTGAATTGGAATTATGGAAGTCTGTTTGATTTTTATGAAATAAAATGTTATGTAAATGACTGGATTGTTGAAGGGTAGTGAGTTTTAGCTGGAGAATTCTTAAAAGTTTTAATCTTGATTTAGAAATATACTGAGGAAGTGAGGATGCTAATGGTTGTTTTGTTTTCGGGTTTTCGAGTGTTTGGATGCAAGGTAATTGTATGAGTTGATGAGGGGTTTCGCGTTGTTTGGGTGTTGCGAAGGCAATTTAGTTGCCATGGGAAGTGTTGTGTTTTCGGGTTTTTACAAGTATTTGAATGGAAGGTTGTTGTATTAGTTGAGGAGGGTTTCACGTTTATTGTGTGTTGCGAATGCAATTTGGTTGCTATGGGAAGTGTTGTGAACTTGTGACTTGTGAGTAAGTATTCAATTATACCATGAAAGTTGATTTAACTGTAATCATCTTATGCTGGTAGAATGTGTCTGCGCGGAAGTTGATTAAGACAACATCTAAAAGATAGAAGATGGAGCACACACAAGATAAACTAGGTTCACTATCTATGTGATAGATACGTCCGAGGGTAATGCCGATAGTAGGCTTTCATTTGTAATGTGTAATGAATGTCGTGTATGATCCTTGGAGCTTAGTTTTGTAGCCAACTTTACTGAAATTCCTCAAGTGTCAGGCTTCTTAACTTTACTAAATTTCTTTCTTTGTAAAATATATTGCAAGTTTGCAAGTTTTACGCAATTTGTTAATTTTGTGCTTCATCTTCCTTCTAGATACAAGGCATGCACTCAAATGCTGCAACGTTGAGAAAAGCTTGCATATGGAAGGAGGCTTCACGAATTGTGCACGAAGAAGGATTTAAAGCATTTTGGAAAGGGAACCTGGTTACAATAGCTCATCGCCTTCCATATTCTTCTGTTAGCTTCTACTCATACGAGCGGTACAAGAATGTTGGTATTCACGTTCCATATGCTTACATTAATCTTCTAAACTTGTTCTGATCCTATGAGGATCATGTCCCAACTCCCAACACTCCTTGATGGTACTTCTCGTATCTGACATTATACAAACTCTGGTGCAGATGCTGCAATCACTTCCGGGATTAGAGAGTACTAGTGAAAATCTAAGTGCCCACCTTTTTGTGAGGTTGACGGGTGGCTTTTTAGCTGGAGTAACATCTGCGGCATCTACTTATCCTCTTGATTTAGTGAGGACACGCCTTGCTGCTCAAGTGAGTTTCTAATTTTATCTTGAACTTGGTATCTGCTTCTGCATGAGTTTTTAGTTTTCTATCGTAGATTGTTATGTGGATTGTATCTGTGGGTAGCAGAATAGTAAAATTGCACCAAGTCAAGACCAGTTTTCAGATTGAAGTTAGTGGAACATATGGGATAAACTGTTTTCCTTAGATGTGGTAATGGTCTATAGGCATAGCTGAGGACCTGAGGTCTATGTATCAGAAAAGTTTGATAACAAATAAGATTTGAGGTCATTTATTTATCTATCTTACCATCTCTTTTATGCCAGTTATTTGGGGTTTTTTCTATTGAAGATGATAGTCAGGTGAAGATTAAGTTCTAAAACCTTTGAAATGGTCTCTTCGAATGGGTTGGGCATTTTTGTCTAGTTGCCTTTCGTCTCAATTGGTCATAGGACATTCGATTTCCAGTCTACCAGCAGCTTATGAAGTGGATCAATTTTGAATAATTGACTTGTAGATGTTTCAATTCTTTTCGAAAAGAAAAAGTAGAAATCATTACCATCCATTCACAAGTTACCTTGAAATTCTGCAGACGAATGTGACGTATTACAATGGAATAGGGCATGCACTTCGAACCATTTGCAAAGAAGAAGGCGCTCTTGGTCTCTATAAAGGACTTGGAGCAACCCTCTTGGTATTGTCCTTGTTTTCTTTTGAACCCCTTTTTATTCTGGAACCTTCAGCACACTTGTACAGTTTTGAGTGACCATGTTTCTTATACATTTACAGAGCGTGGGACCCAATATAGCAATCAGCTTCTCAGTTTATGAAACCTTGAGGGCGCAATGGCAGGCAGAGAGGTGCGTATTAATGAGATTGAGTCTCAAGTTAAACTTAAATGAAGGTTTAGGCTTCTGCTTATTCATGTTTGAATGTATTTTGTTGACCTAGGCCGCATGATTCCACCGCTCTCGTCAGTCTTGCATGTGGAAGTGTCTCTGGCATTGCATCATCCACTGGTGAGTGAGCGTAAACTTCTATGTTGTAAGCTGCCATGATTTGCACATTTTAAGTTTAATCTTAATCATTTGCCTTTTGTGCTACCAATCTCAACTTTTTGTCGGGAATTTTATGGCGAATTTGTGGATAATGCCCCGGCCTGGAATAGAGGTTTCTGGTTGAAACAAGTTAATTGCCTCTAATTCTGTTTCTAGAAGATGCCACACACTACGGGATGTTAATGGCTTCAGTTCTTGATTATGCTTTCAATGCAGAGAAACAGGTTGTGCTCTCTCTGCACTAATTGCCTAACAAGACTGACTAGAGCCAGGGAACAAGATTATATTGTCTGATGCATTTTGTAAGGGTTAAGATATAAGTAACTTTCCTTCTTGCAGTTTCTCGACTTCTTCGTTCAAAAATTTTGTGCTGAGATTAACTTCATATTTGCAACAATTTTTGCATAATCTCTCCTAATGCAGCTGGTCCCTTTGCAAGGGAGGCACCGTGTCAGATGATTTGAATCTTGTTCTCCTATGCCATATGTGAGAGGCTTCCTCTATGAGGTATGCTTCTCACTTAGGCTGGCTTTGTAGTGTATGGCACTGGAATAATAAAGTCTTACCACTTTCCCGCTTATGATTTGCTTGCTTAGCTTCCATTTTTCTGAAGCTTCAGTATTGCAAATGTCCTCGTGAATAATTTGATGGGGATGAGTAAAGACAAGAACAATGTTTGCCCGTCCTTTATCGCTATCTTGAGACACTGCATTTTTTGTTACTTTTTTGTGGGCTTTTTATATATGTACTGTGTGATTCTGAAGTTCCATAGTTGATCAGGTAGGTATTATCCCTGTGTTTTGTTTCTCGGTGTCGTTTGCGGAATTGCTTGACAACCAATAATTCCATTTCCGGACATTGGCAATGCCAGACTGCCATTGTAGCTTTTGCATGTAACTTACCAAGTGGAAATTAGTTGGTCTCTAGGTTATGAAATCTCTTTGGGAGTAATGTTTGCTTATTGGAAATCTAAAATTACTGAAGAGTGTTTTTCATCTATCATTTTATGCTGTTGTTAAATGCAGTTATATTTCCTATCGATTTGGTGAGGAGGCGGATGCAACTAGAAGGAGCAGGTGGCCGGGCCCGTGTATACAACTCAGGCATCTTGGGTACATTAGGGCATATTGTCCGGAGCGAAGGTTTCAGAGGGCTGTACAGAGGGATACTCCCTGAATATTACAAGGTTGTGCCTAGTGTAGGCATCGTTTTCATGACGTATGAGGCAATGAAGAAGCTTCTGTCAAGTTATCCAGCAGATCAGTAGCTTGCGGTATGCAAATAATCGCGTGATCACATTTGACATAGATAATCTTCTCCACACTACATTGATGCAACCCTTTTTTTTCTTCTCTTTTTAGTGGTCTAGATTACTTAGTAGGTGACAATTTTATTGTGTGTCGCCAGGCAAAATTTACTTGTATACACGGTTAGAAATGTTCCGATTACTGTCAAAAGTGTAGCAAATATCTTTATCGAGTAGATTTGTTGTATACCAGACCTGTATCATTGAGGACATATTCTACTAGTATCTAACAGCATTCAATTCTTGAGCGTAAGCCGAACTTTTTCTCCTTCGATTGGAGCTTGTCTATGATTTCAGTGAACCTGTACTCTAACCATCTCGCTCTGGGGTATGTCAAGGGTACATCTGCTTTTGAAATGTCTATAAATCGCGACAATGGAGAGAGTTTGAGATGAAGTATGAACTAATGCATTCGAAATTGTGATGTTATTTGTTAAGATGTTACTTGAATTATTGTTCAAAAGATGTATGAAAACTAAACAATTGAACAAAACTGTTTTTCTTTTCCACCATATATTGAGAATCTCAGTAGCTGAACAAAGTGACGAACATCGGTGTCGAATAATCACTCAATTAATACCAAATTCATATGAAAGTACAAAGCTAACAAATTATTATGTAATCTCTTGGAATCTATAAATGCTGACTTTAGAAGGAACCCCATAAAAATTAAGGGTTGGAGACTTGGAGCTCATGTAAGATTTGTTCATGGTCAGCTGATGCTGAGTACTCTGTCTGAGTAAGCATCAAGTGTCGTATCGTGTCGTGTATATGTCAGTGTGAGGTAAGGTAGAAAGATGGCTGAAACAGCATCAGGTATGAAGCTATGTTTATATGGGGAAACTTCCGGTATAGCGTATATGATCAAGAGTCCGGCGCAATCCATACTTATTTACAGCTGCATTGGCTGATCTGAAACCTCCTCCATAAGCTGGAGAAGCATCATGTGCAATCTGGTGCAGGAAGAACTCTCCTAACTTCTTTTCAACCTCAGATGTTCTGCCTTTCTTCGAAGATGAGTAGGTTGATGATGAGGCTGCTGATGTCGATGGCATGCCCCGAAAACCAGGCATTACTTCTGATTCAAGCCACATGTAAGAAAGAACTTGACAGATACCCTCCTCCACCTCAGGGCTAAGATTTCTGTAACCTGAGAATTTTTCAAAAGATTTCTTGAGTGGTAATATATACTTATGGTGGAGTTTCTTCAAAGCTGTTTCGGAGTTGTGACATTACCTTTCAGACGTAGCCAACCATGCATCAGCTCATGAGCAAGTATAGCACCAGTCAGTAACCTGCAATTTTATCAGAGACATTCAGAATCAAAACTAATGAAATTTTAAGATTTATTTCTCGGACACAACTATGACGCGAAATGTGAACAGAAATCTGCTATACCTTGGCAGGCCATAGAGAACAAGAATAGCTGTAACTTCACATCTTCTAGTTAGCTTTTGTGGATGTGTTCTCATTCCCACTAACCGGTGTCCACCAATTCTCGGCCTTCTGAGTATCTGCACGTTTGATATAACAGTTAGAAAGCCTGCATCAGTGAGACAGTGAGTTACCGGAAACAGAAACAAGAAAAGGCAGTGCAGAGGTGCACAAGAACATACACTAGTGACAGTCTGCTCTTCCGAAAGACATAAACCTCTGGTCTCCGGCATGTGGTGGTATCCCTACAATAGTTATTCACCATATTATAACTTATTCCACAAGATTGCATAGGAAATCAGACACAAAAAAATCGAGCTAAAGTTACATTTTTCTCTCCTACAATTGCTTCATTTAAGGCTTGTCTTTCAACAAGAAGCATTGGAATTTGCTGATCTATCCTCATGTTCATCCCTTCATAATAGTCCCTGATTGCGTGATATAGAGGTTGACAATCTCCTGTGTCCATGATCGCGGATTCCATGCACTCTAAGCATATACTCCTCCCATCTCCCAAGCCAATGTACCTAGTATTCCAAGACTGCAAAATAGTGCAAATAAACGAGACTAATAAGCGTAGGAGAACATCAGACGTATAGGACACCACTTCACAGATACTGTAATTTACACAAACTGCATAAAGAATTTCATGTTATATGGTACCTCTAAACGTTCACAACTACAGCAACGAGCTGTGTTATCAAGTTCGTGTGAGGGACAGTACTTTTGTGTCCAAAACGGATGGCATCTGTATTCAATCAAACCAGCTGCATTCGTTGGAATCTGATACACAACAGAACACAGTTCAGATGTCGGAAATATATACTCACTGACAGCGCGTAAATGAAGAGAAAAAGCATTGTATCAGAGGAAAGAACAGCATGTCCTTACAAAATGATGACAGACTTCACATTTTGGGTGTGTCAGCTCCTTAAAACACGATTTGTGGTATGGATCTCTCCCTGACATAGAGAACTTGAATCAACAGAAAAGGTAAGATTTGTCTGATTGCAAAGAAAGAAAGATTTGCTAGTACATCTGATATTAGAATGCCATTCAGTTAGTTGTAGACTTGAACTAGGAAGAACTAATTAACATATAACTACAGTATGTACCTCATGTTCAGTGATGGGATACCCGCAAGAGCGACAGCAAAAGCATTCTGGATGGAAGAAGGTTCCCATACATCCTAAATAATTACCAAACCCAATATCGCGGTTGCATCCACTACATAATCTGCACTCAAGCACATAACCACAAGCTGTTAGATACCGATTTTAGCAGCAATCGCAAGGAGCTAATTCGTATATACAGCAGGTGAAAAGGCGTATATGTCACCTGTATGATTTTGGACAGAAAGGGACTGGATCATAGGGAGGATAATCAGGATAAGACGGCATATAAGGTGGATATGAAGGTCTATGCAGGCTATCCTGACCATCTCTAGGAACATCATCATCAGTGTCTGCGCGCCTTTTATGACCTGAAACAGAAAGACACTACTCTTTCAGTGACAGGTTTATGAGGGAAATAACGCCGTAATTGCAAGACTGAGAGAGATGATAGATGGAAAGAGCAGTCTCGAGACCATATATAAGCATACACACCACCTGGTCTCTTCCTGTCGTCTGCCAAAGAGAGAGCAAGTGCACGGTCTATCTCTTCTCGGTCTTTTTCAGCTCTAGGCCGATCATCCTGCAGAAAGCATCAAAAGGAACGTTTGAATTTACGGCATTGTAAATGTTTTGCAGGATATTATCATCAACATTCATCTAATAAGGAGCATCAACCACTCAAAAATCGAAACTGTGGCAGATAAACATGAGTTAGTTCTTACTTCTTAGAGTTACATCACATTCTCTTTACATGTTCCTAGAATCCTAGCCATGTTACTTTGAAGTTCAATCTCAATTCTCAATTTCTCGACTCATAACGTTCCAACTAGCTGACAATGTTGCTAATTAGTTCATTTTGTCGTACCTAACCAAACGTAAAATGACTCACTAAACTATCTACGACCACTCCTTAGTCCTTACGTACTTTTCAAATTAGGGGCATGGTTGCGTACATCCAACCTACCCTACCTCGCGTACAAGTGGGTGCCTTTGAGGCTGGGGATAATGTCTGACCGAATAAAACTTTGTATAAAGAAAGTATACAGGCAAACACCAGCTTCATTTGGAATAAGATGCTACCAATACATAAATCTATACTAATACACATGGAATCTTTCTTTCAAAAGAATGCATTAGTTTAATTGCCATCCTCTCAAATTACAAACAGACCTAAACATACCTTTGATGTACGAGGCGCCTGCCAAAGCATGTTCTCGTCCTCAAGAAACTGTGGATGCCGACCACTTATTGATGAGCCGCGGCTAGACCCTCCTCCACTACTTCCCTTAAACACTTTACTTAACCATTTCATAAACCGCGATTTCTTCTCTACATTTGAAGATGCAGGGAGCCCTGCTCATACATCATCACAACCAAATTGAGCAAATTTAACAAACAATCACATAATTTAACTAACTCGAGTCTCGAAAATTTATACTTGCAGAGATATATGAACATACAGAAACTCCCAAGTTCAAAACTTTCACATTTACGCAAGCATTTTGTTGTACAATTCAACATCAACAAGTCGCAAAAACACCAAAGTAATGTTCTTTTCGCTAAAAGGAGACTTTTACTTGCGAAATTCAGCAAACCCAAATCAATAAAAACACAAAGTTTACAACTTTTCCAAAAAAAATAACAAAATTATACACAATTTTTCAGCTCATCTAAGCATTTGGATGCATAATTCAACATCGTCAAGGTGACAAAACTACACAAGAACTTAACTTTCATTCCGAAAACACAGGATAATTAAGTACGAGAAAAATGTCGAAAACAATAGAGAATGAAACCCATACCATAAATGCAAGGTTGGGAAATATGGTTGACCTGAGAAGAATCGGCCATGAAAATGGAAGTAATATAAGTCTTATGTAAAGAGAAGAAAATGTAGGGTGTTTCGAAAAGGCGAAAGTTCGAGTATTTGAGGTGAAAGAGACAGCAGAAGAAATAAGAGAAGGAAAGACGACGACAGACAGACAGAGAAGAAATAAGAGATGATGATGAAAGAATAACAAAGGTGGTGGGCATCGTTAAAAGGGAAGCTCTTTTTTTTTAAGTGCGAAAAACTAACTTAAAAAAAAAAAAAAAAAAACTTGAGATTCTTGGCTTGGAAAAGAATTGAAGTGTGAAAAAGTTGATCAAAAAAAAAAAGAGGGAGAGAATCTGGTGAGAAGGATGATGATCGTTAGAAACTTAAAAAAAAAAGCGACGGCTTAGAAATTAGAAGTGGGAATTCCTTGCCTTTTGTATGGAACTGGAACATTCGAATAATTGTAGAGTGAAGAAGAAGCAGAGGATTTTTTTAGTTTTTGGTTTAAGGGGTTTAATGGTGGAAGAATATATGATGATCTTAGTAATATGAATGTGAATATCTTCTCGGCTAGATTTGAATTTCAAGGAATTTTCCCGGGTTAAAAAGGTCTGCTTCACCTGTATTCAACTGAATTTTTTGTTACTCCTTACATGATACATGTGTGTAAATTGTTCCGAGGTATGCTCGACACTGCACGGTGTTATTCGCTTAAAGTATACTGTGTTAAAGAAGAGGGGGGAATGGCGAGAATATCGGTTCTAACCCTACAGTAGAAATGAAGGGTTCGGGGATGGGAACAAACGGCGTGTTTATATGAGGTTGTAGTATCACAGAGAGTACTTTTCGCAATGTATCATAGGTAGGAGTGACCGTGTTGGTTAAACTATTAGAGGTCGCGAAAACACACATCAGATGAGGATGTATATGGTTAGTTCACAATTCGAAGTTTGTGATGACATATAGTGAAAGCTTTTGATGATACATGTTTTCGTATCTAGACACATGATATATGATCTAAAGATAATCAAAGTTGATTCTTGATTCTTATATATTAAAGACTATTTATATATGAAATAGTTACACACTTTATAGGTTTAAGGCACACCCAATATAACTTGAAAACGATGCGAGATGAAAAAACTCGAAAAAGATGATACAACTAAATAGGTCTCCCAAGGGACAAGAGTCATAGTAACCTTTACACTCAAGTAGTGAAGTTCAATACTTACCATGTTAAGTAGTGAAAATAAAAGTCTAGTGAATCCTCCAACAGAGCAAACAATCAGAAATCTAACTTTCAGGTTGTCAACAAAGCCTTCTTTTTCACTTTTTACCTTCTTTTTTACTTTTCTTCTTCATCAGTCATCACCCCATCACCCCATCACCCATTGATTCTTCTTCTTTACTCCACTTTTCTGTTCATCCAATTCCCCTCATTGGATTGGGTTAATTTCTTTTCTCTCTTTTTATTCCTTCTGTCAAATTTTCCATTGTTTATTCAACACCTAGCTACTGTACAAGCTTTTCCTTTTTCTCTTTTTAACTGTCTAGCTTTTTCATCACAATTTAGGTCTGCATGATGCGCTTGATGCTCCATCCATTTTATTTAATTCCACATTTTGATAACAAGAAAAAATCCAAATCAATTACAAAAAACATATAAACGGTTATCAATTAAAATTGTGGTTCATCGAATTTTCATATATCGCCAATAAAATGAAGATTCGCTTTAACTTCTACAACTACTAGTCACGGATTCTAATTTAGGACTTAGGTGTAGTAACGGTCATACACAAAAACGATTATATGCAAAAGTTTTTGTTTGTATAAAAAAGATTAGAAATTCCCACTTGATATAAATCTTCCATAGTGATGAAGTCAGAAATGTGTACCCTTTACTTTTTCTTAATCTTTTTATGGGTGACAAAATCTCTGGCCCTTTATAAAGAGAATTATTCATTGATGTTACAACTTATAATTACTAGTATAAGATCCTGTGTTTTATTAAATTTTCATGTGTTATAGCCGTTAATTAAGGATCTGTTTATTAGTCGGCTGGTCTTGTAAAGTGTACAGCACCAATTTTTAAGATCCAAGACGCGGGAGTACGCTATTTTTCTAATAGCAGCATATATGCCCTTCAAACTTCAAACCTCCTTAACAGAATGAATTGATTTCATTTAACAAACTTTCGATTCGAGACTCCGTAGTACGATCGATTTACATAGGTATCGTTATTCCGATAATTGGTTAAGTTTTTGAGTATGTCATATACATATAAGTGACGCAACCTAGCTAGACTAACTATTTGGGAGCTGAGTATGCATTCATAAAGTGGCCGACCAATAAAATTCTATCATCGTATGAAATATTTGTTTGTGATTTTATTTCAGGATTTTAACAACCCTAGAGAAAAGTCGTTCATTCGGAGTTAGGAGTTAGAGTTAGGTATCGGAGTTGATTGATTAGCATCTTAAAATGTTGGAGACTTCCTAAAATTTAATTGATTAGACATGCATCCATGTGTTGATTAGAAGTGTGAAGTGTGAACCATACACGTACTTTTAATGTCACTGCATTATATTATTTCAGCTATCTAATTTCATCCTATCAGATTACAATTATATCGCATAATGGAGTACATGATATTCGTAATGTTCCTTTCTATTCATAGAGTACATTAGTTGACAGGTGAATTCTTAACTACCTATGACCTAAATGTGGAGAAGTACGTTGTTATTCAAGTTTCATGAATTATTCCAAAACATCACTAGCAGAATTTTCAACCTTACGTGCGTTTGTTTATTGTGTTATTGATCTTTTCAATTAGGTGTTAGTTAAATATTTAACGATATACGGATATAGTAATTCTGTCATCGACTACGATAGGATTGAGAAACTTTTTCATCAAATACTCCCGTCATACATTATCGTCCATATGCCGCCGGTGATTATAAACAAGACAAGTTAATAATACTTCTAAATTTTTCTAATTCATTCGAGTTTGTATGATCATAAACATAAGGGTTTGCTACCATCTTATATCTTTTTGTTGCATTGTTGTACATAGATGAAGAGTTAATGTAAGGAGAGAAAATACGAAGGTTCGAATTTAATACTACTCAAGATTTTTAATTATTAGGTCAAACTTTATCTCTCGTCATCTTACACAAGTTATAGTGATTAATCCGTAAGAGAGAGAGAAAATACGTTACGTGGTGATTTTGCAATATGTTGAGAAATGTTCTGCAAGTCGGTTGAATATATGACGCGGAATTGTGCAATGGGCTTTGTCAAGTTCAACTCGTTGAACCTTAGCTTACTACACAAAACAAAATGAGGTTTTGTAGAATACTAATCGTCAATAGAAGCAATAGTCTACATTTTTTTTTATCCGCAATTATGTAAAGACTGTGACTTCACATTTAAGCTTACACTTAATATGAAAACAAACAAATTACGATTTCGGAACCTATTGAAGTCAACTAGACCTATAACAAAGATCACACATGAATCCCAATTAAACTTGTTGATAATCACCATCTGATTCACCCAAGATCTAAGCCAGGTCATACCCTCTATACGACAACAGAAACCTGCTCACTCATCGTCTCAACATTCACACTTTCACAGTACTCACACTCGATAAATCGATTCAAACTGATTAAATCCAGTACCAACCACACATAGTATCGCTAGCCTCACACCACCACCACCACCACCACCAACAACGAAAACAAGTCAGCAACCCACTTGAAAACTTGATGATTTATCAAACATTCTCAAATTGAGGAAACAACCCATAAAGGTCACATAACCCAATTGCACATTACCTAAATAAAAACGGACCTACTAATTAAGTACGGGTGTGGATCCTCTAGAGTTTGAAACAAACTCTATATGGTAGAGTTTACCAAGTAAGGAAAGAATTAAATATTTAATACTTTATTGGTGCAATAAAATAAGCATAATATTTTGTTTGATTACCAATAATAGTAAACTCTACAAACTCCAACTCTAGAGGATTTCTACACATTAAGTACATACTACTACATGTCTACATGACCACCCACGCACAATTAAAGAGGATAATCATAATTATTATACACACACTCACACAGTCACACTCATTTAATTATTTAATTAATTTAATTTAAAGACTTGTCCTACAATATTAACCTGAAACAGAAAAAAATAAAATAAAATAATTTCCCCCCTTTATTATTATTTCTGTTGAACAGAAAAAACAAACAAACAAAAAAACCCCTCTTTTTTTCCCCTAAATTTCAAACCTTTCGATTTTTCTAGGGTTCGTCGTCGTCGTCCCCAAATCAATTTCTCAACGATGGCGACACCACAAGGCGGCGGCGGAGGCGGCGGTGGTGGCGGTGGTGGTGGCGGTGGAGGAGGGATGGACCAAACTGTGCTTGATGATATTATCCGGCGGCTTTTGGAGGTCCGACTTGCCCGACCCGGAAAACAGGTCCAGTTATCCGAGTCAGAGATCCGACAACTTTGTCTTGCTGCCCGAGAAATCTTTGCCCAGCAACCTAATCTCCTTGAACTTCAAGCCCCTATCAAGATTTGCGGTATATTTCTTTATTTTTTTTTATGTATCTTCTTGAGAAAGTTTGTGCCTTTTTCTTGTATTTTGATGTTGTTGTTGTTGTGGATGTTTAAGAATGAATGTTGTTTGTGTTTTTGGGGATTTCATGTGATTTTTTTGATGGGTTTTTGTTTTTGATGGGTTCTTTAGGAGTTTTTTGATGTTGTAGGTGTGAGATTGTTTGTTGTGTTGTTGCATTCTATTGTATTAATTTCATGTAGTTTGTTGATAATCGGGTTTTGCGGTCTCGTGTTTTCGTGTTCCTGTGTGCCGTAGATGATAGATGATGGTGAAATGTTGAAGGAGTTTAGAGATTGGGTACTGAAATTGAAAGTATGAGAATGTGGGGGTTTATCTAGTTGATTTTGGTAACCGGTGGTGTGATGTCTTGTTTCGTGGCTGAAGAGTGGAACTTATGAATGATAGTTTCGGGTTTTGGGGGTGTTTTCCTGCTGTAGATGTTTGTTATGTGGTGGATAGTTTGTATCTACGAGTATGTCGACCCAATTGTAATCTGTAGAGCTATATGTGTGCAAAGTTTCGACCTTTGTGCTTCTTAGAAGCAGGAGTGTTTTGTGTTTTGGTTATCAGGGAAGTTGAAAGGGTTACTAGGTTCTTTTCTTAAATTCAAACAAAGTTAGCCAAAGTTCCCGAGCAATTTGTGGAGATCAAGTGTTGGGGATCAGGAGGCATTTGAAATACAGTATTGTGTCTCTTTCTCTATTGTTTGGGATGGATGATGGAGAAGTATTCTTTTGATTTCTAACCCTATTTTCCTTGGTAATAATTCATGGAAGTGCCTGTACTTATGTGATATGTTGAGCATATGTGAGCCATCATATTATTTTTTGGTCATTTTCATTTGCATTTGAACTAACAGGGCAAATGATTTTTCTAGTGCATACTTGCACAACTATTTCTGCAATTATTGACTCGAAATTTTATTTGGGATCATTGTGAGACTATTTCTTTATGGTTTCAACACAAGTGCAAGATTGCATACACGTGAGTTGTGACCAGCCTTAACTCGCCATAGGCTGGTGCCTTAGAGGCACTAGGTAATTTGTGTGCTTGCATATGCTGTAAAAATACTTTTTTGATCATTGTGTGCTCTAGTCATCTTTGAAAAACGATACCAAAGAACAAATACGATAATGTGCTTTTGATATTCTAGGTGATATTCATGGGCAATATAGTGATCTGTTGCGGCTTTTTGAATATGGTGGCTTTCCGCCTCAAGCCAATTATCTGTTTTTGGGAGACTATGTTGATCGTGGCAGGCAGAGTTTGGAGACTATCTGCCTTCTCCTGGCCTACAAGATTAAGTACCCAGAGAACTTTTTCCTCCTAAGAGGAAATCATGAGTGTGCTTCCATTAATCGTATATATGGATTCTATGATGAATGCAAGCGGCGGTTCAATGTCAGACTTTGGAAGACCTTCACAGACTGCTTCAACTGTCTTCCTGTTTCAGCCTTAATAGATGACAAAATATTGTGCATGCATGGTGGCCTTTCTCCGGACCTACAAAACATGGACCAAATTAGAAACTTGCCTCGCCCTACTGCTGTGCCTGATACTGGTCTGCTTTGTGATTTGCTCTGGGCAGATCCTGGTCCTGATGTCAAGGGATGGGCAATGAATGATAGAGGGGTGTCCTACACCTTTGGCGCTGACAAGGTGTCAGAATTTTTGACAAAGCATGATTTGGACTTGGTTTGCCGTGCACATCAGGTTACTCCCTTTCTGAATTCTTTTTTTTTTTTGTCCTGTGGATATTTTACTCCCTGTATTTGGTAGTCGAATTATCTTTTTTTCCTGAAACTTTCACTTTGATAGGTGGTAGAGGACGGTTACGAATTCTTTGCAGATAGGCAGCTTGTTACTATATTCTCAGCCCCCAATTACTGTGGCGAATTTGATAATGCCGGAGCAATGATGAGTGTCGATGAGAACTTGATGTGCTCTTTTCAGATCCTGAAGCCTGCAGAAAAGAAGAATAAATTTTTGCCGTGATTTCTGCATCATTATAGTACTCGTGATTTAAGAGGGTAGGTTTTAAGTTTCTCATGTGATTATTAGCTTACTTGTGTTTTTCCCTAGCCCCCCCCCCCCCCCCTCCCTGAATGGTGAGAAGAGAAGGGTATTGACATCTGTGCATGATGATCTGAGTCATCATTTGACCAAAAAATAATATTTCAGTGTTGAAGGCTCACATTACTCATTCTGATTTAGGTTTAGATGTCACGAATTCGACACATGTTTCCAGTCTTGTTATTAGTCATCAACTAGCATTTTAATTTTGTGTTATTTTTTTCTGTTTATCTTTCAAACGTGTCTTCTTTAACTTTGATGTGCTTAGATGTATGGAAGTCGATGTAGATCTGATTTCCTTGGTGTTAAAAGATATGTGGCGCGCCAAGGCGATGAGGGCCGGATGCTATGAGGTGAAAGCGCAAAAAGAAGGCGCACACATTAGGGACCTAAGCCACACATTTTCTAAAAAGTAATCTGTTAATTAATCACTATCTTTCACAAGTTTTGTGCAAAATTTAGGTTTACCTGATATTAACATGTAGCGCAAAGCCACAAACACACCCCTTTAACCCATGCATGAATAAAAACAAATTTCTTGGGAGAACATGGGGGCTGTCTGGACTCTGGGGCTATAATCAATGATCTTAAGGTAGAATTCGAGGGTTTTTTTAAAGAAAAGAATGTGCCCTGGTTCGTTGTAATAATCATGTGACAAGCACATATCTTCTTGAAGTCATGTGACAGACACGCGTCTGTTTTAACCTTAAACACTTCTGTTTTCCACCTGAAATCATTGCACTCTCACCTCACTCGTGTGTGCCGGCCACCTTTTGAAATTAAGATATTGTTTGTCACCTTTAATCCAATTGTTTTTGTATAGATGGCAGTCGTATTCCCTTCATTTTCTGTCTGCCTTTGAGTTGCAAGATGAGATGATTTTGTGAGGGATGGATGATAAATGCATAGAGCCATAGATCGCTTATGGAGCGGGAAAAGTGAGAGAAAGCAGAGCATGTTGTGCAATGAAGAAAGGATTTATGTGGTAATGAAGGATATCACTGGAGAAAAGGGGTTTATATTGCTACAAAGTTTTCTCTTAACTAAATCGTGCCCCACTCATTGAATAGGGTTGCAGGGAGTGAGTTTCATGCTAGTTCTGGTATTCTTTGAAAGGGGGTTCCCATTGAAGAGCAGGATTGACGTTGTCTGCTTGTCTCTTCTAGATTTTGTTTACTGCTCCTTGGCATGTAAGGTTTAATTACTAGGTTTATAAGCAAAATATGGTCTTTAGAGTTAATGGACTTGATTTGTTATTTATTTAGGTTGCCGTAATTTTGATTTTCAGGGCTATTTTCCTTTTCATGATTCTTAAAGCAATCAGATTAATTAGTGGTGATGATAATATGCATACTATTCAGGCTACGGTATCTGTTAGTCGAGTACTCATAGTCTATTGTGATGAAATTCTTAATCTTTCCCTCGCTCTAGTTACGATCCATGCTCTTCCTTCATGTCATGAGTGAGAATGTCGAGAAAAGTTGATGTCTGTGTTTTGGTTCCGATATCACTGTGTAGTGTGTACTGATCTCGCTTCCTGTGTGTTCCAGTTGATTGAAGAGCTACATGAAAGATGACAGTAATAGAGTTGATGCCCATCGAGTAAAAAGGCGTGTTTCTTGTATCCCTGTCTGAAGCTTTACTATTCGGAGCTGAAGTCCTAATATCGGATAATGCAATAGAGCACGTCGACTGGAAACAATTGATTTCCACAGGGGCTTTTTGTCTCAGTGCTTAATGGTGCCAATTTCTCAATGTAGTCCTTTTGTATATTTGTAGTGGCGACTGTTAGTCGCATTGATGGGCATGGTTCAGAAAGAAGCCTTAATCTTACTCTTTTTTATGAGCATATGTACCCGTTAATTCGGTATACTGCTACAAGCGATTGTCAGATCTAAAGTAACTGTCGGCCTTGTTTTACAAGGTCTTGCGATTCACATTCCATGTTCCTAAATTTGTATTGTATCAATCTTAATTAGAGATGTTTGCTCTAGAACTTATGTCCTGGTTCGATGCAGATCCAAAATCTTGGATGTTTAGCAGGTGTTTGGCTATTTTAGCGATTGGATCGCAAACCTTAGTGTTTCGTTAACCACCATTAGTATGACAGCATTCAACAATTTCAACAGAAAATTCTATGATGATTTAGTAAAAAATGAAGTGTTACAACAATGAGTCAATGGTATTACACAAAAATCTTACATCACACTTGTTTTTTCTTGCCTTCTCTGGATAGAATTACATGGTAAGAACATAAGAAGTAGCGAAAGTGGTTGGTGCCAAAATTGAACTTGCAACCTTGTTTCCATGGAACTAATCGTTATGGTATAGTAACAATCTATTTGCGGAGGGGCGTCCTTCAGTCTGTTCTCTGTTTATGCCTCCCCATTTTGGGGACGTATGGGTGCTTGAAAATGTATATTTTGGGATGTCAAATTGTTGAGAAACTTAGCGCTCTCAATGCACCATAGCACCAGTCCGTCCCAGGTGATGCGAATGAAAGAGTTATCAAGACTTGAGACATCTTAGGGTTACTTCCTTATTAATCTCAGGACATCACCCACCAAATGCAGGGAACCAGTTACGAGCACCTAAGAATTGCAACAAAAGTGTTAAGCTTTGAGGATTTCTGAGTGTGCGACACAAAGCTATAATCATCATAATCTTTCTCTTATCACAAGAACAAACGTTCGATGAAATCACAAGGAAAAAAGGGGGCTAAATATTTATCCCATAAGGAAAACAGTACAACATGCTTTACCTGAACACGGACAGATTGATTTTGTTGGACGTTGTCTCTCAGCCATTTGATAGCTAAGGGAAGCGTGGGAAAGACTTTGCTGTTTGTGCCACTAATAACACCCTTTTCCACTTCATCCCTGGTTTCTTCAAAACTGATGTCTGTGCTCTTGGCATGTCCACCTGAAATTTAAGAAATTGGATGCACTGAGAAACCCTGTTTTCAGAACTGTAGGACCAAATGTACATTAGGGAACTGATTTTCTTCAGTATTTTGTATGATGTCGTGCACATGACTCAACACCTTTAAACAAATGAAGCCCTATGCACAGATTGAAGAATGCAGGACAAAGGAAACGAGGACCAGGATACAAATTCCCACAAGGACAGGAGGGAGAGGGAGAGACCAATTTTAGTCAAGATCCTACCTTTTTCAGCAATGAGACTTTCCCAGACCCTCTGCAGAGTCAACTGCCATGACAAATCAACTTGATTCTGTTGTTGAGGGACTTTACTAATGACCTTGTTATATACTGATACATTAGGAACAAAAAGCGCCTGCTTAAAGTGCACTCCTGTTCAACAAATAAAATCTGTTCATCAAATATAATATTGGATTCACCCAAAAGATAATTATTAAATGGAAACAAATTTTTAAATTCAATCTTAATCAGAACTCTGATCATACACTCGATAACATATTTCGTAACCAGATACGCAAGCAACCTGCATAGGTATTTACCATGGTTTGCACAAGTTTTCATTAGCCGCGGTAGAAGTAACTGGGGATCCCTCACCGACATACAATTGAAGAGCAATATCTGCACGTCCATTGATAGCACAAGTCAGTCAGTCGGTTCAGGGATTCTAATCCGGAATACCATGCAAGCTAAAGTATCAGCAGGGTTCCCAAAACTCATTGTGATACTTTCTCTTTTAAGATCTAATAGTTATATACGGTCATGCAGTCCAGAACCTATATCTGTTTCCTTTCTTTTTGAGAGAGGACGGCTCCCTTCTTTCTGTTTTTCCCTTCCTCTTTGATGGAGGATAAGATTTGCCCTAAAATTGAAGGGATATAAAGTATTTTGGTTGGTACAATTGCACCAGCAAGACCTAACATCCTCTAGTCTAAACATCTCAATCAATATTTGTAACTTTTCATATCATTTGAAGAAAGCAAGTTGGCTTGAAAGTGAAAGAGGTCTCAAACAGCATAATTAAATTATATAGCATTCAAAGAAAGAAGACAGCATAAGCTTTCTCGAAGAAAGAATTTGTGATTATCACTTTATCATTCTCTATAACAAACCTAGAAAAGGGTAAAATTCATCGTAAATGTAGCAACACATATTCAGGCATTATATGTGGAGCTGCCAGAGACATAGGAACTGGAAGTTTCCAAAAAGGAGGAAAAGTCAGAATGTTCCATCATTCAGGTTCCGACTTCCCATGTCTTCAATTTTAAGATGAAAATTTAGTGTACACAAGAGTGCCTAGGTGACTTGCATTCCCATGCTAATTTCCTACTCCAGAGCTGGTATAAAGCTAGATATTTACAGCATGAGCTTGGGATAATAGAGTTTATAACCAGGTTGTTGCATGGGAGTATTCGATGAATCAAACATGGAGTTCAAATCCAGGAGATACTTGTTTCCAAGAAAATGGCTCCACGTAAGTTCTGGTTGAGCCAAAGCCAAACAAGGGCTCACGCGTTACTGAATTGTGATCGAAGACCACTGAGAAACCACACATAACCAAACAACAATGAAATAAAAATTGCCAAATACCTGAGTTGAAGCTTTTCTAGTAGGTGAATGGTGAAAACCATGAGCCAGAGACAAGCTTGGTTTATCAGAAGTTTGATGGTCAACGGATGCCACCGATTGCTCTTCCTCCTTAATGGCATGGAAAAACCATTTTGCACAAACTTCCATACTTTCAGGACTATGGGCTCCGTCCAGATAAAATACTAAATCTTGAGAACCATCATCCTTTATGTATTGATCAGGCACAATTTGGGCCCTTCCTTGAAAACAAGCTGTTGTCAGCCCTTTAACGAACTGCTCAGGCAATGAGCTCTACCAACACATAAGAAGAAGATTATTTAAATATATGAAGAGTGAAGAAACATGAATATCAAACCAACTGTTCAATGACACACACACCGCACTTATATAGTAAGGGACTTCAAGATGTCCGGTCCTCTGAAGCCAAGAAGAGCACAATGCCACAGCAAGACCAGCGTTTACTAATTGATGCTCGCCTTCAAGACCGAGTCGCAAACCACTTAGCAAGTTGGGGTCCAAGGGTGATGCCACTTGAAGATTAACCTGCAATTCTTTGCTGATCTATTATGGACTGCAGAAAGCTTTGGGCACTAGATTATTGATCAGATTAAGTAAAAAGAAAAATCAATAACCAAAAAAGCCTCCCTACTTTCAGCCAACGCTACATTGATGGATGATATATTAGTTATCGCCTAAAGATACCATTTAAGACTGTACATGACGCCTATTTATTAGCAGTCCTAGTGTTGAAGGAAACCAGTTCTGACCACTTGTATTTTCACCATTTAAAACTGCTCAAGTGACTCCCAGGTATATGTACATTCTTTCCTAAAGAGGAGGACAGGATTAGAAAAGGACTTGAAGCATGCCTCAAATATAATTTTTGTCAGTGCTACATACTACTAATTCATCCAAAGGCTTCCATATTCTCTTCTGGAAACCTCTTGCGCCTTTAAAATACAAGCTCAGTCTAAGGTCAACTCACATTCAACTTAGAGCCATTCTCTTTGAGCACGCACATCGCTTCCTCAGGCTGTGGGACAGTAAATGCAGGACTACCTTCCTGAAACATATATTCAAAAATTAGTAATAACAAACCTGAGTACAATAAACATGTCTAACTTGAGAAAGAAGGATATGCGAAGTCCACCTTAAGAATGCCAGCTTTTTCTCCAGCAATGAGACCAAGAGTGTTTCCTACAACGATATATAGCCAAATAGACAATAGTTATTGAGATAGATGTATCGTGCAAACAATTATCTACATTTGCATCAGGTACAGTCCATTATATAAAAATAAAAAAAATAAAAAAAATAAAAAAAAGTTCGCCTTTCGCAGAAGGAAAGGAATATTATCTCGAGGAAGAGTGGAAAATGAAAATTAAGTTCTTGTCAGAAATTGATTTAAAAGGAAACAATCAAATACAGGCAAAAATTTCAATGCACAACATTCAAGGAAACTTGTGCAAGCAAAGCCCATCATCAAACTTTTTTAAGGAGCAGCTAATACTGCGGGGTGGGGAAGCCCATCATAAAACTTAAATTGAAACTTAACAGAATTTAATTTCGCCATAGAGATAGATTACTGACCAAGGATTTCCACGTGATCAAACCCAAGAGATGATATACCGCAAACAACTGGTTTCTGGACCTGAGAAGTGAGAACATGCACCACTTAGGAAGGCACACACAAACACAAGTATTAAAACTCTCAGAAGAGACATAAGGCATACCACATTTGTTGCATCATATCTTCCTCCTAACCCAACCTCCATTATAGCAACATCAACCTGCAGAGAAGTTTCACATCTACTGCTCAAGAAAGTTCCAAGTTTTCTATCAACAGATTCATTATATCAAATTCCACGAAAAGAAATGAAAGATAACAAGATAATGCTCAACCTGTTCAGCAGAAAATATTTTGAAGGCAAGCAGTGCAAGGAAGCGAAAGTAGGTAGGCATAGGTATATCATCAGTAACTTTCTCCTGCAAAGAGCAAATAGAAAATTGCATAAAAGACAACTCTTTACAAGTGCCAATTAAAAGATTCGTTGGAGCTTTGACACAACAATACTCATAAACCCCTAAACCGTTTACATATTTATCCATTTCGCTTTAGTGCTACGTAAAGTGTCAGATGGATGCCCTAGTTCATATCTGTAGTAACTGTTAAATAAAAATGTAATGCTAAACAGAAACTTTGGCCTAAAATTGATTTTATATAGATTACAGAGGAAAGAGGCCACAAAATTGTAGGACTTTATGTAAGATGACCGAATTAGCAAAAAAAAAATATTTGAGAGAGATTTTAGCATACTTTAAAGATGGAATATAAGAGGAGATTACGTCACATGGGCCATGATAACCCTACAGAAGTAAAACAATACCTTCAGCGTATCAAAACACCACCAGAAGTAGGCCAAAAACTTGTCTTGACAGATTTCAGTACTACACAAGAGAAAATCCCTCAGGTAAGAAGACGCACATATACACAGTACACTACTATGACATGTACAGCATAAAGAACCACAGAAGGTGAAAATCGATTGTAACCATTTTGAAGAAAGAGTTCAAGTTTTCCCATTTCTCATCAAGAATATAGCTCCTCTGTAAGTCTTTGATTAAGCACAAACAAAAATCAAGAACCAAATGTTCCATTGTACACAAACTAGCAAAGATTTAGCTGAAAAGGACTTAATTTTCTCCAGAAAGTATATGACAAGTCATGAAGCATGGAACCGCTATACTAAAATCAACCTATTCCACCAATTGATATCCTTTGGAGTAGAGAATAGACAAAATAGGTTCGAAATTAACTCATTGGAATAATATCTTAGAAGTTAATGGTATGAAGAAGAAAACTGACCAATTGTAAGTAAACTCTTATGGATGCTTCTAAGCATTTTTACAACATGAATGCTAGAGACAAGGATATATTTGCAACATACACGAATGGCTTGTATTGTGCATATCACAACATCTTGCTTTTGACGAAAACAAAACATATAGCTCACCCATTAAGACGAAATCTTTCCCGGACATCAATGAGATGAGGAGATGTAAAAAGCCCCGTACTAAAACCGCAATTCCGTAATATGGACTCTGCAAAGACGCATGTTGAACCCTGTGCATATAGCCCCATTAACTAAACTTTACATCTCGTTCGGTAATAGTTACTTTTTGAAATGTAGTACATATAACTCAAAAATTTGCAGGTTTAAGTAACCACACTGAACACTGTAAAAACGATGATGGTTTCTTTCCACTTCCAAACCCAGTCCAAACTGTGAATTTTAGTAAAGGATGAATCATTTCGTGTTCATGTTAAGTGGTTCCCAACCTATATAGGTGTTGAGTGTTGACACGAACACAAATTTCTTGCGGCTTTAAGGATGACCATATAGCTTAACAAGTAACCAGAACTAAAACTATACAAGTTTAGTAGCTCTACGACATACTTAATTCAGCCAGGATATGATCCAGCATTCAAAAGTCCGAGAAAAAACAGAATAAAGTCGATCACCACATGTATTTGAAATTACATCATAACATGAGAACACCAATAGATAAAACTCCTAGAAGCACAAGCCATACATTCCTAAGCTAATTAGCTTCTCGACCGTGTAACCCTAACCAATTGTTTGCCAATAGAATGGCAATAACATCACATCACTCCAAGAGTCCAAGGTGGTAGGGAGCTGATTGTAGGCAGCCTTTCCAAATAACCTCATTCGAAAACCGAGCGAATGTACTTAACAAACGAAGCACAGGGTTTTAACTTTTAAGAGCTAAATTGATGCGAAAAGAAATCACCTTTCCTTTGGTGCCAGCCACATGAATAACTTTCAACTTCGCAATTGGCTCTTCCAACTCCAATATCTACATACCCCAATCACCAAAAATACATCAACTTTCGAAAAAATCCCAAGAATCAAAATGAACCCACAAACAATATAACATTATATATCATATCATATTACTATATAACATAAGGTATTAAAATATGACCTTAACATAATCATAAAGCAGATCAAAACGATCACCACTGTTACTCTTCTCAGCACGAGTTCGTGTTGTAATCAATGAGGAAAGTGCACTCATTGCCTCTTCATACGGCGTCGTTTGATTCGGCAATTCGTTCTCATTTTCTAATACAATAACAAACAAAAAAAAATCAACATTTTGAGAGGAACCCAGATTAAAAGTTTGAATCTTTCTATGTTTTATGATCAAATTTTACTGCCCATTAATTAATTCGATGAAAATAATGATAAGAAATGTTACCTTTTGCCATGGTGAATGAAGTTTTTGGTGATGTGCGATGTGGAAGAGATGGAGTTTTAGTGTGTTTGTGTGGTGTTCTGAGTTGGTGGGGAAAGTGCATGCGAGAGGTGGTGATTGAGTTGGCTTCAATCGGAAGATACCAAAAGTGTTTGAATTGAAACAAGATGGGAAGTGTTTGGTGCCTTGTCTAATTGTCCCTATCGAGCTAGGAGCCACTCTTAAGTGGCCTAGGATCATTTTGACTCTATCGAGTATCGGTAATCGGATTGGTAGATTGTTGGCTCGACTAGGCGAAGTTAGGATTTGAAACTCGAACTCAAGATTGTGTCAGAATTTTGGTGAGATGTAATTTTCGATAAGTTATTTAGCCGCGGTCACCAATGTCATAGATTTTATCACTAGTGGTGGTTATGTTTTGACAGATTTTGACATATTACATTTGTGGTAAAACATTGTATCTGGTTTGATGCTTGTATACGAAATTCTTCCAAAAAAAGAGTAAATTACAAAGCATGTAATCACCGTTAATCAATCCTTTCTATGGCCTATGGCTATAGTATAGTGAAGAGCTTCTACATCAATTACAAAGTCAAAGCCGATCATTTGATAAACTATTGGTAAGGGATCGGATATCGAGTAGCTCTGTTTCTATCATTATTATACGGGGAAAGAAACTTAACATCATACGACTCACACGATTGTAAATGAGCAATTGAACACCCATTGCATCTTTCTCACACGACTCACACGTACCGATGTCGACCGGTAAGATTTCGATCATCCCTCTACATAGACTCCGCTTCCCACCGAGCATACCTGATGGCATGTCTCTTCAACCAAAGTTGATACACCACCATATGAAACGCATCGTACGGCTCACCACTCCATACCAAATGATGTGCTGCCGCCACACCCAATCTCCTCATCGTCTCATACACACCAACTTCCTCACACGTGCGGATCAACATACGCTTCAATTCATCCGGCCCCACACTTGACCTCACGAACAAAGCAATCTCCGACCATCGGATCACATCCATAAGTGGAAAGTCTTGTATCGGACGGTCGGTAATCACCACAGGAACACACCCCTGCGCTAGCGCCACACCCAATCCCCTCATCCCCTCCACGTCATCATACCCAAACAAACAAAACTTACTATTTCTCATGTTCTCCACGTACACACTCTCATCTGACGGTTCAGATTCAATCAAAAAGTCAACATCTTTTTTTAACGCACTGAGTTGTTCTGCACCTGGCCACACCTGATCAAATCTCCAATAACCTAGGAAGCGCGTGCTCTTCACGGTATCAAGCCCCGCGCGTGGGGCGAGTGTGGTTGAGAAATATGGCGGGAGAGTAACGTCCTTGTGCGGGACAAACTCACGCGCGGGGGAGGGAAAGCAGGAGACTTGTACCGCGTTCTTAAGCAACTCGACAACGTTTCGACTCGAGGTAGGACCAACACCGTAACACGTGAGGTAGAAATGATCAGCGCCCAATGACCGATCCCAGTAAGGGTATGTGGTGCGGATGTTTTCTATGTGACGCGCCAAGGAGCGCGTGGACTGCGGTGGAAAAGGAAGGAAGAAGAGAGTCGCTTGGGTTGGGTCGCGCGTGAGGAAGCCTGAGGTGATGAGGGAAGTGTAGAAGAGAGCGAGTGGCGGTGGTAGCGTGTCTGAGAAGTTATTGTTAGCGTTGTTGTTGACATTACGTGGTGAATTACGAGTAGTAGGGTACATGAAGATTTTAAGGTTGGACGTCATTTTTTCGAAGTCGGAGAAAAGGGTAGTTTTGGAAAAGTAGGGGTCGGGTTCAACCACCGCGGCAGTGAAGGAGGTGATCGAGGTAGTATAGAGGAGGACCGCAGCGAGTAGAGAGAAAAATGACGTCGTCGTGGTGGTGGTGGTGGTAGCCATTGTACGTAATTGGTGACGGAGTTTGAAGGTTGGAGAAGAAATGTGGTAGCCTATGTAGGTGTTATGTTTGCAAAATTTAGCATGAAGAAGTCTAATGCATGGAAATGCATTATGTCGAGTAGAAGTTTCTTTGTTTATGGGATTGAGGTTTGGTGAATGTTGACAATTTATTTCATATATCATTATCATTACTATGCTACTCCAATGATGAATATGTAAAACTATAAAACTAAAGCTTGTAGGACTAGACGTCTAGAACTATAGAGTATACTCAAACATCAACGTTAACATCGCGGAACACGTCGTGCTTTGCATAGCTCATCGTACAATTCTTTGTTACTTTGTAAAAGATTGTTCTTCTCGTAAATATTGATAAACACTCCCTATATATGCGTAAGAAAACAATCTGATTATAGTCAAGATAGGCGATAGTCTGGCCGCTCCAGGTAGTACTGTAGTTAGTAGTACCAACCTGACGTAAGTCCAAACTGCACAAATTTTGATCGTTTCCGGTGCCAAGTACTCCCTCGATCTATTAATCACATATTCACATTACCAATCGAATGGAACCGACAGAGTATCCGGCACGATTAACTCGTGGTTTATGAGATTGTAACTACTTCGTACAAAATGGTCACGATTGAGGTGGTCCTGTTTTTGGGCCATATCTTTTCTTTTTGCAGAGTCCACATAAATGGGCTTTGGTAATTTTAGCTATATTTTAATTCTTGAGGGCAAAAATGTACTATATTGACCCCACTTGATTTTTTTAGGGTCAAAACGTTATATATTGACCCCACTTAGGTTAATTTCTGGGTCCGCCACTTACCAACCCGGCTTAAATCCAAAATGTACAAAATTTGATCGTTTCCGGTGGCAAGTACGCCCTCGATCTATTAATCACATTACCATTCGAATGGAACCGACAGAGTATCCAGCACGATTAACTCGTGGTTTATGAGATTGTAATTACTTCGTACAGAATGGTCACGATTGAGGTGGTCCTGTTATTGGGCCATATCTTTCCTTTTGCAGAGTCCATGCAAGTGGGCTTTGGTGATAGGACAACGCCATCTTGTCACTAACAGGTCCAGCCCAATAGCTTAGTGCGTCATTAGCAAGTATAGCAACATGTTAATTATACAAAACTAGTTTTGTCCGTAAACTAACAAGATCGTCTGGGTGGTGTAGTCGGTTATCACGCTAGTCTCACACACTAGAGGTCCCCGGTTCGAACCCGGGCTCAGACATCTTTTTCAATTTTTATACCCTTTAGATTCACTTTTGCACACTGCGAAATGCTTCACGGCCTCGTTTAGTATCGTTTTCTGTTCTCAATTTGAGTCGTTTTTTTAAAAAAAAAAAAAAAAAAGATCTACAAGCAAATCAATTTGTTGTTAATTTCAAAGCTTATTTGAGTAACATTCTTGATACAAAACTGAAAGAGGCATTGTTGTGAACGAAACCTTACATAATGGTATATACTTTCGGTGTCCGATGCTATCTAATCTAGTTTTAAGTCAAGGTCTTAATACTCACTTATCCCTAGATGACCTATCATAAGTATGTAACCCACCTAACTGAGTACACCCATCATAATTTCAAGAACGAACCGCCTAGAAGATATCGAAGCAAGAGAGAAGATCTACACGGCGCTTTTATTTCATGACTGTCACTACGGCTCTGTTCGGCTACACTAGCTGTTTGAGTAGCAGGTAGATGTTCCAGTAGCAGGTAGCTGTTCGAGTAGCAGGTAGCAGGTAGTAGGTAGCAGGTAGCTGTTAACTCTAAAAGTAGCAGTTGGTGTTATACGTGTTCGGTAGAAGCAACTGTTGAGTTTATCGAAACTATATAGTACATAGAAAAATAAAATAGAAATGCTAGTTTTTTTTTTTTACTCAAAATGCTATTTTGGGAAACATTTATCAAATGCTACCTAAAATGCCAACTACTACCTAAAATGCAACTTTCAAAATGTTAGCCAAACAGGTTAGTAGTTTGACCCGGTCAAAATGCTACTTTCTATTTGCTAATGTGTTGCCGAACAGGTATGTAGTCTATATAATATAATGTACCAAAAAAAAAAAAAAACTAGTCTATATAATTCCAAGTATAAAAAAAAACTCCTTCGATGCTAAGCGCATGTTTGGCCAAATTTTTCGAAATCTGTTTCTATTTTTCATAATCAGTTTCTTTAAAAACTATTTTTTGAAAAAATAATGAGTGTTTGGTTCTACATACTACAAAAGCACTTCATTTGTTATTGTAATCTTTTTTATATTTTTGTCAAACTAAAAATATCTCACAAAAAGAGTATTTTAAGAGAAATAGAAACAGAACCACCAATTTGGTGTTTCTGTTTTTGAGGGTCAATATTTAGAAAAATGCTTTTATTAAATAGTTTATAACTTCTAAAAAACTCTATGTTTGGCCAAGTTTATAATTTGTGGGAGTAAAAACACTTTGAAAAACTAGGTCAAACACATACTAAGTCACCAAACTATGGAAGAAGTCCCCCCCCCCTCTCCTGAGACTGACTCGTAACACCACTAATGTTGCGCGACTACGCCCGCTATGTTTCAATGTATAGAACTTGGAACAAACTCAGGTCATAAACATCGACGTAATCATCTAACCCACTCTTACGAACAAATCGCATGATTCACATTCATTAACCCCATGATTTCCAACACAAGGTATTGTAAATTTGTAACTCATAATACTAACTCCCACCATTTTTTTCCCTCTTTCTTCCTCAAACACAACGAACAAATCAATCAATCAATTTAATCAAAACATAAAACAAATTCAAAACAATTACAAGTGGCAGCAAAACCACTCTCAAAATCAACCAAAGTTCGAATCCCGATCATCTTTCCAATTAATCCCCCAAATTCAATCGATTTTTCTCTCTCCTCAAGATCATCTTCATCTTCTTCTATACGCTTCACCATGGAGGACGACCCTTTCTCTAATCTCCCAAGCTCACATTTACTTGGCTCTGTTCCTGTAACTTTCTCTCTCCTCTTTTTTATTTTCTTCAATTTGATTTCCCTTTTAATTTGATTAATTGCCGCTGTTTAATTGTTCATGCAATGTTCTTCGTCGAAATGTAGCTTAATTTAATCAAATTTCTTGATTGTTAATCAACTTTTGGTCAATTAGTTTATGTATAAACCCTAGAATTGATGATTTTTTCACTATTGATTGCAAAGTTCCCGCCTTTGTTAGGTTTTCGTTGATGATTCGATTGATTTGATTGAAAAAATTGAAAAAAGGCATGATCTTTAGGGTAATTATGGCTTAATTAGATTAATCGAGCTGAATTTGATTAATTTGGGGGAATTGTTGTAGGGTTCATTAGATATTCTAGCTGAATTTGAGTAATTTTGGGGAATTGTTGTTGAATTAATTGTTAGGGATGCATGTTAGTGGAGAGGTGAGGAGAGGAGTGATATATTTGCGGGTGCGTCGAAGAATGAGTGATTGTGAAATGAATTGGTTTTTTTTTTTCGGTGAGTTGAATTGAGTTTTATTTGGTTGTAGGCTGTAGTAGCTGAGGAGAAGAAAGGAGGTGCTTATCGCGGTATGTAGAGATTTGGTGACATACTATCTTTCGACTTGGTTAACGTTGCTGGTGTGTGTTCGTGTAATGAAAGTTTTGCTTACCCTACGTGATTTGTGTAGGGCCTGAAGCGAATTTGCAAATATTTCCTCCACAGCAGGGTGGTGAGAAAGGACCGGGGTATCAGAATCTTGCCAGTTCTAGCGGTATGTTAAATTGATGCTTGGATAGGATGTTATGATAATGGGTTTCTACAAGAAGCTGTTGTTGGAATTGATGGAAATGGAGGGTGTGATGGTTACTAAGCTAGCTTTTTTTTGTTAACCCGGCGTCATTAATTGTGTGGATGATGTTGATTTCATGTTTTTTTTTTTCTTGTTACATTCTTTTTATTTTTTTTGGTTACAAGACGAAATTCTACATGAATGTTTTGCGAGAGGCTGCAAACTAAGGGCTTTGTTTATGTACCTTGTAGGAGTATGTATGTCAGAGTCTTTGATCCTTCCCACATCTTATACTTTTGCTATTTGATGGTGTATTAGCTTGCGCGATTTCTAAGAGCTGCCACTATATATAGTGCGTCTTTCTTCATGAGTCATCCATTTTTATGGATCACAGCAGTGTTTTTTAAAGAAGCTTGGTGTGAGGAATTTGCTCCCTTAAAGCTATCTTCGTAGGCAATATAGTGAATGATTACTTGCTTCCTTGACCTGTACACTAGTACAGTCACCTGATTTCTTCTTCAGTCAAGAATACAAGGGACAACTGTAGTCTTTAAATTGCTTGTAAAGCACGAGCTGCAATAGATACCCGCAGGAACTGCACTTTTATTCGCGAAGAAATGTCAAATTGACTACTTAAAATTTCTTTGTACTTGAAATCTTCCTGGGCATTTTCTTTGGGAAATTTTTTGATGAATGTTGGATTCATAATCATGACAGTAGAAGTTATTATTTAAGTTTTGAACTTTACAAGCGTCACTGACACTGATATGGTGGATGTTTTGCAGAAGGGGGTGGGGCGCCCCCAACAAACAATTGGCAGGGATATTTCAGCATCTCGTCATACACACAGTATTTTAATGTGGATACAGACATTGTTCTCAACAGGCTGCTAAGTTCCTTAGATCCTCGAACTGGTGATTTCTTTAACAAGATCGACGCAAATCCTGACCTGTGAGTAATAGCTTTCATCTATGTTGGTCTTTCATCCTATCTGTAAAGGGGTGCATCACTTTCTAGTTTCTACTTACCGTTTTCCATATTGCCAATTTGCCGTGAGGGGAGGTGTGGGGATTAGATGTTAACTATGGGTTTGTTTTAGTTAATGACCTACGTGACATTTATTAGATTTTCTTATTGTTGTCCTTGGTTCATGTGCCAAACCCAAAGTGGAAATACATACATTTGAGGAGCTTTTGTTCGAGGCCATTTTGCGTCAGTCTTGACCACTTCGTAGTAAATAGCCAAACCTTTACCATGAAAGATATCAATGTGCCCATGATGGATATGAGATGCCGGTTATCCCAAGTGTCTATGGCACATCATGTGTTAGGCTAGCAAGGGGTTTTTGGCCGATCTGCGGGACCTATCATATGGTTTTAGCTCTGATATTTTGCCAAACACCATAGTATGACCCCTAAGAGCTCCCACAAGAATTCTGAGCCATATTTTACTTAGACATTTTGGACCAAAAATCGTGGATATACCATTAAACTATAATTTTTGCGAACTTTGCCCAATTTATTAAAGTACTCAAATGTTTTTCCATGGACATTGGAGTGCCTTTGTTGGATATGAGGGCGGGTCCTTGTATTAGGGAAGTTCTTTTAAGCTATATCAGTTGAGGTTAGCATGCATTATTTGCCGATTTTGTTACCTACCAAAGGTTTTTAGCTCTAATATTTTTCCAATACATGTAATATAATCCCTAGGGGCTCCCACAAAAATTTGAGTCGTTTTTGTTCCAAGACCATTCCGGGCAAAAAAAACCATGGATTATAACCTTCGATTTTGTTCAATATTGATTATTTCGGTCACTTTTTTTCAAAGTTTCTTGAAACCAATAAAACATTACCTTATACATCATCGGACCGCCTTGGATGAGTTTAAGGGGAGGTTTCTATCGTTTGTTGGTGTTTTAAGCACCTTTTTGTCTCGCGCCACGTCGAGCAAATCATCTTCTTTTCGCTGTTTTGGAGAGCATAACAGAGGTCTTAAGCCCTAATAGTTTTCCATAACTCATAATATGACCCCTATGAGCTACTAAAAAGATTTAGTCATTTTGGCTCTAGCGTCATTTTTGGCCAAAAAACGTGCGGTTTTGTTCAATTTTGGCCATTTCGGTCACTTTTCTCAAAATGTCTTAAAACCCATGACACGTTAAGTTATACATATTAGTACTGCCTTTGATGAATTTAAAGGGCGATTTCTTTCGCTTATTGGTGTTGTAATCACTTTTGTGTCTCGTGTCACGTCGAGCAAATTGTGCGCTTTTCGCTGATCTAGAGTGTATAACATGAGTTTTAAGCCCTAATACTTTTTAATAACTCATAATATGACCCCTATGACCTACTACAAATATTTTGTCATTTTTTATCCACCGTCATTTTTGGCCAAAAAAACGTGCATTATAACCCTCAATTTGTTCAATTTTGGCTATTTGTGTCACTTTTTCCAAAGTTTCTTTAAAGGAATAAAACATTACCGTATACATCATAGGACCGCCATGTATGAATTTAAGCGGCGGTTTCTTTCGTTTATTGGTGTTTTAAGCACCTTTGTGTCTCGTGTCACGTCGTGCAAATTCTGTGGTTTTTTGCTGATTTCGAGAGCATAACATAGGTTCTAAGCCCTATTACATTTCCATGACTCATAGTATGACAACTATGAGCTATCGCAACACATTTAGTCATTTTTGCTCCAGTGCCAATTTTGTCCAAAAAAATGTGGATTATAACCTTCAATTTCGTTCAAATTTTGGCCATTTCAGTCACTTTTTCCAAAGTGCCTTAAAACCCATGAAACATTACCTACTACATCTTAGGTCCACCTTGGATGAAGTTAAGGGGCGGTTTGTTTCGTTTATTTGTGTTATACGCTTCTTTTTGTCTCGTGTCACGTCGAGCAAATCGTGTGTTTTTCTCTGTTTTGTAGAGCATAACAGAGGTCTTAAGGCCTAATACTTTCCCATAACGCATAATATGACCTCTATGAGCTACTAAAAAGATTTCGTCATTTTGGCTATAGCGTCCCTTTTGGCCAAAAAACGTGGATTATAGCCTTCAGTTTTTTGGCCATTTCGGTCACTTTTTCCAAAGTGTCTTGAAACCCATGAAACGTTAAGTTATACATATTAGTACCGCCTTTGATGAATTTAAAGGGCGCTCTCTTTTGTTTATTGGTGTTTTAATCACATTTGTGTCTCGTGTCACGTCGAGCAAATTGTGCGCTTTTCGCTGATTTGGAGAGTATAACATTGGTTTTAAGCCGTAATACTTTTCAATAACTCATAACATGACCCCTATGACCTATTACAAAAAAAAATTAGTCTTTTTTGCTCCACTGCCATTTTTGGCCGAAAAACGTGCATTATAACCTTCAATTTGTTCAATTTTGGCTATTTCTGCCACTTTTTCCAAAGTTCCTTTAAAGGAATAAAACATTACCTTATACATCATAGGACCGCCATGGATGAATTTAAGCGGCGGTTTCTTTCGTTTATTGGTGTTTTAAGCACCTTTGTGTCTCGTGTCCCATCCAGCAAATCGTGTGTTTTTCGCTTATTTGGAGAGCATAACATATGTTTTAAGGCCTAATACTTTAACAAACTCATAGTATGACCCCTATTAGCTACCACAAGAAACTTAGCCATTTTTGCTCCAGTGCCAGTTTTGGCCAAAAAAACCTTCGATTATCTTCAATTTTGGCCATTTCGGTCACGTTTTCCAAAGTGTCTTAAAATCCATTAAACAGTAAGTTATACACAAGAGGACCGCCTTTGATGAATTTAAGGGGCTATTTCTTTCGGTTATTGGTGTTTTAATCACTTTTGTGTCTCGTGTCGCGTCGAGCAAATTATGCGCTTTTCGCTGATTTGGAGTGTATAACATGAGTTCTAAGCCCTAATACTTTTTAATAACTCATAATATGACCCTTATGACCTACTTCAAATATTAAGTCATTTTTTCTCCACGGTCATTTTTGGCCAAAAAACGTGGACTATAACCTTCGATTTTGTTCAAGTTTGGCTATTTTGGTCACTTTTTCCAAAGTGTCTTAAAACCAATAAAACATTACCTTATACATCATAGGACCGCCCTGGATGAATTTAAGAGGAAGTTTCTTTCGTTTATTGGTGTTTTAAGCCACCTTTGTGTCTCGTGTCACGTCGTGCAAATCGTGTGGTGTTTTGCTGATTTGGAGAGCATAACATAGGTTTTAAGCCCTATTACTTTTCCATGACTCATAGTATGATAACTACTAGCTACCACGTCACATTTAGTGTTTTTTGCCTGAGTACCAATTTTGGCCAAAAAAACGTGGATTATAAGCTTCGATTTCATTCAATTTTGGCCATTTCACTCACTTTTTTCAAAGTGTCCCATTAAACATTAAGTTATGCACAATAGGACCGCCTTGGATGAAGTTAAGGGGCTATTTTTTTCGTTTATTGGTGTTTTAATCACTTTTGTGTCTCGTGTCGCGTCAGCAAATCGTGTGTTTATAACTTTCAATTTGTGTTGCTGTTTCGTAGAGCATATTAGAGATCTTAGGCCGTAATACTTTTCCATAACGCATAATATGACCCCTTTGAGCTCCTAAAAAGATTTAGTCATTTTGCCTCTAACGTCATTTGTGGCCCTAAAACGTGGATTATAGCCTTCGGTTTGTTCAATTTTGGCCACTTCGGTCACTTTTTTAAAAGTGTCTTAAAACCCATGAAACGTTAAGTTATACATATTAGTACCGCCTTTGATGAATTTAAAGGGCGATGTCTTTTGTTTATTGGTGTTTTAATCACAGTTCCGTCTCATGTCACCTCCAGCAAATTAACATTGGTGTTTTAATCGCTGATTTGGAGAGTATAACATTGGTTTTAAGACGTAATACTTTTCAATAACTCATAATATGACCCCTATGACCTACTACCAAAAAAATTAGTGTTTTTTGCTCCACTACCATTTTTAGCCAAAAAACGTGCATTATAACCTTCAATTTGTTCAATTTTGGCTACTTCTGTCACTTTTACCAAAGTTTTTTTAAAGGAATAAAACATTACCTTATACATCATAGGACCGCCATGGATGAATTTAAGCGGCGGTTTCCTTCGTTTATTGGTGTTTTTAGCACCTTTGTGTCTCGTGTCCCGTCGAGCAAATCGTGTGTTTTTTCGCTTATTTGGAGAGCATAGCATAGGTTTTAAGGCCTAATACTTTAACATAACTCATAGTATGACCCCTATTAGCTACCACAAGAAACATAGCCGTTTTTGCTCGAGTGCCAATATTGGCCAAAAAAATCGTGGATTATAACCTTCGATTATCCTCGATTTTGGCCATTTCGGTCACTTTGTCCAAAGTGTCTTAAAAACCCATTAAACATTAAGTTGTACACAATAGGACCGCCTTTGATGAATTTAAGGGGCTATTTTTTTCGTTTATTGGTGTTTTAATAACTTTTGTGTCTCGTGTCGCGTCGAGCAAATTGTGCGTTTTTCACTGATTCGGAGTGTATAACATGAGTTCTAAGCCCTAACGCTTTTTAATAACTCATAATATGACCCCTATGACCTACTACAAATATTTAGTCATTTTTTCTCCACGGTCATTTTTGACCAAAAAACGTGGACTATAAACTTCGATTTTGTTCAATTTTGGCTATTTCGGTCACTTTTTCCAAAGTGTCTTAAAACCAATAAAACATTACCTTATACATCATAGGACCGCCCTGGATGAATTTAAGAGGAAGTTTCTTTCGTTTATTGGTGTTTTAAGCCACCTTTTTGTCTCGTGTCACGTCGTGCAAATCGTGTGGTGTTTTGCTGATTTTGAGAGCATAACATAGGTGCCCTATTACATTTCCATGACTCATAGTATGACAACTATGAGCTACCACAACACATTTAGTGATTTTTGCTCCAGTGCCAATTTTGGCCAAAAAACGTGGATTATAACCTTTGATTTCGTTCAATTTTGGTCAATTCAGTCACTTTTTTCAAAGTGCCTTAAAACCCTTAAAAATTACTTAATACATCTTAGGTCCGCCTTGGATGAAGTTAAGGGGTGGTTTGTTTCGTTTATTTGTGTTATTAGCTTATTTTTGTCTCGTGTCACTTCGAGCAAAGTGTGCACTTTTTGCTGATTTGGAGAGTATAACATTTGTTTTAAGCCCTAATACTTTCCAGTAACTCATATTATGACCCCTATGACCTACTAGAAAAAATTTAGTCATTTTTGCTCCACTGCCATTTCTAGCCAAAAATCGTGGACTATAACCTTCGATTTTGTTCAATTTTGGCTATTTCGGTCACTTTTTCCAAAGTGTCTTAAAATGAATAAATCATTACCTTATACATCATAGTACTGCCTTGGATGAATGTAAGCGGCGGTTTCTTTCGTTTATTGGTGTTTTAAGCACATTTGTGTCTCGTGAAAAGTCGAGCAAATTGTCTGTTTTTCGCTGATTTGGAGGACGTAACATAGGTTTTAAGCCCTAAATATTTTCCATAACCCATAGTATGACCTCTATGTGCTACTACAAGAAATTTAGTCATGTCTCGGAAGTCGAATCACCATAGCAGTCCAGTTGTGATAGTATTATGCTTAGACTGAATGTCTGCATTAAAATAAACTCTAGTTACATTTTAATGTTTTATCAATGTGTACAAACATGTTTATTATATGTATCTGTAACCTTTTAAAAGCCTTGGTAGGTTTGGGCACTTTAAGATACTTGTTTCAGGTGCTACCAAATAACCAAAATTTGCAGCTTCATGTGATTATTCCTCAACTTGCATGTTTGAGAGTGATAATTTATAACATAAACTATTTACCTTTATCTCATAGACGTGCGTTCAGGATGGCAGAAAATTAGAAAACATGACGACCATTTTTACTAGTTAAAAGATTGCCTGTCTGAATTGTACATCTTTGACCTTTTCTTCCTTTGAGTTGCAAGCTTGAATGGGATAATGATTTGAATCTTTCAGCTATGGTCTTATCTGGGTCTCCACAACACTCGTTTTTGTGATTGCTGCTCTGGGAAATCTGGCAACCTACTTAATTGGGAGTTCAACGTGGAGTTTTAATGTGAGCTTTATGAGTCTGGCAGCAAGTACAATTTATGGATATGCGATAGTGGTGCCGTTAGCATTCTATTTCTTGCTTCAGTATATGGGGTCACCTGCTAGCCTTGTACGCTTCTGGTGCATGTGGGGATATTCACTCTTCATCTTCATTCTAAGCTGTGTAAGTATCCACTATCATTTTCATTTTGAAATTTGGAGCTTCAGTGTCTGCATGTACGCTCCTGGTCCACTGTTATCTCTTGGTGTTAATTGTTCCGTTACTTCCTGCTGTGCTTTACTTCGAACAAGCAGAAGAATCTCTTCGTAGAACTGAAAGTTCTTGAGCTGAAATAATTTGTTGTGACTAGTGCTGCTAATTTATTGCTTTAAGTACACGCTGATATCTGTATCGATACTCAATAGCACATCCTAGCTCAGGACTAGCTACCCATGCGAGACGTTAGTTATCTCACAAATGGCCATTTTTTTTCCTTGAAAGAACAAAAATGACTTTTCCCTTGTGAGCTACTACCACATTGTCATTATATTTGCAGAAAGCAGCCTCAGTGGTGTTTTTCATTTGGCAAAGGGCTAAGATTAACTTTTTCTGTGAGATTGCTTTTGAGATTGCTCTAAGTCTGACCTATCAAAAAAAGATTGCTCTAAGTCTGGTGGTAGTGGTAGCTACTGAGTGGGGATCCTCTCCGTGTTAGAAAATTAGAAATTTCGACCCATTTCTAATTCCCCCCCCCCCCCCCCTCCAAAAAAAATGTAAATGGTACGTAAAGGAAGCTTGGCTTGTCAGATCCCGCAAAGGTAGCCAATTTAATTACCCTTCTGTTAACTGATATGGCTATTTGACCCCTCACTACCACCTGCACTAAATTTGTCACATAATCTTTGCTGTGTGAAATTTGCTAAGCAGTGATGCTATTGCTACCTGCTGAAAAGTCGTTTAATGATTAAAGCTTATAATTCTATTTGGTGTATGTATTCCATCACTACCTGAGGATTTGACACAGACACTGGTGAAATTTGTGCAGTTTGTGCTGGTAATTCCCGTGGAATTTCTCAGATGGGTGATCATACTCCTTGCAAGTGGTGTGTCGGCCTGCTTTGTTACCTCAAACCTCAGGTCTTGCGTTGATGGGAACGATCTCATGGTAATTTTGGTAGCTGCATTTGTGTTGCAGTTTGCTCTAGGACTCTTCATCAAACTCTGGTTTTTCGTGTAAAGCTTTCTCTTCACTTCCGCGACCCACCATCAATTTTTCAGAAAAAGCCTGGTAAAAAAAAAAAGAGAATGTATTATGTCTTGTCTATTTTACTTTCTCCCACTTAATTATTTTGATGTTTTTATTAGATTTTCCAGAATCATCATTAGATATGATAGGATGGAGAGAATGATTCATTTTGGATGATGGTTCCTTTTAGGCTGCTGACAATTTTGTGTAAATAGAACTTCGCTTTTTATTAGTGTATGAATACGGTGTATGTCATTTTTACTTTTGTCCGAGTATGTGAAATGGTAGATACAATCTTACGTACTGTTTTTGTCTATGAGGCTCGAGATGGAGGAATGGATTTGTTGTTCTTTGTAATTACGCTCAGCTCAAATTCGGACTAAATCAAATTCCGGGTCTCCTAGAAGGTGTCTTTCAAGGTAATATTTTTTGTTGAAAGCTGGTGAAGTTTATTGAAGACGACACTTTAGCAGGCAGGGACCTAATTGATTGATAGTGGTTGACGTCATGAAGAGCAATATTGTATGATTTGTATCTGCTGGTCAACAACCAGCGGCGGTTTTCCTCTTTCTCACCGAGCAATTATTAACACCAGCTTTTTTTTTAATCTTTGTCACCTCTTATTTTCTGAAGGCATCTTTATTACCTAAAAACTTTGTACGTACTATAACTGGAAATCAGAAGATTATTATAACCAAACAAATTGATCGGTTAATCTAACTGACATTTGAAATTATGATCGGAGAATGATATCATAAAGATCAATATAACTCCAACCTTAAATTAGTGTTAAGCACGAGCAAGGTCGTATTTAGATCTACATTAGACCAACATTTTTTATATCTAACTACTTTTCACCGAGTTTGCTAGATAGAATTACATAAACCGTGATTTGCTGAAGACGCATTCACGGTTGTCGAACGAAAACAACTCTATCAAGAGATGGTGCCCTAGTTCTCCCGCTATGGATAGGTGAATACCCTCATCTTCATCGTTTGATCAAATTATGTAAAGTTTTTTTCGTTTTTTGAGGGTCATCAAATTATGTAAGGTACATCAGTACATGTGAACAAACGTTAAAAAATGTTAGAGGGGTTAATAAATTAATCTTCCCAAATCTCAACCTTGTGGTGTTACACTTGGCCTTCCTTCGTTATGAGTTTACTTTTGATGGCAATCAAGAAGTAAAGTCAAGCTCCACTATCATTTTTAATTTGTATCACTATATCATATGACTATATGAGTACTTCAAAGTTCTCCAAATTTATTTTATCCGATCTTCTAAGATACCACCTAGTTCTAACGATTCTTGTGTATATTCAAAATGGTGAAAGTGTCAATTGCACCCTAACTATTTCGAGTATCATGTATTCATGTGTGAGAAAATTACACGAGGAGACGAGTTTTGATTACAAGACATACGTCTTTTGTTCAACTCGAAATAAAAAACAATAAACTACACAACAGTTTATGCAAATTGATCTTAATTGGATTTATCCAATCTAATTCAAATTTGAGTTTGAAATGAAACGTTGTTTACGAAACTTCCACATAGGGAATACTGTTTTCAATATTTTTCCATCGAGTTTGAAATTTGAGTTTTCATTTATACATTAGCGAAAAAGTTTGAGAAAGTCGACGAACCACAAATTTATCCCTGTTGTACGCTAGTGAAGGTAGTTTACATGAACGGTTGAATTGGCGTTAGCCAAAAAGTAGGATTCACGGCCCCATATTCGCCGCGAACATTGAACTGGATCAATGATTAATTTTTTTAAAAGTAATTATCAGGCATTGTCCATCAAATGTTGGAGCTATATCATTGGATTGCGAGATCCGTAGTGGCCAAAATATCTGAACAATCATGAAATGACGAGATTACTGACATAGTATTAGTTGTGCACTTGCACCACAATATTATTCTAATCCTACACCATAAATTAGGAGCCTCTATCTCTTGTCCATTTGTCAGTTGTCACCTTAGCATCTCGTAGTGAACATTTCGAGTCCCGACGACTCCGAATATAATGTAACATCATTTTTCAACACAAAATAATACTCCGTACTTGGAATTTTAGCATCTCTTTGTGATTCTTTGAAGTCTTTATTTATCGGAAAAGAATGTAACACTCATTTTCAACACATACTGATAACATTCATTGTTATAAGGAGTAAGTTACTCAGAAATGTGAGGTTTGTTCATGATTCGTTGTTAATTTGTTATCTTTAGACAATGCAAAATGGCTTTTCAAATGGTTTAGAAGAAATTCAGTTTTTAAGTGAATGTAGATTTAATCCTATTATTCTAAGATTTTTTAAGAAAAGTTGATTAAGACCGTTTAATAGTGATACTGACACGCCAAATTTTAAATCCGAAACATAAATATCACATTATAACTTTCATTAGCTATCCTCCGCTTATTTGATGCAGACAGGTTATCTTATTGTAGAAACGCCGGCCTCCCTAGCTGTGCTAAACCTTTGTTAATGCACGCAAGTTGCAAACACTTGATTAAGTTTAGAAAATAAAGTCAGAATAACATAGGACAAAAAGCTCCTGTCCTACAATTTTAGGACACAAATGAGAATAATAAGAAAAAACAATACTGAAATCAAGATGCTTTAATTTGATGCCGAAATAATAAAGTCTAAAGATGCCGATCGATCGATCAACATTAACCAATCCAATGACAAATAACAATTGGTTAGATCATGATTAAACCCTAAGAATACCCTTATTGCTATGAGACGAAATATTGAGACCTAGCTAGAGTCGTGTAACATGGACTTACCTTATGGACTATGATAGGGTACCTTATAGCCAAAGGAACATTTTAATTTGTGCACCATTTCAACCAAGTTAATTTATAATAATAATAAAAGTGGGACTGTACAATTTGAAGTTGAGTATTACACATTTCGTCGACTCTTAAAAGGTAGGACGTTAGAGTTACTTATGCTGAATCAATGTTACCTCTTTGAAGTACGAAATAGGTGTCACGATTCTGCACTTTTGTTTGTGTGAGGATCGAATATGAAGATGTATAAAGTAGTTCGGGAGGAAATAAAGGATTCGATGGGTTGTAGGTTGTAACATGTATGCCGTATCGCCGTAAGAATTAGTATTACATCAAAAAATTGTTGAGACAATTCTATCACATTGGCGAGAAGATTACTCTTCTAATAAAACCTCGCTTAAACCTATGACTATAGGCTACGCAATTTGATATCTCTCGGCCAATTAACTAGTTTAACTTGAATACACCATAGGCCCATAGCAATGTTACATACTCCATATTTTTTTACAGAAATAATAGTATACATTTCCTTGATGTTAAAGTCTCAACTATTCATTTTTTATTGTGGACAAGACAACATATGATTGAACACAAATGTACTATCCTAATTTGTTATTTTTCAAAGTTTATTAGAATATATGATATGATGTGTGTCGTCCTTGATATGCACTGATGTTATTGATGAGGAATGTCATTGTCTGCTAAGACTACAATGATAAAGATTATGCATGACGTTAGCTTAATGATAGAAAATCATCTAACAAGGGCTGGATTTATAGTACATGTATGCATATTAAAAACTCATACAAAGCGTTGAATTGGCAAAGAAAATACCTTCAATCATCTTCAATGCAATAATAGATGTGAGAAACATATATAGATGCTTTGCTAATAGATTCAAGTACAACAAATTCAATCTGCGCATAGATTATCAATTGAAGGACATATAATTTCAACTGTAATAATTCAAAACCCTATCATAATGATAACCAGAGAGCGTACGTGAATGAGTCGACTATTTTTCGTGTCGAAATACGATTCTATAGGAAATATGTGATTCGATGTAAAATGAAGATGCGTACGACGACATACCTAACATAAACTTCCAATAACACAAATAAGATGAATAGAACCAAAACCCAAAGCCACGTATCGTTATTGCATTCGCATCATGAGAATAGACCACAATGTGTACCAAATTATTAAGGACCTTCACCATGTTCCTACGCCTTAACAATCTTCCAAACATTTGCATCGATCATCAATAAGTCTCGACCAAGTATAGTACTTCACTTCACACATGCACTAGAAAGATGACACTTGCATGGACCAACTTACTTTCCACTTGGTTGATGAGAATATGCTCAAGTCACTTCCCCCTTCTAGCTCATTTATCCAATTATACGTCGCCTTCTTTTCATCCGTAAATGGTATGTACACTTCCTATTGAGTTCTAAACTTCTAAGGAATTGATCGAGTTACTATAGGAAAAACTCACACTATACCGATCGGGTTTGCCAATTTCCGCTTTAGAGTTCACGTTATCGATCGAGTGAGTCCATATGGTACTTTCGAGGTTTCATTTAGTGTACGATACGTCTAATACTTAGAACTCGTATGTATCAACATCCTCGTGCTAGTTTTATTTACTTCGATCATCTGTCAGTTTGTAACTAATATATTTTATTATAGTATGTATATACTCCATATTGGAGCTACGAGCATTATGTGACATTAGGACAATTTGATCCATGAAGTCACAAGAGCAAAACCCGAAAACGTGACAAAACTTGTGATAGCAAAGTACCTTTAGCTGCCTTAACATCCACATAATGTTTGGGACGAATGTTCATTTCTTATTGGATGTTGGGTTTTTGTGTTTGGATGATTTGGGAATCGCCATCGATGTAGACCTTTTAATTAGTATACTCGATACCGTTTATCGAATTGTTGTAAATTACTCTACTTCGATCCATTTCATTGGATTCTTTACGTTTCATTTGAATATGCAAAGAGTACAAAGGAATGTAAAGATTTAAGCTAATGTTAAGTGATAAAGAAAACTAATTTTGTTTTCACCTTTGAATTTCATCTGAATTTGAGCTGCCATGATCTAAAGTTATGTACTCCGTAGATTTATCCTCATTTCCTCGTGAATTTTTAACATTGATATAGGGTTTAATTTCCAGACTCTTAGAATGATTGGATGACAAATTTCATGTTAACTTGGTCACTTGATGTTCAGTTCGAGTTTTTTCACATATCTGAAGTCTCGAGTAGAGCGTTACCAAACGAATCCGGGATTAAATTAGACGATAGTATTACTGTGGCAGAGTTTGAGTCAGGGTGGAATTGTTGCGGATTAGAATAACCATAAACAATGTTATTGTTACTTTGGTCCCGCCGGAAAATAAAAAGATAAAAACTTGAAAGAAAAAACAAATAACCCATGTGCCCAAGTAAAGAGTACCCGTATTACACGGATCCTACCACTACCAAAGAGTCAAGTTTAACCTCCCCCACTTTGTCTCTTTGCTCCTCTCTGTACTCGATCGCCTGCTTTCTCCTCCACTTGTATTCTCCCATACACGGAAAAATAAAACCACAATTTAATAATATTTGTTTTTATCAGTTTTGTAACTTCAAAACAACAAACTAAAAAGAAATATCGAAAAATCTATCTAGCCCCGTAATATTTGGATGTAATCTCGTAGGGAGATATTGATGCTTTTTAAGTTTGTTAACTACTTGTTATTGTAACTCTGGTTTCTAAATGTGTTTTCGAGAAACATTAAAAGATTGCTTGTTGAACCGAACTACTCTGCATCTCTTAATTTCGCGTAGTCATGTTTAAAATATTGTGGGTGTACTTTGTGGACATGTACTTTAGAAATGTTTCATCCTTTTAGTCCTAAATCCATGTTCATGGCTAAAGTTATATAAGTCTATTAGTACTTTTTAGGAGTTGTAATGCTCTATGCACATGAAGTTTAGGTAGAACAAACGAATAATGAGAAGGGAGAGTGATTAACATTATTGATTATGACTTATGTTTAATACAATAAGGTACGAGATTATTATAGTAGGACATAGCGATTTGAAAAACGAGAGTCATTAATTTCGAGACCGAGACTCTGATGTGAGCCATGTTACCAGGTATCAATGCAAGTTTTGGAAACAAGTTATCGTGGTTATTGTACGTTGAACGTAAGATATAAACTTCATAATGATTCGATTACCTCTGATACATAATATGTTTGATAAATGGTAATAATATTTAGATACATGTATTCATTGAATCAATGTGATTTCACAACCTAATTACATGATGCATAAACAATGAGTCCATTTCTCAATCCATCGAACGCAATAACACTTGCACAGGAAGATACTTTGGCACAAAAACTTCAACACGCAAACTTAGATATGCAAGACTATACGAAAACCTCTTTTACTTAATTAGCACTTAAATACTTTAACTAGATGACTACTACCTCATTAACCCATAGTCATTGACAATTGCATATACTTTTTATACCATGGAATCCTCCCTAATATACCCGACTACCCGATTACCCGTTACTGCTAATTCAGTCAAAACCCGTCAACAATAAATCAAACTGTCAATTATACATACGGAGTACTTCTTTTGTTAACATGTTTTGACATATTAGTGGTCAGTTTTACCCCTCAAACCCTTATATCGACCATTTTGCCGGCCCTTAGACCGACTTTCAATTCATCGAAAATTTGTGTACAACGGTTACGCCCGAAGTTGGTTCCTCCACCCCAAACAATTAGCAAGTGACGAAATTTCCAAGTGCTAAAGGAAAGGGTGAGGTGGCACCAATGAGATTCCCCCACGTGTGTATGAGGAGAGAGATAATCTGGGGCTTTTTGGGGAAGATGAAAAATGAAAGAATAGTAGTATAAATTGAGGGTTTTAAATGCCCTACCACTACTCAAATTCATCAACTTCTTCATCACACTTCTTTGCCACCACTCTCTCTCTCTCTCTTCCTATCCTCTGGTTTCCTTCTTTCACCGAGTCGCCTCTCATACTGACCGAGTCCACCCACTTCCTCCCCTCTCAACTCGACCGAGTCACCATGGACAACATGGATCCCTCCAGAGTTTTCGTCAGGGATGTCAAGCGCGTTGTCGTCAAGGTATAATAATACTTTAATTTTAATTTCAATTAAATTTTCTTCTAATTTGTCGTTAATTTGATTGTTATTGTCTCTAATTTGATTGTTTTTGTGGATAATTTGATTGATAATTAGTGGGTTATTCGGATTAATCTTTGTTGATGATGGGTTATGTTCAAAGTTGTTCAAAGTTTCGACCTTTATGATAGGGCGATGATTTTGACAAGGCGGAAATTATATTACTAATGTCGAGGCAATACATTTTCTGATAAGATTCCATGTACGATTGTCTCGGTGTTAGTGATATCTGCCTTGGCAAAATCATCGCCCTTTTTGATACTGTTTGTTCTGCCCAATTTGTTTCTTTTTGGTTAATTTTTAAAATGCTATTGATAGTGTATTTTTTTCCTACGTGTCATGATTTATCAATGAATTTCTTAAAAGGGTATTGATTGATGCATTTATTTATCGGGTTTTCTAACGTGTGCCCCCAAAAACCCTTTTATTTATTTTTTTAATTTAACCAACACTAATGATCGTAAATTTGTAATCATACTAGTTTTGTAATATTAGTAAAGTTTTGATCTTTGTTGGAATTTATTTTGTTTCATGTTTTTTTTTACGGAGCCTGAAAATTTTCCATTTTTAGCTAATATTACGAAATAAAGTTTTGATTTTGCTGATTTATCTTATCTCCAAAAATATACATATGGAGTACTTTTTAGTAAAGTTTTAATCTTTGGGAAAGTTTGCCTAATGTATCTGGATATTTTTGGTGGAGCTTTCGATGGCGAAATGTGTAGTGTTGGCCATTTTTAAGTATAAATAACAAATAACAAATAATAAATAATAAATATCCTTCATTTTTGGATAATTTGACCTGGATTTAAGTGATCATGTAATCGTGTTATTTGCGGTGAGTTGTTGAGATATGATGAAAGTCAGCAAGTGAATGATGCATTAATGATTTTAAGGGTCACTTATGTGATGTGTTGTTTAAGTTTCGTCCGTTAGAAAAAAAAAAAGCAAATATGTGGAGAAAAGATTGTGATTTGTGACTAATACATGGGATAGTACGTTTTAGATTCTCGGAATTCCTGTGTACAATGTCACATTTGGGGCCCACTTTTTCTTTGTTTTGTCTATGCTTTTTTGTAAGTCTTGAATAGTCTCTACTAGTGAAAGTGAGAGAGGAGAGAAAAAGATATGAAAATAAATAAATGGAGGGAAATAGTTTGATAAGGTTGTAGAAAATAATGATTGCTTTTCTAGGGGAAAATAAAGGGATTTTTACGGCGAAAGATTTGTGTGAGACTGTTCTATCTAGGAATGTTTTTACATCAGACTCGAGAGACTGAGGTCTTGAGCAGGATGTTCGTATTAAAGATCGTTGATATTTTAACTTTGGAAGATATGGACTTTCTTTTTCTGATATTTTGCTTAGACAGTTTGGATAAACAGAATTTGCTGATTAGGATATCTTGAAAACTGTTTGAGTCTAAATCACCTTCTCCATACTACTTATCGGATATATTCAAGTTTCTCTAGCTCATTTTCTTGTATGTTGGAACACCATAGTTCTGTTAAAAGAGAAAATAGGGGGCGTACATGGATTCCAAAAGGATGAGTGCCTTTTGTTTTCTTTTGTGTTTACATAATACCAGTGCTCGATCTCAAAGACCGAGTAGGATTGAAGGAACAAAATCGTCATTAAAATTTACGGGCCGTAGTAAGAATAATTCAGCCAGAATCTCTTGACTACATAATCATAATACTAGCGTATACTTGTATTTGAATCCGTTTGGAAGGAAGATATTTTGTTATAATTGTGAAATAATGGATGGTAATCATAGGATTTCGTAGCACTATACTAGTACAAGAATCATTATGATAGGATTTTCGATTTCAGAAAGCACAAGTGTTCTCTAAAAGTGCTACCTTAACCTTATCTCTAATTATCTCTGAATGTCACTCTGAAGTTTGTGTTCTGATTTTCCAAATGTGTGTGTTAATTTTGACAGGTCGGGACAGCTGTTGTTACACGGAGTGATGGTAGACTGGCTGTAGGAAGACTTGGCGCACTTTGTGAGCAGGTTAGTTAACTTATCTCTTCCAGAATTAGTCGCACTTTGCAGCAAAGTGATATTTTTTTTCGGTGGGGCATCTGTTGGTTGTTTCATTTTTCCAAATTCATTGACGATTGCTGGAGCTTAACCCTAAGATTAATTCTATGCAGCTGAAGGAGTTGAATGCTAATGGGCATGAGGTGATTTTGGTGACTTCAGGAGCTGTTAGTGCCGGTCGTCAGAGGCTTAGATTCAGGAAAATGGTTAACAGCAGGTTTCTGGCTGAACTTTTTTGTAAAGCTTATTACTGTGGATAACTTGTGTATTCTAGTTCATTGTACTTATGAAGTGAGAGATGACTGTGTTATGCAAAGGATGCAAAGTAAAATTAGTACACCGGGAGTAAATTACGGAAGTTTGGGTCCCTCGGCCAAAATTTATCTTGTTGTCCTCTTATCAGTGTTGACCGTAGTTTGTGTTAATTGATTATAATTTGCCTGTTAATCGTCAGACTAGGGTGAGTATATGATGGCAGGCAGAATTCCTGAATTACTGATTATATTGAATGTTAATCCTTCCATGATTACAAAAGGTTGCCAAAGACTTAAGAGGACCATGATTAACATTAATATCAAGTGTAATGTGTCAGGGGTTGCTAAGTAATTTATAATTATTACACTGTTATCTTTCCAAGTAAATCCCAGGAAACTTTACCTTCAATGTAATGACTTTGGGGGGGGGGGGAGTGCATCATGCACATACTGTATGTGGTACAGTGAATGCATATTAGGATGCCTTGATCATGAGTGTTGTCGTTTTTGTTAGAACTTCTAAATTCTCATCTTTCTTGTCGACTCTAGATTTTCTTGCAAACCGCACCATTAGCTGTATGGTCATCATGGCCAATATGAACCTCCCTCAGCATCAGGAGACAGGAATCTATGAGCTAGTTATCAGTGGAGTACTGATGCCAATGACAGTCATTTCACTATGCCTTTGTTTCTTGGTTCTGTTTTTATGAGTAAAGAACATAGTGAATTAGTGATGGTAAAATAAAAGATACGAACACAAAGAGCTTAAGTTTTTCTACTTGCCACATGACTCGTTTGATTTCCATTTTCTTTATCTTTTGTGTAAAGATATGTCAGGGGGACTGGAATGTATAAACGTTAACATCTATGTCTTCTGTCTTTTCCAGTTTTGCAGATCTTCAAAAGCCACAATGTGAACTTGATGGGAAAGCCTGTGCTGCTGTTGGGCAGAATGGCCTCATGGCACTTTATGACACATTATTTAGTCAGGTAGAATTTTACAAACCCTGCAGTCCTCTGGCAGTGGCAGCAGCTGTTATATGATTCTAATGATGTCATGATGTTTTACAGTTGGATCTGACTTCCGCCCAACTATTGGTGACGGACAATGACTTTAGGGATCCACATTTCAGATCACAATTAACTGAAACAGTGAATCAGTTGTTGGATCTAAAGGTTGTGCCTGTGTTGAATGAGAATGACGCTGTAAGTACCAGGAAAGCTCCTTATGAGGTATGTGCTGTTTGCTGACTTACTTTAATTGATGGATCTTTTTTTTCGCTTGTAACCAGGGTACTACATTAAACAAGGTAAAGTTTGTCATCGCGTGATCAGGATAGCTCGAAAACAAGTAAACCGCATTTTTTCTTTTAAATACACAGCTTGAAGCTGCTTTTGCCATTTTATCGGGTGGCTTAGGGATAGCCTCTTATGGGGCAATTTCTGGGTCATTGTGAAACTCCAAAATCTCACCTTGTATCTGAGAGTCAAAATTTGTTTTGTTCAAACTTTTTCAATATAGTTAATGAATATATCTTTAGATTCATTATGGATGTTTAAGATTTGCTTATTTACCACTCTCACAGAGTTTCATTTGCAGCCTTCATTGGTCTAATTATGGTAGTTTGAGATGAATTGCAGGATTCTTCTGGTATCTTTTGGGATAATGATAGTTTAGCGGCTCTTCTCGCTTTGGAATTAAAAGCAGATCTACTTATTTTGTTAAGTGACGTGGATGGTCTTTACAGTGGTCCCCCAAGTGATCCCCGATCAAAGCTTATCTACACTTATGTTAAAGAGAAACACCAGGGAGAAATCACTTTCGGGGACAAGTCCAGGTTGGGCAGAGGGGGTATGACTGCTAAAGTGAAAGCAGCCGTTTATGCTGCCTATGCTGGAATTCCTGTAATCGTTGCTAGGTAAGGGCAATTATATATCTTGTGATTGGATGCCTGATAGCTTAGTAATGTTCGTCACTATTATTGTTTGCTTGAGTTGGCTACCTTTAGTTGTATGTTATTGTTTACACCATGTGCATTAGTTGGTATCTTTCACTGAGTGCTTCGATTTTGTCATGGGTTTCTTTTAGTTTAATATGGTAACAATCGTAATTCGTATCTCTTTGCTGTACTGTTGCAACATCGTCCAGTGGAAGTATGTTATTTGCACTGTTACGCAAGTAGAAGCCTGCCAACATTGTGTGAGCATAGTGTGAAACAGGGAATTTGGTTTAGTAAAGTTTTTTTACTACCGGGACAGTCATATGAGACATACCAAGGTAAAGGGACTGTCATTGGTGGAGGGGGTATATTATTTCACTTAAAAGTAGTGAGTTGTGCTAAGCTAGCAGTTTTGTGTTTTGAATACTTTTTAACTTCTAATGATGGATTTGTCCACAGTTCAATAGTTAGGGAAAAGCCTTGGGCCAAGCTTTTAATTGCTGATTACTTGGGATTTTACTACGATGTCTAGATTTCATCAGTTAGCTAACTATAGTGAGGAGCATCATATTGGTAACAGCAGTAATAGTTCACAGACACCCTACTTCAAGCCATGTAGCATTTCATTGACTGTAAATACCTTGGCCTGTGTCTTCTTCAACTGTTACTCTTCATGGCATGTTTTTTCAACCCTTTGTTGTTGTCGGGATTCTGGTAAGCCTTTTGCTGGTATCTCTCTCCTGATTTCTCTAACGTGATTGTTCTCTTTGTTTATTTCAGTGGCAAGGCGACTGATAATATTATCAAAGTGCTTGATGGTAAGCGCGTTGGCACCTTATTTCACAAAGATGCTCATCTATGGGTTTCATCTAAAGAAACTGGCGCACGTGAGATGGCAGTTGCAGCTAGAGATTGCTCTAGGAAGCTTCAGGTACAAGATCTTAGTGCCATTATTTGTGTTTTTATGCTCAACTATTACCATGTTGATGTAGATTAAACTTCAGACTATAATTTGCAACTGATACTGTTTAACAGGCACTCACTTCACAAGAAAGGAAGCAGATTTTGCTAGACATAGCTGATGCCTTAGAAACAAATGAATCACTGATCAAGAGTGAAAATGATATTGATGTCGCGGCAGCAGAACTAGCTGGATATGATACATCGTTGGTGGCCCGCTTAGCCTTGAAGCCTGGCAAGGCAAGACACTGTTTTATACTCTAAACTAATATTAAGTTAATTTGACATGTTTTATTACCTTTTGTTTTTCTTTTATTTAGATAAGGATTGTCAATGGCGTTCTTTGTCTTTACACTGTGCATTTCTCTGTTTGCAGATCTCTAGTCTTGCTAAATCAATACGTGTGCTTGCTGATATGGAAGAACCTATTGGGCAAATTCTAAAGAGAACTGAGGTACGGAATTGGTTCCATCCCATTTATTCATTGTGTAGTTGAGTTCAGTCCTTTCAAAAGACGGACAAACTATATGTGGGACTTGATTATGATCTGAAGAATGGTGGTTCAGTAATATGTTTCCAATTCAGTCAGATGTTCAGTAGGTTTTGCGTATAGTATAGGAATAGACCTGTTTATCAGTCGGGGAGGGGGGTGGTCAACTTTATGAAGCCAGCTAAGGGGTGGGGCTAGTGAAGGCTCAGGATGCACTTACACAAAGTTGAGGCACTAAGCAATCCGCTCAATCAAATACAAAACCAAACAAAATGCTTAAAGCCCACCTCGAGTTTCTCGCTTGTACTGTAGCTACGTGTTTCTTTTGGCCATAATATAGATGTTGGGTGAAGGCTTATTTAACACAGGGTAGCTTAAACAGCGCTAAACCAATTTGGAATATGACATTTTAACTTTGAATTTCCTCATGTTGTTCAGCGTGATTTTTGAGGTAGTTAGAGAATAAGAAAATTTTCTCACTTATCTCCTATTGGTGTCATTCTCTCTCCAGGTTGCAGATGGACTTGTATTGGACAAAACATCATGTCCACTGGGTGTTCTTCTTATTGTTTTTGAGTCACGCCCAGATGCTTTAGTCCAGGTATGATTGATCCTGATTGGCATCCTTACTGGTGCTATCTAGTTATTCATGTCTTTGATTTTATCCCACGACCCTTCAATGGGAGTGTTATGTACTGCTGGTTTTAATATCCTAGTAATCCCTGTTCGTTTTCATGTTGGGCATGAAAATGTGGGAAACGGCTGCAATCAATTGTAGCCTTTAAATGCTATTCTAACGTTTTGACTTCGCTAAAATGCTCTGCAAATTTGAAAAAATATAGTTTTGACTTCTGAATGCACTTTGCCTTAGTCAGAACTTTAGACCCATATCTATTGTTTCAACAATCAAGACCTCTGATTCTGGAAGAATTAGTGAATTACCTTTACTTAACACTTATCAAGATTTGTTTTATAGATTTGGATATATCTAGTGGAAGCTTTACTTGAATTGCAGACTTATTACTGTTCTGTGCTTTTACAGTTAAGACATACTTTTGGCAGACATGGACCTGCTAGTAACTCTTGTGCAATATAAACTGACCTTTATTTAGATTATCTCATTTCTTATGCTGTTTAGGCTAAGTCGACTATTTCATGTAGTTTCTTTCTATATCTAATCTGAGGTCCACGTGAACTTGCCCTGAGTTGTTTTATTGTTTGTTGTAGTTGCACCTAGAAAAAGCATTTTTTGTTCATCAACTGCTAACATCGTTGTCCATTTGGAAAATTGCAGATAGCTTCATTGGCAGTACGGAGTGGTAATGGGCTTCTTTTGAAGGGTGGAAAAGAGGCAAGACGCTCAAATGCGGTTTTGCACAAGGTTTGCACTTTAAGTTTGTATTGTGTTTGCGTTTTGCTAGAAGCTCCTTTGGAGACTTGATACTTGGGGATTTTGGCTTGTCTGCTACTCTTTTCTCATATAACATTTTTTGATGTTAGGTTATCACTTCTGCCCTACCAAAAACTGTTGGCGAGAAATTAATTGGATTAGTCACCACAAGAGATGAGATTCCTGATCTGCTTAAGGTAAGTTAACGGATGCTCTGTTCATTATGGGAAGGGCTGTGTGACATATATTGAACTGACAATATCTACTTGATGCAGCTCGATGATGTCATTGATCTCGTGATTCCAAGAGGTAGCAATAAACTTGTTTCTCAGATTAAGGAATCCACCAAAATTCCTGTTCTAGGACACGCTGGTAAGCTATATGTACCAAAATTTATGTTTGTGGGAGTAACTATTAGGCTTATGATGGCATATGACCTGACCAAACTTGTCCAATTTCTGTATAGATGGGATTTGTCATGTGTATGTTGATAAATCTGCCAATTTGGAAATGGCGAAACGAATTGTTATTGATGCAAAACTGGATTATCCTGCTGCTTGCAATGCAATGGTAATTTCTTTTTAATATTTTGTGGCTCTTAATTCCCGCGTTGCTGGGATATTGAGTCCATTAGTTAAATTGTTTTTGCCCCTTTTTGAGTATATATTTGCATGTTTTCTTTAGGAAACACTCCTTGTACATAAGGATCTGCAACAGAATGGAGGCTTGACCGATCTTGTAAATGATCTCAAATCTGAAGGTATCCCTCTCAATCTCTATCTCCCCTCAAATTGCCAGTGATGATTAGATATTGACTGTATGCAACATGTTTCTCAGGTGTGGTAGTGTATGGCGGCCCTAGAGTTACTGCCTTTAATGGGCTGAGTATCCTATCAACAGAGACATTTCATAAGGAGTATAGCTCACCAGCTTGCACTGTGGAAATTGTGGATGATGTGTCTGCTGCAATTGAACATATCAATCAACATGGAAGGTATGTCTTGAGTCATCTCGTCCGAATTGTCATACCATGGGTTTTGACTTGTTCCGTACATCATTTGTGATTTTCCTTTCCTCATCACTTTTTGTTTACGTTGTTGGGCTGCAGTTCGCATACTGATTGCATTGTGACAGAAGATCACAAAGTTGCGGAGACATTCTTGCAGCAAGTTGATAGGTAATCACTAGTTACTCACTTGAGAAATATAATTTCTTATGCTGAATTACTGAATGGAAGGAATGCTTGCTTTTCGAAACTGACATGGGATAAATGTTTGTCTTAACTTGCAGTGCTGCTGTTTTGCACAATGCAAGTACAAGATTCTGTGACGGGTTTCGTTTTGGACTGGGTGCTGAGGTACGTTCCTTATCACACTGAATCAGCTATAGAACCAACATGTGTGAATTTTTCTTCAAGTAATTAACCCGCTATGTTTGTTGCCAACAGGTTGGGATCAGTACAAGTAGGATTCATGCTCGTGGCCCAGTTGGTGTTGAAGGGCTGTTAACCACAAAATGGTATGTTTTGTATCCCAGTATCTATAGTCACAGCTTACATATTTGCGGCCACCTTGGACGGGTTAAAAGGTTTAACAAGTGTCTATATGTGAACATAACGAGTTAACTAGATCATTCATTGACCAAAACCTTTCTGTTTTCACCTTCCTGTTATTGCCTAGCCTAAACAATCTACGTGGTCCTTGTTCAAGGCAAGGGAGTAATAAGAAATGATACATTAGTTCAGCTTGCATGTTACTCATCTTTGTGTACACTTTGACAAATGATAGCGATGTTTCTAACCGTTTGTCACTTGTGATGATCAGGGTTCTTAGGGGAAGCGGGCAAATCGTGGATGGTGACAAAGCTGTGGTATTTACCCACAAGGACCTTCCAGTCGTGTCTCAGAGCTCTTGAAGAATTTTGCTCATAAGTTGTTCCCTGTGACTCCCCAAAGTAGTGCAGTTTGTTTGAGGGAAAAGGGGCTCAAAATTTTTCCTATCCCCTCTCCCGCTGCCTTTTTGGGTAGGTCTCTGTATGTTATTAGCTTGCGCTAGCTAGACTCTTCTTCTACTGCATCTGGGTGGTTATTTTAGAGTTGGCTATTATTACTACTTATTATTATTTTCGTACAAAATAAATCATGTAATTTTCGAGTGAACGCAATTATTTATGCAATATTAAATTGCAATCTATTTTATATATCATATTATTGATTCTTAACGTTTGGTTTCGAGTGAGACGTGACAATTTGACTCTCTTAAACCTAAACTAACACCATGTCACCATGAAGTTGGAATCGGAATGGTAACAACTCCAACAAGCATTCATTGGTAGAGAAAGACCGACACATTTATCGTCGGCTTGAATCATAGTAAGACGTAAACGCCAATATGACACAGAAAGCCATAGAAGATTTCGAGCCTATGTACCTACACTAAGGAAGAACCGTTTGTTAATGCACATCTAAACTTCAACTTTTCAAACGATTGCCTAGATTTGAACAAATCTACAAATTCGAGCATAAGCTAGCAAAATCTATACGAACTTTTTGATTAGCGGATATGAATTTGTATCACTTTGCATGATCCAGAGCAAAGTCAGTTAGACGTAACTTGAATTTCTGGAATCTTGGTCTAAAGCATCAGATGTTGTAATGCATCAGCCAAAAACGGAACAAAAGCAAAGGCAGTAGACGTAAATCCTTGTGCAAATCTGAAGCATGAAGTAACTTGTACTATTTGATTAAAGACTAATTCGACCAGGACATATTTTGCTCCAGCAATCTGGTTTTGCTACATTATAGTACGTGCTAAGTTTAATAGCAAAAGATCTTGACTACAAATCCCGTTATACTGGTTTATGAGACAGTTTGAAAACTACTTTCTCCAATCACCACGGAAGCAAGCTTATGCCTTGATGAATTTCTCGACATCCCTGAGCCAGTTAACATACTCCTTGTTGTCCTTCTCGATCATGTACTCGTGCAAGAAGTTTGTGGTGCTGGGCTTGATACCTCTGATCTCCAGATATTTGTGGAAGGCCTTCTGCAGATTTTCATCCAAATCACTGCAAAAGCAAAGAGAGTAAATCAGATAGAAGCTCATGTATATGAGATTGGAAATATGACAACTAAAAGAAAACGTAAAGATCACTTACAAGAAATCAGGACCCTCATATGCAAGCTGATCTTCAGTTGCCGGATTCCTGAGTGATAAGCTGTTGATCTTGATTTCATCAGGGTAGCCAGTACAGTCGAACTCCAGATATGGTGCATTTTCATCCTTCTTGACAACAGTTATAAGAAGTGGAACATTTGAGTTATGGGACTCATCATTGTCTTCATCGTCATCGTCATCCTCACCTTCTTCCTCTTCACCAGTGATAAGATTGGGCATGGATACTTCAACTGTAATGGTTTCACCTTCATAATCTCTTGTAAGAGTCACTATTTGTTCCCCAGGATTATCCTCAATCTTGAAAGGGAAGTCACCAGGAGCGTCCACAGTCTGCACAGGCAGGAAACGAGTAAACAACAGCTGGATAAATTGCAAATGGTGGAGCTCTCTAAAAACAAAGGTACATCCCACATAGTAGATAGTTGACAACAGATGTACGTACACTTTCAGTGAATGACAGAGTAAACAAGCATCAAAGATACCGGAGAACTGTACTAAACCACCAATAATGTTTTACGGCATCAAGAATTTTAACCCCCTACATGGCTACATAAGCACCAAGCAGAACTATAAACATCTCCGCCACTTCGATCGTACATAAAACTGAAATACATCCATTAGATCAAGGATAGCTCATTCATCACACGTCTTACATCCATTTCCTCACCCCATGCTTCGTTTATGCCACAGAAATTAAGAAGCTTGAAAAAAAGAGCAACATCTTGAATACCATCTCCTTTACAAGAATCAAACATTCCAGCTCCATGAAGTTCATAATCTAATCCAAATTTCTCCTCAAATTCTACCTTCTATGGCTCTAAGTTAAGAAAAGAGAAGTACAAAGCTAAAGGAGATGACTTTTTGAATACTAGATGTCGAAATGGAGTAGCGCACTGTGGAAGTTAGGTTAGTGTGACCAACAGAACGAGTTAGAGAACAAGATAAACCAATGTGATCATAATAAGTGCGAAAGATGAGACACTATTAGAGAGACACTGACTTAAACTTCTCTTCCATTCTCCCTCTCTCTCTCTCTCTCTAGTCTCCCTGCCCTACTTACTCATTCTCAAAGGCATAGCTCACGAAAATGTATCAAAAAAACAACAAAAGCAAAGCCAAAGATAACAAATTTCGAAACCTTGCCAATCTTAATTCCGCAATATTACAACTCTTGACGACATTTACATCAACCCCCTCCCTCCCCCCCCCCTAACACCTCGACGATTGGAACTATCCCTCATGAGTCCGCAATCAGCATAAACAAGACCGCATAAATGGCAATTCAATCACCACAAACGCATTAATTCTATCACCATTTCCTACCACATCCCACATTCCTCAACTCCTTTCGAGTAAATTCAACAACGAAACGTACGAATTACGCTACCGATACCACTCCAAGAATCGGTCTAACGCCGCGATTTTGGGGGGAATTAGTAAGACATCAATTAACAGCGAACAAACTTACAATTAACACCGAAATCATCAAACTAACAGACGAAAACTCCCAAAGATCATCTCTTTTTTTATCTAACAATAAATTAAATCATGTATCTTAACGATTACGCTTTAAAAATGAAATCAGAAACCCTAAAACACAAATTCAGAAACAAAAACCCTAAAAAAAACGAACCAATTAAAAAAAAAAGAGGAGAGAGAGAGAGAGAAAGGACCTTCTCGAGGTCGTCAGCCTCAACGGCGACATCGATTTCAGTGCGGATGACATCAAGAAGCTTCATATCAGAGAAACGCTCCCCGTCGGCGACGGCGTCAGTGGAGAAGAAGCGGCCGGCGGCGGAGGAAAGAGCAGGGCGGGTGAAACGAGGAGTGAGAGTGGTGCGCTTCAAGGCGGATACGGCGGTGGATACGGCGACGGCGGAGGAGGAGGAGTGAGCGTTTCTCTGAGATCCGATGAATCTTGAAGCTAAAGGCGCCGCCCTAGCACAGGATCTTCGCAGAATTGCTGAGAACGCCATTTTTTCACAGGAGAGAGAATATTTCTGGATTTTTTAATTACTAGTATTAGGGTTTAAGAGAGACCTTCTTCCTCTTTTATATGAGAGTATGAGAGTCAGGGGTTTAAGGAGAAGCAATGAGATTGAGAGGATTTAAGATATAGGGGTATTATCGTCATTTCACTTTTTAACCTTTTAGATTAATTTTTTGTTATTATTATTGGGTGTTGCTAAACGCAACCCAAAAAATACTACTGTAACCTATTTTTTCTATATTTCTTCCTACTTTACCCTTAATGATATTTTCTCCCTACAACTTTTTAGATAACATCTTTTTTACGTAAACTTTTAGACAACTTAGTGCATGTTTGGTTAGACTTTTTTTGAGAACAAGTAACGGAATCCCACTCCGATTACGTTACTTATTGTTTGGTTTAATATTATTTTTTCCCACTCCATTACCCTCCTCTAACCCACTCCCCCAAAATGAATCCCTCCTCAAATTTGTGGTTTCCAATTCCATTCCCCCCTTTTTTATTTTCTCTCTCCTCCCTCACCTCCCCTCCCCACCCCCACACCACTGCCCAGCCACCACAAGCCGTCGGCGATGGACGGCCGGCCACCAATCTCGCCGGAAATAACGCCGGCCGGCCGATCTTCATCCGGCGACCACCGCGGTGGCCTTCTTGTTCCTAATTCGTCTCTCCTTTTCCTCCATCTTCTCTTTCTTCCTCCATCTTCTCTTCTACAACTTCCTTGGCATCGTCACCAACCACCAATTGCTCCACCTTCGCCACCTCCTATGGCGCCGTCCACAAAGCCTAATCAACCTTTCGCCGGTTAGATGTGGTGGCTAGCAAGGGAGGAGAGAGGAGAGAGAAGGAGAAATGGTGGCTAGATGATGTAATTGGGTGGGAATGGGCTTGTGGTTGGTTCGCGTGGGCTGGGCGAGGTCTTACCGGCGCCGTAAAAGTCAACCGGTGATGACCTCGCCGGCTCCGGTGGTAGTGGTGCTCGGTGGCGGCGGTTTTGTGGCGGTGGTAGGGTGGGGAAGGGGAAGTTGAGGGGCCAGGAGAGAGAAAGAGAAGGGGTTGGGGTAATTTGTTTATTTACTGTTTTGTCCTTAAAAAATGATTTCATTCCGTTTTTTTAGTGAACCAAACACCTTATTTAAAGTAACGGAACTTGTTACCACTCCACCCCTAACCCATTCCATTCCGTTACCATTCGAAAAATCATACCAAACGCCCCCTTAGTCTAATCAATTTTACAAAGTTTAACATTAGATTCTAATACAAAAAAAAAAAAAATTTATGAACTTATGAACACGATGTATTGAGTAAAATTAATTGTACTTGGTTTCGCTATTGATTTCATGCAATAATGATGAAGAATAATGTCACTATGACATAATATAGGGAGATAAGTAATGAAGGAGATGAAACAATGATTGGGATATAATTTGTAATTTTGGGAAATATGAGGGTATTATAGGTATTTTTTCAGGTTACGTTAGTAAAAAAGAAGTTACGTTTAGCAATCATGTTATTAAAATGGGAGTAGTAGATGAGACTATGAGAGTCCCAACTATGTGAGGAACTATTGAAGACTAGGCCGTGAATTATCTTTGGAGAGCAAACAAGTGGAGTAACTTTATTTATCATTCATTTTATAAATCGAGTTAAAATGAAAATATCTAGATTCTCGTGTTGGAAATATTTTAATATAGAGTGCATCGTCAAACTTGTTATAGGTGAGTAAAGCAGCAGTTCGATTAATTTACCTTATCTAAAGGTTCGTATCTCGACAAAATTTCAACAACATCTAACATAGTGTATGATAAACTTGTGGTAAGAGAGGAAGTGGTTGTGGTAAATAACTGCACCATGATTACATAATGATACTACGATTGTACTCTACTAAATTCAACAGATTGGGGGTTAGAGATGAAGGAATATGCTTAACTTGTGGATCAAGCTGATAATTGAATAATCGATCTACAATTGTTTGGTGGCAAAGTTGCCATTTCACATGATAATAAGGAACCCACACATGGGCCTCTTTGCCAATTCCCTCACCTTGTTTGATTGCCCATGGTTTTCCCAGCTGCTTTACACTTCAGAGAGCAATCATGCACATTGCATCTACAAGGCTTTTAGTTTACGACTTAAAAAAGGACATTTTCGAGTACGTAATAATTTTTACACTTCTCACATTTAGATTTGCACTCTTCTCGACCACAAGTCAACAATTAGGAAGAATAAAACTTGTATTATTGAGCTACAAGCAAACCAATGAGTTGACCAATGGGGAAAAATTACAAATGAACCAATACAATTATTTTCCTATGTACACTTTTAGGGGGAGGGGGGGCGGGGGTGCTATAGAAACAACATACAACGGTTCATAGCAGGGTCTGCAGTCTTCAGAAACCTTGCTAAAACTCACAAAAAAACCTCTGGTGGGCAAATAATACTAAAAGTGCACCAATATAAGAAAATAGAAGAACAAGAAATCGATCCGAATTTTGGATAAATTACAGCCTCCGAAGAGCAATCTACCTCGTACATGAACTAGTCGCTCACATGACTATCTCTGGCTTCAAAATGCTGGTCTTGATCTCCTTATGAGGCAGTACGACTCCACCATTACTGTAAACCTCATCAGAGACGTGGACGTCTTCTCCAAGAACGGTCATGTTCTCCACGCGAGCCCACTGCCCGACGGTGGAGTGCCATCCGATGATACTGCTAGAGATGCAAGCGTGTTTCTTGACCCTAACACCTCGCATAATTGTGCAGCGAGAGAGTCTAACTCCGGCCTCTATCACACAGCCTGGGCCAATTGCAACGTCTGGGCCTATCAGACACCCTTCTCCAATGGTTGCAGTTTCGTCCACCAACACATTTCCGACAATATGAGCACCACTGGCCAGTTTGGGTGAGGATCTCTTCCTCAATGAATCCAAGTACAGCCTGAGGCCTGTAATGTAATCCCTTGGCTGTCCAATGTCCATCCAAAACCCAGGTAAAACCATAGCATACAGCTGCTTTTCAGCGGCAATTTTAGGGAACACTTCTTTTTCAATCGAGGTGGGTCTGAGTTCAATTTTATCGATGACAGAGGGGTTCAACAGGTAAATCCCAGCATTGATCTTGTTACCAACGAATAATTTAGGCTTCTCAACAAACTTCTCAACCTTTCCAGTTGATTCCTCCATAACAACAACACCATATTTTGATGGTTCATCAACCTATAAAATTATTAGTACTTTAGTGACCTGTCCAAAACTTGCATCAGAAGTAAAAACAAGAAAAGAGAGCGTAACCAGATCAAAGTACCTTGGTGACCATGATTGAAGCCTCTCCTCCATGAGCTTTGTGGAATTCGACCATTTCCTTCAACGGGTACTCACTGATAACATCACTGTTGAGAACAAAAAATGGCTCACCAGACCCATCAACTAGCTTGTCCCGTGCCAATGCCAAGGGACCTGCAGTGCCCATAGGTTCGGTCTCTTGGGAACAGGTAATTTTGATCCCAATTTTCGCCTCAAAATCCTTCAAAAAGCTCAACATCACCTGTTGGAAGATGCAGAAGCGTAAGATATCTTAAATTACGAGTTACATGTAAACATACTCAAAGGCTACGGCACAGATCTAGATAGTGTACCTCTGGCTGGTAATTGATAGCCAAAACAACTTCAGTAACTCCAACAGCCTTCAAAGCTTCGATCTGGACACATTTAGGGAGAACGTATGAGAACATATTAGATTTTCCGCATATTTTCACATGATAGCACTACATTAACAGAGGCAACAATGTCACAAAATGATGGATGATCTATCTAAGCCAATTTATCTTTTACAAGCAGCAGATCTTCATTTCATTGCGCGATGAAGCTAACACTAGGTCCGAATTCCAGACAACGATAATAATCGGATCTGAAGTACACTATAAACCTGTCATACCCAATTCATTCATACATTCTAAACTAGTACACTAATACTAAACTACCACATCGGCAAAAAAACAGCAAAATCATATTATTGTTAGGCTTGTAATAGAAGCTTCAGATGTAAACCTGATGAAGGATCATAGGCTTGTTAGCGAAATCGACGAGAGGCTTAGGGAAACTGAGTGTCAAGGGCCTCAGCCTTGTTCCGAACCCTCCAACAAGAATCAAAGCCTTCATTTTCACTCCTTTAAGTTGGTGCTACTACCTGCTCAACAGTAAATAACAACCTTAGCTTCTCATTCACACTTCACCACCACATATTACAACTGATCACAATCCATAATTCAGTTCCCACCAATATAATCCCATTAAAATTGATCACAATTACACCAAATCATCATATACCAGCAAAATTAGCAAACATTTAGCAACAACTCTGTCAAATCAAGCTTAATCACATGAATTTTTTTGGTTAATTTGATAAAGATCACAACTTTATTGAATTCCCATGAGATCAAACTATATAACAATCGAAAAAAATTGAAATTCATACAAAAATATCATTGAATATCAAAATTTGAGCAGAACCCATCAATCAAATCAAGATTTAACACATTACCCACAATCATGCAACAAACAAAGCTTATCAAACAAGCAACAAAACCCCACAAAAATCAACCAAAAGATCCAGCAAAACTAAGCAAAAATTTGCAAGAATTAAAAAAAGAGGGATTAATTAAAAACCTGGAGAAGATGAAATCGGATGATAATTGAAGAGTGTCCTAACAGCAAAGACTTGTCAGGGCTTGAGAGAGGGGGTGTCGGTGTGGATAGGAGGGGAGGAGGAGGAGGAGGAAGAATGGGCAAAGGGTGGTCGTATAATATAAGCTTTTCTAATTGTATGAAATTATATAAAGTATGAATCTTTTGGAAAATAATAAATGAAATCTGATTGGTGAGAATGACAAGAATTAAACGTTAAGCTGTGTGTATTTATATACTAGTGTATCTGGAGGAGAGAGATTTTGGACAGGTCCTTTATCTTCTTTGCAAGTATTTTATTTTTTTGTATTTTGGTTCGGGAAAGGATTAACCAAAAACGATACGAAACGAGCTAGGACTCGAGAATATGCTTTTGGGTGTGAGGGAATTTTCCTACATGTTTCAGTAGAGTTGTTTGTGGCTTTTTGTGGTCTATTCGTTTTGTTGAGGGAGATAGCACACCACGCAAGGCTTTTGTTTATGTCTGTTTTTCCCGCATTTTCTCCCTTTTGGGTTGGGGCCTGGGAGTAGGTAGCTTCAACTAAAAGAGAAAAAGAGTTGAAACTTGAAATTTGCAAAATTCACCTTAATCTGATACTATCGATGTGGAATACTTCGGACGGTTTATAAGACTATGGAAAATATGTCCTTGTACATGTAGAAAATAAGATAATAGATTGACTTGATTTTATTGATAGGTGTGACTACATTTATATAGTAGGTCACATACATAAACATGGTGTAAACCCTAGGTCTAGATTATTCTAGGAATAATATTGTTTACATAATTAGAAGATTAATTCTAAACAATATTATTCTTTACTATTATAACATATCATATATATTCACTAATAGTACACGTAGAGTTGTAGCTATTTTTGAATCTATTTCGAACATTGCTATTTTGACGTGGCCAGATTCAACCTAAGTCGAGCTTGGTTATAAAGTAAACAAGCCGAACCCAAGCCTTAGCTAGCTCGGGATTTGTTGGTTGAGGCTTAGTTTTGATCCGTTTAACCATGGATATTATGAGTGAGTTTCATAAGTGCGTAAATGAAAAAGTTTGAATGCGATTCGAAGTCAAATTAAATCGGTTAGTGTAAGAAAAACATGACGATGGATTACAAAATTCAATAATTAAGGGTTTTTAGGACGAAAATCAAGATCATGATCAATTGATCATTGCCCACCGACGCCTATCGTTGTGAATTGGACAAGGCCTAACTTGTTCGGTGGAAGAAAATAGTCATTGACCTTTCAGTGGTTACGATTTTAATTTTGTCTAACAAATTAAAATTAGATCTATGGTACATCATTAGCCCTACACTGAAGATTATTGATTGACTACAGGTCTTGATTAGTTGCAATTTAATTTTAAGAGTGCGACTTTCACTTGCCGAATTCGGCCAAATATGATGACGCAAAAAGAAAAAATGATTCGACTTTATGAGTAGGTTAATCTATCAGCGGACCACATTATAAGTAGATGTCAGATAGTTTAGCTGGTAAAGTCATTGAGACGTGATACTTATGATCTGGATTCAAAACCCTTCAAATCGATTTTGTTTCCCTAACTACCATCACAATAAAACAAGAAATTAAACAACTCACATACATCATTCATAATACAAAATCATAATCATCATTTACATAGTATAAGATTAATAAAGAATGACATACAAGAACAAAAGTCCACATACTTAGATTAGCCAAGAACATACAACAGATACACGATGTTGACTTTGTTGCTGTTAGCCGACTGGTAGATGAATTGCATGCGACATTATAATTTCTAGTTTTATTATAATTAAATTAAGAAAGCGTATGATCGAAGAATCTGTACAACTCACATGAATTATTGTCCATGATTCACACGATAAAAGGCATAGTCGTTTAAGGTTAAAGGAAAGTGACAAAACTCGCCTAATTTCATAGGGCTGCTCTTATATGTTTGACCATCGATATATTATATCAATATATAGTATTACGTACGCGTTTAAATGCTAACTTAGCTTTAAGTACATACTCGTAAAGTTATTATTAATTTATTATACTGTAATTAATTTCTACTTGTGAATACTAAGCTCTTTGGCTTGACGTCCAGCCACGTTGACCTTCGCCATTTTGGATCACCGTTCACGACGGACCAAGTTATGTTTACTCTTGGTGTTGACTAGAAATGAAGTACCTGTATATGTCGACGGTATGTATATATAGCCCGTATAGAGGATAAGTTGATATTTGATAACCCTTGATCGGATTTACGAAAAATAATATCCCATCTTATTCTAAATGGCACCATAATTAATCTTATGGTCAATATTCAAAAAGTTTTTATTAGCTTTCACCGGTACTATTAATTAACCACCTCCACACATCTTAAAAGAACGATGTCGACAAAGTATGACGCCGGTATGAGTGTATGTAGCTCATATAGTATGTATCAATGTTGTAAATTATTGTAACAAAAAAAATGTATGTAAATTATTTAATATTTACCATTTGGTCATCAATTAGGAATATGAGTACACAGTATATATTAATCTAAATTTTTATTTTTTTTTTCCGTTCCAACTAGTAAAAGTACAATTTGCTCGCAAAATTATTTATCTTTGTAAGGAAAATAATAAAAAAACTATCGCCATGCATGCATCCATCATCCAAAACTGATGCGCCGTTGGACCTTTACATAGAAGCAAACAATATCGATCTTAAAAATACATATTTCAAGCTATGCAATTAATGCAACATGTAGTACTAAGGTAATGAATATAACTCTTAATTATTAAATACATATATATTGACTAAACAACATATATACTAGTAATTAAGTACGTGTTTAAACTTTAAAGTACTAAATTAAATTACATATTGCTGGCAGGTATCATGGCAATGCATGATACTAAAATTGGAGGAGAATATAACAACTTAGTCGTCTCCAAATCAAGAAAAAAAGAATAATTCACCGACGAATTGAAGTCCAAAGTCCAAATCAAGTGTACGTACGTTTGCGGTATGTACTCGTATAACCTCCAACGCGCATATACATCGTAGATGCTAGTTGGCACTATCGAGTGAAGTCAAGAAATGGTGAGTATATATAGTATATATGTAGTCGATTATTTAGTTCAATTCAACAATTACTCGTCTAAATTATCAATTTATATATTTGTGTCGAAATTGTTCATTATCATACAAATGCGAATTAATTTTAGCGGCAAGACTCCGGTTTTCAGTGGTGCACTTCATTCTCACACCTCCATTAATAGTTAAACTCACGACCTCTTATTAGGTGTGTACAAGTATGGAACTAACACCATAGTTGAAAATTGATTAGGATTATAAAATTAAAAATTTGTCAGGGTTCAAAACCACCGTGCGCGGGTCAAGGTAACTCATACATCAAATAATACATTTCAACATGAAAAGTACTGTATATATCGACTATATATATCAACTAGAACGGACTAATTTTCTTCGTCCATTAATTATAAGCTAGTTGATTAATTAAGAAAAACGATATCTCAACCACCTTACCTTGATTGAATTGGACTTGATAGTTACTCTCACATTATCACACACAATCATGTCGTGCGTTTAGAAAGATATATATGGTAGCTTTTTAGAAGAAAGAAGAAATTAAAACCCAACTCTTCTAAAAATAATTGATCATAAGTCGTGAGAAATGAAAATGACATTGACCAATTAAATACGGTCTGCTATACGCTTACTTAAAATCTCTTTCGCAGAATTTAAGCTTTGGCTGTATTAATCGTAGTTTGGCGCCATGCAATATCTTTCCGTATGAGTCAAGTTTGCACTACTACGTAACACGCAATTGTTGAATACTCCTAATTTATAGTCTACTTCTCATCTCTAATGAGTTCAAATTAACCGACCTTGACTGCCTGAAATAGACTAGTATATATAGTAGTAATTAGTAAAACTAAATATATAGTTAACTTGAATTATACTCGATCGTATTTATCAATTTTGAAATCAAAGTGTTTTTTTCCTGATTCATATGAGTTTCATCTATTATGATCAAAGTAGATGTGTTTCATTCGACAAAGTATATAAAAGTATAAAAGTACTGGTCTCTCCGCCCGAATTTAAACACCTCATATCGAAAGACACAGTTACTAAAAAGAATGTACGCACTAAACTGTTTAACAAAGTTTTAAAAAAATTGCATGAAATTCTGCTAAATTAAACCTCTTATATATTCAACTTTCTATGTTAGTTTTTTTAGAACTTTGATTTACTTGACCACTATGACCAGTGTATACGCTTTCTCAATATAGGGCCATTTTGAATATCTGATGTTTAAATTCGGGCGGAATAATTGTATATAATTGAGTCCAACCCACTTACTCATAGGTTTTCAACCCGTTGACCCAAGCCCATAACCCACATACCATATTTTTTTTTTTTTGGTACAAAGGAGCAGCTAATGCTGCGGGTAGAGGTGGCCATTTGGCACTAAAAGCCCGGGCCCGCACTGACCCGGTAATGGTCAAGCCCTGGTCAAGGCACGGCCCGGCCCGGCACTGCACAGGCACTGGAAAGCCCGGTTAAACCCGGGCTAGTGCTACTGTGCTAGTGCTCAGTTTTTCAGGCACTAGCCCGGTCAAAGCACTGGTCAACCCCGGTCAAGGCACTGGTCAAACCCGGTCAAGGCACTGGTCAAGGCACTTTTTTTTTTTTTTTAAACTTGGTCGACGAGGCCCGGCACTAGCCCGGTCAAACCCGGGTCAAAGCCCGGTCAAAGCACTGCGGGCTAGTGCCAGTGCTCCAAAAGTCGAGCACTGGCACTAGCCCGGTCACCTAGTGCTAGTGCTAGTGCTAGTGCTCGATTTTTGGAGCACTAGCCCGGTGAGGCCCGGCACTAGCACTGGCCCGCACGGCCCGTGGCCACCTCTAGCTGCGGGGGGTGGGGGTATGAGGATTTGAACCCGGGACAACCCCCAGGCAGATTGTGTTCCTATCCACTAGGCCAACCTTGATCCTCACATACCATATACATGTACCACTAAAATTCATTCATAATAATTCGTTATTACTATATAAACTCTGTTTTTTTTTCTACACAAAAACAGAGCAAAACAATGGGTGTGGAAACAGAGAAGCCGGCAAAGCTGCAGGGGGGGGGAGCTTGAAGAAGAAGATACAGAAGATTTGGACTTTCTACTGCCACCGGAACAAGTGATCTGTCCCGACGAACACGACATTAACACTACTCTTAGCAAATGCGCCGTCGAGCGCCGGTCTTGGCCCAAGTTTGGTGACGCCACCAAGGAGGATGGTCGCATCACTATGGTTTCTACTGTGAATATCTGCATTGAACCCCCTCGCCCTCGTGGTAATAATTGTTTTATTTTTTTACTGTGCTTTTTTGGGGTTTTACCGTGGAATTTTGATTTTTTTTTGGAATTGTTTGACCTAAATTGGGATTTGTTTGTGATATATTGGGAAATTTGGGGATGGGTTTTGTGATTTGGTTGATTTGTGTTATTTTTGTGAGGGTTTTGGGATGAAATGCTTGTGAAAGTTGCAAACTTTTGAGGATCAAGGTTGGCCTAGTGGATAGGAACTCAACCTGCATGGGGGTTGTCCCGGGTTCAAATCCTCATACCCCCACCCCCGCAGCATTAGCTGCTCCTTTGTACCAAAAAAAAAAGTTGCAAACTTTTTGGAATTATTATGGGCGAAAGTAGTAAACGAGCCCCATACGTTTGCTCATATGTGAAATTAACCCCCATAACTTTTGATTGTAGTAAATGAACCCCTTATGTTTTCAAATACGTGAAATCAAACCCTACCCAATTTCTCACATGAGAAATTCAATATCTCCCCAATTTTCCATGCATAAAGTTTGCCAAAAAAAAAAAAACATTCGTATTTCTTCACTTTTTAGAAAAACACAGGTAAAAAAATCTGATATAAATTACCATAAGCTCGATATCACAATTCTGGATTCTTCAAGAATTGCGCCCACTGAATTAGTCTGCCTTATTTATCATTCTAATCGTTAATCGCATTAACAAATTGGATTCTTGATCGTATTCTTCAGCATTATACGGGTTTGGACCCTCTCATTGTGTTCGCTCCATTTGATTTCGGTTTTGTGAGTTTGTCTAATTGGTTATACTTTTAGCTAAACTGGGCTTAATGATCGAATGATTTGGCTGTTAATGGTATGCGAAGGAACACTTGGTAAAGAATAAAGATGGATGTTCGGTGAGCGGGTAGCTAGATATGTTTTGGTTTGTTTTCCCCTCATGCTAATGATAAAAGAGTTACAGCGTATACATATTTTTTTTTTTTTTTTTGGTACAAATACATATTTTTCTTTTTAATTGATTGTATATTTGTATATCATTGAATGCTATTTTAATATTCGTATGAGAAATTGGTGAGATATGAATTTCTCATGTGAGAAATTGAGAGGGGTTTGATTTCACATATTGGGAAACATATGGGGCTCAATTACTACAATTAAAAGTTATGGGGGTTAATTTCACATATGAGCAAACGTATGAGGCTCGTTTACTACTTTAGCCAATTATTATGGTATTGGAGCTGCATATGATGATTTAAAGGGGGTGAATGTGTGATGTTGATAGAGGAGGAAATTAACAGGAAATGCTATATCAATTGGTTAGTTTCACTTACGGAATTCGGGTTTTTTTTCCGAGTAAAGATTCGTTGGAGCGGCTACATCTATCAACACCTATTGAACTCGATTATGAGGTAAATATTAGAGTATAATAAAGATCGATCATATATCTTAGTAGAGAATAATATTGTTTAGGTATTCATATTTGTGTAAACATATTATTCTCTAGATATATGATCGATCTTTATTATACTCTAATAGTAATGTGGCTTGTTCGGATGGACGAATAAGGAGGCCATACCTTGATCGTTAGAGACTTTGCAGTTACGTTATGTCGTTAACCCTGTCCATACCTTGGGTTCGTGTGTTTTATTTGGGTAGTCTAAGCATCTTACATTGTATTGAATTGCCAAGTTCTTTCTGTATTCGTCATTTGTGCTCTAGTTCGAGTTCATGGTTTCATGCATGTTGATGTAGCAAAGCCTCGTGTTCAAGTTGTTTCGGTCTTTGGTTCCATTTACACATCAACATCTAATAACTTGTAGCAAACGAGTCCATATGTAGTCATATTATACTCTTTCCCGCTATACTTTTTACCGAATTATTATTGAAGACTAAAGTTGGGGTGGCAGGGTGATAGCAAATGTTTGATCTTGCTTCATTGTTTTTGCTGACTACTATATATGAGCTATTGTAGGTAGTAAGATGCCAGCTGCAGTTCTAATGTCGTGCAGAATTTGTGGTAAGAAAGATGACCATTGGAGTGCCAAGTGCCTCTACAGATACTCGGCGCCGCCACTGGATGATGCTCCTCTTAATAAGCCTGCTGCTGCAGAGGCATCTGCGTCTGGTGTAGTATAGAGAACGGATGAGAACGCTGTTAGTGTGATGACCAACCTTTCGGAGGATACAAGCTAAGAGAGACTGACTTGCAGGAACTTTCCTATCCATTTGATGCAGTTACTCGTACTTAAGTTGCATTGACCAAAGGACTGGTCTGAGACAGGAAGAATTCTCAGAGTTGAATGGAAGAATTCAGGACTGTCCATAGTAAAGTACTCCCTCCATTTAATTAGGTTCTTTGCATTTGGTTTGAATTCCCCTCACAGATTCAAACCAAATGCAAAGAACCTAATAAAACGGGAGTAGTAAACTTAAAGAATATTTGGCTAATTTAAGAAAATGTGGTCAAAAATTGTCAAATACAAACTGTATAAATGTATATCCTACGGTCTTTGGCTTATTATCGATACGGAAAAAACCCGTTTCAATTGTTAGTTAAAGAATATAGCAACTCAGATCAATGTGGAACCTCGTAGGGTATTAATATTGGTACAAAATATTTATTTGAGTAATAAACCTATGGTATGTAGGTCACAAGTCTCGAAATCGGCGTTAATTGGACGTTAGACTAAATGGAAGACATGTGGCAAAGGGCCATAAATTAGTTGAACCGACACCGATATTTAGGAAAGGCAAAATTCAGCATAATGGAAGTGATAATCGAAGTGTATGACAAATGGGCTTAAAAAGGTTGAACCAACACCCATATCTAGTAAGGGCAAAAAGTGACCATATCAAAGTATATGATCCACGGTTTTTGACTCAAAGTCGCCCTGAATCAAAACATATCTCGACCTCTTGTCGAGTAACAAATACTACCGGAGTCGGAAAAAAACTTATGGTAAGTTCCCAAAATCGGCACGAAAAGTGTAACTCCTTATAAAAGTTACTACTCCGTATTAGCCAAATTCGCATCAACAAATCTTTTACTTTGGTCCAAACACATAAAAAGCCCTAATCTTCCCAACACACACTATCTCCTCGCCGTCAAACACACACACACAAACACATAACAATGGTTGTCGAAATCGAGAAGCCAGCAAAGCTCCGATGGGGGGAGCTTGAAGAAGAAGATGCCGAAGATTTGGACTTTTTACTGCCCCCAAAGCAAGTGATTGGACCCGATGAACACGGAATTAAGAAGGTGATTGAGTACAAGTTTAATGAAGATGGTCATAGGGTTAAGACAACCACCACCACGCGCACACGCAAGTTGGCTAAGACGCGTCTGAGTAAACGCGCCGTCGAGCGCCGCTCTTGGCCTAAGTTTGGCGACGCTGTTAAGGAGGAAGGTCGGCTTACTATCGTTTCTACTGAGGAGATCCTCATTGACCGCCCTCGTGCTCCTGGTAATTTCTTTTTTTTTTACTGTGTTTTTTTGGGTTTTACTGTTTAATTTTGTTGATTTTGTAATTGGGTTTTTGTTGATTTTGATGTTTTTTTATTATTTGATCAGGGTAAATTGAATTGGGGGTTTTTCTGGGTTTTTAGGGTAAATTGTTTGACCTAAAGTAATGATTTATTTGTTAGGAATTGGGGGATTTGGGGATGGGTTATGTAATTTGGTTGATTTGTGATATGTTTGTGAAATTTTGGGATGAGATGCTTGTGAAAGTTGCAAACTTTTTAGATTTATGGTGTTGGGAGTTAGATGATGATGGATGAGTAAGGTGTGTGATGTTGGAAGTGGAGAAGATTGTCAGGAATTACTAAAGTAATTGGTTAGTTTCGTTTGCGAAATTCGGTTGTTTGAGTGAAGATTCATAGGAGCTACATCTATCAAACTTTGGGATGAGATGCCTGTGAAAGATGTAAACTTTTTGGAATTTTGGTGTTGGGAGTTACATGGATGAGTAAGGTGTGAATGTGTGATGTTGCAACTTGGAAGTGGAGAAAATTATCAGGATATACTAGGTGAATTGGTTAGTTTTGTTTGCGGAATTTGGTTGTTCGAGTAAAGATTCATAGGAGCTATATCTATCAAACTTTGGGATGAGATGGATGCGTGTGAAAGTTGTAAACTTTTCGGAATTATGGTGTTGGGAGTTACATGATGGTTGATGAGTAAGGTGTGTGATGTTGGAGGTGGAGAAAATGATCAGGAATTACTATATGAATCGGTTAGTTTCGGTTTCGGAATTTGGGTGTATGAGTGAAGATTTATAGGAGCTACATCTATCAAACTTTGGGATGAGATGCCTGTGAAAGTTGTAAACTTTTTGGAATTTTGGTGTTGGGAGTTACATGGATGAGTAAGGTGTGAATGTGTGATGTTGCAACTTGGAAGTGGAGAAAATTATCAGGATATACTAGGTGAATTGGTTAGTTTTGTTTGCGGAATTTGGTTGTTCGAGTAAAGATTCATAGGAGCTATATCTATCAAACTTTGGGATGAGATGGATGCGTGTGAAAGTTGTAAACTTTTCGGAATTATGGTGTTGGGAGTTACATGATGGTTGATGAGTAAGGTGTGTGATGTTGGAGGTGGAGAAAATGATCAGGAATTACTATATGAATCGGTTAGTTTCGGTTTCGGAATTTGGGTGTATGAGTGAAGATTTATAGGAGCTACATCTATCAAACTTTGGGATGAGATGCCTGTGAAAGATGTAAACTTTTTGGAATTTTGGTGTTGGGAGTTACATGGATGAGTAAGGTGTGAATGTGTGATGTTGCAACTTGGAAGTGGAGAAAATTATCAGGATATACTAGGTGAATTGGTTAGTTTTGTTTGCGGAATTTGGTTGTTCGAGTAAAGATTCATAGGAGCTATATCTATCAAACTTTGGGATGAGATGGATGCGTGTGAAAGTTGTAAACTTTTCGGAATTATGGTGTTGGGAGTTACATGATGGTTGATGAGTAAGGTGTGTGATGTTGGAGGTGGAGAAAATGATCAGGAATTACTATATGAATCGGTTAGTTTCGGTTTCGGAATTTGGGTGTATGAGTGAAGATTTATAGGAGCTACATCTATCAAACTTGTGAAAGTTGTAAACTTTTTGGAATTTTGGTGTTGGGAGTTGCATGATGAGTAAGGTGTGATGTTGGAACTTGGAAGTGGAGAAAATTATCAGGAATTACTAGATGAATTGGTTAATTTTGTTTACGGAATTCGGTTGTTCAAGTAAAGATTCATAGGAGCTATATCTATCAAACTTTGGGATGAGATGCTTGTGAAAGTTGTAAATGTTCGAGTTATTATTGTTTTTCAAAGTTAGCATGTTGCAAAAAACGTATAAAGCTGAATTATCAGGAATTACTGTAGAAATTGGTTAGTTTCGTTTATGGAATTCGGTTGTTGGAGTAACCTTTTGAACTGAATTTTGAGTTAGAGTGGCTTTGTTAGGAGGTAGTCTGGGGATCCCTTGAAAATATCTAATTGTTGTGGGCTGTTTGTTGATTGAGGGCTGTGATGTCGAAAGAGTAGAAAGTTAGCTGGAATCATATTCGTTGGTTAGTTTCACTTATGGAATTTGTTTTACTTGGCTGTGAATACCTTGTTATGACGAGCTGGAGTTGCTAGAGGAGAGGTCTGGTATTCGTTGAGCTGTCTCGAATTTGCTTTGACATGTTTTGAGCAGATGGAACTTAGCCAATGGCTATAGTAAGCTGAATCCATTTGCCTTGGGAGATGTGTGCTATGGGTTTTAGGTCTGCTTTTATAGCTGGACAAGAAATTTATTCATCAGTAATCATTGGGGACTTTGCCGTTGCGTAATCCTGGTTCATACCTTGGGTGTGTGTTTTATTGGGGGTGGTCTAAGCATCTTAGATTGAACTTAATTGCCATGTTCTTTCTGTTTGTCACTTGGGCTTTATTTCAAGTAAATCTTTTCATGTTTCTGGTGGAAGGAACTGTAGTTGCTTAGGTTCGGGTGTTGGCTAGGCAGTAGGCATGTGTGGATAAGATGATTTTAACAATTAACGAAGGATTTTAGCATTCTGTAATACAAGAGCCTGAGGATTAAAGTGATGGAAGGATGCCTGTTGATGTAATGTAGCTTCGAGTTAAAGTGTGAATTTTTTGTTGCGGTTTCCGTCCTTTCTGTCTTTTGGTTCCATTTACAAATGGACATCTGATAATCTGACATCTTGCCATATTTTACTCTTACCCACTATACCTTTTACCAAATTATTATTGAACACTAAAGTTGGGGTGGCAGGTGATAGTGAAAGTGAATTTTTTCTTGAAGTTAATATTCCTTCAAATTCTACTCAGAGAGGTGATCTTGCTTCATGGTTTTTGCTGACTTGTCCTATGAGCTATTGTAGGCACCAAGCAAGAAGATACTAAAGGGGCAGGTGATCTGTCCCAACTCAGCAAAGGAGGTGCAGTTCTCATGGTGTGCAGAGTTTGTGGTAAGAAAGGTGACCACTGGACTGCCATGTGCCCCTACAAAGACTTGGCGCCACAGGATGATGCTCCTCTTAACAAGCCTGCTGCAGAGGCATCTGCTTCTGGTGCAGTAAAGGGAGCATATGTGCCTCCAAGCATGCGACCTGGAGCGGAGAGACAGAGTGGAAGTGACATGAAGCGTAGAAATGAGGAGAACTCTGTTAGGGTGACCAACCTTTCGGAGGATACAAGGGAGCCTGACTTGCAGGAGCTTTTCCGTCCTTTTGGTGCAGTTACTCGTACTTATGTTGCTATTGACCAAAAGACTGGCGTGAGCAGAGGTTTTGGATTTGTCAACTTTGTCAACAAGGAAGATGCTCAGAGAGCTATCAACAAACTCAATGGATATGGTTATGACAATCTCATTCTCAGAGTTGAGTGGGCAGCACCTAGGAACTAGATAAGTCTGAATTCTCAAGAAGGACGAAGATAAGCTGAATACTCACAAGTTCAGTTTCGAGGTTTTGCATTCATAAGTTTCGGTCTTGATAGGGTTCTGGAACGATTACTGTTGTTTTTGACATTTTTGGTACCAAAGATTGTGATCTGTACGGCAGATTCAAAGTAAATTATAAGCTTTATGGCTTTGAAGTCTATGTTTAATCTAAATGTTGTTGTACTACTCATTTTGCAAACTGTGCATCAGAGCACTGTGTTCTCGATGTGTTTGTGTCTTAAAAGAGATTTTTGAGGAGCAGCCGCGCAGACATCGGAAACAGAAAGCAAGGAAATTCCTGTTGCAATGCTGTATATACATCATGTAACAACCTGCAGAATCAGAACTATTTCAAAAGTAAAAACACTGCTTAAAGAATGCAGTAAAATCTTTATATGGACTAAAGTCCTAAACTGACAGAGCAATTGAACAAACTTGCTGGGGAATGAAGCACTTTTTTTTTTGTTGACTAACTTGCGCATGCCTGGCTTTTCTGGGTGTCTCAGTTGTCGACTTTCTTTGCAGTTGCGATGCTGATAATATACTCGATCTCTTCTGCAATTTCTTTCATGGAGGGGCGGTTTTGCCTGCGTTCCTCCAAGCACCCGATGGCTAGAAATCCCAGAGCTTTCATGGTGTCAAGCTCTATGGTGTCAGCTCCTTCCTTCAATACAGGGTCTATAGCATCCATGATTCGCTCCTCATCGACCAACCTCTTCACATACATTGCCAAGTTAACATCATCAGCTTCTCTGTTGAAATCAATTGCCTTTTGGGACGTCAAAAGCTCCAGCAATACAACCCCAAAGCTGTAAACATCGCTCTTATCTGTCAACTGGTAGTTCCTGTAATACTCAGGGTCTAGGTATCCAAGCGTCCCTTGTGCACAAGTTGAGATATGGCTCATGTCTGTCTCAGCTAACCTCGACAGCCCAAAATCCGACACCTTAGCATTCAACTTCTCATCTAACAATATGTTGGATGACTTCACATCCCTGTGATAAATGGGAGGATTTGCTGAGAAATGTAGGTATGCAAGCGCCTCAGCAGTCTGATAAGCAGCATTCAGACGATCAGACCATGACAGACGACTGTATCCTCCTGATACAATCCCGTGTATGTGCTCATTGAGCGTCCCGTTGGAGATGAACTCGTACACCATTATAGGTTGTTCAAGCTCAACACAACAACCAAGCAAACCAACAAGACACTTGTGATTGACTTGGCACAGGATTCGAACTTCATTCAGAATCTGATCTGTTCCTTTCGCGTTCCCAACCTTGGCACATTTGACAGCAATGAGTGTCCCGTCATCAAGAACACCTTTGTAGACTTCCCCAAAACCACCTGCTCCTAAAAGACGGTCTCTCGAGAAATTATTGGTTGATTTCTTGATCTCCCTACCACTGAAAATCTTGGCTGTTCTACCCCCTCCGGAATTCAGAATCTCCTCCCTCTCCTTCTTCACTCGCTCTCGCGCTTCTCTTATTTTGCGCTGGCGTTGGTAGAACAGAATGGCTATGACAGCAACTATCAGCGTGCCTCCTATTCCTGATACTAAGCCTGCAGAAAAAAAAACCTCTTCAATGTTAAATCAAATTTACTAATACATTATCTAGTTATTCCGATAAATAAAGGTAAACCATTCATTGACACGAGATAGTAAAGATGTCGCGACATGAATAATAAAATATCCGTTGTAGCATTGTCTTTCTCGTCAAACAAGAAACAATAAGACGATCTTATCCAAAGTCCGTTGACAGTTACGCAAAGGTTGACTTACAAAAGTATAAGTTGATTTTGCTAGTATAGTGGCAACTTTATTGGTCAAAGAAGGTGTCTCTTGTGACTTATAGGCTTATAGCTTACCTGCTATTAGGCCGGCTTTACTACTTTTGCAACCATTTGGATCATCACAAACATCATCTGCACCCACACAAGTCAACAAATCAAATCAGCAAAATTCAATGCAAATATTGCTACAAAATGTACAAAATTACGAATACTCCCTTTACTCTTTTGAATGATTAATTAACGCATAGTTTGAAAATGCGAAAAGAACTTAAACGAGACGTTTAACGTATATAAGAGTGGCGAGTACATGACACGAAGTTACGGAATACTTACTTAGAGCACAAAAGCCATTGACACCATCCCAATGAAGACCAGACTTGCAAAAACACCTACTAACACCCTTACTATTAGGATCAGCCTGACACGTGGAGTTCCCTTGATCAACGGCACAGTCAGCTTGAGTCGTACAAAGAGGTTCCTGAGGAAGCAACCACTGGATCATCAACCCGGGCTGACCCCACTGATTAACGGGCAGGGCCGGGTTCAAGTCCACAAAGCTAGTATAAGCCCGGCAATCACCTCCCTTCAACGTAATAGAATACGACGTCGTACCACCACCAGCTCTAAACGTACAACAAATAGGCGCGTTCCTACACGCGGCCGCCTGTCGCGTGGCGTTGACGTAAACGTGACATAAGCTGTTAGTTGAGCAGTTAAGTGGGGACCCGAATAATAAGGGAGTACAGTTAAGAAACATGATGGTGTTGTCTCCCGTTATGTTAAACGGCGCCGTTGGGCTGAGCTGGACCCCAGTGGTGGAGAGATCTTCTGTGACGCAGGTGTTGGGTTGGAAGGTGGATGGCTGTATTACTAGCCGTTGAGATGAGGGATGAGTGGATGTGATGGTGTAGGTGTTGTTGGACGTAGGGAATTTGAGTGTACCGTTGTTGCACTGGATTTTGTAGTCTTGGTCCCCACACGTGGGAAATGTGCTTAGTGGGTATGGCACACGTGCGTTGCCACACGGTGGGCATTGTCGTGACGATGTGGCTAGTCCTATGGTGGCGAGTAGTAGCGCCGCCGTGAGGAGGTTGTGGAGCAGTAGGTCCATTTTTGGAAAGTTTTGTTGGGTTTGAGATGAATAGATGATGATATATGAAGAAAGAAATAATGTACGTTGATGATGTCCTAATGTTCGTACTATATATATTACTCGGATTTATATTTGGAAAAAGATGTAATTTGTCAAATGTTGAAGACTTTTCAAAGACGATGAATATGACTACTCCACCAAGCTAATGTAAGCTAATGTTATATAATCTTTCGATTTCTTTCGATTGTTCACATTTGGTCCAATCGTAAAAAGTTTCAATCTCAGATAGAGTATAGTTTTTGTTTCTATTTGTTAACATTTTTAACCAGATATGAATTCTATTAGCAAAAAAAAAAAAAATCTAGAAGGTCTTAAGAGGTACCAGAGTCAAGCCATCAAGTATACATCACCCCGTTCCCGATCAAACCACATCATCGCTCGCTATTTTCGAACAGTTTATAATACAAAACATTTAATCCGACAAGATACACATCATGTTGGTATCAGGCGGACACTCTAGAGGGGGGGTGAATAGAGTGTTTGAGGGAATTCGAGTAAATGACCCGAATTCTACAACTTTTTCTCACTTTGTAGATGATATATGATCGGTAAGGGAGAACAGCGTATGAACCAGTGTATGCGCGACTGTTCTCTAAGCAATGGAACGATGAGAGGAATGTTACGCGGAACAGTATATGTGAGACTGTTCCTTGTAAACGAAAGTAATGCAATAGGCAGACAACACCGAGATTTACCGTGGTTCGACCTTACCTCAAGGTCTACGTCCACCCTAACCTAATCTTCAATAATCCACTATTATCAAAAGAGTAATACAAGCACCAATTCACGTTCTTACCACAAGAACTAATTGACGTTCTTACCACAAGAACCTCTATCCAAATATCTACCACAGATATTGAGACTCTACCCGAATCCACTCTTAAGAAAATAAAGATTACAAAGATTCAATATCTCGATGTGCTTCTTGAAAGCAAGTGAGATACGATTAAGCCCTAAATCAAGATGACGCACTAGGAACTTTGTTTGCCTTGATGAAATACTGTTTAAGCTCAAAACGTTTTAATCTCAAGGTGCGTGCGTAAATGAAACAACGTGATTTGTGTTCTTCTTATAACAAAGATTAGGTCTCAAAAACTGATTAAGAAATGATATTCCAAAAGATAGAGTTTTCAAACTTAAAGAAAGTATTTTGGAAAATATCTAATATAAACAATATGAAAATCTCTTTTAAGATAATACCCGAAAATAGATAAGATATGAGATAATCATTTTTAACAAAATCTTTTTGAGACAAAATCATAATCTTTATAATCTAAGATTATTTTCTTTGGAAATCACGTATAAAGTTTTGTAACATATCAACGCATGGGAACAGTGTATGGAACAAAGACTATGAGTCTGTTCCATGCTCTGTTCCCTGCTCCGTTTATCTCAAGGCAAAGTTCTTTTCCATGTGCATCAACTATGATTAATACAAGAGATCTATACCTACTAAACCATATGTACTTGATGTCTCTTATAGTTGCATCACACTTGTAGTTGTTCCATTGAAACTCAATTCACCATGGTCGGTGAAACCTGTTCTCATAAAGAACCAAACAACTCAACAAGCATTAAATCATAAGGTTAGTTCAATAAGCACAATAACCAAATTATTAACCTTAATCATGCAACAATATTTGTTATCATCAAAACCGGAAACCCAACACATCAACATGGACACACAAGCGAGATGCAAAATACCAAGTCAATCAGATGCTATATACTACAAAAAAAAAAGTCCGGCACAATCGAAATGATGGCATAAATATGTTATAAACGGAGTAGTATATTGCAAGTTTCATTAAAAAAAACCATAATGTAAACTGTAAAGAGTTCTCCAAATCATCAAGCTAACTAACTTACTGTAACAAAAACAGTACGAGTTGATTTAAAAAAAATACGAGTCCAATTTTATAGTAGGTCGTTTACTCCTTAAGGAATCAGTCATACGATTTCAAAAAAGACATAGAATACGACGTAATACTGTATTTGAACTCAATCAATGAATTAAAAACTTGAGGAAGACCCTGAAATAAGATGCGATTTGATTATTTTCTAGTTGTTTACGCAAGTAATGCAACCCTAGGATCCCACGGAATGTTAGATTCATTATAAATATAATCATCTCGAACTGATTGATAGATTGTGTAATGATTTTTAATTGATTTGAAGGCAAGAACTAGGGCAGGACATTAATGATGGACGACATTATTTATACCAAATCTTGTCATTTTCGGATAAACAAGACCGTCTATTTGTTGAGTCAACACGCCGAATGGCTAGTCACCCGTTGAACTTAAAACTTCTAAGCTTAGTTTTTTTTTTTTTTTTTTTTTTTTTTTTTTTTGAAAGAGGAAATTGTTCATAGATAGGAAGCCATACGGCATCTACATCGGAAACATATAATTTCATAACACAAAACTGACAAATTTGAGTAAGATTCGAACTCATAAAACCTAAGATCATTGGCGACTAGATGCAATACTTCTGTATGCGCTCTTGGATATCGTTGGTCAATGCAGCCTTGAACGAGGGGGTCAGTGGATCTTTGCCACATTTGATGAAGGCCAAGTTTACCATGTAGACTAGACGAACTTCTAAGCTTAGTTCATTCACATTTAGTTTGAATTTGCCGAATTTAGCATAAAATTTGCATAAACGGAAGATATGCGAGCAAAGGAACATACTTCGTATAATGATTTATGATCTTATAGCCTAGGTTGGCTAAAGGGAAAAGATCGAATGGATAATCCGAGCCATCATCCAAAATATATCAAAAATATATCGATTCAAGACATAAAGGCGCGATAGTAATAGAACACTCGAGCTTCAATTGAAATCAAAATCAGGGTACCTGTCACGAAGTCATCCTCAATATATGAACTAGTTCGTCAAACTTAGCATGCTTGTTTCAACCATCATTAAAGCTTGAATAGTCTGTTTCTAGATCGATGCAGTGTTAACTTGTAAACCCATGTCGATTTTAACTGCCCAGATCATCATATCAGAGCACATGATTCACCTAAAACAAAATGGCAATAGATGGAGTAACCCTAAAATAGGAGGGTTTTATTTGAGACACACACAACCGCTTGCGTCCTTCCATGGCAATAACAAGTCGAGATATAATACCGCTCGCTAAAATCTGCAGCACATCTAGCTGAAAGGGAACTGAGGCTAACATCAAAGTTCAAACCCTACCCATGGATTCCATGAATGAATGATCACATGCACAAATCTGTATACAGAGCCTATGCTATTTACATTACTTCACCCTTTGTTGTCATTTATCAGTAGTTTTCTGTGTCCCATTTGCTGGACTGGACAGTGGACACACTAACCTAACAAAACTGAGCCATGTCTAACCTTTTTCCAACTTACATAGCTCAAGTGACAGATTCTGCTAGGAGAAGTGTATGCCACCAGCCACATGCTACATTTTTCGCCAAACGCCCTTCAATTTGTACCTCTGCTGGAATGTTGCGGTCAATCACATCGCCCAAACCAAGCTACACACACCACAGGCAAGGTAATTGTTATGACCTGTTTTCGACCAGTCCTTCATATGTCATAACCATGTGTGAGTAAAGATTCTCTTACCTGTCCATATTTGTTCCAGCCCCAGCAGTAGGCTTTTCCATCCTCTACATTTCAGAAAATGCACATCAGTAAGAAAAACGTCACCAAAACCGGTAGCCCTAATTAAATGTCATACTACTCAGATACTGACAGCACATATGAGCCTAATTAGGAAGCATGTTGGCGGATTCAACATATACAGTTTGGAACTAAGGGACATACTATACACGAGAACAAGGCCCGAGGTAAGGAACCAATTGCATGCACAGCACCCCAATTCCAACGAGAATGATGAAAATTTTCTGAGGAAGCATACCTGTAACTATGGCGCTGTGACGAGCCCCACATGATAATATCTTTGCGTGAACATTTTCTATACTCGCTGCATCCAACAGCCTTGGAAGAGTCTGAAAACAAGAACACGTGGTTGGGAGATCAATTTGCAAGTCACACAGCCGATTTATAGGCAACCACATAGAAAAGGCTTCATTAAAGATTCACCGGGAAAAAAACAAAAAAAAATCTCACAAGGATTTACCTCTGCTTGGTCAGAGCCTGTTCCTAGCTGCCCAAACTGATTCCCTCCAAAAGCATATACATCACCATCAGCAGATATGCAGATACTATGCCATAAACCTGCTGCGACTGCCTCAATTCGAATACCAAGCAATGAAGATACACAAGTAGGGCTTAGCACATCATCAGTGGTTCCTTGCCCACACTGCAACAGGTAACAGTCATCATGGTCACCACACAGACTGACGAGAAGCAGTATAATGTTCCACATAGACTTCTAACAAAATGCTAAAAGAAAAAGGTAGGATACAAAGAGGGAAAGAATCATCTGATCCCTTGCTACATTGTCTTCATCTTGAACATCTACTTTGCTAATCTTCACCGTTTCTATTTACCTACATATGCACACCACACAGTTCATCCAACGGAAAACAGAAGACAGGAAAAGGAAAACAATAACTCATGTGACACTACTATGAGATGCCAAAAGGGAAGACTTTACCTCTGACTAGAATATGTACAAATATTTACAATTCACAAAGACTGTAAGCACATCAGCACAAAGCAAAGCAACTCAACTTTCACACAGAGCTATGAAATTGTTGGAACAATCAAGTAAAAGATAAAGCCTTGTATTCTACATAGGTAAACTTCATCAGATGCATTGGGTCCCCCTGTTCATGTTTCATACTTTCATATATTATTTTTGTTTACCAGATAGTAATTGGTGATAGTTCTTCACATAACTGGTGAAAGTTCCTCAAATACGAAGTACTATTTATGAGGAAGACGTAGCTTCCATGATACCATGAATGTATAGAGGAAGCAAGGGAAACCTCCCCGTTACACAAATACTGCATAGATTAAAAGCCCAACCAGCTACATCACCCCAGAAAAGAAAGCCACTGAAACCCAGGCAGGCTTCTCATTTATCCATTTATTACTTCTACCCCAAAGTTGCTACTAAAACGACTGACAAGATCAACAGTTAATATCTGAGAACTAACTATTGCAGGGTCACCTTGCAGAAACATTTCTGTATAAGGAGTGCCATTGAATTGCAGAATGAGGCATAATAAACAGAATGCCATCTATCATGGAAACATCTACTCCCATACCTGTCCATAGAGGCCCCATCCAAAAGCAAGAACCGCTCCAGCATCTATTCAGGTGACAAGAAATATTTTTTTCAGTACATAGTTCTTATGAAAAACAAGCATGGAAAAGTCACAGTCGGTTAAATTGAAATTAATGTTTCCATACTTAAAAGGGGATACGGGTATAAGCTTATAAGGGAACACATGATAACTGAACCAGTAAATTTTTTACAATAATGGTATGAACAAATTTCACATTGCGATCTCTCAAAAAGAAAAGTAAAGAAAAACACGTCAATATAAACATCATCTTATGAATGTTGAGTACACTTGCAGAGCTTTAACTTTTTTTAACTGATACTCACCTGTAATTACTGCACTGTGTCGTCCCCCACAGGCAATGCCCTTGATGTATGTCCCAGGAACTCTGAAACCATGGCCTTCCGAGCTTAAGCTTGCTTGAGAGAAGCCAGAATGTCTATCTTTCCTATAAGAAGACTCTATACATGGCACGGGGTGTGGAGACGACACCATACGTATCCTTGAGCCCAGACCTAGTTGCCCTTCTCCTCCATAGCCCCAGCCCCACACTTGACCTATATCTAAGCTTCAGGAAACATAAAAATCATCAGCAATCAGCCAATCTCCAAACATCAGGTCAGTACTTAAATATGTGAAAAAAGGACACCATTTTAATCTAAAAACTTGGCCATGACCCTATGAGATTACACATCACATCCTTACTCCAAAGTCACAGCTCACAATATCGTCTATTTTCGAGATTTGAAGAATTGACAAACTAACTCAAAAGACAATGATCTGGGTTCCTGACATAGCCATAAATGGCAAGGCCAATCCCTCAATAGCTTATTCGGCAAATTTACCTGATAATGCTAAGGTGTGCCGACCCCCAGCAGCAACAGCAGATATCCTGACACCAGGGCTAAGTGTGACGAGACAGGGCAAAGCCGAGAGTGATTCCTCGGCTGGTGTGGAGCTCTCGGGAGTTGCTTTAGTTGATGACACTCTTCTTCGCTTCGTGGTCTCTTCCCCTGATCCTTTATTGTCAGTAGCATTTTTTGACCCTTGTGTACAGGGGCTCACTGCAAAAATCATCTATGAAGCACCTCTCAAAGTTCAACCACCCCAAAAGGCAGTTCTCTTCCTTATCAGTTACCATAACACAAGTTCACAACTGCTAATTACCTTGTTCTGTAGGAAGAGTGCTTTGCTTTTCAACTAATTCCTTCTCGAAGCTTCCAGGAGAAGTATCTCCAAATATCTTTCCCGAGGGTACACACTCCTTCCATCCCCATGTATAAACTTCTGCTTTGTCTGCATTTATTGTGGTGCAAACTCAGAAAACGGACTCAAAATTCGATACAAAATACACAGGTAGTAATATTTATTCTTTCCAAATGTGATATTTACGTGTAGGGATCCTCTAGAGTTAGAGTTTGTAGAGTTTGCTATTATTGGTAATAAAACAAAATATGATGCTTACTCCAATGCACCACTAAAGTATTAAATATTTAATTCTTTCCTTACTTGGTAAACTCTACCATATAGAGTTTGTTTTAAACTCTAGAGGATCCCCACCCGATATTTACGCCCCACTCTGTGTACACACACATATATATCAATCCTCGTGCTCTCTGATAGCGTAAAATCAATACAACAACAACAACAACAACAACAACAACAACAACAACACTACCCCAATGTCTCAAACGCTTCCACAATAAGGCGGGGTAAAATCAATACAAGGAGAGTAAAAATCATTACACGGACGTTTTAATATGAAAAGGCACGAAATGCTCCCATACCTGTAACGGAAACACAATGCGCCCAACCAGCAGCTGATCTTACTATATTGGAAGCTTCTGAAGGAAGAGGAAAAGGCTCTGGTGTTTCCTTGAATCAAATACAATAGCACACAAACTTAATTTAGTTCAAAAAAACAAAATAGATTACAAATTCAGGTTCAATACAAATATAGTCCTGCATTACCCCATGCTTTCCGGAAGTCACATAGCTCTGGCCTAAATCATCTGTTGAGCCCCAAGTGATCAGCTTTCCAGTATCTAATTACAACACACACACAATAATTCAGCATTTAAATCACTAATACGAACCCACATTGCAAAACAATGTCGTCTTTTTCAACCAAACGTAAAGAATCGAAAGAAACGGAGGGAATAACTCGTAGCTCATCAATTCCAATTGAATCTTCCCCAAAAAGAATAGTCAATCACTCAATCAGCAGCAGCACCCCAGCCTATACTAAACCCAGTCACCCCCTCTCAGATTAAGATTATCATTACCACTAATCAATCTAAAATGGTCAAATTAAGCTAGATCCTAAAATCCCAAAATTACATTTCTCAGCATGTCTTATAACAAATCAAATTGATGCAGACCGATCTCGAACCCGAATCCAGAATGTACCATTCCACAATTACAGCTTCCATTCTCCTTAGTCCCTACTATGTCCACCCAACAAAAACAGGCCATTTCTACAAATTCAATTCAAACTTTTTTTTTTTAAAATAAAATAAAATTAATCACAACATTTTTCATTACTCTTTTCTAATCACGACATCTCCATTTAAACATACCAAATTACTTTACTTTACACACTACCATTGAATCACAATTAAAATACATAATCCAGCATCTTACACACAAACAGTCAGCATTGCACAGCTCAATCAGCAAAGAAGCGTAAGAAAGAAGTTAAAGAGAGAGAGAGCAACCGGAAATGGCCATGGCAAAACCGCAACCGCCACCGCAAACATCCCTCCATTTACCAATCGACGGCGGAAGTTTAACATTTACCGGCGACTGTATCGGCGTACGCTGCGGCAATGCTCCTGGCAAATACCCCCACATAAACACCTCCTTTTCTCTCTCCTCCTCATCCTTCCTCACCACCATGTCTATTTCCATTTTTACCCCTTCTCCCCCCTCCCCATTCATCTCTGAGGAGAGAGAAAACTTCAACAACACACCTCAATAAAAAAACACCGAAAACTTCAACCAAATGAAAAACCCACACAAACCCAGTAATATTATCCCTCGGAAACTTGTACTACACAATCAAAATTGAATCTTGACACAGAAATGAAGTGGTTTGAGGAGAGAGAAAATTCGTGATTTTTTTTTTTTTTTTTGGGCTAAAAACGTGCCCTAATTTAGCTACAATAAGAATTGTTGAGTATCATTATCGAGTTAAACCTTGTGCCACGTAGGACAGTGATGTGGAGTTTAGAGACACGTGGCGAAATATGAGCCACTATGTTTTTCAGGTAAATGTCAGCCAAGAGTTTGGCGGAAGTTTCTGGAAGAGTTGGTGGGTGGTGAGAGGACGGTTTCTAGAGGTCCCTCTTTCTCGTTATTCTATCGCTAACGTGTACAGTCATGATTTAGCCACGTGGCGTGATCGTAGGGTAGTCTCAATCATTAAATTCTTCAGGTTGTGAGCCTTGAGATGTTTATGTCGACGCATTTGGTGACGAAACTTTCCAATCTCGTAAATCGTAGATTGTTAACGTTTTGATTTATATACAGTGAAATCGGCGATTTAGTGTGCTGTATGAGTTACTTATACAAAGTGAATGGATTTCTCAAATCCTTTTATTTGTCAATTGTGTGGATCAAATGCAATGGTTGGAGAATTTAAGAACTACTGAATTTGTTCAGTTCCCTCTGAATTATTAATGTTCAACCAGATTTATCGTCTTATATACATACTCAAACCAAATGCTAACTGATCGAAAGAAACGTTAGAGGGTACATTATATTGCCATTGAGGTCTTGTGAATTGTGTGTTTATGACGCTTTGGGTACTATTTTTACCCCATGAGGATAAGATTCTTAGAAATTCGGCGATACTTAGCTGGGAAGTGTTTTCACCTCGTTTTCATATGTCGGCAATCGGCACTAATGCACACGATTGTACTATGCTACTATACTAGTGGACACAAGTAGAACCTTCGTTAAGCTAAGTTACTATGCTACTGCCACACTGCCACCCCTATGTGAATTAGTTCCATAAGTTCCACAAAATTAGTGTAGTTTAACTTCAAGTTTTCTTTGGGGGTCACCTTCACAAATTTGCTCGAAGTTTTTTGAGATCTTTAAAGTCAAGTCTAAACTCTAGAAATTATTTTTGGAACCATCTAATATACGAGGTTCTGATATATACACGAACTAAAACTCGAGCAGTTTACTTCATAAACTACTTATTTCTCCGTATTTGGCACAATTAACATAAATACTGTTCGTAGTCTTATTGGATCTTCTGCCTCAGGGCAGGTCCAAAAATAGCTAATTACACTCCTTACTTGATTTGTCAATGAGTGGGACTAGAAGTTGAGTGACAATGAGGGAACCCAAAATGTCAAGCTTTGTATTGTTCACTTACCAAATCAAAACACAAATAAATTTAATAATCATGAATCATGAACCATGAAACTTTTTAAGTGGCTGGGCTTTAGCAACTACTCCGTATATATAATCACTTTGCTAAAACCACTAATATTAGTGAAGTTTACAACACTATAACGTGTTTGTGCCTCTAACTCTTAGGCTCTTAGCTTCCATTATTGAACCTACCACAGTTACGAAATCCACCAACTGATCAATAATTTGTAGTATTGTACAAGTTTGTAATCGACGAAATAAAACAATCCATCAAAAAAGATACGTCATCTGAGGCTAATTTATTCGAAGTGAATTAAATTATTCTCCATCTACTATGATTATGAGGATCGAAAATTCACTAAAATATTAGAGTTAGGGATGATTATTTGATTACATTTCGCCAAAGTGATGTCATGTAGATATGTGACCTCATCTTCATTAGCAACAAACCAAGAATGTACTACCCCAGACATCCAAGTACTGAAATAAGAAGGCCCCATATAATGTGTTTAGACCATGATATATGCCCAATTCACACACAAGTACAATAATTTTGGTAGGTCGCTTGGCAATTTACACCTCCAGTGTAATTGATCGAACCATTTCATGTCTTTTTTAGTGACATTTCGACTCCGTTTACCTTTCATAGAGATATCATTATTACGTACCTCCATTTATAACCGAACAAGTTTTTCTAACTCACTCCCTTCACCTAATTATGTACACGTTTTTCATGCCAAGGGTAAACAATCGATACTTTCCAATACAGTTATCGGAAGTCAGGCAACACGTTCAATTCTGCATATCTCGGCTGATAAGAGGACATCTTAACACAGTTAACAGTTAACAACCCCCCCCCCCTCCTCCATTTCAAAGCCTGCGAAAGTTTTTCTTTCGGAACATGTACCTGTCGTACGAATTTAAGTGATACCGAGTGTTGATCACTCATAGTCTCATAGACGAGAGGTCAAGTGATCATGAACACCGACTCCTAGTCTTACACCACGAGAAACTCGTAAATGCATGCGAGCTTGGCAGCTTGCAGCTAGGTAGTGTCTTGAAAACCTTCTCTCTTCTCTGCAAAATTCTTGGTGGTGTCATTTTCATCTCCCCAGCCTCCTTCGTTGGGTAAATGGGTGTGCATGCATCTGTGTGAGTGTGCATGTACCAGAAGTAGAACAGATCACTTGCATGAATACTACACTGCACATGCGGCTTCTGGTACACCACCCTAATCTTGTGACTTTTGACATGCATTCCGAACCTTTTTCGTTCGTAGCATTGCCATCTTGTGAATGAGCTACCATTATATAAACAGTACATCAAAGTTCAAGCTTAAGGAAGACATACATGCACAAAGAAAGTACAGCTGAGGAAGGCGAAAATTAAAGCAAGGAGAGCGAAGCAGAGAAGGGATGGAAAGCCGGAAGAAAGCCGGAGTGAAGTACTTCCAAATGCCACTCCACTACCCAAGGTACACCAAAGCTGACTACCAGCATATGCCTGAAACTACTCTTGACAGACTTTTTGCCGAGTACGGCCTCACAGTGCAAGGCGACATTGCCTTCAAGAGAGAATTTGCCATCGGTACTTTCCTGTGGCCTAGCTATGTTGACACCCGCAATGCCAAGGGAACCAAATACAACTAGGCTTGGCAAATTTTAGGTCCGGAAATAAGAGAGCAGATGAATAATTTAGGAATTTTCTGATCCAGCAAATTGTATGAGCTATGTTTCTAATTTCTTGATATGTTGCTTCTTTCATTGCAAACTCAACAATACTCCTTTGTTAATATGTTATAAATCCTCTTTTACAGCTCCCCTACCCCCCCCCCCTTTCCGATATGTTGCTTCTTTCATTGCAAACTCAACAAAATTCCTATGTTATAAATCCTCTTCTACAGCTCCCCTCCCCCCCAAACCCTCCATCACAAAACCCATCTCACACGCCCGTAAAAGAAAGGAAAAGCTTTTATAATCAAGCAATCCTGGTCACTTGATGACCAGGACCTACCATTGATCATGTGTACCACTCTTCAAGAGATGGCTGTATGTCTTTCCCCTCTTCTATGGGCGCAGAGGCTAGTACAATCAAGGCGTATAACCAAATTACGGAGTAGCACCTTGGAAAACTACAGGTTCCAAATACTGTAAACTACACAAAGTTCCATGCACATAGAGGATTCATATACGGCAAAACCTCACCTGGTACCGTTGATACAATTTGTAGCTGACTTGCCAAAAAGATGGGACTTAAAATAACAATAACCTGCTGATACGGAAAAATCCAGGAAACCGATTAATGAATGTTAATCAGAATGGTTTGGTATCACAAACCTGCAGAGCACTGTGAGACTGAAGATGGGCATCTCCAATCATCTGAAATACATAAAAAACAACATAAACAGCGAGCTGAAGGTATCTATATATGTGCTAAACAGAGATGAAATGAGGGGCATATTTGATATTTCCATCTGATACTTTCGTCAAGTCAGTCAAAATAGGACAGTCACTTATGCTATCTACAACACCTTTTAAACACAAAAGAGTGCTAAACCCCCAGATGGATTAAATGAACAGAAGCAAAACGCTAAGCTTCTACATGTGGAACATCATGGATCTAATGTAGCCGTCTTCGGAGTCGCCTTCCAATAGGTTCATCAGCAAGAGCAGCAGGAGGAACAGGAGCTGCAAGAGTAGGTGCTCCAGGAGCCACATCTGCAGCTATGTTAAGTCCAACAACGCTGCTGCTGCTTCTCTTCTTGCTAACTGGCGCACTAGGAATCTCATCCCCTGAGGCGACGGTCAGGAGCAGTTCAGACAGCAGCGAGGGGCAAATCTGTTCAAGATGCTTGTAGCCGTCCGAATGCATAACCGCTGAAACAAGTAGTGAAAAAACTAATAATAAGTAAAGTTTAGAAAGAAAAAGCAGTATTGATATGTTCAAACCCAAAACTAATACAGCAGAAATTAATACACTTTCTAAATTTCAAAGGAATGTCTTCACCCAACAATCATCTTACACCAAAAGTAAGAATGTAAATACGAGATGTCATCACTAAGGTATGACATACAAGTACAAGATAAAAGGAAAACAGAACTACTGACACAAAAAGATACCAAAAGCAACAATCATCAAAGGAATAGCATCAATCATAAGAAATACCAAAAACTGCACATTAAAAATAAAAAAGAATGAACCCAGAGTCAGCAATACAGTTTAGCTCAACAAACATGGACTTGCAAACAGAGAAGGGGAGGGTATAATAAATCCACCAGCATAGCGTCATACCATCACCCAACCCACAATTTCTATAAAAGCAGGAAGACTGTATGAACCACCACTCCCCACTACCATGCCTTGTGAGAGCACATCAAACAAGCCCATTAAGGAATAACAATGTTTCATCACACATACTGGCATCACAAGTACCACAATATCTCAAGTTCAGACTGATTACACTTGGTCAAACAAAAAGGAGACATGGGTAAGTGCATGAGGCTGATACCGGTGATCACATACTCCACTCTTTACCATCATGCTAGTCGCAGCAACCCATCCTCATCGGGCTTTCTATCACCACTCCACCATAAACCACCAAGCCACCTCAGCCAAAATAATTCGCCTCCCCCTCCATTTAAAAAAAAAAAAAAACAAGACCCTAATACGCAATAAACCAGCATATCCACCCAAAGATAAAGATCACGCTGAGGAAATCTACGAGAAATTTTTTAGCGGAAGCACTGCCATGGACTAGCGACTTGTGTGTTAAAGGACAGCACAGGTTATGCACTAAGGTAACTGGTGAGGACAAGTCCTATCAGAGGAAATCTTACATTACTTAAAAATTGGCAAGTAATCATAATTTGGTGACATCCATATCGAATGCAAGTCATGCAACTCAAAAGTAAATAACAACACACACCAAAAGACGGAGAAAAACTACTGTGCTTCTTTTTCACAACAAGAAAGTAAGTATTGAGATGAAAACACGAGAACAACCCCGACATAAAAGCTGACTGAGTCAGATGAACAAATATATCAGCACTCGGGCCTAGTCCCTCACTCCCTCGGTTTAACCAAACAAAATAAAAAAACAAATCAGCAACAATATCACGGTTGTCTGCAGGTTTTGCCTATGGCAAGGTCGGGGGTTTAAACACATACAGCTTACCCCTATATTAAAACTTTTTAAAACATATTGAAACCAAAACGATACTACAGCCCAAATTATAGTAATAATTACACTATGTTAATTCATTCGTACTGCCTGTCACATAAAACAGATTCTAAAATTCAGGAAATAGAGAAAACTATCGCAAAATCATTCTATGAGTTAAACGCACCATTCAAGTTTGCTGCCGCATATTTCAAACAAGCACTCTTCAACTGCTCACATCTATGCTGCTCCGCCAATGAGAGGGTTGTACAAACAGTTTCCACTGTGATTTCTTCAAATAATTTGGATTCACAAATAACTTTCAGTCTGTCAAGACCAAACCGATCAGCAGCAGCCAACAAATGTTGAACCAAAAATGCCATTGGAACCGAAGAATTGGATCCTGTTATCTCACAGAGATCAGGAAGGCTATCAGAGTATATGTACTGTAGCATAACCTGAATGAGATTAGCAGCAAATTAGGACATGAACATGGAGAATTGGAGACGAAGACACAGTCTCACATGAAATCTTATTCAAGGCATAATGGCACAGTTATAAATGGCTAAGTCAGAATACACAGCGACAAGGACACTAACTTGGTGGCCCTTGGCCACATCAAATAAAAAGCATACATGACCCAAAAACATTTGGGTTACCAAGTACCTGACTAAAATGGAAATAAAAATAACAATTCAAAACGTCAACATTTTATTACAAAAGTTGCACATTCTAAATCAAATCTGAAACCCCCCATCCAGAAGTTAGATATACAAGCACTAGCTGCTAGCAGAGCAACCCACATCCCCCCAAAAGCACTCATCGAGTAATTGCAGCTACTTTACACATCTGGCATCCCACGGTAAACCAGTCATATCTAGTTAGTTTTGTAACTATTTCACACTGTAATTTGACTTTAGGTCTTCCATATCAAAAACATATAGGAATATTTCTCTCCAGATCAAGAGTCAGGGCACGTTACATCTTGCAAGGGACAAAGCAAAAACACAAAAACAAAAACGGAATGGAAATGCTCATGTCATCAGACATAAAGGAAGAAGCAAGAGACAAGAAAGCAGCGCACCTTAAAGGTATAAGGCTCTACATCTTCTACCGTCACTGTATCCATTTTTGGGTCACCAATAAGGCCAAAGAACTGGGCTCTAAAAACAGGTGAACGAGCAGCAAGAACCAGTTTATGAGCTTTAAAGTTCTCATCTCCAACATTGAAAACAATGTCACACCCATTTCCACTTTCGAGCAAATCCTTAAAATTATCACCCATGTGGGATATCGGAGCAGATATCTTATATTGCTTAGGCCTCTCCATCCGGCTTTTCACAACTCCCACAGTGCACCTCAATTTCAGGCAGTCATCCTCCAAGAAATCTGAATTCTCCAGAGCACTCCTCCTGAAAAAACGCTTGTAGCCCCTGCACAATGATGCCAATAAAAAAGAAGCTAAATAACTCAATTTATCAATCATAAACAAGGTTCATGCCCCCAATATCACATAACCAGTGGAGGAAAAAAATATGGAGAACTGATGTCTGAGGCATTGCCTTAAAGTAACGAAAATTCCACTCTCTTCTACAATCTGAGGTCAACACACTTCTGTGAAGCAAGATAAATTTTATATCCGCACACAAGGCTATGACAGGTAAGTTAACTCTTCATACATGCAGCATATGAATGCAAACCCACAATTCATGCGTAGTCAAATTGTGAAGATACTACTTACACTAGAGTTCTACTACAGTTAAACAAAATATTCAGTCCCCAATAATGAAGTCAAGCCAAGTAGATGGTCTTTGCAATCCACATGGCGATAAGATCTAACACTTTTAGCCATTGTGTACTATATTTCTTTGATGCAGCCTCACTAAACTACTTTACCACATGATAACTTCCCGAAAATCCTCAAGTACATGGTATACAAAAATACATGCGCAATTCATAAGATAAAGTGATAATCAAATCATAAAAAACCGTACGAATTCATTCATAAAAAACTATTCTACAAACCACCTTAAACCTAATTTCACCAAATATAATTAAAACCAACATACACATAAAAGAAAAAACAAAATAATCAAGACAACAGCACCATCAATCCATCATCAAGTCTCAAAACAATTAAAAAAACATAATCCAAAGTTCCAAACTACTGATAAAACCATAACTAAAGCCTACCAAAATCAGACCTTTACGATATAATTCAAGTGGCTCACGTACATACCACATAAACCAACAAATCCATCACGAAATCATCACACCAACACCACCAACATTCTCACGAACCACTAATTCAAGTGAAACTACCATCAATCTAAAGCATTACACATTCACCACAATCCCCGTCATTAAGCTTCAAATGTACACTCGAACCAAGTAGCTCACATAATGTAACATACATTTACATTATCCACATGACACAAAAGTGATGACCAACTCACAAAACACCAAATCACAACCATCGCAAACAACCAATTACATCAAGCAACTCGCAATCCACATGCCACCCACCCATTATGCTTCAAATAATCAAAATATACACTTTAAATTTCGGAACTCACATAACGTAACATACATACATGTACATTATTCCTATTCCACACGAAACAAATGCTCACCAACTCACGAAACAATAATCACACCATCACAAAAAACCAACCGATCACAACCCTACTTAACCATCTCCAAGTCCCCAACTCTACTCCAAGTAACTCGTAATCCACCCAACAAACCGATCATCAAACCCTAAACCCATTAAAACCCCTACATTCACATTAAACCCGATCACAACCCTACTTAACAATCTCCAAGTCCCCAACTTTACTCCAAGTAACTCATATCCACCCAACAAAGCAATCATCAAGCCCTAAACCCATTAAAACCCCTACATTCACATAAAACCCGCTCACAACCCTACTTAATAATCTCCAAGTCCCCCACTTTACTCCAACTAACTCATATATCCACCCAACAAACCGATCATCAAGCCCTAAACCCATTAAAACCCCTACACTCACATAAAACCCGACCACAACCCTACTTAATAATCTCCAAGTCCCCCCACTCTACTCAAAGTAACTCATTATCCACCCAACAAAGCAATCATTGAGCCCCAAACCCATTAAAACCCCTACATACACACAAAACCCGATCACAACCCTACTTAATAACTCGTAATCCACACAAGAAAGCAACCACCACACCCTAAACCCGCTAAAACCCTTACATTCACACAATTACATAAAACACCACAAACTAAACAATAACCAAAACACAACACAACACAACAAAACAGAATTATAATCGAAACAACAATAATACGAAACGTGTCGAGGAATATACCACATGCTACCCTTATACTTAAGAGTATAAGGACCGCTATCAAGAGTCCTCGCAAAATGACTATGAATCTTATCCTCTTGCTTAGCAGTCTGATCAACCAAAGTAAGCTCAAACAACGCCCTAACATCAGTCCCCTCGCTTGCCAACGCAATAAAAACCGAAACATACATCGAATTATCTTCCGGATTTTTACCGTCTGGGTAAAAGTAAATCGCCCAATCGTAACCACCCACGGTAAAAGTATCACTCGAAATGTACTTCCCTGGTCCCATCCCTTTCGAGAGTGAGTACCCCTTGATCTCGAAATTGTGGGACCCGTTTACCGTCTCCGTTACTGATTTTGATACCGACGCTTCCGATTTTTCCGCTGCTTTTGACTCTTTTACCCCTGGAATTGCCATACGAAATCAATTTTTGTTCTTTTTGAAAAATTAACCGGTCAAACCCTAGAAATTTGGGGGAATTGTGATTGATTGGGATGGTGATTAAATTGGGGAAAATGAGGGGATTATTTTGAATTAATTTGGGGGGATTTAATTAAATTTAGTCTCTGGGAAGAATTAATTCGAAAAACAAGAAAAAAGAAAAAAAAGGGGGAAATTGCTACTGGTTGGTTCTACTTAGGTGGAAGAGCGAGGGTGGAATTTATAGAGAAGAAGAGATAAAATAATTCTGTGCGGTTTAATTTTTCCGTTTGAACGGGGGTTTGAGTTTGAGCGTCGTAGACGTGTTTGGTGGTGGTAATTAGGGAGTGGGCAATTATCGATTTTAGAATCGGGATTTATTTGGTTTGAATTAGAATCGGGTTTTATAGAGTTGAGAAGCCGATAGTAATTGACAGTGACGAGGATTGGAGAGGGTTATGAGATTGAGTCCTTAATTAAAGGAGTCGCGATAGGAATGAGTATGCAATTTGATCGGTTTGATCAACGTACGCTTACCGAGGCCATGGATTACTTTAATCCACCATCTACATGGATTACACCTACACCTAATTATTTTTTAACTAGTCCACGAACAACGAGATTGAAAACAAGTTTGATAAGTATGAAGTTGTGAAAGTTGACCCAAATGAGACTCGAAAAGGTCAGAATTAACAAGAGTTAAAGTAGTTACGTGATCAACCTCGACACACATATTGATTGGGGTCCAACAAAACACCTCTATATGAAACTCGTATATCAATAGATATCGTTGGTCACCTAATAACTTTCGTCTTTTTATCTCATATTTTCCCGTAAAACAAAAAACGAGTTTCTATTGTATCACTCGTTACTCACGATAGAACGATCCGTAATCGGTTTATCGCTTATGGGATGAAATCGAAGCGAAGAACGTGTTGAATTGAACCATTACAAGACCCCGAACTTCAATCATTCATAGACGACACACAACACAACAGTGGCACTCTATCTCATGTCGATGTCAGTCTTGCTGAAGACGCAACATCAACACTAGATCACTTATTAGATCAAATCTTCCTCAAGAAGCCACCATGAAACTACCATTCACCACCACCACCAACAATGGCGTCACCGACCTTCTCAAATCACCGCTCTGTATCAAGATCTCCGCTTTCTTCTTCCTCTCTTTCTCCGCCTTCTTCCTCGGCCTCCGCTGGTCCAATGTCGGCTCCCCCTCCCTCCTCTTCTCCTCCACCACCACCACCACCACCGCGTCAACCACCGCCGCTTCCGTCGCACTCTCCCCTAACCTCCACTCTTCACTCAACCTCTCCTCTCTTATAAACTCCACCATTCCCACCGACACAACTCCCACTCCTCCGCCACCACCTCCGCCGCCGCAGAAGGCGGCGGAGGAGGAGCCGTTGAAGAGGTTCGGCGTGGTGGATGAGAACGGAACGATGACGGACGATTTCGAGATCGGGGAGTATGATCCGACGGTGGTGGAGGATTGGGGGAATGTAACAACCGCCGTTGATTCGGATGTAAAGGGGGAGAAAGCTAGGGTTAGGGTTTCGAGGTATCCGATGTGTGGGGAGAGTATGCGAGAAGTTATCCCGTGTATGGATAATGTGGAGGCGATCAAGAAGCTGAATTCTACTGAAAAGGGGGAGAGGTTTGAGCGGCATTGTCCTGAGAGTGGTAAGGGTTTGAGCTGCCTCGTTCCGCCGCCGAAGAATTACAAGATCCCTATCCCTTGGCCTAAAAGCCGTGATGAGGTTTTGATTTGTTGCATTTTTATTGTTGAAAGTTATGAGCTTTTTTTGTTTTGTTTTGGTGGTTTAATTTGGCAATGTATGATGATTTGTTGTTTGATTGCTTGTTGTTGAAGCTTTCGTAGCTGGAGTTTTAGTGTGTAATTGTGATGGGAATTTAGCTGTAGGAGCTCCTTTTGTTGTTGGGATATTAGGAGATGTAACAAGATAGGATCTTTGATTACATTCGATCTCGGAAGGAATGGTGTCTTAGTTAGTATAGGTTTGAATTGGAGGGGATGTATAGAATTTTGGTGGATTAAGGAAGAGGGTATGTTTAGGGAATGAGTTGAGTGAGAGTGATTACATTGTGTAAACATGGGTGAGAATTTTGTGAATATTTCGAGGGAAATAAGGATGGAAAGCCTTGGTCGATGGAGATCTTATTACTCTGCAAGATGGTAGTATGAGAGAATGAGGAAGGATACTAAATTTTTTAGTGATGTATGAAGTTGGTTGTCTAGCGTTGATATTGTCGTTTTACTCCGTAATTGTGATTGAAATTTAGTTCTAGGGGTTCCTTGTCTTGTTAGAAGCAACAAGATGGTATCTTGATTACCTTTGATTACGGTAATGATGGTGCCTTAGTTAGCAAGGGTTTGAATTTGAGGAAATAAATAGAATCCAGCAGATTAAGGAAGAGGGTATGGCCGTATGGTTAGACTTTAGAGGATGAGTTAAGTAATCACATTATGCAAAAGATGGAGTAAATTTTTTTGAATAGTTCAAAAAAGAAGTTGATATGTCGGTTGGAGATCGTGCAACTCTGCAGAATGGTTGAATGAGACAATGAGGAAGGATACAAAAATATTTATTGATGATCGATGTCTGAAGTTTGTCATCTGACCTTTTGTGTGAGTGACCTGAGGCATGCCGTTAATTGCAGGTATGGTACTTCAATGTTCCACACACACGTCTGGTTGAAGATAAAGGGGGTCAAAACTGGATGACAAGAGACAAGGACAAATTCAAGTTTCCTGGAGGTGGTACACAGTTTATACATGGCGCAGATCAGTACTTGGATCAGATCTCTCAGGTTCTCTACCAGTCAGTTTTTGAGTCGCCTGCAATTTGCTCAGAATATTAATGTTTGCACGACTTCCAGTCTCATTTGATTATCTTATGTAGATGGTTCCTGCAGTTTCATTTGGTCGACACACACGTATTGTACTGGACGTGGGATGTGGTGTTGCAAGTTTTGGTGCTTACCTAATGTCACGAAATGTCACCACTCTATCAGTAGCTCCAAAGGATGTTCATGAGAATCAAATTCAATTTGCACTTGAGCGTGGTGTGCCTGCAATGGTAGCAGCCTTTTCTACTCGTCGTCTACCATATCCCAGTCAGGCTTTTGAAATGATTCACTGCTCAAGGTGTAGAATTAATTGGACTCGTGATGGTAAGATATTCGATTCGGTACCTTGTCCCAAATGCATGGATGCATCTTGATTTCTATGAACTAATCTAGCTAATTGCATTTATCCATCAAGCTTGCAAAACTGTTTTAAATCAATTGTGAATGTGTCATAGGTATACAGTAGTATTTCAAAAGCTCTTAAATAATAATTATCTCTGGAGATCTTGTAGGATATTTTTGTGTTGAAACTTGATAGTATCCCTTTGGTCCTATGTTCTGCTCAGCAATTGCAGTTGAAATTATGATGACCCAAAAAGTAATGAATTTGTGAACTATTCTGTTGCTGAATCATTGTATTTTACTACTTGCTATAACTAGACAAATAGCACTATAGCTAGATATGGTTTTACAAATGGCTTCAAATCCAAAGTTCAGAGTTTGATATAGCATTCCAAGAGTCCAATGAGCCCCTGAAACTGTTATAAACTTTTGCACCGCAATGTAAATTTGGAACTTGATTTCCATCTCGTTTAGTATGCTAACCCGCAACTTTGGGTTCTGATCCTTTGACTTTTGACCCATTTAGAAGCTGCACTTTTCAGATTTCTACCAAATGTAATATGAGTTCAAAGTAACTGTCTTATATCATTTACTAATCATACATACGGCTCATACTCAATTCTTGGTTTTGCATGTAGTTACTTTTGTATAGGCAATTCTTGTTTTTGCATGTAGTTACTTTTGTATAGGTGGTTAGCCTCTGCATGTGGGCACAAGGAGTAACTTAATCTATCTATATTAAATGACTCGTGTGAGTGATTGCTTGCCTGGAAGTGTGGATGACACACTGGAAATGGTGAAAATATTTGGTACAAAATAGATTCCAAATTCATGGTATACAGCATTGGACAAAAGTATCAATTTTTTACTTTATGTTTGCTTTTACCTTCTTTCTGCAAAGTTTCGACTGTATTAATCTTTTGCTCTTTTTTCGACATTCGGATGATAAAGATGGAATTCTTCTACTTGAGGTCAATAGGATGCTGCGGGCAGGAGGTTACTTCGCTTGGGCTGCACAGCCAGTTTATAAGCATGAACCGATTTTAGAAGAACAATGGAAAGGTTAGATGTCGTATATTTCTTATTTTACTCTTTCTCGTTACATGTTCTCGACCTTCTCGTAAATCATATTATACCTTAGCTGACAATGACTAGTCAGGAACCTACCGCAATTTTTATCATGGTGGGGTGTTTCCTTTCCTGTTTGTCTACGATTGAGAGAGCTCACCAACTTAATGAACTATCTCATATTTGCTTGTGGTTTTTTTTTTCAAACAAAAAAATTTGCTGCAAGTGATCTCACACCAGAATTCTTTTATTTCATCGTTTTGCCAGAAATGATTGACCTTACGACTAGACTTTGCTGGGAGCTGGTTAAAAAGGAAGGCTATATTGCAATATGGCAAAAGCCCTTGAATAATAGTTGCTACAGAAGCCGTGAAGCTGGAACTCATCCTCCTCTCTGTGATGCCAATGACGATCCAGATGACGTTTGGTATGTTGTTGCTCTCTTTATGGATCTGAAATATGATGATTTTGATAAGGCCTTTTGGATGATTCTTCCCAGCATTATCTTTGTTACTTCGGTAGTGTAAGAGTCAGATAGGTTTTACTTTCTATATTGTGGGCCATTCATTAAAACTTAAAATGTTTCATTAGCTTCTGATGCCATGTAGGACGAGAGTATTTCGTTAACTGGAATTTGCTGCAAATTGATTTGAAATCATGTGCACCCAAATTTTGATGCCAGAAATTTGGTTGATGCCTGGTAAATGCTTTTTGGGGTTCTATCGGGACAGCTTAATGTATGTTCTCTTAGGTGTCTTATTCCAGAATATCCTATTCTTTCTTCCCCTTCTATAGAATGCGATGTTGCACTTTGGTCAAGGACTGCGCCTTTTCAGTTCTCATTCTTTTGACATGTCTTTCATGATGTGCATTTGTATGTGCAACACTGATCGAATTGTATATCTTGATAGTTATCCTGGACTGGGCTGTGGTAATTGTGTGATGAACTCACATCGATAAGTGGCGGAAACGCCATATTAACGATAAAACTAACAATAAACCAATACCATCATAATCTAGACACCCTATTCTCCTAAAGACTCCCTATATATAACTAGTATTGGAGTGAGCCCCAAGCAACTACCTAATGACTCATTTGCCCTTTCCAAAGGTGAGCCATTCTATTACAAATTGGTCCTTTGTTTCCTGTCACTCTGTCAGTGCTTTTATACATGTGGAGATGTGGCTTTAGCACACTAATTGTTTCTTTATGAGATATTATATGATAGCGATAGAGTCTCAATGTTCTTTGGTATCCGTAGTTGTTTGCAAGTAACAGTTAAAATTCACTGTCTGCAAACACCACTTAATTTATCCGTCTGCTGTCTGCTTTATCACTTCTGAAATTCTAATGTCCCTGATGTGACACTTGTTCTTCTGACTAATTAGGTATGTTAACCTCAATCCATGTATTGCACGGTTGCCAGAAAATGGTTATGGAGGAAATGTGACAGACTGGCCTGAACGATTGGTAACTCCTCCAGAGAGGCTGCAGAGTATCCAAATTGACGCCTACATATCGAGGAAAGAGCTCTTCAATGCTGAATCTAAATATTGGAATGAAATTATTGGAGGCTATGTTCGTGCTTGGCATTGGAAGAGTATGAAATTAAGAAATGTAATGGACATGAGAGCTGGTTATGGAGGGTATCAACACTATCTCTCTTTTGCCTTCATCCTTGTGGATCTTGCATTAGTCTCTCGAGCTGATGTTGTTACTAGTTCTTGTTAACACTTGTCATCCTGAAACTTCTTCTCTTTTTGTTACAGATTTGCAGCTTCCCTAATTAATAATGGTATAGATTGTTGGGTTATGAATGTTGTTCCTGTCAGTGGACCAAACACGCTGCCAGTCATCTATGACCGTGGACTGATTGGGGTGATGCATGATTGGTATGTATATCACTGCTCTCTAATGTTGATTGATGTAGTATTGCCAGTCTTTTGCGCAAATGGTAGTTCAAATGTCAAAAGTGGACCACAGACAGTACGCTTATTGCACTATGATAGTACTTTGCCATCCGTACGGATGTTGTCTGTGGTTACCATACATCAGTCATACTTCAGCTAAACTCCCTGTTCTAGCACGTAATTCGTAATGACTTGCTTGATTTGTGCAGGTGTGAGCCTTTCGACACATACCCAAGAACTTATGATCTGTTGCATGCCTCTGGTCTCTTTGCAGTTGAACAAAAAAGGTATATTCAGTTTCCTTCTCCCATTGTTCTACTATAAATAGAATACCAATTTCAGTAACTGCGTTTGCCAATGAAAATCAAATAGACTTTTGACCAAATAAACTTTTGCGTTGAAACTACTCGAGCAAATAAAGTTATTAAAACCGTTTTCAGCAGCTGAGCACTTAATTCTGGATAATGGTTGTTACCATATTCTTAGCCTTATATTTAGAGAAATTGGCTCCCCTGGAATTTGAAGCTACATGTTTAAGATTGGTCGCCAACTTTTATTAGCTTTTGAAACCCTTATGCCCTCTCTCTGTGAGTTTGTTTCATGTAATTGTATTTTTCACTTGATATCAGATGCAACATTTCTAGCATCATGCTCGAGATGGATCGAATGCTAAGACCAGGTGGACGTGCTTACATTCGAGATACTGTCTCTATAGTTGAAGAACTACAAGAAATTGCTAAGGCAATGGGATGGCGGACAGCTATCCATGACACATCTGAGGGTCCCCATGCTAGCTATAAGATCTTGAGATGTGATAAACATCTACTGCGCAGATGACCAGTGAAAAGGCTCGAATCTGGCATATTCTGTTTCGGACAGCTATCCATGACACATCTGATGGTTTGATCCTGCATGGGTTGTCGAGGTATTACACTGGTGAAATCAACAATATACCCCAAGAGAGATTGAACTAATAGGAAATTCTTTTGATTTTTGTACTAGCTTAGTGTATATGAATTAAATTTATAGGCTGTTCTTTGTAACTTAAAGAAAGATTTACCACACAACAAGCCCAAGGCTATCATCAAATGTCGTGCTGGTGCTACGAAATTCCTTGTATCTTTTCATAGGTCCTGTAACGCAATCGAAGGCCTGATATCTTGTATTTATGTTGAACACCAGAAAATTGTTGTATGTCAATTCACATATATTGTTGAATGTTAAGAGCAACTATCTTTCTCCATCAGGATACAGTAATTCTCGAAAATTTAACTATCTGTTACTTCCTGCAACTCTATGGCAATGAAAATTTTGACAATAGATGTAGAAATTACTATCTTCCCAAAACAGGTAACTTTCTATTTTGTTTAAAGGGATGCAACAAGTCAACACTCAACAATGAATATGATCCCTGAGAAGGGCGGGCCAAAAGGTTTCTTGATCTTTACATATTTGTGCAATGTTGTTCTAAGTATCATTCCATTTCAGCCCCAAAAATCAGATTCTTCGCTGTCGTGCCAATCAGCACAGTTGCTTTAGGAAAACAAAAGAAAACAAGAGCAACCAGTTCTTTGAAGCTCCTGTGAAGGCCCAAAATGAACTACAACAGCATGAACTGACGACTTTACATATCAGCCTGCTTTGGCCGCCAAACTTGTTGCGCTTGTGAAGGAGATGCCTTAAAAGACGACTGAGAAGAAACATTGTTACCGTAGCTTGGATGTAAAGTATGCGGCCATACAGGCCTCAACATCACAGGAGGGACTGTCTGCACTGGTCCTTGCCATGGAGGCCTAACTATCTGAGCTGGCTGCACTGGTCCTCTCCATGGAAGCGGAGTTGGCTGCACTGGTCCTTGCCATTGGGGTGTAGCTACCTGAGGTGGAACTGACTGCACCGGTCCTTGCCTTTGCTGAGCTGTTTTTTGCCTGCCAGCATTCTGCCGCCTGCTTCTAGAATTTTCTCTTGACAACTGCTGGTTAACTGTGAGAGTTTCTCCTTGAGATACTTGCTTACCATTTTGCACCATCACGTTTTTTGGCTGATTCACTTGTCTCGCCTTCTGAAACTGATGCTGGATGGGTGAGGATGAAAGGATGCCACGAGGTGAGTTGCGATTTGGCCATGGATATGGTTTACCACCAGCTCTTGGCATTACAAATGCTGCTCCAGGAAAAAGATGGAATATTTCTTGCCGTACTAACGAGGGGATGAGAGTCTGTCGGGTCTGGTTTTGATTCGTAATCGTGTAGTATGTGTTCCTAAACACTTCACCTATCCTTGTCAGATGAGAACGGGTAACAGCCCTAGCAGTGTTTGCAGGTTGTTCAAAGGGATCTTCAATCTGGTGTTCTCAAATGAAACGTACGGAGTAATATATAAGCCCACTTGAATAAAGAGCACAGCAAAAGGATGTAGAGAGAAGGCAAATGAGAAAAGAACATACAAACATGGCAAATGTCTTTGGGAGCCATCTGGTATTTGTACTTATATCTTCCCATTGTCCGCTGTAAGTACAAATGCCTTGCTCTGTTGCCCTTTTACTAATGTCCAAAAACTGCACAACACGAGTCAAATTACCATCATAACAGTGCAGTTTCTTTATAAGACCTATTGTACAAAATATGGCTTCTAAGTTCAACAATAAGCTGTTTCCTGGTGGTCGTTTATATCTGTCAACCCTTCTGAGTATTCAAGGAGTGCCAGGTAATAATCAGGTTTGGCCGCCTGACTGAACTGAGTCATCTTCTTCCAAAGTAAAAATAAGTAGTTCGATCAGCTTTCGGCTCCCCACTGTGTGAACTATAATTTTCAGATATTTAGTTATGCTTAGGCGGGTCATTCGGCTTTGGCTTAAAAAGTCATATTAAACCCCAGAACTTAGTGGTTGGTTTGGGGAGCAGGTCAATAAGTCCATACTCCGTACACGGTACCTAAAGGACATAGCTTTGCGGTAGACCTTTTGGACATCACGAAATCATTCAACCATCCCACCCAACCCGATAGTGGTGTAGGTACAAAGAAGTGACTGCTTAACCTCAACGGCCCTCAAGTTTTGCATATCGACTTCAATATATTCTTGATGGTCCAATGACTGGAACAGAGAATAAAGGGTAGGGAGGTATAAAATCTAAATGATTAAATTTCATCCATTTTTCATCCCACGGGGGCCAGGGCAATATTACTGTTCAACTATGAGACTTAACATAGCTTAAATCTGGGAGAAACAGCACCTTGCCAAGGAAAGAGACGAAGAGCTCAGACAAACTGTTGTGGTTCGCTTTTCTCACTTTCCTGAATTTTGCTATATTGCTAAAGGCTACTTCTTCAATGTGCTTCTCCACATCAGCTCTTACTCCTGCAGGAACCAAAATTTGGTCATAACCACAAACATGTTTCTGCATTAAAAGAGGAGGGGGTAAATAATTTTAGATGTTCCAGAACACATGTTCTCAGATAAGGCAAACTGTGGGTTAAAAGATAACTAGTGTGATCTACACCTAAACAAGAGAATGCGACCTCAAACTTCCCAAGTTTTTTCACTACCATGGACACTGGGAGCAAAGGGGACAGCATTTAAGTTACTAGACAAAGGACACTATTCTTCACCTATAAGTTCGTCAGCCATGTTTCCAGGATACAAGTCTTTAAGTGGAGGCAAAATTGCTGGTGCACATGTCTGCACAAAGATGGAGAAAAATAGAGAATAAATTTCACCATCTGCCAAATATTATACCTACTATATAATAGCATAAAAGCAGAAAGGTAATTAAGTGACTGCCAGGCACTAAAAAGAGACTATCGAAAGAAGTCAAGTGAAGACATAAACATGGATCAAAACTAACTGAGAGACTCCAATTACAATCAAAGCCTCGGTACATAGTAATTGCATACATTCATCAACTTCAATAAACTAGCATACCTGAAAATGGAATATAATAAGTAAAGACAGTGAATACGAGTTAAATGTTCCACTTCTTGGGTTATTGATACCATTTGCTTTTGCCCACTCTTTCACCTGAAATGAAGATAGAAAAAAGTCAATAACCTAAACTAGGTTTTCCATTATGCTCAATAGAAGCTTTATTAGTAGTCATTAAAATTCCCATACCAACAGAACCATATCACGAAAACGACGATCTATAAGACTGATCCACAGCAAGAATTTAGACTTCATATGTCCTGACAGGTTGTTAATTGAGATGTCACAAGAGATGTTCCGATATTTGCTCTCGAGCTTAAGGATTGGTACCCTGGCATGAGACACAAATTGCAACCTCCTAAAGCTGCCTGCAAAACATTTTCATTACAATAATCAACACCGTTCTCTACCGTAACTAATAAGAGTGTTACCCTACAAAAGTTGCTTCTAATTTGTACCAAACAAGAGACAGGAATATGGAATTTTTGACATTCAAGAATATAATGTTCTCATCAATCAGACCCTGAACATAGTCAAATCCAAGGCCAGGCCGATCTTACGACATTTTGATCAATGATCTTTAAAGTCCAGGTCCAAATATATGCTGACTAGATAAGAAGATAATCTGTATAGGAAAGTTTTAAGAGTCACTAAGATGGAGTAATCGTTGCTCTGGCACACAATGCTATTATTCCATTTATCAGGTTGGCTTTCAAAAAAGGTTACATAGTCCTTGAAGGCTTGGCTATTGCATACTACCAGTTATCAGCTTAGCGCCTAATCTGAATCACTTGTTTTTGCAATAATGTCACTTGTAAATGTTTCCTTTAAGCTTCCCCCCCCCCCCCCCCTCTTCCCCAAAATAGAAGAGTATCCAAGTAGCATAAGAGAACTCCTATCTTACATCATGTAAGACCATTTGCTTTTCTGTAGTAAAAAACGAATCTGTAATAGATAAAAACACAAATAAGAAAGAGCCCACCGCACATATGACCTCAAATCTAGCCTAAAATAATCCACATCTTCAGCTGATGGGGAATTTGGAAGATACAGTAAAAGCTGACAAAGACAGGCAGATAGAAGTATAGAACTATAGAAGCACAAAATATATACTACATGAATTTAGAGAAATATAACCTGTCCTCCGCAATGCTTTTAGTAAATCTCCCAGCAACATATTCTTGTGCTTCTTAGCAGGGACTAAAATATATGAGCCATTGGAAAGCTCAACGGAGATATCCAGATCTCCCCAGCGTGTATAAAGCTGAGACAAGAAAGACCCAAACGGTTCCACAGTTGCACCTGGGAGGAATAATTTAGTCACTGTTTCATTACAATTGGTACTCTGATGTGAAGATTGTGAACAACAACGGTCACTGATCAAAACATAGCATGGGTGATGATCGATAAGAATGTTACAGAGAATAGATTTACATCTATTTGTTTAGCAAAATTGCAGGACTGTCATGTGCAATAAAACGATTCTACTAATAGAACATAAGATAGGTTGATAATATAGTTCTATGCTAAAAATAAATAAATAAACATGTAACGCGTAAGTTAAACTTTAATCTTCAAGGAACACAAACACTGGTTATTCTGATCTTCATCATAGCATCCTCGTAAGGTAATTATTTGTAAAAGATGATTGGATGAGACATGTTAGACCAGTTAAACAAAAGGACAACTCCATTGCGTGCTAGCTTGTAAGTTAGGAGTATATTAGGCGTAACATTTTGAGATTCCACCTAGATATCACCATCAGCTTTACGCCTTTACCACATTGAAAAGCATAGTAAGGAGCATGAAAAATAAGTAAACCATGACACCATAAAAAAACAAAAGGGGAAGGTTGCATAATTAGTTGTGTCAGAATTGCAGCAGATTAAACTGAAGAACGGTTGATGGCACACATCTAAACGAAACCATACCTCTCAAACTTTCAATCGAATTGACAACTTCTCGTAATTCATCAATGATCCGCATTCTTGTTTCCAAGTCCTCCCTCAGAGGATTGACGACATGTATGATTTCAGTAAGGGTGCCATCCAGCATATTGGGAGGCTTATGAGTATTCATTTCGGATCACTAAAATGCCAAAACAGAAAATAGATCAATCAGCAACCTAGCCATTCAAGAATTAAGTTCACCCTCGCCTTCCTCAACCCCAAACACCAACATATGTACAAACACAACAGCATATGTAGTTCCATTTCGTCCCACGAAATATTGAAAATGGCTTTCTCAATCAAATGATCCTAACTTATTCCCAATGCACATTAAACATTAACCCTCAATCAGTTACTCCTAATTTCAACAACATCGCCTCTTATTGTGTGCGGATCACCTGTCCCACTTTCCCGTCCTATTCCAAATAATTGGTGGGGTACACGGAATGTGACAGCGCACTGCCTCATATTGCACTACCAATGAGCACAACCAAAGTACACCAATCTACAACCACTAATAGAAATTGACCAATTTAAAGGTGCATCACACACAAATCGTCATACGAAACCGACAATACGAGGCGAGAAAACAATGCCAAATTTCATATCAAGGGAAACAAGATGAAAGGGGGCAGCATAATTACAACTCGCTAACAAATCAAACAGTAGAAAATACAACTCAAGTATCAGCAAAAACTTCACAAACAAGCAACAACAATAAAAAAACCCAAATTAACGGAAAACTCAACAACAAAATCGAATAAACGAATTCATGCAACTAAGAATAATCAAAATTGATTAAACCCCATCTGAGAATTTCACACAGACAATTCATCGAACAAGTGGGAGGCGTAACCAAGACGCATTTTTGAGAGGAACCCACCTCGGAAATCGGTTGAACTAAGAAGCCCTTAGGGTTTGTTCATCACAAAGGCGCCATGGAATCTTGTACTGTACGATTTAAGTCTTCAACAAACCCAGAAAAAATACAGTTTTTTTTTTGGACTAAATAATTAGTGTGGGGCGGGAAGAATGAAGGGAAGTAAGACTTGATACAGTGGTCATATGATTTTCATTTCTTGTCCTTTTTTTTCACCCTCTCCCTAGCTTAAAGCCCTGTGCGGTTAAACTGCATTTTTCTGATCTGATTTAATTTGATTTGAATTGAATTGGTTTGATTTGAATAAAATTGATTTGATTTGATCTGAACTAAATTAATTGACAAATTAATTGCAATTAGACAAATTAATAACTAGAAATAGACTAAATTCATTGATGGTTATTCGGATCATTCTGATTTGATTTGATTTGAATAAATCTGATCTGATTTGAAAACACTGTTGAATAAGTTGAATCGCACAGGGCCTAAGACCTTCTTATACCGAACCCTCGAGGGATATTACGGAGTAGTATGTTATTATGTTATGTATCTTGCGATCTTATTGTAACAACCCTAAATTTTGACCAGATGTAATTATACAAAAATCTAGGATTGTTATGACGCAATTGACTACTGAGTCAACTGCAAGGCTAAAACACTGGTAAATTTAAACCAACTTATTTATATAAAAGATAACAAGTTGACAGCGGAAGAGTGAAGCCAAGTTTACAAAACCTAATCCCAACTGAAATGACAAGTAGAACTGATTAAAGTGACTCAACCGTAGTATCATACATTCCAAGCTAGCCCCATGATATGCACAAACGCCCATGCAACAAATCACTTCAAGTAGACCTGCCAACTGCATCACAGAGAATGATACAGGCCCCAAAATAGGGTAGGGACAAACCCAAACATAGAACGTCAGCAAAGGCTGAGTAAGAATTCAAAAGCATGCATAACAATAAGGAAAAGAAGATACGCGCCTTCATGGCGCGTAGCTAATCAAGCAACGCTTAGTCAAAGAAAGCCAAGCACAGAAATACAACAAAAGCTCAAGGCTGAGATTCAATCAGTTCAATATATGTATCAACAATTATATTTCCGGTTTCGTGATTGGGTCCTACCCCAACACGCTACTAGAGCTCCCCTCAAACCTCCCTATAGACCCGAGTGTGCACACCCCTCACTAGAGAGCCAGTAGGATGTAACCCTTCTAGGAGGAAGTCTAATAGGCGACTGGTAGCTAACCCAGCCTATAAGTCCACCTTGATCAGAGGTGTTTTAGTATCTCCCCGACGGACAACATTGGTCACGCCTGCTCTAGCAGATTGTGATGTAACATCATTCAACATAACCATTTTATCCGTCTTAGATATATTATTTCATTCATAGAATCCATCTCAAGTAACAACGTAAGCCTGAGCCGAATACCAAACAAAGACGAGTACAAAATCAAATATATAACTGAGGGGTCGAGCCCCTTCTCATTTGGTAGAATTTCAATTATCGACTTTATCAAACTTGGAGACGATATGAGTATATATTGCAACATATATAATATGAAATGAATTGTCGGATCACAAAAGCTATATGTCAATTGCAATATAGATGACATGAACTGAAAGTCGGATCACCAAAAGATATATGAAAACATGCTCGAGCTCAAGAGGTGTTAACATTCTTACCAGGCACGCTTAACTTCTCCTTAATAACCTTTCTCACAATCGGCAAACAAAACCTCTTTAAATTCACAAAGCTCTTAGCTATCCCGAACAGCTCCAAACTGCGAATCAAGCATCCAAAACCTCCATACGTCATCCACCAACGAACCATGTAAGCATGGGACATCAAATAACTACACAATATCATTTTATTCCCCAAAAATCTCCCAAAGAGACTAAGTATAACTTGTCCAAATCCAATATAACAATTGGCTACCCTCTAATCATGTTTCAGAACACAGGACTGATGTTTAGATGATGATTGGTAATGAATTCCTAATTTTTTAAACACAAAACCAACTCTAACTTGTAACACTGCCTCTTAGGAGTATTTCAACACATCAAACGTTAACTTTCATTAAGTATCAAAGGATTTATAGCCCAAATACCACAACTGCTCCAAAACAGAGTACTAAATGCGCATCCAACTTCTAGGAACTATAACATGATCATAACGACAGGTTTTCAAGCATTTCAAAATCCTAACATCAAGATCTTGAACTGAAGTTCAATTTAGGGTTTTGTTTCAATCAAATACATGAATTAATGAGGCTGTTATGATCAAATTACGAAGGCCCTATGTTCATGATACTCACAGGAAGAACAACGAAACAAGGGTTTACTTTAGGACATGATTTAGGCAACTAAATCATAATGAAAATGAAATTAACCAATTGGAGTTTGTTACCAAAGATCTTGAGAGTAATTATAAACAATAATTAAGTATTGAGCTTACCAAATGAAGGAGTTATGACCAATATACCAGAAGTGGTTCAGAACTGCGCGTAAAACGACACCTCATGGTTCTGGGTAAATTTGGTGATGATAATCAAGAAATATGAACTCGAAGCCTTCTACAAAGTTATAGCCATAAAAGATTATATGAATTTAGGCTTTTGTTTCAATTCATTTGGCTTCGAAATGAAGGAGAAAACGTGTGATGAAGTTGGAGCTGTTGGGTGGCATATACAAGCGGCAAGCAAGCAGCTGCGTGTGCAGACCTTATGCACGCATTTTGCCTGAGTAAGCAGATGATTTGGGGTCCAATTAAGTGTCAACATGAGGTAAGATCATCTAGGTACTCTCGGGACCTCGTGCTTACGAAATAAGATCGGTTTCTAATCCCGACACTACACACAAGCTTCCAAAATTGTGTAGAATGAGATTGTGTAAGTTGAGAATGGATTTATAACTTGTGTCATTTGACTTCATATTTACCAAGTAAAGCTCCTCAAATGATACAATGGAACAATCACAATTTTGTTCCGGGTTTACGTTAAGAGATTACTTAACGACTAAGAAAACGTTTCTTCACGATTAAGAAAGTTATCGAAACGGCAATGGATTGAGAATGTAACCGAACATTCCTTAAGTAATAGCTCCTCAATAAACTTAATGGTATCATCCAATTCCACAACCGAGATCACTAATGGATAACAAAACAAATATTCACCCTTTTAAAATCCGAAAATCACTATATAAATTCCCAAAACTAAACCGCAAGATCCTAAATTTAATATAATTAGTAACACCCGAATTAGATAAATTACCAAAAAGTATGGGGTGTTACAGACTTCCCCCCTTAAAACAAGGCTTCGTCCCCGAAGCCCAAACTCATCTTCCAAAAGCATATTTCAGATGTCTCTTACTCAACCCAATTTCTTGAACATATCTCCATAACTCTTATAACTCGGTTCTAGAAGGTTTATTCCCAACATATGCATAACTGAGATTGAGTAAGTTTCCACAATGAAAAGTAGATGAATATATCAAATTTTCATACATGTGTTTGTATATGAATAAACAATATACAAATGAGTAGAGCCAGGTATTTCTAATAGAAGTGCATGGGGCACAATATCAAATAAATTGCACAAGCATTAGAGTTGAATCAAATGGAACGACAATTCATATAAAATAAACACATTAATCGCATCAAGTGAGAGGAAGGACAAACGTGCAAGATTCACAACTTTGCCAATTATTTCATGATCATGTAATCCCATAATAATTAATTCACTGAAATTCACGCCAATAGAAAGTAAGGAAGATACAATTCACGCCAAGGCTGATCCAGGTGGACACGACTCTTGTGTCACTTAAAACCCTCAACCAAGGTCTATTTACCTGTTTAAGCACACAATTCAAGGCCACAAAGATAAACTCATACACACCAAACAAGTAGCATTTAGCTCAGTCCAATGACCTTACACAATATAAAAATCCATAGGGGGCATTGTCCCCTATCTAAAATAGTCACTGAATAATAACTAATAGTTTCATTTATATGAAATAATGCAATAAGAAAACACAAAACCCTTCACCGAGACAGTAACCAAGATCATGTCTTACTTCAAATTTCAAGTCTCATCACCTTTTGAGATCACTAGCCTCCATCACAATACAGTTTAATTTCCTTGTAAACACCCTTCAAGTTTTCAATACTTTAAGTGACGTAAAATGCATCAGCGTTTCCATTGTCTACACCCCAAGTTAACATGAATAATAGACTCAGCTCCAACATATGCTTACGCCTAACTTCCTCTTAAACTCGCAATTGCTAACCCCTTTGGTGACTTTCAATTTTTCCCTTAGTGATAAACACATTAATCACATAAATGAACCTCCTTACAAGTCCTGAATAACATATCCAAAGTACATAGTCCCTCTTCTGATGGGACAAAGAACACGCATTTGATCCCATTTACACTTGATCCTTCACATTATACAGTTTGAAACGCAATTTTGTCGAATGTAGATATGAAAATAATGTTGTGAATTGAATTATGCAGTTGGCAGGTCTACTTGAAGTGAATTGTTGCATGGACGTTTGTGAATATCATGGGGCTAGCTTGGAATATATGATACTATGGTTGAGTCATTTCAAATCAGTTGTACTTGTCATTTCAGTGATGATTAGGTTTTGTAAACTTGACTTCTGTCTTCCGCTGTCAACTCGTTATCATTTATGTAAATAAGTTGGTTTAAAATTTATCAGGTTTTGAGCCTTGCAGTTGACTCAGTAGTCAATTGCGGCATAACAATCCTAGATTTTTGTATAATTAGATCTGGTCAAAATTTAGGGTTGTTACACTTATACTTTTCATAGACGATTCATTATACTTGATAATACATTTCACTCTTATTAGACGTCAAGTGCAAGTCAATAGTCTAAAAAATCTTAATATAGATGGAGTATTTGTTTGTGCTCATTGGTCTTTAAGAGTCTATTAGGCCAAGCTCCGACTTCTCCAAAACTACTTCTCAAAAACAGTTTATGAGAAACGGATTATAGAGGATGAGCTCCAAATTGGAGTTTCAACTTTTGATAAACAAATTTGCACTAAAAATGCTCCTCATAAACCAGTAACAGTTTCTCATTTTTTTGTTTTTCGCCAATTTTCAGCTTATAGGACCCAAAAACAATACAGAAACACTTCAAAAGTTTGGCCAAACACACCCTAAGAATCATTTAATAAGAATGACATTGTATGCTCATAAACTTAAACGAGTACTCGACACTCGGTAGTCAATTAGTAATACATACCGTGGTATGCAGAAGCGTAAAGGCTGTGAAACCTTTAAGGTTGTAGACTACGTACGATATAAATGTGTTGCGTATTGTGTAAAATGGAGCTAATTTTAAGGATATATAAGAGGAATTAGGGCTCCCAATTCCGATCTTTGAGAAATATGATGCTTATTTTTGTTGATTAAGATAAAATGGGGGCACCTTCAAGGTAGATGACCCAAAAACTAGGTAGGGAGAAACAATACTTCAACAAAAAGTTGTCTTTGGGCTGACCCAACATCTGAGAGCACCAAATCCCAGATGAGAAGGACGATAAAAGGTCCAACCCAAGTTTGAGCGAAATGATACCTCGAGGGCTCAAATTACGATCTCCAGGCCCAACATCTTATACTCGAGTATTCCATGCAAGTATGCAACTATGAGCAAAGAAGTTTTTTTTAGCCACCAAAGTGAGGAGGGTGGGATCTAAAAAACACCAAAGTCGTATTTGGGATATATTAAACACCAAAGTTGAAAAACTTGTTTTTATAACACACTACAAACTTTTTGGATAAATATTAAACACCAAAACAAATAAAAAAATGTTAATTTTTATTTTATCTCTTAAATTATTTTTATGCGTTAAAAAAAAATTCACTCATCTTCTTCTCCTCCAATTCTCCATCATCGATTTTCTCTACGAAGGCACGGCGCAAGCTTAATTCATATCTAACAAACTTTACAATTACAACATAGGATTGTGGGAAGTCTAATTGAGAGCCGTCCTATACGTGATATAGCGAGAGCGCAAGGATTTTGGCGCTTCTAAACAAGTTTTTATGCTACATTTTGAACTTCGCGGTACCGTTGAATCATGTTCAATTTTTTTTTTCTTAATTTGCTGAATTATTATGTGATCTGTTTTTTTTTTTTTTAGATCAATGAACTGGATTTATTCCATATCTTTACCTATTGTAAAACGAGCATAGTATTTCTTAATTTCAATAAGTAAGAACATAATTTTATTTTGTTTTTTTTAATGTTTCCATTTGTTTTGGTGTTTAATAAATACCTAAATAACTTTAAGTGTGTTTTAAAAACAAGTTTTTCAACTTTGGTGTTTTATAAATACCAAATACAACTTTGGTGTTTTTTAGATCCCACCCTCATCACTTTGGTGGCTAAAAAATACTTCCTTGCAGTTATGAGTACCTTTTCCGTTCTTCTCGTCTGTTAATGTTGTAAATAGAAATTGGAGAGACTGTTGACACTTCACCGTATCTCCCAGCACTCCCACGAATCACATTATATATCTCACTAGTAATTCATTTAGTGAGAGTGTTGGAAGACTATCGTGGAGTGCCAATAGTCAATGCCATATGAAAAAACGGATGGAGTAAACAAAGTTATCACTCTCTGTAACCAAAAAAAAAAAGTTGTCACTCCTTCCCACTCTATGGCTCAATGACATGCCAAAAAAATATTTAACTCTGAAACTATTCTTAGAGTCCTTGTAATAAGTGGCGGAACTTCTATCCAATAGACCAATCTTATACCATTATACAGTGATCATTAGGGCACTAGTTCGCAATGTGAAAAATGACCAAAATACCCTCGTAGATGCTATGTGGCTTTTTTACCGCAAAGGACCAATCAAAGGATACATTTTGGCCATCCAAAACTTTGGTTTTATGCCATGATGGAGGGTTATGCCTACGTGTTACCACGTAAGATAGTTAATGTTGGCCAGCTTGTAGCCTTTCACTCATGTCAAAGGACTGTATTTTCGGACTTCGGACTGAATTACCCTTGGAATCAAATCCTTTCCCAAATCTTCAATTCGAACATTTTCCCAACTTTTTTCTCCTGAGAAAAGATAAGCCGATAAGCTTACTATACGAGTACTATTTTCCTCCACTCAAAATAACCACACATTTTTTGTTTCCCGGACGAATCTATTGAATTTTTTAACAATTCTCAATATAAAGAGAAATTCGTCATGGTAAATGGTTATGTATGTAAACACTTTTTGTGACTCGAGATAATAAAGGTGTTTACCTTATTAGTCCATTGATCGCATTATGTTCGATACTCATCAATGAATTGATGTTAAACAGTGCGGCTAAATACGATTCGAATCTCATTGTTTCCACGGCTTTACACGAAGAACATTTCCGCACTTGAAAAATATTCCACACAATTTAACCATTTTGGTCTGATAGTTTGGATATTAATATGCGGTTACATTTTGAACTTGATTAATTTTACACATACGACACCACCAAATAAAAGTCTCCATACGAGGTTTACAACTTATTTTCCCTCCATTTCCGAGTTTATCGATATTCATCGACGCGTTTACTTATTTCTCCATTTCGATGTCCATACATACATTACTACATCAGAATTCAAAACCACTTTCACTACCCAAACTGTGGTATTAGAACAATTCCCATTCCATACAAAACCAGCAACATCCTTTCTAACATCTGTGAAGTGCAAGTCAACGTGAATCAGTCCAATTAGATCTCAACTAGCAACCGCGTCAATATGTTCAGCATTTCTCAGTTGTCAAGTAAACACTAGGATTCAGTCGCCTCAAGAGGAGTCCGAGCCAGCCACAACCCTACAGGCCTCCAACTCACACGTTCCGCTATAAAAGAGTTAAACACCAGTAGCCCAATCCGACAATGTCATCAAGGAGCGAGTCCATAGCTCCTCTCCTCGTCCGACCCAACCGTACCTCGACTTACAAATTTGCTTCTAATCTATCCGACTGGATTAGACTATTCGATGCAACATGTTATCACTTAAAAAAACGCAGTTCCAGACTTACAGTCAACTACAAGGAACATATAAATATCAAAGTTCGATCGACAGCCAGAAGTATAGGATACATATTAATCAGTCAATCTCATAATTAAATACACCGAAATTATCCATCTCACCATCAAAAATCACCGCCAACATTTTAAGCTACGCAAGTAGACCTCCCAAATACAAAATATCTCCCATTTTAATACTTCCGATTTAATCAACGCTTAAACTATCTTATCCTCTTCTTAGCCACCCATTTTTTTACCACCCAAACAAAAAAATCTAATCGCAATGATAGTCTCCAATTCACCACCCGAAAATTATATACCGTATAGTAAAAATTACGAAGATCGAATGTTTTGAGAGGAAAATGAAATATTCATCAGAAATATTTGCGAAGAATACATTGATTTAGTTAAAATCTTTGCAAATACGTAATACAACAGCTAGTACAATACTACTACACGAAAATACCACGGTATAATCTTTTTATACATTTAAACCTAACAATTTACCGTGGTAATTCCAAATTAATTTCACACAATTCCTCCAATCCTTCAAAGGAGGAAGAAAAAACTAACCTAAAAAGGTAAAAAATAAAATAAAATAAAATGAAACATTAGAAAAGATTTACCCCATCAAAAAACAATGGGGGAGCCAAAAACTCAATTTTACTTTTTTTTACTTTTACTTGATTATGAATTAGCGTTACTACTATTATAATACGATCTGCTAATTTTGATTAACGATCTTTCAATGTAATACTAATAACAATGAATCATAGTATTATCGATCGATTTGATCTCCTTCTTAAATCAACTACTACCACACTAACATTATCCGAGCTATGCCTCGCTAGTGCTAACTTCGTTAGCAAGATCGAGGCGTCCGAGCACGCCTTGTCCGAGCTCTCTCTCCCAGCATCGACTACGGAGTCGTTGCCGGGTGAGCGAGGCGGAGAAGGCGGCTTTTCAGCATTTAATAAGCACATCCTCGCAACAGCCGAGGCGGTCTCGTTCGATACAACGTCCCAAAGGCCGTCACTGGCTAAGATCAGGCACTCGTCGTCATCGGTCCGGTCCGTGACGGTTACTTCCGGGTCGGGTATGACGTAAGGTTTGAGGTAATTGTCGCCGATTGCTCTCGACATGGCGAGCATCCCGAGGACACGTGCACCGTCCCAGTAGATGACACGTCCTCCAGCTTCTTCGATACGGTTCAGCTCATCTGGTCTATCAGGCTGCAATCATTTCGACAGAATCTCATCAGTTATAAATCATTAAATCCCCAGCGAAAATGACTGTGTTTTTGGAAGTACGCGAGGGGTAGTATGGTAAATTCATTTCAACTCACCTTATGATCAGACGACAGAGGAATCGCGACTCCACCACGGCAAAGCACGGCGCGTGAGTCACCGCAATTTGAAACGACGATTTTCTCCGTCGTTACGACGGCGACAACTGCGGTTGATCCTACCGCGTCGCACTGCGGCGTTTGAAGCTCGCATCGACAAGAAGTCGACGGCGCCGCCGCGTCAGCAGCGGCGGCGGCGGCGTTATTACTACTACGCTCTCCGACTTCTTTATCCATCCTCTTGAAGCTAGACGACATCGTTTCACTCCAATTCTCATCGTCACCTTCACGCTTCTCGATCTCCTCCTCAAGTATCGCGTGCATCCTTTCTTTGCACTTTTTCGCAACCTACACAATACAAATAATCAAACATAATCAATCAAACTTTTCTTTTTCCTTATTAAATACAAACTCTTGATAAATAAGAAACTTCAATGTTACGATTAACCGCGAAGTATTACATGAGAGCAACCATGGCCGTCGAAAACACCGTAGAAATGAGCTCCACCATCAAACTTCCTCTTCTTGTTACTTTCTTTCAAACAAAACGACGGTCGAATTGAAACAGCGTCTTCCATATCTCTTCTCCGACCACACACTGACGTCACACCGAACTTCGGAAACTCATCGACGGCGACGATCTCTTCTTTCGAATCTTCAACAGCAAGTTTCAACACAATCGGACAATTACTATTACTATTACTATTACTGTTATCAGCCACGGCGGCGGCGACTACGACGGCGGAAGAGTCGGAATCTTGATCGGAGACGGAAGCTCTCTGTCGCTTAATAAGCCGGTGATTATCGGATATGTCGGAGATAATCTTCCTAATTTCAAGCCTACGACGACGACCGGTTCGAACCGTTGGTTCGACCGGAGTAGCCGGTTCAGTCTCACCAACATTAATACCAAAACACATTCCCGCCATTTCGAAAAACAACAAAATAAACCCGGTTCAGGCCGACAAGTAATAATGGGGGGAGAGAGAGAAAGAGAGAGGAGAGAGAAAAACGAAGCGAAAGAATGAAGAGAGGAGTGGGAAGAAGAAGAGGGGGTTATATAAAAAAAAAGGGGTAACGGGCAGGGGAAAACGGGCAGCCCGGAAGCGGTGAGGGGCAGTGCCCGACACGTACAGTTGGAGTGACGTAGAGAGGTGAGATGGAAGGAGAGCCGTTGGATGAGAGGAGAGGAGAGAGAGAGAAAATGAGAAGGAATGGTTTTATGTCGGGTTAGTAAGAGTACCACGTGGAGATACTTTTTGACGGGTGGGGGATGGTGGGGGGAAATTTTTTGAGGGGGGAACGTGGACCAATGAGAGGATAGCACGAGTAGTTTAAACGGCCTTCCTTTTCTGACACGCATGTGGTCCTTTTGGTAGCAGCAGCCCGGTCCCACTTCATTTCCCTTTGTTCTCCTTTCTTTTTTATTTTTTTTATTACTTCAATTTCACTCTGTTGCACATCACTTGGTGATTTTGCAAATTTTAATTTTACTTTTTGTACTGCACAAATGTTGATGGTAAAAATAATTTACTCCATGTTGAGTGCTTGTTTTGCCCTAGAGTAAACATTTTATATTTTTATGATAATGGAAATTTAGAATATACGATTTTTAACCTTATTCACTGTACAGATATCAGGTCTTGTATTCATGTGAGGTTAAAAACTCCAATGTAAGTAGTTTTTTTAAGGTCAATGTAGAATGTGAAACTTAAGTTGGCCCACCTCTGAAGCATAATAGGCAATATGAGTTTAGCCAGAACAAAGTGTTAAAACCTCAATTAATAATACAGCTATTCGATATAATTATGCCTCTGAATCGACAGAAGGTAGAAAATGAGATCAACAAAAGATGAAAATAAAATGTTAGTAACAATTAACCAAGATGGACTATATACTTACTCGTAGTTACTTATAGTAATTCCATTCATAGTAAATACAAATACAGATATACTAGTACGAGTATGTGATTTTAGATTTTAGATGTAGACATGTAGTTAGGGGTAAATGGTAAAAAAAAAAAAGTTGAAGAAAAATCTGAGTGGTGAAAAAGTACCCAGCTGTAACCAGTTTGAGTGAATTCAGTCTATAATCGCATCTCTCTGTAAGAAATGGACACGTGTGGGCCCACAAGTCAAGATCAAGTATGACACGACCTTTTTTTAGGAGAGCTCTCAGAATATCTACTTTCGGAGAGTGTTCCACTGTTGAGAAGCCCGTTTGCTCCGACACGTGTCCTCCAAGTGACGTGTTCTTGAAGCCGCATCCTATATTTCTCGTCATCTCCCTCTACTCGTTCATCCCCCCTTTTTTCCTCATTTTCTATTGTATTTATTTTTTATAATTTTTCCGATCTTTCTCCAAAACCAGTCCCTAGTTTTGCCGCGAATAAATAAAATGAAATAATTCAGAGCCCATTCTTCTCTATCCTCCAATTAAAAAAAAATTAAAGAATAATCTCCTTCCCTTATCCAGCCAGGGCCACCAGTTAATTACTTAATTATGCTATGGGAAAACAATAATCAAATTTTAAGAGTTACGAAAATGTCTAAATGTCGTTCAACATCATTGTTATAATTATTTGGTGATGTCAATTATATTTAATGGTATTTCAAAATAATCGAGTCTTATGTCGAACATAAACTAGCTCTAATGTTGATGATTGTGGATTTTCTTACGTACCGTGTTGCGAATTGATAATTTACCGTCGTAACTTAACTAAATATCACTAGCTCAATTTAAACGCCATTTTTGATGAACATATGAATGGTACTAATGTAGTCTAGTTTACTTTTTTTTTTTTTTTTTTCTGAAGGGGTAGTCTGTTTTACTTTGACACTAGCATGTAAATGATTTATATCTAAATAGTATGACTCCTTTTCTCTGATCTCTAGCTGACTTATAATTTTGGTTCAGTACAAATGTAGTTCAGATGTACTTTTGTGCTAATGGGTGAGCTTAAACAATTTACGTGTTTCACTATTTTGGACATTGAGTAAGACAACGTGATCTTAAATACGGAGTATGACTTAATTTAACAAAATAAATTTAGCATTTTGTAATACTCGTAGTAATCTTCATTTTGTTGCATTTCTACTCATTCTATAGCCAATTGATTGGTTTTATGATGAGACAACGCGAAATTCGGGTTAACCATGAGTGAAAAACCCTGGGAGAACATAACATACTTGAGTTGGGTTGAATTGTCGCTAGTCGCTACGAGTATACGAATATGTATTAGTAATTGTTTTCTAGTACATTTGCAATAATATTAGGTCCATATATACTTTACAGAGTTACCTTTGATTCACCTGATTCAATTAGTTTACATTGTACAACGTATGTAATTATCTATCTAACACGCGCTCTACTATATATTTTAATTTCATATTACTCATCGTAACAAAATCACGTGACCGTTGCCTAAGCAAGATATAGAGTATTTGAACTCTAACATGGATGTAAATAGTTAATTAGTTGAATTCATCGATTGCTCTATAATTTCACATGAATTGAGCCCTCCCAATCTTAGCCACTTTATAATCACATAATTGAATGAAAACACAAGAGATCGAGCAATGGAGGAAGAAAGGAGTACGTACGTCATTAGCCAATACGTGATTGCAATATACTCTTACGCTCTTTTGCTTTACGAAAACACATTTGATTAATGTGCCGTCCAAATAATATGTAGGTAATGTTCTTGCGCGCGTTCTCTCTTTTTTGGCGTATTGTCTTCTAAAATAATGCAAATGGCGCTGACCTACAAATCTATATTCAGCGAGATTAAGCAACTTGAGTTAATCTAAACCTTAATCCTCACCTTTTAATTATTTTTTTCTTACTGCCGGGACCGGTGATGATCGATGATGCTAATGTCAAACTTAGACTAATTATTTAATTAACGATTTATCGATACAATTAGTTGCTAATAAGCATCCAATTAGAAATCGCCACTCCATAACCGCACCAACCCTTTTTATAATGATCGGACGAAATTAAAAGACTAGCTACTAATTACACTATTTATATGTTCCCTCGTCTCTTTCAAGCAAACATACGTACATATGTTGAACGTTCGATGCCAACCCATTTTTGCACCTTAGACTCTGCTAACGTGTCATACGGTCGTGTGTAGGACATGCATTTCAACAGACAAAAAAATATCATCATTTGTGATACTAAATAATTTTATACTGCCACTCATGTTGATTCCAAGATCATATTATTGATTTGGAATAATTTAGTACCTAATTACTTTGGACACGTACCCAAAACATAAAGGCAAGCATCATGATTACAGTTCATTTTATTATTTATACCCCTTAATTCCTTCCGATTCTATGACTCATCCTTGATTAGGGTATTTAAAATGTTGGAGGAAGGAATTATTACCCCCAAACTCGATGTGATGATCTGTATTAATAGAATAGACAGTCCAAGCTAAGGAAAGGAAGTTGTATGTAGACATGTAGTTATGTACGTCGTTGTAGCATGCATGGGCAAAAAAGTATACGTTTGTCTATACATAATACATGTACAAAAAGAAGTTGCTTGTCAATTTGAAAGAGCTAAGTTATTGTCGGGTTTTGAATTCTGGTCATGGTGATAAAGGTACTATATATACATCAGATAAAATGATTTTAATTAGATATGACCACTAGTTTTATCGAAAGCTATGTATTTCGAAGTTTGTTATATATATATATGCAGCCTTATCAATTGAGTTAGCTGGTCAATAGGTTGCGGTTTTTGACAAGACGATTGCATTGAATCGATGAATCAACAGCGCCAAGTTTTCCCCAATTTAAGAGCCAACAAAATGTAACAACAGAAAACATTTGACACATTTTGGTAAAGGAGCAAAGAAAAGTTTGCGTGGTTGCATGAGTTGCATGTTGCAGCTTGCAACTGCCAAACAAAGTTGCTTGAGCTTGAAAAAGTCGCCGGGTGGGTTGACCATTTGACCCGAAAACGAACAGGTGGCTCCGAAAAGTGACACGTGTAGGGTCCGTTTTAGAGTAAGTGAGTTGGGGATGAAAAGGAAACGGGTGGGGCCCGAAGGAAGATCACACGAATCCTAGGCGGACCTAACCTGAGACCAACATTTTCCAGTAAAAGTGTGCCACGTAGATGGAGTATAGGCTGGCATGCATTAATTATGACGCCACTCCAAAACTCCGACACGTGATGTCCGGCCTAATTTAGTAATTACGAACTCGAAGAAAATTTTACAAAAATACTGTGTGAAATGAAATGAAAATATTGAAATTCAAGTTTCGAAATGATATTGTATAGTCGTATACTCGTATGTCCCTTCTCTGTAAACGGCCTTTTTGAGGGCACTATGCCACCATCACTCTTGCGGGATTGGATATGAATGAATAATCGTGGGAAAGAATCCTCTAGAGTTTCTTTTATGTAGAGTTGGTGGAGTTTACCAAAACAAGTAATGAGACAAAATAAAAAGAATTTTAAGGGTCACAAATAAATTGTTAAAAAATTTATTCTTGCCTTTTTAGGCAAACTCTACTTGGTAGAGTTGATTTTCAACTCTAGAGGATCTTAACACAATAATCGTGTATATTTCCATTTCGTTTACGGTGAAGTAATATACTTATATTTGGATTTTATAGAAATTGCATATGCCTTGGTGAATTGTTTTGTCGAAATATACCTTGAATGCCCTAGCCCCTAGACATACGTGATATCATACAACTCTGCTCTCTCGACGTGTCATTGCTTATTCCGACTCGTTTGACATAAAAGTGATGGTTTCATTAAAATCGAAAGTATTTTTACCAATCCAAAAGAACGGAAATAACACTTAATCTTTTACTAACCCAATGGCCGAAAAATCTTTGAGCAATTGAGCTCAATGTTCTTTCTTTTGCTTTACTACATCTTGTGTAAGATGAATTCATGGACCCTACGAAAACCAAAAATATCTAAAACATTGGTCCATTTTTCACTCCTCGTTCTAACTGTTGAAAATGTTTGTAGGTCAAGAATCATGAAATTTACATTTGACGTTCCTTGCAAAATCCTTGATCATGAAGAATCATAAAATATGACCTTAGGCTTGAGTAAATGACACATATTTAGCACCAATAATCGAATTTGGTGGGATATTTCTAATTCTCAATCATTCTAATTTTGAAAAGCTAACACGAGACTAATCGTCTTAAAATAATTTTTTGGACCAACAATCAGCAATCATGTTAATATTATATCATTTTGTCCTAAGGTCCCTTTTGAATTGTTGTGCTGGCCCTTCAATTTTTCTAAACGTTTTCTTTAATTAGAAGTCTTTTAGCTCGAAACGTTTTTTTTTTCAATTGATGATTTATCTAGGGTAGGTAATGTCATGTTCTCTAATTGCTTGGTGTCTTAATTAGTTTTCTTCAAAGGACCTTAATTAGTTTTGTTGGTTGCACTATGATTTACAGAATTGCACATAAAATGTTAACGATCCAAGAAGATGGAGGGATCGATTCGTGGAAGTGAAAAATGTTCACTAGGAACAAACCATCTTTTCATTTAGAAGATCGGGATGTGAAGTTGAAGTCTCGAAGACATCGGGATATATGAAATTTTTCTTGGAACGGATAAGAATCCGACTCTCATTATTGTAATAGAAAGATTTCTTAAAACCCAAGGTGGAGTTGATGTGATGGTTAGGAGCGAAATTTAATGCACTAAAGTTTCAAGATAGAATTCATAGAAATACTATGGATTATTCCTCTCCACTAATTACAATTAAAGAAGAAAACAACCCAAGGGCTGACTAAGTAAAGATGATTAAGATGTTCAAAATCGAATAAAGTATGTAATTCTATGATGATTAGTTTAATTGGCGGGAACAAACGTACCAAAATTAGTTATTTAAGTATTTAATTTACAATCATGTAGCCTCTCACACCATGTAGCCCAGAGTTGCTGACCCACATTACTAAAATGACATTTATCCTAGTTAGAGAAATGCGGGCCGCAGTTGCATAATCGGTAATTTCGACTAGCAGTTCGTTAGCACCCATAGGCCATAACCAAGGTTCGAAATTTGTCTATGCCCTTATGAGTCCCTTAGACCAACTAACAAATGTAAACGAGTTTCCAAAGCACATTCAACACATAAAGATCGCGGTTAAGAAAACTCAGAAACGATGTTCAATGTGAAAGATTAACACTAAACCTCTTGCATTTGGCAAAGATTATTGAGACTGTCATGTTTTCATAGTACAAGTATACACAAGGGAGATAACTAACCTAGACGTTTCCCTGAGAATCGCTGTCAGACGGGCAAGTCTGATAGCAGGCAGTAAAAAGCTAGCAAAGGCCAGGGTTAAAACCATTGACAGTCATTCCACCATCGACACAGATGACTTGGCCTGTGATGTAAGACGCAGCAGGAAGGCAGAGAAATGTCACCAGTGAGGCCACCTCCTCAGGCTCTCCAACACGGCCCAATGGTGTGCGGGAGACGACTTTATCCACGAAGCTCCCATCAGCAAGCAACTGAAGCACAAGTCGTTTACATCAAAGAAGTTAACGCCTATCACAGTTATGGAGGGCCCTAAAGAGTTCATATACAAGATGAAAGGAAATTTCTTGCCAAAAAGTTTGAATTCTTCTCATCGTCTATACCATACGTAATTTAAGCACCGCGGTTTTCCCAAACTACTTTGGCCTACACCTTTTATTGCTCTAGACATTATGGTAGGAAGCAAGAGCACCACAACTACCACCATGATCATCATTACCCCCAAGTGTCTCCAAAGAGGTTCCCGACTTCCTGCTCCAAGTATAAGGCCGGGGGGGGGGGGGAGGAGAGGGGCAGTCGTAAAGAGTCACATTCAGAGCTAGGTGAGAATTCAGAAGCTTTATATGGTGTTCTCCTAAAGAGATGACTATCCTATCCCCAAATGAGCTGAGAACTCTCGAGGTACCTTCATAATGGAAATTCTTAGCTAAAGACGACTCAGATGCCTGATGTAGAATACAAGTAAGTCCAAAACAAATTCTCAGTGCAGAAATCTTAGTGGTGTCGAGTAAACTAAGCAATCATTCTTCGGGCACCAATGAATAATTACCAAACACAATGAAAATCCACAAGTGAAAAATCAAATTGTCCTTATAACATGCGTATTCAGTGCGGACCACGTAACTTACAATCTACAAACCAAAACCAATATGGGCTCAACACAAATTTTAAACAGCTCAGTAATCTGAAAGACGATTACGGCACTTAGTGAAAGAAATTAGTTGGTGAAAGTCTCATCACTCTTTGAATCACTAGGTGAGAAAGAGGTTCACATTAAGAGGATGAATTAGAAAGCGCATGAAAAATTTCATAGTGGGGTCATAAAGACTATTTCATAAACATCGAAACGAAATGTATAAACACAGGACCAATAATTAAAACTTCATGTTAAGAGTTGTTGGTCTCGTCATGCCCTATCTCAAACAATTGATTCAAACACTACTAACAATCATACTCATGCCCACAAGGCCCACAAACTAATGCCCCCACTATTTTCACAAAATGGATCAGATAGCTTCATCTTGGTGCTACTCCTATCTAGGATATAGAGGGGATAAGCAAAATCAACATCAGAAGAGTTTACCTGGTCTACACATAATTAAACTCTAGTGTGTGGAATTACGAGAATTGTGTCCCCGGGTTAAAAAAAAAAAAAATTACACTCTCGAAACAAAATGTTTTGACTGCCCTTCTATTCTAGGTGGAACAACCAAAGTATGTTTCACCCGAATAAGGAGCATTTTGGAGGTTGGGTCTTGATCATCTACCTTGGTAGCTAGTCTGGTATGCACACGAGTACGAAAGAAAATGATAGTCCTTCAGTGTGTGCAAGTTTGGTAGAATAGCTGAGGTGAGAATGAAAGTGAAATTTGAAATTATACTCCGTTTTTGTTGATAATGATAATGATGAGGGTGTGCGGGTTTAAAGAGTCGGAGCACAAATGACTACCTACAGGCTACAGCTTTATAATTCCCCCCCTGTTAGGACCCAGTCTACTACCAAAACAAGACCACAGGATACCATTAAGACAGTGCCGTCTGACTGCTGAATACTGGGCAGGGAGCTCAGCTTGATTCCCACTATAATTTCGGCAAATAAGACATTCTCTAGATGAACTTTAATCATCCTTCTCCTTTATACAAATTATGGAGTTGGCTATGAAACTGGGTCCATTTGACGGGTGGAAAAGCAAGTAAATCTCTCTCTGTAATTGTATGTTGAATTCCCTGCTCTCATCTTTAAATCTTAACACTGGTAGACTAGCAGACACAGAAAGTGAAACAAGCAAGTAGTAGAATCTAGAGAAAGGTCTTACATGATCCACAAGTGAAGTTCTGATATACCAAGGGGAAACGGAGTTTGTCCTGATATTATCCTTCGCCCATTCACATGCTAGATTTTTAGTGAGCTGATTAATGGCAGCTGAAAAGTAACAAGCAGAATGTAATTACTGACATTTTCACTTATATGTACTTCACATATGAAAAAGGAAGGGCAACTAATAGTTCACCTTTACTAGCTCCATAAACAGACCCAGTCCCCAAATGCGTAACCCCTGCAACTGATGAAATGAAAACGATACTTCCTGCTCCAGAGTTCTTCAAAAGAGGATACCCAAGCTGGCAAAGGTGATAAGCAGATTCCAAATTGGTCGCCATGACTTTAGCATACTCTTCAGGAGAAAACTCCACAGTTGGTTTCCTAATGTTTGTGCCAGCATTGTTTACCTGGAGGATAGGCGAGTAATTAAACAGATAACAGACCCTTTAAAATTACAACTTCATCACAGCGGGGGAACTGGTAACTCAACGGAAGACAGCGTAACTATAATTCATGGTGCGATGCCCGTATAACAAGAATAGGTATGATCTATAAGCACATTGAAGACGTCAACAAGCCTAATCCTAAGCCAGGGTGCTAAGCAAGGAAGAGGAAAATATACACCCACAAGCAAAACAAAAGTGGAGAAACACGCACCAGACAGCAGCGCAAACCTGAAATTGCAACATAAATTAATGGCATTCCTTGCCATGCTACGGAACAACAGGCACATAATGAGAAAACCATTCAAGCAAACAAATAAAACAACATTTGTCCAGCTACAAAAACACCTACGGCATCCCAATTAAGTATTCTAGAGCCAGGTCATCTGCATATTGAGTATTGCCCATTTTCATGAAGGAACCCCTACGGCATATCTTAGCTTCAATAGAAAATGGTCATCCAATCCATACTAAAAAGGGCAACCGGAATTACTCCACCTTTTTTCCTACTCTAAACTAAGGAAACGCCAACAATATGTTGTAAGGCCAGCTAATTTCCACTGCACCACCGCATCATAACGCAGCTCTGGCACTGAATAAACACTTAGATATAAGCCACTGAAGTAGTCTCTAGATGACTTGATTAAAATGCGAAGTCATTCATGGTGAACATAGTAATTACACCACATATACATATCATCTTTTTCCACCAGAAAGAAAAACCCTCGGTTCATTTGAGCACTGAGCATCGATTACTAGGCAAAAACAAGCTAAGGAGATCTTGCAAATCCATGATTGGCCAAAGTTACCTATATGCTCCTAAATGGAAAGTCAATCATAGAGGCTAAAAATCAACCACTCACGAAGTTACCAACCATGAACTCGAACAGTCTACCAGAATCAAGTTCATATTCTAAAAACGAAATAAAATTTTATTCTTTCCTCGACTCATCCAATTTCAAAGTTCTTACAAATACATCGGTGCATCATTCTGGACAACACCATACGCACCAAGATTATCAACAACAAACGTTTGCAAGTCAAGGGCACTACGAGGCCGAATTCCAATCTAATAAGTCTAAAACAAATGCATCATTCTCATAACCAACAAATTTAATCAATCAATCTTAGAAAGTTCAACAAACTCCCCAGTCCCCATATATCACTTGAAAATCACAACCTAAAATTCAGGAAATGAATAAAAAAAACCTCAAACCCCAGAAAATTGCAGGACTAAAAAAAACTTAAAACTTACAAGAATGTTGAGCTTTCCATCAAAAACCTTAGAAACGTCCTGCATAAGTTTCTCTCTTTGATCTCTAGAAGTAACATCACAGACAGAACCAGTGACATCAAAACCCTTAATCTTCCACTCTTCAATACATTTGTTTAGCTCAGCCTCATTCCTTGAACAAAGATGGATTCTTGCTCCAAACCCTCCTAATTCTTCCACTACTGCATGCCTATAATCACCCAAAACCATCAAATAAATCACCATATAACATAACTCATCAAAAACCCATAATAATATTAGCTTCAAGATTACACTTTTATAATTCATTTGATCATTTTGAATGATTGGAAATTTCCCCAATTCCCCAAAACATGCATTTAATCACTATATAACATAAATGATCAGAAACCCAGATTACTCCTAACTTAAAGATTACACTTTTATCACTCATTTGATCATTTTGATTGATTGGAAAATTACCCAATTTCCCCAAAACATACAATTAATCACTCTATAACATATAATAACTTTATCAAAATCCCAGGTAGCTTAAACCCCAAGATTAAACTTTTATCACTCATTTTAATTGATAATAAAAATTAGGAGGAGAGAGAGAAAAAGGGGAGTAAAAATTACCCAATTCCACGAGTTCCACCAGTAACAAGAGCAGACATGCCGGAAAGTGACCATCTTTTCGAAGAATTGGAAGCCATTGTTGATGATTTGTAGTTCAATTGGAGTGTGGAAATTGACAGAGGAGAGGCTGAGAGAGAAACGTAAAGATCACTGTTCAGAGCGTCAGAGATGCTGAGTTAGGCCCGGTGTGATTCAACATACTCTATTAAAAATTGTTTTCAAATCAATTCATATTAGTTTTATTCGAGTTAAATTAAATCAAATCAGAATTATCTAAATGTTAATCAATGAATCTAGTCTACTTCTAGTTATTAATCGTCTAGATGCAGTTAATTTATCAATAAATTCAGTTTAAATCAATCAAAATCGATTTTAATTCAAATCAAACTAGTTTTTGCGCCCGTGACAATCACGGGTCTGTTATACATTTCTTCTATACTTCTTTTGCTTGGTTAAATTAAAAGGATATATGTGAGATACCTTATTTTCAATTGATCGTCAATGTTTATTACCAGTTTTTTCGCTGTATGTTTATTTGGACAAAACTAATTCGTGTATTACAAAAATTTTCCTTTTTAATGACCCGAACTTAACCTGATAGAATACAGACCCTAACTGAACTTGGTCCAATCATTGTTGACCAGGCCAAATAATCGACCCCTAAATCAGCACAATAATTATATAACAATTCTAAATCTTAAAGGGATATTTTCAGAATACCCATGTAGTTTCTGACTTATTCTGATATACCGCCAATGTTTCCGCATTCTAAAAAATGCTCCAGGGGTTTGCGTTTCGGATTATTGTTAGGGTTTAGCCTAACGGCAATTATCACTGTCAATTTTTTTAAAACTTTCCATCATCATGTAATCATATCATTTGGAGTATACCCCTGACCGAACGTAACCAAATTCAAATTGTTATTCTCGTTAGTTAATGTGTGAATTCCGTATTGAGGACAATAGTACTGCCGATAAGTATTCCCAACAGTTTACTAATACAGCATGTGGACGAATATACTGTTGATCTCTTTTGAACTCGTTTCAACAATCTCTCCTTTTGCCGACATTTTTTACTCATGAACACCTAAATTCACATCAAAAGTTGAGTACAAAGTATTTAGTGTATTAATTATTGCATTTTTCAAATTTTGAGGAATAAAGAAAATCACAAAAAAAATAAACTGAAAATAACATACGAGCTAAATTGCTCATGATAAAAACATATGGTGTTAAATTGCACATTTAGAATTTAGGCTGTTAGATTGCACCATTGATATAGGTGTAGGAGTAAATTGTTACTTTCGCCCTTCGATAATCTCATAATTGATGCATAGAACAATGTTACAATACTGAAATTTTAATACTAAACACTTGCAAATCGTAAAAATAAATGACGAAATTGATCAATTTTGATCCATTATAATAGTTATAATGTGATATGATATAACTATTTGGAACCTAGTAATATGGGATTACAAATAATGATAATGGGTACATAAAATTTATATGAACTAACACATTAACACCTTCCTATATAGTTGCATATGAGAATCCCTTTTCTACACCACTTTTCGTCCCGACCAAAGTTATCATTATTTTGAAAACTTAAACAGAAAACGATGAAACCCATATTTTTTGTATGCTAAGCCAAGCAAAAGACCAAAATATATATAGTATGTCGAATTAGTATGTTACAAAAAACTTGGAAAACCAACGACCAAAAGTCATTACATTGATTATCATCAATAAATAAGAAAAACTTTCAAACTACCCATAGAATTCAATTAAAAAAATTTAGATGTATTGTAGAAGATGAAAAATTCTTTATTATTTAATTCAAATAAATAAGTTGATTAATGTATTCTATTTATTATATTTATAATTAAAGTATTTTCATTAGTCTATATAGAACTATTAAAAGGCAAGCAAAACTAATTCCACGTGGCAATCAAGGAAAGAAAAATAGAGAGAATTTGTGGTCAAACAGTCAAATAGTTTATGATCAAATCGTCAACCCAAAAAATCAAACAGGCACCTCATCAACTTCTTCTCAATTTATAACTGTTTTCTATTCTCACTTCAATTACCATTCTATACTTCTACTTTAATTAGCTAACATCACAGCCTGTGTGTCGAGTTTTTAGAGCATTCGCTTAGGTGTCAAAGTGGAAATTCCATCTCACTTGCTTACGTGTCGTGCTCATATTCACCCAATCAATTTTCCAAAGTTTATTTCACCATTGTCAAAATCTCCCTACTAATAATTTATTTTCAAGTATTGAATGAGAGGTTACTTGAAAAGTTTTTTCATTACTAAGGTCATTAAACAATGTGACCTTTGTCTCTTGGTTTGCCAAGTTTGCGGTTACAAGGTGATTCAAGATAGTATATAAACGTTTGATTGTGGTGAGAAATACATACACTTCACATATATTCTGAGCTTGAAAAATGACATAGAGATAGAATGTAGAATGCTTTTCTATCAATATTTCAAGAGGTATAGTACCTAAGTTTTAGGAATCCCTCATAGTAATGCTATCCCAAGTTTGTATTATTCATCTCATATCTATCATTTGTTTCTATATTGGTATGCCAATAATTAGTTAGATTCTACTGCGTTTTTTTGTTATATATTGTACCGTGATTATTGTAACGAAAGTTGATGTTTTTTTTTAGGAAACTATTGACAATATAATGTGATCTTGATCTTTATGGTTTGCATTTTTCAAAATTGCAAGGCGAACTCCTCCATACAACAACCAATACAAGATCACTTGACACCCAATCTTTTATGTAACATCTGTTATATTTGGTGTGTATGAGTACTAAGTATACACTTAACACCAAAAGAGTATCCTACAAAGAATCAATCGACTACGAAAAAGTTATACAATAATCCCACAAAAGTATTCTTATTCTGTTTAAGTTTTAACACTATCTGAAATGTCTTACATATACCTCATTACTATTTTCTCTTACCAGAACTCAAAAAGACTAGACATTTAAATGAAAATCTTGATCATGAATAACCTCTAATTTTTATGTCAAGATCACATTAATAATAAATAAAAAAAAAATAACGTTATTGTCGCAATATTCATGTTAGATTGTTATATATTCTCACCTACCTTTTCTTTTAGTCTAAGGTAAATATTACTGTTATATGGAATCATAGTTTCGTGTTTCAAGGCGTTATTCACTTATGAAACATTAAAAATAAATGAATTTTAACAATTCCGATTTTGTAACATAATCAATATATATATATATATATATATATATATATATATATATAAACGAAGCTTTTTTCGTGGTCATTCAACGCGTCTAGAGCATTTCTAATTTTCTTAGAGCTTTGTAATCTTCGTGATTAGGTAAAGATATTGTAATTATACAAAATGTATGATGATATTTTACATTTTTGGAATATATGATGTGATAATGAAATTTTTGTAAAGTTTTAGCAACTTTCCTTGAAGATGGTGTTGAGTTTTTAGGCAAATAATATAGAAACTTCTATACGTAAGCTAAGACTTTCACTATGGCATATTACATTTTCGACTTATGGAATATTTTCTTATGTAATATTATCTTACCATAACATATAAATAATTTTATGATTATGAAAATGTCAAATATTCATGATTACCATTAGCTTATTTTCATTATTACCATAAGCTTATGTATTGTATACTACATTCTCATAACTAATATATGAATTTTATACATGATTACCAAAAACAACATATGTACCAAAATGAAAAGAAAGAAAAATGGCATATTACGTTTTCGACTTATGGAATATTTTCTTATGTAATATTATCTTACCATAATATATAAATAATTTTATGATTATGAAAATGTCTTTCATGATTACCATTAGCTTATTTTCATAAGCTTATGCTTATGTATGGTATACTACATTCCCATAACTAATATATGAATTTTGTACATGATTACAAAAAAACTCACACATGGTAAAACAAAATGTACAAAATATATAAACGAAGCTTTTTTCGTGGCTATTCAATGCGTCTAGAGCATTTCTAATTTTCTTAGAGTTTTGTAATCTTCACGATTAGGTAAAGATATTGTAATTATATAAAATACATGATGATATTTTACATTTTTGGAATATATAATGTGATAATGGAAATTTTGTAAAGTTGTTTTTTTTTTTTAGATTTAAGGTTGCTAAAGCTAATTTTAACCAAATTTCTTCCTCCCCTTTTCCCAAGCTTTGTACAACTTGGATTCAAGAAATTAAAGTGCTATGAATTTTGTTGAGATGTTCCGTGTTAATTTGTTGCTATTTTTAGTTTATTGATCTATATTCATTACTCCCTCCGTCCCAGCTCAAACACATCGAACCTTTTTTGTAGTGGAATAAGAAAAATTGATATAGTATGTTGAGTGGAGGTAATATTAGGAAAAAGAAGGAGAGAGAATGTGGGGATTAATAAAAGTAGGAGAGATAATGTGAGGGATGATGTAATAATATAATAAAAGTAGGAGAGAGAAATATGTCCCAAAATAGATGGAGTGTTTGAGGTGGGACGTTCCGAAATGCAATATGGGGTGTTTGAGCTGGGACGGAGGGAGTATTCAGTTCATGAACTTTATGTGTTCGGATGGCCAAATTTTATGAAACTATTACTATTTCATAATCAGTTTCCTTGACAACTGTTTTTTGAAAAAATAGTGAGTATTTGGTTCAATATATTGCAAAAGCAATTCATTTGTCATTTTAATCATTTTTTCCAAATTAAAAATAGCTCATAAAGTAAATAAATATCCCCACCTAACTTATAAGAATTGTTTTCTTGAAATTAAGTTAGAGATCGTTTTTTATGGTTAAGATCTATAGGTAACTACAAATATTCGTTTAACTGTTAGCGCATATAATATTTTATTTAAAGTGTTAGTGTGTCAATTAAAAATTTAAATAATATATATTTTAATATTCAACCGTGCAACTCACGGGCTTTAATCTAGTATTATCTTAAATTGAAGTTTTATTGATAAAGTTTCAGTTATTGTGTTAATTGGATCATTTAAGGATCCAATAATTTGGACAAGGTGAGTAATGACCGGGTCAAGTTCGCGCAGGGCCTGCATCGGCCAAAGCTTTGTTTGGTTCATTTATGAATCAAGTCAAATCATTTTCGATTTTTGATTAAATCGGGTTGTCGATTCCGATTTAATTCCTTAAGTTCGGAGTAGAAGACAAGAGGAACTCAAAGACGTAAATTGGAAAAAAAAAATTGTTGTGTTAAAATAACCTTGCCAGCAAAGAGACTGATAATAAAAATGGTGTGTCATCATACAAATTCTTTTGTTTTATATTAAGAAAAATAGTAAAAAAAAAACGGATATTAAAATAGCCCCGTGATTTTCACGGGCCCAAAAGCTAGTTTTAATGTATTTAATTCATATATTTATATATTGTGCGACACGTAGGTATGTGACATGGCATTTGCAGATGACAACTATGCGAAATCAACTATGTCATGCCACGTGGATTAGTGATGTTAGCCTATTAATATTATTATATAGATTAGAAAATTGCAATCCAATCGCACATAACCCGTTGGGAGAAGTTGAGTAACGGTACTTTGGGTATTACAATCCATAATGTGGGCGACATTTAGCGATTATATATATCCATTTAAAACTCGGTTTGATAAATTGGACTCAAGTAGTGAGTACAGACAATAGGATCAGTGTAAGATTGTCATTCATAGCCCAGAAGTTTATTGGGCTAAGCTTGAGGTAGTATAAGGCCTAAAAATCAGTCCATAGTCCTTTTGGTGGTAATTTTCGAGAAATGTTGGTGATACATATATTCGGGAAAAGTTTATGTTATGTCTCGCTAATAATATGATGTGTTATCTAAAAAAAAAAATAATAATAATATGATGTGGATCATGTAGTAGTACGGAGTATATTAAACGCGTCAACCTGATACACAATCGTCATATGGAAACGCCAAGTATTACTACGTCGTCATGGAAACGGAGAAAGTGTATACGAGTATGTAGCTTAAGAAAGACCAGTAGCTCTACTACATAGGCCAGAGTACACAATTATTCCTCCATAATGGGACCAATAAAGGTTTGGGACAAGGGTATTAAGGCTGAACTAGGCAAGTAGACAGACTTGTCCAATGTACCAAAAAAGGAAACTCTAAGAACAAACTGAAGTGAAGCCACATCCCCCCAAACCAAAGACAAACACCATATTCAAGTTACCAATTCTCAAAGCTTTCCATTTATAGTAACCCATCAACGTTAACTTCTTCATTCCCCTGCTCTTTTCTGAATCCCATAATAAATCCCTTTGAAAAACTATGTATCAGATCATACTATAAATTTTCCCATGTGCTTTCCCCTGCACCAAATTACCCCTCTTCTCCATTTTTACCTGATTTTGGTCACACGCTTTCAGCTTAAAAAAAGTCAGACCTTAGTGAATTATGGTACTATGTGAAATGTGTAAGGGTGTCATGCAGTGACTCTGATTTCAGCGTTGTTCTAACTCAAATTTATATACGTAAACCAGTGGCGGATCCAGAAAAAAAAATTCCCGGTGTCCTGGTATATTTTTTCGGTGTCCCTCTATCTATTTAACGGAACAATTCAAAAATTTTAGCCTAAAAAATTGCGTTTCCGAAAATTTTTCCGGTGTCCGCGGACCCCATAGTCTCCAACGTACATCCGCCACTGACGTAAACAGATAGTAATCTCATTAAGTAGAGGCACTGTCGCACTGAAGCTAATTTTATTGGTCACGACTCACGTTCCTCCGATCTTTTGTTGTTCTATTAGTAAGAGCCAAAAATTGCACCCCTAACCACTCACACGGTCACACCAACTAAACTTGCTAAAGTTATCGGCTTTACTTCAAACAAATTTAGAGCCGCGTGTAAACGTATGGTAATCGTATTGATATATTACAATATGGTGCAATAATTTTTTTTTATTAATTGAGTTAAACCCCTCAATTTTCCTCTGTCCTCTGTCCTCTCGCTCTCTCACTCCTCTGTCAAAATCTGCCCTAAGTGAGGATACACGAAGAAATTCATATCTGAAAGACAGCAACATCAGTGCCAGCTTCATTTCCAGTTTACAAAAGGGTTGACAGTTTATCAACTCATAACTTTCTTCCCAATTTTGTGCACTTTTTGTACCTTAAATTCTGAGGCAATTCTTTATTTCTCAGATTTAATGCTGCAAAAAGAAATGGAATTTAATCTAATAGAAAAGAACGTAGAAGTCTATTTTAAGGTTTTAATGCATGTTTTCATCAATATATAAATTTTGGTTGGTCGTATTGCAGGAACCATCCTAATCAACTTCATGCAACTTCATGCAACTTCATGCATGGTTGCAAAACTACTACTTGCAATGTTCTCGTACTAGGTTTTACATCTTTTCACGCTTTACTTTCTTTAAGGTTAACCCTTATCTCATGTTTTGTCAATTCCAGTTTCAATGTTGTCGGTTTTATTAATTCCAAACTATTGCTCCATTTTTTTCTTTTACTTTGATTGTTCAAAATCCGATATTAAGCAAACGGTAATTAAGTAATTATGGAATACGTACAATATATAGTTGTTCGTCATTTTGTGATTGTATACCTTTGGCGGAGTTTAGTTTGATCTAGAATGAAAAACTAGCTTTTAGTATTAAAAACAATACATATGGTAAAACATGATATATCTCATTCTTACTATTTTCAACAAAAGTTAGCATTTTAGTAGCGATAATTTTTCAATAGAAAGTTGTAACGAGATAGTAACGAATTCAAGAGTACAGTGGAGTAACAAATTAAACAAACACTAGCTAGAACTCTATCCTGTTGTAAACATTGATGAAATTTCATGCAAAATTAATGAGATACTACGGTGAATTATTCCATAGTATATTAGGATTAGCCACACATCTACACAAGGGGGTAGTTAAGAGTATTACTAGCTAATCACATGCTCTCATGAACAATCAACTTATCCCAAGACTTTGCAAGCCATATAAATTGTTTTTATCATATACCCCAAGTTTTGAATATTGCATAGCCATTATATACATAGGCTGTATAGATAAACAGTAGCACTGCATATAGATCAGAGGCAAGAATAATGCCGTAGACTGTGGCGAATTGGCGATCATTAGATAATAAGTGGTAGTTATTATTACTTATTAGACACTTAAATAATTCTCCGATTATCCCTGGCCTCTCTGTAAGATTACTATGTGAAATGACCATCTCAATCAAAAGTTTAAACCGAATATTATCAAAATACATCTAATAGATAGTTTTATAATATTGTGTAGGGTGATCAATTACAACTTATTAACAAATGGCTTTGTTATTATGATAATGAATTTGTTGCTCATGCGATGCATGTCTTTAGTAACCCTAGCCTGCTGACCCCGACCCTTACAATGCTTGAAGCGCGTAATTGGTTTGGTTTGACATGTGAGAGCGAGAGTGAGCATTTCAGGTTTTAACATGATATACTAGGTGAAGTGACATTATCATGTCGTGTCACTCTTAGGAGAATGGACCAAAATCAAATATAGTGATAGTTTCAGTTTGAGAGAACTATTAGCATATACCTCAGATATGCATGTACATTCATGTACTTGAACATATTTTTGGTGAAATTCAAAACTTTGTGATTAACTTGCAATGATTTTGTCTAATTTATCATAATAAGACACACCTTATTTATTAGATTCTTCATGGAAGGTTCCTAGGTAGCTTAATTAGAATGAAGAAAAATGAGTTTTTGGATGCATGCTAAGTTAACTACTTCTAAGAACGTGACTTTCAAACCATTAATTATTTGGAGCTTTCCATCGAAGCCATCAAACTAGTAACATCAATGACTACACGCATCAAAAAATTAAATCAATACATACAATTAACCAAAAACAATTTTGAAACGACCTAGATCGATGCTTATAAGCATTTCAAATAGATATCAATATTACAAACTTTGATCTGACCAATTAAGCTACAAATTTTCATTTCATAAGAATCTAATGCAATCAACTAAAACGAATAATTAGCCCCTCTTGAATTACTAATCTAATTAGACATCGATCAACTCAATAACTTGACTTTTATTTGCATTTCAAATAATGGCATATGCATTCTTCTAGCTCTACCTCCTGACTAATTAACTTCCTATGCATAGATTAACTACATACATAAGATAAACTTTCTCTGCCCGTTTTTCTCATATGTTAACGTTTAATTTGAGAGCATATGATTATCGCACGCTAAGAAATTCCGAACTCTACAGTTGAATGCTTGCATAAGCGCATCTTCATGTCTACTTAACTTTTTGAGGTGGATTACCAAGCCTTAGCTCGAGATCCAAATCATCCATAGATTTGCTAGCTTTGACATTTGAAAGCTTGATCGTGTCATCTAAAAATGAAGGCAATAGTGCAACATAATCACCATTTTTCTTACACCTCTTGTAGCTCAAGTAACAACCATCATCATGAGCATTATCACTCCTTTCACCGCGAATTTTAACCTCTTTTACATGTTGTGATTGAAGTCTCAAATCAACCTTCATAGTACTACTAACATGGTAATTATTATGAGATGTTTGATGAGATGAAAAATTGGAAGACATTTTCCTAGGGACACTTAGATGAGAAAGGTTGTTTTGACCAACTCTTGATGATTTGAAGGAACTTATAGAATAATAATCATGGTTTTTTAATGGAGAAGAAGGAAGAAATGGATCATTATTATTATTATTATTATTATTATTATTATTATTATTATTATTATTACTATGGTTATTAATATTAATAACTTGTTTGAGCAAAGCCCTATCTCTTCTATGAACATTCATGTGACCACCAAGAGCTTGAGCTGACTTAAACTCCCTCTTACAAAAACTACATGCATATGATCTAGGAGGCCATACACAACTACCACCACCTTCCATGTGAGTCACACGGGCCGCCTCGTCGACGAAAGTCGCCACCTCTTCTTTATGATGATCCTTCCTTGAGAAGTAAGCTTCATGGTTGAATTTCTTCATAGGTTTTGTTGTAGGAAGATTATTATGATCTCCTAAAATCATATTCTTGCCTTTTTTGTGTTATTTTTTTTTAGTAGATATAAGTTGAAGTTCTAATGAAATGAAAAGTTGTTGAGTAGTAGATATATATAGTAGATTAGTAGAAATTTTAAAAAAAAAAAATATAAGTAAAACATGAATGTTCTGCTAAGTACTTTTAATTGGATATTGAAGACATGAAAGTAACTGGAGAAAAAAGGTCAATGGACTGACATAAATAAATAAAAAAAATGAAAGGAAAAGAAAAACAAGTTTGATGAGAAGCTACTATCATTAAATTGGGCCCTAACTAGAAGATTTACACTGTTAAATAGGGCCTAAAAATGGCAAATTAAGTATGGGTGGGCCCATGAGAAGGATTTTATTCAACTGTCATATTTTTTATTGAATAGCCCATGGTTAAAAAGGGTAAATGGAAATATAGAATCGGAAACCATTTTTAGTCATCTGTGTATGCTTATGAATTGATTGAAAATGCGCGTCACCTGGGTATATACACTATGTCCCCCATTGCTTCTTCACCATGCCTGTGTCAAATCTGTGTTTTGTCGTATCGTCTGCTTCATTGAATTATTTACGTTTGAATAAGTTTACTATGCATTACTACATTAGATAAGTTACACTCATGAGCAAGCACATCGTCATTCCTACGTTTGTTTAGATGAAATGACCAAGCTACATATGTATAGAGAAGGCCAAAAGAAGAACAAGATCTCGAGTATGGTTGTAATCAGTTCAAATCAAAGCAGAACATAGTAATTTGTTTCAAAACAATTAGATAAAATACTTTCACGCAAATCAAGGGAGAGAAATAACGGTTCATAGTACACAAAAGTTAAAACTATACAGAGTACATTCTAGTATTACAAGTAATCTCTTTATCAGCATAAGCAGTTAAGCACCAAAAACACAAATGATCTCTAATAGTCTAATCTCTATATTATCCTTTCATTTTCTTAATTATCGCATACTCATACTTAGATTACGCAAATTAAATCATGGTTTTCTGACTAATTTGTTTTTAAGTGGACCTATAATAATCAATAAGATAGAATGTGCATGAAGTGGAAATCAAACCGACGAATTGCATGTTCGATCTTCAAAGTGTCGATGTCAAGAAATGACAAATTGACATTGCATGGTGATTAAACTGTTGGGACGTTAAGTGTTCTACTTAAAAACTTTAATTTTCAATTATTTATTAATGAGTGTCACTTTCTTGTTTAATTGACTCTAATTATCATTTCATTAGTTCATGCTGATCATATCTAACAGCAGCTCTCTGATTCGTTGGCTACTGTCTAAACACTTGTTATATATATGGACCGTCAATTATGAGTACTTAGTCGAATTGTCACGAGTGTTGAGTCTGAACCACTACAACTAACCCGATATCTCGAGTTTAATCTTTGAGAATAGATGTGGTATAGTATTAAAGCTCATGAGAAAATGCGCACCTCACTATGACATTTCGACCATGTAATTCGAATTCGGACTAAATTTGACGGTAAAAAAGAAGCCTCGTTATGGTGTTCATTTCTCCAAAGATTGAAGATACGTCCAAGATCTACATTTGAAATTATGAAACAATTTGTCCGATTATCACATATTAGTTTATTTATTATATGCAATGCAATAATGTTTAATTCCTGTAATTTAGCGAAATTTTGTCCATATGAAAGAGATTGTGTATCATCTCATCTCACCCGTGAGTCATGACTTTTAACTTTGTTATTTCTTAAAGTATCATCTACATCATTTAATTAAAAATTCACGGCAACTTATCATGCTTAAGTTATCACAACTGAAAACTTGATGTAAATCGATCAAACCTTAGAACAATGAGTGGAAAATCGACCAATTTGAGTGATTATCGTATTCAATACCTTTGTTTTAAAAAGAACGTACTACTTCTATATGTAAAACACAAGTAGACATGTTTATGTCATCTAATACTTGATCTATCTTAATCAGAAGTGTTTATAAAACGCCGAGAATATAACTATGTTAAAATGCGTTAGAAATTCTTTTGGTCGTCTTTGTTTGGTCTAACTCGCTCAAACCAAACACATAAATCAGACGGTGTTGAAAACAAGGAACTTCAGAAACTGGACTTGGCAAGCAAAAGTCATATTCAGGCCCAAGCTATGAACTGCAATTTTTTTAATGAGCCAGCCCAACTACTTATATTCATAATAAGACGGACGGACCAATATAAATGTTGGTGTAGGCCCAATATGGAGCAAGTGCTACGTCTTGGGTCAGTCCAAATCCAAATCATATACCGAACAATCCTCCTTGTCGAAAAGCTAATTAGAATGCTACTGTAAATCTGTGGGAGCATATAATCGCCAAAAGAATATTTCCTTCAAATCAATAAACAATGTTCAAAATGTACATTATCACGATGCCATGTTAACAACAACGGTAAATTCCCGTGGTGCCCCCGAACTATATCAAAATGCTTATGGTGCCCCTATGTTTGAAATTTGTACCTTGCGGTGCCCCCGAACTTTGCACCTATAGGCACGTGGTGCCCCTAACCTCCATAATTGACTAACACCGTTAACTGTTGGATGGAAAACGATGAGTTGGCACATAACTAATGAAATTAAAATAAATCTCTTGTAACTAATAACAAATAAATGAAAAAAAAAATACAAAAAAAAAACTAAATTATTTTTCTCCCTCCCAAAGTTCCCAGCAACCCCCTCCCCACAGCCCCACCGTCCCCACCATCGGCCACCCTACCGCCGGCCGACCCAACCACCTCCACTCCTCCCACCGACACCACCAGTTGGCCGCCATTGGCGGCGCGAACCCAGAAAGACCCCTTATCGGGTCCGTCGTGCAGCACAACCACCTAAAAACGGCCCTCACTTAATTTTCTGTCTCCTCAACTTTGATCAACCACCCCGAAAAGACCCTCCACAACAGCTGCGACCCTCTCTTCTCGGTCGCCGTCAATAGCCAGCCCCGATGGCGGGTTCAATGGGCTCGCGCCGCCACAATAGTAGGAGAGAGAAAATTAAGTGTAGGGGTATTTTGGGTGGTTGTGATGCACGACAACCCCAATGGAGGGTTGCACTGGTTTCGCGCCGTCGTGGGCGGCCCATTCGTGGTGATGGCGGGGGAGAGGGTCGGTGGCGGGGGTGGTTGGCGGTGGTTGGTGAGGCGGTGGAGAGGGTGGGGCGGTGGGGGGAAGAGAAAAAAAAAGTTTGGGTTTCAAAAAAAAATATATGTTTTTAATTTGTTTATTTATTAATTAAATTAATTTTGATTAATAAAATATCACTAATCACATGTTATATAATCATTTTCCATCCAAAAGTTGACGGCGTTAGTGGAGAGGGGCACCACGTGCCTATAGGTGCAAAGTTCGGGGGCACCGCAATGTATAAGTTTCAAACATAGGGGCACCACGAGCATTTTGACATAGTTCGGGGGCACCATGGGAATTTGCCGTAACAACAATTCTTCGAATGCATCATAAAAATTCGACGGTACACATACAGGTTCTTTTTACCTTTTGTATTCATGAGGCGTGACTCAGAGTCACGACGGACTCATGAAACTATCCTCCTCTCAATCCATTTCTTTTGATATAGAGTACGGAGTACTTAACTTTCAGGATAAACTCACGAGTAAAATAGAAAGGATAACACGTAGTGATATCAAAATCTACAATTCAAGCATACAATCCAATAACACACCACAAATATGTCCACAATATTATACTTTCCCAAATCAAAAAAATTCCACTTCGTGAGCCGAAACGTAACGCTCACGCTCACGCTCACGCTCACGCTCACACAAACCTCAACATCCCTAAAACATTCCAACATCCCAAATCCAACGTTTCAACAATTTCAACCCCACTTTGGTAATTTCTCTCCTCTTTAATAATCAAATCTTTTCAAAAATCAAACCAAAACGGTAACTATTTAATTCCCCCCTCCTTTTCCTTCTTAAATCTTAACCGTCCCCTCCCTCTCTCTCTCTCTCTCTCTCTCTCTCCTACCAACAAAAACACTCACCATTAAAGTTCAAACCATCAAATTCATTCACATTTTTCTCATACTACTAATAATAATAATAATAATAATACCAACAATCACCCTCAAAGTCAAATTAATTACAAAAAAACCCCATGAAATTCCCCCGCTTTTTATCGCCGGAAATACCAACCGCCGCCACTAAACCGCCGCACTGTGACCACCTCCTCCGCCTTGCAAAAGCTTCTTTAACACTCTGCTTCATCCTTTCAATCTCCCTCGTCGCCTTCGCCGCCTTCTCCTCCACCACCACCACCTCCTCCGTCACTTCCGCCACACGCTTCTTCTCCCTCTCCTCCTCTTCCTCTTCCCCGTCATTCCCACCCGGTTGCCGGCCCAACTTCTCCGACCCGAATCCCACCCCGACCCGACCCGATCATATCATATTCTCACTCAGTGGGTCCGCCGCCACGTGGCCCGACCGCCGGAAATACTCCCAACTCTGGTGGTCGAATCTCACACGTGGCTTCGTCTGGCTCGACCAAGACCCGACCCAAAAACCCGAATCATCAACCGGGCCGGAGTACCGGGTCTCGTCCGGGCCGAAATGGGCTCAGAAGTCGAGGAAGCCGTCCGACAGAATAGCGCGGATATTAAAGGAGAGCTTTGAGATGGGGTTGCCGGAGGTGCGGTGGTTTGTGATGGGAGACGACGACACGGTGTTTTTTCCGGCGAACTTGGCGGCGGTGCTGTCGAAGTACGATCACCGGCGGATGTACTTTGTCGGAGGGAACAGTGAAAGCGTGGAGCAAGACGTGATGCACGGGTACGAGACGGCGTTTGGCGGTGGTGGGTTCGCCGTTAGTTATCCGTTAGCGTGTGAGTTGGTCGGGATATTGGATGCGTGTATAGAAAGATACCATGATTATTATGGCTCCGATGAGAAAGTTTCCGCTTGTATTTCTGAGCTTGGTGTTCCTCTTACTCGTGAACCCGGTTTTCACCAGGTACGAGAGTACTTTATTAATTTATTATTTATCATCAGTGATTTTACCGTTGCATCATATGAGACCAATTAATGAGTTATTTTTGATAAATATAAGTTGACTTTGAAAAGTAACGGTTACTTTTGAAACGTGTGATAAATATAGGAGTAATATTTTAGAGGTTTTAATTATTAATTATACGGCAATGCACGTGGTGTCCTGTCCCTGAATTTTGACGTTTTGCACATGGTGTCCCTGCTTTTGAAACCACTATTCTCTGGTTATTGGTGAAGCAGGGACAACATTTGCATTGAATTAGAAAATTTAGGGACACCACGTACGAAACGTCAAAACTTAGGGACACCACATGCATTTGCCGTTAATTAGATTAAGTTATTCTGGTAATGATGATTTTCTTAGAATAGTTAGAGTAATGGTCTGCAATTGGGAGGATCATGTGAAAAAATGGTGATAATGGCGCCCCATTACTGTTTATAATACTCGGTCAGAGTTTACTAGTAATAGTATCAGTTGTTTAGAACTAGTGTTATTTCAGACCAATTATTCGTTAAGCACGTGGAAATGTTGTGTTGATAACTTGATATGGTCTTTAATTGGTCGGTTTTTGTTATCTCGTTATAGTTAGGATTTAGGAACCTTTGGATAACGAAATAATCGTGTAGGATGGAGTAGATCTTAGATTGATACGAGTACTCATGACCTGAGTTTGAAACTCGATTTGGTTACGGGTTTGAAAGGGGACAAAACTAGGGTCGAAACTCGGTAGTTTAAGTGAGTTTGGGTCGGTTGATTTTGTAACGTTGAGGCAACGGTAGGATAAATGTTGGGTTAGTGCGGCCGTGCAGCAGGCGGGTTTTAGTGGGAATGCGCCACGTATTGGTGAAGCCAACGAAAGATTTGTCTCTTGTTTTTGGAGAAGCGGTTTTAGTTTATTCGGATACATGTGATGTTTCTTGTTTACTGAATTTTAAGGTAATAGTGGAAGTTGGTCATCCTGTTTATGTGTCACATGCAGACATGAGACATGTATATGTGACTAATGTGAGTAGTAGGTGTGAATTGTGAATATTACGATGTCAGTCAACCACATTTTGTACCTTTGTTTGTGTAAAGCTCGATTATAATTGTAACAACATTACTCCGGTGTCGAGTAAAAGGTTGTTTCCGATTCGACGGTCAAATTAGCATCCTTCATCTAATTCACGGACGGTGTTTCTGGCTAATAGAACCGGAACCTAGACTATTTTAATTGTTTAGAGCATTGTTTTGGGTGTAACATTTTCAATCTTTTCTCACCCAACAAGGAAGGTGGCAAGATGTTAGCTTCACATTGTATCACTATCAGTCTATCGGAGTCAGTTAGGTCAGATTTGATAATTTTGGGTTTCGGGTTTTCCAATGGAGACTTTTAGCTTTATTTCAATTTGTCGTTCAGGTTTAGGGTCAAAACTTCATGACTTGAACCCAAAATCATCGGTCAGTAACTCAGTATGGGTCGATTTTCGGACCCGATGACCTTGGCTTCATGAGTCTTAATCTTTTCTCTTCTCCCCCTCATTGATGACTTGGTAGTCTTGGCATGACTTTTAATCTAAGGAAAAGGCGCACGTCCAACCCGAAGGAGCCATGTAGAGTCAAGATTATGCTTTTTTAACAACCTTTAGTCGCTGCTTAGTGTCGACATGAATGATTAATAAAGTGGACAAAGTTCATGATTTCTAAAAACCAATTACAGTCCACTTTGTAAGAAAATGACTCAAAAAGTGTCATAGGACAAGTTAAAAGGAGTAGAGCTTGTCGCTCACATAATATATTAGGGTACATACCATTAGTTGTATGCCAAGTGTCCGCGGACACATGATCCTTTTCAATGTTTCCAACAAGAGATGCTATAACCTGAAAAATGCCCTCTGTCACAGTTCACAAACATGAAACATGTTATTTTATCATTCCCTTGGTGCACTCTTTGTAATGACTTGTGGGTTAAGGTTGTAGGCTATGTCTACCGGTGATGCGGTATTGCGATGAGAACTCGTGAGACGTGACAATGTGACATTCACCTTATGTCCCTCTTCGTGACATGGTTGACTTCGGAGTGGAAATTGAGTGTCATGAGAGTGTCACTTACAAACTCTCGGAAATAATACCGAGTGACAAGAAACGGGGTGGGGGTAAAAAAGAGGAAAATATTAGAGTGCGATGAAATAGAGTGGCGTGTATTAACATACTCCGTATTAAGGTCTTAAATGTTGTGTACTAGATTCAGGGACTTTTCATATGTTTGTGCCTGTCCTTTTCGGAGGGAACCTAACCCCACTTCCATGGCCAAATTGGACGGTGGAAATGATTTTGAATTTTATTGTGGCTATTCTTTTTCTCCATTAAAATTCCATATTGCCAACTTTTGTTGAGTTCAGGTGGTCTGATGCCTGTTTAATATAGTAGTACTACTCCTGCAGTAATTTGAATTGGTTTGCAAGGTTAAGGCCTGTGTCGCTCATGAATCACGATTATTGTTGTATTATCGAAATTGCAAGATTTGGGAGATGAGTTTTACATTCCCATATTTTCCTCTGGACTTTGGTTTTTACATTCCCATATTTTCTTCTTTGGTCGGTTAGTCTGGTTAGTTTTTTGTTTAGCTTGTTCTGCTTCATCTTTGGTTTTGCAATCTGATTGCAGGCAGCAACAAGCTGAGCCCTTTAAATGTGCCTAGATTCAAAGTTCAGTTGTATCTTTCGAAGGTTTTTATAACATTATGAAATTATTCCGCATGTGCTACTCCTACTATCTGCCGGTTTTGTTAAATAAAAAATAGAATGAAGAATAAACGGCTTTGAGCCATCTGTTTGAATCATCCAGTATTAGCTGAATGGTGGTAGTTTACTAGTACTAGTTCTATACTTGAGTAAATAGCGAAACAAATGTTGAACTTCACATAATAAGTGTCCAAGGCCCGATTGAATGATTTGTTTATGCAAATGCCAGAACACAGTCCTCTTAAGGCCCTAACCCAACATTCTGAAGTTTTTGGTTTCAGTTTTCATTCTCATCTTAATGTCATGATATATGTTCATTTTACAGCTTGACGTTAGAGGTGATCCTTACGGCCTCCTAGCAGCACATCCCCTGGCTCCACTGGTGTCGCTACACCATCTTGACTCTGTAAAGCCATTATTTCCAGGCCAAACCCAGTTGGACTCTTTGAAAAAGCTGATGCAGTCATACCATGTTGACCCTGGGCTTACTGTACAGCAGAGTTTCTGCTATGATCACAAACGTAAATGGTCAGTCTCGATTGCATGGGGATATACGGCCCAATTATATCCTTCCTTAGTTTCATCCAGAGTGCTGAGTACGCCTTTCCATACATTTCGTACTTGGCGCAGTCATAGTGAGGGGCCTTTTGTCTTCAATACCCGTCCTCTGAAGGATGATCCATGCGAGAGGCCTATTATGTATTACCTAGACCAAGTCCAGGATGTTGGTGAAGGCAAGACCTTGAGTATTTACAAGAGGGTTGCTGCGACTGAGGTTGGAGATACGTGTAAGCAAATCGCTTACAAGTATGCGTCATCTGTGGAGAAAATTACAGTGACTGCAACAAAAACTAGCCCTGACCACTGGCTGAAGGTTTGTTTTCCATTATTTTTTTATCTTATGCAAAACTAGACTGACTAATATGAACATTGCATCATTATAGTATTGATCTCAGTTTTACCAAACTGTCAAAACTTGCATGCAATATTCAGATTATTCAGATCAGTCTGTCTTCAAATGCGACGATGTTTGATGTCTTCGCTTCATTGGTGTTTCTCTTTGTTTATTTGAAACAGAAGAATCACGAGTATATTACACCCTTGTTTGAATACTGACATGTCTGATGTGATTTGATGAACAGGCGCCACGAAGACAGTGCTGTGAGATTACAAATAGCTGGACTGTGAATAGTAACATGAAAGTGAACATAAGGAGCTGTAAACCAAGGGAAGCCATGTCTATATAGAGGTTAGCTAATAGCTGTTGTTGTGTACTGTACTATAATATCAGAGTTGCCCTGCATTGTGGGTGAAGTTGCAAGTGCAAAACTAAAACTTGACTTAGAAGTTAGTGAGGTTGGGTTCATACTTCTACAGGCTATTTGACAGCCCTCTCTTTCATGTAAATCTGTCAACCGGCCATAAGAATGTATGACCTGCAGCATGCTGCAATAGATTTTGATATCTTAACAGAAACATCGTTGTACTCTGTACATAATGTCCGCCCCGCAGCAGTTGTCATGACTGTGAAATAGAATTATGTTTCCTGAGGCCTGAAGCTGTGGATCATTCATTGTTATGGTTATGTAATGTGCTCATGGAGTTCTCGGGTACGCAGCAAAACTGTATAATCGACTGTACAAGTGTGTTTTCATGCTCTAATACCGTTTTGAGGAGAAAAGATTGATTTAATTCTAACTATTGCGAGCATTGATCTGCAACCCATTATACAACCACGAAAGTAGCATCAGTGAACCAATTAACCATGAATCAATGAAAGGGAACTCTTACGATAGACACACAGTCATACTCTCGAAATAATTATGACCAAAGCTCTCGAATCTCACATTAAACGAGACCAATAAATCGAAAAAATAAACAGCTTGACAGCTTTTCAATGAAGAGACAGTTCAGGAATGAAGAGACAGTTCAGGAAAAGGGCAGAGAGGGACATGAGACCCTAATTCATGCTGATCTTTCCTACAAGCCCAACATTCTCAATCATCAGAATCATACAGTGCCGGGTCATCGTGGTAGACGATGTGAATGGTTGAACGCACACCTTGATACACCGAGATGTTTCGTGTCTTGTGAGTGGAGGGAGTGATAGTCCATAATGGCCCAAAACGATAGTCTCCAGGCTCAGCGCGCCTTGGGATGAGACTGTAGTGGTGGGTGGCTGCAGCTAGCCTGCCTGTTTCAGGAATGCCCTCCAGAGCAACGTCAGCATTGAAGAGCAACTCTGCAGAGCGATAGAGAGAATAGTGGCCTCTCTGGTTAGCGTTGCCATGCTCAGTAGAATCGCCTTCTCCGGTTCCTGCATTCCACTTAGGTGAATGGAAAATATCAGACACTCGGAGAGCACTTAAGCAGACAGCTCCAGCAGCAGAACCATTGGGTGAACACTCGCTCAAAAGGCGAGAGCCACGCCAGTAGCGACAGTACTTTGCCATCATTGCAGCAACATAGGAAAACCAGTTCGAGTTATGATCCAAGCGGAGAAAGGACATCCAGTCGTTGGTCACATCACGACCGTCCTCTCGATTCAAATTCGGGGGCAGTTCATTGTACTCCAGAGACTCGGCAGCCTGTTGCCATAACCTGCAGTTTCCAGCATAGGCCAGGCCTGCACCCTGGTGCAGAGACAACTCTGCGCTCCTCCTGACTGTTGTCACAAGTTTGGCCGAACACAGACGACAGGTATACAGGCCCATCAATGTCGTTATCAAACCGAGTGTGAGTCATTCCCTGAGACATGTCCTGTCGCTCTGCTGCAGCACAAACAGTGTACAGCCTAGAAAAGAATACACTGATGTTCGGCAGGTGCGTAGCTGCAGGACCCTGAATGCCGAAACACGAAGCACGACTCCAATTAGGTGCTGTAGCCTGTAGGCAGTGCAGGGGTCACATTGCCGAACCCTGTCAAATTAGGCGAAAAACAAGCCAAGTTCTTCAAACAGCTAACCAGTGGACCAGGAATCCACAAGGTATCAGCAGGGTAACACGAGAGAAAATCTCGCAAGGAAGATTCCGAAAAGCCAAGTACTCCAGCAGCTTCCATAGCTCTCATAGTCTGAATGTACAGCAGAATGGAGACGTATATCTGTGAGTAAGGTGGTACCCAACCCATACAATTATCGGTCCAGCTTCTCGTGTACGCCATGATCCCGTCCATTTGGTTTAGATAGTAGAGAGGAGTTTGGAAACAAGGGGTGAATGAAGAACCCGGATATGAAACCCGGGTCATGGGGAAGTGTCCCGCAGTGGCGTAGATAGCTGTTTCGATATTGTCGTCGTTGGTGGATCTAGTGGCGGCCATGGTATTCCGATTAGTGATTAGAATTGTTTTATCTCCGAAGTTTATAATGATCAGAATTCAGAAAACTATGGAGTATAAGAATCAGTGGCAAAAATCTCCGTTTTCATGCGATTGACTATGACCACTTTGGGAAATTTCAACAGGGAATTCAAACCGCCAGAATTTAAGCAATTGTCCAACTGCACAGTTTTGCATTTTTCGTTAGCAATCCGCCAACTAAAATGCCTTAAAAGATGCGGTTTTGCAATTAAAAATGGGGTTAATTCACGTGATACTCTCGTATTTTGCAGATTTACACGTGGTACCCAATGTTTTGCAAATTTGTACATAATACCCTTGAGATTTGACTGTTTGCACACGGTACCCAAAACTTAACCCTGCCATTAACACCGTCAACATTTTTTTTAAAAAGAGGGTGAATTCACATGGTACCCTCGTGTTTTACCGATTTGCACGTGTTACCCAAAGTTGTGCAAATTTGTTCCAAATATCGTCGAGATTGGACTGTTTTACATGGTACTCTTACCTTTAATCTTCCCCACCACCGTCATCAACATCTTCATCCTTTTCCACTACCACCATCATTTCCACCCATACTAAACGCAATTCAGCAAAATACGAGGGTACCACGTGAATTCACCTTTTTTAAAAAAAAAACAAAAGTTAACGGTGTTAATGAGAGGGTTAAGTTTTGGGTACCGTGTGCAAACAGTCAAATCTCAAGGGTGTTTTGTAAAAATTTGCAAAACATTGGGTACCACGTGCAAATCGGCAAAATACGAGGGTATCACGTGAATTAACCCTTGAAAATGTTGTGACAATGCAATTTTCTTATGTCAATTGTGCAGCCTGGAAAAAAAAAAAAAACCTCTTGCCATCAACCTGATTGAGAACTAGGGACCGGACCGCCGGAGCCAACAGGTTGATCACTAGTGCAACAAGGGCTCAATATAAGGAGGGGTCCAAAACAAATATATTCCATCCAAACTAACACTGAATCCGGGTCCAATAGAAATCAATCACGTCATTTCCAATATTAAAAAACGGACAGTTTTACTAATAGAGTTACCAAGCACGGAGTACATTTCAAAATACTCCCTCCGTTTCTTTCATTTCTTTACGTTTCGTTTGAATTCCTCTCACATATTCAAACGAAACGTAAAGAAATGAAAGAAACGGAGGGAGTAATTGGTGAAACCTAGATATTTTGCCCCATCTAATCACATCACAACCAAATACTTCAACAGATACCCATTTTGATGGGCATGTCGGCAATCAAATGTAGTAAGAAAATCAAGTAACTATCGAGTTTTTGTTTTTGTTTGAAGGTCGGCAAAGCAACTATTCATGGAGTAACATCGTTATATATCCGCGCAAACCATTGATTCTACGGCAAATGCACGTGGTCAAAAGCAGAGACACCACGTGCAAAACGTCAAAACTCAGGGACACCAACGTCAAAACGTCAAATTTTTTTTTTGAGCAAACAAAACGTCAAAATTTTGATCCAGCCTCTATTTTCGAGAAAACAAATGGATCATTCATTCATATCAATAATTATATATATATGTCCATGGATACTAATCGACCAATCTCACTTGTACCAACTTTCATAAAAATCACGTCGTAAATAATGAATGGTTGTCGACGAGCCAAATGGACCAATGTAGTAAAACTAACTGAAGTGAGAGAAATCAGCTCATAATTCGCATTTGCATAAATATCTCTAAGAAGGTTACTAGTACGTGATATTTGCATAGCCCTTGTAATATGACAGAATGTGTCAAGATCAAGTACGAGTTTTGCTATAAACAAGGCTTGGCTGAGATTTAATTTAGCATAGGAAGACACATGTTTAAGTTCATGGTCATGGTTGATCTCCCAACATTATAAATAGCAGCTCTAAATTCGATTTAAATCATACTCGAATTTGATATTCATACTCTTCATCTACTTTCAACTCTCATATCCTTCGCAAACACGAAACACCAACTTTAACATCTCAGTATGGACACCTCCCAGAGCGCCAGCTACAATGCCGGTCAGGCCAAGGCCCAGACCCAGGTAACTTGATTCTATATCTGAAGACCCTTCTCGTGTCTCTAACCTCTTGTAGTTTTGGTAAGTTTTGTGTAAGACGGTCATATGATCGAACATGTATATTTGAATTTTCAGGAGAAGACCAGCCAGATGACAGACAAGGCCAGTGACATGATGCAGTCAGCTAAGGAATCAGTCCAAGAGGTATGGGTTTACAACCTTATTCTCAAGAGTTATGATCATTATCAGTTTGTATATTAGTAGAATGATGTTTCTGATATTATTCGTCGTGATTGTAATGTGATGCAGGCTGGAACACAGATGAAGGCCAAGGCACAGGATGCCGCTGAGGCTGTCAAGAACGCCACTGGCATGAACAAATGAAGAACCCGCTGCTATCTTCGGAGTTTTAAATAAGTCATAAGGATTAGTAGGGGAGTTTCAACTCCTCTTACATTGTAGTAGTGGTATCAAAGAATGAAGCTTTTCAGCTCATTCTGATTTAGCTTTGGTTACCTTTAATAATGAAGTGAACCTAAAGCTTTAGTTTTCCTTTCTATATATATAAGTGGTTTCCTTTGCATCGTTCGTTGTTCTTATTATTCCCTCTACCCCGATCCAGCAATTGAGTTAACCTCAAAGTCTCAAACAGATTGAACCAAACAGCACCAAGGTTTGTGCATATTAACACAACAGAATTGATCGGTACCAAGTAATGCAATCCTAATTAACTTTCACGTTAAGGCCTCTACTTTTCCGTAAGCAACCTCTCCATCTGTTGAACATAGGTGAAAGGCTACATCAGATCCAACCTAACCTCGTCATAGGCCAGAGCCTTTGAGGCATTGGGGTAATGACGGTAAGACTATTTTTCAGAAAACAAAGGGTTGATTTTTCATCAGCTGGCATTAACAGAATTGTCATTTGTCAAGTGGCCAAGAAACATTTAAGATTGCAGGGACTTCTATTCGACTATTCGCTTTATAACTTTAGTCAGAACTCACACGATACAAGCTACAATGCACAAGTGCACAATGATATGTGTGATTGTGTGGCGAAAGGTCCTATATTTTCTCATATGCTGTACCAGAAATCCAGAATATACAAATTTGCAACAAAAAAGACAATGTACCAGGGATCTACTTGCAAAAGAGAGTTTCTCGCGTGGCATTTCCCGTAGTTGGATTCACCCTGAAAAGTAAAATATGCGAAATCAGTCCAAAGTATGTAATACAGAGGATGTGGATTGCTATGTCATGAAGAAACCATCTCACCCGTCAGCAACTTTGCAAAGGTATTCTCGCTGATCGTCTCTCAGAGGCACATCAGTGAAATCTGTTTGTCAAGAGTGGCTACAGCATCAGTTTGATTATAGGAAAGCTAGGGGAAATGTCAATTGGCCCTAAAGCATGGCCCAAAAAGCTATAATATAACATGAGATATCCTATCCAAATTTTTATCAGCCAAGAAAACTCATGATATTTTAACAATGATTTCACATGCAGTGCTTTCTGCAATGAGCAATATTCGGGACATGAACTTTTTGTATGCGTTCGTGGCAGTCAACAGCCGAAACACTTTCTGTACGACTGTAAAAAAAACTGTATTTAACACCATTGCTCAAGGTACAATGCAAATTTGCATTACGGGAGAAGTGGATAACACTCGTAACAGAACTGGTGATGCATTCAGATCAGAGACATGCATCCTAGCAGCAGCAAAAGTCTACCTCTGAAGATCTACAACATTGCCCACCCCCTCACCCGTTATCTAGCACAAACAATTTACAACCCACATGGGAGTTCTATGCAATTATAGGGTATACCTGCTCCGGTAATGTTTGATCCTCTGAAAGATGTGTTTCCGGTGGTTAGAGCTCCTTCCAAGTTAGCATTCGTTAAATTGACCTGCCGAAGCAATCATAAGTTGCACAATTTTAAAATGTCGTAAAACTTGTACTCTGTAGGCTTACAGTAACCAGAATCAAGCACCAACAAGATTCGCTTTATCAACCATCATCACTGGTTTTAAACTTAAATTATGGTTTACATGTGTTCAGTAACCATGCAGTTTTTCTTATCACAAAAGCACAAATGATCGACATCGAGCTATCGCATAAGCACTGCAACACCGATGAGTGTTCCTCCATTATAAGTTGGATTTATAAAAAAAATAAAAGGTTAGAGTAGTCAATGGTATACCTTGGTCACATTTGCTAAGGAAAAATCAGCTCCTCTCAGATCAGCATCGGAAAGATCAGCTCCTGAATTACATTGAATAACAGAAACTTGTGAACTGAAAGCCAAATTTCATGCCCATCAAACACTGAGCTACGTAACACATGAAGCGAACCAATTTCAGTATCAAGCAACAGGAACTTAGTGATGAATTCTAGCAGATGTAACTACTTAGGCATCAACCTCATCATTATTACAAATAGCTTAAAAGGCGATCAGAGTGAGAGATGCTTAGAGATCTTTGAGTCCCAGTCTGCATATCCATAAGTTAACATAACCCATCCGTGATAGAATAGCCAAATATTTTCAAAATCAAACCCTGGACAGAGTATCTAATATCCTTGTAGGATACAACAACAACAACAACCAAGCCTTATTCCCAAAATGATTTGGGGTTGGCTAACATGAATCGTCCTCCAGTAACCGTGGACAATCCTGTGTTATGTAAGTTCTTAAAGCCCTTTCAGCACATGTTACGAGTTGAGGCTATAGTTCGTTTTTCAAGACCTAGCATAGGGTTAAGGCTAAAATATTTCGCTAAAATCCATAGTATGCCTATAGGTGCATCCACAAAAATTAGAGCTGTTTTTACTCTAGGACCAATTTGGCGAAAAATCGAGGATTATATACTTTGATTTTGGCCAGTTTGGACATTTTTTTTTGGAAGTGACCAATTGTTTTCAAAAGCTTACCATGGACAGCATTGGAGAATCCTTGTAGGATATGAGGGCTAGTTCCTGTGTTAAGAAAGTTTTTGCCCTTACGGCACATGTTACGAGTTGAGGCTAGCATGCGCTTTTCGCGGATTTTGAGACCTATCATAGGTTTTTGGCTCTAATATTTTGCTAAAATCCATAATATTACCATAGGTGCATCCACAAAAATTTGAGTTGTTTTGGTTCCGGAACCAACTTGGACAAAATATCGTAGTTATATACGGAGTAGTACTTTGGTTTAGGCCAATTCGAACAAGTTTTTTTGAAGTAGCCAACTGTTTTCAAAACTTTACTATGGACAACCTTGGAGATTCATTGTACGACATGAGGGCCAGTTCTTGTGTTAAGAAAGTTTTTTAAGGCCTTTTGACACATGTTACGAGTTGAAGCTAGGGTTCATTTTCCGCCGATATTCAAACCTAGCATAGGTTTTTGGCTAAAATATTTTGCTAAAATTCTCTCGTCAGAGTCACTTTGAAGTATTACCTAACCTCTTCAGACTATGATAAAACCTCTTCAGACTATGATAATATTACCTATAGCTGCTTCCACAAAAAATGAGTTCTTTATGTTCCAGGATCAATTCGGGCACAAAAATCGTGGAATATATGATTTGGTTTTGGCCATTTGGACACTTGTTTTGTTAAGAAGCCAAATGTTTTCAAAATCTTACCATTGACAGCCTTGGCTTATCCTTGTGTATGATATGAGGGCCAATTCCTGTGTTAGGAAAGTTATTTAACCCCTTTCGAGTTGAGGCAAGCGTGTGTCTTTTGCCAATTTTGAGAATTAGCATAGGTTTTTTCACTCTAATATTTTGTCAAAACCCATATTATTACCTCTAATTGCTTACACAAAAATTTGAGCTGTTATTTATCCGGGTCCAACTTGGCCAAAAATCCGTGGATTATATACGTCATTTTAGCCGATTTGGACGACTTTTTTTGAAGTAGCCAAATGTCTTCAAAACATTACCATGAAGAGCCTTGGATAGCAATTCTCGGATATTACGGCCGGTTCATGTTTTAGAAAAGTTCTATAAGACCTTTCGAAACACGTCACCCTTTCTAGTGTGTGTCTTTCGCGCATATTTTGAGACCTAGCATAGGTTTTTGGCTCTAATATTTTGCTAAAACCCATAATATAACCTCTAGGTGCTTCCACAACAATTTGAGTTGTTTTGGTTTCGAGACCAATTTGGACAAAAAATCATGGAATATCCACTTCGATTTTGGCCAATTTGGACATCTTTATTTTGAAGTACCGAAATGTCTTCAAAACCTTACCATGGACAGCCTCCGATTATCCTTGTAGGATTGAGGGCCAATTTCTGTGTTACGGAAGTTCTTTAAGTCCTTTCGGCCTATGTAACAAGTTGAGGAAAGAGTGCATTTTTTGTCGATTTCGAGACCTAACATAGGTTTTTGGCTCCAATAGTTTGATTAATAAACCCTATAATATTACCTATAGGTGCTTCCCTAATTTGGGCCAAAAATCGTGAATTATATACTTCAGTTATAGCCAATTTGGACAACAAGTTTTAAAGTAGCGAAATGTTTTCAAAACTTTATCATGGACAACTTTGGAGTATCCTTGCTATATATGAGGGTCGGTTCCTCTGTTAAGGAAGTTCTTTACGCCCTTTCAGCACCTATTGCAACAAGCGTGCATTTTTTTCTCTTTGATTGTGGGATTAACATTGGTTTTTGGCTCTTATATTCTGCTAAAAGCAATGGTATGACCCATAGAGACTTCCACAAAAATTTGACCCGTGTTTGTTCTAGGGCCATTTTGGGCAAAAAAAACAGTGGATTATATATCTGCTTTTGGCTAATTTTCACCATATTTTTAGAGTAGCCAAAATTTCTTAATACTTTATCATAGCCTTTGAGTACCCTTGTAGGATATGAGGGCACGTTCCACTATCGGGGAAGTTAAGTCCTTTCAGCACATGTCACTTGTAGAGGAAAGTGGGAGTTTTTCATCGATTTTGGGAACCTATCACAGAATTTTGTCTATTTTGGGAACCTATCGTAGAATTTAGGTTCTAAAAGGGTGTGGTTTTTGCCGTTTAGAGACACCTATCATAGAATTTTAGCGCTTATATTTTGCCAAACACGTACTATGATCCCTATAGGCTACCCACAAATGTTGAGCCATTTTTGTTTATGGGGGAATTTGGGCCAAAAATGTTGATCATACACTTCAGTTTTGGCTAAGTTTCAGCACTGATTTTAAAAGTCGACAATTTTTTTCAAAACTTTGTCATGGACCAAAAACTTTCGACTTGGTAAACTTTCCTGAGATTACTAATGCCACTTCATCACATCATCCCACACCCCCAAGCTAACAAACTCCATCCCACACCAGTACACCCTCACCCCCTACTCATACCACTACCAACTTCTAACATTTCTAAGCAAATGTCTTAATAGATTATGGTACACTAAAAATAATTCCAAAAGACCAATTTTAATTTGAAACAAATTTGTCACTTGCATAATGATAGTGGCAACTAAAGTAAAGGGATACGAGTATAAAACCTGTTAGATCAGCATCAAAGAAGCTAGCACCCAACAAATTAGCGCCTTTGAAATTCGCCATTCGCAAAATCGACTGCATCAGAGAAACATTCCCACATAGAATTCATCTTTATACAACCACATTACATCAAATATCATATAACCTACTCAATTTTGACCAAAAATGGACTAGTAGAGAAGAAATTGGGATACCGTTTTGAAATCTTGCTTAATCAAAGTCTTCCCACTGAAATCTTTTCCTGACAAATCCTGCCCTCTTGTCACTCCCTGCCCATATGGCCCTCCTCCCTATTTTCCCACATTACCATCACAAAAAGTAAGTACCTTTTTTCCTAAACCCATGATCAAATAACGAGTTTTGGGTAAGACCGTCCTACGATAAGACCTTATACACTCATACCAACTTAAAATACCCAAACCCCGTCTTACTATAAGACCGTCTTACAATAACTTTCCGCATCTAAACAAAGAATAATTCAATTCAGGAAGTACCTTGAAAGCAAGAGCAGGGTGTGTGAAGCACAGGGAAGCAGACAGAAGAGCAATCAAACTTGCTGAACCCAAATTTGATAAAAATGTGACATTTTTCCTGTTATCAGACACTTGTAAAGTCTGAATTTCCTGCTGATTCATGAAAAAAAACACAAAGTTAAAGCATAAGAATAAGATAAAATGTGGGAAATCAAAATTGAAGTGATAGAGAAGTGAATAGTGGAGAACTACAGTTTGGGGACGATGGTGGGGTGGAAGGAAGCGTGAAGAAGAAGATTGGTGAGGGGGTTTGGAGACAGAAAGAGAGGGTTTTGGTGGGATTTTGAGAGTCAAAGAGATGTTTAGTCCAGCCATTGTTAGTTGTTTGGATGTTGCTCTCTTTCCACTTCTTTCTTTTTGATTGGCTTACAATTTTATGAATTTCCCATCTGAAAATTATGTTCTTGTTCACTGTGATTTGTGAGGATGACATTAATCTTGCTAATTGCTCAGTAAATTCACTTTTTATTGTGTTAAGTTAATCTTACTTTATCCTTTGTTCTGAAAAATTAGAACGATTTTGGATAACAGACGAGAAGTTACGAGTAAAATAACCTTGTCGTCGTGGACTTCTGTGGCTTGGAATTCTTATGAGATTGTATGGGTTTTTTTTATTATTCGTGATTAGAACGTAAGTTTTATATTTCAAAGCCGTTGATACAATGTATGTGTCGAAATGGAGAGCAAATCACATCAAAATCTCATGACTAGTGTCTAGTAATATGTTATTTTGCTAGTATTGTGAATTCATGTCAAGGTCAGGCAGGCACCTTCGTTGCCTAAAACCGTTCTCATATAACTAAAATGAGAGGCTAGAACGATATATTGTTCAGCACAGCGTTAATATCACGTGGTACCTTCTTAGTGTTTCTTAGGGCTAATTCCGATTAGGTATATTGATCTGATAACACACAAGAAATTTGACATCATAAATGTACGTTAGAACATCACACACTCAACACTCCCATATTAGATAGATTCATAATTTCAACCAAGGCTTCCTTCCATCAAACTTTACGAGAGTGGATCTTCAATATAGTTATATCGTGAAATCATAGTTATAGAGTGAGATACAAAGTGAGACAGAAGATCTACTCTACAAACTTTATCTAAAGAAATGGACTATTAACACTCCACATAACTCCTTGAACACTTTCGCTATCTCAATTTCCTTCCAAATAAAATGTTGACAGAAAATTTAGGGAGAATGTCAATAGCCCTTCTCAAAAGAAATTCTTTGGACCAAGGTTTGACCGTGGTCTGATTTCTAAGCATGAGGCACATACAGCTAAGTGGAAGCTGTAACTCTGTAAGTGGAAAGTAGAAAGTAGGGGGCTTATTATGCTGGGCCGAACTGGGACAAATGTTGAAGATTTCAAGGACATTTAGCAGCTGCTTCTAAAAACTTCGAACATCTCAATAAATTAAAGATCATGTTGGTGAACCAGGTGTTGGCTGTTACAACATCGGGAAGTGCATTTAAATATTAATCTCATCAGTTTTGCAGCACCCACCAAACTTGGTTTGCGCATTCCATTTCATCTGGTCCGTGTTGTTGGACCTGCTGGCTCCTTTGCTCTGCACTTGCGTAGCCAAGGCACACATTTTGACAGTAATCGGTTCAGTCAAAACTCGACTGTAAAACTTGCTTACGATATTGCACAGCTAAACAGTACATGTACCAATATAAAAGGACATTTCATAACGTGTTCAGTGCACGTGTTTCAACTGTCGACCTACATTCACATAATATAGATTGTCGTGGAGCAGTCTAGATTTAGCTTGATATTAGCATGAGTAGCTCAAGCAAATCTCAAGATTGACCTTTACCAAAGATTTAAATTTTTTACTCTAAGATACTGAAGTTTGACTTTCTAAAATTTGAAAAAGAAAACTTCAAATCAAACCAAATGTCACACTTCATGACTTAAGCCTAGAATCATAGTAGAGTAGTCTCTTTAGTTTTATCCAACATTGTCTTGTCCATAATTTACTAGACCTATGCAAATTTTAAATCCGACCACGATCAATTTGGCTCGTTTTTGTCATCACACGTTTGTAATCATGTACTCACTCAATTCGACTCGTTATCACCCCTAACTCCGAACTGGCTAGCTAAAGCCAAATCGCACCGCGAAATCACCAATACTCGAGTAGTAAGCCTTTAGCAGTAACTCTAGAACACTGGTATAGATTGCCAAATGGGGATGCAGGGGTACCTGAGAAATTTGGACAATGAATAGTACACAAAATCAGTAAAATTAGAAAAAGGAGACAGTGAATTAACAAAAGAGGGCCCCACTAAATGTGTCCACAGACTCCATCACCTCCATACTCAAACCTCCGCCGCTGGTTCTTTCTTAATCTGCGTTGGGGACTTGGGGTGGCTAGTGGGTCCCACTCCTCGTTCACCCCTTTCTGCTCCAATCGCACCATCGAGCGGAAAGTGTAACTGTAAATGATGCCTTGATTCCGGTCTCTTTTTTACATGGCATCCACGTTTGTCAGCTTTGACGCTTTAAACGTTTTTATTGTCGTAAGAAGTTTCACTTAAGCTCGGGTTATTAGTGGTTAAATGACCGCAATTAGAAACGAGACATATCATATAAGAAATTGAGACCTCGTTTCTATTAGCTAACATGCGGAAAGTGACAAGTCTTAAGAAAAAACTTACGTTCATATTTGTTGATTGAAACCATTGAAACAAGGTTATGAATGTTTTGTTAAGATTAAAACTATTATTTTTGACATGAAAATTTAAAACTATTATTATTTTTGTCATCACTAAACAAATGGATAAGTTCCACAACAATCATGTGCTAAAATTTCCAAGCATTTATCTATATCAGTATTGTTTTGGAAGCTTATTTATCCATTGCAATTCCATCACAAGAGGATAGAATAATGTCAAGGGGCAATTGTAAAATAATTGTTTTGATAAAATTCTTTCTTTCTTTAGGAGTGGTCCAGTGTAAACTCTTGTTCATCATCCCAAAATGGATAAGAAAATCTTTTATTTTTCCAGGAAAGGAAAAGTAATACTCTATCTGCAAGGACATGCAGCTTGTTTTTCATTTATTTTAATGTGCATTTCTAGAAATGTTTCATGTGTACTCTGTACTCATATTCTTGCAAACATCACTTGTGTTTTTCAAACTTAAGTATCGCTTTTTGCAACTAGATTGCCCTATTAGATATTTTATTTGGTGTATATCAGATGTCCAAATCTAACTTTAAATGATACTCCGTAGTAAGTTAATTGTAGATGATATTGCCTTGTACGGAGTATGAACTATTGGACCAAGGACCAACTGAGTCGACCGTAACCTACGGAGTTTAATTCAAGAGTACCAGAATACACTAGTTGTTCATTCTTGGGTTTTGAGCAATAAGACCGAGTGCAACATATAGTTATTGAAGACTGCTTTGGAACCCGTTGCAATAACAGAAAACTTTTACCAACGTATTTAGTCAATTTCAATAACAACACTATTTCCATGAAAGCAAATTGTCATTCTTGTTGCAAATAAGTGATATTGTGATAAAACTCCTCCTAAACTCTAATTATAAAAGGCTAATTAGTAGCAAAGAGCAGTAATTAGTATTACTAGAACAACTAATCACAAATCATACTTCATACCCTAAAGTCTCAAGGCACAAAGGAAGGGAAGGACATAAGCCCCACAGCTTGAAGGGTCAGAAAGGGAAAGAAAGAGCAGACCTTCCCAGAAAGGAAATCCTAAAACCCCTTCTCCACTTCATATTCTCCCATTCCTCCCAACTCTAACCGCCTTTCTTTCCATCTTTGGCTTCAACAGTAAGTCTCACATTACACATTTCCAACTTTACCCTTCCTTCTTCTCTCTACCCCTTGTTTTAGAGGTAGAGATAGAGAGATAAATACCCAAAATACCCTTGATTTTTATTTTATCTTTGACTCCCCTCTCTTATTTCAAAGCTTTCAACTTTGAGCTTTGTTTGGATTATCTGGACAGCTACATATCAGCTATTCCTATTCCTGTACTTCAGAGAGAGAGAGAAAGAGTTTGCATGTATTTGGGTTATTCTCCAGAGATTTAAGAGGTGGGTTCATTTTCTCTCTCCTAAATTCTCACTATTTCCTTGCCAAAGATTGAATCTTTCTCCTTCTTGGAGTTGTAAAACACTTAGATAAAGTTGTGTCTTCTTTTTCAAGATTTCAAATTTTTAGATTTTTTTTTTTTTGTGTGTGTGTGTGTGTGTGTGTGTGATAATATTAAGACATGATTTTACATCTGTTGTAATTTGTTGCTGTAGTTGATTGAAAAGAAACACTAAAACCAAGAAGACAAAAGTTAGAATTCAATGCAAACTCAACAACAACCACTACTACCCAATTCTCCTTATTGTTGTTGAGTATTCTTGACAACACCCAACACCAAACCAAAAACAAGAAGAAGAAAAAAAACACTGTTGTTGTTAGTTTCACCCTCTTTGACTTCCACCTTACCAAAATACCAAATTTGTCTTGAGTTTGGTAAGAACTAAAAAACCCACAAAAACAAAAAAAAGGAAAAAAAAAAAGAGTGAAGTAGAAGTTTAGTATATTTTGGTAATTTAGGGGATTGTGTGAAGAAAAAAAAAAAAAAAAGAGAGAGATGTCAAACAGGTGGTGGGCTGGTAATGTAGCAATGAGAGGAGGCGTTGGGCAGATGTCTTCAATAAAGTCTGAGCGTCAACAACACGACACCAACCACAACCACAACCACAACCACCACAACGGCAATAATGACTCAGACGACAGCCGAGACAACCACCAAGAATCGGAGGATAATCAGCAGACCGGCAGCGGAGGTGGTGGTGGCGGCGGTGGGTTGGAGTTGGCGGAGCACGGAAGCGGCGGGAGCAGCGGTGGGAGGCGGCCGAGGGGACGGCCGCCGGGTTCGAAGAATAAACCGAAGCCGCCAATTATTATAACTAAGGAGAGTCCGAATGCACTTAGGAGTCATGTGTTGGAGATTAGTAGTGGTGCTGATATTGTTGATTGTTTGTCTACTTTTGCTCAACGCCGACACCGGGGGGTGTCGGTGTTGAGCGGGAGCGGAATCGTCACTAATGTGACGCTCCGCCAGCCGGCCGCCCCAAGCGGGGTTGTAACCCTAACCGGGCGGTTTGAGATACTCTCCCTATCCGGAGCGTTCTTGCCCGCCCCCTCACCGCCTGGGGCGACCGGCTTGACTGTCTACCTTGCGGGTGGACAGGCACAAGTTGTGGGCGGAGGGGTTGTTGGGCCGCTAGTTGCTTCTGGTCCGGTTCTGGTTATTGCTGCTACGTTTAGCAATGCTACTTACGAGCGTCTCCCGGTCGAGGACGAGGCGAATGTGAATGTAAATGTGAATGCGAATGCTGCTGGGCAAGATGTTGTTGCTGATGCTAGTGCTGGTGGAGATGGAGGAGGAGTTGCTGATGCGCATGCGGACAGTGGTGCAAGTGGATTGGCTACTGCTGCAGGTGCTGGTGCTGGTGCTGATCCAAGTACATCTGCAATGACAATGCCTATTTATAATATTCCTGCTAATATGCTTCCTAATGGTCAGATGCCTCCTGATATGTTTTGGGGTCCCCCGCCTCGCCCGCCGCCGTCTTACTGATCATCATCTGAATATAATGTGGGAGGGATGAGGAATTTTGATTTTGGGGGATGAATGTTGTTGTTAGTTTAAGGGTGGTGGACTAACAAGTTTTTTTCTAGGTGGGTTAAGTTTAAATTGACTGTGGTGTAAGAAGTAGGGAGGTTAAGTTTATTAATTAGGACTCTTTTTTTTCATGTAATTGATCTTTAGCAGATGGATAGTTTAGGTACCAAGGCTGCGTAGTTTTATGATCCCTGTGATATAAATCGTTGTTCTTGGGGTGTAGTGATTTTTCTCTGGTTTTCCAGACTAGTCTAATTTGTTAATTAGAAGTTTCAAGCTAGTATGTCATTTTCGATGCTCTTGTGTCGATATGGATCTCTCATCTCTGATGCTATGTTAGTTCGCTTGAAGCTTGATTTCCGTTGCCTATTGAGCTGAAGTGTTCTTGATTCGTAGTCATTTCTCTGTGATTTAGCATTGAGCTATTGATCTTGCTTCATTCGCCGTTGTTTCTGTGATTTAGCATTTGAGGAAGTGATCTTGCTTCGTAGTGGTTCTGTGATTTAGCATCAAGCAACTGTTATTGTAGTTGTTTCGTTATTTAGCAGGGTTGAATCTCGTCTACCATTGGAACATCAACACGATGATAAGACGAGAGTTGTTGTCGCTGTGTTCTTTTGTCAAGCGAGTGTTCATTGAACTTGTACTGCAAGTTTGCTATTGATGTAACTTGAAAGGCATCTTGCGATTTGTGATGTTGCATCAGTATGGTCCTGACTTGTATTCCGTATTCTTGCGAAGAATCATTAAGACGCTTTACCATATTCTGCAAGGGGAGGCAGACAGAATATAGGAGGTAGAAAGATAATAATGCACCCATTGCTGTTCTTATCTTCAGATAGCACAATTTAGACGATTACCTTGTGCATTGAATCGAAACACCAGCCTTCGACCTTAACTATCGAAGTATGTCGACCTTAGCTACCGGAATATGTCGATAAATGTTCGGTATGTGTATGCGCGGTGTACATCCCTTAGCTTGTTTGTTAGGATGGAATATGGATAATCACAAGTAGAAATGTAGCAAGATGTCAGATGCAGCTTTGTTCTTGCTTCCATGCTTATGGGCTAAGCCGTACCGCAGAAGCCCAACGTGCATGTCTGGGCCCCATGAGTCAAAATTATGACAAGGATTTGGGCTAAGAAAGTTGATAGAATCATTCACGGCGTAATTTGGGTTTTGCAAAATTATACCATATGTTAAATTGTGCGGGGTCACTCGACATGCATGTTGAAAGAGATGTACCCACCAATCGGTTAATCAAAAAGTTTAATAAATTGGATGATGGGTGAGATAAAAGTCCTAGCTAATCTTACATGCAATTTTTTTTTGGAATTTTGATTAATCGATTAGCAGATACGAGCTCTTCAAAATGCGTGTCAAGCAACCTTACATAGTTTATAGCGAACGGAGGGTACAAGAAAATGCAGTACAAAGAGATTAGCCAATAAATACGTAAAGATACCTTTTCTTTAGTAAAGCCCTGTGCGATTCAACTTATTCAACGGTGTTTTCAAATCAGATCAGATTTATTCAAATCAAATCAAATCAGATTAGCTTTATTCAAATCAAATCAAATCAGATCAGAATTATCCAGATAACAATCAATGAATGTAGTCTACTTTTAGTTATTAATTCGTCTAATTGCAGTTAATTTATCAGTTAATTCAGTTCAGATCAAATCAAATCAAATTTATTCAAATCAAATCAAATCAGATCAGTTCAAATCAAATCAAATCAAATCAGAAAAATGTAGTCCAATCGCACAGGGTCTAAGTTACCCTCATCGAATGTTTGATTGTAGTTACCGTTTAATATCGAATGTATATAGTTTGAGATTCACTGAGAGAATAAGATATATCGTGTCACGAATTGAATTTATATACTTTCTAAACTCTGAATTCACTACAATAATGTGGCGAACCTTTGCTTTGAACCATCAATCCTCATAGATTAGGCAAGAGCCGAAAAACACACACGAATCAATTACATAAGATTATATATACAATGTTGAAGATCATAAACGGGAACCAAGCTAGCCAACCGAGTTAGCTACCATAATATACGATTACATAAGCTAGAGTCCTTAAATTACCATCATGATAACACGAAGTCGTTAACTAGGTGCTCAACCTTGGCCTAATGATTGGGAGTCATCACTTGAGGATTTCTCGATTTCAAATCCTCATATGCTTTTCCCTACAACATAATTAGCTGGTGCGTATATATTACAACGAAAAACGAATAGACTAACTATACGGACATAATTACTTAAGTCAACCAAGTACGATCGAGTACTACTTTTTTTTCTTAGGCTCCAGCCCCAGGCCATTTCTAAGGAAAAGATGTTCCGTATAGTTCAAGCTGACATTCACAAGCACTAAATATCGTGTCGTGGCCGCCGTCATTGTTGAAGAAGTGTTCTTGTTGTTGTTGTTGATGATGATCGTGTGGCATTTGTAGCAAATATTGTTGTTGATGATCATAATTTAGAGGACTATTAGTCCAATATTCTTGGAGATCCATCATTGGAATTTCATCTAATGATGGAGATATATACAATAATGGATCGTTCATGACGAAATTATTGTTCGTTTCTTGCGAACTACCCCAAAATTCAGTAGTAGTACTACTGTCTACTATGCTTGCATTTGCCATTTGGTTGCCTAGTACTTCTATCTCTTCTTGTAAATTTGCAACCTGTATAAATAATGTTAAAGAATTGCACCTTCGTAATATTACAAATCTAGTATAGACTATATATAGTGGTATCATATTGACAATCGACGCCAGTATGACAATAATGAGGTACAAAATTCAATACGTTCGTGCAGCAATAATCTCCGTACATGTTACTTATCGTTATAAAAATTAACGTCATTACTTTTTACCAATTTACCAGATGATTTTACTCCAATATGTGACACTATCCTATGTTGTTGTTCCAATTAAGGGATAGGCCCGCAAATAGTTACGATTTGTGGACTTTGTCATCATACGCATCCTGTGGCTGGGGTAAGCTTAGATGTTAAAGGCAGTGAGAATGTACCAAATTCCATCGTACCACCATCATTTCGTCACGTATATTTTGCGGTTGAGGTTAAGTTTCTTGCATTTTGACTGTAGATATATGCATGCATATTAATCGATCAATTTCATCTCGATAAGTACTCGGATAAGTGGTAGTATGGTAAGGTGTGTTACTGTATTTCGAGAAGTGAGCAAGTCATATAAATAAAAAACATAAAGAATGTAGTACTCGGCCTTAAGCGAGGAATAATCAAACCTCTTGTTGAAGGGCATAGATGTAAGCAACACAGCCATAAACAGGATCTCGCATTCGAGCAAGAGCTTCATACGTAATGGACAAGGCAGCTTCACTCCTAAATTGTTCAGGAAGGTGAAGAAGAAGCCTTGTTACATTACTTGCTCCAAACACTTTGTGAACTGCTGCAAAATGGGATGTTGCTTCATTATAGCTAAAGTAAGGCCCAAACACACATTCACTTGTGCATTTCCTCCTTAGGAACTTACATGCACCACAAGATGTACTTATTCCTGTCATTTTTCCTACACACGTCTATAAATTGCGCATGTAACACGCTCAAATAGGCTCTTATTTGACAAAGAGCTCGTTTGAGCGTTAAAACAAATTCGAGTACTCTGTGCTTTTAATAATGCTTAGACAAGATAAATCTTCAGCTTAGCTAAAATGAGCAAGATAAATTTGCCTTTTATAGGGATAATTTGGAACTATGCAAGAAAAGGAATTAATAATTTTTATTTTCCTTTTAATGTGGTATTAAGGGACAATGGTTCCTTTAATTTTAAAGTTAATCTTTTACGGGTCTCCTACATGGGCTACATTTTTATTCTTTTTGTAAGAGCATGCAAATTTGTTAATTTTTCTATGAATATTAGCCCATTAGGCCTCTAAAACCTCTAACTACTTGCTCTGGTAGGTTTTGCTTGATTATTAATACAGTTCTTTTCCAACACCACTAGATTATGTTTTGGAGGTTAAGTGCTAAATGGAATTGCGTAATCATCATTAGGGATGGTAATGGGGGTGACAATTGGCAATTATGTGTGCAATCATACAAATATTATAATCTTAGCCTTTCTATCCCTATTGCAATCGGATTAGGATCCTCTAGAGTTTTTTCTTGGTGGAGTTTGTAGAGTTTACCAAAAGTGGTAATAAGACAAAATGAAAGAATTTTAAAAGACACAAATAAAAATGTTAAATAATTTATTCTTACCTTTTTAGGTCAACTCTACTAAATAGAGTTCATTTTCAACTCTAGAGGATCCCTACACATTGCAATCTCTATCTTTTTAATTTAAATGGTCAATTCACGTGCTTTATTCCACATTTTTTGGTATCAAATATGAATTTTGTTATTATAGATTACACAATATATGCGAGAGTAGAAACGCTTATTCCCAATTGCTAAGATGACAAAATAAAATTTTATAAATGAATAACCTGGTCTGAAGTCTGAAATCACGCGCAGTTAAGGTGGCATAGGAAAAAACGATTTTTTTTGTAAAAAGAAATATTTTACCGTTACTCATACAACTTTTGGACGGATGAATTATGGTTTCCTTGGTCCTACAAAATTGAGTACATTCTAGTTAACGCCTTGCTGACATGGAATAGTATGAACCTTTTGAAAATGTGTTTAGAAATAAACAAATTTGTAGATACATCAGCTCAAGAATAGATAATATCATACTAATGTGGATTACAAGATCAGAGCCCGAGCATGCACTTTATTTATGCAACATTACCATAAAATGGCTCATCAATTGTGGAAAATGTGTGATGATGGGCTACGAATTGAAGGGCCTTTATACCTACTTCAGCACACAATTATGTCTAAATCAACTCTTTTTGTTGCCATTGATTGGCTTGGGTTCAAACACAGAATTTAGTTGTTATGTAATTATGTAATGCATGTCCTCATCACCATCATTTTTCAAGGATGAATTTAGTGCATGGCGGCTATTTTTTCCCAATATTTTACTTATCAAACTAGGCTAAATAGGATCCTTGTCTCATACAATATTAATGTTTATTAGGTTTAGTGATGGTTTATAGAGTATTAGAGTTCATGACTCATCGAGTAGATTGTCGTCAATCACAATAATTAAGCTACTTCCCTATTATTATAACCATGAAGTAGTCCTTGTCATTTTTGGACAATAAGAAGGAATAATAGCAATGGATCTCCACAGTATTGGCAGCAGTTTTTGAGTGATCTACACTATTTGCTTTATTTCTAAGAGTCTAAGACTATGTAGACGACAATGGTGATGATAATGATAATAGGATGGGATTTTGCGATTCGGAGGGCGTAAATAGAGTATGGAAAATATGATATAGCGTTTTCATGTAAATTCTGAACGTCTTTCAAACTTTTTTTTTTTTTTTTGAGGGGGACGTCTTTCAAACTTTGGCGAGTTCAAATGTATCATATTGAAAGTATACAAAAAAGAGATTAATTTATTTATAAATGTAATTATGCTATGTACTGGTATGTGTTGGTTGTCGTTTAAATACTTAGGCTACAAAGAGTTGTAAGTTGTAACACCCTAATAAGCTACTCTATCAAAGGAGAAATGGAGCATAATAAAAGACATCACGAGGGAACACATGCATATTTTACTCGCATGGAAAGTTCACTTTTTGTCATTTCAAGTTCGTTAAAGTTTTTCTATTCTTTTATTCTGTCTTTTTTACAAGCCAAAAAGAAAGCTTACATCAATTATCATTTCACGTATCCGAGCAGGACGAAACGCCATAAAACGGTGGCGAGGGGCCTTTTGTGCTCCCTCCATTTTGTTCATTTTGTATGACTCTCCAAAAATGAAAAACGAAATAGTATATTCTGTATTTGCTTTTTCTTGTAAACAACTTTCGGTGAGTAGTATCCAAAAGAAATGAAAATGTTCGATAATATAAACCCGACCTAAAACCGGCTTGATAATCCAATCCGTCAAGTATACATCCCAAGCAGACATTTGGGCCGTGGTACTGAAAGCCAAGGTTGCTATGTCAGCACATTATATTGGGAGGCCCAATGCCGTAGGATATTAGATTGGGCCTATACATATTAACAATTCAGTGTGAGAATTTGATTGAATCATTCTTGTTCGGTATCTGCCATTTTCAGTTTTTGCTTCTTTTTTTTTTTTTTTTTTTTTTTGCGTAAATTTTTTACTTAAATAAGTTCAAAAATTAATATTCATATAGAAAATTAAAACTAACAACTGAAAACCACATTTTCTAGTTTTCAAAAACGGGACTTTGGTTTGAAAAAAAAACTGAAAACAAAAAACAACTTCAGAAACCCTTAGACTTAAGGCTATTACTCCGTATTATCTTTTACAATTTGTGCTACAATGAGAGAACGCAACCTACAGAAAAGTAGGCTCTTAAACATAGTGCCATGAGATCTTCACTAAAACACGATCAATGCATACGATTTCCCAACTATTTTCGTTAAATGCTCGAGACAACACCAAAGTTAAACTTCGGTACATAAAGATATGTCGTATGATTATCTCATTCCAATTTATTACTTCATATTCTCACAGAAAATCAACCAATGAAGGTTATCCGTTACAGTTATTGGTGATTGAAACGTGAAAAGAACGGGAGAGAAAATGGGAGACTGAGAGACAAAAGGGTTACAATAATGTGACAAAGGTCATTGACATTATTATGTGTATTGGGGGATAAGGGAGGAAGAAACGAGAGATGCAGAGAGGGAGAGCTTTAAAAGAGAAAATTCTAGAGATGGGATTCCAATTGCTTCACAAACTTACAAGACATTGACACTTTTGAGAGTGAAACCTAAGGCTAATCTAAATCATGCATGGTTATGTGGTTATGAATTTGTGGCCATGAACAACAAAGGGTATAACATAAGTTAACATTATTGACACAATTGAAGTAAAGACGGCTAGCGGAAATCACAAGGGCCATGTTAGGTTAGAGGGGTTTCGATCCTTGGTCATTGGTACAAGGTTGTTTATTCATGGATCATATCTAAAAGTAACAAAATAATTTAATTACAGACGAGTTTCGAATTGCGGTCACAGACACGGCTCGAGAAGGGTAAATTACTAAGTACGCTAAAAGAAGACTTAGAATTTGTGGTAAGGCAAGAGTAAGAAGGTGATCCATAAAGATAACAAGTTAAAAAGAGGAAGTGTCACAAGTGGAGAAGATTCAAGCTGAAATTCCAACCTCAAAGGAGCCAAAATTTGTGGACTAAGTAGTGCTAAGCCAACCTAGAGATGCCACGTGGCACAAGGGTAATCTTGATTGTGTGGCACTTGAGATCCCAAGGCTAATCCAGAATGCCACATCAAACAATTTCTGGTGCACATACTACTTTGGGTAGTTGTTATAAGTCCATTCCCAACACACTGCCTCACTCCCTCAGACTGGTAAAGCTTATAACATACTTTACATTCTCCCTTGCTTTTCTCCAAACTTCCTTTGCTTCTTAACAAAGCCGTTGGACTTAACCACTACCAATGGCAACCGCTGCTGCCTCGACCATCGGCGCCGTCAACCGCGCACCCGTAAGTCCTCCTCCTCTTATCCTAGTTAGTAGTATTTGTAGCTTTACTTATTAGGTTCGTAGTGAGGAGCTAATTTGTATGATCAGTACGTTTATTATGCAAACTTGTATGTTATATGTCGTCACATGACTTTATAACGTGTTTCGAGACTACTGTCTCATAGTATGAGACCTCTTAAAGTGATCAACTTTCGATAAGCTTTGTGCGATCCTTAGTTAAGCTGGTTTTACAATCTTCTCCTCCTATGTTAAGCTAATGCCTTGTCACATGGTCGATAATAGGTATATATTGTTAGTCTGTTACTTATGTTACTTGTGAGACTGTTTCATAGTATGAGACGATTAAAAAGAACCACTTTTAAATTTGGTCGAATTATAGATCTTACAAATTCAAGTGGCAAAAATAAGCTTGTAGGCTGTGTTAGCTTGTAAATCCGTGTAGAGGTAGTGTAACGAGACTACTTATCCAACATTTTTGATCCGTTTGATCTCTGTTTTCCCCTGTTTGTTAGAAACTAATGATCACTGATGTTTTAGAAGATAGTAGTCATTTAGAGAACTCAACCAACTATGTTTACGCTTAGCAAACCATCTACATAGGTGAGTAGCTACAGCCAAAACGTGAGTTTGGAACTATAACGGTAATCCTACAACCTGTATAGATGAGTTGTAATAACTAAGATACGAGTTTCGAATTAAAGGGTAGTGGTTTACGTAAGGTAACTTAGCCTTGTGCATATATACGGCGTAGGTGAGTTTTAACCAAAATGCGAGTTTTGTACTAAACTAGTAAACTTGTGCAGTTGAAGTTGAATGGCTCAACTGGAAGCTCTGCCTTCATGGGCAGTAGCTTGAAGAAGACCTCAAGCATGAGACTCCCAAGTGGCAAGGTCTCCACCATGAGCATCAGGGCGGCCGCCAGCGAAGAGAAGCAGACCGAAAAGAAAGTCGACAGATGGGCTCATTTGGCCACTGATCAGTCCGATGACCAGCTCGACATCAGAAACGCCAAGGGTCACGTCGACAGTAAATTCCAAGCTCCCATGGGCGCCGGCACTCACGTCCCCATCATGACCTCCTATGAATATGAGTCTACCGGGCTTAGAAAGTAAACATTTCTTTAAGAAACTCAATCACGTCCTTTATTTGAGACACTAGGGTAATGTTGTTCGTGTTGTATATCGACCATTTTATCTAACGTGTATGTATTTGTTATGGAATACAGGTTGGACAACAGAGTTGGTGATTTCTACATTGCCCCTGCTTTCATGGACAAGCTTATTGTTCACGTTGCCAAGAACTTCATGAAGTTGCCTAACATCAAGGTACTTAATTATTGCATGCCAGGTGGTTAAAATTCTAAAGATTAGTACACGTTGGACATCTTGTTATACTGACTTTTACGTCTTATCATCAGGTTCCTCTTATCTTGGGTATCTGGGGAGGCAAAGGTCAAGGTAAATCCTTCCAAGCTGAGCTCGTCTTCGCCAAGATGGGAATCAAGTGAGTTCCTCGTATCAATCAATCAATCAGTCAATCAATTGAATTAAATCCCGTTAATACTAACTATTTACGTATGTTGCTTGACATGAAACAGCCCAATCATGATGAGTGCCGGAGAGTTGGAAAGTGGTAACGCAGGAGAGCCAGCCAAGTTGATCAGGCAAAGGTACCGTGAGGCAGCAGACATCATTGCCAAGGGAAAGATGTGCGCCTTGTTCATCAACGATCTCGACGCTGGTGCCGGTCGTATGGGTGGCACAACTCAGTACACTGTCAACAACCAGATGGTTAACGCCACCCTTATGAACATTGCTGATGCCCCCACCAATGTGCAACTCCCTGGTATGTACAACAAGCAGGAGAATGCACGTGTCCCCATCATCGTCACTGGTAACGATTTCTCGACTTTGTACGCTCCCCTTATCCGTGATGGTCGTATGGAGAAGTTCTACTGGGCTCCTACCCGTGAGGACCGTATCGGTGTCTGCAACGGTATCTTCAGGACCGACAATGTCAAACCCGAAGATGTTGTTACCATCGTTGATTCCTTCCCTGGTCAATCCATTGGTAAGGCCAACAATAATATATATATATATCGAGTAGTCTTATTATGGTATCAGAGCTGTTTTTTTTTTGTTAGGTTATGGGGGCGATATTTAATTACTTTGATGTTGTTGTTTTGGTGTAATGTAGATTTCTTCGGTGCCTTGAGGGCTCGTGTGTACGATGACTTGGTCAGGCAGTGGGTTCAAGAGGTCGGAATTGAAGATATGGGAAAGAAGCTGGTGAACTCCAGGGACGGACCCCCAGTGTTCGAACAACCAAAAATGACTTTGGAAAAGCTTCTAGAGTACGGAAACATGCTTGTCCAAGAGCAGGACAACGTCAAGAGAGTCCAATTGGCTGACAAGTACTTGAACGAGGCCGCCCTTGGAAATGCTAACCAAGACTCGATCGACAGAGGCGAATTTTTCGGTTAAGTGTCTTAACTCGGAGGTTCGCACCTTAGTGTAGTAGATGTGATATATAATATAATAACTAGGGGCTTGCATAGAACGAAAGTAACAATTATAGGCTAATAGAAATAAAAACGAGACCAAAGGAGAGTGGCACTGGTGTTGGACCTAACCAACACGACTGCCTCCTCTACCTCTACGTTTTTTTTTTCTCTATTATCCTCGTAACAATTTCCTTCATTCTAAGTAAGCCCTAAAAAAAACTCGTTGTCGTGCAAAGAGTTGCTAATAAGCGTATGTACATTGTGTTTGAATATGCAGGGAAAGCAGCTCAGACGACGGGTAAGAGCCCGGTGCCAGAAGGTTGTACAGACCCAAATGCAAAGAACTTTGATCCAACAGCAAGGAGTGATGATGGGAGCTGCTTGTACACATTTTAGGGTCCTATTTTTCTTTCCCTTTGTACAACGTACGAGGGAAAGGAGAGAATTGTATTTATTTTGTGTCTTTTAATTTGAATTTCCGAGGAATTTCAATTTTATAGTTCGTAATACTACGTTTTTTCTTGCTTTTGTGAATTGCAGTCCCTGTAATTTTTGTGTAACAATTCACGATCGGCTTGCTTCTGAACTTACTTTCGACTATTATAATCGTTTCTCTTCTACATTCCGTTGCTAAAGTGATGTTGAAAATGAGATTGTGTTACCGAGTAATATAAGCACTATCGATATTAAACCGTTCTCTTTCTAAGTTGATTGATACGAGTATACGACCATGGATTATTGGCAAAATCTTTGACACCGTGTACGAGAGATGTGCCATGTAAAATTGTAAACCATACTAGCCCAGTACCGCCGTGGAACTTGTATTCCGATATCATTTCGGCTTCGGCCCAATATATGGCCCAACATTTGTTGTTTTTGCTCACATTTTTTTTTTCTTTTGAAATAAGTTTTTGCTGACATTTTAGAGCTTCTGGAAGCACTCAAGCATAGTGGAAAAAAAAAATGATTTTACAAGGTCTAATTTATCCGAGTTGTTTTTTTTTTTTAATAATTATCCGAGTTGAAGATTTTTTTTTTTTAATAATTATCCAAGTCAATGTAGCTTTGTGACCATTGAATTAAGGAGCACTTCAAGTCTAACGTAGACCAAGCCACTAGCTTGTGCCAAGTCATGAAGACTGCGACTTTTGAATATATGGAAGGATGAAGTGAAGCTAAATCTTCACTCCTATGGAAAATATAGAGAGAGTATATCTTATACGAGTATAATTAGCTGGTTGTTTGGTCGATAACATCTGAAGGGGATCGTTACTTGATTAATTTATAGACAAATAAAAGTCGGGAGTCTCACATAATAATCCGACGATTACACAAATTACTATGATCAATTTTTGTTGGTGAATGAATCTCACTATGTGCACTTTCTAAGTACGGAGTATACAAGAAGACTCACCATACAATAGAAGTGCGTCTATTATTATTACTAATAATTAAACAGTTTTGAAATAGACATTTTGTAAAAGCGTGTTTGCACATTATGTACCTTAATATGGATTACGGAGTACTTATAATCCATCCGATCTCCTCAATTTCGACCGAAAAGAAACAAGAGTGCTATGACTTTGGGTAGTAATCCATTGAGATTAAGTCAAACTATTGAACTTAAGTTGGCCAACTTAGATGCTTTAATCAAGTAGTATATTGGATTACGGAGTATTATTTTATAAAACAATGTCTTTCGTTGACTTAGGTTGGTCGTGTACAATTCATGAGTCATGATGCCTAAAGCTAAATTTGGGTGGAGTACTAGAGTACTAAATTAGTACAAAAAGAAGTACGACGCTATCACACGTTTGATAATCAATTGTGAGTGACGAACAAGCTATTATACTACTCCATTAGTGATAGGCTTGACATACCTAATAATTACCTATAACCATTAATTTAAAGGTGGCCAACTACTCGATCATTTCGAATTTAAGGTTGCTAATGTACGCCGGTTGGTACCGGATCATAAAAGAATCTATACAGAAAAAATATTCTAATTGTCAATAATCTTGCATGACCTAATTCCATGAAACTTCCGGGACAAATTTTTTTTATTTTTGTCAAACATATGATCACATGATTTCACTAGCTGACGACTATATATAACCAGTCTATTACGGAGTTTTAACTAACAAATCTTTTGTATAAACCGAACATTTTTCGAGAACTGAAGGACAAGAACTCTAATGGAGAAGTAATACATTCAATAACGCAGGAGTAATAAGAATTATAATGATAGAATCCCCTTGGCATGCTTGTATTTCCCTGTGATGAGTTGGTTTTTGTTTAGATAATACTACACTATCAGAAATTCAGATTGTGTAATAATTCCACCACTAACAGTAAATTACTTACTTTAATTAGTTAATCGGAAACACAAAATGCCATAATTTTTTTCGCCTCATTTAGCTAGACTGTTATGTGCATTAGTTTGGAGTAGGTTAAATATTACACTAATTGAGTGCATGTTTGGTTAGACTTTTTTTTGAGACCAAGTAACGGAATCCCACTCCGATTACGTTACTTATTGTTTGGTTTAAAATTATTTTTTTCCACTCCATTACCCTCCTCTAACTCACTCCCCCAAAATGAATCCCTCCTCAAATTTGTGGTTTCCAATTCCATTCCCCCCTTTTTTATTTTCTCTCTCCTCTCTCACCTCAACTCCCCACCCCACACCACTGCCCAGCCACCACAAGCCGTCGGCGATGGACGGCCGGCCACCAATCTCGCCGGAAATTACACCGGCCGGCCGATCTTCATCCGGCGACCACCGCGGTGGCCTTCTTGTTCCTTATTCGTCTCTCCTTTTCCTCCATCTTCTCTTTCTTCCTCTATCTTCTCTGATCTTCTACAACTTCCTTGGCATCGTCACCAACCACCAATTGCTCCACCTTCGCCACCTCCTATGGCGCCGTCCACAAGGCCTAATCAACCTTTCGCCGGTTAGATGTGGTGGCTAGCAAGGGAGGAGAGAGGAGAGAGAAGGAGAAATGGTGGCTAGATAATGTAATTGGGTGGGAATGGGCTTGTGGTTGGTTCGCGTGGGCTGGGCGAGGTCTTACCGGCGCCGTAAAAGTCATCCGGTGATGACCTCGCCGGCTCCGGTGGTAGTGGTGCTCGGTGGCTGCAGTTTTGTGGCGGTGGTAGGGTGGGGAAGGGGAAGTTGAGGGACCAGGAGAGAGAAAGAGAAGGGGTTGGGGTAATTTGTTTATTTACTGTTTTGTCCTTAAAAATGATTCCATTCCATTTTTTTAGTGAACCAAACGTCTTATTTAAAGTAACGGAACTTGTTACCACTCCACCCCTAATCCCATTCTATTCCGTTACCATTCGAAATATCATACCAAACGCACCCTGAGTAGGGTAGTTCATATCAGGACAGTATATGTCTTAATGAGATATAACTAACAAGGTTGCTTACATTCATTAGACCTACTCATTATAAATGCGCTAACACACAAATAGAAACTTGATATAAAAAGAAATAATTCGTCGTCAGTTAGAAATTTATTTTAGTGATAGGTCGAATCAAATGCACATTCTACACAAATTAATCTACCACCAACGAAACACGTAATATAAATCAACGGCCAAACAAAAATTATTACACAAGCCTAGATCCCCACAAGGTTCAGTGTATGTAAAAATTGTGAAGTTGGGCATCAAACGAGTAACAATCATTGATAGACAAGAGCCAAATGTGCTGAAAAAATCAACTCAATAGGACTGTATAACAAGCAAAGTTGCTCACATCCATTAGATTTACTCATTATAAACGTGCTTACACAGTTACACCCAAATAGAAACTCGGTACTAGAAGACACAATTTGTCTTCGGTTAAAAAAAAAGTTCATTCCAATGATAGGTCGAACCGTTTTTCACATTTTACGCGACTCTACCCAATACCCACCAACAAGGCGCGTATATCAAAAGACTGACCAATCAACAACTACACAAGCCTAGATTCCCACATCACACCTCAAAATTTACCAGATTGACAACTATGAGCTCCAATTTTGAGACCCAAGGTTCTTTGTATGTGAAAAATGTGATGATTGATATAAAAAACTGAGGCTTAAAACTGTTAAAAGTTGCTGTTTTTAGCTACACTGTGGTAAGTGGTAACTTCCAGTACACTTTAATCAGTGACCACTCCACAAACAAATGACAGACAAGAGTATAAATGTGCCAAAACAATCAACTTGGAATGTATAAAAACTTCTACTTCACACTGTAGATTGGCAGGCCCCATTTTATTGATTTGATACTATTTCTATTGTTTCTCCATGTGAAAATATCACCTTGTGTTTCTTCTTAATTCCTCCTAATTATATCACTTTACACTTTACAGCCATTCCCACTTTCTCATTTCTTGTCTCTTCACTGAAAAAAAAATAAATAAAAAATCTAAACTGAAGCAAACCCTAGCTAAGCTATGTTCATCTTACTCTGATTTTGAATCAAGAGTAATTTTTACTGTTTCATGGCATCAAAGATTCAATCTTTATGGGTTTTTCTCATTTTGTTTGTGGTAAAAAACCCAGGATTTACCCAAAGTCAGGAGCTTTTTTTCAGTGGGTTTAAAACTGCAGGTGACAATTTAAGCTTAAATGGAGTTGCTCAGATTCAACATAATGGCATTCTTCAGCTGACAAATGACACAAAGAGGCTTCTTGGTCACGCTTTTACACCTTCTCCAATAAGGGTAAAGAGTGCAAGTAATGGGAAAGCTGTTTCCTTTTCATCAATCTTTGCTTTTGCAATTGTTCCTCAGTTTCAAACTTTAGGTGGGCATGGATTTGCCTTTGCTTTTTCTCCTTCTAAACTGCTACCTGGTGCTCTTCCTAGTCAATATTTAGGGTTGCTTAATTCCTCTGATAATGGGAATCTTACTAATCACGTTTTTGCAATTGAGTTTGATGAGGTACAAGATTTTGAGTTTAAGGATATTGATGATAATCATGTTGGTATTAATATAAATAGTATGGTTTCAAATGTTTCTGCTACTGCTGCTTATTATGTTGATGGGAATTCCACTGCTCAGAATATTACTATGAAGAGTAAGAAAACAATCATGTGTTGGATTGATTATGATTCGAGTTCGAATAAATTGAATGTTACGCTTTCTCCAACCTCCAATAAACCAAATAGGAGTTTGTTGTCTTATGATGTAGACCTTTCTCTTTATTTGGATGAGTTTATGTATGTTGGGTTTTCGGCTTCGACTGGTTTGCTAGCTAGTTCACATTATATCATGGGGTGGAGTTTTAAGGTGGGTGGTCAAGCAACCCCTCTTGATTTGGCATCCCTGCCTAAACTCCCAAAGCCGAAAAAGACGAACTTTGGGATGATTTTAGGAGTGTCATTAGCATCTGTGATTGTGTTCTTCATTGCTGTGGGTTTGGGTTTTTATATGTTTTGGTTGTATAAGAATAGGGATGTGATTGAATCTTGGGAACTTAATGTTGGTCCTAATAGATTCCCCTACAATGAGCTTAAGAAAGCTACTAGGGGTTTCAGAGAGAAACAGTTGCTTGGTTTTGGTGGGTTTGGAAGAGTTTACAAGGGGACTCTTCCAAAGTCGAAAACTGAGGTGGCTGTTAAAAGGATTTCCCATGAATCAAGACAAGGATTGCAAGAATTTGTGGCTGAGATTGCCAGTATTGGGCGGCTGCGCCACCGGAATTTAGTCCAATTACTTGGGTGGTGTCGGCGCAGGGGAGATTTGATCCTTGTCTATGATTATATGTCAAATGGAAGTTTGGATAAGTACTTATTTGATAATTCTCCTATGGTTTTGAGCTGGAATCAGAGGTTCAAAATCATCAAAGATGTGGCCTCTGGGTTGCTGTATTTACATGAAGAGTGGGAGCAAACTGTGATACATAGAGATATCAAGGCAGGAAATGTGTTGCTTGATGCCGACTTTGGTGGTAGGCTGGGTGATTTTGGATTGGCCAAGTTATATGAGCATGGAGCTCATGCTAACACTACCCGTGTTGTCGGAACACTTGGGTATTTGGCACCAGAACTGACCCGCACAGGGAAGCCCACGCCGGCTTCTGATGTGTTTGCCTTTGGTGCATTGATAATGGAGGTGGCTTGTGGCAGAAGGCCTATTGAACCCAAGGCACTGCCAGAGGAGTTGATCTTAGTTGATTGGGTGTGGGATAGATGGAAGGAAGGAGCCATATATGATGTAATGGATTCTAGATTGAAGGGTGATTACAATGAGTTGGAAGCTGCTATAGTGTTGAAGTTGGGGTTATTATGCTCAGCAGAGGATATGGATGCCCGGCCCTCGATGAGGCAGGCAGTGAGGTACTTGGAAGGCGAGGCTGCCCTGCCGGATGTGATGGCGGCACCTGGTGGATATAACGGGAAGAGAGGCCACAACAAACGCCCCGCAAATGGTACTGGAGAATTTGAAGATTTTCTGCATTCATATCCTGCTGAATCTTATATGGATATTGAAGGTGGTTCAGTAACTTTGTTGTCTTTGTCAGGTGGAGATGAAGGCAGGTAGCCAAAGCAAAGGAGTTCTAATTTGTTGGAGATTGAGCTTTGTACACTACCACTGTGTGATTCAGGATTTTTTTTTCAAATTTTTTTTTTGTTCACCGTTCTAATTTTGTTTAGAGATTAGTGACTTATGATTGTACTGTAAAATTGCTAATTATTGATTGTGCAATAACAGTTTTAGGTGATTTTCTCATCTTCTTGTATACTGGTATATTTTTGGCCTCTCATCTTTTAAACTCTGCGCCCGTATTCTTATCCGATTCTTACATCAGTATTGCCAAAGGGGTGTAAGATTCATGTAAAAGGCACCAAATTTTTGACACATTTTGACCAAAAACTGAAGGTAATCAATCAAATCTGCAAAGTTTGCCTGTATTTTGCAAACTGAACCCCTTAGATGGTGTCTTACACTCAATTGTCGGGAAAAAGGGCGGCGAGAAAGGATATATTTACATTTCTAGAACTAAAGAACTCTATCTGTACACTCTGCCATTCCCAACTCAGACTTACCAGTCCATTCCCGGTAATGCGAATGCTTCATTTGGCAAAATTCCTGGAGCTCCTCCTCCCTAAATTTCCTCTTCCCCAGGAAAAGGATCTTGACAATTCTCAATTGCAGTCCGTTTTCTCGAAAGGGCAGTGAAAAGTAAGACTGAGTCTAAGTGAGACAGCAATCACAGCATCGTCTATGATCAGAAATCAGAGCACTGAAAACAGTAGGCCGAGGATGTTGTGCAATCCTACTAAATGCACAAGAGTATATAACTAATTACCAGTTACTGATCTCCTATATTGTCTGCAAGAGTGTCTTCATCCTCCTTAGCTCCACCGAAAATTTCGTAGTCATCAAACCCTGCAAATTAATATGAACTTCAGTTAACAAACAAAACTTTGGTTCAGGTAACAAGGGTTAGCAAACTGAAATTACAGGGAAAACTGCTTCCATTACCACCACTCAGCTCTTCATATTCATCAATCGGGGATTTCAAACGCATTTTGTTCGATGAAGGCAGCTCAATTCCCGCCCAGTCAGTACTTCCGGGGTCTTCTAAGCATAATTCCTTCTTTAATATCCAGTCAGCAACACTGGATTGATTGTCCACCGAAAAGGGATCCGTATTATCATGCTGTTTGTCCTTCTGAGACCTGTATAAAATGTTGTTAAAACAAATGAAGTTCTCTTCACAGTCAACTATCTACTTTTGAATTAGTACTTCACTCACAATTGTCTCAGCCGTAAGTTAAACTGAGTGAAGACTTGATCGCTTAGTCGCCGATGTTCCAGACTGTTCACAGTGTTGTGCATTTGCTCCAGTGGGATCAAATCTTGTTTACATCGTTTTAAACTGCAACATTGACCAAGAATGCGGACAGCTAAACGTGACAGGTTTGGGCAGCCCCCTCCATATGTTGACCACCATTCAGCTGCATGACACAAGTAAGAACATGATAAATAAGAACTAACCAAAATACTCCTGTCTATCCGGGGAATGTCACAGTCTACAGAATGTTGACAATACGAAAGGAGGGACGCCAAACACAAACAACCTGTAATAGGTGATAATAAATAATACAAGGTGAATAACTCTAGGCTGGACAGAGTTGAAATGATATAATCTAATATGAAACAAAGTTTAGATCCAAGGAATTTAAGAAACATTGCCCTGCATAGCATCTATAAAGCTCAAGATCGATTTGTTCACCTTTTTTGTTGTTGGGACGTGAGGGGGAGGGGAGAGTACCTAAGTAGTGAAACCCACAAGGCACAGATTTGAGATCATACCAGAAGGCTTAGACAATTAAGTTTGTGTTTAGTTCCTCAATGTTTAATACACCCTCCGTTCTTTTCATTTGTTCTGGTTCGGTTTGAATATGTGAGGGGAATTCAAATGAAACGTCAACAAATGAAAAGAACGGAGGTAGTATGACTGACCACAAAAAGTACACAAACACAGAAGATAATTTCAAGTTTTCAGCATCAACCTAAGTACTTACATGGCAGAAGGGAGTCTCTAGCTCGGATTGCCATCTTCCGTCCAAAATCACCAGCAGCAACTTTGTAGGAGTTGAGTTCTTTGATAATTTTATCTTGTATTTTGGTATCAGGAACTAATCTCTCTATACAATCAAACATTCCAGAGACAACTGTACCAGGGATATCTCCATCGAGGCTGTAGAAGAACTTCGGATTCAGGTAAAACCCTGCAGCATAAAGCGGAAGCTGCTGATGTTGCGCCCACCTCTGATCGATGACATTCCAATAAGTCAAATAGTCCACTTTCTTTCTGAATTCCCTCTTTATACTCTCTTTGGCTCGGTACATTCCTGCATATACATATCCCATGGCAGGTTTCTTCTCACTAGTCACAATACTCAAAACTCGCAGAAGTGGATAGCTTAATTGGACAACTTGGTCACAGGAGGACCAGAAAGAATGATCACTTATAAGATCCAATATGGCTAAAGCCCCGTCCTTTTTAGAAAAATAAGAATCTACCCATTCCTGTGATGTAACCAAGGCTTGCAAATTGTGCTTTAGTTCGACCATTCGCTTCACAGATCTGAAATTGGTGACAGAAGCGCTAAGATCGGGCACAACTAGATCCATACCAAAAGTATACCTTCGCATCATATTAAGGACGACACTGTGATTATATATGAACCTAGTTATAGACCTGCATTGCTCTAAGACTGCATTAATCCACTCAAATTTCCCAAAGTCTTCAAGCATCAACATTATGGAACTAGCAGCACATGGAGCCCAATACAGTGTAGGGTATGAGTCGGACAATCTTTTTCCTACAGCAGCATAACAATCTTCATTGGGTGTAACCACTTGCAAGACATGGTTATCCCCAACTTCTTCCACTACTTCCTTAAATATTTCAAATAACGAATCCGTTGCATCCAGCAAATTAGTTACATCTACAGACTTCGAGAACATTGTGCCTTCGGAGCAATATACCAGAAAGTTGATGACTGTCATTTCCTTGCCAGTGCTGAATTCCTCCACCAAAATTGAACAGCCAGTACGTCCCCATGCCCTTGCACAATAGTCCATATCGGACTTGACCTCATCAACTGCACTCTTCAAAATCCACCCTCTAAGGTCCTGATGTGAGGGTCCCCTGACTCCTGATCCCTCTAAAGCTATAGCATCAAGCATCGGCTGAAAATAGACCGAATTCACAGCATCTGGAGGAACACCAACATCGTATAAAAACCGGCCTATTGCCAACTGTACTTCAGAGTAAATTTTTGTTCCATTTACAGGAACAATTTGACCGAGGTCACTCACAGGTATAACATCACGATTAGCACTCAGAGTAACTGCAGAATTCTTATTAGGCCTCCCTCGTTTCCTCTTCTCCGTCAACTTAATGGTTGAACACGGTCTAGGAGTCAACAGTACTGAGTTAGGCTCAAGGGCATCAGAATTGGTAATCAAGTGCACCTCATTGTTGACACCACACTCATTCCCAAACCCATCAACATCCTCACTAGGGGGTGGGGTACTAGTATTCGCGCCAGAAAACATTTCATCAAGAAGCTTCTGCTTCTTCCTCTTCCTCACTACAACAACATCCAAACTTTGCTGCATCGCTTGCCTGACATCGGGAGGAACTCGATGACAGGTCGATGCATTACCCTTCTGACAGGCCAAGTGTTCCTTAATCCTATGAATCCCACCACCCCTAAACACTTTAGTACAGTATATACACTTGAGCTGTACTTTATCCCCTTCCTTATGCATATGCACATGCTTCCAAGCTGGGTCATGCTTCTGTGAACTTACAGGCACTGGCTCAAACCCAGTTGCCATTTTTTCACTCAAATCACTACCACCTTTTCCACCAAATTATAACAACTCATTAATTTTTTCATCAAAATTCACACAATTATTCCAATATCAACATCTATAAAGTTCCAATTATGCCCATAAAACATCAAAATTACACCAAAATTACCCAAAATTAATCAAAAAAACACAAATTACAAAAGGGTAATTTCAGAAATTCAGCATAGAGGTGAAAGATCAAAACTTTATAACATAACAAACAAAATTAAAAGCTACACACAAAATCAACATAATATAATATAACATAAGAACAAACCCACTGATTTTTTATTATCAAAAACCCATAAAAAATGAAAAATCAAAATAATATAATATAACATAAGAAATTAAGAACAAATTCACTGAAATATTTTAGCAAAAAAAACATATAATAAAAAATGAAATTAAACCCAAAAAAAATTAAAATAAAATAAAATGAAAAAAAGCTTACTTGATCTTGTGAGATTGAACCCAAGATTGAGGAGAGAGAAAGGAAGAGCGGAGGAAAAAATGAGGGGGTTTGGTTTAGGGTTATTATTATTAACCGAAATTCGATAAGAACCGGATAAACCGGTTAATCTACAGTAAAACGCTGCGTTTTATGAGTAATGTAAGTACATTTTGTTACCGGCTGATCGGGTTCTTAAGGGGTCAATTAGAAAGAGGTTTACCTAATTAACCGGTTTGGTCAAATCAACCCGACTACTATCCGGGTTGCCTGATACCCAGGTCGCCGGTTCGAACCAGCCGTCTTACAATAAAAAAAAAACAAGGTTTTTTAATTGAGAAAAAAACCGGCAAAATATTTTGTGTGCATCTTCCATGTTAAGCAGAAGTTTGATGGAGATTATTACTGGGTTTATGTGATTGTAATTTGTAAGTTGGAAACTTTTCTCTTATTTGCTCAGTATATTGTGAAGTGAGTAGCAGTCAGTCGGTGCGATTCTCGAAGCGATTTTCATTTTGGGTTATTCGTGCGCAATCTCTTTATGTTTCAATAGGGGTAAGGCTTACGTACATCCGAACCCTGTTACTTTCACCTTAGACGCTGGGGTAATGTTGTTGTATACTTGTATATGCTCAATATGTGATAAAGTTTGAAACTTTAATCATTATTCGATCATTTTTTCTAGGATTTCCGTGCTTTGTTGTTGTAAAGATTGAAACTTTATGTTCTGAATTGTTGAATTTCATGAAACTTGTAGCACAAGGTTTACTTTGTTGGGTAGAGATAAGGGGGTGGGGGTTGGTTGTTATCATGAATCATGGTTTTGAGGAATTGAGGTCTGGAGGTTGTGCATACCAGGTGTTTGATGTTTGTTAATGGAGTTTTATCAATTAATTTTGGTGTAATTTCATGTTTTTACTCCTAGACATTGTTGGTTTTTGAGTATACTGTGTTGTGATTGTTCTTGTTGTTTGGGGAGTACTGAAATGAATGTAAATTTCTCGCAGAAATGTGGGATTGTAATCAGGGGTGGAGGTAGGATTTGAAATCCAGGATGGCGAATTCTGAAACTAGAGTTCATTGGAGATCATGGGTTGATGTCATATTGTCATTGTTCTTGTTGTTTGGAGAGCTAAGAGGTTGATGTGGGTTTGTAATCAGGGGCGAAACTAGGACTTGAAATTCCGGGTGGTGAAAATCTGAAATTGGAATATGGCAGAAAATGTTAGGCCTAAAAAATGTTTGTGGTTGCAATCTGCGGGTTATGTGTTTACTGATGTCCTAGGCCATGTAATGATGATGAGTTGTGGTCTTTAGTGTTGCAGGTAAACTGATGTTCAACAAATGACATGTCGAAATACAGTGTAAAGACTGTAAGCGGAGATGAGGCTCAAATGTTTAGCTTGTAATTATATTCAGGGCTTCCTAAATTCATCTGGTTCGAAAGGTGTAGTTAGAGCTGTGCGGAATGGCTCTCTGCAGTTAAATGCAGCAATTCATCACTGTTCAGAATCGCATCATGAAGAAAGCTTACCTTTGGGATGGTACAGGGAGAATTTTCCGAGATTGATAAAATTGAGCAATTTGCTGAAGAATGTGGATTTGGTTGATGGGAAGTTAGTTGATGTCCATGACAATTCAACTGTCAATGATGAGCGTCTTCTGCGTAGGATGCACAATTTCAAGGCACTCTCAAGAGCGTTTCTTGGGAATCCTTCTGTACCGGAAAAAGTACTGAAGAATGTGAACTCTGCAACGGCAGGAAGAAACAGCTATCCACCTGTATTTTTTACCAAACCTATTGAGAGGGATCCTATTACTATTGATACATTCACTAAAGTATGCAACTTTTTGGACATTTCTGCACAGCAGCGGAAGACTGTCCGTTTTACCATATGCCCACAAGTTACTCAGCACCGCATATGGACAAGAGCACTGGAAGAGATACTGAACGGATTGAAAACAGATATCGAATTAATGGGTCCTCAGAGCCCTAACAAAGGGACGTTTATGGGTCAGCAAATTGTGGCTACTTGTCTGAAGTTCCTAGACGAAACAGCTTTCCGGCATGATGAGGACGCTTCTTCATGGATGAGACCTAAAGGATCTAAAGCACCTTATGCCGAATCATCTCGGAAATGGGAGGAGGTCCTTGAAATGTTCAGAGACCTCATCAAATGTTTAAAAGAGGAAGAAGGATTAGCATTTCACGTTGCAAAACTCGAGGCAATGAAAGAGGGGTTGAGCCAAATCAAAGATGTGGTGGTTGAACGGGACATAGGGTACAAAGAGGTCCAGCACCGTGAGAGCTTAGTGCAGAAGAAGCTCCTTAACGCACTAGGACACTCATCACGCTGCTTGTTTACACTTCTTCGGTATTATCTTCACAGGACTATCCGCGATATGGAGGTGGAGGTCTCTGGTGGGTTGTGTGAGACCGGTGAGAAAGACAAGCTATGCTTGTACATGGGAAAAATATTGACATCAGATGAAGATAACGCAATTCGGCGTGGAGTAAAGCAATTAGACCGCGCACTGGGGCTATTCAAGTTTGTATGGGACACAGCTGGGGTAGAAAGAAAACTGGAGTTGCAAGGGCATTTGTGGTGTGTTGGAGCTGAAAGCAAGACACTTACTTACAAAGGAAATGTGTTCTTCCTCCATGGGATTCAGTATTAATGCGTACTTAGAGACTAAACTATTCAAGTTTCCGGATTTAAGCTCTTTACCACTTCAGTGTAGAACGCGTTTCAGCTGTAAGTTCAGATCATGACTGTAACCACTGAAGCTTTCCTGGTTGTTTCTGCTGAACAGATTCTTCACAGTATTGCTTGGTTCTCAGAAAATACCGTTACTTTAGTTTTTCGTAATTAATCTTTGGCTTCCTCCATTTCAGTTTATTGTGGACACATCTGGCTCGAAATTGAGCCACCCAGGGCTAGGCATATAGGCTATATGTTAATAGCAAAACACGGTAAATACAGTCTTACGATAGAAAGCGTAGTCTAAGCACGAAACTTACAAATCACCATCCTATCCTTTCGTATGACAGTAAGTCAGTAACACCCAAATTATTACCCATTTGCATCTTTGTAAAAAAAAAAAATTAAAGTAAGTACGGTGAAAGTGGGTGTAATGTGACTAGTAATGGGGGGAAGTTGGTGGGTGTAACCGTTACTCTTCCATAACCGTTTTCCTTTGCTTTTAAACACTTTGATTGCTCTCTCATTTAGTCATTTACACTGCAGTATTTTGAAAGGCGTAAATGTCATCAGAAAAATTCATAATCAGAATGTCATCTCTTCTGCATCTTATCACACTATTCCTTTTTTCCTTCGTTTATTCCCAAACAGGTCCGTAAATCCGAAACACTCGTACATTTTCATTCTTGTAATGATGTATACTGATGGTTTTTTTGCTTGTTTTGTGTAGATGGTGTAAAACTGATGGTCACAAACAACTGTGATCACACCATATGGCCAGGAATTCTCGCTACCGCTGGCCACGAAACTCCCCTGGGAGGCGGTTTCTTGTTGCCGTCAGGGCAAAGGCGGGTGTTCAGAGTTTCACAGCATTGGTCAGGCAGAATATGGGCAAGACAAGGTTGCACATTTGATCAGAATACAGGCGTTGGCGTGTGTCAGACAGGCGACTGCAGTGGCCTTCTGCAGTGTAAGGGCATTGGTGGGAAACCACCTGCAACTGTGGTGGAAATGACCTTTGGAACTCCTGTCAATCCTTTACATTTCTATGATGTTAGTCTTGTTGACGGGTTTAACCTCCCCGTCTCAGTGATCCCGCTTGGAGGCCGAAAGGCTGGGGGAAGTTGTGGAGTCGCGGCCTGTGAGGTGAACTTGAATGTTGCCTGCCCGTCAGCATTGGAGGTGAAGCAAGGAGGCAAGGTTGTAGGGTGTAAGAGCGCTTGTTTGGCTACTGGTTCGCCAATGTATTGCTGTACTGGTGATTTTGCCGGGGATAAGTGTCAGACGACAGTGTTCGGAAAGATGTTTAAAGTTGTCTGTCCTAGGGCTTATAGCTATCCCTTTGATGAGGCAACAGGACTTAAGACCTGTAATGCTACTAGGTATGTCATTACCTTCTGTCCCCCCACTTGAATTATGTAGTTTTTCGTCTGGTGTCGTTCTTGTGTAATATTACAGTTTATGCTTTATTCTTGAGTTCTGGTTCTACATGAAAGATTTTTAGTATTGTATGTCAAAAATTGACACCGAAATTTTATGGATTGTTGTGAAATTATCGCTTTAATTCCCGGTAGATCCTTTCCTTCCTCTTTTGGAAGGTGTTGGTAAAATAATCATGTAGGAATCACTAATGAATTCGAAATTATCCAATTTGATTATGAAAAAGGAATACAGTTTCGTTTCATCTCAGTGACGTGACACACAGTGAACGAAATGAAAATATTCCGGTCACATTATGCCAAGACGGGTGCAGGAAAGTCGAGGCAACTGCTACAAAACGTAAGAAATTTCACCTTAGCAGTGAATATGAAGTAATGTTTGGGTCAGATTAACTGTCGTCATCACTAGAGATCGACAATCATATGTTCAGAGTTTCATTAGATAACTTGTATGTTCGAAAGATGGTCTAAATTGATCAGATGTGCATATACGTCAATCCAAGGGAACGGAGAGAGTAGCAATCAACAAGTAATACTTGATAAAGATCAGGACTTCAGGAGCAAAATTTAGAGAAGGGAACATTTTGTTTCCTTATAGAACAGAACGACCAGTACATTTCATTATGTGTGGTTAAAACTCCAAAAAATTGACAACAACTATCTTATTCAGAAACTATTGGTATGAGACAAAGATACAATTAAAAGTACAATTTTTGTACTGCAAACTGATGACAGTAAAAAAAAAAACATAAAAAAACATCACATCAGAAACATCAGCCTCTTTGCCTGTTCCAGAACATGTTGAATGCCCCAGACTCCAGTCCACAGTTAAATCCAGGTGGAGCAGAACTACCACCACCACCCAAACCCAAACCCAAATGTCCAAACCCACCACCATACGGCATAGGAGGCGGCCCTGGCACCGGTATTGGCATCAGTGGCAGAGAATTACAATGCTGCTGCTGATGCTGATGCTGCACCTGTGCCTGTACCTGTGGCAATGGCATTGACATAGGCACTGGCATTGGTGTCGAAATCGAACCAAACCCTTCACAATCAAACAATGTAGGAGGCCTTCTAGGATTAGAATGAGCCTCATGAGCTAAACCCTCAACCCTCTTCAAATACAGCCTATACTTCTGCAAATGACTAGCTACATTCTCCCTAGTTAAACCCTCCACATTCATCATCTCCATGATCGTTTTCGGAACCGCCTTATCAATCCCCAAATGCTCAATTACATCAACAAATCTCTTATGTAGCTGTGGAGTCCATACCAACCTGGGCCGTTTCACGGCCCGATTAAGCCCGGTGTCATCCCCATTCTCATCTTTTGACCCGGAATTCACCTCGTCAGGTACAAGGGAATCACCCCTCTTCATCTTCCCACCACTGTCCACGTCACTCCTACCGGAAAACAACCTTAAACTCATCGCATCAAAGCTGTCTTCTTTCGGGTAACTTGTCGAATACGCTTCGAAACACGCCCTATTCAGATCAATGATTGGCTTGATATTCTCTGGGGTTATTCCAAATGCCGTAGCTATTTCTGGGGTAATCAAAGATTGTGTTAATGGGGTTAGATCCTCCATTTTTGGTAATCCCATTTCCCATTGACCTTCCATTATTATCATTCAATTCAATTTTTTTTACTACTACTTACCTTTTCTTTTTTACTCACAAAAAAAAAATTTACCCCAAAAAAAAAAAACCAAAAAGGTATGAAATTCAGTATCAAAAGATGAAAATTTTGCGAAAAAAATTAGTGGGTTTTTCTGGGATTTTCGAAAAGATTGAATCTTTAACAAAATTACAGAGATTTGTGTGTAAAGATTGCGGCTTTTTCAAGGGAATTTAAGAGGAAGAAGAAGAAGAAAAGACTGAAGAAAAGAAAAAAAAAAAAAAAAGAGGAGAGAGAAAATGGAGTATGAGGATCAGATACAGGTCGCAATCTAAGGACAGGGACCTCACGTGGAAGTTTGTCACCTTAAATTTGGGCGATTTTCTCCTGTCAGATCCTAGTACTGCTGCTGTAATTTCAGCAAAAGTACTTGTGTACTTTGTTACTGCCTAAATAAACTTGTTACAAAATAATAAGAAAAGAAAAAGAAAATGTTTTGGGAGATTTAGAAGTAGATAGTGATGAATTATTGAAGTGGTTTGTGTGGCTATTTATAGGTGCAATTAGGGAGGAAATGCTCAAAAGTTTAGGGGTTTATGTAATTGTGTTTGTGTTTTAAAGTAGATTTGATGTTTTTTTGGTATCGAATCAACTAATTTTAGCAAAACATAATTGCGGATCAAAAATGATTATATGATATGTACAATTGGAGAGGGGTACTTAAAGTTTAAGGGTATATAATGACAATTTGATTAATGAGGAGATTTCTGTGAGGAAAGTCAGTAATTGCGAATCAAAACTGCAGATCACAGCACGAGTTTAGTGTTTGTGTTTTAAAGTATATTTGGTACTAAATCAATTAGTCTTAGGAAATACATTATTGTGGACCATAAATGATTATAGGATATGTACAATTGGGGAGGGGTACTTAAAGTTTAGGGGTATATAATGACAATTTGATTAATGAGGAGATTTCTATGAGGAAAGTCAGTAATTGCGAATTAAATTTGCAGATCACAGCACGAGTTTATTGTTTGTGTTTTAAAGTATATTTGGTACTAAATCAATTAGGTTTAGCAAAAACATTATTGTGGACCAGAAATGAATGTAGGATAGGTACAAGTGGGGAGAGATACTAAGGGGGTGTTTGGTTCATGATTTTTGGGGGATTGGAAACGGATTGGATTACCACTCTGTTACATTGTGTTTGTTTTGATATTTTTTGTTTTCTAATCCATTTCTACTACCTTTTCAATCCCTCAAAATAAATCCCACAAAAAACCCAATGTTACAAAATTGAATCCCCCCTTATCATTTTCTCTCTCCTCCCTTCCTGTCTCTCTCCTTCCACACACCAACCCCACCCCTTCACCGACCACCACGCCCTTACCGCCGCCGACACGCCGCGCCACCTACTTCACCGGAGAAACCGCCTAGTGGCCGGCCTTGATCCGACGAGTTCACCAGCGCGGTCGCTAACGACCCAACCCCCCCCCCCCCCCACCATCCTCTCTTTCACGTTTTCTCTCTCCTCTTTTCTTCCTCATCTCTCCTCTTCCTCCTCCCACCACCGCGACGACGACCCAAAGCCGGCACCCTGAGGTCGCCTCTTCCGCCCATAACCGACCTAAACCCCCCCCCCACCGTCCTTACCACTTAGGCAAAAAAAAAACGAAAATATGATTTTTTAATACTAGATCTACAAAATTTAAAATGAAATTGAAGAAAACTAATTGCACAACCATATTGAGTATCTAATTTTGGTTAGATTGGTGGTGGTTTTTGTCGGCGGTTGGTGGTGGTAAACGCCGGCGATGGGCGGTCAACGGTGTAAGTAGGGGTGGAGAGAGAAATATGAGGATTGATTAATATCTAAAATTTTAAATGGTAAATTACAGTTTTACCCTTATTAATGGATTGATTCATGTTTTAAATTGAACCAAACAACTTTAAAAGGAGTGATACTTGTATCCATTCCAATCCATTTTCGTATCCAATCCGTTTCCATTCCACTTTCATGAACCAAACGCCCCCTAAGAGTTTAGGGGTAAAAAATTATTATATTGGCAATTTTTTTTAAATGATTAGAACTCTGTGAGGCAAGTCAGTAATTGCGTATCAAATCTGTTGATTGCAACACGAGTTTAATGTTTGTGTTTTAAAGTAGATTTGATTTTCCTTTTGGCACTGAACCAAATAAGTTTAACATAAAACATTATTACAAATCGAAATTGAATGATGGCAGTTTGCATAATAATGTGAACTCTGAAAGGCAAGTCAATAATTGTGTATTAAAATTTGTTGATCACAATATGAGTTTAGTGTTTGCGTGTTTAAAGTAGATTTGATGTTTCTTTTGGTACTAAATCAATTAACTTTAGTAGAAAAAAATATGGCAGACCAGGGATAGGTGCAACTAGGGAAAGATACTTCAAGTTTAGGGGTTATATTAGCAATTTTTTTATTAATGAGAATTATGTGGAGCAAGTCAGTAATTGCGTGTCAAATCTGCTGATTATAGCACAAGTCTAAATGCAGAATTGATTTTTTCTTTTGGGCACTATTAAGTTTTGCGTAAATAAAACTGCGACTTAAAATTGAATATAGATCTTCGGTTTTGAAAGCTAGTTCTCATTAATATACTACATATGTATGCTTTTTTTCATTTGAGAACGGTACATAAAGAAATTAGCAAATTATATAGATGAGTTAGAAGATAGTCATGCATACAAATGAACAAAGAGCTTGATTTGGGGTCACTAAAGTGTCCATTATAGTTCCAAAGTTGCATCTATTTTGGCACCAATGGTAGAAAAAATGTCACAAGTAGAAAAACAAGTACTAACACACCTCATGACAAGTTACTTTGCTTATTTACCGTGTGCATATGGCAATATTGATGACCACGAAAAATCGGACGACTACATTCTTCAATTTTTCTATTGGAAGATGCATATGAACATGTAATATCAGTCATTAAAAATTAGGTAGCTTTTAACTTTTTTTTACTAGTCGAAATACTACGTTACAAAATTTATGCGCATTCGACTTTTAACACCAACGTCACAAATCTTGGAAAACTTAGGCTTTACTAATAGCAACTTTGTTAGCACCAACTTACCCCTTTTGATTGTCATAGAATTAACTTGGTTACCTTTGACAACTTACTGACCCAGTAAGAGGTGTATGATTTTTTAGAAGTTTAGGTCGTGTCCCCTATATAACTACCCCGTGTAATTTCTTCCATAATTTCATTAATCTTCTATGTCTTTGATTGGGTTCGGGGACGAAGAAAAGAGAGAAAGTGCGGGGGCTAAAGTCGAAAATCGAATACCGAACACCAAATCAACCCTAAGTTTAATACGAAGTAGAAAAAAAAAGTTATCGATGTACTTACGAAGTTACAATAGTTGGACAACCAGTTGCCCCGAAAACGTTACGTAAATTCCAAGCACTTGAACCATTTACTTTTGAAATTTGTCAGCTCACAGCCACGGCTAGTGTAACTATTGAAAACGCTAAATGCTTGAGCTAAATCCAGTTTTGTCAAACATTCCACAAGTTCGTTCATAGATTTATTATAGACAATGGCGTTCTGTCTTTTTTTTTTTTACCGTTCTTAATTATTTAGTTTTATTACAATTGAGTAAAGTTGGATTAATAAGTTGGATTAATAAGTTGGATTAATTATTTAGTTTTGTCCAACATTGTTGTGAAATTTGAACAGCCAACAATTAATCAAGTTAGGCTCACACTAAATAAAAAACAGCCAAAAATTATATAGATATACATCACCACAGGTCTATTTCTCGAGTATCAATGACACAATCTAGATCAGCGTTACTGAGTTTTACTGGAACCACTAAAACGATAATCGACAAGAAAGGAAGGTAAACATTCATCGCCAAACATACAGAGTAACCGTATCAAAAGTCGAAACCATCCATAAAGCAAGAATGAACATCGAAAATGAGATGAGAAAACTGTTCTTTAAAAGAGAAAATTAAGCATCCGATACAGGTAAAGGAAAACTTATAGCCTCTCAAATCTAACATCAAAGGCTCTCTCTTTCTCCAGCTAGCAACATCTGTACAGTCACAAGTCACAAATTTACTAACCTCCACATTTCTCTATACACCCTCGAAACTTGTACAGTAATTTTAGTCTCTCCTCTGCAAGGGCATCCGGTACCTTCTTGTACCATTCGAGCCTCAAAACTAACCTGGTTCTAGGTATATATCCTCGAAAAAGCTACAATTTACAGGTTTACAAGTACAACCAACAAACTTTTATTTCTCATCCAGCTCTCGTCCAACCTTAATAAATAGACAGGAGCCAACCGCAGGCATAGAAAACCAAAAGGGTAGAGAGCCGCACTCAAACTAGCCTCAGTTAGCTGTACAACACCTTTTCTCTCCTATGCCATTGGAGGAGTCGATGGAGCAGGAGGAGGAGCTTGGTACGGAGTCTGCAGACTGATTCTCCTCTCTGTAAAACACACACGGTAATCAATACATTGATTTCCACAACAAAACAATTCACCATAGCTAGAATGAAGACAAACGAGTGAACATTTTTTAAGCACATTAGATAGAAAGGTAAACTGAAGAAGCAAGAACTGCTGCTGCAATGGAAGATACTCTATGCTTTAAACAAGATGAAATAGCTATAAAGAAGGCTGAAAGTATCTGAAAACATCTGAAGTTCACCCTCCGCATGTTTTCAGTTTAAAAAAAGCCAAATAGCCATACATAACACTTCCAGTTGCACATATAGTTAATCTAGTTACGAATCAGTATCCAACTCTTTCACAATGACTCAGAATGTGTTTAATAAAAACTCAAGAACCACGGATGCTCATGCTAAAAAGCTTTCAAACACAGATGCAAATTTGAGAATCTTGTGTCCCGTTGCGGTTTTCTTGCTCTTTCAACCCCCCTCCCAAGCAATATGCACAATTTCTTTTTATTAGAAAACCCATATCTGAGGGGAAAAAGGGCAAATGGATTCTGCTGGAGTGGGTAAAAGTCTATTGATAACCCAGTTGAATGGCTCAGTATCAGGGTCAATGTTAGAGAGGCCCCCACAATCTATGCTTGTTAAATAAGCTTGTTCCAAACAAAAGCCAACATAATCGTACGAAAAAGGTAAAAGCATTTTACCTCCAGCAGCAACAAGTTTCTCTACACGAGCAACAATATGCTTTCCATATGTATACTTCTTCAGTGCGTTCAAATGATTCTTTATTCGGTTGAGGATAACCTCAAGTTGCTGGTCATCACAAGTTTCCAGCACTTTCTGTACAACATAGTTTGCAAACTGATCTTTCATCATCGCCTGAACAAAAATATTAAGCCCCACAGCAAAGAAATTAGCCCAAGAAGAGTGATCTTACATTAAGCAAATGAATGATTTCAAACATACAACTTAAATTGGAGCACAGAATCCTTATTTCTAATAACGACCGATGCTGCATGCAATAAGAAGCGCAAAATGCTCTCTTAGAAACAGCATAATAGAAAAGATCAACATAAGATGCCATAATGTCAAGGACAAATACTCCCCACCAACATGTCTTAGAAACAGCATAATAGGAAAGATCAACATAAGATACCACAATGACAAGGCAAATACTCCCCCCAACATGTCCTTGAAGGCTTGAATGCTCCAAGTGGAAGCTGTTGTGAAACTTGTGATGAAGTAAGACTATCTCAGCAGATGCTCCTATTAACAAATTCAAAATTTCCTTTTTGCGTGGAAGGTAATTTACTAATGGGTCCTGCCGAGTTTTTTAGTTGTTCCCCTATTTATTTAATAGATGAACTGAATAAAGAACAACCCCAACCCCTGAGATTAGGAAAGGTGAGACACAGAATGCTCCATACTCTACCTCATATGACCTTCTCTGAGACTTTTATTGCTTCTAAGATAATGAGATAAAAATTAATTTCACGAAAGATTGTATCGCGAGCAAGAGGACCAATAAAAACAAAGCCTCGAATTCAGCATCTACTAGGAAGTTGGAAGTACATAGTGAATGAAGGCACATGTTCCAGAAACTCCTAAGTCCTAACCCAACAATAAACAGGATTTAAAAAAAAAACACATCTATATCTAAAAAATCTACAGAGACGATTAAAACTAAAGTGATGACTGATGTTAATGAAGCAAACCTGAAGCGGCTCAGCATCATCAATAGGTGTAAGCATTTCGTTGACCATGTTCCTTCGCTCGGTTGCATCCCCAAATGCAAGGCATTTCTCTATAACATTAGAAGCAAATTTCTGCTGACTCATCGGGACTATCTTCCCAGTCAATTTGTTAATGATAGCAGTGCGTTCATGAGGTTTTCCATGCTCCAGAACATGCTGCATGTATAAGGAAATCAATATATGCATATTTACATAATAACATATTACTGATATAAGTACATGAATGGATATCCTCCCCCTGCCCCTCATATACCCAAGCAAAAATAACAACTGAACATACATCTCAAGGACATATCAAAATATCAACTTGCCAGATTACTGCGCCTAACAGATACATATGCCACAGATTTCAACTTGACCTCAAAAAAAAAAACAGATACATATGCCACAGATTTACTCCTAAGCCCCAAAGACCCCCACACATCATCAGCCTAACTAATAGCCAGCCAATTTACACGTCAAAGAACATCTTAGAGAGCAGTTTAAGTGAGTTTACACCAGCATGGAAGACGCAAGTGACCTCTGACCCGAAAACTCTTACCATCAAAATCAGCATGACCACGACTATTTAATAGAATAACCCAAAAGAAACTGTGATTATCAGACTACAAATTCATGCGCACTCAAGAAAGGGTGATTTTGCGGAAGTACGAAACAAAAGCTTCTCATAATGTTAAGATTTCAAGGGAGTACTAAATAACATTCGACTTTCAATCTCCCCACCAAAAACGTTTATGAATAAAATATACGCACTACTTGCACATATACTGATGTAGAGTGTCTGCAAGAACTTACAAATCTTTTCTAGAGACTAGAGATGTAGAACAAAATTCAATACGCAATAATCTCTACAGTTAGCCCATAGACATTAGTAATAATATAACTAATAAATGATACAGTGGAAAAAACTAGAAGCTGGCATGCCACTCTCGCATGAGCTTTAAGAATTGACACATATTTCCACTAGTGCCGAACCATCTTCAAGTTTGCAGGTCATAGAAGCATGAGACAAATCAATTACAAATCAGAAAACTGCCAACTACGAAATAAATAGGAAATAAATTATGTTTATGACTATAGCAATGTTCCCACCACTTTCAAGGAATAATTTAGGCAGAACAAACCTGAACAACATAATTTCCGTACTGGTCCTGGGCCAACATGCAGACAGACTGCATGATCTCATCCATCACTATACGCTGGGTTGTGGTGTCATGACAGTGTTCCAAAACTCGCTACAACACAGAACGACTTTTAGCATCTTTACCTTCAACCAAAAATTGACTTGGAATATACAAAGTTAAGTGCTGAACCTGAATAACACGACACCCATATGGATGAGTTGACAAAGTCACAACTTGATCATAAAAGGTTGTGATTATAAATTGAATTGCATCTTCAGGTATGCATTCAATGCACTTCTGGATCACATGATTTCCATTCTGATCACGAACACAACGCATTATTTGCCCATCTAGTTCGACAACCATCTTCTTCTGTTGGTCCAGATCGACAACTTCAATCGCCTACAATTCAGAAAACAAGAACTACAGTAAGACATCGCCCAATGAGTAAACCTGTCAACAACCTTTTCCCTAGTGACTTCTTTGCTGTAATAAAGAAAAAAAAAACACTGTCGAGTGTCTGAACTCAAAATGGAGAAGAAAAGTCAATATCTTGAAACCAACACCTTTTGACATGGGTAGACTTATCCAAGGCCAAAATACAAGAAATTGCGAAAATCATCCCAAAAAATCTAGAGAACTAAAGAAAGACATCCAGGGGAACTCTTTATCACAATTAGACTGAAAAGGGGGGTTGATAAGAGCTATACCTTCTGAATTACGCGACAGCCATACATCTGAAGACTAAGCGTCAAGACATGACCAGTCAGCTTGTCTGCCAGTTCTCGAATTTGGGATGGAGTGCCATGCTCAAAAAACTGAAAAGAATATAATTATTACCACTGATGAAGATCCTACGCAGCTTTGCTGCTCCAAAAAAAAAATGTCACCATATTGGCAAGAACTACACTATGATTACCTTTTGGATCACATAGTTACCAAATACATCTGTCATCAGTGACAATGCTTGAGGAATGATTTCATGGAAAACCATATTCTTCTCCTCTGTTGTGGCTGTTTCAAGCTTCTGCTGAATGAAACGACTCCCATATTGATCAGCACTGAGACATTTAGATAAAATGGATTAATACTTGAAAGAAAACTACACCGCCAATATGAATGATTGAACGAATATGAAGCAAGTGCAGACCTGAATTCAACAACATGATTGGCAATTTCAGCAAGCTCGAAACACCGAGTCTTATTGCTTTTGAATTCATCAAGTAGGGAAGATCCAAAGCTTTGCTCCATAAAGGCACCAGCTTCAGACCGCCAATTCCCCATCATGCCAGCAGCTAAGTTCCTCATCCCAGATGGCAGTCTCATGTTCCTCTCATGCCTTAAAGGACTACCAGGTCCCACAGGAGAGTTGGGAAGAAGTGAATTTCCTAGATGATTACCACCATACCCTGGACCCATCCCAAAACCAGGATTGCCATAATAACCATGATTCATTCCAGCAGATTTTCCTAGGTATTGCCGACCAGAATCTGATTTAGGTGAGAGCAGACTGCCTAAATAGGCTTTTTGAAGTGCCAGCAGATCCATATAAGAATTTCCCCCATCTATGGAAGGGTCACCGAGAGCTGCCAGCTGAGCAGCAGCAGTGTAATCACCTGTCGATAAATAGTGAAGATACAATGGATCCAACTGGGATACCTGAAGACCACTCCCTGCAGAGTGACTTCCCCCTCTGCCATAATTTTGCAACTCCGCAGCAGCAGCCATTAAATTTGCTCGTGATGAAAGACTACCACCCAAACCTCTTGAATCCATGCCACCTACACCGATAGCTGAAGCAGCAGCATTTTCGAACAAAGGGGGCAATGCACCACTGCCGAGTTGGCCAGCCATCATCGAAGCTAGAGCAGGATTGATGTTGTGCCCGCTTAAACTGTAATTAGGAATAGCTGAGCTTGGACTACCAACACTGTGAAAGTTAGAGGGTGAGTTTGGCCCACCATGCTTGTGATGATCCATTAATCCATCAGACCTCATAAAATAGTTCTGATCCATACTGCCTTTTCCCATGGTGGAATACGAGCCTTTGGGAGAATAGGCTTGCTGATGGAAAGGCACATAGTCGACAGAATTGAGGTGTGAATTTTTCTTCATATGGTTATGATCGACGTGATTGAAGAGGTTTTGATGGTCACCACGCTGAAATTGGGATCTCATCTGCCTCTCCTCGTCCATATGTGGATCAACAGAGAGACTCATGCCAGACAAAGCAGCCACAAGGTCTGCAGCAGCACTTGGACCATTTGAAGAGGCATGAAGTGCAATTGGACTATTGACACTTCTTTTGTCCATAGGGTTCACCCTACCTTCAGCAGTCGGTATCCGAGGACTGGGGGCTCTAGCTATAAGTTGAGGATCCGGAGTGGTGCTCCTAGACAAGGAAGCACCACCTAAAGCAGACGCATAACTCAGAGCAGCTGAGACACCAGAATTGTTGTTTCCTGAATTGCTTTGCACATCTCCACTGGTATGTAGACCATCTGATGAGGACAGGGGAGCTAACTGAGCCTCTGAAGTTGCAATGCTCTCATCAAAAGCATTGCGGCTAGCTGGACGAGAAGGAATTCTTGGCATAGAGGTCGAGTGATTCAAATCATCCTGTTCAAGAGAAACAAAAAAAAAAAGCTCCATAAACAGGTCCTTCTCAAGAGGTCCAATGTAAACACACAACTCCGACAAAAATCTACTCATCATCTCGAATCTTTAAGCAGCAAACATATGAAAGAGAAGACGCAACACGGGAAAAAAGAAAATCACATAACAAACAAAAAGGTCATCAAAAAAATTCCGTCACATGAAAATCAGTAATCTATGAAATCGAAGATATCAACCGTCACAAAAACACTCCCCCCAATAACCTAGTCCGAATCATACTAATCTCCCCTAAAAACAAGTGATTCCATATGCTATATCATTCCAATAAGCAGTGACCAACATCATGTTGGGGTTTAAGAAACAATAACATATGTCTATATTATAAATCACACCATTGCTATCAAGTAATACCCATTCAGAACAAATAAAAACAAGTTCAAGGAACAAGTCAAAAACCCGATTAACAATGACATCAAAAAACAGCTTACAAAGATTCAATATTTGGCTTAAACCTACAAACATCACCATCTCCCAAATAAGTTCATCAACATTTCAACAAAACAATCACCTTCGAGAGTAGCTTCAACAACTAAACCCTAAGTCAACACAACGAATCAAATTCTACAAACAACGAATCAATAACACAATCAACTCAACTCAACTCAACTCAACATAAAACCAATAACCTTCATACATACATAAACACTCTAACCTATAACAAACAAATCGAATCGAACTTAACCTATAAAAAAAAATATTCAATTCAAACAACTTAAAAAGGCGGTCGAGGCGGGCAAAAAGAGGGGGTACCCATACCTGGATAATTTCAGCAATACTCTTCTGCCTACTTCCTAACCCTAACCCAAGACCAGGCAACCCAACACCACTCCACTCACTCTGTCCACCACCCACACCATTCTCTTCTCCTCCATTAAACCCAACCTGTTTCGCAAAAAGCGATTTTTCGACACCATGATCACCATCTCCATGACCATTACCAACACCATTGTTAACACTATTACTATTACCACCATTCACATTCCCAAGAAACTCATCTCCTCTACCATTATTACTATTACTACTCACCATCTTCCTCCTATCCCCAATCCCACCTAGCCCCCCACCACCACCACCACCACCACCGCCTCCTCCACCGCCACCGCCACCGCCCCACCGCTGCGCGTACCGCCAGTCCTCCTTGGAGAGCAACGGCGGCGGTAACCTAGGGTTTAAATTAACATTGGAATAGTAATAATTAATGTAAGCTGGATCAGACCGAAGCTCTTCCTCGGAAATCTCCCTCTTACCACCACCACCACCGTCACCACCGCCGGAGAAAAGACCGCCGACGGCGGAGAGTGAGCCGTCGACAGTTGGCGGCGCCGACGGACTACGAAAAATGTCGAAATTTCTCTCTCTTTCTCTTTCTCTCTCCCTTAACAAAATCCCTAATTCATTCCCAACTAATTCTTCCCCAAAATCGATCGATCGAACCCCAACTTCCGACGTCATGTTATTATTATTATGATTGTTATAACTTTCCGATATCATTCCATACAAAAAAAAAACCCCAAAATCAAAAAAATTAAACTTTTGATTAAAACACAAAAATTAAAAAAGATCAAATTTTTGAGCTCAAGATTGAAACTTTTTCAGCTGGGTCGACTGGAAACTTCACGGAGAAGAGACCGCTGTAAAAAAGTTGGTGAAATGTTGAGAGTTGAAATTAGGGTTAGTGAGATCGATAAATCCCTAAAATTAGGGTTTTCGCCATTGATGTTTGTTGTTGTGAGAGAGAGGGAGATTATAAGAAGTGAGTATACTGTGAAATAATAAGAGAGAGAAAAAATGAAAAAGACCGGAAAAATATAGAGTGATAAGCACGAGTAAATGGATGGGTTTTGACCGTTGGATGAGAAAATGGACGGATGAGATTGAATCTGAGAGTAAGATTTGTTATTACAGTGCACACAAGGGTGGCTGGGCCTTTCTTGTTTAGGGTTTTTATTTTTGGGAGGTAGAGAGAGAATAAGGAAAGTTTTAAAAAAAAGAAATTAATTAAATGTTTTTGGGATTTAATTAATTGGAGATTTTAAAATATGGTAATGGGAAATGAAATTAAAGTGAAATGGAAAAAGTATTTAATAAAAAGGAAAAAAAAATAAAAAAAGGGGGAGGTGCAGGTTTTTGGATATTTTGGAATAAAAATAGAATAAGTTGAGAGAGTAGTTTAATGTACTTTTGGGGGCAAAAACTGAATTCACGTCATGTAAGGAGGCAAGTGCCCACTGATTTATGGGGGAGAGAGGAGAGAGGAGAGAGGAGAGAGGGATGCCTGGTGTAGGTGTGTGAGAGGGGAAGAGGGGGGTATGTCATGTATTCATCATGTGTGTAATGTTTAAGTGTAAGTGTAAAGTTTAAGTGAAAGTGTGTTTGGATGAAATGAGATGAGATGAGATGAAATCTAATGTTTTTCTAGAACTAGGGTGTGTGCCATGGTTCTTGGAGATTTGGGTGTGTGTGTTTGGAAATGGTGCATTTTTGGGAAATTTTGAGTTGGTTGGGAAATATTGTATGTTTCTCTTCCTTTTTAGCTACATTAGGAAGTTGTAAGATTTAGTGGTCGTTTGGTTGCCCTTTTAAAACACAGGAATTCTTTGTTCCCATGAATTACATATTATTCGGGTTGTTTGGTTGCCCATATTTAGCAAAAATGGGGGAATTGGAAATTCCATGGGAAAATGAAATTCCCACATAATGGTGGAATTTGCTTACCAACTCCCCCCTCGGTAATTCTGAATTCCCCCATCATCTTTTTTCAAAAATTACAAATTTGCCCCCAAATAATTAGATAGATACTATTATTAAGGGATATAATAGTAATTAAAAATTAAAAACAAGGGAATTGGATGAGTGCAACCAAACAAGATGTTGGAATTTAATTCATGGTAACTCCAAATTCTTTGATGTCTACCAAACAACTTTAAACGAATTCACATGAATTAGACACAGGAACTAAATTCATGGGATATGTAACTTCCTGTAGGAATTAAATTCCTATATGAACCAAACGACCACTTAGTTGAGGATGTAATGCGGTTTCGTGTTTGGAGCTGAATTGTGGTGTAATTAAGATGAGTAGATGATGAGGCGTATTCGTGACGTATGGTGTGATTTGACCTGGTTTCGTGGAAGGGGCGTTATTTGGTTGTGGAGATAAAAGATTTCAGATTAGTTATAAGGATTGAAAAAGACTCGTAAAAAAAATCATTTAATACGAGTATGAGGTCAATTGTTTTATTACCTAGTTTCAAAATCCAAAATTCAAAAAGTTTCAAAAGCATAGAATGTATTATGTCAAGTTACAAACTACAATTTCTTCAAAAAAAAAAAAAAAAAAGTTACAACCTACAAGCTTAGTGCACGCAAGTACGCAACTCAACAAAATTCAAATAAACGAAAGGACTACTCTCTTAACCTGCACGTTCGCGTTAACGACGTAGACTCCCCATTAAACCCCAAACCCTAAGCCATTTCGAACCATCACTTATTTGCCACTTTCACCCAACATCCACTACTTTACAATTGGTCGTGGCTACTTATTGTCTTATGAAGTAAACTCGACCAACGTGAATTGGTCATTCATAAAGACATGCATCATTTAAAGATTCAAGGTTACTTTACGCATGTTTACAAGAGATTTTGCCAGATTTCTCGAAAAAATAAGACACTTTTCTCTTGATTCTAAGTGATGATGAATTACCTCAAAAAAAAAAAAAGTGATGATGAATTGGGTTAGTGACGGACTTCTAGTTATATCGATTACATTATGTACTATGACGGTGGCACCCGTCCCACTTTCGTGTCCCGTTCCGTGTACCCCTCCAATCATGTGCTACCATTTCATAAATCTTTGGAGAAAATATAATCTTTAAAAGATAAAATAATAAAATGGTGGCACATGATTGGAAGGGTACACGGAGTGGGACACGAAAGTGGCACGGGTGATCCGCACTGTGACGGTGGTGGGTTGAGATGTTTCTAGCAAGACCTTTTCTAACTCACGCCTCAAATCGGTTCTTCTAATTTATTCCAAAAACACCTATTGAAACTGTCTAGGGCAATTTTTGCTAATTTAAACCAAATAGAAAGGTATTATGAATTGGTGATCATAGTTTATGAGCTTAGGATAAAAATAATTACGCATGTTGCGCCGGAGCCATTATCATGATTGATATTTCCGCGGCATATGCTCTGATTTGACAAAGACACTAGTGTCTACCCTCAAAAAATTAAAGGACAAAGATATTAGTATCAAACCAGAAACAAGATAGATAGTGGAGTCAAAATTAGCAACAAAGCAAGACAACTCTCTGACTTTACCACGTTAGAATTGCACAAAGTATTTGAATTAGCTCGTTCCTAGTTTCCTACTTTACTCGTAGTAGTAGTCAGTTACTTGCGTCGCCTAAGCTTTCACGTACTTACGGAGTACACATTTCATAAACTCCGATATAATAATTAGACCATAAAGACCAAAAAAAGAAAAAATAAATAATTACGGTACACCATTAGTACTTGAAACTTAACTTTACGACTTTATTTATCACCTCTATAACCCGTTGGACGAAGAAACGCCATAAAATCATCCTTGCTCGATATGAAAGGTGAATGGAAGACGAATATGTGATCGTGCTTACAAGATTCTTTGTTTCAACAAGACATTGCTCCATTTCCACAAGGCTAAGGCTTAGCCATTGGATATATGAACGTGCCCTGCATCCAATTTAATGTGGGAGTATATATAGAGTATTCAATAATGTTATACTATGGATAAGAAGATTATTAAGCTGACATATGAAAGTGCTTTGATCTTAATCACGTGACTTGCTCTAAAGCTATATTGGGACCGCATGCACGGCCTTACACAAGCATCTTCTAAAAAGAGAAGATTTCCCCTCACCATTTCGCCATTAGGGTTACACTATATTGAGCGTATTATTTTATTACGGTTATTAGTGAATATGGTGGATTACAAGATTATACAAACTGGTTATATATTCAAATTGACGCATCAAAAATTCAGTATTCATAGTTTTTCTAATAGTAAGAGTTAAGAAAAGAGCGAAAGAAATAAGAGTTGGATATACGACCTCTAATCTAGATGATATGAACCATCACACTAGTGTACGAGTTGAATGTATGACCTCTTATTCATAGAATCATAGTGTACAGTACTAATTTCCACATAACCCGTAAATAAAATCTAAATTTCCATGAACAACACTAATTAACATTTAACTTAACGGCTCAATCTAACAATAATTTTGTTTTGAAACTGGCTAGAGTGATACAGAGTACAATTTGTTTAATTGCTGTTTAGAAATACTTAGCTTATGCAATACAATATTTTATGGGCTGGTAATCGACCACTCCCCGTGCTCTTAAATGCATTAGACAACAGTTAGTGAAGTACTACTGTACTAGGCCTGATTATTTTTTTTACGCCTAAATATGAAATCAACAATAATGTTATTTATGCAAATCTTGCTGAATCGTATTCCAAAACACACAAAATTAACGAAAAATGATTAATGTGTTCGGATGATTAAGCGATTAGCTGAGATGGTGAAGATAACGCAACACTTATACGTCATAATAAGAGTAACACAAAAATTTAAAGGTATAAAAAATTGTAAGAGAGTACTAAGCCATTGAACAAGTACCTACTTCTCAACCACATCACATTCATTCACGGGAGTGGAAACATATTTTAAGAACTCTGGTATTTTGTCAGCTCAAACAAATTTTATTAAAATTTTGAAGGGGGAATCACTAGATATTATAGAATAAAGTTTTGTTGAAGTTCCTGGAAGCTTGGTGGCATTTTAGGATGAATGACATTACATCGTCTTCATCAATCTCTGTTTACGAGGTCCAAAATTAAATTAATCATCATACTCTATGAAGCTTCATTCAGAATCAACATAATTGTTCCCTGTTTTTAGTGTACATAAACTCCCTGCCTCTTTAACTTGGTTCGACCCACATGTTCGGGGCATTTTACCATAGAGGTGACGGACCGAGCCCGAATGGTTTATAAATGGCCCAATCCTGGCTGAATACTAGAGAGTCGAGCCCACGTATCAACCTTGGGCCTTGTTCGACTCGGGTTTGTTTATCGTTAGAATTTAGGTTAGATTCGACTCGTTAAGGACGAGAAATGTTTTATTTTATTGATTTGGTATATAGGAGCAGATAATGTTGTAAGGATGTGGATATGAGCATTCGAACCAAGTACATCGAGACAGATTAATATCCAAACTACTTGATTATCCCGTGTTATAAGTCTGTAAACAATGTGTTTCCTTTCCATCCAATTCCGTCTTGCCAAAGACGTCTGTTGCGATTACGAACAACCAAGCGTTTTAGCAAAACATTTTGTGCGAACTAATAGAAGACGCGTTCGAACCCAACAACTCAAAAGATACTTATTGAAAGATAGGCCGATCAAACTAAAGCCCATAATAGGTTTTGGCCCAGACACAACTCTTTCATGGACTCAACTTCATTGAAAGACAGGCCCATCAAATCATTGCCCGAGTGTGAGTTTATGACCCAAAGCCCATGATAAGCATTGCTGGAAATCGTTTGAGCCAAAACTCAAAAGATATTGCCGGAGATTCCATCCACGAGTCTTGGCAAATGAACAATTCGAGTTGTGATTTGCCGAGAGACGGTCTCATACTATGAGATAGTTACGAGACAGTTCCACGGTATAATGAGCCAATTATGCAGTCGGTTGTGATAATTTGGATCAACACACAAGTGAAAATCTAAATTAGTAAATCTTTTCTCAACCATTTGACTTATGAATTTTAAAGTTGAAAATTGAGAGAAATACAATTTTGAAAAAATCCCACTTACTAAAGTCAACGAGCAAAAAGATTGGTCAAAAATTGTTGAATAAAAGCACGCCATGGAGAAACTTGTTCTAAGCTGTAACTTTATTTTGGTTTCGTGTACCAAAATTCCCAACGGTACGTACCTAATCAAGAAACAAGCTAAGTAAATTGATTATTAGTGTTTTGTCATTTCAATATAGCTTTTCCATTTCAACGAATTTTCTTATGTTTTCTTGATACGTGATAAGATTAGCCAAAAATTGCGGCAGACATAACACATTGCATAATTTACCCTAAGAGTTGATCATCACTCTCCAGGGTTGTGTTTAGTAAGTCATTGAAACATTAGAAGTACGTATTCACCCGTTTTTCCTAGGGTTTTTTACAGTTGTTTTGACTATACAAGTTTAATTTATAGCAAACTAGAGTATTTAAGGGACAGGAGCGAGAAAGTATACTCCGTATTAGATATGTTTATTTGGTTAAGTTTGTTTGTGATCAGTAACCATCATAACATCAGCCGCTTAATGTCACTGATCTTATGCATTTGCGGGTAACTACGTCGAAGAAAAACTAATCGAAATCTTTAAACCTATCTAGATTTTGTTTACAAATAAGTATGGAGAAAATAAAGAGAAGATAAGATGAGATCGTAAGTCCTTTTCGTTTAATCTAGAGACCAACATATTCGTTTTCCAACCAACTCTTACATGCCATTTAAGCAAAACTTTTCCCCTTGAATTCCATTTGGTGCAAAGTAGATAGAGTCGAAAATTAACCAATTGGATTGCTGAAATGAGATTATGCTTAGGGACCCATCGACTTATGTATAGTACTCCGCATATTATATACTCCCTCCTTTCCAAAGAGATTTTCATGTTTCTTTTTGCAGAATTGAGATGCCCTGTTGGGAGCTAGTTTTAGACCAAATGAATCATTCAATTGCTACAAAATTTAGTAAATATTTTATTATGCATTGCAATCTACCAACTCTACTTGATTTGAAGGCAAACAGGTCTTTCATTAAGTTTACAAGTAGTCCCTAACATGGCAAGTTAAAACTGCAAAAAGAAACAGGAAATTCTCTTTGAATAAGAGTAGTACGTGGGAATTGGGAAATATTCGGACCAACTTTTTTTTCTTTTTTTTTTTGAAATCAAAGATTCGGACCAACTTTACTTAATGTTTTGGTGCATGCGAAAATTGGTGTGTCACGATCAGCTTAATTGTGAGATAATTAGTCCTAACTATCCATAACACCATAAACTTCCACTGTATATGATTTTGTGAAGATCACGCACATAGTGATCTCTGCTTGTCACTAACCGATGACTAAGAGGATCAAGGTTGACCTGATGATTAGAAACTTAACATATGCCTGGGGGTTGTTTTGGGTTCAAATACTCATACCCCACCCCGACAGCATTAACTACTCCTTTGTACCTAAAAAAAAAACTAACCGATGACCAATCTAATCTATTGACCTATTGGTAAAGTTTTAAGTGACAAAATTAGAAGAGTGAATCATAAGAAACTTTAACATACCCATCTCCAGGTTTAGTACATTTTAGCACACAATAGCTTAGCACAAATGAATATGTGAGACGAATTATTCAAATGAGCGTTAATTTTAATAGAAATACGAGTGAGTGATTAAATACGAACACATATTGACATATATACCACCATCTCGATCACAACCCCCGCGTTAATGATTAGTGGGTAACACAAAATATAAACACATACATACCACCATGGCACCATCTTACAAGCCTTGTGTTACTATCAGTTCACTATCATACATTCACGCGACATACACCCCTACGCACCAAAGAATGAAGGAGAAAGTTTTAAATATGAGCGAGGGGATGTTTATACTCAAATAAATTCAATATACCACCTGATGCGTTATTATTATCGTACCGATGTCTCTAGAACTTAAGATTTACTATTCCAAGCTATGGAATTCTATAATTAACTAACTAACTAAACAAATCAAATTAACAACTTTCTAATAATGAAATGTAATGTCCGTCCATGAAATAGTTGCTTTGCAATCAACATCACAAAGCAATATTAAGGTACGTACCTTCCCAATCATTATATATACCCGGAGAACATATATAATAGTCCCAAATACAATAAACATGATATAATCCTTTGTTTTGTAGGTTAGTGACCTACATATACATAGTAATATACATGGAGTATGTACCTCAAAATTGTATGCTTGGACCGCCAACGTGGACTCAAAGAAATGGTATGAATCAATTTAATTAGAATTAAACTATGGTTGTTGAAGTTAAGTAATCAAGATCTTGTATGTTAGCGTGGTTTACTCTCTTTTCCTTATTAATTTGGTCACTAAAATCTTACCTAAGAAAACAGGCCAGAATATTATTTCACGTTGGACGGACTATATATAAAAAGCAGGGCAACGACGTACCATGCAGAGAAAAATAACCCAAGGTTGGTGTAAACTGATAAACTGCCACTCTTTTTCATAGAACATTTTTTCAAAACACTCACACTCACTTTTATCAACCCTTTAAATCACATTTTAACAATTGAATCGTTAATAATCTTACATTGTTTTTCAAAACTCGAAAATCTTGGTTTCTAATACAAGTTAGTGTAAAAAGGGTTGGAAATTTGAATGAGAGGAGCATCAATGGAGTCAGTAGTGGCAGAGTTTGAGGGAACTTTGTTGAAAGATCCGGATCCGTTTTCATACTTCATGCTAATAGCATTTGAGGCATCGGGTCTTATACGTTTCACGTTGCTTCTTGTGTTTTGGCCAATAATCCGCTTGTTAGACTTGTTTGGTATGGAGGAAGCCGGGCTAAAGCTAACCATTTTTATCGCGGTGGCAGGGCTACGGATATCAGAGATTGAGTCCGTAGCTAGGGCTGTCTTACCAAAGTTTTATATGGACGAGATTGATATGGATGCATGGAGGGTTTTTAGTCAATATGATAAAAGAGTTGTGGTGACTAAAACTCCTAGGCTCATGGTGGAGAGATTTGTTAAGGGCCATTTGAGGGCTGATGAGGTTATTGGGAGTGAGTTGGTAGTGAACCGATTTGGGGTTGCAACGGGTTTGCTTAAAAATGTCGGTTCTGTTTCAGATCGTGTTGCTAAGTTGTTTGGTGACGAGAAGCCTTCTATAGGCTTGGGGATGCACGATGCTACTCCAGGTCGTAAATCATTCATGTCAATTTGTAAGGTTAGTAGCATTAATATTCTTCTCATACCAGAATATATATTCATCTTGTACTTTCGTGTTAGTTATACTTAGATTAGCCTTAATCCGATATCAACATTTAAGCAAGTGTTTTTTTTTATTACTTATAATCAATTGAAACCCATTTTACTATTGGGTGATGATTTTGCCAAGGCAAATCAGCATCTTCCAAGGCAAATTTGGAATGCTAGTTCGTACTAATGAGATAGAGTGAAAATGCCGTAACTTCAAACGTAAGAAAATACGTGTAAATGCAACTTATCATCAAATTAAATCAACTTAATTAACGTACGTAAATGCATGAATATTTTCCTTGTAGGAACAATGCAGTCCACCATACACCACGAAAACAATCAACTACCTCAACGACCACCGCGACATCATCCGTCCACTTCCGGTGATCTTCCACGACGGCCGCCTAGTTAAGAGGCCGACGCCACTAATCGCCCTACTAATCCTCTTGTGGATCCCAATTGGGGTGGTTCTAGCAATTATCCGCATGTCAATTGGCGTACTATTGCCATTATGGGCCATTCCATACGTGACCGCGGTGTTTGGTGGCCGAGTAGTCGTCAAGGGAAAGCCACCGCCGCCACCTTCCGCCACCTCGAACGGGGGAGTCCTCTTTGTATGCACTCATCGTACTCTCATGGATCCTGTTATATTATCCTACACTCTAGGAAGGAGAATTCCTGCTGTCACATACTCTATCTCTAGGATTTCCGAAATATTATCGCCAATCCCAACTATTCCACTAACCCGTGACCGCCACGTGGACGCCGAAAAAATTAAAAAGGAGTTACGACAAGGTGATTTGGTCGTCTGTCCCGAGGGAACTACATGTCGTGAACCTTTCTTGTTAAGGTTTAGTGCCTTATTTGCTGAGTTAACTGATCGAATTGTGCCCGTGGCTATGAACTATCGTGTTGGGTTTTTCCATGCAACCACGGCTCGTGGGTGGAAGGGTTTGGACCCATTTTTCTTCTTCATGAACCCTAGGCCAATTTACGAGGTTACATTCTTAAACCAATTGCCCGCCGAGGCTACTTGCTCGGCGGGTCAAAGCCCGCATGACGTGGCGAATTATGTTCAACGATTATTGGCTGCTACGTTGGGTTTTGAATGCACCAACTTTACTAGGAAAGATAAGTACAGGTTGTTGGCTGGAAATGATGGAACGGTAGTGTCGTATGCAAAGAGTTCGTGGATGGGTTACGTGAAGAAGGTGGCCAAAACTTTGATTTTAAGCTCTTCATTCAAAAAAAGCTAATACACAAATTCCCCAAATTTGTTGCCCTTTTATCCCTACGTACTGAGAGATAAAGGCAATTATTTTTTGCTTCATTTTCACTAGAATTTTCAATTGGTTTTATTAATTATTTGTATTTTTTTTTAATTTTTTTCATAGAGTTTGATGTGATTGTGGAACAATAATTGAATGTTGTAGTAATAACAGAGTATATAAAATGATAATGTCAATTAGTTCATTCAGTCTTAAAACCAATAATGTTTCATAAAGAAAAATACTCCCTCCATTTCAAAATATATGACGTTTTCGAGTTACGAGACACTTCTTTGACCTTCGATATCTCTCAAAATATAAGGGTAAAAATTATGAATTTATGATCATGTGAAAGTATATTTCATAACGAATCCAATGGTATACTTTTTATAATTTTTGACAAGATATTTTTTCATGAAATTGAAAGTCAAAACTTGTCTCGTAACTTGAAAACGTCATATATTTTGGCATGGAGGGAGTAATACATTTCATTGGTTAATATTGTATCTCTATTTTGATTTGTTTTGGTTCTTTATGTGTTTCTTACTAGAGTACTATAAACAATGATCGGGAAACGATACTGTCATTAAACCTCAAATACAATCGATGTTAGACTATTTCAACTGATACGAATTGAATGAAACTACACAACGTACCGCGTGTAAGTGATGAATCAATTTTACAAATTACAAAATGACACCTAAAACATAGTTTTGAGCATATCATCGATAACAATACAATTATACCGTATATTATACAGATTAGACAAACACACTTTGAAGGGAGTCTTTATTTACATAAGTATATCTCTCTACTCATATGGGTATACCTCTCTAATTCATAGGGCCGAGCGATAGGTCGTAGTGTAATCTATCTTCAAAGCACCCTTGAGCACAATTATATCAATTTCGTTATCATATACTCATATGATGATCAATGTATTTTATATGGAGTGTGTACTATATATCAACGGTTATAAGAATGGTGATCGATGCCGGAATGAAGATGGTAATTGAAGGTTAATTAGGAAGTAAGGGTGAGATTTAATTTTCAAAAGGTGAAGCTTCTAGAACATCTCACATATGTTTTTCATGTCTTGTGGAACTAGCTAGTTAGCTTGTGGAACAAGAGTTACGAAAGAATTTCGGCAGGTAATCTGATACTTCAAAATAGTTGTGTGCATGCTATCAACTACGGAGTACTTGACAATTTGATATGGAAGTATGCAACATTATTGCAATGTCTTACGTCTCCCACTGCCATGTAATGTGCTTTTTAATTTGGCCCGATCCGGTTGAATTAGATATAAACATATGATATTCAATTGGAAAATATGACAGAAGTTCAACTATATGTACCCATAAAAATGCAAATTAAATATCTAACTAGTGTATATTCAAAGTGACACTCATGAATCATTGAGTCATGAGTCATTCATTTTCTACGATGACATAAATATAAGGTTGTGATCACGCACTCTTGTAAACGAAAAAGTAGCATTTACGGGCTCTGCGCACTCCTATAATGATTTTCTCTCAAAGTTTGGTGAACAATAACGGGAACACGTTCTAATAGATAGAATTAAGAATGTTGCAAAACTTTAGGATGTAAATTTCTGTGTAGGTGAAGTAGCTGTGACCATGAAGACACCACGAAATCCCATCTGGGTACTTACAGTACAAGACTATCCTTCTCCATTTGTTATGTAATTTGACAAATTAATTAAAATGATTCCGAGACTAAAAACTTCCACCCTCGATCTCAAAAAATATAAAAAAAAAGGAAAAGGAAAAAATATACAATGGCCGCGTGTTAACATGTATATGAAATTCGAACCATGATCAGGTTTACCCCAAACATATATATTGCTTTTTCAGTTTTTCATCATGTCACTTTTGAGGTAAGTTAGCTTTGAACAGTAATAGTGTATCGAAAATAACATTTTAATCGTTCAAAAGTAACGAACTAAGTGGTCTCATATAATGAGGCGGTCTCACTAGCATAGCATTACTCTAACCCAAAACTCGAGTTTTCATAAAAATTGCTTTGGTTAATCATAAATGTGATTAAGGATGAATATTCAAACTAGAACCACCACGCATAATAGCCTACACTTCCATTATTATCTCCAAATAATTTTTTTTTGGTAAGATAACCATAATGCAATTACATTCGAACAGAAAAGCAGTCGTAAATACTATCCTCCACCTCCAACTTTATCAGTTAAACCGACTGAACCATTCAGCTGCACATTGCAACTTATAGAGTTATAGGCTATGTTTGGTATGCCAAATAAGCTAGCTTATTTGGCCAAAGTAGCTTATTTGACTAGATTTTTAAGCTCTTTGACCAAATAAGTGTGTTTGGTGACACCACTAGCTTAAATAATAAGCTAGCTTATTTAAGATGTTACCCTGTGTAACATATTAAAAAATAAGCTAGCTTATCATAATTTTATTCCTAATTTAGCCTCATTTATTTACTAAAATAAAATGAGATTAAAAATATTTAATACATATTTATGTATTTTTATATATATCAGCTCCTATATCAGCTAATTTTGCCAAACACTCCTATTACTACCAGCTAAAAACTTTCAGCTAATATTGCAGCTATTAATTCAGCTTTCAGCTACTATTTCAGCATTCAGCTACTATTTCAGCGTTCAGCTACTATTTCAGCGTGTTTGACCAAACATAGCCATAGTGTACTTTAATGAAGACTTTCATCCATTTGACACTTCTAAATCTAGTCTACAGAGTGGCTCATTCAGGGTTGCCTTACTTTACGGCCCAATCATAATTCTAGTTTGTGCAAAACTTGGACCTTCCTAAACCTTCCCACCAAAGGGAAGCCCACGGAAAGGAAAGAATTTCAAATTTAATTTCATAAAATTCACGACTACCATTGGAAAACCAATCTAAACTTCTAGATAAAAACTTGCACGAATCTCTGCATGAATCTCATGCATAATCTGAAATCGTTTGTTGTTCTAACTTCTAAGTTATTCCCGGAAGTCGATGTGAGGGGTACAGGGAGCGAGTGGCACACAAAAATGGGACATAGGATCTCCACTCCTCGTTTTGACCTAAAAAATACTATAAAATAAAACAAAGTGGATTAGGGTATTAGATTACGGATTATATACCACAATGAGCATGACGGATTGAGAAGAAACAAATTGAGATGTCCCCTAATTGGATTTTTTGAGATTTTCACAATTTTTAGTACAGAAATTGCAATTCCGATTTAAAAAAAAAAAACTAGTTGCTACTATGATTCTACTCCATTTGCTTGGAGAAGTGAAACCTATGTCCAAGCACATTGGTTTGCAATCTTTGCACCATTTTTGGGTCATAGTTTCACTAATTTTAAATACGAAAAATAATTTTTGAAAACAAGAGGCTCGAGTAGCTACTTTATGTTTCAATCACGAGTCCTCATTTTCCATATGATTAGTGAATTTCATTTTTCGACTTATTAATCAGACAAATAAAAACCGCAAATAGACAAGAAAACCGACGTTTAATTTGTTTATTTCGTAATCAAAGATTATGATATGATAAAGACTAACGATTTTGAAATTGACATGGGAGTACATTAGAATTAGACGGCCTAGCTGAAAACTGATAAAGCGGCGATATTTAAAAAATTAAGTGATGAGCCGCTAAATTCATTACTAGTTCTTTGGATACTCCGCAACTTAATATAAGTACAATTTTAATTGCAATCATAAGTAATCCTATAACTCAACTTGTGTTACACAAGTGGCATGCAGATTTTGCTTCTTAATGACATTCACCAACTTTGTCTTGTCAAGCAAATTAAATGTCTCGGAAAATCGACCACCCTTTCATACTAATTTATTGTTGAGATTAATTATACATACAACACATGCATCAAAAGTAATTAGTTACTTATTGGTAGGAGTATCAAGTATGGGAATTAAACTCCCAATGCAAAAAAAAAAAAAAAAAAAAAAAATAATAAATTAAAAAAGCTCCAAACCTAATAAGATGTTTTGCGGTACTTGTCAAGGACCTTAGGATTATTCTATTTCGTACGGTAATTCATTGGGGATGATTAGCTAATGTTACAGTGATCAGGATATGATGATAAGAGCCCCGAACAATCCATATCATGTTAACTTTCTGACCATTAGTCGCGTGATAGAGGATCCGAGTTCTACATCTCGGAGGAGGCAAGAGGGGGAGGGGGATTATATTGCTTCGAACCACTTCACTTATGAGAATTACTTGGCAAATAAACCCTTTTGCCCTAATAGTCTTACCACTGCTGGACCACGACCCCAGAGGGTCCATTACGCCTCCTCTTGCATAGAACTTTAATTTGTAGTGTCATTGAATTCCATAATTTGTCATCCGTTCCAATTTCCCAGCGACATTGACGTGCATCCAATTCAAAGTCAATAGAACCAATTTATCACACCAATTATATACGTACCACGCAACGCTACATGCACCACTAATTAAAGTACCTACTACCTAAGTCTCACAGTGCTTTTAATATATTTTAGCCGAGACCTAAGACTCTGAGAGAGTTCACCTTTAATTTTCTCAGGATTTAAATTAAACACTAACAATTTTATAAAACGAAATGATATGACATGTAGAGTGTCAATTGCTTGTCATTCCTCAAATCTACCCTGGAAAAATGACAAAATTAGGAGAAGATACCCAAATTAAGAAGTAAACATAGCCAAAACAGTTGTGAAACAAGTAAAGCGTGCTTGGAAAACCTATTCTAAGGAAGTCGTAAACTTCACCCTAGTTTTTTCCCCTTGTACGTACTTCTCGTACAGTCACACCCTCCAACGTAAGACTCTTACTAAGAAACAAAGACCCTAAATATTATTACGCTTGAAATTAATTATTTCTTAAGACGTACTCGTACTCAAATTATTGCCCCAAATGAGCAATGTTTTTCTTCTTTTTCGTTCCTATAATGGGATAATACATGCCGGCAATTTGCAAACGTTTCAATTTTGAACTACGTTATTACGGAGTATGAATATATTTGTTTATCAATTAATTTATTAACCGAGACCTAAAAGGTAAGGTGTTACTTTCGTACTTTTCTACTTGTAGAACAAAATTTGGATATGACTATAGTGAAATGATCTCAAATCTCAAAACAAAAGTACTATAAAAGCGTCATTTTTGTTATCTTACTACAAAATAGATTGTTGTTACGACGCATTGTACAGTAAACTTTCAAAAGCCCGTACAATTACAAAACTTCTCCAAAAAACTATAAACACTCCGACACCAGAGGAGATCCTCTGTCCCATAATTTGTCCCACTATGTGTACCAAACCAATCAGAATTCAGAAAACATATAAATATCCCATATAAATTAGTTTTTAGTTATTTATTTGGTGAATTCTTCAACTCTGATTGGTTTGTTACACAGAGTGGGACAAATTAGGAGACAGAAGATCCTTTCTGCTCCGACACACCCTGCAAAATAGTCTTTTAATGATTTTTGGTGCATACACGTCTTACTTGTACACTCGTTATTAGTAATAATAAATAAAATGTTGGTAAAATATTGGTTTTCCTTGATTTGGTAGGATGCTAACTAAGCAATAAGTAGTTGTGTATTTATATCATGTATTATGTGTATATATATAACTACTAACGTCATTCTCTTCCAAACATCTAAAAAGTTCCCTACATATCACATATGCATGGTTTTTCCATTTCTTATCAACTCAAAAAATTAGCCTAACCAAAAACAAACGTACACCCTACGATACAATGGAGTCAGTAGTGGCGGAGCTAGAAGGGACGCTAGTTTCGGACCCGGACCCGTTTTCATACTTCATGCTCGTTGCGTTCGAGGCTTCGGGTCCAATCCGGTTCGCCCTGCTTCTCATTTTCTGGCCCGTGATCCGGATCCTTAAAATGTTAGGCATGGACGATGCCGCATTGAGACTTACCGTATTTATAGCCGTTGTGGGGCTCCGGGTATCCGATATCGAGTACGTGGGTCGGGCCGTGTTACCAAAGTTTTATATGGACGAGATTAATATGGATGCATGGAAGGTGTTTAGTCAATACGAGAAGAAAGTTGTTGTGACTAGAACACCTAGGGTCATGGTTGAGAGGTTCGTTAAGGAACATTTGAGGGTCGATGAGGTTATTGGGAGTGAATTGGAAGTTAATAGGTTCGGGTTCGCCACGGGTATGGTTAAAAATGTCGGTTTGGGTTCAGATCGGGTTACTAAGTTTTTTGGTTTCGATGAAAGGCCTTCCTTAGGGATGGGAGTGTCAAGTGGAAGCAACTCATTTATGTCACTTTGCAAGGTAAATTATGTTAATTTTTCATTACAAATTAATTTTAATTTTAAGGTTAGTACGTAAATGTATACTCCTTTCGATTCATCGTGTTGTTCTCCTGGTATACGTGGGAGATTTTAATTCAAAAGGAAACAGTAACGACACAGTGAATTAGAGGGAGTATTATGTAACCGTCATTATCTGTATTAATTAGCTAGCTAGTGAGTATCTCAATCAATATTTGTCATGACTACTCACTAGTCATATACTCCCTCCATGTCAAAATATATGACGTTTTCAAGTTACGAGACAAGTTTTGACTTTCAATTTTATGAAAAAATATCTTGTCAAAAATTATAAAAATTATACCATTGGATTCGTTATGAAATATAGTTTCACATGATCATAATTTCATAATTTTTACCCTTATATTTTGAGAGATATCGAAGTGTAAAGAAGTGTCTCGTAACTCGAAAACGTCATATATTTTGAAATGGAGGGAGTAATTGATACTCAACTTTAATTTCATTATGAAATGAAGGTCTAATAATATTGTTGCATTTAATGATATTATTTCAGGAACAATGTTGTCCACCATTTACAACCAATCTTAAGCATATGGAAGACAACAAAAACTTCAAGCAGCCACTTCCGGTGATTTTCCACGACGGCCGCCTTGTCAAACACCCGAAACCGGCCACATCCGTCTTAATTCTAGTGTACCTTCCACTAGGTGTGATCATAGGAATTATACGCATGATAATGGTATTAGTCCTACCATTATGTGCCACCCCTTATGTTAAGGGCATATATGGTCTTTCAATCATAGTCAAGGGAAAGCCACCTCCACCACCTTCCTCTTCAAATAAAGGCGTCCTTTTTGTGTGCAACCATCGCGCATTGATGGACCCCGTCATATTGTCTCGTGTCTTGGGTAGAAAGATCCCAGCTCTTACTTACTCATTGTCACGAGTCACTGAGATTTTTGCACCTATTCCAACCATACGTCTTACTAGGAATCGACAGGCCGATGCAGATATGATAAAAAAGATGTTAAACAAAGGTGACTTGGCAATGTGTCCCGAGGGGACAACTTGTCGCGAACCTTTTCTGTTAAGGTTCAGTGGTTTATTCGCTGAGCTAACTGATCAAATCGTACCCGTGGCCTTAAACTACAAGGCCGGGTTTTTTCACGCAACTACGGCTCGAGGGTGGAAGGGTTTGGATTTGTTTTGCTTCTTCATGAATCCTAGAACAAGTTATGAGGTAACATTTTTGGACCAACTTCCTAGTGAAGCTACTTCTGCATGTGGTAAAAGTCCACATGAAGTGGCTAACTTTGTTCAATGGCTATTGGCTGCTACATTGGGCTTTCAATGCACCAACTACACAAGAAAGGATAAGTATAGGTTGTTGGCAGGAAATGATGGTTCAGTGGTACACACCAAAAGTTCCTAATTAAGGTTGGTTTAATGCGTCGGTATGCATATATTTGAAGCTCAGCAAATCATTGTTAATTGTTCATATATGGTGAATACTCCTACATAAACTGTATGTTTTTAATTTGTTTACCATTGCCCAAAAGTTTGTAAGCATATGTAATAAAATGTCTCGTTTTCCTATTTCGTAATTATTGTACCATTTTCGAGTTTACTTTGTGTAAATGTTGCAATGTATATTAATCTAAGGACAAAGGCAATTACTTTTCTTTAATTCCCTCGTTTTAGATTGATTGTTCATTGCAGTCGATCACAAATTTTCTCGTCGATTGATACTTAGTATACTAGTTGTGTTGTTGAGGCGATTAACTAGCTAGCTCAATACTGAAAACACACATATAATAACTCCCAAGTTTTAAGATTAGGACCTCAACCACCAATTGAATTCGCATTTCGACGTAACGTATTAGACAGTCTTGTAGGAAGTTGAGAATGCCCAGCTTCACCTACATTTTTGCTCTTTAATTTATTTTCGACAGTTAGAATAGTCAAACGTAGTCGCAACTTCCAACTAACTTTTCCTTGCTTCTTTGCTCAAGGAGCAAGAAAAAGAATGGGAAAATGTTCACCAGCCCTCTTTTTCATTTCTCGACTTTGTTGGTCTGAAGTTTAAGCTGGCCCGTAGTGCAGCCCAATATAATTGGACCTTCTTACTTCTTATAAAGCTTGGTCCATGTAATGTGCAACAGACATTCATCCTTCTCTACAGCCCGTAAGGTTGCCTAAATTTGTTTAAACTTGATTAGATGCATCACACGCGACAACATTTACGCCTGAATATGTGGAGAATTTCAAATCAAACGTCAGGTCAACCGTCAATGTGAATGGATAAGCTTTTTTTTTCATAGAAGCAGTATGGGAATATGAGCTCATACCCGTAACAACCTCAGACAGATTAATTTTTCTATCATTAGGCAACCTCGGTCCTCATAGAAACGGATGAAGTCTTAAGCCGTACAGTCCTCTCATGTGTCTCAAAAAGAAATCAGAACTTTCTAACAAGAGAGAATTTTCAAGAAATTCCAAATAGAAAAGAGACAAAAGTGATCAGACCATGCTGGTAAAATGTCTTGGTCCATGTACCCGTGGGCTATGAGATTCATAGATGGCGGACCACGATCCGGCCCGGTCCATGCTCCTGCATATGGGCCACTTGCCTCCTAATCACCATTTTATTTGTCATGATACTCAAAGTCATTATCTTCACTAAAATTAAAGCAACTTAGCACAAAAAAGTTAAAGCATGCAAAATACCCCCTTTTTCTCAAAAAGAGCTTTTCTTTTAGAAATTTAGCTCCTTCTTTTTGTTTCGATTTATCAATTAGTTACGGAGTATTTAAGAAGAATACTGAAATGAGACGAAGATCGACTCCTTTAAAAATGACTCAAGCATCGTGTGTTTAATCAATCCTTTTATCTTAGAATTACCAAGCAAGAGGCCGGTTCTAAGTACTAACATTGTAACTAACACACATATCTGAGCATCTGACTGTGACGTAATCGGAAGGCATTACAAAGTCGTTGATATACTAATGTCGAATTCAATTTAACCGGTAAAACTATATACCAATTTTCAATAATTTGTTTATCAACCAATACGTACCTATAATGCAATTAATTAATTTCAATCAAATTGATAATACTATTACAACCAATAATTTTGGTATCCTTTGATCCCTTATCATAGTAATCAATTTTAGCTTCTTGGATTTCTCTCGCTTTAGCCGTTTGACCAACTATGCCTATTGCCAAATAAAAGGAGAAGTTAACGTCAAAGGAGGCCCCATACAACGTTATGCAAAACGCATGTAAAGATGCAATTCATACGTTTAACTTACTGGCTAATCCAAGTGGATTAGTGGAACACAATTATGTTTCATTAATTCGACCAAACAACTTGGAAAATCAACTTCTTAACTTATTTTAATTTGGTAGCTAGTCTCTAGTTCTACTGTCTACTCCCGAAACCCCAACTTCCAAGTGTACGTGACGTCGGGAATACACGAACAGCCAAGTGCACATTATATTTTGCAAATGAGATTTGATAATAAAAGGTAGTCAATTCTTATTTTTATTCTACAATAAGTTTGACGATTTACCGATTATGTTATCCCTAACTGCATGCATGTAGACGACCTTCAAATTCTACACCAACTATAACTAACCTATACACAAGCATATTTGAGCAAGTTCAAACCAAAATTCTAAGATGAACAAGTGAGGAAAGACTTATTCATTGACCTAATTAAATGAGGCGGCTAACATAGTTTACTCCGGTCTTCATTTACAAATACACACGCTTTGAGGTCAGCGCGATCGGACCGGTTCGTAAGCAAATATTGTAAACTTACATCAAACCTTCCTATGTCCTTGTCCATCATATGTTAATATGAATTATATCATAGTCCATATATATATATATACAGAATTGACAGTGGATTGTCAACCAAGAAATTATTTGAGACAATCAATACACGTTTCATTAATTCGATAAACTATGGTATGGGCGGGAAATTTGACTTGTACGTGCACCAAAATCTAGTTTATTTTCTACAGATAGGTAACATATGATAATGCATGATCATATATAATAAGGACATAAGGCAATAACGTATTAGTGTTTACATAATTCGGAGTTCATTTGAATCCGTGGTAAAATTATTAGGGAGAAATTTGGATAACAATTCGTCTTATGTAACGAGCTAGTGAGCTACACCCTACACTAACCTTAACTCCTACCTAAAAAAGTATTTCGGATTTGTTGTTGAAGTGACACCCAAAATACTCCACATATGAGTGTCCACATTGAAAAAAGAGAAAAGATTTGTCTACCATATAAACCAATGAGGTACTCCTTTTATTGACAATCAGTTTTAGGATGGAACCTCCTTAGGCTTATCAAGTGGACTGTCTTTTCTCTTGGTGTGGCCTAGGCCCACGTAATTTCACAGTTTTGTTATTTTGACTGCCCATGTTAGGAGTTACAAACTTACAATCTACTGAGGTTTTCAGTCTAGATATCACTAATTTACTACACTCACTTCAAAATAGACGAAAAATAGATGTTATTTTGAAATCTATGGGTATTATCCAAATCGGAAAAAAAGAAAGAAAACTATGGATCTGGCCTGGCTTCTATATACTACCATCTTTTTTCTAAGTCAATGGTTTAGCGACGAAAGAGACTGATACGTATGTTAACTTCATTTAATTTACCTACGACAATGAGCAACATATAGGAGTACTCATGTACTATGTAATTTAATTTCGGCCTATAAAGTACGGCATGGTAGTTAAAAACTATTGTAATTAAGAAAAACGTGTGCGTGATAGCTAGAGTTGAGTATAGTACACGTACCAATTAAGTTTATTATCATACGGGCATACGGCCCATCGAATTGCATGAAATGATCCACCATACGCTTAGCATTCCTCTAGTACGGACTCGTTTGTTTATAACTAGGTCGCCTGTATAGTGGTATTCGATTTTACAGTTGGAATAATATTTTGTAAGGAGTAACTGATCATGAGTAAATTATGCGTGAGACGACGGTCTCACAAGATGTCACACTAACTTGTGAGACCATCTTAGGAGTACCAAAAAAGAGAGATAGGGCCTGTTTGGCCAAGCTCCAACTTCTGAAGAACTACTTCTTAGAAACAGTTTCTGGAGGAGAAGCCCCAAATTGGAGCTTCTACTTCTGAAGAACAAATTTACACTAGAAGTGGTTCTCAAAACCAGAAACAGTTTCTCAGTCTTGGGTGTTTGGCCAGTTTTAAGTTTCTAGAACCCAGAAACACTTCAGAAACACTTCAGAAGCTTGGCCAAACACACCCATAGAGACATAGACTCGATTAATTGGTATCTCGGAGTGATCAGAGAACAAACAAACCACATGCACATAAATCCACAGGATCCGGCATATACATATGGACTGAAGTCTATCCGAATGCATGAAAAGATCAGATTGAGCCATACTTGGCCTGGAGCGAATGATTTCAAAACTTGCACATGACATTTCTCTAAGAGTGGAGCCAAAAACTATTTCATGAGCCCAAATTCTGTACTCTAGTCATTTAATCTGTTCATTGTAAACGAAGTACATCTAGCGAGCTTTGGTTGTGATAGAAAACTATTTTCCTTTTAAATTATATCAAATTTATGGGGACTTCTCCAAATACTCAAAATATATGTACATTTTGCCCAATAATTCCAAAACATAAAACAATGACATTATTATATCATATTGATTATGGCATTGACACTAAAATGTACGTACAGATTCATTGGTTTCCCGTAAAATAAACATACTGTATGATATTTGACATTTTCATTGAAAACATAACACTAATTTTGTTGAAAAAAGAACAACTACACCAAGTTTGAAATGTATTCCAACCAAAATTAGGAATATAATTGTTCATGGTCATGGATTTTCCAACACAATCTTACAAATTTTTTTCTTTGTTTTACAACAAATAAAACATACACTATTTCTTCAAAATACAACAAATATATAGAAGGGGTAATTAATATTACTTTCCATAAATAAACAATCCCATTGTTAGAACTAAATTTGAGCCATGCAAATCAAGTCATATCCCACCCATTACAATCATACCTAATAATATGGAAAAAAAAAACTTACCTCTAGGGAACAAATTGAACTTGCACAATTCAATGCACCTTTAGTGTGATCTTAGGTTCTTGTACAAAATCCACCAAGTTCCCCCACACACTCACTCACTCACTCGTCCACTAGGCCTCCTAAAATAATCTACTAAATTCATCTAGTCATCACCATACCTACTTCGATATCAAAAGTATAACCAGTATCACCCGATAACTCACTATAACGCTACGACTAATTCCGCGTCAATCAAATCCAACCGGCACTGCGAAACACGCGCTTCCCCACCTCAATTCCCTCCTCATTCACCTCCATCTTTCCAGAGTGGATGTTCTGTCCCACTTTGTGTCCCATTCTGTGTGCCACACCAATGAGAGGCAAGGATTTCCCAAAACTTACCATTAAAAATAATTTTAAATAAAATTATATTGTGAAATTCTTGCCTCTCATTGGTGTGGCACACAGAATGGGACAGAAAATCCACTCTGCCATCTTTCGGCTTAAACAATATCCCCAAAACAACAAAACAATTCCATTCTTTTTAAAAACATTCAAATTCAACCCACCCTATTGAGCACTCCAATTGACCTATCCATTAATAACGGCGAACTAACAGCGTTAACCCCTTCCACCCAATCACCTCAACCCACATCATACCATACATACCACATTAAAGCGTAATCAACACGCTACAAATTAAACACTCACGCGTTTTATTCCCAATTCCGTCAAAAACCTTTCTTTTCTTTTTTTTCTCCCCCCCCTCCTTTTTTGTCTGTCTATTATTATTCCACCATTTCCCATTTCATTCACATTTTTTTTCTCCCCCACTTTTCTCTCTCCTCCTCACTCCCAAAAACAACCTTCCCTCTCTCCTCTCTCCTCTCTCCTCCTTCGCCGGGATCTCCCCCCCCTTCCCCTCCTCCCCGGCCACTTCCTCTCTCCTCAAACCCCTCAATTCCAATCAATTAAATCAATTTAATTCCTAACTTCGAATTTCAAATTTTGATTAATTTTCTAATTTTCAGATTTAGATTTGGTGAAAAATAAGTTTTAATAAATTAAATTAAATTAAAATTGATAGAGGAATAAATTTAATTGGTTGAGAAAATTAGATGTCGTCGGCGGTGACGTCACCGGCACCGGCATCGTTATCATCATATTGGTGTTACAGATGCAACAGATTTGTTAGGGTTTTCAACAGCCTGGATTTCACATCACCGCCGCCGTCGTCAGCCGTCGTCGTCAACTGTCCAGACTGCCACGGTGGATTCGTCGAAGAAATCGAATCGCCGAATCCGCTTCTCCACCAATCTCTCTCCGACAGCAGACGACGTCGTTTTCCCGCTGCCGCTATGTACATCGGAAACTCCAACTCCAACTCCAACTCCAACTCCAACTCTAACTCACCTTCTCCTACCTCCGTCAACCTTACAACCGCCGCGGAAACCGTCACTCATACGCAACAGATTTCATCCAGTCCGAGACTCCGTCGTAGCCGCCGTAACGGCGGAGATAGATCGCCGTTTAATCCGGTCATCGTTCTCCGCGCTCCGCCGGAGGATCTTAACACAGTCGGCGGCGGTGGAGGTGGAGGTGGAGGTGGATATGAGCTGTACTACGACGACGGTGGTGGTTCAGGTTTACGGCCGTTACCGGCGAGTGTGTCGGAGTTTTTGCTCGGGTCAGGGTTTGATCGGTTGTTGGATCAGTTAGCTCAGATTGAAATTAACGGAATTGGAAGAGCGGAGCAGCCGCCGGCATCGAAAGCGGCAATCGAATCGATGCCGGTGATAGAAATCGTTGACAACCACGTCAGCACGGAGTCGCATTGTGCGGTTTGCAAAGAAGCGTTTGAATTAGGAACAGAAGCGAGGGAGATGCCGTGTAAACATATTTACCATCCTGATTGTATTTTACCGTGGTTAAATTTACGGAATTCGTGTCCGGTTTGTCGGCACGAGCTCCCTCCTGATAATAGCGCTGCGGTCGCCGCAACGCAGTCGCCGGTGAGGGCGCAGAATGCGGTGGAGAGTAATGAGGATGAGACGGTTGGGTTGACGATATGGAGGTTGCCGGGGGGAGGGTTTGCGGTGGGGAGGTTTGCGGGAGGGAGGAGGGGAGGGGGAGGAGGGGGTGGTGGTGGTGGTGGTGGAGGTGGTGGTGAGAGAGAATTGCCAGTTGTTTATACGGAGATGGACGGCGGGTTTAATCAAGGTGGCGTACCGAGGAGGATATCGTGGGGGAATAGAGGTGGAAGGGATAGGGAGAGTGGTGGGATTAGACGGGCGTTTCGGAATTTGTTTTCTTGCTTTGGTGGTGGTGCGGGTCAATCGTCTGATTCGACTAGCTCGAGCTCGGATGGGCGGAGAAGTCGGTCTTCGTTGTCGGTTTTCGGGTCTGGTTCGAGGAGGAATCGAGGGCTTGATATGGGAGGAAGGATACGGAGGTGGTGACGAGAAGGTTGGGTTGGTATTGTACATAAAAAGATGGGGGGAGTGAGGGGTAGTTTGGGGAATTAATGGTATCGCCTTGGCCCTCGGAAAAAAAGGGGAGGTGAGAGGGAGACGAGGAGGGATATGTAGGGGATGAGTAAGAAAGTGGGGGAATTTGGAGAAGGAGATTGCATAAAACAAAATGTGGGGTTGCATACGGGGTAAAACTATAAAATGTTATGTAATCCGATTTCTGTATTATTTCGTATTGAGGTACCCTTTTTTGAAACCATTATTAAAAAAAAATGTATTTAGTTTCTTGGTATGATCGTTGTTATTAATCTTCCTCAATCCAATTTTTTTGTCTAGCATGATCTATCTAACTTGGTTTCGAAATTGTGTCTTGATTGTTTAGCATTCTCCCTGTTTAGAAGTGTAGAGTGATTGAAGTATTGGATTTGGGTTAGCAATGTGTTAGGAAGAACATTTTTAGGAAGTGATATTGGTGATATGTTGGTTGTACTCTGATGTGCTAGTGAGCATAAGTTAGAACATCTGACTTAGTCCGAAATCGAGTGGTACCTGTCTTGATTGTTTATATGTGGTATGATTTGGAATGATCGATGTTTTTGCTCTTGGTTAGCAATGTATTAGGAAGAACATCTTGGCATTGCGGTGACTAGTTGGTAGTAGTTTGATGAATGTGGTTGATATTTTAGCAGGGTTTTATCTTGTATTCTTGTTCGTTCTTAAGAATGTTGTTGCTAAGGTTTGTCAGATCGCAATTGTTTAGCTTTGATATGTGACATTCATAGGTTTGCAAAGTCTGTCATTTGTCTTAAATTCTGATTGTCATATTCTAGCCTAAGACAAGCATATACATGTTGAAAGAACCGCCTTTTCATGTTTTTGCTACTGATTGTATCTGTTTCAGGTTTCTTCTGTTTGATAGTTTGTGGCGTCAACATCTTGAATTGAGAAACTTGAATTATCTCGTTGATCGTTTTCCCCTTAACCTTGCTGTTTGGCTTGGTGAAATCTGGTCACGGACTGGTAATTTCTTAAGATATGAGTTTCTGAACATGTTTAGTCCAATGTCATTGGTTTGGCTTTAGGCAACCATCATCCTCTTTAGTTTTGCAGCTTTTTCCCAGCTACCTGTGTCCTGTGGGATGAAATTTGAGGCCTGTGCAATGTTATAGTTTGTTGCTGAGTGAAACTTTTTTGCCTGAACCTTTGCCACTGACCCTGGGGGTTTCCGTAGTATACAAGGTTGTGACTTGTGAGGTTACCGGAGGCACCAATGTCTCTGGGAAAGTCTTCCTGGTCGGCGTCTTCAGATGATTAGAGGGTAGATGGTACACATCCTAACCTCCATGATGCATTGTGTTATTGCTGTGAGGTTGTCTCCATATTGTTAGTTGCTTGCTGAATTGAATATGATCATGATATGCAAGTGATGTCAGAGTAATGATTTAGTGAGTGTGACAGTTTTAGTTGACACCAGATCACCTCTTTGTGATCTCTGAGGTCATTTATGCCATTCTTGTATTCAAGTCTGTACCAGATCAGCATTTCAGCAACCTGGTTGTGCTTAATCGTGTCGTTTACGCTTAGTAATCTGGGATTAGTTTGCTCTGCTGATTTTTTAATCATTCATGTTTCTTCAGACCTCAGGTTTTTGGTGAAATGGCCTGCAGCATTTATTAATGCACATGATTATTGCGTGTCTTTGCTAGTCAAATGTTACATGTACTCCATGTTCATTCATTCCTGCTCAAGTTATTGTGCAAGTGCAATCTGATGTATCATTGTTCCTTGTATAGTTTTCTGTGTCAGTCATCTGAGGAATCTGATCTGATTTCTGGGTTGCATGTTCTTAGTAGTTAGTAGTTAGTACTTCTCGAGCTCAGATGTATTGAGCATAATTGACATGGAGCGATCTTCTGCATCGTTCTTTCGAATCTCTTTGGGCAACTATTTTCCAGTAACAGGATCATCTTTCTGTCTCGGTTATTTTTCCTTGGGCATTTACAGTCCCACTAGATTCAAGGCGATTTATTCGTTTATGGGCAAATTTTTCATCTTTAATCAGGTCCGGGACGGGAACTGGAATAGGAACGGGGATCTTGTAGTTTGACATGCATTAGTAGTTTCAACCCCGTCATGTCTACCATAGTAAGTACGGGATAGGAATGACACGACCTCAGGAGTTTCCGTGCTTCATCGAACTTCCGAGGAGTAACTACTAGTTGCCAAACTGATTGACGCAAAACCACAAATTTAGGTGGGATTTTGCATGAATGATTGAAGAATGAGCTGTCCCTAGCCAATGTGAGCATTACCTTATAAGAGAGGGTAATATTTTGGTTGTCATAGTATCTTGGTCCATAAGAAAGGAAACCAACACCCTTGAATTGCTCTTCAAAATGTCCCCTTTAGATTCTTCAGTTCATTGCATTTTGGGACATGTCCTCGGACTATAATTGTTTTTGAGCTCCTCGTATCTTTATAATTTTTGCGTATCTTGTGCCTAATTGTTACCACTTTTAGACCCATTGCCAGCTTTGTTGGTCGATCTTGGGATGTATCAATTAATAGATGGTCTAGAAATTTGTTGCCATCACGTTATTTGTATTCTTCGCTTTGTCCGTTTGTGATAAAATTAGCCGTTTAGGTATCTCGTCAAGGCTGTAAATGATAGGTTGTTTGAGTAGCAGTTTCTAATACGATTTTGCGTAGATGAACCCTAACCAATGCTACAACAACAATATGTCTTATTTACGAAATGATTTGGGGTCGGCATGAACCCTAAGTCCCTAACCAATAGCCCCTGATGAAATGCCATAAACAGTAAGCATGGGTTTATTAAGTAGGAAAACAAATAAAATGATGAACTTTCGGCCACTTTTGTTTGGGTGCTAAAATAATTAGTGTTTTGTAGCTATGTATACGACATTTGGACCCCATCAAGAACTACTACCCAGCACTGGGGCACGAACAACACAGTATTATATGCATCTTCAACAAGTGATCATGCATTATATTTCACTGAAAAGTTTGCTCACTTAATTGAATTGAATAACTACAAAGTAGATAGACCTTCAATTCTTCACTACTACTATACCTTTCGTGTCACTATTAATATCTAACTAGTTTGCATGCCCGTGCCACACGCCCGGGCTATATATTTATATTGTTTATACACGTTTTATAAAAAAATGGTGTCTTATCTTTGTTCTAATAAATTAGTATAATGATTGTTTTCCATAAATTAGGTAATACTATATTACTCTATAATAATTTATTACCATATCCTAACCGATAATTGTATTTAATGCTATTTTTATGTTCTATCCCATTAATGTATGATAATTTATTACCATATTCTAACCAATAATTGTATTTAATGCTAATTTTATGTTCTATCCAATTAATGTATGCCAAGTGTCGTCGTAGAAAAGACTTGGTTTCAGGTTTTAATATATAGTATTAGATCTGATCATAATGGATTAATGGGTGTCTATTATTGTTTGTCAATGCTATTCGATACCATTATGTCATGAATCTTGTATGAGACAATTTTATGACATAATGATACGAGTTTGTTAGAAAATGAGCTTTTAATATAAAACCTGCTTCAAGCTCGGAAGTTCATATCCATCCTAAGGACGGAGAACAATAGTTTTAAGCAGCTGTGGCCTGTGGTGTGTGGATAGCACGACTCAAATATTATCTCGTTATTTATCATAATAGTCTATTCGCACATCTTTTTTAAGTGTGGGAAACTCACATGTGGAACTCGATGTAACACTCCCTTAACACGTGAGTTCCATCTACCGGCAGACTAACTAAGGGGCTAACCGGCCCTCACCTAGATCTTTTCGCTTGCACATACATGACCCATCTGCGCAGACTGACCTTAACAAGATCACCATGACTCTTGTCACTCTTTTCGGCAGCATGTTAATTGTCGTAGGGGCGAGCAAAAATACCCGACTCGGTTTGGCTACCCGGTCCCGACTCCCAACCCGAATTTAGTACTCGTTTTTTTTTTTCTTTTCCGGGTATCAATTGGGTTGAGTAAAGCTATCAACTTCTAGCAGTTTAAGCTAAATCTCCTCCGAAGTGATTTCCTTCTCAATTTTACGCCCAAATCAATCGTGCAAATTACGCCCAAATCAATTTACCAACTTCCCAGGTAATTCTTGAACCCACTTTCCGTATTATTACATGGGGTTTTTTACCCCTGTTTGATCACATTTCTAATTTCTGTTCATTATAAACTGGTAAATTTTTGTTTAACTGCTGATTACTTTTCAATCTGATTGATTGATTGATTGATTGATTGATTGATTGATTTTCAGAGCAATTTCTTTTGCATTTGTTGAATTGTTGTATAGGGAAACAATTGAATGATAAAGATAGAAACTTTGCATATTGTATTAATTTAAAGTTCCAATCTTTGTTTCAATAATAATGTGATTAATTCTATTAGAAGTTTTATAATTATGATCTGTGTTTTCTAATTTGTAGTTGAATTTCTTTCAGTTGGGGTTCATAATAAGTTTTATTTGATAGAATTATCGTAAGACCGTCTCATACAAGACTTAATGGTGTTTGTAATTATATGTAAATTTGGATTGACCGGGAGTTGTTTATATGCAGAGGGTACGCGTATTCTGAATCAAGATGTCGACTTTTACGAAACCCGAAAATGTCCTGAAGCGGACTGAAGGTTGGAATTTGGAAACAATGCAATTTTGTTTCTTTTGCGTCTTCTCTTTGATACTATGATGATTTTGTGGTGTTAGATGTTGCATTTGTTTATGTTGGTGTTCTTTGAAGGTGACTTTGAAGGGGATGTATTAGTAATTCCGTAACTGTATACTTCATTATCGATGATGCCTTTAGTTGGAGTTTTATCATTTATCGAGTTTAGTTTCTCGAGCAAACAGTTGTTAGGATTTATGATGTATAAATGGCTGATAATTTTCATTACTGATGATTCAAGTTAAGCTGATTTGGCCTTTCATGATATCATTGTTGCTGTCATCACTCCAGACCCTCTCAAACAGCTGAGACTCTGGGTCGGGTTGTGGTGGTGGTGGTGTTTGGGGGGGGGGGGGAGAGGACAGACATGTATGCAGTCTTTCTGTCTGGAATTACTGAGAGGCTATCTTCGATTGCCTTTAACTGTAATCGGGATAACTGGATAAGTATGTTCTACTTAGGGTCTAAAGGGCCATTTTGATTTAGTCCAATTGACACTGCATGAATCTGAAGGCATTATGCACCTTCACAATAGTGTTCGCCATGTTTTAAATCTAAAGAATGAATGTTTTTTCACTATATAAATTCTATTTGTCTATTTGAACATGATATTAGATAAAATCCTGTTGAGTTGATGAACTAAATAGTTATCGAAGAATCGTTTGTAATTGGATATCTGTCGTCTTTTGTTGCCAGAATAAGTGGATAGTTTTAACTTTCAACTTACCTTCCTGTTTCCTCTGTGTTTGCGGTGTGGTGATCAGAGGAGTTTGTGTGTCTCGAAAAATTACGTGCCCTGAGCCTAGGTAATTTCTGTTGCAGGGATATATTAAAGTTGGGAAGAAGCAAGATGCACTGCAGCTATTCATGATATCCTTACTTCAAAAAGGTACAGGGCATGGCAGAAGCCATTAGAAAAGATCATGTTACATTGAACTCTGTGTTGATATGGGTGAGGGTAGGTATGCCAAAGACGGTTTAATCCAATATCGTAATATGTGTCAACAAGTGAATGTGAATTCTCTGGAGGAGGTGATTAAGAATTTTATGCACCTATCAACTGAAAAAGCTGAGATTGCTCGTAATCAAGCTCAAGCATTTGAAGACGTACTGGATGTCGAAGATCTAGAGGCAGATAAGCGGCCAGAGGGATTAATGCTAAGCTTCGTTAGTGGAGAGAAAGGTCTGACCGTGAAGGTCTGACCGTGAAGCTGTAACCCCGGGGTTCAAATTTTTGTAAGAGACATACAGGGCTGTCTTGGAGACATCACGTAATAATTCGAAGCTGGAGAGTCTTTATGCTGTAAGTCTTGTTTACATGATTATATCTATTTTGCTGCTGCCTGTCAGTGCTGGTTTTATCTGCTTGTAATGTGTGATGCATGTATCTGTGTTGGAATGTTTATATTCTGTTTCTGCAATCCATCTCATTTCCATGGCTCCTTTGTGTCATCGACTGATGTTAGCCCATTGCTTCCCTTCCCTGACTTTGGAACCCCTTGCGTCTCAGTTATGGAACTAAGCCTTCTTGTTTGTCAGTCTTCTGTTGCTTCATTGTCCAACAAATTTGTTTCTCTAACTCATGATGTGATTTATTGCTCTTTATTCTTTAGTCTGCCTAATTTGGCTGAGTGGTAAGGAGACTAGAGTAGTGGATTTATGAAATCGTTTTCATTGTTCAACAGATGACAGCTCGCCGCCATTTCAATTATGTAAGCAGTCCAAGCGTACAGCCGAATTTCGTAGACTGTATCCCCGGGAGGGAAAAAAATAAGGCTTGCTAATGACCTTAAGTACCGGAGAATTGAAAAGGTGAGAAAATCAGTAGAGGAGCATGAGTTTTTGGCTATCATGGCCCTTGTTGATGATAAGTTGGGCAAAAAGCAAAAAAATGAGATAAATGATGAGGTGAGTGGTTTTGTCAAGAACATTTGTATGTTTGTGCATGACTATTGAAAGCAATGCTTGTTAAGTTATGTATTTTTATTCTGAATTTAACCTGTTTCTCTTTTCTTCTCTATTGATAGATGTCAAAACAAGAAATGATGGAGGTAGTTCTCAAGCAGCAAGTAATCGAGCGCGTAGAAATGGAGAAAGAGTTGCAGAAGTTAGCCAAACAGATGAACTACTTGGAGAGAGCTAAAAGAGAGGAGGCAGCTCCTTTAATTGAAGCTGCATATCAGCAGCGCTTGGTGGAGGAACAGATTCTGCAACAAGAGGCTGGCTAATAACTTTGCCTTTTGTTCATTTGTTAATTTGACTTTGTCTTGTTTCATATTTTTCGGAACTGGAAAAGTAAGCTGATTATGGGACCGTCAGACTGTGTTTCTAATTATATGGATTATCTATCCCCTCCCTGTTTATCCTTCAAGAAATTTTATCTTAAAGCTTTCAGAAATCTAATGTGTGTGTGACATTGCAGTTTTGAGGTTGAGCGCAGAAGGAAGGCTCATGATAAAGCTCTTCAAGAAAAGAATAGACTCGCCCGTTTACTGGATAACAAGGTTAGCAGGATAATCATTCCTTATGCCTGCACATTTTATTTCACATTCAAATCTTATTTGTTCAGGCAGTGATTTTTGCTTTTTTGATTGAATGAGTTGATGGCAAGCCGGCAAGTCGGTTCCATGAAGTGTTGGTTGTGCCCTTAGTTTGTTTTAGTATGGCTTGCACACTTGCACTAATGTTGGCTGTTCTTTCCAGGAAATTTTTCAGGAAAGAGTAACGATCCGGCATCAAGCAGAGTATCCCAAATTGATTCTGGCTAGAAAAGAGCTTCAACGTCAAATTCTCATGCAACTTAGGCAAGAGCGGGAGTATAGGCAGAAGTTGATTTTCTATTTGAAGACAGAAGAGGAAAGGCTGGCAAACGAGCCCCCTGCTAGACCTTCTGAGCCTTTTTCTAGGCCTCAGTCGAACGCTGCTCCTGCTCCTACTGGTCCGACACCTGGAAGATATATGCCTCGGCCCCTTCGTGGTACTGCTGAAGCTTCATCCTCTCGTGGACAGGCTCTGGCTTCAGAAACTGATAGATGGGGCAGGATGGAAGATCGTCCATCTGGCCATAGATGGCGTACGTAGAATGGTCTGGTAGTGGTGATATATAGACCGACGTGTGGTGGTTTCGGTGGTGGCAGTCTCAAGCGTTACTATAGAGAAGTCATGAAGGTGGCTAAGACCACTATAACCTGTACGTATAGGTTTATCCTTCTAATGAAATAAACAAACAAGCCCATGCGCTATTCAAACTTTACTTTCTTGTTCATTTATCCTTTGGTATCTTCCTATTCTGTTGTCGTCGGCCAAGGCGACGATTTTGGATGTTTGGGGTGTACAAACTTACTCGACTTTATAAACAAAAGGTCGACGAGATTACTATTCCATCTCATGTAAGTTTGATAGATGAACCCTTGTCCCCTTGTTAATCCCAATTCGCAAGCATATTATATCGTAACTGAAGCGTATCACGGATGAATAACAAAGAGTCGACAAATCCGATTCTGTGTATGTAGATGAACCCTAGCCCCTAATATAATGCCCTAAACACGGCTTTATTAAGTATGAAAACAAACTAAATGATCGACTTTCGGCCACTTTGTTTGGGTGCAGAATAGTGTTTTCTAGTTATAGGACCCCATCAAGAACTACTACCCAGCACTGGGGGCACAAACAACACATATTATATGCATCTTCAACAAGTGATTAATTATGCATTATCTTTCAAACTTAATTGAATAACTATAAAGTAGCTATATCTTCAGCTACACTACTAATTTGACCGTGTTTTATACAGTACAACTTAGGAAAAATAAGTGAATTCAGATTATATTAGATTCATTCTGATCGAATAAGACTAGATAATTTGCGAATTATTCAAATAACTATATTATTGGACGCGCATTACGAGCCATATCAAAAAATTGCGTCTTGTCCAGCAACGCCTATACCTTACGTGTCACAATTGCTACCTAATCTGATCACCGAAGGATTTTGGGGGTCTATTATAACTTTTCAATCCCAGGCCATCTGAATATCTGATACTATCAGGCCATAAAAACTTGTATAAGACAGTTTTACGACATAATGATACGAGTTCGGATTAATGCTTTCAACGCTTTTAACATAAAAGTGCTTCATTGCGAAATGGTTCATTTTCTTTAATGATAAACTCGTAAATGACTAGAATTTGTTTTTTTTTTTATCCCATTTGTATGTCGTGAATACTTCCGACGAGAAACAAATTAGCTCAATTATTCTAAAACGGAAGGAATAAGTGCCTAGAATATGTTCCTAAATACAACTCTATATACTAACATAATTGATTCATGACGTTGGCAATCAAACAAATTAAAGCAATGGACATTGAATAATAACACTTAACTACTACACTAACGAGATGCATGTCACAGAAAAGCTTGAATAGTTTTGGTTAGTTTATTTTCATGTCAAACAATGTCAATTGAGAATATATAATCAGAGTTTGAAAATGTAGGAATCACAGAAAACTGTGCAAATAATTTTAACAAACAGACTTGAATCTGGCAAGCTATTTGGACCTACATCAAATTAAAAAAAGACGCGTTGTTAACAAATTCGGCCGCCATGCGCTAATGATCAAATCCTACTTTCTTCCCGATTTTTATTCTTTCAGCGCATTTCTTCCCTCTTCTATCATAAAGTTTCTCAAAAGGTAATTGGAGATTTGTTGGTACGACCGACGCCTCTCGTATACATATATGACCCTTTTATGTTGTCGTGGCCAAGGGGCCGAATATAGAATGTGCGAATTGTATGGACTAACTCGACTTTATAGAAAAAATGAACTTATCATCAAACTGAAACTAGCTAAAATGTTCGTTATTAGAAAAAAAAAAAATTAATTTAACGCGTGTGTTAGATAGATTGGCTGTTTTTAACACAATTGTATTAAAAGGAATTACAATAGAATGTGTTAGATTTGCCGTGGTACAACAAGTACGATTTTATATGAAAAAAAATAGTTGGTTAAAATATTCGAATCCTCGTTATGAATAAATTTTTATTTTGTAGTAGCAGTACTATAATCAAACATATTAACACTCGAACGAATATAATACGGATTACATGCGACCGTCATATTAATGTCTCAAATAGGATTATTTTGCAAAATTTTCAACCTTTGAAGTGTACGTACATACTCACAAAATGAAGCTAAGCCATACATGATACTGCCTGGCTACATGCCTAACATAGAAGTGTCATTACGTTGAAGTAACATGACGCGTACGAGTGGAAATATCTGTTTCCTTATAGTGTAATTATAGGGAAGTCTCTTTCTATAGTAATTAGTAATAATGGAAGATTGTGATGATCGAGGGCTAAAAGACGAGTTCCACAATGTTTGGTTGATAAGAAAACAGTTGTCCGCCACAAAAGACTTTGGAGATGAAGTTATTAAGAAAGTTAAGACAAATAATAATGAAAATGAAGGAAGTTAACATCAATGCATTTAAAACAAGCAGCCATGTATATGACTAATTTGATGAGTGATGACTGAGACTGATGATGGCGGAGTCGTAAGGAGGAAGCTGGGAAATATTAAGCACTAGCTAGTTGCCAAGAAGCGCATGCTTCATTGTGGCTGTCATGCATATATTGGAGAGAGATTGCTGATTGCTACATATTATTCCACTTTACTTGACAAGAGTGTCATACTCACATATATTGACATGCTACTATTTGCTAGACTATGTCAACGAATTCGCGCGCGAGTCTAAACTCTGAAGTCGAGTCTTGGAAATTCAGTACTCCACTTTGGAGTTTAGTCGACTAGAAATAAATGTCGTTTATATTAATTAGTAGGGATGGAACAAATTTCGAACCACAAATTGTAAGTTTATATCTTCAAAGTCGGATAAAAAAAATGTAAAATTACTATTTGAGCTAATGTGGCAAGGATTGGAACTCTAAACCTTGATGCCAAGGAATCGAAAAGACCGATTTTCGACATTTTCAAGTTTCTAATTTAATCAGTTTTTAAAAACCGACGGAGGTTTAGTTTTTTTTAGTTTTGAGTAAAGACAACCATGTAGGCTCATTATTGAAGATGTGTTAACATTTGATTTCACAATGGGAATGAAATTGTTGGGAATTAAGAATCATTCATAATGAATTTTAATTTGAAAGAAATATGATCTGATTTGTCGAACCACTAACTCCTTGTTTCAACAATGATCTTGTCAGTTGATCGAAGAAATCCTTTCAAGAATTTATTGTGCTCATTGATGGCCATGATAAGATAGGTTTGGTATACATTCGTGTTGATTAAGACATTAATTTAAGCTAATGATCATCTTTATTTTCGACTTGAAATTAAAGTTGAAACCTACACCGGTGGAATGGTTCAAAGCCACTGGCCTGTTTTCTTGAAAAGTATGCATGGATGTGCATGCATGCATATACTCCACAACAAATAGAAATTGACTGTTGAATGAATTTATATGATACACGTTTAATTTGCGAAGTGATATACATAGAAAGATGTTTCTTGAAAGCAAAAGGAACTATAATCTCATTGCAATATGTGTTTCTTGAAAGCAAAAGGAACTCTAATCTCATTGCGAAATGAAATCGAGTTCGGTTTTACCTAATAAGAAGAGCCGGTAATAATGAAAGTTGTAAACTTGTAATCATAATTGAGGCGATTGTAAATTATTATAGATTGATACTTTTTGTTTTTGATATAGGTATATGTAATGAAAATAAGTATGAAGCTACATGCATATAAACAGAGGAGAATCGATCTTTATAATCAATCCAATTGGCAAAAGAAAATCGGTTTTTTAATTTAATTAATCAGGTGATAATTAGCCTCACGGAATTTTCAATTATAATAGATAATTAGATATATACTCCAGTTTTAAATTACAACTTTTATACTCACAAAGTCGCAAGTCTCATCAAGACATTGCTAGTTCGACCCCTACCTTCCGAACAAGTACGAAAATGACAAATTACAATAATCACAACAATTACAGTACAATATATCCAAATACTGTACTGTGACATTGCATCCAGTACACATAGTGACATAGGTATCAAACTATTAATAGTCCGAGTGTCATTTTTCCACAGTATGTTGAAAACCATAACATCATTGCGGTACAATGCAATTGACCAATCAATATTACTCCGTAGTTGGTGTGAATGAGATGTGCTCTCATCGCGTAAACAAATGGTCACGTAGTTTGTTCGATTCCTAATTTTTTTTGAATTGGAGGGACTATGTCGTTATGAGCTATTATTGATCAACAGGAAGGGAAAGAAAAACATAGTAGAAGATCAGACAATTTATAATTAATTAATACTTAATCGACAAATTTCTATGTATATGATATGCCCGTGATAGAAATGTATGAACAAATCCTTTAATTATTGAGCTCAGTCTTCCTAGGCCCCTATGATTGATTATGTGTTGTGATTATCAGTAGACTAGAAGATTAAGTTGACTGATGGAGCTAATAGATTGTTGATTAGTCAGATAATAATTTAAAAAATGGTGGGGATAAAACAGAATATGGACAAACTTGATTATACCTAGAGTTTGATTTAGAACAATAATTGAAACTATAGATTATGCTTTGATCAAAACATAGGCAAGCGCCAAGCATAATTATCCCTCTAATTGAAAGTAGGATTTCAAAACCACACACTAATTTTAAGAACTTTATTAAGTTTAGATAAACGAATCTTTTATTTTTAATCTTAACATCTATACACCCAAAATTCAAATGAGTATAGGTGACAAGAACATATAACCTTAATATTTCAAATAACATCATGGAAAACGTAGAATCTAGAAGATCCGTTAGCTCTACGCAACATGCCCATAGACCTAAGACTTTAGGAGGTATAAATGAGCTCACAACTCCAGTGAAGTTACATCTAAAAACCAGTTAACGTGAAATTTAGAAGAGAACAATATAAGCTTAATAGTTCGGACCTAAAATAATTAAGGTCATGGAAAACATAGGAGTGTGTTGTATGGATAATTTACCACTTACTAATCTAAGCACACTAGAGTTGAATATATTACACTTGGGTGAAGCCAAAGCCACAAATGGTAGTTTGCAAAAAGCATTACTCTTTTCTTTTATCATTAAGTATTAAGTTTACATGGTTGTAGTTTTCTAGCTTTAGCAATCTGCCGCCCTCTGTTGTCACCATAAAACTGAGTATATAAAAAGTGTTTGTCGGACACCTTTGACATCCTATTGACAAAGGCTTGATCATTACACACGGCTCAACGTATACTTGCCAGTTTGCAACTATGATTGCATCACCCGAAAAGGATAGTTCCCCTCCTAATCCCTACGTAATTTGCACGTTTCGAATGTTATCTCAATCCCTATTAAGTCTAACACCCTACCTATATACGTTACATTTCGCTTAAACGGTTTCGAAACATACTGTTTTCTTTATCCAAGATTGAAACCAGTGGCGAATCTAGCCCCAAAAATTTGGGGTATCCCTTTTACTACAAATTAATGTAAATATTTTTGGAATTTTTTAGGCAATATTTTGACGTTTTCAGAGAATTTGGGGTAGGCGGTGCACCCCATGCTACCCCTTAAATTCGCCCATGATTGAAAAGAGTATGCTCATATGACTCACATCCGAGACTACTATTGTAAAAAAAAAAGTATACTCCGTACACCTTTGAGTTCACTTTGATCTTCCACAATGAAAGTGACACGGAATTTTTGTAGGTAGTAGGATGTGGTGGAAAATGAATGAGGGCGGGTCACAAACTATTAGAACCACAAATAACATTACAAATAAAGAAAGTAGAAGATCATCTAGAACTGGCTCAAAAATGAAACAAGAAGATCAAAGTGAACTGAATGGAGTATTACATTATTTCGCTCAAACGATTTACACCAAACTTTATCCTTATCAGAACAATACCATGTCATTACTAATATGTCACATATCACTTGAACCCTTAAACGGTTCTGAATGTCTATTATTCCAATTCGAAATAAGCGTTTAAATGCATTTACGTTTTAAACCGGATTTAGTATCCAATTATCTATATAGCCTCATTACTATCCCAAATCAGCACCACAAGATTTTGTCAAAAATACTTATAAATTACAGTCTGTGAGTCCTTGGAACCATCTGATAAAAGGGGGGCAAAGAAAGGCACCTTCCAAGAACAAACAACCACACCACCTAGTAAAACAATTTTAGGTGAAAAAACCAAAAAACAAAAAAAAAAAGAGAACAAATTTAATTTGAAAAAAATAATTTTTTGAATTTAGATAAGACCTTGTTTGTTTGTTTGTTCCCAAATACCCACTCTTTTCCCTCCTTGGGAAACTCAAGTTCTTTCTTCCCATTCACAACCAGCTGTTTGTACCTTTTTCCCTCTTTCCACTTGAATCATCCTATATATCACCTACCCAAACACTCCCTTATTTCCCACTTCTTCTACACTCTACACAATCCACACACCAAACTTCTCAGCGTCATTTCATCGAACACCTCTCAAACACTCGTAAACCCCCAACAAAAACACACAAAAAAGATCAAAACTTTGGTCCATTTTTTACTCAAATTTTACATCTTTTTCACCCCAAAAGCTTCATTTAGAAGATTAAACTAATGGGTACTTCGAAATTTCATGTAATATATAGTATTATTAATTTTATGATCATATGCTCTGTTTTTACCCAAGCAAAACAGAGTAAATTATCCTCTGATTCTGTTATGTTTGAACTCGTGGCTAAGAAGATTCCATCTGGGTTAATCCAACGGCCAGCAAGTAAGCTCCCGTTTCATCATAACGTAAGCTTGACGGTTTCTCTCCTTGTTGGCACGCCACCTCAGCCTGTTACAATGGTGTTGGATACTGGAAGTGAGCTGTCTTGGCTTCATTGCAAGAAAAACCCGAATGTTAATTCACTATTTGACCCGATTCGTTCCACTTCTTATAACCCGGTTCCGTGTACTTCGCCCGTTTGCAAGACCCGGACCCGGGATTTGACTATACCCGTTTCTTGTGACCCGAGAAAACTCTGCCACGCCACGGTTGGGTACGCGGATATGTCGTCGTTGGAAGGTACACTTGCCATGGATAATTTCAAGATGGGCGGGTCGAGTGTTCCGGGTGTTGTATTCGGGTGTATGGACTCGGGTCTTAGCACATCAGACGACTCGAGGACAACCGGGTTATTGGGTATGAACCGGGGTTCGTTATCGTTTGTGACACAAATGAATTACCCGAAGTTTTCGTATTGTATTTCGGGTCAGGATAGTTCGGGTGTGTTGTTATTTGGGGATGCCAATTTTCCGTGGCTTAAACAAAGAAGTTACACTCCTATGGTAAAAGTATCGAGTCCGTTACCGTATTTTGATCGTGTTGCGTATTCGGTACAATTTGAGGGTATTAGAGTTGGGCAGAAAGTACTTAATTTACCAAAGTCAATCCTACAACCTGATCATACGGGTGCGGGTCAAACTATGGTCGATTCGGGTACTCAATTTACGTTTTTACTAGGTCCGGCTTATACCGCTTTGAGAAACGAGTTCTTAGCTCAAACAAGGGGTAAACTAAGGGAACTAGGGGACCCGAATTACGTGTTCCAAGGGGCAATGGACTTGTGTTATCGTATCCCATTAACCCAACAAGGATACCCGCCTTTGCCTTCCGTGACACTAATGTTCCAAGGGGCCGAAATGACAGTATCGATGGAACGGTTATTGTATCGTGTTCCGGGAGAAGTGAGAGGAACGGAGGGAGTACATTGTTTTACGTTTGGTAATTCGGATTTACTTGGTGTGGAGGCTTATATAATAGGACACCATCATCAGCAAAACATGTGGATGGAGTTTGATTTAGAAAATTCTAGGGTAGGCTTAGCAGAGGTTAGGTGTGATTTGGCCAGTCAGAGACTAGGGCTGGGCCTGTAGAAAACTTAGAAATAGTGTGTAAATTTGGGGGTGTGTAAATTACGTAAATGTCCTTGGCAAAAGATATTATGATCAGTCACTACTCAGGCAGTGATGTATCAGTTTCATATCAGTATGAGTGACCAACAAGAGGTTGGTAAAGATATCTTCAAACTTGAGCTACTAAAGCTTTGGAAGAGCACCACGTGGCACGTACTTAGTGACTGTCTAAGATTTGCCAGGTTCATGGGGGCTTTGCCTTTGTGTACATTACAAGCATTTCCATACATGTATATAGACTTCTAGTGATGATAGTATTATGTGAGATATTATAAATGAATGAGTGTTTTTCGGGTTGAGAAATATAAGGTTCAGAAGTAGCTAACACACTTTAGTTGTAGACTCAAGTATTCACAAGTATAATACATGATAAACTCTCATAAATTTGTGTACAACAAACGCTAACAAAGATTGGTGGTATGCGTAATTTTGCAGTAACGTAAACCTGTACCGTTTCCACATGCATAAACCTTAAAAATGATCCCCACAAGATTTGGATGACTTCATGAGATATAAGAGTGTGATGATGATAATAGAGTAGGTTGAGATTGACTCGATGGCTTGGGTCTTATTTTGTCCAATAATTCACGTGTGATGAGCCCCCCAAATCAGAGGCTGCTCATGTTCTTGCTTGTCAGAAGGCAAATGTAGAATTTGTAGTACTCGCATAAAAATTTAGCAGAAAAAGGGGTGTTGCTTAAATTCGTGACATGAGAAACAAGATGGATGTTCATCACATGCATTTTGTGAACCTACCTAGTCTTCACTCAACCACCGGCCACACCAATCATGGGCTTTGTTGTGAAACCTCACTACAATAAGGACTTTGATTTCGTTGTGGTCGCTTGATTGAATTCAAGAATTCAAAACTCAAAATTTAGTACCTCTTATTAATTCTCACTTTCTTACACAAGATTTTGTCTAATTAAATAATAGCTCCATTCTTTTAAAAGTTAATAATTGTTTGCTTGAATAATATGATCGTGTGGATATTTCTCGACCATGGTAATGCCCGACATTGTGGACGTCAACCTAACTTGGCTAGTCAAAATTGTACTTGTTTTTTGGGAGCTAGGAGTACTAATACTGCATTTATGAGAACTTGCAACTTGCTAGTTGGGAACTAGGGAAGCATAGAATTGCACATTTGCACCTCGAGTTAGAATCCAAGGACTGAAGGAGTACGTCAGTACGTGTGATCTAAATTCGGAGGATGTCAAGTCAACATTCAAGAGTCAATATATTCGTCGAGGTTGACTGGGTTGGATCCAGTTGGTCGACGGCTTGATATTTTGGGCCAGGCCCAGTAGTACAGGACCACGGTTGTTCAAGAACTGCGGGCTCATAAATAAGTGGAGTATCACTTTGCGGAAATATTGAAGGGACTCTTTAATTAGAATGTGTTTTTCTTTTTCCAAACATCGCTTTAGGTAGCGTTTGGAAACATCAATTTGAAAATTTGTAATCATTTCAATTCCATCATTTGAGAATGTGTAATTCAAATATAAATCAAATGTTTGGGGAGGGTGGGATTTCAAAATGACACCTCAAGAGGTGTCATTTGTTTTTAGCCTAATTGGATGTGATACAAATTCCAAAAGATTTGACACAAATCCAAATTCTCAAATTCTTGAGTTCCCAAAAATGGGATTTGTGTCAAATTTGGATTTGAGAATCAAATCCTTGTTTCCAAACACACTCTTAGTGTATTCTGTGGAATTCTAACCAAACTCCACCTAATTCTGGAATATCAATTAAAAGTTTTTTTAATGTTGTTTGGCTGACATCAAAGAAATGCGGAATTTGAAAATTTCATGATTCTTAAGACGATGAGCTGTTTGGCGGACATGAAATTTGCAAAAATGTAACTCGCTCTCGTCTAATCACCAAGCAACTCTAGCACTTGTCGAGTCGCTTATCGCAAATGTTCATAAATTTATAATTTGAAGGAATCCATGTGTAGTAAGAAAATTGAGAACTCTAGATGGCTAGATCGGATGGACAATGCAATTAGAAGTCACCAAATGAGCTCTGAGATAACGATCATACGCGTTCTCTTAGAAATATAAATCCACCTAATATTAAAAGGTATAAACACAATACCATAATCTACTCTTTTTCAATATCACTAATAGTAATAATCGATTATTTTATCACATCCGTCAACACGTTAATCCCATCGAAACTTCACCATCGATTCAGACCAATCTAAGACTCGTACCCATTCCATCTCAACATTCTGTTGGTTTTGACGTGGAAGAATAGTCGTTAGACTAACCTTATCAAGCTAAAACCAATTAACATACTGAAATAGATAATTCAACTATATTGAAAAAATTAGGCAAAATGATTCAATTTCCCACCAAAGATTAACATAATCCAAACCGAGTAAAAAACAGACAAATTGGGGAACTAAACAGTAAAACTCTCATTTATTCTTTTTGGTCGTATTTACAATTTCATTGATTCTTTCTAACTTTGGGTATTTTTGTATAGTTTAAGATTAAATTTAACAAAAATTAAAATTCTCTTGTTCATCAAATGTTTGGTACGACGTTGTGATTCGACTCAATACTTTGTCATTGAATTGTAAATTGTAAGTTTCCCTCTTTCTCTCATTTAATTTCCCTTTAAATTTTGTATGCATTTTGTTTTTTATTTTTATTTTTCTGGGTTTAATTTAATGAGCTTTTTTTTGCATATAATATTGTTGTTTATAATAATGGGTTTTGATCAAATGCATCATTTCTGGAAAAAAATGTGTTTAATTGTAGAAAATTTGAGCTCAATTTGCTTAATTTAGGGTTTCTTATGCATTTCTCTGTGGTTTTTCTTCATGGGTCTGTTTTTTTTGTGATGATAATTACAATTGAAATGTTTGATTGTAGAAATTTGAGCTCAATTTGCTGAAATTAGGGTTTATATAATTGTGGGTTTATTTTATGATGATGAGCATTAGGTAGATAATTATAGCTCTTAATTAATGATATTCATGAACATATACAATATGGTATATTCAATTTAATTTCTTGCTAATGAAAGATGATCACTTTGAAACTTTATTAATTTTATGCGTTTTCTAGAGTTATATTCAGTGTAAAAAAAGTAAAAAATTAGGGAAAGGGGGGTGTTTTAGTAAGTTATTTATAAGGATCTCATTTGATTGTACTACCCAGATACAGATAAGTTTCCATTTCCTTGATTGTGGATCATACTATATTTGATTTGTATTTATTGCAGATTATAAGAGGTTGTGTTTAGTGGCATTGTGTTAGGTTCACTGTATATATATTTCTTCTGATTATTGTGTTGATGACTACTTGTGTATTCTGCAGTTCAGTCTTTAGGGGAACGGCCCTTCATTGTTCTGTAGAGAATTCGAGACTGGTGTTTTTTTCCGGTATAGTCTGCAATCATGAGTTTTGTTTTTCGAGGGACTCGAGCTGATATTGAAAGTTCGTTTCCCGGGATAGTCCCAGAACGACGAGTAGTATGTTCCTTGCATTTCTCTTTTTTGATTTATGTGCTGATTGGTGTTCATTTTTTCTGTTATACAGATGTTAATTGAATATATTTTCTTGTCGTTTTGCTTGGTCTCTTCAGCGGATCCATGCAGCTAGGCCAGTCAATGCTAACTCACTCGCGTTCCTTGTTACTGGTAATGTATATAGTTCTATTGTATTGTCATTTTAAGTTTAACAATTTAATTATCAGCTTGGATTAGACTGAATCTTATCGCGTGTTGATTATGTATGTATATTTGTGTGGCAGTGCTATTGCTTTTCGTTGTACTTAATTCCCATCAAATGTCACCAAATTTTTTGGTACGTGCATCCTTCTTATTGCAAGATAGTTGCTTTGTGTTTATTGTTGTTGAAAAAATGTCGATTCAGTTCTTTAAGGGATCTGATAAGTTTTTTGTTCACTATATGCAAAGCTATGGCTTGTCTTTGGCTTCTTTTTGATGGCCACCAGCCTAAGAATGTATGCAACATGTCAACAACTTCAAGCTCAGGCACAAGCACATGCTGTAGCTGCGAGTGGTCTACTTCGTCATACAGAACTGCGGTTGCAAATGCCACCATCAATTGCATTTGCGTCTAGAGGACGTCTGCAGGGCCTTAGGCTGCAGCTTGCTCTTCTTGACCGAGAATTTGATGATTTAGGTTTGATGAGCTTGCGGTCTTTTCACCAAGTGTTTGTTTCCTTTTGTATTAGGTCATCCTGTTTTCTCTTCTTTTGTTATTGATTATATTATCTCATTTCAAATGCTCCATACTGTCTTCTAGATTATGAAACTTTGAGAGCGCTAGATGCAGACAATGCACCTTCAGTTACCTCAATGAGTGAAGAACAGATAAATGCTCTTCCCGTCCACAAGTATAAAGTTACTGGTCCCCAAAGGTTAGATATCTATTTATCCTTTTAAATCAAGTCTGATTACCCTTTGATTTATTTAGACAAAATTTACTATATTTCTATGTAGTTGTTTAGTGTAATTTTCTTGCGGATTTGAATTAGAGAACCAGGTGGGTACATCCCAACTGAATAATTTGTTAAACTTTTTTTTTGTATTCCATCACGGAAGTTGAATTTCGCTGCTAAACATTTTGGACTTAAGATTTCGATCTCACATCTAAGTTTGGCATGCACATGGCTCTGATGTTTTTTGGACACTGTTATAATTTATAGCCATTAGTTTATCGGAAAGATATTATCTTAATCATTGGCTCAATTTCGCTTTTTCTCTTATGCTTCAGCCTTGTTGTTAAGTTATCTAACAATTCACACGTTAGTCTTAAATGTATATGCAGTTTGCATTCCACTCCTACAGGCTGACTGTTTATTGCGGGTTTTTTTATCTTTTCTTGAGGTTCATTTCAACTGTAGAGGGCAGTATTGTTGACTGAGCTATCATTGTGGTTTCTTATGTCGTCCAGGGCATAAGGGATATGATGACTTTGTAATTATGTATGGTTGTCAGATTTAGCGAATCAGGCTAGTACTGCTAAAAGTGAGTTCTAGAAATTGCATGAATGTTGCTGAGTTTGCAATGGAAAAGATTATATTATTGTTGTCAGATGGATAAGTCTTTACTTAGTAGTTTGAATGTAGTTTAATAGTGGCTACGCACTTGAGAACTGTAACAAGTTGTTGCTGGACCACATAATGGACTACAATGCAGGATTGATTCTGTTATATTACCTATGTTTGTGTGGAGGTTTAGTTGTATGTCGAGGGATAATGCTATTTACACTTGCACACAATGTTTTAGCAGTAGTAACAACGGCTATCTTTGGATTTTGCTGCTGATCAGCAAGTGTGGCAGATTACATAGACTCTGATTTCCTCCATTTGAAGGGGAACACATAGTCGTCGTGTTTTATTTGGTGTCTTGTTTATATCTGGGTTGGGGCTTGTCTGATCTGTGGGCTTTTCTCTATCTTTTCCAGAGGGTAATTCATTTTTGTGCTGTGCTAGAAGTTTAGTTTCTGTGGAGTGTGTTTCCATTAAGACATCATTAAACTTATCCTATAAGAGTGGATAATGTGTCTTGTGCTAGATGTTTAGTTTATGTGAAGTGTGTTTTTTTATTAACAAGCATTCTCCTTTCACAGTGGTTTAGGAGCATTGCAGCAATCACCATCTTCATCATCTCCCGAGGTACTTCTCTTCAGGATAACTTGGAAACAGTACATGTTGAAATGACTATTATTGTTATTCTGTGTTCTTCTATACATTCTCTGTGAAGATATTACTCGTATATTATATTGGACTTATGAGAAGTTTTCGCCAAGCAATGTCTTAGACATGTAGATTTTCTCTCATCTTTCTGAGAGAGATCTCTGTCATTGTCTTGTTTGAGTATGCTTAGTAGTGTAAGTATCCCTTTGATCTTTCAGCAATGGACCTATTTTGAATTGTGCAAATTCCAAAAAGGATGATTCCTTAAGAACATTTTATGGCCTTTTGATGTATTAATCCCTAATGAATGTTACTTGGGCAAGTCGGCTTTCAGAGTTTAGTAGCCCCATCCTCCTTGAGGCATGGCCTAGCCATTTAAGTCCTTATACTTAAGTGCACAACCAAGAATTACTTCACCTTGTTGCTAAGGTTTGTGTAACTGCTAGTTGAAAGAGAGGTTTTGATGAGTTGAACTGTCCTATTGAAATGAAGTGCACTTGAAAAATAAATTCATATAGTTGTTCCTTTACATTTTATTGAAACGACTGAGTTCTCTAGTTTTTAATTAAAATTTGTATTTGAACTTTTCTCTAAAACAGAAGCCGCTGGACATTGCGATCAATGTTGGCAGCTCTAAGGGAAGCTCTGAAGATGATTTAACTTGCAGTGTATGTTTGGAGCAAGTGAATGTTGGAGATTTGATACGCAGTTTGCCATGCTTGCACCAGGTTAGCTCATTCAAAGGAATCTGTTTATTTTCTCATATATGCATTTCCTCGGTGTGCCTGAATGCTCATCTTTTGCATACTCTTCACGGATCGGGACTTCAGAGTATTTTTTCTGTTCTCTGAGGGGTATTGTATATTGAAAACTGAGCGGGAAATGCTGCCACCATAATCATATCCACATTTAGTTGTGTCATTTCTATGAGATTGGCCATAATCTCAAAATTGGCCAAAAACGAAGTATATAGTCCATGGTTTTTGGGCAAAAACGGATCCGGAATACAAACGGCCCAAACTTTTATGGATGAACCTAGAGGTCATATAATGGACGTTTACAAAATACTAGAGCCAAAAACCTTCGGTAGGGCCCCCAAATCGAACAAAAAAAAGGCATATTACCCTTAGTAGGTGATGTGTGCCAAAAGACATTAAAGAAGTTTAATAACAATGAATCGTTTCTCGTAAATATAACAAATGTACACGAAGGACGTCCTTGGTAAATTTTTGAGAAAATCTAGTAACTTCTAAAATCTCGTCAAAAATGGCCAAATTGAAGTATATAGTCCACGAATTATGGCCAAAACCGACCAGGAGTAAAAACGAACCGAACTCTTCTGGATGAACTTAGAGGTACTATTATGGGCTTTTCCAAAATATTAGAGCTAAAACCCTTTGGTAGCCCCCCAAAACTAAAAAGGCATATTTTTCTCGGTTACGTATTTACGTGTGCCGAAAGACACTTAAAAATTGCAAAAATAGATGAATCGTTTTCATATAAAACTAAAGCACACCAACAGGCGTCCTTGGTTTAGTTTTGAGAAAATCTACTAACTTTACATAAACTGGTCAAAATTAGCAAAAAAACGAAGTATATAGTCCACGGCTTTTGGCCGAAAATCACTCATGAATGAAAACGGCCCCAACATTAATGGATGAACCTAGTGGTCATATTATAAGTGTGTGCAAAATAGTAGAGCCAAAGACCTTATGTAGGTGTACAAAATCGACAACCTGTGGCATATTACCCTTAGTTGATGGTGTGTGCTGGAAGCCATTAAAGAACTTTAATAATTCATTGAAAAAATCTAACAACTTTGAAAAAAAGTGGTCAAAATTGGCCAAAAACGCAGTACATAGTCCACGGTTTTTGGCCAAAATTGGCTCCGGAATAAAAAAAGCCCAAACTTTTATGGATGAACATATATGTCGTATTGTGGCTGTCTGCAAAATATTAGAGCCAAAATCCTTTGGTAGCCCCCCAAATCAACAAACTATGGCATATTACCTTAGCGTATGCGGTGTGCCTGAAGACGTTGTAGAACTTTAATAGTAGATAAATTGTTTCTCCTATATAACATAATTAAACCAAGCATGTCCTTGTTGATGTTTTGGGAACATCTAGCAATTTTCAAAAAACTGGTCAAAAGTGGTGAAAAACGAAGTCTATAGCCCACGATTTTTGGCCAAGAATGGTTCCGGAATAAAAACGGCCCAAACTTTTAAGGATGAACCTTGAGGTCATATTTTGGACGTTTGCAAAATATTAGAGCAACAAACCCTTGGTCGGCCCCCAAATCGGCAATAAAAGGGCATATTGGTGGGTGACGTCTGCTGGAAAACGTTAATGATTTCATTAATAACTGATGAATCGTTTCTCATATATAACAATTCTCTAAAGTTTTATTGAGAAAATCTAACAACTTTTTGTAAAAATGGGCAAAATTGGGTAAAAAAGTTAGTAATAGTCCACAGTTTTTGGCCAAATATAGCTCCGAAATTAAAACAGCCCAAAATTTTATGGATGAACTTAAATGTCTTATTGTGGCTTTGTGCTAAATATTGGAGCCATAATCCTTTGGTACCCCCCCCCCCCCAAATCGACAAACTATGACATATTACCTTAGCGTGTGCGGTGTGCCTTAAGACGTTATAGAACTTTAACAGTAGATAAATTGTTTCTCCTATATAACAAAATTAAACCAAGCATGTTCTTGTTGATTTTTTGGGAACATCTAGCAATTTTCAAAAAACTTGTCAAATGTGGCGAAAAACGAAGTATATAGGCAATATAGCCCACGATTTTTGGCCAAGAACGATTCCGGAATAAAAACGGCCGAAACTTTTAAGGATGAACCTTTAGGTCATATTATTGACGTTTGCAAAATATTAGAGCAACAAACCCTTTGTAGGCCCCCAACTTGGCAAAAAAAGGCATATTACCCTCAGTGGGTGCGTGACGTTTGCTGGAAGACGTTGATGATTTCATGAATAACTGATAAATCCTTTCTCACATAAAACAATTCTTTGGTAAAATTTTGAGAAAATCTAACAACTTTTTGTAAAGGTGGTCAAAATTGGGTAAAACCGTTGGTAATAGTCCACGGTTTTTGGCCTAAAATAGATTCGAAATAAAAGTAGCCCAAAATTTAATGGGTGAACTGAAATGTCTCATTGTGGCTGTGTGCAAAATATTGGAGCCAAAATCCTTTGGTAGCCCCCCAAATCAACAAACTATGGCAAATTACCTTAGCTTGTGTGGTGTGCCTCAAGACATTAAAGACCTTTACAACAACAACAACAACAACAACAACAACCAAGCCTTATTCCCAAAATGATTTGGGGTAATTAAAGACCTTTAATAGTAGATAAATTGTTTATCCTATATAACCAAAATTAAACTAAGCATGTTCGTGGTAATTGTTTGTGAAAATCTAGCAATTTTCAAAAAACTGGTCAAAAGTGGCGACAAACGAAGTGTATAGCCCATGATTTTTGGCTAAGAACGGTTCCAGAATAAAAACCGCCCAAACTTTTAAGGATGAACCTTGAGGTCATATTATGGACGTTTGCAAAATTTTAGAGCAATAAACCCTTTGTAGGCCCCCAAATCGACAAAAAAAGGCATATTACCCTTGTTGGGTGACGTGTGCGGGAAGACGTTAATGATTTCATTAATAACTGAAGAATCGTTTCTCATATATAACGATTTTTTGGTAATGTTTTGAGAAACTCTAACAACTTTTTGTAAAGGTGGGCAAAATTGGGTAAAAACGTTAGTAATAGTCCACCATTTTTGGCCAAATATAGCTCCGGAAAAAAAACAGCCCAAAATTTTATGGATGAACTAAGATGTCTTATTTGGCTGTGTGCAAAATATTGGAGCCAAAATCCTTTGGTAACCCCCCAAATTGACAAACTATGGCATATTACCTAAGCGTGTGCGGAGTCCCTCAAGACTTTAAACAACTTTAATAGTAGATAAATTGTTTCTCCTCTATACCATAATTAGACCAAGCATGTTCTTGTTGAATTTTTGGGAAAATCTAGCAATTTTAAAAAAAAACTAGTCAAAAGTGGTTGAAAAACGAAGTGTATAGCCCACGATTTTTGGCCAAGAACGGTTTCGGAATAAAAACGGCCCAAACTTTTCAGGGTGAACCTTGAGGTCATATTATGGATGTTTGCAAATATTAGAGCAACAAACCCTTGTTAGGCCCCCAAATCGGCAAACAAAAAAGGCATATTACCCTGGGTGGGTGACGTGTGCTGGAAGACGTTAATGATTTCATGAATAACCGATGAATCGTTTCTCACATATAAGAGTTCTTTGGTTAAAATTTGAGAAATTCTAACGGCTTTTTGTAAAGGTGGTCAAAATTGGGTTAAAAGGTTAGTTATAGGCCACGGTTTTCGCCAAAAATAGCTCTGATTTAAAAACGGCCCAAATTGTATAGATGAACTTAGATGTCTCATTGTGGCTGTGTGCAAAATATTGGAGTCAAAATCCTTTGGTAGCTCCCTAATCGACAAACTATTGCATATTACCTTAGCGTGTGCGATGTGCCCGAAGACGTTAAAGAACTTTAATAGAAGACAAATTGTTTCTCCTTTATACCAAAATTAAACCAAGCATGTTCTGGTTGATTTTTTGGGAAAATCTAGCAATTTTGAAAAAACTGGTCAAAAGTGGCGTAAAACGAAGTATATAGCCACCAAATTTTGGCCAAGAACGGTTCAGGAATAAAAACGGCCCGAACTTTAAAGGATGAATCTTGAGGTCATATTATGGACGTTTGCAAAATATTAGAGCAACAAACCCTTGGTAGGCCTCGATGTTGGCAAAAAAAAAACTCGGTGGGTGACGTGTCCTGGAAGACGTTAATGATTTCATGAATAACTGATGAATCGTTTCTCACATATAAGAGTTCTTTGGTTAAATTTTGAGAAAATCTAACAACTTTTTGTAAAGGTGGTCAAAATTGGGTTAAAAGGTTAGTTATAGGCCACAGGTTTTCGCCAAAAATAGCTCCGAAATAAAAACGGCCCAAAATTGCAAGGATAAACTTAGATGTCTTATTGTGGCTGTGTGCAAAATATTGGAGCCAAAATCCTTTGGTAGCCCCCCAAATCGACAAACTATGGCATTTTTTTTTTTTTTTTTTTTGGTTACAAAGAGGGGCATAGCCCCGAAAAGAAAAAGAAAAAAGATTAACTAGCTACAAGGCGAGGACAAGAGACTCCGAGGACATCTTCGCGTAGGAGACGGCGAAAGCTAGTAGGAGGGTACTCAAGAATCACCAGCTTCTCCGTTTGGTCGGCGCCTTCATTTGCAAGCCAGTCAGCAGCCCGATTCGCTTCTCGATATGTGTGATCCAAATCGACAATCCAGCTCCCATGGTTGATAAGGTCCTTGCAATCCCGAACTAAATTTCTGAGTTCGTTATTCGGGAGAGTGTCTCGTTTCATTGCTGAAATGCATTCAGAGTTGTCCATGTGGACCAACAGCTTCTCGAACCCCAGCCTATTAGCTTCCTGGAGCCCTTGTTTAAGTGCCAACAACTCGGCTCTCATGGAAGAGCAAATACCATAACAAACTATGGCATATTACCTTAGCGTGTGCGGTGTGCCTGAAGACCTTAAAGAACTTTAATAGTAGATAAATTGTTTCTCCTATATAACAAAATAAAGCAAGCATGTTCTTGTTGGTTTTTTGGGAAAACTAACAATTTTCAAAACTGGTCAAAAATGGCGAAAAACGAAGTATATAGCCCACAATTTTTGGTCAAGAACGGTTCCGGAATAAGAACGGCTCAAACTTTTAAGGATGAACCTTGAGGTCATATTATGGACGTTTGCAAAATTTTAGAGCAACAAACCCTTGGTAGGCCCCCAAATCGGCAAAAAAAAGAGGCATATTACCCTTGGTGGGTGACGTGGACTGGAAGACGTTAATGATTTCATTAATAACTGATGAATCGTTTCTCATATATAACAATTCTTTTGTAATGTTTTGAGAAACTCTAACAACTTTTTGTAAAGGTGGTCAAAATTGGGTAAAAACGTTTGTAATAGTCCCACGGGTTTTGGCCAAATATAGCTCCGAAATAAAAACAGCTCAAAATTCTATGGATGAACTTAGATGTCTTATTGTGGCTGTGTGCAAAATATTGGAGCCAAAATCCTTTGGTAACCCCCCAAATTGACAAACTATGGCATATTACCTTAGGGTGTGTGAGTGCCTAAAGACGTTAAAGAACTTTAGTAGTAGATAAATTGTTTCTCCTATACAACAAAATTAAACCAAGCATGTTCTTGTTGATTTTTTTGGGAAAATCTAGCAATTTTCAAAAAACTGGTCAAAAGTGGCGAAAAACGAAGTATACAGCCCCCGATTTTTGGCCAAGAACAGTTCCGGAATAATAACAGCCCAAACTTTTAAGGATGAACCTTGAGGTCATATTATGGACGTTTGCAAAATATTTGAGCAACAAACCCTTGGTAGGCCCCCAAATCGACAAAAAAAAAGGCATATTACCCTCGGTGGGTGGCGTGTGCCGGAAGACGTTAATGATTTCATGAATAACTGATGAATCGTTTCTCACATATAACAATTCTTTGGTAAATGGTTGAGAAAATCTAATAACTTTTTGTAAAGGTGGTCAAAATTGGGTAAAAACGTTAGTTATAGTCCACGGTTTTTGGCCAAAAATAGCTCCGAAATAAAAACGACCTGAACTTTTATAGATGAACCTAGATGCCGTATTGTGGCCGTATGCAAAATATTAGAGCCAAAAACCTTTGGTTGGCCCCCTCAAATCGACAAACTCTGGCATATTACCTTTTGTACTTAACGTGTGCCTCAAGACGTTAAAATAACTTTAATAGCAGACCTTGAGATTTCAGAGTAGAAGGGCTAGCTCGTTAAGAAAAGGGTTAGGTTTCCAAATTTTATAATACCACATTCATTTTATTTGCTCAGAATTCTATCTTACGGTATACATATCTGAAACCTAAGGAACCAGCAAATAGGTGGTGACGTAGTGGGAATGTGTTAAATGGGGGACTTGGAGAGTTGGAGCCCTCTCTTTTCTGTTCTACTGTTTCGGGGAGTAGGATTTAGGGTGGAAGGTAGCCGGAGCAGTACCCATTGTGCTTTGGCGTTGAAGCGTAGCGTATCTGCATACGACTGCATATCTCATGAACAGCATTAGGCCAGCCTTACTCAGCTCTGGTTAGTTTTATTCCAGCCTAATACTTGACCTCTTCATGGGATTTATTACAGAAATGGCGTCATTCTAAAAAAATTAGCTGTGGTTTCATCACCTAAGATTATCAGGTGGCGCTCACTGTCCTGAGCATCATTCGCTGTGGTCCTGTGAATGTTGGAATTAAAAGACGTTTAGTTGTGTTGTTGGGAGACTACTTGCTGGACTTCAGGCTTCTGTGGGTCTGTTGTATTTTGTGGCGGGAGTTTGTGAATAAGTTTTTATATTTGTTCTAGAGTGTTAGTGTTTACATAACTTGGAGTCTGACATAGATTTCCTCTTTATCTCTGCAGTATCATGCTAATTGCATTGACCCGTGGCTTAGACAACAAGGAACATGTCCCGTGTGTAAATTTAAGGTCGGGGCTGGTTGGCATGAAGAGGGTCATGTTGATGCTTCTTACATGGTTTAACTGACCGTTAGCTCCCAACCTTCTGATTTGTAGGCTTGTTCACATCTCATGTAAACTTTAGCTTTAGATAGAGACGCCTTCACGAGACTTGGAGGTGCTGGTGTACACATTCAATCAGGAAAAAGAAGAGAAAAAAAGAAGAGAAATTTCCTGCTTCGATACATTTGAAAAGCTGTGCAGCTTCATGGTTTACGTGGGAGATTTTGTTGTACCTGTATCTACAGCTACGAAGCTGTACAGCTTCCAAGTTGATGTTGAAGATGTTCATGTTGTATATCAATGAGATTATATAATGTTTAATTGTCCATCTTGTTTGTTTGTCTATTGTCCTGTGTTCTTAATTCTTTCAGAGCTTACAAATGTCGATATATTCGTCCCAAAATAATCACATATGAGCTGAAACAACAAGGTATATGAATGAATGATCCTTTAGTCCCGTCTTGACCTAAAACAAAGGTCTTTATTAGAGGAAGGAAATGTCTATTCTCTGAGACTGAATATGGACGAGGGTTTTAGAGTCTCTTTGAACAGTTTAGAAAAGCTTAAGAAGTACTCAACCTTCTTAACATTGCTACTCTTGCTATGCAAATTGCGATCATCACATCATTGATCTATGCATCAGAATTTATCACCTAACCACATTAGTCTGTACTTAACCACTTTGTAGGTTCAATATTGGTCACTAGGTCGGTCAAATCTGGTCCGGTGACTCCGAGTGTGGTTTCACTTGTTCCATTTTTGCCCATTTTCTCCCTACCCAACAAAACTCTAATTTGTTAAGCGATTCAGACACGCTATTAGAAAAAGAGTAAGGCCAACCCGACAGGCGATGTGCGTTTATTTATATTTCATCAGGTCGTAAGTTAGTACCGAAATATATATAAAGAAAAAAACAAAAAAATCCTTGTATAGCACTTCGTATTTTTGTGTCTCTACCATCGTTGCCCCCACAGTGGCATACGTAATTATCCTATCCGAAAGAGAGTAGTGGTATTTTGTAATGCACTCTTATACGGACATAGACCTTGCAACCATGCAAAGTGTATAAACCCCGCAAATTTACAAGGACAAGAGTACCCCTTAAGTGAAGACTTTTTTGGTATGCTCTTGTAATGTCTTGACTAATCACTCGTATCACATTCACTTGCTATAACTTTCATTCAATCATAATCTAAATTATTTTTATCCGAAAATTATGCTTAAATCAGTGTTACATCTAGAAATTCACTTACATAAATATGCATTATCAATTTGGCATTTACGGAGTATCAAATACCGCAATCGTTAACCCTTGTTTCAAGACCTCGTTGATTGTACTGTACATATATCGTAGTGAGCTCGTAAGTGTACTAAGTTAGCATGTTCAATACGAGTAGTTCATAACTTCATGCACCCCTAATCTCTTGAAGGATATCCTCTTCTTATGCCCGAAATTCCAAACTAAATCCAATTACATACTTAAACAAAAAAGGTTAATGAGCATAAACTTGAAATGGATCAACTAATATTTTTAATTAATCAGTAATTATCATTTCAACATAATATAGACTTTAAGGTCACTCTAAAAGTAACAATCTAACAACCTAATTGGTCCACTATGCATGCTGGAAGTTTTAGTTCCATATGTTTATTTCACCTACTTATGTGAATGCAACCTATATAAGCTCCATTGTTGTAAAATCCATCATCATTCTCAAGCATTTGTCTCTCTCAATCACACAAGTATTCGATCAGCTTCTCATTCTGCCAACAATGGCGGCTTTCGGATTTTCGCTCCTCGCTCTTTTGTGTAGCATTACTTGCTTAATGCTTACGAGAAACGGTGTTGGTGCAGCTGACACTGGAGTAACTAGGCACTACAACTTTGATGTACAAAATCAAAACTGATTTTCCTCGTAAATTTGATTATGTTTGCGTATTAGTTTTGGGAGCTTCTATTCTTACATCTAAAATAAGGTTTCATTTTCATACACCCCATCTCACGATAAGGTCTAAGAATGAGATGAAGTGACTTAAGGATAGTCGCTCCCGTCAAATATATGCATGTTTCGAATTTTTTGCTAATCATATCGTTGTGGAATTGTATAATTCTAATGTGTAGATCAAGATGCAAAATGTGACAAGATTATGCCACACGAAGAGCATCGTTACAGTTAACGGACAGTTTCCTGGGCCTCGTATTGTTGCACGGGAGGGTGATAGGCTTGTTATCAAAGTTGTCAATCATGTCCCAAATAATATTTCCATCCACTGGTACAACATTTCTTTTTCCATTACATCGAATCGATACCAACACATTTCGGGAATGAAACTGATATCGTCATAGCATCATCGTTTAATCATGTCATCGTAGATAAAAATCTGAAACTTGTACCTCCACAACGGCACAACCTATAGTCGATCAATGTCGCTTATAACACACTAGCTAACATTCTAAGAATATATGAAAAAGGCTAAACGTATGCTTTTTGTGTATGTGTATCATTTCTCGTAAAATGTTCTGAACGAGTTTTTTGGATTAATTACAGGCATGGGATCAGGCAGCTACGAAGTGGATGGGCTGATGGACCAGCATATATAACCCAGTGTCCCATACAAACTGGGCAGTCTTATGTATACAACTTCACCATTGTTGGGCAGAGAGGCACACTTTGGTGGCATGCACATATTTCTTGGCTCCGATCAACTCTTTATGGACCCATTATCATTCTCCCTAAGCTCGGTGTTCCCTACCCATTTCCCCAGCCCTACAAGGAAGTTCCTATGATATTCGGTACGCTTCCTTAAGCCCACATCTAATGTTCCACGGATCGGCTATTCTCACACACTAATTATACGCTTAAAGCGTATGACAATAGTCGTTCCCTCGGAAGAAAATAATGTCGCAATCATTTTTACCAAGGTGAATGATCTTTGCAGGGGAGTGGTGGAACGCAGACCCTGAGGCTGTTATCAAGCAAGCACTGCAAACTGGCGGCGGCCCGAACGTGTCTGATGCCTACACAATCAATGGCCTTCCTGGACCATTATACAACTGCTCAGCTAAAGGTTCATCACATATTCACATTACATATGTCATGAGAACTATACTCTAAAATCTTCTTCTATACACTACATTTTAACCAAGAAACTCACTCATTCCTCTGTTTGTTATGCAGACACCTTCAAACTGAATGTCAAACCAGGAAAGACTTATCTTCTAAGGGTGATCAACGCTGCACTCAACGACGAACTGTTCTTCAGTATCGCGAATCATACACTCACAGTAGTAGATGTTGATGCCGTCTATGTCAAACCCTTTGAAACAGACACAATCGTCATAACACCAGGCCAAACTAGTAACATTCTGCTCAAAACCAAACCTTATCACCCCAATGCCAGGTTCCTCATGATGGCTAGGCCTTATGTCACAGGAAACGGCACTTTCGACAACTCGACTGTGGCTGGAATCCTTCAGTACCACCACCCACTAAAACCAATTTCATCCGCGAATAAGCTCCCCCTCCTGAAACCTGTTCTTCCAGCATTGAGGGACACAGCTTTTGCTACCAATTATACCAACAAACTCAGAAGCCTAGCAAATGCACAGTTTCCTGCTAACGTGCCAAAGAAGGTTGACAAACACTTCTTCTTCACAGTTGGTTTAGGAACAAACCCATGCCCGAAAAACCAAAAGTGTCAAGGTCCACAAAACAAGACCATGTTTGCTGCTGCAATTAACAATGTCTCGTTTATAATGCCTACAAAAGCTCTGCTACAATCACACTACAGTGGCCAATCTAATGGGGTTTATGCAGCTGACTTACCAGCCGTGCTGAAGCCCTTCAACTACACTGGTACACCACCAAACAACACAATGGTGATCAACAAGACGAAGGTGGTTGTTGTCCCGTACAACACGAGTGTCGAGTTAGTGATGCAGGACACCAGCATTCTCGGGACTGAGAGCCACCCTCTTCACTTACACGGGTTCAACTTCTTTGTCGTTGGCCAAGGGTTCGGCAATTTTAATCCAAACAAAGACCCTGCTAAGTTTAACCTTATTGACCCTGTTGAAAGGAACACTGTTGGTGTTCCTGACGGAGGATGGGTCGCCATTCGCTTCTTTGCTGATAATCCTGGTACGTTATCCACAAAATATACGACTAACTACTACTTCACAATATAAGAGAAGACGCAAACAACTTGGTCAGCTATACTAACTACTCTAATTATGTTATGTTTTTGTAGGGGTATGGTTTATGCACTGTCACTTGGAAGTTCACACCAGTTGGGGATTGAAGATGGCTTGGGTTGTCTTAGACGGGAAGCTACCTCATCAGAAGCTTCTGCCACCACCTTCCGATCTTCCCAAGTGTTGACCACTTGACACTGGCCGGCTTTTTTAACAACATTTTCCAACAGCTGCATCAGCTGAGAATAACTTTGATTTTTTACCTATGACGAAATTTTTTTGTTCTTGTTTTGTTTGAAGTGTTTTTTCACCATAAAAGTTCTGATCAACTTGTCACAGAGCAATTTTCTTAGGCCAGTAACTCTGATCTGTAAGAAAGAGTGCCGATGATGAGTTTGTAATTCATTTTCCCGACATGTTTCTATTGAATGACCAAGCGAAATATCTTGTTTGATTTTCATTTCTTTTCCCTTGTATGTCATCTGATCTGATGTACTATAACATTCAATCACTTCACTTATCAAAGCGTAGTATCAAGTATGACTATAATCCAACTATCGGATATGATGACAAGTGCTTATATAAGACGGTTCCACCATAACTTATGGTTAGACCCGTTTGATTTCAAGCTATGTACATTAGTATTGGACAAATGACAACGGTTTTGAAGACAAAATGTCGAATATAAAATGGAAGCCAGACAACTTGGGATCAACTAAAGCTATGCAGGCACAAAGGCAAGTCGATAGAAGTCATCATATCGAGCCAGCTCCAATGGTGAGTTCATCTTAACCCCTAGGACAAGCAAGCCACTATGTTGAAAGTCTGAAACTTAAAAACATACTAACAACTCGGAAGAAGAAAGGGTTGTGATGAGCATGATTCTCTAATTTCTCCGATAAGTTAGGTTCTAGCTCTAAAGAGCGAAAATTATTGTACATAATGACCGATAAATATAGAAAGGGAGACAATAAGAGCGTCTGCGAAAATTATTGTACATAATGACCGATAAATATAGAAAGGGAGACAATAAGAGCGTCTGCGTCTCTAATGGTAAGCATATAACGATATCCTACAAAGTAAATTGAGTTTAGAGTAGGAACCAAGAGCAAATAGACTAAAACCAAGTTGTTTAATGTGTACAATCAAAATAAGCTCTGTCAAAAAGTAGAATTGAAGTCCTACCATTGCTATTCTGTTGAATACAAAAACTATAGTTGTTGAATTTCTAATGCTTTAATTTATTAAATACATTTAAAGTATATTTAAAGTCCGACCAAACTTAAAATTACCACGTCCTTCTCATTTTAATTGTAATATTCCTAAATCGAACAATTCACATGGAACCACACCATAAGCTCATCAATAAAATTCAACGTTGGAGTCGGTATGATCCACATCCTACTATGAGAACAATAAAACATTCCACAACATCAGTTTTCGAATTTTGACTTTATCGTAGTTTATTCAACGTTCATATATGTACTCCGTATATTCTATGAAATCGATGTTCGATTGACGAAAATGACATATTAGAAAGAATTTACAAGTTTACAAGGAAAACATTACTTTCTTCTTCATCATCTTCTACTCTTTTCTTATGTGTCGAGACCTCAATGACTAGGCTAGTAGTTTCGGCAGTAGTATTTTGTAATGCAATCTTGTATGGAGGTAGACCTTGCAACTATGCATGCGTATATTTAGGGAGTTTTACAAGGACATGAGTACCCATTAAGTGAAGCCTTTTCATATCCTAGTCCTAGAACTATATAATAATACTATATTGCTTTGTCAAATACAAGATCCCTAGTACATAATACACCAAATCATAACAAAACTTAATCTCACATTCTCGAAACTCTAATTATTTTGGAACTAAGACTCGGGTGTCGTTGTCGTCTTGCTAATGACATGCCAATGACTCCGTCAACTGTTTACATGTTTAACGTGATTCGACATCAAGAACACCCCAAAGAACTCAAAACATTGATAAAGACTTGGGAAATTCATGTTTGGTAGATGGGATAGTTCATCTTATTATCTCTTATTTTTTAGCTGAACTTTGTTTACAACTAATTACTTAATTAGGCTGTCGATATCAATGTATATGCAAGACGGCTGGGTCAAACTAATGTTTGCTTACAATTGAATTATTTCTAGAGAGTACGTCACTCGCTTTTATTTTTGGTTCAAGGTTAAAAATATCAACTTTGATGCATTCATTCATAGATATATCTAATATCAAAGAGATTGATTTGATGTCCATTTAGTCTTAATGATATCAAAGATACTTCTCCATGAAGTACTACTAAATACAACGACAATACGACATCACCTCAGTGCCTCAAACATTCGCGCCTATGGTATGGTAAGCGCTGGCCAGATCTACGTAACCCTACTATATGTCAAAAAACATTAGAAAGCCTATGAATGACCCATGATGAAAATTGCGACACGAATCGTGGAGACTGATTGCTACTTCACGCCACATTGCAAGAAGCGTAGACAATTCTCGAGTCATTTTGCATAGACCAAAAACTAATGATGCTATAGCATCAGTAACATTCAATGAAATCTTTGATCACTATTTTACTTTTTTTAACATTATCATGCAAAAAGAATGGCAGTAAAAGCACAAGCTAAATAGGTCATTTTCTTCCATGGGGAGATTGAGCCTTAAGCTGAAGAAAAAGCATACAGAAACTTGAAAGAGCCAATAATCTTCCTACTCTTATCTAATACAGAGCATAGACTTTACGATCACTCTAAAAGTAACAATCTAACAAACAAAAGTGCATGCTAGGACATCGAAATCTATTTCAATCTTCACCTAATCAGCTCACATACCCTATAAAAATCTCAATGTCCTCGAATTCTATCATCATTCTCGACTCATTCAGTACATCGTCTCCATATCATCTGAAACACACAATCCTAAGTACCAGAGCTACAACTATGGCAACCCTGAGGATGTTGATTGCCATATTCAGCATTGCCGCTTTCTTGGCGCTCTCCGATACTGTCGTTGGCGCAGCATACACTGGCATTACTAGACACTACAAGTTCGACGTACATGAAAAATCTTAATTCTCTCTACCATTCTTCTCACCTGCCTCACTGTTTTATTTCCTAACAATGTTCTTTGTTGTGTGTTGATAGATCAAGATGCAAAATGTCACACGATTATGCCACACGAAGAGCATAGTCACAGTAAACGGGCAGTTTCCGGGACCTCGCATTGTTGCTCGGGAAGGCGATCGGCTACTGATCAAAGTTGTCAACCATGTTCCCAACAATATCAGCATCCATTGGTATTGGCCGGCAACCTTAAAGTCTATAGTTCTATACCATACTCCATTTCATAACATCAGTGTCAACTTCATATATTTACCTTCACTAACCCTTATTTCACACATGCGCCAACTTAATGTCAATTGAACCCAAAGACATATGTCTACCTCACAATCACTTTCAAATCCAACAGCTGAAACCAAATGTCAAGAAAACCTATCTAGTAGAGTTTCGCAACATTTCACTCCAAAGAGATTAATCAAAACAACCAGCCTTAAATCTTAATCACTCTTTACTTGCATTTAACGAAAGAAGACGGGTGACTAAACATCTAACAAATTTATCATCAGTCAGTAAATAATTAATTAATTCATTAGTGCTTAATTATCTTTTAATTATGTTAACTGCATGAACAGGCATGGTATCAGACAGCTTCGGAGTGGATGGGCAGATGGGCCAGCATACATAACACAGTGCCCTATTCAAACTGGGCAATCGTACGTATACAACTTCACCATAGTTGGGCAAAGAGGCACACTTTGGTGGCACGCTCATATCTCTTGGCTCCGAACAACCCTTTACGGACCCATTATTATTCTCCCGAAGCCCAACGTTCCATACCCGTTTCCTCAGCCTTACAAGGAAGTTCCTATGGTGTTCGGTAAGCTTCAACCATATGATTACACTAAATATGATGCTCTATAGTTTCGGAAGAAGCTTCACTCTTCCTGTTTAATGAAATGAAACACTGTGACTTTCATGGTCTCACGTAACTTTTTGCGGACCGCAGGGGAGTGGTGGAATGCAGATACTGAGGCAGTCATTAAGCAAGCAACACAAACCGGAGGAGGTCCAAATGTATCCGATGCCTATACAATCAATGGCCTCCCTGGGCCACTATATAACTGCTCTACAAAAGGTAACCAGACTTTCCCTGTGACATAATGCAAGAAAAATGCAGCATAAGATTCTAAGAGTAAATATTCTGTAATGTACAGATACCTTCAGGTTGGATGTAAAACCAGGTAAAACGTATCTCCTCAGACTAGTCAATGCCGCACTCAATGATGAGCTTTTCTTCAGTATTGCCAATCACACTCTCACCGTGGTTGATGTTGATGCTGTCTACGTCAAGCCCTTTGAAACAGATGTAATCATCATAACTCCAGGCCAAACCTCCAATGTCCTCCTCAAAACCAAACCCTATCATCCCAGTGCCACATTCCTCATGATGGCTCGACCTTATGTGACTGGCAATGGAAGATTCGATAACTCCACGGTAGCTGGCATCCTCCAATACCAGAGCCCAAAAACATCGGCTTCCATTAAAAATCTTCCTCTCTACAAACCCACACTGCCAGCACTAAGGGACACATCTTTTGTTACCAATTATACCAGCAAACTCAGAAGCTTAGGAAATGCAGAATACCCCGCAAACGTGCCAAAACATGTTGACAGACAATTCTTATTCACAATCGGATTAGGAACAACCCCGTGCCCCAAAAACCAAAAATGTCAAGGTCCAACAAATAAGACCATGTTTGCTGCTGCAATTAATAATGTGTCCTTTGTCATGCCCACAAAAGCTCTGCTCCAATCACACTACCTCGGCCAATCAAACGGAGTTTACGCAGCTGACTTACCTGCTTCACTGACCCCCTTCAACTACACCGGTACACCACCCAACAACACAATGGTAATGAATAAAACAAAAGTGGTGGTTGTTCCATACAACACGAGTGTGGAGTTAATCATGCAAGACACCAGCATCCTTGGAACTGAGGCCCACCCACTTCACCTCCACGGATTCAACTTCTTTGTGGTTGGTCAAGGCTTCGGCAATTTTGACCCTAAAAACGACCCGGCTAAGTTCAACCTGATTGACCCCGTCGAAAGGAACACTGTTGGTGTGCCTGACGGAGGATGGGTTGCCATCCGCTTCCTTGCCGATAACCCAGGTAATCTTTCGTTTCATAATATTACAGGGTGACTAACTAAAAAAAATTATGTTAGAGATTAATCTAATTCTGAAATTTATTAAATTTCCCAGGAGTGTGGTTTATGCACTGCCATCTGGAAGTTCACACCAGCTGGGGTTTGAAGACGGCCTGGGTAGTTTTAGACGGGAAGCTGCCACATCAGAAGCTGCTTCCACCGCCAGCTGATCTTCCTATATGTTGAAAACTATCCTAGGATTTTTTTAAAGAAGCATTTTTCTGAGAATTGTTTTCAGGACAAGAGTTCCATTTCATTAGTTACATCGGCCACTCGTTTCCACCTTCACCCCGAGTAATTCAAGAGTGGCCCATGGAGTTTTTATTGTTCACTATCCCATTCAAATTTTTTGTTAAATGTATAGATTGAATAAGACTTCTCTTACATCGTCTCAAAACTTGAAGCATATATTTGATACAGTATACAGTGCTATTTAAAGCAAATGCTAGTCCAAAAGCATCGCCGCACATACGTCTAAAAGCAGTACTCAAACTATGTTTCTACAACTTTTTTTGTAAGAGATGAAAACAGCGTAAGGTACCTATTTGGCTTTGCCCTTTCCCTTTCCTTTCTTTGACTCCATCTTGGCCTGGATACGAGCAGCTGCGGCAGCTTTAGCCTCCTCCCTCTTCTTTTTCTCTTCTTCCTTCACAGCAGCTGCCATCTCTCTTTGCTTTTTCAGCTCCCTAGTTTCATTGATACCCGATAGTATTTAGAAATAAGGAGTTGACTTGAAAATGAATAAGCAGAACAGAACAGATAAGCAACTTACTCCAGTCGGGCTCTCTCATCAGCAGCACCACCAGCACTTAAACCCTTGCGTGGCCGGCAGGACAACAGCTCCACCTCAAAGATAAGGGTGGCACTACATTGCAAATATTGAAGTCATGAGTTAAGAAAGGTATTACAACTGAAACGAAAAACTAAAGGGGAGAAAAGAAACAAAAAACCCCTCATCTCAGCGAATCCATCAATAACTTGTTTGCACGCTCCGAAACTTAATTTTACTATATGTGAGAACTCTCTTTCAGCTTTTCTAAACAGGGTATGGAACGTAAATTATAACGCGGCCATTTGAATGTAATCTAGGTCCAATATCAAAACTAATTGTATTCTTTGGATACACTAAATCAAGTACTACTGTAACACTGGTTATAAGTCTTAGAATTATCCATAACAAAAGAAGTCAGAAAATTCTTTTAGTTAAGAGGGGAAGTGACTTTACTCAGAAGGAATCTCAGGTGGAGAACCTGCACTTCCATATGCATACTCTGGCTTGCAAGTAATCTTAGCTATTTCCCCAACCTGTGAAGAAGGAATGTCCACAAGTTTATTCACGGATAAGTACACTATTTCATAAGATGAAGCGAGAGAGAAGATCTTTATATACCTTCATTGTTCTAATTGCAATATCCCAAGCCTTAATTACTGAGCCTTTCCCTATTTCAAAAGAGAAGATACTGTTGTCTTCATGGGTAGTATCGAAAACTTCACCTGTTTCCGCAAGAATGCCTTCATAGTGGACTGCTCAGTAAAAATGCATCAATTCAGTAAATAAGCAATTCGATATTTCAAAATCAATTAAAGCAAATAAGACATTAATGATGCAGCAGTCAATGGACTCCGTTGATTTCCATGAGTATCATTCTATGAAATTCCGGAGGATGAAACAAACTAAATCAAATCGCCTATCAAATAATGGGCACTTTTTTCCCCATTAGGAAACAGATATGGTTGTACACATTTCACTTTATTGTCACCAGGAGAACAATGAGCAATAAAGATAAAAAATACCTAGTGTTTAGGGCATGAAGATACAAAACTTTCTTTCACGACATGAAGATACAAAGTTTACATAACATTTGACCTGCACATCAGAAAAGTGTCACTAAATTACCATCCACTACAGGCAGATCCTCTGTTGGGCCATCGGCATCCTCTTTTGGCCGCCTTACAAAAGTCTTCAGAACACCACCATCACCACTTAAGTCAATTGCATCACTCATACTTTCCGTCTTTTAAAGGCCTATATACACAAACAAAGAAACAAACTTATCACAAAAACAACACATATATAAATAGATTTTCCCGAACACTTCTAAAACTCAGAAGCATTCAGTGGCAACTAGACTACCCGTAAAAAGAAAACAAGGAAACCACGAGTGGCAGTCGGACCGTAACTGCGTAAGCAATGAATACAATGCCCACATATTGCAAAAACACCAATTAGAGAAACTCGACGAGAAAAAAACACACTCTTCCTAAGCTCCTGTATCAAAATCTCTTAAAATCAAGTACGATTACGAACATTCATATCAGTTCATCTCAATATATCAAGAAAGCTTCTTCAACACTACTCCTAGGATATAAACCAATCGTCTCCAATCCGAAACAGCCTCTATCAATTTCCTTGAAAATTCAAAGTGTATTTGACCAAATGAATCATACTCAAACTTCTCTAACACAATTTCGCAATCAGACTATAAATTCCAACCTATTTAAGTTATCTCACTTGTCCAATAATCCTTCCAAATTCTATAACTTCACCATGAAGCCTCATACAACAGTACAATCACAATCACAATCACAATCCCCCAAAACAGTAATAATTACTCCCCTTAATAATCAAATTATTTTAATCAAGAAAACCTAATAAGATGATCAAATTAATCTAAAATTTAATATAATTAAAAAACAAAATACGCAATCAAGAAAAGCTAATAATTAATTAAAAGTAATAAAATTTGCATAGGAATTAAAGTTTATTTGAGAGAGGGAGAGAGAGAGAGAGTTGACCGTCAACGTGGAGGGAGGAGAGGCGGTGAGAGGGAGGAAGGGCGGCGGAGTTGACGGTTGTTCTGACGGCGGCGGAGACGGTGAGGGCAGAAAATTGCGATGATGAGTAGTAGTAGTGAAGTTGGTGGTAGGCCATAGCAGGTCAGAAATGCGATTTATGTGAATGAATGAGGTTTTTGGGTGGAACCTGTTTTTTTTAGGGAATAATTAAAGGAGATGCGTTTGAAAGTACTCCCTCCATTTCATTCATTTCTTTACGTCGGGCCGGGTTTTGTGAGGGGAACCCAAGCCCAACGTAAAAAAATGAATGAAATGGAGGGAGTAGATTTAGTGATTTTTTATTGGTTTTGGTTAAAAACTTAGAAGGTAAAAACGTAAAACAATACTCGGCTCCCCACCAATATCTTGAAAATTATTTTTGAATCTCCATACCAATAATTATATAGAGGAATACTCGCACATCGTTGAAATTCTTTCGTTTGATACGTCAAAGAACCTACTCCACTTATTACTACTCAGTATTGTATGTGACAAGAGCGGAAATGTTTAGATTAGAGAACTTCCCAGAGTAGAGGAATCAACTCTTGTAGTTGTAGCCAACACAAGGGTACTTTAGATTTGTCTATGGTAAGGTCTTGACAATAGTTGTTTTACGTTTAAAAAAAGTGGTTAAAATCGGCGAAATACAATCCAAATACTTCCTCCATTTTATACTCCCTCCGTTCCGATGAATACTTGGACTTTGCTTTTGGAACAAAAATCAATATATGGTGGGGTAAATGTAGGGGAGATGAGAGAGAAATAGAAAATCTCCACAAAACTAATAAAAGGTGGGTAGAGGTGGGGTAACTTGAGGGCATTGTAGTAACTTTACAAACACCACATCCTCTAAATAAGGAAAGGCCAAGAAATGAACGAAACAACCCAAAATGGAATAGTCCAAGTATTCATCGGAACGGAGGGAGTACATTTCTTGACGTTGGGCCGGGTTTTATGAGGGACCCAGGCACAGTGTAAAGAAATGAATGAAATGGAGGGGAGCAAGAGTTTTCCACTCAGAAGAAAAAAAAAAGATGGAATAATATGAAGAAATATTTTGTGTAAAGAACCCTAATCCCAAAATTATCATATACTATATGATTCGTTGCAGTTTTCCCCCAAATTGGAAGACAAAGAATTGAGTGAATCAAATCAAGATGGAGGAATGTAGCATCTGCATTAAATTGAGAGCAAGCGTATTAGGCAAGTCACAACTGGTTTGGTATAAGGCGGATTGATACACACTAAAAATGATAGAGAAGTCGTTTTACTTTTATACCCTGTATTTTATAGTATTTTCTTAGTTTTGTCTAAGGGTAGGATTGGTCCCCAAGTAATCTCATGTGTATATACAGAGAGTTGAGGTTGTAAGAGGAAAAAAAAATCAATGAAAATCATATCAAACTCATTTTTGAGAATTCATTCTTGCATTTCCATTTCTATCTTGTCATTCATGAATCCTAGGTGACATTCTAATTTTCACCACAGATTTATGTTACAATATGAACCTATCAACCTCGTTAGTTGAACAGTTCATCACTATCTCTACCGTTTATTTCGTTTTATCATTTTAGATCGCATCACGGATTTATCAGATTACGTGAAAACACTAATCCTGATCGATCAGAAGGAGCAAAAGCTACCCAAAGGTGGCATCCGTCGCATCCGTCACACCCACAACACGATCGGTTACGAGCCCGATGATGCAGCCCGGTTTCGGACTATCCAAGTCGTAACATCTGATGCTCCTTCTCCACTTTATCCATCAGAGTTGCCTATTTCCTGCAAAACGTTAGCAATACGTAACATTGTCTACTGTGTCGGGGGTGACCGCGACATTATCGAAGGTATTTCTGAAATTCATGTTGAACGGGGTGTAAGCGCGTACACCCCTTACACTTGGTCGAGGAAGATAATCAGTGAAGATAATTCTAACTTAAGCGTCCGACTTTATTCTGCTGTTTTTTCTAAGCCCGGTAAACCCGAGTGGATACCGGGTCCTCCCCTTTTAAGCCATCATTGGTTTACAACATGAAGACTATATCTTGAACTTCGATAGCCTCCAGAAGACGCTCCTTCATCTCTTTGGCGATTATCTATGTTTGGTATGGGCCAAATTCCCTGGACGCATGTTAAACCACAATCGGGCCTGGGCCGCACCCGGTAGGAGGAGAGAGAGTCCACGTCATAAACCCAAGGAGGTTCCAACCTAAAACCAATTGGCAATAGGTGGAGTAACTCCTTGGTTTATAAACATATCAACTATCTCCTCTTTTTCCAATGTGGGACACTCACATGTGTTATTCACTTCAACACTCCCCCTCACATGTGAGTTCCCTTATACTAGCAGACTGGGCTTAGGGGCTAGCCGGGGCTCTTCTTCTAGCTCTCTTCGGCTCCCTTCTTATCTTGCCCATCTGCGCAGACTGGACCTTCACAAGCTCACCGGGGCTCTTCTGGCTCTCTTCGGTAGAGCATCGCAAACCGGGGCTCTCCTAGCTCTCTTCGGTTGCGTCAACTTGGTCCATCTGCATACGAGCCCAGTTCATCTTCTTGAGTCCCAGGTCTTCAACCATGGGCTCTGATACCATGTTAAACCACGATAGGGCCTGGGCCGCACCCGGTAGGAGGAGAGAGAGTCCACGTCATAAACCCAAGGAGGTTCCAACCTAAAACCAATTGGCAATAGGTGGAGTAACTCCTTGGTTTATAAACATATCAACTATCTCCTCTTTTTCCAATGTGGGACACTCACATGTGTTATTCACTTCAACAACGCACAAGTAGCAGCCGTTTTACCAATCTTCATTTCACAATCCTTAAGGTGTTCAAGAATATCCCGCAGGGTTGTTTGACAGCTTCCGTCATTGGGTGCTCCTGTCATTATCTTCCCGACATCGTCAACTTTTTGGGAGCTTATAATCTATTGTAAAGTCTCTATATTTCTCCAATTCCAATTTCTTGAAATCATGTGTATCAAACTATCAACGTAACACTCTGGTTTTGTTGTTTGTATGATTGTTTCCTAACAATCTTGTATTTGTCGTCTTTGTTTTAGCTAGGAGACTAAGAAGAGATGAGCATATCGTCCCAGGGATGCAAACGCTCTCAAGTAAGAGGTTGATGACCGAGATGGATTCTTGACATTGCAATGATTTTCGGGCTGCAATTTGTTTTCTTTGGTTTTTGTTCAAGTATATGGAGTTAGTGAGCGAGTCTCTCAAGGAACTCAATCTTTGCTAAGAATATCAGCAACAACAATATTGATGTACTCGGATTAAAACCAACAGTATCGATGGTTCAGCCTTTTATCGTCGAGCTTTGTTATATGTTAAAACCGGTGATCTACATTCTTTCACTTAATGGTAGTGCAAAGTCAAGAGGAAGCGATTCGCGGAGGACTTCCTAGTCATGTATCTAGTGTATTTGCTAGTATTGTTAGTTGTCCTAGATTAGTCATAGGAGATTATTGAGTAGTGAGTAGGGCTCGATCACCCCTGTTCTTATGAGCAGTTTGCGAAGACGGGTGACGTGGGCTAAATGCCTAAATGTACTTGACGAAAATCTCTAACAAAGAACTATCCTTGAAAAAGTTTTGTGATCAATTCACCTATTAAGAAAAAAAACAAGTGATCGAAATTGGCACGAACTAGTAATATGTTAATCCCAGCTTTTGGCCCGAAATGACATCAGATCAGAAATAGTCCAAATATCTGTGGAAGCCCAGTGCTTAATTTGTGACAATGGCTATGGCTCTAGGTTCTCTGTTGTACTGTTTTGATTCATCTCACTTATGCATAGGGCTTCGTCATCGAAGAGTATGCCCACTTCTTACACAAATGGATGTCATCAAATGGTAAGAAATATGATTCTTATATTGAAGACACACCCTTGAGAATCCCTGCAACAATTTCGTATTCGATTCGCGAGAATCACCTTAGGTGTCTCAATCCTGATTCATAAACTTGAAATCCATCTCATTAACATAAGAAGAATTATTCGTTTTCATAATTTTGATTATGTTGTTGTGTGGTGTGTCTATAATCTTGATGTAAATTCATTTAGCTATTATACATATAATATTTTACCGCGTCTACTCACAACGAAAAATATACAAAGGGAGTATACATACACAAAATGAGATTTTAAAATGAGGGAAGCCATGGTTTACGACTACAAAAATCGATTGAATTTTACCACTAAAAATCCTCAATTATCTCTGTTACCTAACCTCAGCTACTGCTATTGGAGCCTGTCGAAATTTGACAAACTTCTTACAAAAGTATAACGTCCTATAGTACAAAGACGCAAAAAGGATCAAAGCGTAGAAAATAAGCTACCAATTCCTCCCTATGTTTCTTCACCTCCTGATGAATTCGACCTTCTAACGAATCGGCCCTGAAACACACAATGTGACAAATGTCAGGGTTCTGTGTCATTAGATCGTAAGAAGAAATGCAGCGTATCAACATTTATTAGGCTTATCACAGTATATGCACGGTGAAATTTAAACCCAGTTGCTGTTGGCAGGACACACCATCTGAGATGAATAATTAACTCGCAGAGTCGCAGGGAGATTATCCATCCCATATGTTTGCCAACTTCAATATTCAGGGCTCGTTTTTTGTCACTAATCACTTCGAGACATAGAGAGTATGAAACCTTTTGGGAAGAAGAAACGGGAAAACGGGTTTTTTGGATTTTGCAAAGGAAAGAGGACATCTAGACCACATGAGAAGCTACGTGGTGTTTAAACTTCGCGGTCTACCCTCCCTACAGTTGGAGATGCCTGCAGACTGCAGCACATCGCAACTACGGAGTACATTGAATCTATCTCTAAATTTGAACAACAATCATAAGGGAATTAACTCGAGAACTTCAGTTCATCATTTAAGCCCTGCAACAATGTTCCAACCCTCTGTTCTCATCCCCAGTCACTATATAAGATACAGAAAAAAGGAGCACAACGCAACAAAGCACAAATTCCAACCCTAACACTCCAATTTGTCATGACTCGCGACTGAAATTGCATATGATCAACAGGGCAAAGTACATTAACATACCTTCATTCTGGGCCGTTGATCAGCATTAACCTTCCTGACTTGGTACCTTATTTTCTTAGAGAAAAGACGTGTTCGTCGTTTCTCCTTGTACCGCTGAACACTTGCTTCCCTCAAGGCTCCATTCTCACCAAACAGATCTATTTGCGCCAACCGCGCCTGTCATTTCAAAGACACCAGTTAATTATTTGCTACTTGCAGCAATAGCTCCGGAAAAGGTAAAGATGCAACAGAGAATTTACACAAAGTATTATATTTATATATACTCAGTCGACTGCAAAGAACTATCTTAGGAAATGAATAGAGCATTTTCACCAGCATTATTATATAACTACAGAATAAATCAATATAGCAGCAACTTCACTAAGATTTTTAACTTAGGAAACAACTGTAGCAGTTTTGTCAGCATAAACAATACATCAAAGCTTACTTGCGCCCGGGACAGCGAAAATTAAATAATGATTAAACACAACACTTTTGTTTGCTGTTGTCATCTAAGACTAAATAATAAATTGGACATGCTTCAATCATCAGTGAAGTGATGCCAAAAGAAGGCTCCAAAACAAGGAATTTGCTGCATATTAAAGAATTAATTAAGCACAAAGATCATTCCTTTCTAATTTCAACTATTGGCGTATTGCTTCTCTTAAACTAAGATGATGATTGGTGACTGATGACCCAGAAGACCTCTAAAATAAGCTAGATATCACCCAATTAGGAACAGAAGTGTGGCCATCATTCGCTTCAGATTATGTAAATTAATCAATATGAACACCAACTATCTCTAACTCAATTCATGTCAAAGCTAAACTGGGACATGGAGACAAAAACTAATTAAGATTGCAACTTACCAAGCCATCACTCCCTGCAAATTCTGAGCCTGAAAGGTCCTCGGAGAAAGGCGAACCCTTATCGGACCAGGCATCCAAAACCTCATCGTAATTCAGTTTCAAAATCATCGCAGCACTGGGTTTTGGTACAGGGACTGAATTTTCCTTGCTTGATGTTGAAGCTGACTTGGGATTCGAGGCCGAATCTTCCTTGCTTGTGGTTGAACTGGGCTTGGGAACCGACACAGAATTATCTTCTTTGCTTCGTGCCGGAGAAGGAGGCATTGCGTTTAGTTTCATCACCTTTTTCTTCTTCTTTTTCTTCTCAGGCGACATTGGTTTATTAAATGTAGGCGAAATTTCACCTACATTAACAGCAGGAAATCTCCACCAGTCTCCTTCATCAGTTTGTCTAAATGCTCTAGCTATTCCCCCTCTCATCATTCCAAATCCGAAATCAAATCTCCCACCTAATCCTAGTCCTAATCCGAGCGGATACCCATAGCAAAAATCAATGGGGACACCGACACCACTAGTACCATTATTGCAAGTAGTGGTTTCCTCTTCAAGACACACACCCAAATTACCCATTATACTATCTATACCACCCTCATCAAGCTCCTCATCAAGGATAGATTCCGCATCAAAATCTTCATACCCGTCACACAAATTCGAGGAATTCGTTTGGCAGCCATAGTCATCTGTATCATTTGAGTACGGCTTTTCATAAGCAGTTGAATCAATCTGGAAAGAAGGTTTATCAACTGCAAAAGGTATAAGCAATTCATCTGAGGAATCCTCAAAAGAAAAGGAAGAATACTCATGGGGTTTGATGAATTTGCAAGGTTTAGAGCAATCATTAGCTGAGAAAATGTTTGGATATGCTGTGGAGAGCAAAGCAGCTGCCTCATTGTATGTCTGATTGGGGCGTTTTCGTGGAGTTCTCGGCTTTCGAGTGGAGAGGGCAAGTGGAGAATTGCTTGATTCTGATATTGTAGAGGAAGGTGAAGAAGAATGAGATGTTCTGGAAGTTGAGGGAGATTTAACAATATCAAGGTCAATTCCATAGGCAGTTCGACCACCTCCACTCAAACAGGAGCTCATTTTGGAAAGAATCCCTTGACTCTAACCCAATCAATTACTCCCAACCCAAAGAAAAATTCAAGGCTTGTAGCCTGTATATTGGATAGCAATGATGTTCATCCTAATCAGATGAAACAGAGGAAAGGTCAAACTTCAAGAAAAAAAGCTTGAGTTGATTTAACAAAGGCTCAGTTTCAATTTCAAATCCTCTGAGATACTGTCTCAGGACAAAAAGAGGAAACTTGGACAAAGCAAAGCAAGGAAAAAGAAGAAAGATGTAATCTTTAGAGATGGGGCAAAGTGAGAGAATTATAAAGGTTTTAGCAAAGAAATGGCAATTAAGATGATTGTGGAACAAGCTTCAAGCTTTGCAGCAAAATAGGTACTATTAAAAAGGAAAAACCCTGAACCCTATTGAATAAAAGCTGATGTGAGCAAAAAGCTGCAAACAAGAATAGGAAAGGCACTGATCTAAGCCTTAAACCCTGGGAAAACCCAACACAAAAATTGACCAATTCTATAATTCTATAAATGTAGTTTATGATTTGTGGTGTAAGAATGCATTGATTCTACTTCTAGCTTATATAGGACCAGTAAAATGAGGTAAAGAGTGTGAGAGAAGGAAAACAAGGGCACAGAGCTCAAAAAAATTACAATCTTATAGTAACAGGGAATGGGTTTCTTCTGTAGTTAAAGAATCAGAGAAGTCAGCTAAATGGGAAATATACCCAGCTGAAGAGTTCAGAGTGAAAAAAAAATAAAAAATTTATATTAAAAAAAAAATTAGGCCCACAAATAAGAAAGATTGGGGGGTCACTTAAAATTGAATTTTTTTTGTGTATATTATAGTAGGTCACGAGTGGAGGGAAGAGATAAGAGGTAAAGATCCGTTGAAGATGAAAAAAACTCTGAAGATAGCAAAGGCTAAAGAGTGGGATTTTCAGAAAAACAGAGACAGAGAGGAGAGAGAAAGAGGTGTTTGTGTGTGATTTTATGAGTGATGGACTGACGGTGATGAGAGCTGAGTAAGGGACAACCTTTGGTTTCATATGCAAACAATAATCAGAGGACCACTGTTCCCCCTCTCTCTCTTTCTGTAAAATTTCTCTCTTTAGCAAAGTAAAGCAATTATTCAAGTGCTTCATTGACTATAATGCCCCTCATTTTTTAGGTACATCTTCAACTGTACTATGTAACAATCAGGAAATTCTTTTCAACAAGGCAGCGTACAAGTCCAAAATTAAGCATAATATTATGCTTTAATACAGGGGAGAAAAACGGCATATCGACAGAGGGAACCAAAATCAATATTAATACTAATTAATCATGTAGTTAAGAAAAATAAGCAAAGCTTAAATTTTCGAAAATTGAATCGACTATGAACTATTCTATTCAACAGTCATGACTCATGACCCTCATTGATTTCGAAAAATTACACAATTTTGCATGTAGCAACATAAAAACAGCCAACCACATGCACAGTAATATCTTCAAAATTAAAGATACAACAGATTTTTTGGCAAAGAGAAAACCTTGTTTTTGGGTTGACTCTCAAATTGCATATGATGCTGTATTGTAAAAGCTAAATATCTTTTTCAAATTTTTATATTTAAAAAAATGTAAACTCATTACTCATGTCAGGAAAAATATCTTAAAATCCTGCAATGCAAACCATGAAAGTATGAAACTGTAAAAAGAAAATCACTTTCCCGTTATTTTCCATGTACAATGGTTTTGTATCCATCAAATGCATTACTCCATCGCCATTGAAGTTTTTGTATGATTATTAATATGGTTCTTAATTTGGTAAATATCAACTTCCTCCGCACCTCACCTCAATAATTATACTCAACTATATGTTACTATTCCATGGACTTGGTATGTGCTTTCATCATCAGTATTCAGTACTATCCAACTTTAATATCACAAAGAAAGCAAGAATATATCCAACAACGATAACTCGGAAGAACAAACCAAAGATTTACGTCATATAGCACATAACATAACCATTACTACAATGCTTATACCATGGTATATTTTCCGAGGTGGATTTCCAATTACTAGTTATTCGTAGTAGTTAGTATTGCTATAAAACGCCATCAAAATCAAGAGTAATGGTCCAAAAAGAGACACCAATGCAAAAAGAATGGACAACAATAGTTTAAAATGATTTAAAACTCACATAATCAATCAAATGGAAAATCATTCCTGACAAATAAATATCTAAGAACAATCATAAGTAACAGTAACAAAATTGGCAGTGGTATATTCGTTATTTTGCATCTTAGATAAATCTATCTTAATCATGGGCAAGGATTGGTGGCTTGGTAGGATCTATTCTCAGTAAGCTACCCATAATAATACCTGCGAAATAATCCACATTCATTTATTACCCTTTTTTTAGTTCAAGCTAAGCTCTCTTATCCAGTGACGTGGCGTAACGCTATTGGGCGTTGAGGATTTCTTAGGGCTGACATGGAGGATACTTTCTAGGTTGGTGGCACTTTCACGTGTATCTAGGAGGAGAGAGAAAAAAAAGGGTCTTTTAGAAGGGAGGAAATATAAGTTTATTTTTTCTTTTAATTCTTCCCCTCAAAGAGCAGCAGCGCAATGATATGCAACTTTTTGGTGTCTTTTGGCACAAGCTTTGTGTGGCAGATGACCCTATAACGTTGCGTTAAATGACTGCTTCAGATTTTCGGATTAGAATTTAGGAAAAAGCCAATAATTCTGCAATGCTACTTGCTATCGTTATCCTCTTAAGCTTACAGCCAGGCCAAGAGCCATATTTTTGTGCGGTTAAGTGCTCAGCTTACTATTAGCAAGTTACTACAAAACTGCACCACGCTATTACATCAGGATAAATCTCCTTAGATTGTGACACAAGATTATTCACACCCTACCATAATATAACGTTATCTTATAAGATATTGGTAAGCATTTTGACAATCTAATGTAAGATAACAAATTCATAATAAAATTGTAATGCTAGAAATGTCTTAGGCTCACTTTGAAATGAATTCACTTGTTGAATCCACGTAACTTAATTTATGTCCATCAGTCTATATGTTGCCAGTATTAGTAGAAATCAATATATGCCTTACATTCTAATTCTACTTTGTAATACTTATCTATACTTTTTGGCACAAATCACACATTTTGGGTGGTTGGTTACAAGGAAATAGATATGGTTGGACGGGGACGCCATTTTTTCGTTTATGAGATCTCGATAGCAATTACGAGTAGAAAATATTATGGGTATCTACCTTATAAATGCAACATTTTGACAAGAACCACCTTATAAAAAATCGTTGTGAGGAATCACCTTATATCAAACTTTTGATCAACTATACATACCTCACTCAGTTTTTCGGTGGATTAAAGGAGTTGACTCGCACTAATCTATGTTGGCTTGTAGTAATCTATGTTGATTACGCTTAATTTAACTCCTAAATATAAATAGGTACCTCATCTACCCTTCTTTCCCCTTTCCTGTAACCAACATCACCAATTCACCACCCCCATTGTCCTCCTATTGCCATTGTTGCGCCTACCAACGGCCAACTCCATTGCAGCCACCTCTCCTCAACACCTCACGCACCCAAGCACCAACGAAAGGCACCTCATAACTCCTCTTTTTCTCCTCGCACCACAATGAATTCCGCCCCTATGTACATGCTTGTCAACGAAAAAGGGTACTTCACCCGTTCACTATGATTGCTAACGCTGGGTTATCACTTTAGTTTTTGTGACAGTTTATCTTACACTATCGCTTTAGATTTCGTGACAATTTTTGAATTGGCCCCTTCTCAAAATACCATCGCTTTAGTTTTGGTGACAGTTTATCTAATTTGCCAATTAGAAAATAGTACTTCACTCATCCACTACGATTGCTAACGCTTGGTTCAACACTTCAATTCCTCTCACATTCCAAGTTTCCAACCAAATGTCACCAATCCAAAAAAAAACGAAAAAAGTAATACCAAACATCTTATTGAATCTTAAATCTTTGGGAATTCAACTTTCTAGTATAATGGTACGCACCAATTCCCGAATTGGACGCCTACTATCAAACCAAAGCCGAACTGGCGACTCCTCGGACATACGAGGGAGGAGACGTAGTGAAAGGATTGAAAAATGGCCTCATGCCACTCTGGCAATTTGAATTTGAAAATTCAAACAATGAACAAACTAAAGCTTTGAAGATTAAGTCACAGAAATTCGTCTACCTCACGGGCCACAAAGGTAATTAAAGCAAACACATTCTGTATGACTAGATCTAAAGTGTCTAGGATCAGCTAGGATTTAGGAAGCGTATCAATTCACTGAAAACGTCCTATTCTACACGAGTGCAAAAGTGGACTCTGAAGCCCATTCAACTAACACCCTTCCTCCCATAAAATAACCCAAACCCAAATTAAACATGGAACACATGAGTGATACTCTGACAACACATATAAAGCCCAACTGTTTCTTCTTCTCCATTGATCATAAAGAGCCAGGCCGTTCTAAGAAGAGAAGATGGCTAAATTCAGAAGTGTTTCGTAACCGAGGAATGTGTATGAGCCGTAAACTAGGTCTAAACATTTAGGGGGCGTTTGGTTCACATTTTGGAATGTAAACGGATTGGAATCAAGAATGGAAACGGATTGGAATCAAGTTTCATTCTTTTTAAACATTGTTTGGTTAAATATATGAATGGAATGATTCCATAACTAGGGGCAAAATGGTAAATATCTCTTTAATTAAAAATAACCACTATCACCTCAACTATTCTCTCTCCTCCCTCGACCGCCACCGTTGACCATCCTGCCGCCGCCGTTGACCACACCAACCACGACCATCCTAATCACTAACACCACCATTCTAACCATAATTGAATAATTAACATCACTATGTAATTAGTTTATACTATTTCTACTCAATAAATCGTAGATCTTGAGATTTAAGTTTGATTTTTCGTTTTTTCAAAAAAAAAAAAAGCATTGGGGGTGAGTGAGGGCGCCAGTGGTGATGCTTGTGGATGATGGCGGTGGGGTCGAAGTGGCGGGATAGGCATGGGGCGGCGGCGACGGGAGTGGAAGGAGGAAGAGAGGGGAGAAGAGAATGGAGAAGAGAAGAAGAGAAAATAAGGAGAAAGGGGAAAAGAAGCACGGTAGGTCCGGCGGTGGGTCCGGCGATGTCGCCAGCATGGTCGCCGGTCGACCGGTGGCCTCGCCGGCGACAGTGGTGGTGGGGCGTGCATCGTCGGCGGTGGTGCGGGGTGGTCCAGTGGGGGTTGGGGTGTTGGAGGGGAGAGAGAGGGGGGAAGGGAGGAGAGAGAAAATGATAAGGAGGGGATTTGGTTTTGTAACCTTGGGTTTTTTGTAAGATTCATTTTGATGGATTGGAAAGGGAGTGGGAAAGGATTTAAAAACAAAAAAAATCAAACCAAACACAATGTAATGGAGTCTGAATCCAATCCGTTTCCAATCCCCCCAAAATTGGTGAACCAAACACCCCCTTAATCTTTACGAACAGCGAAAATACTATTTAGGCCCTGTGCGATTCAACTTATTCAACGGTGTTTTCAAATCAGATCAGTTTTATTCAAATCAAATCAAATCAGATCAGAATTATCCAAATAACAATCAATGAATGTAGTCAATTTTTAGTTATTAATTCGTCTGATCTAGTTGCAGTTAATTTATCCGTTAATTCAGTTCAGATCAAATCAAATCAAATCAGATCAGAAAAATGCAGTCCAATCGCACAGGGCCTTAGAAAGATAACAAGCTTGGGACATCATTTAAATACCGAATCTTAGAAACAAAACTTCACAAAGTAAGTGAAAGACAGACCAAAGAAGTCCTTGAAACCTCTAAATGAGCGTAGAAAACATTTTGCTCACTGGCAACTGCTACTAAATTATCCAGCAAAATTATATGGATCCTCAGAGGCAAGAAGGATTACCGAAGATTCCTAACTTCTAGTAAGATAACTGTTGTTAAAAGCAATCCCCGATTTCAGATTATTTAGTTCCTTATATCCTTATTCCTAGAACAAGTTTGTGTGTAGCCTGGTAGGCCTTAACTCCTCTGCTGAGTAAATAAAAACTAGCTTCCTCGTATCCGAAAAGTTTTGAGCTCAAACATTAATCTCCTCAGTTCCTAGAGAAATGGTATAGAACTGCTAAACAAGAACAATAGGAGTGGGCAGTATCCAATTCCTGTTAGCAACTACATCAGTACCATCTACCTTGGGTTATCAGAAAAAGAATCACTAACATAAGCTATCCTCTTTGTAGCCTGAATATCTATACTGGTACGAGGGTTTTTGAATTATGACAGTGATCTCAAGATCTTGCCCAAACATCCGAATTTCTTTCAAATTCAATGTAGGAGGTGATTATCGAGCAGAAGGTTCACATTCCAATTGTCTTTAACCGGGATATATCATCCTCAACTCATCAAAAACAAGGTCATTATACAACCTATAATTGCTCAAGAGTCTGATTCCTCAAATAACATTGGAGTTGATTCGTGAAGCATTCCCTCATTTGACCATTTCGACTTTCTACCTTTTTTATTATAGGACCATGTGAAGGTCCAGTCCCCTAGAAACCATATTGACAATTCCTAAATCTACAGGGTAGTCAAGGACATAATTAATACTCTTAATTAGATATGTACGTTTTTTACGTGGTGAAGAAAAACTTACAAGTGAAAACTGTGACTTGGACAGGTGCATGGAAACTCCACAAAAGAAGTGCAGTGGGCCCTTGTTTCTGAATGCCATACTTCATGAAAATGAACTACTCTGTCCTAAATATGATGGAAAATACAAGCACAAAATCAGAATTTAGACATAAGAGTTCAAATCAGTGAGCTACCCCCATAGAGGCCTAACCAACTGAGCGTGGCGAAGTGTGGTACAATTCAAACGGTATCAGAAAGCAAATAGAATTACCCAATAAAGAATATACTTAGGCAGCATAAAGATCAGACATCAGAGTCAGTGTTTTTTCGAAAGTGAAACATATTCCGCCCATTTGTATTGCTAAAGTGACTGAGTAATCTGGTAAGAGAGGAAAGAAAAAAGAACAATCAGATCACAGAAGAACCATAGACAACATATCTAAGATCACAGGATCGTAGTCAGAGTGTAAATTATAAGCAAAGATCATCAATGTGAGCTCTTCGATTCCATATAATATCATAAAACAATACAGCTGCATCTGTTTCAAAAATAACGATTGCCCCCTTTATTTGACAAAGCGTCAATACAATTCTATGAGTGACAATTTTTCTTTTTTTTCGAAGAGACATTTGCAAATTTTTTGCTTTGGAGATATGTGACATTCACATGGAAGTTCAAGTGTAAAAGCCTCAAAGGCGTACTATACCATTCAATATTAAAACCACAATGAGAGTGATACATCCATCAAGACCATCAAGCCCAAGCACCAAAGCAGAGTGTCAGACAAGAAGGAGATCCAACTCTCAGGTATCTCCTTGACCATTTTCTGGTCGTTTTACGTCAGTTAAGCACAAAGCAATATCAAAGATTTAGAGATATAAAATACTTCCCATGCATTTACCTACAAAAAGGGCAATCAGAAGCCCCAATAAAAGTGACATTCCCATGCATAATTTCTGGGCAGCCTCATTACATAACCCAGAAATTACTCAGTTCATGTTCTCAGACTCTAGTAGCTAAAAGGATTGCTTATAAAACAACCACTTAACCAAAAAAACCATAAATGCATCTAAGAATTATGGAGTGTTTATCGTAAATCATATCTCGTATTTAAGGAGTGGAATCCTATGACTCTTGTTAACAGTCTCCTCTCTCCACATCCTAATTCAGGCAAACTCTTGGACCATGAACAAAACCGAGCAATAGCCACATCAATAAAACTTTACAACCGTACCGTTGCTTCAAACATGTATAACATCTCATTCTCCATGTCTTGAGAACACCATAGCAACCTATTTATACAGATATGTGAGATCTCCAACAGAAGCTTCTAAGACTAAATCGATCACCTACGCTAACCATGATGAGTATCTCTCTGACAGTTACTTCCTCATTAAAATGTGCAATCATCCATGTAGGCGTGTACAGACTGTTGTCAACTTCATTGTCCAAAATGACCATGTTACTTCCCAGTGTCGAAGTTACGCTATATACAGTACTACGGCATTACTGTGACAATGTATATACTGATATTGGTCTAGCAACTACGTGCTTCGACCTGATCAACTTCTTGAGGTTCAATGTAACGTCCTAAGCGGTTATCAGCGTCTCGCCCACACTAATCGAAATTAGCTCATATATTACGAAACGCATCGGCCTCATAGTAATTACAGTTAAGGTTCACCGTTCATGTGAATTGTCAGAAAATGTTAGATTATTACTTCATGGACAATAAATTTGATCTCGTCGATCTCTGTTAAATCAACTTGAACTAGAAGACTCTATTAACAAATTAACATGTTGCGAGTAACTTATACGAGACGATTCTCATCATTAGGCCATTAACTTCTCAATAACGCTCCGTAAATCATCATAATTCGACAATCAAATCATCAGATTACCAGTAACTTCTCAATTACGCTTCACATACAATCATAATATCGCTATCAACACGAAACATTCCACAAAATCAAATTAAATCAAAAGAGCGCAATTTACCAGAAATTCATACCTAAAATGGGCAATAAACTCAGCATACATCAAAATTGAAAATTCTGCTTCACTTTCGACTGAAATCTTGAATAATCAAAACGTAATCCAGAAGCTTCGATCGTAATCACCTAATTCAAAACAAATGCCAGTAAAATTAAGCAAAACGCGAAAATAAAAAATAATAATAATAACAGCGGCGATCAAAGGAGGGAGAGGGAACGCGGAAGACGACGACGCACCTGAAACTTCTTCATCACGCAATAGAGAGAAAATAGTAGCGAAGAATTGAGATATTCCGACGATAAAAACCCTAGGTTAGAGAGAGGGAAAAAGGAGAGGGGGAGAAATCGCCGAGGTTGGGTTGAGTGATCCATTATGAAGTAAATGGAGGGAGAGGGAAGAAAGAATTGCGGGAAAAAAAAAAAAAAATTAAAGGCGCTTTTTTTTTAATTCTTTTTTCTTTCTTTTATTTGGTTGGTTTTGGTTTTGGTTTGACTGAGTTGTTGATATTTGCGTCAGCAGTGTGAAGCCAATAAGATTGGAGTAAAAGATCATCTCATCTCTCCGATGTGGCTGTCCTTTTGTGGTCAATCTTCTTTTTCAATTTTTCTCCTCTCTCTGTGTAGTCTGTGCGGAATTGTGGATCACAAGTCCGACTTTCGTGTCTCATTTTCTATATACCATCAATCAAATGAGGTATAATAGTATTAGGGGATGAGACATGAAAGTGGGACAAGTGATACACAAAAAGTAGTTTTTACTCGCTGCGGTATTCGGGATGGGGTTCGACACGAATGTGAGCAAATTATTGACTGTGGATTTGGGAACTCTTGACCTTGTAGTTGGAGGCGGATGCTTTCTGAATTACTTTTTCAGTAATGATATGCTTGTTATTATCAATCAAGGGTTACATTAAGTGGTAAGCAGTTTGATTTTGCTTAAATAATATCCACATATAGTCAAAACAAATGTCTATCTTTGGAGACTCGATCATTGCTACCAGGTTTTTTTTTTTTTTTTTTGGTTACAACCATTGCTACCAGGTTAGCTATACAGATCTACCTTCAAACTAAGAGCCGAAATCAATCACTGTTTCACTTACATAGTTACACCAACCAAATTTAATTATGCATCACCTTCTTTACTCTATTGGACACATGGGTGATGGCTTTTGTGCTTATGTCCAAATTAACTTAGCTAAGTTGGTCACACATGAAAAACGAGTCCATGGAAGCAAAAAGCCCAATCTTTGGGCCTTCAATCAATCGATTGACCAGTTTTACAACAAAATGAGGCCCTAGCGACGAAGTGGTGAGTTGGTGACTCCGGACAGAAAGTAGTAGTGTGAGTTGTAAGCTAACCCGCCCGTTGTTGTTATGTGACGGTGCAATCAAATTTTCCTTTCGATTTAGATTTTCCCTTGAAAAATTCTTAATCAGTATCCTACAGTACTTTATTCACTAACTTCACGGACTAGATTAAACAAGAAGCACGCATCCAATACATACTGTATTAGTTAAGAGGTACGATTTTTAAGATGAGACGATATTTGAACTATGGATTCCGATTACTCCGTAAGCAATACACTATTACACAATTTAAGACGTTACCATATGATTCAGCGATTTGCTGGATCGTCGATATAATAGAAGTTAAGGTAGACAAAAAGAAACGAGGAAGAATGGCACGGGGGGCCATTTTAGTTGGTAAAGCATCATGTCTAAACTTAATTATGCATGCCGAAGAAGATAATAGTGCCATTCCCTCCAAACTACTATGAGCTCATTACTCATACGATCAAGAAAAAAAGATCTTGTTGGGCTAATAGTTTACGATAAGATTGATGTCAAATGACAAACTCACAATTATTAACTAGGCTGACGGGAATAATAGGGGCCTAAACTTTGGGTTAGGCATGCTATGGAAGTGTACAAAGCAAACAGCCCAACATAGACATTGGATAAAAAAAATGACCCACCAAGGAATCACATGACTCATAATCACGTGATTGTAGGTCCGAACCATCTTGACAAAAAAACGACCAACAACATCAAACAGGGTAGAGAATAGATATGAGTTACGTTATGATCACACAAGACTACAAGAGTTAGGGAAACTAGTAGGAAACTAGTATTGCATTCCTGTGGTTTTACGAATTGTTATCGTTTTGACGTCTTGCTTTCTATTTTCGAAATGGGGAGTGGCTATTGTTGCGAACATGCATAAGTAGAGATATGAGGGTTGGAACATGCTATAGCTTTTAGGCTGTTGAATTCTCACTAAACCAAAGTTGATCCTCTTTGACATCCTACTTCAACCATCATAGTTAACCATAAACACTTGGTAGGAAATAATTTTTGTACTTGTCCAACTTATTAAATCGCGAAAGTTCTCGCTAGACTATTATCCAACCTCACTTAAGCTCAAAATAGGTCTATTATTAGTAGTCTTCATTCAAAAGTGAGTTTGACGAATACTTAACCACTAAATTTCGTGATATGAATATTTAACCACTAAATCTCGTGACCATTGGTAGGGCTAGAGAAGTGAAGAGTAGGGCCGTTAGAAGGGCTAGGAGAGGGTACACAGTGATGTGACGGTTGAACGAACAAAGGAGGCCGGTGCTCATGCTGTTGGGCTGTATATATATCATATGTTACCTCTCATGTCCTTTGTATTACAAGCTTCCGGGCCAGACACAAATGCCCACATAACTGTTCCCATTACGTGTTGGATACCCATTTCTGATACGATACATGATTCTCTCCTTATCAAATTCCATTATTTCCGGCATACATAGTCTTTAATGAAAGAGTGTCAATAATAACGCGAGAGTGGATCATCTGTCATATTTGTATCGCCACTTGAAATATACCCTATCAAATATGAACTAGGCTTGAATCGGCCCGCCCGTTTAGGATATTTGTACTATAGGATGGAATGAGTTTTGAATTTCAACTTCGAGTTGTTATCGTGATGTGTGAATTATTTTAGTGGCCCGTCTTGCTGCCAATTAGTCAAATCTCTAACCAATTGACACTCAAATGTAGAATAGTAGATCATCTCGGAGTTTAAGTCAAATTACATCCTAACTAAGATCGTTGGATCACCAGGCAATATGAGAAATAATCCACGAACTTATAAACTAATATATTGTTCTCTATTTCGTCAAAGTGCTCTACGGCCGTACCCAATTTGCATAAAGATCAGAAAGAAACAATAACGATACTGTTAACTTTTGTGCGTATCTTCTCCATACACCTCATTGTGGCAACTTCTATTCTCAAATCAATGATCACTATTTCTAGGATGGAAAACAAACATTGTGCTAGACCCCCACTTCGCCAATGATGCTTTTGGTCCTTGTTTGTTCATTATTGAGCATGTAGGATAACATTTGATGATTTATTGTGGTTTACAAATTACATTTTTAGGATTGTGATTGTAGAAACTAAAAATGTATGTATGGAGGTTACCTACATTACGTTGCATTGAATTCACCATTGATAGTAATCTTATTTGGGGGTTCTAATGCTTGATCACTTGATGGCAGATGTTTCGCCCTAAACGAGATCGACAATGACAAAGTGCGGACAGAGTAGAAAAGGCGATAGTGAAGTTATATTCTAAAATTAGTCTACCATTCAAACATCGAGAATCTTAGGTACATGTCAAAGTAAATGAGCTTCAATTAGACTTCGTTGTCTTGCTTTTCTATGTTTTGTGTACCTTGACATTACACATTGTGTATGTGTTCGTAGTGCATATGTTTAATCTCCGGAGCAATTGATGAAAATAAACTTAACGCCCTTTTTCTTATAATTAATTATCTGATAGTAGCGTTTGTATCCCAAAACTTGATATATAAGAGGTTAAGAATTTGATCTTGAGACTTCTCAGTTCTCACTATCTATAGTACTCCCTCCATTTCATTAGGTTCCTTACATTTCGTTTGAATTTGTGAGAGGAATTCAAACGAAATGTAAGGAATCTAATGAAATGGATCGGAGGGAGTAGGATTGATAAGAATGGGAAATTCTTGGCCAATCACGGTGATTGGTAAGAATTTGCCAATCACCGAAAAAACCCAGTATATACAATCTAGGATTTACTATACACCATTTGAAAAATGTTCGAAATTTTTCAAATGGTATATAGTGAATCCTAGATTGTATATTCTGGGTTTTTTTTCGGTGATTGGCCAATCACCGTGATTGGCCTAGCCAAGCTCAGTAAGAATCACTTTAGGAGGGAAGTGTTAGTTATTGTAGTTAAGAGTGTCTTGGTTTTGGTTACTACATTAATTAACTAGTACATTACTACTAATAAAAGGGTCGAAGGTTAAATAAGGCCATGTTGAGTTGACAAGCCTTGACTAAGCCACCCCATGTGTACTTCTCGTGCTGCCTTGTCAGCAAAAGTCCTTCATTAATTTGAATTTTTCAATACCTTTAAATACCCTTATACTATATTACTATATAATTAAAGTCTTTACACGAGATCGTCTTATGTATTATCGATAATAGGTTGGAACAAATCCAATTCAATTCTTACTACTATAACTAAGAGACTCGTTCTATCTCATGCATCGAACACTACCAGACACACGAATACACGATGCGGTTCACGAGATAAGGTTTGGCGAACTAGATGAACAAGCAAAGAACCAACGTTTAAACTACTCCGTACATGAGAGTGTCAATTTCTACAAACATTGATTACTACCACTAAAAAAGGAGGACTTACTTGTAAGACAGCCTTTAAAAAGAGCACAACATAGAACATTTTGGGGTTATATTACCATAGTTCCTATTTTATCTGAATTTGCCTGTTTAAGTAATGGAGCACAGCACTTTATGATGAGTCCCAAAGTTCCTTCCAATTTTATTTTATTTAGTGAGTAGTCAGTCTCAGATCTACATGAATAATCCTTCCCCACAAAAGAGAGAAAAATCTAGAGTGTATGTATTGCATGGGACAGAATTACAGAAACATTAGCTGTAATTTCTGAGAGACAATTCTAGCCTCATCTCTCAACTCATAATTACACTTACCTACCTCCCTTACCCAAGAAATATGGATGCATCATACACTCACACAAAATTTGGCTAATCTACATCCTCTGCTCGTTTCCTTAGACAAAATACGTTTAATTTGAATAGAAGCTGTGAAAGGGTAATTGCGAGTGCGATGTTGTCAATTAAGGATTGTATCGAAGAATAGCTCTACGTTTTTGGACCGATATCCTCCTCATAATGGATGTGTCCGGTACTGTTACTATGTTTTATTGTTTTAATTAATGTTGTATGGATAAAATATGTATGATTATGAATAAGTTTTCATTTTTTTTTTATAATAATATAAGGAATGCTAATTATTTTGGACCGTATGAGGGGCTTACATGGCAAACGATGTAATAGTTGTTCGGATGATTAATTACAAAATCGGCATTCCGTTCAACAGTCCCAATCATGTATCAAATGTCAACTAACCCGCATCCTGATCAAGCCTTATTGAAGTGTAAGTACTATTAAGTAATTACCAAATTTTCCGAGGATCTCATATCAATTTCAAATGAGTTTCGTTCAACTAATTTGGTGAAAATCAAGACCATGAAGTCTATAATTTTCACTCTGTTAAATTTTAGGTTGATTCAATAATTTCGCACCTTAAAATATACTCCGTACAGTATATCCAAAAAATGGAGGGACAAGCTAAGTTCACTAAGGATAGACATGCATGAACACGATAGTAAACTAATGTTGCTAACCGTAGGTGAACTCTAGCTAGGCATTCTCTTCTTTTTCATTTTTTTCCGATTACGTGAGACTCTTGTTTGTGGAGGAGGAATGATAAACACAACACTGTACTGGGTGTTACATACTTTGCCGTAGAGGAAACAAGTGGCCAAAACTTATCCAAAAACTATCAGCCACCATGTTCATAGGCTGACCAAGGCCATAAAGATTCAGGAATCACAAGTTCACAACCATATTGTTTAACTAGGTGGGCATATTTAAGTCAAAGTGGTCCATAAGATGGTCAAAATCCATATAGTACACATGAAATAATGAAACTCCTCAAAGCATATGATTATCAGATTCAATTTTGCATCAACCTCCCATAATATGGCCTACGAATCACGACGAATTCGAGGATGCCCGGCATTCACCGGGAACGAGTCTACCACGAAAAACCGAGCTAGATTCGCCCCGGCTATAAAGCCATTCACATAAATTCTTAAGATCATGGAAGAAAGTAGCCACCATATGTCCATATTTGTCCTGAAATTGCATGAAAACCTTAATCTTGTGAATAAAATGCAATTGAACCAAAGTTTTCCTTGATTAACAAAAAACCACAATTGGGATAGTAAATTAGCAACAAAATTAAGGGCATCTCTGCCGCCCATCCCTAGACCCTAGGATTCAGTATATTTGACTCTTCTTTCATTTTCTCTCTCCTCCCCACGTTGATTCATATGCTCATCCTTGCATTTCTTTATTGGCATCCCACTAGTACAATTTCACCTAATTTCAATTATATTCCTTCCAAATTTTAATTAATCTAAATTAATTTAATCACCTAATTAAGTGCGTAATAATCAGCTGAGCTCATCCACCACAAATCAACAATTGAGTGTTTTAGCTACATTGCAATTTGCAGCCACAACAACAATAACAAGTTTCCGCCCCCATCTGAAACGTTTTCGGGCTTTTTTTTTTTCTTTTCGTGATGTCTTACCTAAGTTTTTGCCGTCACAATCTACATTACGCCATGATTGAGACCGAGACGTATTTCAATCATCGCACAATGGATTAGATACAAAAGATAAACAATTAACAAGAAAATTACTTTCCTAAACAGATGATTATTTCCCTTCATTGAAATCTGATCAAGTTACATTTGAGTAATAATTACTGTAAATAAAAACCCAAAAATTGGATTATTTTGGGGCTAAAAAAAAAAAGTAATTAAAATCCTAATTAAACCCAAGAAATTAAAAACTGTACAATTAGTATATGATTTGTTGATAATCTCTGAAACTCTAATGATAATTCCTCTTTTCTCCTCGGACGCCATTGATTTTTTACATCAAATTCTTCAACTGGGTTTTTAACCTCAAGTTTTTTTTACCATCTCGTAGAACCGAAAGAGGAAAATTACCCCCAAAATTATTAACTTTTTGTTTTTTTACCGCAGTAAAAATTATTCAGGAATCGCCATTGTAATCTCGCCAACAAATAAGCATAACAACACACCGTCGCATGATATAGAATCTAGCCCTCTGTTCTTTAACAAGCCGAGCACACTTCCTCGAGAAGCTACATCTCTTGTTCGACGAATTGCTTGTGAGAAACGATGATGAAGATCTACAACTTCTGCTGCTGCTTCTTGTGCTTGATTCTTTCTTCGAAAGTTTCCATTTTTCGTCGAAATATAGCGTTGTTTGGGATGTTGGAGATGAAATTGATGCTTCTGATGCCATGATCATACCCTTTTTGGTAAATTTTTAGACTTTAATCCTATAAAGATGCAAACTTTATTGAATAATTAGTGGGGTTTTGGTGGGTTTCTGATTCTGGGTTTAAAAGAAAGTACTAAACTCGAATCCGGACTAAATCGGATGACTCGGTAGCAGAAAAAGGTACGAACTTTATGGGATCTGGGTATTGTAGTGAGTGACTAGAGGTGATTGATGTAAACTTTATATAGAGTTTTTGTGGGTTTCTAATTCGACTCGAATTCGGACTAAATTGAATGATTCAAAACCAAAAAAGTTGCAAACTTTATGAAATTCTGATGTTTAGGTAAGTGATTGGAAGTGAAAAAAGATGCAAACTTTATAGGGGGTTTTGTGGGTTTCTGATTCGACTCGAATTCGGACTAAATCAGATGATTCAAAAACCAAAAAAAGTCGCAAACTTTATGGAATTTTGATGTGTAGATGGGTGATTAGATACAAAAGATGCAAACTTTAATAGGATTTGGGTGAGATTAGGATTGTGGGTAGTAGGAATTGTAGGAGGAGGAGAGAGAAAGTGAGATAGAATTTGATGAGGAGAAGGAGTCTGTAGTCTCTCAAACAAGTGAGGAATTTGGGGAGAAGAAAGTGGAGAGATTTTAAAGACTATTTATTAGTGAAGAAAGAGAAGAGTGTGACAGAAGAGTGTGGCAGTGGGCATCACCTGGGCCTCACTTTGGCTTCGATAAGAACACCATTTTGGGAAAAAAATTGAGTATATGAATAATAATTTTATTTTATTTTATTTAGTTTTTGTTGGTTAGAAAATAAAATTTTAATTTGTTTTTCTGTTTGGTGTGTGAGCAAAATTTGTTTTCTTTCAGTTTGGTGTAGTGTATGTGAAATTGTGAATTGAATTCCCAATGAATGCACACGTCATGGTTAAGTTGTTTGATTTTGCATGTATGTAGTGGAAATCAGTGGGTTTAATTGATTTAGTTATAAATTATGGAGTAATAAACATTCACTTTGATGTGGTACTACTATGTACTAAATGAAGATAGTTGGTAGTTTTGGGTCCATAGCCTTTGTAGAAATTTGGTTAATTGGAATCGGATGAACTTAGAGCTGATCAAACGGTCCAGTGGGCTCGACTTTATGGGACAAACCCTGAAATTGTCCAATATATGTTGTATATCACGTTAGATGCATGTTCCTAGACGTTCATGTTTAAAGGCCGCAACTCATATGGATGATTGAAGACACCTGTAAAGGTGTAATTTGGTTACATAATTAGTGTTCGAGACCATTTGATGTGATACATATGCTAAAACTGAGAGCAAGACACTAAATGCAAAACAAGGCTAATTATCATTTCGTAGTCGATAATTTTCACGCAATATCGAACTATCGAAGTATAATCAATCTAGGTTTCATATTTTACCATTTAATACAAACATATGGCTCTTTAGCCAAATTACGATGGCCTCAAATATTTCAAGAGCTTTCGATAGATATTGTTGAGGATTGTAGTACTCCCTCCATTTTATTAGGTTCTTTGCATTTCGTTTGAATCCCTCTCACATATTCAAACCAAATGCAAAGAACCTAATGAAATGGAGGGAGTACACACAATTAGACTTTCCCCATATGGCCAAATATCAAAATGCAAATAAATGCTCCAACTATAATGACGTGGTGTTGACAACATATCAATTATAGAAGCAGTAAAAAAAGTGGACAGAAGAGTTATGCAGGGGAACAAAATCTCACTGAGAGAAACTGAACTTTGCAGAACCTGAAGTGAAAAACAGGTAAGGGTAATTTAAGGCTTAGATCTGATTCATCGGAAGCATATATAGACATTTTTACACGGTAAATGCATAGAGAACTAAGCTTTTTGGTCATTGTGTTTGGCATCATTCGAGGATTAAGGATTCAAAATAGATAATCGAATATGTGATCGTTTTTAGAATCTTAATTAATAGTAGTAAATACTTGGATATACGCAAGGATTACGCAGACATTCGCATAATTGCAAGTATACATTAGTGAAGTGTGATAAGATATATAAAGACATTGGTCCCGACTTCGAAAATTCATCACAAATCCACCATACCACATACATCAAATGTCATGGCATCACTACCACTACATTCCATTCGCATTAATATGCAATTTAATTTAGCAATTAACAACACAAGACGTCAATAACTCAAGATTAAACTAGTGATAATCAAGCATCTTACAATTAATTAATAAAGGAGAAAAAATAAAACTCAAAAATATAGTAGTGTACGTAATTAACATTGGGATGTAATAGTAGTCGCTTTCATGAGGTCAATATACGTAATTTTAAACTTAAATTGAATAAAATGTTTCTTTTTTATTCCCATTAGTTTTCTTACTAAAAATGGCGTAGTGCAAGAGAAGTGGGTGATTGGCGTGACGTGCTTGTTTAATTAAGATAGATTATCTACACTTTTCTTTTTGTTTAATGATTGAAGCTATAGCAAAACAATGTCCCGCTTATCACTCCTCCTTGCGTCAAAACTTCAAAGCCTATGTCTTGTAGAACACCTATTTATAGGTAAAAGGATCTCGCATATGCTCAAAAGGTCCTTGCAAATATAAAAGACGTTTTCACGCGATATATGTATTTATATACTGATCAACGTAACGTCGTAATGTACAATAATCATTATGAGTTATGAGTAATTTTTATTGTTTCGCTTAAATGGTTGATTAAGTGAGATCGTCACTCTCGACATATTCGAATCGAGTTCGTGTCGTGTACTCGTGTGAAAACTCTACTTTATAATTTCCCCCTCTAACTTCGATGGCGGGCTCAAATGAAAGCCCAATGAAACTCGCGAAGCCAGATCTTTAGAATGATTGGCGGTAAAAACCAGCCTTATTATTAACAGCCTTTTACTGTTATGAAGCATCAACGAATTGACGAAAATTATATGCGTCTAAGAAATGACTAGTGAAGGTTAACACGTCTATCAGTCACAAACTGACTTACTGACATGATCTTTTTTTACTGTTTTACGTCATCTTTTTCACTGTATCGATCTTTTCTCTTTGACAAATCCTCGGTAAAATAATGACTGATGAGTGGTTACTGACTGACTGGTGCATGTCTTGCAACTGCATGCATGCTGATTTTTTTACCACAATCTTCTTCTATAGGTCCAAATGTATGTGGTAGGAATAATGTATTGGATTTCAGATTTGATGCACGTTACAGTCTAATTCTCCACTAGCATCTTAATAGCAACTCTACTTTTGTTACTAGCATTAATCTCCTTCTATATTTTTGTTTTTTTTAGTGAATTAATTAGGAAATGAATGTCTAGACTCCAGTGGGTACATGAAAAACCATCAGCTAGCATATACGTAGTACTCATACCAATTAAATTATAATCGAACGACATCGATATTGGTTTCAAATGACTCGTCACATGACAATGTTATAGTTTTGAAAATTACATACACTGACCGATTGTTGTTTCTTAACCGAAACGATTCTATAAATCATCTTTGACTCTATTAGAAATGGAAACAAAAAATACCATCAGAGTGATGATTGATCATTTAATTTATCCATACGTACTGCATGTACTGTGTTCTCATGGCCGTGTAAAGATCATGTATTCATATGTCCACATTGAAAAATCAAAATGTAAACTTCAACCGTTCATATTATCACGTGGCATCAATGCAAGGCGCGCGCAACCGTATTGATTACAATGGGCAGAGCCGCAGAGCTCACCATATTTCTCAGAAAGCCATGACTCGCAGTTAGCGTAAACCATACTTATATTTCCTTGGATTTAATTAGTTTGAAATTTATACGTTTGATGTCGAATATGCATGTCAACTACTTTGATTGATCTATTTTAACTTAATGCGAAATACATTTGTACTCCATGTATTATCATTTTTCATGGTCTCGGAACCATGGTATAAACATTACTTTTCATAAATTTCATAAGTTTAGGCAACCTCTCTGTCGTCCGTTATATATGATTTACTCGTACGCGTTAAGTAATTCCTACTCCGATGGAATAACCGAGAGGCAACATATCATACTTGCTATTTTCTTAATTAGCCAATTCATTATATATAGATCGAAAGAGTAATGATTATATGATCTACATAAATTCTTCTAATTTGCATTCTTAAAACTAATTATAAACTACTACATCTACTCTTCATTTAATAAATAATTAAGTGGGCAAAACGCCACTGTCTCATGAGTCATGAGTATATATGATTCCGTTATCTGGATTTTGATTACTTTACTTTTCTAAACAAAGATCTTCCCTTTGATTTTCTCTTCACAATTAACAAATGTATATACTACGCCACATTATTATCATCAGATCATCACTAAGTTTAATTTGCACCAGGAAGCTCAGGGTACTTGCTTGAGTAATTCCGTAAACAGAATGAATGTTCAACGTGTTCGTTTTAGAACATTGCATATATGTTTTTCTAATATATGTATTGTATAATTTATTGTGTACGATCAGATTTAGTATATGGTACATATGTTCAGATTATCGTAAAGGAAAGATCGAGAGATGGCGACGAAATTTGTTTAGCTGATTGCAATGTATGTAAAGATGTTCCTAGGTTCTTCCAGGAGCTAAATCAAACTAGAGCGAGGTCGTACACATTGCAAGGAGTTCAAGTTTACTATGAGATGAAAGATTTCAACTAGTTTAGTTGAAGGCCAATTACTTTGAAAAAAAACTATACGGAGTAGTACTATATAAATGAGAGATACCGCAAAGAGTTAAATAATGTACGTCAATACGTGTGAATGTGTTGAACACTTTGTGAACTAAATTCTTACTATTTCGCAGGAAGACATCAATGCTTAGGCTCTTAGCATGGGTACGCACATTGTTCTTTCCTACTGAATTATGAAAGTGATAAGTTAGTCGTGTGGATCAGAGTTAATGAGTTATGTTGGGTGTTATTCAGCACAATGGGGTACTATATAGTTTCCGCTGTGGACGTGCATCACGTTAACATGCTAAGTTAATTCATTCGTACTACTCCTGAATTAGTCGCTTTCATGTTCTTTGGTGCGCACGTTTCTATGTTTAATTTCTCTTTCAACATCAATGCATACGAAGAAATCTAGGCTAATTAGGTCCGGTAGTAAGATACTCCCTCTACTTTTTTTGGTTATTTACGTCAAGTTTGAATATGTGAGAGAATTTCAATACAAACGTATGTAAAGAGTCAAAAAACATGGAGGGAGTACATTACTTTTGAGAAGAAATGCATTCAGTTTATATCATATTAGAGTCATTTAAATTTGAATCGGATCATCTCTATTAGATTAGATCAAGCAACCAAAGTATGTAATACAAATAACGATAATAATGACTCTAGTCAATTTACTGGCATTCATATTAATCATATATCTATATTCAACTTATTTTTGAACAAATTATTTAAGTGACACCAAATTTATTCGAATAAGATCATATCACTTCAAAAAGATACAATTCTATCAAATGGATACAAAACAGTTTCTTCGGAGTTGCTTAGCTTAGTCGTATTCGGGGCCGGGATTGGGACGAAAGTCCTTATATTGTAATTACGAGTTAAGTGTACAGATGGGGTATAATGTTTACAACTTTTTATCAAATGGGGAATGAGTTCTTTTCTTTTATCGTTTGGGGAATGCTGTAACGGACGTTAGTCCCCCTCTCATTTTTCTCTCTGTTTCTATCTTCATCTTCATCATCAAGACCACAGAAAAAAATATATTCTCTCTCCTCTTTCTATCTTAATTCATCCTCAAGATTTCAACAAGAAATTTAGTAGCCGGCCAGTACTGTCAACGAATTCGCAGCAACCAAAGGAAAATTAATCCGATTGAATTCGGCCCTTCAAAATTAATTTCTCTAAAAAAATTTATGAAATCATCACACCACAAGCAAAATATGAACAAATTTCGACTAACTTATCAAAAATCTCCTTCAAAATAACCCTCCAAGAAAAAAAACCATGATCATTTGCTGAATGAGATTGTTGTGATTGAAGGGGCTTTTTTCCAATTGAAGTACGAGGTTGGGGAAGATTTATTGGTTTGTTGGCTTGTTGCGACTTGAAAAACGGCGGCAGCGGCGGTAGTCGAAACGATGGGCGAAGAGACGCCGATGGTCAGGAAGATTGGACCGATGAAAATGGAGTCCCAATTCTATCTAAAACTTTGGGAATTTTGCTGAATATTTACAAGGGGTTTGGATTGAATTTGAGTTTGATTTCATCAAAACTTGGGAAGAATCATTAAGGTAAGAAAGACGATGAGAAGGTATGCAGAAGAAATTTCTGGGCTTTTTTATATTTTTATTCTGTTAGGGAGAGCATGGATAAATTTCCGGAAATGTCTTGCTAGAGAAAGCAATGTTACGTGACTTTAACTGCCACCTCAGCGTAAACTAACGGTGTTAGTTTCCAATGCCCAATCGATAAAAAAATAACGTTCGATGCCCATTTGATAAAAAGTTGAAAACATTATGCCCCATTCGTATAGTTAACTCTTGTAATTACATTTGGTCAATTGAACACAAAGACTCATACATGAGTAATTGTCTACGTCCAATTCGAAAGTTTGGGTACTAGATGTAGAAGGATCTGGTGATGCTTCTTAGAAATATCACATTGCCGCGTAAGTCAGGCGTGTACGATAATAATGCATTTTGCGTGCAGTATGTTAATGTCACATTCACATATGAACCCTGGCCTATTCAAGTCTTATCCACACTTCTTATGTTCAATTAATGTTTTAAATGATATAATTCCCACGTAATAAAAAAAACTCACTCATTTTCGCACTCTGCAACCTTGATCAGTCATCATCGACATTTGTTACATTAATACTTGCTGATTAGTGGTCAAGAACATTATAGAGCCGATCACTTTGTAGTATCGTTCTTTTTAACTTTTGGGTACAGTGATGATGATAATTAATAAGGTGAACTTTTTGATATCTTTGTATGAAATGTCCATGAAACATACTTACCTGAAAAATGGAGTTTTATCTTTTTTCGGCTAATTAATTTATCGAAAATAAAGAGCTAGTAAAGGCATCATTTCAATACACCTCGTCTGAATGATCTCCTACTTTACTTAAATGGAAATTAAAGACTAGAATTTAGTTAATTTAGAATCTCCATTGTTTAGGTCTCTGTTTTTTACACTATAAAGAAAAAGAACATTACTTCTTTAATTTACTTCTTTCTAGGCTTTGAGTCTGTTTAATTTAATTTTTGGACCACATTGCATTTTATATTGATCGATAATTGCTTAAAATTTGATTTAATATGATAATCAACTTGTATTAAACAATAAGTAGTCAATTCAAACAAAAATATAGCAAGAAGACATTATTATTTCAGATCAAGTTGATGTTGTTAACTTAATATTCTCTGTGTGATTACTTTTGTTTTAAGATTATCGATTAATTAACTAACAAGATTTGCACTTAATCAACTATACCAACTTTTGTCTTTACTTGCTCCCGGCGTTATTCTGTTATTTGGCCGTTACTCCACTGGAGAATTTTGTTTTGGCACTATTTTATTCGGCAATTAACTAACTACTTACTAGTTACGAATCTAATTGTATGCCCGATCTCTAGGACTAGGGCATGTTGCTTTGATTGTTTGTCAATCTCACATCTCCGATTATTAGCTAGGTTGCTCAACGATACTCACTCAGTATGATGCTAATTAATCAGTGTCATTAGGAGTTCTTTACGAGACAAATTCAGAGTTCTACAATATAAATTGAAATTAATAATAAGACACGAGAGATTGTTTTGAACGTTCTTGTAAATTAAACACAAATTTCTGAAGCTGAAGGCGTAATTTTTCTCATGTATTGATCAATTGCTCATACAACGAGGTGTATGTATACAATTGATCAAGTACCCGTAGAACATTTTTTTTATCAATGTAAACGATACGTTTACACATTTCGTTAAACTAGAAGCCTGTAACGATCTTGTATGCATCAGATAATCCCAGTAAATTAAATAACAAATATACATGTAAGAATATGCTAGATTGCTAGTGTGTTGATTACCCTATCCTAATCGATATGCATGTTTGCAACTTTGCATGGAAATTATACGTACCTTACAATTGTACATGTGCTTACATGTGAAAGCACGTTGGTAAAACTTGCAATTGAGCTCAACGGTACATATACTGGTACCCTGCAAATTTGCGGCCTAAAAAAACCAGCAGTCACAGTCAATAGAACGGTCCACGCCGCAACTAGGCATAACCTTTCATAATACTTACAAAATCTAGTCAAAACTTATATAAATATACAAGTGAGTGAGAATAGAATCTGTAATTAAGTGTACAGTATAGTTTTTGCATCAATTAAGAAGAATAGAATACATGTTCGTAAATTATGGGTAACTCTGCAAGTTAACATTATTTTTATTTTTTTTGGTACATTGCAAGTTAACATTATTGGGTGTACGTTTTCAGTCATTATTTATCAGATTTTTTTAATAATTTTTGATAAAATGGAGAATTTATTACGAATTATTGTGAGAGTGACAAAGATCATGCACAGGTGTTTGATTTGTAATCAAGAGAATTTATTGGAAAAAATTTGCATCATTTATCCGTTGATCGTGTTGGAGAAGTGATAGTATGTCATTATGTTGTGATAATGGAGACCAATAAAACTTCCAAATTTATTGGATGTAATAAAAAACAATAATAATTTTTTTTATTCTTTTCAACCCTCAGACAAATAGGCAAAACCAGTGGATAAATTTTTACTTTTGTCATTTTATTGATAGTGTTTTAGGAGGCATCAATCAATTATAATCTTGAAAGAATCCTAATTAGATGGTGGATGTTGTAAATCTGAAAGGTGGGTATCAAATCAACATGACTCAATGTCTTAAAAGCTCTCTCATACACATGATAAAGGGGGATCGGCTGTAAGCAAGGCTCATCCCTTACGTTGAGATGTAGAAAGGCTAGAGAGACTGCTTACGGATGAGTGGGTGACCCATAAATTCATCTATAAAATGAAAGTTGGTTCGAGAATCGCATAGACTGATTAATTCTAGCATTGGGCCGGCAACTCTAGAAGTTATTGAGAGTTCAACTTGTAAAAGGCCAATTTATATATGAGGGTCTTCTATGGCCCATTTTTTAACGGTCCACCCCATCCAAAACTCCAAAGTCACAGTTCAGTATTTGAGAAGCCCCACGATGACGTTGTCGCAAAGTTTGTACATGGACAAACAACGGCCCAAGATGGGACTTTTATTTACATGGGCCTGTCCGCAATAATGGGTCATGGGCAAAAATGGAAACAAATTGCCATGCACGTGGGCCGGTCTGTAGTAACGCAAATCTGCTCCAGTAGAAAATGGCCCAAATCTTGCTCATTAAATTTCTCGATATATAGCCCATTTGCGAGCATTTTATTTATTTATGTTAGAATCACTGAATAATTATAACCGTATAATCCTCTTATGCGAATATATCACCGAGTGACACAATATCATTATTCAATTATAAAAAAGAAGTGCAAAACTTGCATATCACTCTCATTTAAGTGGTACCAATAACAGTCGAGATTAAACAAGCTGTAATTGGATTTAATAGGGCGTTATTATTGTACGGACGTTTCAAAATTAGAGGCTATACCCGTCGCAGTCTCAACACATGGTCTACCTCTGTCATTAATTTTGGTACCACAACTTTTATTTCCGGTACGTTGTGGTACCATTACGCAAGATACTGCAGGAATACGCAAGATATTGCAAGATTACGCCAGATTTCAACGGTTATTTCCCATCATTCGGGTTGGCCCGACTTCGAGTTGCGTATGAACATACAAGTGGGAAGATTTTCCTCACAAGTTGTTATGTATATACGCATATTAGGAAGTACATACGGAGTATGACATTATCTCAGTGTCATTTCGGTATCTCCTTGTCTTGCAAGGTTTACACAAATACGTGCATTTTTCCAATGAGAATCAGGAAAAATTCTCCAAAAACTCATGTCGTGCCACGTTTCCTTCACAAGAGCTCAGACTCAAAACCTCTAACTAAGGTGGTCGAGCCTCGAGCTCAAACTAACATATAAAGAGTAGATGTGCACACGTACATAGGACATGCAAGAAGGAAAAAGGACAAATATAATTGCTGTATTTTGAGAAAAGCATTTAATCTGGAAGCTTGTACAATATTGCAAATTAAAGGTGACATTTACTGGTAAGTACTACGTTGTACTCAAACTACTTTAGAACAGTGGGACTGGGGGGGTTTCATCTACAAAATTTAATCTCCATACTTCTATGTTTATATGACCTATTTAAAGCCATATGTAGAGGTTTTATTATAGACAATAAAAACTTTATTCAAGTCAATTTTCAGACATAAATACCACAAGTAAACGTTACATGATCCTACAATTCTCGTAGCATGTCCTTCATGATCAAGAAACGGAAAAGGATTGATCAATTGACCCCCGTGAAAATGGCAATCGGTCTCTCAGTACTTTCCCGAGAGACCGTACTGTCTCTTATGAGATTTTGTGTTTCTGTAATTTATATAATGCGTCTTTTAATTTCTTTGAATTTGAACTACGGAGTATGTTAAGTTTTGTGAAGCTTGTTTTAGCTGATGGCTATACAATGAGATTAATAAATAAAATCTCGTTTGAGAGACATTATTGGCATAACTAATTCAGACTAACTTAATACGTACAGACGTGCAGGTCTGATTTCATCAGGCAGTAAACTAAGAGTAAAGTGATACAATGTGTTCAGGATCTATAGCTCGAAAATAACTACAGTGACATCAGCTTGATCTTTGTATACACCACAGAAGAACCCCTGAATGGTGAAAAGTTAAAAACATGAGATCATCAACTTCACTCGTACAAGTGAAGAATAATTGTGTACTATAAGATCATTATATACATAGATGTAAAACACCATGCGAATTACTCCATATGACTCTTGGAATCTGGATTGTTAGCGTTTGATTATACTTTCTTTCACGTATTCAAACAACCATAATTACAGAGAGAGTAATTGATACATGGAGAAATCTCATGACCGTATGTGGAGTGCGAATTCTTGCAAGTTTAGAGTTCCTAGACCTTGAGTGAATGTGTAGTGCAAAGTAAGTTTTGCAACATGTATGCTAGTTAATTATTCTTTTGGGACATGTTTAATTACGATAGTTTAGTATGATCATGTCGATGTAAAAGTGTATTTATAAACTAATATGCTGTTAGTGTGCCTAAAGTCTTAGACTTGAAGTTATCGATAAGCTTAGGCTTGTAGATATTAACGTGTGAAAAACTCTAACACTTGTTAATTTATATGGAACATATTCCAATGGAGTAATAGTTATCGAAGTGACAAAAGACAAACGTGGAGTTTTCATTGTGCAGATTCGATCGTACAAAAGAGTCGCTCTAAACTAGTAATATGTCCAAACAATGGCTACTTGTAAAATTGTTGTTTTCAACATAAACATTATATCAAATAGAAATTAATGATTCATAAGGCTATTAGGCGATTTGTACATACATGATACCAACAAAAATCATTCTTCACTTTTTTCATCATTATGAGATTCGGCATATAGATATTAACGCGTGAAAAACACTAACACTTGTCAATATACATACTCCAACGGTACAATGATTATCGAAGAGATAGCATCAAACGTATTGATGACGCACAAAGTCGCGTCACCAGAAATTCTTACAACCGATTTTTCTTTGGATTACAACAATGTTGTTTTTACCTAAAAACAATGGAATACTAAACATTCTAAAATCTTTTGTAATACTATATTGGTAGAACATTTATACTACATGAAAACTAAAAACATTTGCATAAGTTTTACCCACTGGAAGGACACATTCTTCACCTACAAACAGAATATCAAAAAAAAAAAAGAAAAAAAAAGAGGAAATTAAAACAAATTAAAGATGAGTGACAAAATTATTGAGCAACTGACCTCAAATTGTACCTTTTTCTTCAGAAAAAAACACATCCATCAGATCAAAATTTCAAATCAATCAAGCTGATTAGATGAGGAAAAAACCACCTGCCAAATACACATTTTTCAGACATAAAATATAACTTTACTCAATTACTCTCCTTAAAAAAAATGCAATTGATCATATACATAATGTTCAAGAATTTTATTCATAAAAAAGAAACAAATGAACAACCATTTATATAAAGAGAGAGAAATATCAATGTAGATCTAACTCCATCTGAATCTGATCTTAGTATTACTGTTTCCTGCAAAAAAGTACAGACATACTAATGCCCACCTCCTCTGCAGATAACCCAGTACAATCTATACACCTTTCACCAAATATACAACTTTCTAGGTCAGATTTCACAGATCCAACTCAAACTTACACTTCTCCATTACTTCAAAGACGTCATTTTTCCGGGTCTATATATAATAAGGCGCAAAGGCGACTTCACCCATAAGAAATCGATTATAGTAAAAAAAATGTTAATTACTCAAAACAAACACTATAAACCAATTAACAACAAGTCAACAACAAGAACAATGACTAGTACATATAAAAATGTCTAGTTGCATAATTAGTTAAGCAAAATATGTGTAACCTAAGTATTATAGTACATCATATACACATAGTATAATGATACACTAAGATTTAATTAAGTGCACTTCACATTACCTGGCATAATCATCAAACATAAACAAAAATGATTTGTACTATAGATTGATTGATTATTGTAACTTGTAATAAGATAACTAATTAAGCAAGATCTAGCAAATCATATACTCCATAAAATATGGTAATAAGAGATTAAATTTGACCAAAGCATAGTATAGTATAATTAGAGATATAATATATGAAATGAGATGGAAAATATATAGCTATTTATTGCCGCTGCAGCATCATCAAGATTCTCATATCCATTGCTTCCACTCGACCTCTTTGGACCCAAAAACACTTTTTTTTTTTTGTTCTTTTAAATTCAAGGACCACTGAAAATGAAAGCTCCACAACCAAAAAAAAAAAAAAAAAACAATTTTTTTATTTTTTTGAAAAATGAAATAATTAAGAAAAAAATACAAGGGAAGAAGAGGTCATCAATGGAGCTGTGCATGTGAATCTTGATGGTGCTGCATCGGAAAACAACAGCTGGTTGTAGTAGTAATCTTTCTCGAAACGACACCGTGTTTCGGATGAACATGAAACCCTAACCCTAATAAGTCTTTACTACCAAGGAAAAAGATTGGAATATTATGAGGAAATATATTGTGAGAAGAACCCTAATTTTTATTTGGTTTTTCATGGTTGTTTAGGTTTTCACAAGGGTTTTTTGAGAAAAGTGTAACGAAGAAGATAAAGAAGGGTTCTTTGTTGTTTTTGGGTTTGGAGAGGGAGAAGGGAAAGTTTTGGAGAAGAGGGGGGGAGTGATGAAGTAGGGTGGTGTGAAAGAGGGGATATAAATAAGAGGAATTTCTGCCAATGTTAGTCACAAAAAAAAAAAAAAAAAAAAAAAAAAGAAAAAAAAGAAAGAGAGAGATTAAGGGAAATTGGTTGGTTCTGAGGAATTTGTCAGCTTCAAATAGAGTGGACTCCCACAACAGTTATACATCGCGATCCAAGGTACCAGATTTTTTACCATTGAGCCCCCCCTAATTTCGTTTTTTACCTTGTTCAATTTTTACTATCGAGATCGAAAGTTTCATTTTCTGCTTACGGTTTTATGCTACGATGTCACAAGGTATAAGAGATTCGGTATACAATAATCTAGACATTTTGTAGTGCATGTTCAATGAGGAATTAGACACGATAACTATTTTGAAAAGATTGTCAAATTAGATGTAAGTATAGAGATATTAGAGTCTAGAAATTCATGTGACCGACCAAGTGGTTAAGAAAACATTATTCTTCCACATTTACTCTCTATGTATCTCTTGTAATGGGAAATCTGATAAGATAGGCTATGGTTTATTATATAGCTCAAAGTTTAGCTTAGAAATCTAGAATGGTGTTGTGTGTGTATATACCTAGGTTTCTTGGGATTCAATGGTTTGCGTCCTCCACAAGCATGTTATATCTGATCAGGACCTTGAATCTTTGAGTCATTTTGTATCCCAAGCTAGAACTAGCTAGGGCTTTCTTGTTATGAATTGATTGATATGGTTGTGAATTTCGGGGGCAAAAACAAATTTGAAAGTGTAGAATATTGTACGTTAGTAATAGAAACTTTAACCGTGATCCAAACCTCGTCAGCCTTACTGAGTAATATGCATTCATGAAAAATAGTTTGAATGGAGATCAATTTTCTAGCACTATTACTTCAGTATTTACATTGTAAGGTCGTTTGATAGGGGTGCATCTTTTTTGCCACATTTAATTTGAATGCTTCTAATCCGAACTAATCTGAACTGATCTGAATTTGTTTAAAACATAGTTGATTCTCGAAGGATCAATATCAAGATATAACAAATGAGAGAACTACACTGAATGAGTGAATTGATGAACTGAGATCTTACTTATCGATCAAACTAATGAATTTCGTATCAACTTATCCACTATCATGACTTACACCACTAACACCAGTATGGGTATGTTAGTTGTTGCCCTTGTGACTTACTTATTAGCTGTGACGTGGCACATGTTCCAGGGTAACCTTAAAAAGGGACGATTAGATGAAAAAGTTATAGGAAACTTAAAATCATGAAAAATTTGGAACAACCATGGATCAAATCACATGGGCGATATTAACTTTAGCTTTAGTTTAAGGTGCAGAATCTATCAGTCCACGCAATGTGTATCTTCTTAGAGACTTTCAACACGCACTTCTCCAATAAATCCTTGCTGGACTCCCACACTTTACTCTGCTTATTACTGTACTTTCTCACTAATTTAATTAGCCTCGGCCATTAGCAATTTAATTTTTCTTATATCTAAATACATACATTATAATATCATCAATAATTCTTAAAAAAAACTATAAAAACGGGAGTAAAACGTTATATATAACGGTCATTTATAGGTAGATTTTAATCTGTCATCATAAATTAAGATCTGTATTGATTTTCATGCGTTGTTGTAAAGGTGACTGGGCAAAGATATTTCACAATCAGTGGATCTTAATACTTACAAGAAGATATTCTCTTTCTTTTGTTCTTTTAGTTTATTCGACTTAATTAGTTTGAATTTGAGCTAAGTAGGATCAAACTTTCAAGATTGATATATGTAAAACGATACGAACATAGGCTCCAGAAAGTGTTGATAGGATTCCCGGCCCAAAGTATAATATTATCATCTTTTTTATATCGGGTTTTCGAGATTGGTCTAGAAAGCTCCATATCCGAAATGCAAGAACAATATCTAACTCTTTTTTTATTGGGTTAGTCAAAACTCTTCTTCGTAAGTTGTAAGCTGGTACAATTTTTTATGGTATTTCAAATTCTATTGTCTACTTCAAACGGGTTGAGTTTTATGTCAATTCGACAATATAGAGAGTATGAAGGGCTTTGGCTTGTAACGGACACAGTGTAGTTGATGGCCGGTTGGGTCCATTGCATTGGCCATCCTCGTACGGACGCCTTCTACAAGGCTTTTTTATCATTTTATGTGTTTTGTTTGTTACGCTTTCTTATAATTTGATTTTTATGCTTGTAGATTTTTTTATTTGTGGGGTTTTGATTGCAAATATTTAATTTAGGAGCTCATAAATAATAGCTTTGGCATATATGCATATTCCTCGTACGACTTCCCGCTCCCATTTCATAATGATCGTGTTGCACCAATAATAAATTTATTTCACCAACTAATTATTCTATACAAATAATTTAACAATTCTTCACATTATCAAGTGGCAAACGAATTAGCACTGTAGTACAGATAGATTAGACATAACCTAGTACAGTAGCACTCGTTGTTTAGCTTAACATGATGATTCCCATATTACTTTTTCTTATGGATTAAATTTTATAATCATATAAACGTACCTAATCATGTGATGTCATCATTTATAAGAGATGCCAAATGAAATAGTACATCGTATATACATGCAATAACAAGCAATACTAGCTTAATAGTGTACTATATTGTATACTAGTGGAGTATAGTTTATCAAATCTATTTAATACGACTAAACGAGTACTAATTTTGTTATACAAAAAGGCCGTATTAAATTACAATGTAAGCTTGTATATATATAAATTTTTGTAAAATTTTCGCCAATGTAAGCTTTAAGTAATTTAAGATAGGCCGTAGTTAATTCAATCACCAAATATGAAGGTAAGAATTATATAATTGATGACAATTTGATAACATGCTTGTTTGAGTTTTTGTACGCTTAATCAAGCTGACTAGAGGTCCCCAATCCAAGTCAATGTATGAGTTGATACAAATTTATGGTGAGAACTTTGCTACAAAGCTTGTAATATGTGAATTGGACTTCTATTTAACTCGAATCCGGCGCAACATTATAACGCGTGGTTCAAAAAATAGAATTACATACATATACTAAGTGAGTACTAACCCACTATATATCTAGCAAGTGCTGCTAAATGGCATACAATTAGAAAAAGTTATCATTTTTTCTCTAACAAATTTGAACTTACAAGAATTCGATCAAGAAATCTAGGTGACAAAGATCATACATCAGATATCATTTTTTTCTCTTTATTTCTGAATATGTCAAATCAAAGCACCTCAGCTCCATCACATTTGTTTCTTTCGATTGAGAATCCTCCCCCTTTTATATATCATCATGGTTACATGACCCATCGACAATGTCTATCGCAATATCTTACAATAAGCCAAACCCAAGATATAATTCATGATCATCATATATATATTATACTAGTATATATAACCCATTTTTTTTCTTTTTTAAATATAGGTTTTTAGGGCCCTTGGCTCTCCTCAATTAATCGTCACTATCTAGATGAATAAATGAGTGATGTCTATGACTTTCCATGTTGCAGGTTGCTATACACCACTAGCTAATAGGGTTTTAAAGGTCGTGGCGACGTGGCCATATCTAGGGTCGTCTGGAGCGCTTGAGTTACCCCGAAATTTTCAGCAACCTGCTGAAAATATTTGACTATATATATACGGAGTAACAATGTTTCGGTAAATAAAAAGTACGGAGTAACTTCCTAAGAGGATACCCAACGATTTTAGATTCGCCATATACGAAATTTTAGTCGATAGAGTTTAAATTTCAAATAGGGCTCAATTATTTGAGAAAATTACAAACGATAATATGATACCTCTCCCTCAGTTTTTCAAGTCTTTGTGCCCTTCGTTTGAATAAGTAAGAGAAAGTCAAATGAAACGTAAAGAATCTAAGAAAGGCAGGGATTATATATAACCTTACCATGCTCACTACTTAATTGGAAGGCTTTGCCGACTACTTTAAGAGACTACGCTATTCACTCTCATATTTCCACAAGTTCGATCGATATATGACATATCATAACTTTTTCTGCTAAGTGGGTATACGAAGTTATGAACTGTAATACTCCCTCCATTTCTTTGATTCTTTACGTTAGGACGGGTTTTGTGAGGAGAACTCAAGCCCAACGTAAAGAATCAAAAGAAATGGAGGAAGTAAATCAGGATTAATTTATAAAACCACCGTTTATCAAACACGAAGGGGCAAAGGGAATTTTAATCGGACTAGACATTCGATCACTAAAGTCCTTATCAATGGGAAAATATGCAAATACGATGAAATGATAATGTAATTAACCAAAATAACCATCCTGATAACGTTCGCTCGTAATAACTTTGTAGGGTTTATTTGATGCAATTGAGACTCATCATTTTGTAGGGTTTCCCCCACGCCCAAGGAAAAGAAGCAGCCTAAGCTAATCAATCTTCCCATTTAATTTACCCCCTTCGCTCTCCTCATTCCTTAACGTTATGATCGTAACGTTTCTTTACTACAATCTTTTAGAGGGGCAGCGGACATGCGACTTTAAACGAATTAATTTTATTTTATTTTCCGTTCGGGGATTAGCTACTGGCGTACTGTTTACTACAAAAAAACGTATATAGGACCACCATGGGCTACTATTACAAATAAAAATCCGAGACTACGTATACTCCTTTTTGTTGAACTTGTTTTCAAACGAAGTGAGCGATGCGCGAGAGAGTTTGTTATCTCAAGGATTACAATTATTAGCCTAAAACGCAAACAAAATTGGTGAAAGTGCTTGTCCTTCACGAAAAGCAATAAGCCGAAGGACGAGAAACTAATGAAGACAGTCTAAAAAAAATGGTGGTACGAACGGCTTTCTTCTTTAACAAAGTAGGGCACAAATGTCTGGTTGAAAAGATTTGTCTGCGAATTTCCAAACCGTACGTATTCAAATTTTACAGCCCGGAAATTCCGCTGAACGTTTTTTGCAGAGATCGAACTTTATTATTGATCGATCAAAGCAAGATACAAGTCGTGTACGTACGTAAATAAATAACGTAGGAAAATTTATCATGATCGAAAATATTTGCATGGTACGAACGTAACAAACAAGTAATAAAAGAGCTGGAGATGCAGGGGTTTTTTGTATTTACGTAGGTGTGTAAGTAGTAGGAATACTTGGTGTTTCGAGTTTTTCTCTATTTGGGAAATTTTATGGCTTCACCCTACTCATCGTATAGCCCTTCTTTCAGCTTTCTTCTTTCATATAAAAAGTGTTTAGTATCTCACACGTTACCTGCTAGCTGCCCTAATACTCTTGATAGATGGTTTTGAATTTTTGATAATTCATGAATATGTGTGTACCATTAATATTTCTCTAATTTTGCTTACTTCGGAAAAACTATCTCGGAAAGTTTTGCATAAGATTTCCTAACTTGACTGTATTTATCATACATAGTAAAAACTAGACGCGTGTTCTCCGATCATTTAGAATACCGTAATGCATTATTGATTGCAATGACTTTAGCATTACAATCTGGATGGAATGTTTTAACCTCGACCATCCTCGGTACACAAGTTTATTCTGATCTCAACCTTTTAAACGGCCAAAAGTTTGACTGGTCGCATTTTTGATTAATTAGTTGAGTCAATTCAATACTCGAAACCCTTTTTTTCCGATTTCATTGTGTCGATGAATTGAAGCACCCCGCGATCCGGTATACGGATCGGAGTAGTGATTAAAGGAAGAGATCTTGGGTAGTAAACAGTTTTGGAGCATTAAAATGGAGAATATGTTGGTGGATGTGCTCGATGTCATGAAATTATAAATCACATCCCATCATCCGTCGAAAGAAATGAGAATAATTCTTGAATTTATACTGTATCTGATCTTTTACTTCTTGGAGCTTGCGGTCAGTAGTGAAGTTGACACTAACTTTAATACTCACGCAATTATATACTAGTGGAGTAATACTCAATAAATAACATATTACTATTTCGGGTACGTAACTTAGCCTAGGGACTAAAATAAATTGATATCAGCTGTGAGACTTTCTATTTTGGGCAACTCTTTCCTATTTCTGACACTGTTACACTTGAGAGTATACAGTTTATATAAATCTCTCTCAATATATCCCAGGTCAACCAAAGCATTGATTCCGTAGGTTGAAAACGTTATTGTTACTGAACTTGAGCTGGCTTCAGGAATACTCCATGATTGATCATCACATGCAGATCTCATGTATCTAGAGTTTGATCTACAATTCTACATATAAATGACGACATATTCATACATATAGATTGATCGAATTAACATCGATCATTTTGGAGTAGCGAGATTCGGTCCTTGACGATAATTGTGGCGATTGGTACCTATCGATATCAATGTTTCATCAGTTTGACCCTAAAATAATAGATGTTGGAAATGATGTAAAAATCACCACCGAGAGATTTCATTGGGCTTCGAAAAATTCAAGGTAGTTTAAGAACGAGTTCTACTATTACGTAGGTACACATAAAATGTCTAAATCATACGCTAGTTGAATTAAACCATCTTATTACCAAAGTGTATACACTACTACAGTAATACGGGACACTTGTCAATGGATTACTGGGCACAGTACGAGAATAATCAAGTGTTCCTCAGTTCTCACAAGTTTCCTGAGGTTGACTAATGACTAGATCATGAAATTAAATGAAATATATATTTCAAATGGACCAATGTGAGCTTGACATCTGTCGTGGTTTAGTAATCTCAAGAAACCCCGTTTTAGAAAGTGTAGAATTGGTCAGTATTACTACCTTTGTAAGATCTTGAGATGAGTACTTGAGTAGACGTCCATGTTACTATACGTCTATACTGCTATTTCGGGCAAGCTCGATCAGTGCATGGAAGTATATACGGAACCCTTTATGCCAAGCGTATTATTGTATTAATGTGATTTACTATAACCTTCAATACAAATCTCAACATTTTTATCAGTTTGTGATATCGTTTGAGGATTGAAATGATGCGATTTAAGTTTTTTTACAAGGTATTATTCTATTGTTCTTATAACAATAAGCAATATCCTAGGCTCAATTTTGAATAATTCACTTGTGTGAAAACTGATCTCAATGTGTCTGATAAGGTACATATCAATAATGTCACGAATATTCTCAATTCGTCTGATTAGGTATATAACAATAATGTCAATAATTTGAGTGGGAAAATAAACATTAGCAGTGCTTGCGATGATTTTAGGCACGACCTATTCCCTTTGACGATTTAATCGCGTGGTATCTGGAAATTTAAAACCCGACTTGCTCTATAAATTCTTCGATCCAAATGGCAAAAAAACATTTCATTCTTATACACTTTCTTGTTTGAGTGACATCACTCAAACTTAAGATTTGTAATAAAGTTGTCTATATGGCAAACAATTTCTAGCATTAAACATAAATTACAATTCGAACACCAATAGTTCTATTTTTTCATCAGATTTCAATCATATTGGAGAAACTTAAATCAAACGTTATGAAAAAAATGACGATATCCTATTAAGTTCATAAACAAGGCCTTAGAAGGCAAACTTGACCAAAATTGGATAAGCTTGATGGGCCCTCTTTGGTCCAGTGGACCGCGAACAGTGGAAAAGAATCCGATGTGCATCCAATGAAAACTGACCGAAGAAGCCCAATAAGAAAGAAATGTGGCCCAAAAAGGTACACGTACTTGTCGGCATAACCAGCTTTCACCTGGACTGACACTCACAGTGCGTTTGTGGTACAAACACACTGACTATGACCACCAAATTCCCCTCGGGCGCTGATTTTGCCAAGGCAACAATTACCGTTGCCAAGGCAAAATTAAGTAACTTCCCCATTTGCCCTCAGATTATTATGATATTTTCTTTACGTCATTTAATTGTAATCAATTATTCTTTAAGTAAATAAATAATTAAATTATCAACCACATCATCATACGTCGCCGCCCACAAGCTCATCCCCCCCGGTTGCTTGTGCCTCACCGCAACACCTCTCTTTGTTGTTCTAATCGTTTTCCACCCGTCGCCGGCAACTACATACCCCTGATACCACCACCCAATCAGCACTCCTAGGACCCGCGCGTATCCCTCATCTCTCATAAACATCGCCCCACATAGTTGTCTATGGTGGAAAGCAGGAAAAGACGATCGTTTTCTCCCTTCGTCCTTGCAAGTAAGGTGGAAATTGTTGCCGCGCTCGATCATGCATCGTCCTCTCCAAGGTTGGAAATGAGGGGGACTGTTAGGGTGCGTGGTGTCGCAGGTGTGTTGTGGTATTGGGACCGCCGACGTCGGCGATTGGAGGTGGTGTCTGAGGTGTTGGTGGTGGCGGAAATGGACTGGGTGGAGGTGTTGGCGTAGGAAAAGGGGGGAAAGAGGAAATAGGAAATTATGTTTTATTATTATTATTATTTATAAAACTAAGGGCAAATGGGGAAGTTACTTAATTTTGCCTTGGCAACGGTAATTGTTGCCTTGGCAAAATCAGCGCCCATTCCCCTCCCTTGACTACATTATTGTTCATAGTTTCACTCATTTTTAATTCAACTCGTTCCATCTATAAATCCAAGTGAAAAACATATTTCAGTATCCGATTCATGTTACTACTGATGGGAAAACACTTTACCTGATAAAAAATAAGATTAACTCGTATTTGCAAACTCTCGCACATATTGAAATCAAGATGTAAATTGATTATGAACGGAGGTAGTATTTCCGTATCCGATTTATGTTTCTATTGACGAGAAAACACTTTACCTGATCAAAAATAATATTTCTCGAAATAACAAACTCTCGCACATACTGAAATCAAGATGTAAATTTCGTGAAAACGAATGAGTATACAACTCTTTTAAATTCTTTTAGTTTTAAAAAAAAAATTATTACCAGCAGTCAATTAATTAAATATTGAGTGTCACATTAAAACACCAAGACACAAATATAACGAAAGGTCACTTGAAGTATGAACTCAAACATAGTAACACGCGGTGAAAATAACCGGAGTGGAGAGTCTTGTAATCGAACAAAGCCCGAAAAGGCCCAATTAGTCCCAAAGCCAAGAAAGCCCAACGTACAATGTTTTCATTTTTTCTTTAGCACAGAAGCAACTGTAGAATTTTGTTGGTCAAAATTTACCTTGCATTATTTATGGCGCAAGGGTTAAAAAAACAATTCACAACGAGTAATTACTTGCCCGAACAAGAAGTACACCAACACAATAGCAAAATGTATTCCGTACTTAAAAATAAAACGTAAATGCAGTAATTGGTTGCACATCTAGATAGAAAATTTAGATTCGCAAGCATAATTTCATACACTGAAAAAATGTGAAATTTCTCGAAACGGCTACTAGTATTATTAGTGTCTACTCGATACATACATGTCACATCCATTAATTCTTCCAAAACTAAGCAAACAAAGGAATCCTATGCTACATTTCAACCCGGACTAAATTAGAAATATTTTACACCAAAACTAGTGACAAACTTTACTACTATCACCAAAATCTACCTATTCCGATTTTCCCATAGTTCACACCTCGCAAATTAACAAATACCAACCGAACTAGCTGACATCTGACGCTTTCCAACTAATAACGTCGATTCACGACCTTTTCCCGCTTCACCGCCAATGGAGCGAAGATCGACTCTAGATCCGGGGGCTTGAAATACCCACCTTGAGGTGGGACCACTGGTTGATTTGCATACACCCTTTTCTTCCTCGGCGCCGGTGGGCAAACTAGAGCAGCCGGAATTCTGCCACGCCTCGGTGTTTGGCACTCGAACTCGAATTCGACTCCGATATTTTCCTTTTCTTCCATACCCATTGACATTTCGCCCTCGAATTTTAGTATTTTACTCTGAGTTTTGTATTGTAAGTATAAAATAAAGTTGAAATAAGGTGTGTATAAATAGGGGAGATTTTGAATGGTGGGAAAATGGGGGGAAGATGAGGGGTTTTAGTGTGTAGGCGTTGGCTTGTTGAGGAAGCTGAATGTGGGCGGTTAAATTAATTTGGATATTTTATTAAATTTCTGGGGGTGAGGGATATAATACTGCATAAATAAATACGCGCAATCTTCCGGAGGAAGGATGAAAAAAAGGGGGGGAATATTTGGCGGGAAAATTGACGAGGGTTTGAATTTGGGCCTATTTGTTGTTTTTAATTGGGTGGGCCATGTGAGACTGGGTATTGGATTTAATGCCCCACCAGGAAAATTGGGTATGGGTGGCATGCAGTATGGATAGTTGGGCATCGACGCAAGTAGTGGGCGCCTGTTACGGTGGGTGGGTTTTTGGGCTGAATTGCTTTTGTGAGACGGTTTCATTATGAAATTTACACTGTTTAGAGTTAGAAAGTTGTCGATTAGTTTTGCGATTGGTGATATTCTAACGGCTTCGGGGTGATGTTACTTATACTTGAGTTGTTATTGTCCAAAGTCATATATAAGCTTCACTTGAGTATGTCCTCGCGCTTAGCTCCCTCGATTGTGATTTTACTAAAATGATGACTCTTGGTGTCGAACAGATTCCCACCACGATGTAATTCAAATTTGGATTTGAGGGGGCTGAGAGAGGGGAAAATGTGAATATTGGATTATGTTCTAAACAAGGGGATTGAACTCTCTCATCGTGTAGATCAAGGCCTGCTCCGATCGTCTTTGCCCTTGGTGGTTTAGGGTCGCCTCACCGGAAAAGGGTTTAGGGGTTCACTTTCCGGCGCCGCGGTAGCGGCGCCGGGAAGTGAAGCCATAAACCCTTTTTCGGCACCCTTCACAATCTTCAATTTTCTAATTTATTTTTTGGGTCTAGGGTTTCACCACGCCCTTCATAGGGTGTCTTTTGAAATCCGACGGCGAAGCCGTCGGAAAGCTGGGGGTGTTCTCAGTTTCCGGCGAGATGGGGTGTTGACTGGTTGTTTGGGGTGGTAGGTGGGTGGCGGGGGATAATGACAGGTTGAGGAGGTTATTTTGTTTGGATTGGACAATTTTGCCCCTAAAATCTGGCATGAAAAGTCGGAACTACCCCTGTTATCAGCACTATTCCTTTGATAACTGCTTTCAATAATTCAGCCCTCGTATGGGTGGCATGCAGTTTGGACAGTTGGGCATCGACGCAAGTAGTGGGCGCCTGTTGCGGTGGGTGCGTTTTGGGCTGAATTGCTTCTGTGAGACGGTTTCATATGAAATTTACACTGTGTAGAGTTAGAAAGTCGTGGATTAGTTTTGCGAACGGTGGCACACTAACGGCTTCGGGGTGATGTTACCTAGACTTCAGTTATTGTCCATAGTCATATACGGAGTATAAGCTTCATTTGAGTATGTCCTCGCGCTTAGCTCCCTCGATTGTGGTTTTACTAAAATGATCACTCTTGGAGTCTAGTTTGAACACATTCATTTCCACAACGATGTAATTCAAATTTGGTTTTGAGGGGGCTGAGAGAGGTGAAAATGTGAATATTGGTTTGTGTTCCCGATTGATGATATATAATTGAATAATTGATGGTACATAAAACGACATTGAGGATTACGCCTCCGTTGATTGTCCAGTTGTCAATGACAAGGCTTTCCTTGCGAATTGTCAACTCTTGAAATAATTTCGAATCCAAATAACTACTGTACATCATAAAAACTTATTTACCCCGTATACGTTTTGATTTCGACTCAAAACAAATACGAAACATAAACCGAGAGTAGCTTGACCCGCAATGAAACTAAAAACCAATTTAAACTCGAATAAACACAGGAAACAAAACAACCACATATTTAAACCCGAAACCGAAATACATCCGACCTGAGTCTAGACCATATACAAATGCAGTAGACCCGTTTACCCGCAAGTCGGGCTCCCCCATTCAGTACTTCGGCGAGTTTCCTACTTTCCAACACCAAAAGCACTGTAAAACTGGAAAAGCTTCTTCAACACGCAGCAGTACACCACCAGTCACCACCGCGAGAAAAATGCCGTTCATATGCCAAGTCGAGAGACAAACTGATTACAGTTCAATCCCTTCTTCTCGTCCTATCGTCATCGACAATGGCGGCTCCTATTTCCGCATCGGGTTTGTTTTCCTTCACCTTCATTTTCCCCTCTTTTCTCAAACCCTAATTTCTCCCCTTTTTCTTTAATTTTTATTTGATGTCGATTTTGTCTTGAATTAGTAGTACTAATTATCATGATTATGCGGCAATTTTAGCTTATTATATAGTTTAATTGTATGGTTTTCAGGTGGGCGGGTGAGGATAATCCTCGCGTAATTTTCCGTAATATTGTTCAGAGACCTCGTCATAAACATACTGGTAAATTTTATCTTAATTTTTAATTTTTATGTAATTTGACCTTAGTTTGTGACAAAAAGAAGCAATTCTTGTTGATTTAATTTTTAATTAGGACGTTTAATTTTGCTATTGCATTGATATACGAGTCGTATGTCGATTTTTAATTAGTTTCGGAGCGTGATGGAATAAAACAAAATGGCTCACTAACCCGACTGTGCTACTTATATTGTGAATTACGGAGTAACAGTCAGTTGATGCGATTCTTAAGGGAATAATCATATTATTTCACATTATCACTCGAAAACAACCTCGTTAGGTTTTCCTTAGCCCGTCTTTACATTGCCATATACGGGAGCCTTTGAGGCATGTTGATAACGATAATTTCGTGTTTGTATTGTTGACATTATGATGTTTTTGAATTGTTGCCCTAAAGCGATTACTGGAGTAGAGACCGAGAGATTCTAATCTCAAGTCACGAACTTTTTAGCATCTAGGACGTTTACAAATTCGCTGGGATTCATATTAGTTTTGGGCCTATGTATGTGTCAAGCTTTAGATACGTCTAGTCAATGTGATCTGCTTACGTGAAATTTTAGGAACGGACAATGTAAGATTCTATGATAAGTGTAGTCTGTGTAACATGTATTGAAGTTTCGATTCATTGGAGATTTTTGGTTTTGTGTTTAAGTTGGTGACTGCAGAACTACTCTTTTGGCTTTAATATTAGGCAATTAGATATGTGCAATATTTCTGACCTCTGTGGCTCTATTGACGTATAATGTAGTTGCTCTTATAGTCTTATTCCTGACTACTGGTTGCTCATCTTTTGCATCTGGCTCTTGTACAGGAGAAACTGTTTCTGTTGTCGGAGATCATAACACTGAATTGCTGAAATATTTTGATTGCACGCGTTCAGGACCACGTTCAGCATTTGATAGCAATGTTGTGTTTCAGTTTGAAATAATGGAATATGTAAGTGGCACAGTTTGGTGTTAAGACAAGTTATCATAGTGTGAAGGCATGTATTCTTTATGCGATTGCTGATCTCTTCTGATCGTGTCATTTGATATATTGGAATTCTTTTTCCCCCTTCTTTGGGCACATTTGAATTTCATTGCATGACCCTGTATGTGCTTATTGTAACGACGGACATTTAAATATAATCTGGCAGATTATGAGGTAACTTACTTATGTCAAATACTAAGGCTTTCTCTGTTGTTTTCCACTCTCAGATTCTTGATTTTGGGTTTGATCGATTGGGCGTTGATGGGCCTAAGGTAAGATGATCGTTTTATGCAAGTTGTTACCAAGGAAGTAGTTATGTGTTATATTGGGATTCTTATCCTGTTAATTGTATATTATTCTGTCCTGTGTATTGTGAAAACATGCTATAGTTTGTAGCTACTGTAAATCATCCGATGGTGTTTTATGCTGAATGGTAGTTGTACTGTATGGACCGACCTAATTATCGATGCACCTCTCAGTGGGTTTGAAGAAGCTAAAGGAATGGCGATGAAGGAATAAGATGAGGATTATCAGTGATATGGGTTGCAGGGAGGGTATGACGGACATTGGAAGATTGATGTGATGATGGCCTAGGCTCTTTATGTCCCATAAATATGATTGCATCATTGTGTAAAATGGATGGAGCTTCTGCATAGGGATATTTGTGTGTGTTAAGTCTAAGAAAAAGTAGTTAATTCTAGTCGTCATATGATAGCAATCATCTTCCTTCATGAGTTTTTAGTAGAGGATATCTGAAGGTCTCTGTTAGTGCCGGGATATTCTGTGTTTGCTTATCAAATTTGATGACACGACATTAATTTTCTTATTACTCTGGATGTTTGTTTAGTGTATTGACCAATATTTGCTGATCGATCACATTTTGAGGACTTGGCCTTGACTCTGTGTTTTGAATTATTTGTGGACAGTGCAGGTTGACCATCCTGTCTTGATCACTGAATGCCCATGCAATCCGGTTCCATCACGTTCTAAAATGGCGGAACTTCTTTTTGAGACCTATGGAGTTCCTTCAGTGGGTATGTGCTCTACCTCTTACCATTACTAAAAATCATAGTCCATTCTCCCTAGAATCTTATAATGTACTCTCTTTACCCAAGTTGTCTGAAAATTTGAGCTTAAGTAATGCATTCACTTTCCTAATTTTCCTTTTATTTACAGTCAGCAATTTTGATGTTTCCTTGGTTATTGACTCTTTCTTCAGCGTTTGGTGTTGATGCTGCATTTAGCTATACATATAACCGAAAACTTGGTACTTGCAATGAGGATGGTCTTGCTGTCTCATCTGGATTTAACACCAGCCATATAATACCGGTAAGGATTTTATTTTTTGTTTTATAGGTTCTGCGTCTGAAATTGTTAGGTTGAGGCCTCGAGGGAATGAGGGTAAGTGTGTTCTATGATTTATTCAACGGACTAATCAGGTAACTCTTAAGAAACAGTGAGAATGGGATGTAAGGGGTTCTGTAGATCTTGTTCAGAAAGCATCAGAGTACATGCATATACTATGTTTTATGTAAATGTTTGTTGATTCGTCCTGCGTTTCATTGAAGTCTTTACGTGGCCTTCAGGGTAAGTGTGTTCTATGATTTATTCTACGGAGACAACGGAGTAATCAGCTAACTCTTAAGAAACAGTGAGAATGGGATGTAAGGGGTTCTGTTGATCTTGTTCAGATAGCATTAGAGTACATGAATACACTATGTTTTATGTAGATGTTGATTTGTACTCCGTTTCGTTGAAGTCTTTACGTGGGTTTGAATATGTGAGAGGAATTTAAACCAAACGTAAAGAATTGAAAAAACAGAGGTAGTACCTTGGAGTGTTTCAATAGCTATGCCAATGATGTTCTCTACTCTTTGTGTCTTTAGTTTGTCGGTGGAGAGCCTGTTTTTGAAGCATGCTGCCGAACTAATATTGGAGGTTATCATGTCACTGATTACTTGAAGCAGCTGCTTTCACTGAAATATCCACTGCACATGTAAGAATAACTTAATTTGTTCTGGTGACTCTGATTTTTTGTTAGCGTTGTGGCTCACACCTTACTAGATTTGTTCTGGTGACAGACTTAAGCTTACATGGGAGAAAGTTGAAGACCTAAAGATGGAACACTGTTATGTTGCTCTAAATTATGCCTCAGAAGTTAAATTGTTTCAGGTAATGAGCTTCAAATAAAATATCCGTACATGCTTCTTCCAGAAGCATCTGTAATCTTATCGTTGTAGTAACTGGAACAGAATGGTACACAAGATGCTGAAGGAAAGACCAGAGTTTGGCAACTTCCGTTCACTCCACCACCAGTTGAAGAGCAGCCTTCTGAACAGGAGCTTGCAAGAAAGGCAGCCATTAAAGAAAGACAAGGCCAACGGTTGCGGGAAATGGCTGAAGCTAAGAGGGCATCTCGCATAAATGAATTGGAAAATGAATTATGTGGTTTAGATCATCTTCTGGGGCAGCTAGAACATATGGATGTGAAGGATCACCCCAGTTTCCTTTCGGTTACTGGCTATCTCACCGAGGAGGAAGTAAGAACTCAGCATGGAAAGGTGACTGCATCTTTGCGAAAAGCTAAGGGTGAACAGGATGAGATGGAGGAGAAGCCTGATGCAGCAACAACTGAAAAGTTCCCACTTGTTGATATCCCTGACCACTTGCTTACCCCAGACCAGGTTTGCTCTAATTGACCTTTTGATTGATTGTATTCAATAAGTAGGTAGACAAGAACTTCTTCATTTTCCTTGATCTTCTGGCTGAGATACGCAAAAGAGCACGAAGTCCTTTATCCTGAAACTGTTCTGTTGTCAGCAAAACCCTAGATAGTGATTATTAAAATGCACCTGTTGTTAGGATACTGCAACCAGGATTGCTGTAAAACTTGTCTCTTATCTAGATGTACTTGGGCCCTTACAAACAATCTTTTGGTATTTATTTTAAATGATAGTCTGTCTGGCTGTTTAACTACAGCTGAAGGAGAAGAAGAAGCAAACTTTTCTGAAGACTACCACTGAAGGTCGTCAGAGAGCCAGGCAGAAACGGCTTGAAGAGGAATTACTAAAAGAGAAGCAAACTCAACAGGAGGAGGAAAAACGTTTGTATGTTCCCATTTTGTTTATGCACAATTAGTTTCAGTCCCCCCCCCCCTCCTGCGTCTTTCTCAGTAGCACCTGATTGGAGTCCAGTTTCTTCTGATTGTGCACAACGAGGCATGACCATGCACGACCATGCACAAAGGCCCATCTTTTTCTTATGAATCTTATCTTTATCAGACGAGTGAAAAATCTTTTCGTCTTAGTAACATGGCATCTCTCATGAGATTCATCTTATTATCTGCATATATATTTTGCTAGATACTTAGGAGCTGGGGGGAATACATAGAATATGTACAATGATGGAAGCAGCTTATTAGCTGCTCTGATATGTGGCACTTAGAAACAATTTGCTAAATTCTCTTTGAAAACAATCCCTTGTGTGCTAAATTTAGTATCTGACAAGTTATCGGAGCTTAGACATGAAATAGTCTGAAAAGCATTGACCTTGAAGCGCCCTTCTAGTTTTGTTGGTTTTACTTCACATCACATATAGAGGTTCCACATAGATGTAATTGCCTCTGAATGCTGAAGCTGAAGGGTCATCTAAGTCCTCATCGCAAGCCATTTAACTCAACCAAACAATGTTTATGAAACAGCTATTATCATTAACCACTGTTTAATTGGCACCCTGATGAACGCAATGACAACCTTTTTTAAGGAACCACTGAACCAGTTAAGCTTTGGTTGTGATGTTCTACCGTGTAGGATTTCTGACGTTTCCTAATCTTGTATGTAGGGAAAATCCTGAACTTTATTTAAAGCAGTTGCGGGCAAAATATGAGGAACTTTCAGAGAAACTTGAACAGAAGAAACGATTGAAGACGAATGGTAAGAATTCGAACGGAGATCCTACATCTGGGGGTGTTGGTCGTGGTGAGAGATTGAATGCTGCCCAGAAAGAAAGGATGCGACTGCTGACAACAGCTGCCTTTGATCGTGGGAAAGGCGAGGACACGTTTGGTTCTAGGGACGAAGATTGGTATCTCTATAAGCTGATGAGCAAAGATAATGATGATGATGAAGAGGGACCCGACAAGGACGAGGCAGAGATAGCACGTATTTCTTCTAAACTTCAGGTAAGTCAATAGAATACAGACATACAGTATATGTATTATGTATATTACTAAAAAAAAACTCCCGAGCCCTTGGTCAAGTTAGCATGAAATTTTACCATCTTAAGCAGAAGTCTCGAGTTTGAGCCATGATGATGGAGCAATGCTAAACTCTCGGGGGAGAGCTTTGCTGCCCTACATGGTTCTACCCGAATTAAATCTGCTTTAATTGGATGGTGCCAACAAAATTCGTGCTAAAAGAAAAACCTCTTTCTTGAAGATTTTGAGGCACTTGTATGATTTATTGATAATTTTGTGACAGGAAATTGACCCAACCTTCAAGCCGGAACCTGGTTCATCGCAACAAGCTGATGTCCCACGTGCTCGGCCTCTCACGAAGGAGGACTTCCAAATTGTAATGGGGGTTGAAAGATTTAGATGCCCAGAAATTTTATTCAACCCTAGCATAATTGGAATTGACCAATCAGGATTAGATGAAATGGTTGGGGTCTCTTTAAGAAGGTTTTCACCTAAGGGAGAGGATTTGGAGGAGAAAATGACCAGTTCCATTCTTCTGACTGGTGGAAGTACCCAATTTCCTGGACTGAGCGAGCGATTGGAAGCTGGAGTTCGCATGATTCGGCCTTGTGGAGCTCCGATAAGGGTTGTTGGAGCAACAGATCCAAATTTTGACGCTTGGCGAGGTGCTTCTTCTTATGCAGCTTCCTCGCGGTTTTCAGAGCAAACCTTCACCAAAATGGATTTTTACGAAAAAGGGGAAGATTGGCTTAGGGGATACAAGTTGAGGTACACGATCTGACCACGAACACACCAGAATGTAAGTAGTGTGGTCCGAAGTTCTGTGTAAAAAGAGCCAGTTCCTTGTATGTGTGATATTTAAGTAAATTATTTCAGATCATAAACGCCGTAGAATTGTTTTACGCCATCAAACACTTTGTTCAGCAGGGGTAGGTTTCCCACACTGCAAAAATGGCAAGCATCATATCTGTTGTTTAGAGTTCTCACCCCCGATAGGCCGATACATTTCAACGTTAACAAAAGCTCGATCCTGTGATGATATTTGATCGATTAATACGCCACTAAAGGTACCAGCTACGTTTTGTTGCTTACTTGAATCCAAGTTTTAAGTCGTGATTCATCCCAGGACGTTGAGTACTTGAGTTAGGCTATTGGGGTTGTTTAACGAATGGTCTCTCCTGCAAACTTTATGCCTTGAGAGAAAATTGCGATTTATATCATTGTTGAGTGCGAGAAACATAATGTAACGGAACTAAAACCCGTTTAGACGTAAAGAATTATATCAAACTTGGGAAGAGATATAAGTTCACATCGACTATTTCTTTTTTGAAGATCCACCTAATATATGAGAACAACGGAAAATCTCTCCTCATAGTCGAAAAACGAAACGTCGAACTACAACATAGGTGGGGAGGATGAGCAAAGTAGTTCACTTTTAGCGAATCAATACTAGTATATCTGTTCATCTAGTTGCTGACATATCGTCTCCGAGAAGCCTCAGCTCCAAAGTGCGAACCTACAAGTTATAACGGCTACTTTATGTAGGAGCTTACTACAATCAGAAAATTCGACCGTTGGAGCCAATTATAGAAAAACCTAACCCCCCTTCTTCAATTTCCCTCCTCTTTTTCCCTTTTTCCCTTTTCCATCATAAAATATAAAATATAAAAATCACAGTGAATCTTCAGCTTCACTCTTTCCATAAACCCCTTCTTCTCACCAACTTTATTACCGTTGCAAATTCCATCCCCAAATTCTCTCAGAACAAAAAAAAAAGCCCTCTCTTTTGCTCAATTAATCTGATTGATTGCAATTTTGCAAAGAGAGTGGCATTTTATTCATCTATTCCTCATCTAAATTATTAAAAGTACCAATCTTCATATTGAAGTTTCCAGTTTCTAATTGATTTGTGAAGAAAGTTCCCATCTTTTCAACAAATTGAAGTTTCCCAGTTCATCCCAGAAAAAAAAAACCCATCTTTAATTTGCTCAATTTGATTGTCTTTAATTCATCTGATTTGTTTGAAAGATCATAACTTTTAACTTTTTTTTTACTGTGAAATTTGTGGTAAAAAAAAACCCAGAAAAATGGAGTTGGAACAGAGGAGGAAAAGTGGGTTAAATCTGCCATCAGGGATGTCCCAAACAAACCTTAGGCTTGACACTTTCCGGTCTCCGGCCGCGGCGAAACCTACAACTGAATCAACCCCATTCCGATCAAACTTCCTCTTATCATCACCAAGAACAATATCATCTCCAAGATCAATCACAGCCCTGTCATCTGCATCATCTTCGCCGACAGCGAAAAAATCAATCTGTAGTGACAGATTCATACCCTGCAGATCATCCTCTAGGCTTCACGCATTTGGCTTGATTGAGAAGCCTTCTCCTAAGAAAGAAGGAGGAGGGAGTAGTAATAGTAGTAGTAATGAGGCTTATACTAGGTTGTTAAAACAAGAATTGTTTGGTCCTGATTTTGGTTCTCCTGTTTCTGGTGCAGGTGGTTCTTCTTCACCTGTCAGTAGTCCTAACAAGAATATACTGAGGTTTAAGGTGGAGTATTCTTCACCTTCTTCGCCTTTCTCGCCTTCCGGGTTAGGCCGAGATTTTGGGGTTTCTAATGAGGTTTCTACCCCTCCTAAGGCTCCTAGGAAGGTTCCTAAGACACCCCATAAGGTAATCTTTGAGATGGGTTTCATATGGTGCTTGTAGTTCAAGTTTTATTTTTGTATGTGTGTGACATGTTTTGGTGTTCAAATTGCTTATTTGCCCTTGTTAGGAGACTTCTTCATCACATTTTGGTTGAAAATCTTGACAATTTGAGTCTCAAAGGAGCTAATAATGGTTTCTTATTCAACACATTTGATTGAAGTTTTGAGAATTTAAATGTCAATGAAGCTTCAATGATACATTTTAATTGCAAGTGTACATGTGTTGATAAATTGGTATATTGCAGAAATTTAGTCATTGGGGTGTAAGAATTATGGAGTAGCTGTTTTATTCTGATCTTGGTGTAGTGGGGTGTGGGTTTGAACTTTGAAGCGAGTTAAAGAACAATTGAGTTTAGGCACGTTTCGACCTTAGATTCATACTTTGAAGTGAGTTTTTGGTTGTGGAGAATGCTGAAGACATAACATGTGAACTGTACAGGTCTTGGATGCACCTTCACTGCAAGATGACTTCTATCTGAACCTGGTTGATTGGTCATCGCAAAATGTGCTCGCGGTTGGACTTGGAACTTGTGTTTACTTGTGGAATGCATCTACCAGCAAAGTAAGATTTGTGTAGCTTCTTAAGCACACTTCATTTGTTTTGCCTTTTCAAGCTTGATGTCCAAACAGTTTGTGCATACCTAAGTGGGGATGGGAATTTTCGGCATGTGTTGCAGGTGACTAGGTTGTGTGATCTAGGACCAAATGACAGTGTGTGCGCTGTTCAATGGACAAAAGAGGGTTCATATGTCTCGGTTGGGACGAGCAACGGGCTAGTTCAGGTTTGTTGTGTGCTCTCATCACTTGTGTCTTTTCAACTATGTGTGTTAGGGGGTTCTAAGAGAACAATGGTTTATCTATTGTGTAGGTATGGGACGGAACTCAGTGCAAACGAGTAAGAAGCATGAGCGGGCATCAAACAAGAGCTGGTGTACTGGCATGGAATTCGCGCACTTTAGCGTCTGGTAGCAGAGACAGGAACATACTTCAGCATGACCTTCGCGTTTCAAAGGACTATGTCAGCAAGCTAGTTGGTCATAAGTCTGAGGTAAAGGCGAAATTTTCTACTCCAGAATTTCACTGTTAATATCGTAATGATGGTAAATTATAACGTTTCTCTTGTTGCCTCAGGTTTGTGGGTTGAAGTGGTCTCATGATGACAGGGAACTTGCATCTGGAGGCAATGATAATCAGGTAGTTTAGTGTTCAGATTTCGCGACAAAAGTTTTTCTGCAAGGAGTTCTTGCACAGCTTTACTGACTGCAAGTTTCATATATGAAATCAGCTCTTGGTCTGGAATCAGCATTCTCAACAGCCAGTTCTAAAGCTGACTGAGCACACAGCTGCAGTAAAGGCCATAGCCTGGTCTCCCCACCAGAATGGCCTTCTTGCTTCTGGAGGTGGCACAGCAGATCGATGCATACGATTCTGGAACACAACAAATGGGAATCAAATAAACCACATAGACACAGGAAGTCAGGTACGGTTCAAACCTTCTGATCCTGTGTGCCACAGAACCGTGTACGATTCTGTTCAATAGATTCGAGTTTAGACTGAAATTTTGTGGTAATTTGATGTGAAGGTATGCAATCTTGCATGGAGTAAGAATGTGAATGAACTAGTTAGCACTCACGGATATTCTCAGAATCAAGTGATGGTGTGGAAGTATCCAACTCTCGGGAAGGTAAGGCTTGCATATCTTTGTACAATTTGGTTCATTTTATATGCAAGACAAAGAGAATTTGAAACTTCAACAATCCAACTTTTCCGTCACAGGTTGCAACTCTGACTGGCCATAGTATGCGGGTACTCTACCTCGCTATGTCACCAGACGGTCAGGTACGTGGCATCATTTCCAGAATGTTAAAATAGTTTCAGTAATTTCCTATTATCATACTGACACTGTGCAGCATCTAAATGTATGCTTAATGATTAAATCTGTAGACGATAGTAACTGGAGCTGGAGATGAAACCCTAAGGTTTTGGAATGTCTTCCCATCTGTTAAAAGACAGGTATGATTTTTTTTCCAGGGAAGAACACAGGCATGTGTTACAGAGAAGTTGCGAAATTAGGAGTTGCACAAGGTTTAGACCACTAACCTTTAACTCTTTACATTTTCAGGCTGCAGTCAGAGACACCGGTTTGTGGTCACTTGGACGGACCTATATTCGCTGATCTCATAAAAGCTTCAGTAAACCAGAAAATAAGGGCACCATCTAACAAGCTATGGCGTAAATTTGTATAGAACTTACTGTGTAGTTTCTATTCTGAGAGTTAGACGACACGATTAGGTAGCATGTAAGATTTTGTGAATACAAGGATTAAGCAGCTTCTGCACACTGAAATCACACACAGCTCATATATTTTCGTAGCTTGTCAGATTGTCATAATGCGTGTACAAAGATCAAAGCCATTTTTGCACATTGGAATCTATTCACGCACAGCTTACGTGTTTCTCTAAATCGCTGACATTGCAAAGTAAATGCAGCTTGCAAATAAACTTCACATGATCTTCGTTTGAGTGTCTTTTACCACTAGCTCAGTCATGTCTCTGACCCACCTTCACTCAGAATTTCCTTACGCTGCACGCTTCAGTCAGAATTGGCGAATCTCATGACAGCATACTAAGATTCAAGCACGCAAACCTTGACAGATCAAATATATTTCTCTGGATGATGGCCTTGTAGCTTTTGGTCTCAACCAAGACATCTTTCTGAAGAGTGGTTTGCATAGTTGGTTAAATTCTGCAGGCATACAAAAATTATGTAAGACGTCGAAATCAGAAATAGACAAAAAGATGCAGTTTTGCAGATTGTCTAATCAACACACCTTGTTTACTTTCACTTTCCAATAGTTTTATTACAAGGTTGCCCCCAGGGCACAATATGCCAGTGTCAACTGGAGTTTTTGATGAATCATCAGTTTCCTCCTCAGGCTCCGAGACATTTTGAGCCAGAGCAGGGCTTCCCACAGCCAAGTCAAGGGCACGCATCCCTAATTCGGCTGATAGAGCTGCATCTTTAACCTTGATTCCAGACACTGGAGGGCACATATCTGATAGGATGACTGAAAACGCCTTCTGCATTAGTCAAAACAAATTAACACGACATTTAAACCCGAGACAGCTGAATAATGGTCGAGGTTTATGATTCTATAGGCAAAGTGCCCTCGACTCTATATGGCACACAAATCGATATCGAACTTAATAACGGTCAGATAAGTCCAAGCAAAATACATCAGTTTGAAGTAGCTCCACATTACCTTAGGAGAAAGTGCCCTAATATGGTCTCTAGGAAGGTCCATAACATCAGCACAAACAGTCTGAACTCTGGCATCACAATACTCTGTAGGAACCCTTACCTTCTGCATTGTTCAATAACATCAAAAACACTAGTAATTTAGTACACATGAACATATTCCACGGGACGTATTCAAACCAAATGTTAACTTCCTGCAAAAGCCGAGTGAGCATGTAACAAAATACTACATATCCACCTTACTAGAAAACACCTTAAAACAGTTAAAATGTACTCTACAAGTTACTGAGTAAAACGAGATTTACCCAGACGTTAAAATTACCTTTAAATCAATACCCACCACAACCCCACCATTTTTAGGAGGACCCAAGCTCTGACAAGCTACCTGTCACACCAAAAAAAAAATAAGTAAGAATGCCCAGAAGATGTTCGACGAAATGCCTGAATGAAAAATGAGAAAATAATGAGGAGCGTGAACCTGAAGCCAAGCACCAGGGGCACAGCCAAGATCAAGCACGGAAGAACCTGGCTTTATTAACTTGTATTTTTCTTGTAATTGAAGCAACTGCATTTTTCACCCCAGAAAATAATCATGCAAACAACAAAAAACATGAAAAAAGATGAGAACTTTATTGTTATAATTATATAGTGTATGGTTTTGGTGTATAATGTATGATGGGTAGGGATGTGGGAGAACCTTGAATGCAGAACGAGCGACATAGCGAAGACGTTGAGCTTCCTTGTAGAAGAAGTCTGGGACTCCACTCATTCTTCTTCTTTACGCCTCTCTGTGCGCGCGCGCGTAACATGTGACGGGGTACGATCGTTCTAAAATTGTCTACTGTGTTACACGAGGTCCTTTACTCCTTTACGTACGTGTTTAAAAGATTGATCACTTTTAATTAAGAGTTCGTATAAAAAGAAACGGATATTAAGCATCACATAGTACTGTTAAGGTAAAACCGTGAGACTAATGAGTTTCAAGATGTGTTAGAGTTAAATCGATGAACCAACTAAACGTATTTTGATTTTTGAGACATATATCATGAGTCATGAGTCGTTGGAAATAAAAGATTAAATTCGTGTAGTTTTTTTTTTAAAATCTCATTCATTGACCTTCGATAAAACAAACATTGTACTCTCATATGAAAAAAAAAATGATTATTAGAATGATATGACAAGTACAAACTATTTTTCGAATAGATTAGACGATTATCCTGTTCTCTCAGAAAGTTGCACGATTCAAGTGGAAAAGCAAGAAATACCCGGATATCATTGAACTAGTGTAGGAGTACATTGACTTTCTGCTACAAGCAAATGATTATCGAATGATATAATAATACGATGGTCTAATTACCAAGTTAGGCCAAACTACCAAATTGGTAAAAAAGTTGGGAGCAAATGACAGATTGGTAAATAAAAATACTCCGGCGACAAATTGGTAAAAAAAAATAAGGTTGGAGACCAAATAGACCAAAAACACTCACTTTTGGCCGGAAAATCTTCTATCCTATATATTTTCATCAATACCATGATTTAATTACCTTTTCCAATTTATTAATAAATATTTAAAATATAAACAAGCAAAAACATTTGTTTTTCAAAATAATGCACAAAAAAAAAAGTTTAAACTAAATGGTTTTCAGAAAAAAAAAAAAAAAAAAAAAAAACACCTTACAACAAAAGAGGTGCACGTAGGTGAATTTTCGAATTCGCACAAATCTATAGTGTGATGAATAATGTCGAAAATTCTATATCATATTCAAATTGAACTTTCATCCCGCGTGTCGGTTCTAAATTTTAAATTAAACATATTGTCTAGTGTTTTAAACTTGGATTATTTTTGGTTTTGGTAGATGAGTACTACTCACTGTACAACTACATAAAGGTGTCGTTTGGATACCGCGGGAATTAAATTACCGTGGGAAGTATGAATTAACGGGAATTAAATTCCTAATGTAAACTCGTAGGAATTTGTCTAAATGCGTTTGGATACCATGTAGGAATTTCGGATTCCCTAGCATTTTTTTCCCATGGGTTGTTTGGATTCACTACTTTAATTCCCATGTTAATTAGTAAGAATACTATTTTACCCTTTACGTTTTTTAGTCTATTTGGTGTCCAGCCTCATTTTTTTTTACCAATTTGTCGCCGGAGTATTTTTATTTACCAATCTGTCATTTGCTCCCAACTTTTTTTACCAATTTGGTAGTTTGGCCTACCAAGTTATGATAATTGATAGCTTTTGGTTAGAATTCATCTATTTTAAATGAAGTCTCCATCTTCAAACTAGCAAACAATGGTGCTCTAGACTTGCGCAAGTAGACGACTGATACTATCACTATCATGCATCATGTAAGCATTGACATTCTCCTTATTTATCAATTTTATCCGAGAAAATACTCGTCTAAAACGGGTCGATCCATTTTACAAAATAATCCCGGTAAAAAATCGACATAAATCCACTAGGAGACCCATAAGACTACCTATCACCTACGTTGCACGAGTACGGACACCGACACCGACACCGGGAGGACGCGGACACCGGGACACCGCAATCTCAAAATCTAGGACACCGACACCGCTATTATTTTTTAATATAAATATATTAAAATAATAATAAATATTATATTTTTAATGAAATAATAAGAATTTCTAAATTTAAAACTTAAATCAATCTCAAAATGATGATATTACGCACACAATCATAGAATATGTTAAAGGAAACGCTAAGGAATTCGAGACTAAGAATGTCTCTTTTGCCCAAATGCTTGCTTAATATTTATTTTTTGTGTCCTAGAGGTGTCCAACCGGTATCCGTGTGGAAAAAACCGGATTTTGTGTCCGAGTTAAAAACAAATAAACCGGACACAGGTCCACCGTGTCCGACGCGTGTCCTCCCGGTGTCCGTGTCTGACACCGTATTGGACACGGACACGTCACTTGGGAGAGGTGTCCGTGCTTCATAGCCTATCACAGACGATAGGTTGATGCCTTTTTCATTGGGGTATTGGGGGGGGGGGGGGCGCAGGGAGAATTAGTCCAAAACTGGCTGCTGTAGTATAAACTCAAGTTACAAGTTGGTTCGATGGGATATTACCAAATCAATGGAGTCACATACACGACATAAATTGAACTAAAAAGTCGTACAATCACCATTTGAAAACAAATTTGCAATAACCAATTGTAACTTGTATAGAAAAAGATCGATTTTGTTGGAAACTTCAGACGATAGGATAGTTTGCTAACTTTAAAACGTTTTGATTACACATAATACTAGATTACTAGGTACAACAACCATGTACTTGCGCCACATATTTTCTCCTACAAACAACAAAAAAGCAGGAACTTTCAAGATCAAAAGGATCGAGTTTTGCCCATATTCCAAATTACCCTGAACATTCGAGGATTTGGAGTGTGTCTTACTAGTGATAAGTGATAACTAGTGATAACCCGTCTTCATGCCAAAACGAACACTGAGACTGAAAGATGGAGCCTCCAAGACTTCTTCCAAGTGGAATGTATATGCATGGTGAAGAACTGAAGATGATCAGGGATACAAGCCTAACTCTGGAAATTGATACCGGGAAGGAAGCACTGCACGGCTGCCTCTATTCCACGGAGCTGACCCGAGAAGAACGTGAAAAAAATTTAGGACTTAGTACAAGCAGTAAGTCCAGTAACTAAATAGCTAAGCTTGGAGCTCGTATTAGTCATATTGGATTCATGCTTTGTAGTGAGTTGTGAGTTGTGACTACTGAGTCATGATTTTATGGTTGTTCGGTTATTGCTCAATGATCAATACAAATGAGCCTAGCGACCTAGTTATATAGGGACATGCTACGTAAGTTTACCTTACTGGCTTACTCCTCACTGGAGCAGGAGGGTCTCGGGGGCATATGGGGGTTACTGATGGTTTTGATGATTCATACAAACATAAACTGAAAAGATAAATAATGTTACCTTGATTTATAAGCAAGGACCATGTGATCATTGAGACGCACTTAGCAGGGGTTAGCTGCTAAACATAGTCAGGCATGACTAGCTTCAAACAAGCTGCCAAGTAGTGACAGCATATACGATTCTGCCCTTCCATCCCTGCAATAGCCAACGGCCATCTTCATCAATGGAGAAATCTTTGTGATACACCTTCACCCTCTTTTTGGCCATATCCGTGATTTCCTGCTTTAAAGGTAGCTGCTTGAAACCAGCCCTTTCAATGCGGACCTGCCACTGCTTGTATGTCTCAGGCCTTTCTATCCTTTCCAAACCTTCGCATGCAATCACATTCATTGCCTGTCTCCCAAAGATATCTCTTTCAATCAGCATCCTCTCCCTAGCATCCCGGGGTAGATTTACCTCCAGCATATCGAACAAAGTTGAAAAGTGGAAGAGAGCCTCACGGAATCGAGTTATGAAGAAGGGGGAATTAAAAGCCCCATTGACCACACCTTGTATGAAAATTGCTGGTTTTATCCTCCTAATCAGGTCTAGAACCATATCCCTTGGACACTCCACCATTGCTGTTTCCTCGGGAATGTATTTAAACCTAAACAAACAGTTAACAACAAGCACCTCAGTTTCATCAATCTTGAGATCCTCAATAGTAACTGTTTCCCACTTTTTTGCTATAGCATTGAACTCAAATGGGATATTAAATGATTCGGCATAGTTCTTCAAGCGACTCAAGGACTCCACAAGCCTTTTGCCTGGTCGAAACCCCGGTTGTGGAAGATCAATCCCAGTTAAACGGATTTTGGGAGGCCCGCCAGGCCTAGATGAAAGGCGCTGAAATAGACAAGGCCATTGGAATCCATATACCATACCAATATCAATTATATGAAGACTTGTTGCCTTCTCAGCCACCATGGAAATTGATCTATTGGAATAGAAATTTGCAATTTTTTTGAACGGACATGTCGCCAGAAACATGTGGTAAGCTCTTAAAAAATCAACAGCAGAGCCCGGTCCGGTCAGAAGACCTCTATATATAGGGGTTCCAACGCCAGCAAGGCGTGCCTCTAGACCATCCGCAAAATAGTGTGCCATTCTTTGATTACCGTCTCCAGTTTGAGAAGAATGTTGTCTAATTTGGTTAAGGAGGTCATTCGCACTCCTTTGATCATTGGATGCAACTGCTTGTGCACATAGGCTTAAAAGAGATCTTAGATCTACAACATTTCTCTTGCCACTCTGTTTTCTTCCACGACCTCTCCCTCCAGTAGACCCTTTTGCTTGAGCATTTTGCACATTTTTATTAAGTTCACTCTGCAAAGATTCCCGCAGAGCAGCATCATTCTTGCCTCTACTGCACAGCAGCACTCTATCGAACATTTCGGATCTCATAACTGCCTCATCAGGAACCACAGAGACCGCTGATTGCTTATTATCAGGCTCCTCTATTAGCAGCTCCTCTGGATGACGGTGTTTCTTTCCCCTGGTACCCTGTGTCGAAATATTACTCTCATGTTTAGCAGGGACAGCTTGTGGCCAACTCTGGAACGAGGTGTTTGTGTTCCCCAAAGCCTCGTACGGAGAACCTTTCGGAAGAAATTTACTTGCCTCCTCCATCCCTTTCTGAAACTGCAAAATTGACTGACTATCATTGAATATATCAGACACACTAAGGGCACTAACAGGAGACTCCGCTGGACCATCTACTGAACCAATGGCATTACTTGTTGAGCCAGTTGATGACTCAAAGCTCAAGTACGAGGTATCAGTTATTCTGCCCGAGCTGTTTGATGAGCTAAATGACATTTGATACGACGGTTGCAATGACGAGACAGGAACATTTACAGACGATGTAGGATTGTACCCATAAGGGGAACCGTACCATTTAGGATCAATGACACTGCTTGCACTGCTTTCTCCACTATAACTACAAGGACTGCAACTGGTAACACCATTGCCGTTGCCATTGCCATTCCAACTCTTGTAAGTAACTTCGGGAACATTATATTGATCTTTAGGAAGAGAATTAGTATCCCCAAGCACCTCATAAAGCGATTTCTCTTTTGCTTCCAGAGCCGAAGGCTCATGAGACGGACGGGTTTTCTCTCCCTCATCCTCTTCCATAAGAAGCTGATTAATATACTTGAGAACAACATCACTAAAGTCGAAATCATCATGGAGGGCTCTCTCAACATCAGGGGTTTGAACTCGATTGCCTAGTGATGGCACCACCGAAGTAAGATTCGGGTTTTGGGGCATCAATGGTAGAGGGTTTGTAAAACATGGATTTACATCAAAATCCTGCATTCTCACCATATTCCCCAAATTTCGACTTGATGGAATCTGTCCCATCTGATCATTGAACTTTATTCGATGCAACGGTCCATACAATTCTTCTAGTTGAGGATCCATTTCCAAGCATAAATCGAATCAACTAACCTCAACAACAACAACAAACCCCCAAAACATCACAAAGTCAGCAACTTTCACCTCTAAAGTTCTACACAAACCCCAATACTCCCCTTTCTAATCCATCACCCAAAAATGAACAGAAAAACTTCAAGATTACTACACAAACTATATAACAACAACAACAACAGTAACAACCAAGCCGTAGTCGCAAAAATGATTTGGGGTCAGCTAACATGAATCGTCATACATAAGCAATAAACAAAAATTAATTCAAATCTTATCTAACAATATTATCAACTACATAATACACAAAATCAACATAAACAGGCAAACCCATGAATACCCATATCATAAAGTTGTCAAATTTACACAAATCTCAGCTCAAACTCCAAGAAAAAAATTGTCTACACAAAAGATATAGAAAAGGAAAGTACCTGAGCAAAAACCCTTCAAAAGGGAGCAAAGTAGAGTGAGTCAGAAGCTTTGTGCAAAACCCTGGAGAGAGAAAGAGAAGAGAGAGAGAGAGAGAGAGAAGGGATCTAGATTCCTAGGAAGAGAGAAATGAGGAGACAGCAAAGAAGAAGAAAAGCGGTTAAGTTTGACATGTACTACAACACCTGGGAAAACAGCAGCTTTTTCTTTAGTTTAACTGAATAATTTGCACTTCTTCTTCTCCTATGTTCCAAACTTCTAACCTATGACTCATGAGAGGAGGGGTTGGGATTGGAATAAGCCATTTGCTCATCCTCGTTCCGCGTATAAGAACGACTATTCTCACATTCGAATTGTTTATCATTTTAGAATCTCATTGATTAATTTAGGAGAATGTCACTTAATTAAGAAAGGAAGTTGATTATTATCGTGTGCCTTATGTGTACACAACAACAACCAACAACAACCAAGCCTTATTCCCAAAATGATTTGGGGTCGGCTAACATGAATCGTCATCCAGTAACCGTCTTGTGTACGCCAAGAAATTTCGAAAACGTTGTAAACATGTTAGAAATATTTAAACAATTTCAAAGGAAATTTAGAAAGTCGTCAAAATAAATAAAAAGGTTTAAAAAAAATATTGCAAAAAACAGATGAACTTTGAACACAAGTTAAAAAGTTTTAGAAAAATAGTTGGAAAAACCAAACAAATAAATCAAAAGGGGTCAGAAAAAGTCCTCCACATGGATAGAGTCTCGCCACCCTGCCCTATCCAACACCATACTCTCTTCAAGCCCTAGGGAGCTCATATCACTTCTAATCACCTTCGTCCAAGTCATCTTGGGTCTTCCTCGACCCCTACTAATATTATCACTTCTCCACCCTTCTACTCTTCTAACCGGCGCCTCACTAGGCCTCCTCCTCACGTGCCCATACCACCTCAGTCGGTTCTCCATCATCTTATCCCCTATGGGTGCAACCCCTACTTTCTCCCTAATAACTTCATTTCTCAACCGATCACGTCTTGTATGTCCACACATCCACCGTAACATGCGCATCTCCGCCACACTCATCTTATGAACGTGACACTGCTTCACGGCCCAACATTCCGTGCCATATAACAGTGCCGGCCTAATTGTCGTACGATAAAACTTACCCTTCAACTTATTGGGCAATCCTCGATCACACAGAAGTCCTGTGGCATTCTTCCACTTCAACCAACCTGATTTGATCCTATGAGCCACATCTCCATCCAATTCTCCATCCTTTTGAAGAATCGATCCTAAATATCGGAAAAAATCTGATCCCTGAACAATCTTTCCATCCAACATGATCGTCCCCGTCTCCGTTTGCCTAATGCCGCTGAACTTACACTCCAAATACTCGGTCTTGCTCCGACTCAACCGAAACCCTCGAGACTCCAACGTGTCCCTCCATAGCTCCAACCTTCTCTCCAAATCCTCTTTCGTTTCTGAGATCAACACTATATCATCTGCAAACATCATGCACCATGGTATATCATCCTGGATTGACCTCGTCAATTCATCCATGACTATAGCAAAGAGAAACGGGCTAAGTGCGGACCCTTGGTGCACTCCAATGGTAATAGGGAACTCTTCTGACTTCCCTACACTAGTCCGCACTCTCGTGCTAGCTCCCTCATACATGTCCTTAATGATGTCAATATATTTTTGCGGAACTCCTTTCTTAGTTAGAGCCCACCAAAGCACTTCCCTTGGTACCTTGTCATACGCCTTCTCCAAATCAATAAATACCATATGTAGGTCCTTCTTCCTATCCCGATAAGTCTCCATTGTCTGTCTTATGAGATGAATTGCCTCCATAGTTGACCTCCCCGGCATAAATCCAAATTGATTCTCTGAAATCTTCACACTTCTTCTTAATCTATGCTCAATCACCCGTTCCCAAAGTTTCATTGTATGACTCATCAACTTGATCCCGCGATAGTTGGCACACTCTTGAACATCCCCTTTGTTCTTATACAAAGGGACCAAAGTGCTCTTCCTCCACTCCACCGGCATCTTATTACCTCTCCAAATCATGTTGAAAAGTGTCGTCAACCATTCCACACCCCTATCTCCAAGACACCTCCAAACCTCAATAGGTATGCCGTCTGGCCCCACTGCTTTCTTCCGTCCCATCTTCTTCAAGGCCATCCTCACCTCTTCCTTCTGAATTCTCCGCCTGAACTCCCGATTAACAATACTTGGATGAATGTTCACATTTCCAATATCATTCACCCGATCACCATTGAACAAGTTATCAAAGTACGATCTCCATCTCTCCGTAATCTCCTTATCATCAACAAGAACTTTTTGATCAACATCTTTGACGCATTTCACCCTACCAATGTCCCGAGTCCTCCTTTCCCTAATGCGTGCAATTTTGTAGATCTCTTTCTCCCCTTCTCTGGTATCCAATCTTGTATATAGGTCTTGGTTCACCTTTCCTCTTGCATCTCTTACAGCTTTCTTTGCTGCTCTTTTTGCATCCTTATACCTCTCGAAGTTCTCCTCACTTCTCTCTTTCCCCAAACTCTTATAACATTTCCGCTTGTTCCTTATTGCTTCTTGCACTTCCTCATTCCACCAAGATGTATCCTTACTCGGTAGCGCTTTCCCCTTAGATTCACCGAGGACCTCTTCTGCCACCTCATTTACCTTATGCGCCATAGTAACCCATAACGAGTCTACATCTCTTTCCACACTAGTAGACCAGACATATGTCCCTGCCATCTTCTCCAAGAAAGCCTCCTTGTGCTCTCCTTCAAGTTTCCACCATTTGATCCTTGGCTCTACCTGTGGCCGCCTCTTCCCTAAGCCACCCTTAGCCCTGAAATCTAGTACCACCAATCTATGTTGCGTAGCCGCACTCTCCCCAGGGATCACCTTGCAATCCGTATTATGTGTACGTGTTAGAAAAATCATTTTGTTTATAGCATATGTAAATATCCGTGGTAAATTAAAATAGTAAGAAGTCAACCTGATTGTGGAGTGTCTCGAGTTCACATCGTCATATCCCCACCCCGACAATATTCCGACATTTCGTGCTCGCCTATTGCTCCTATACACAAAGAAGAGAGTTTAAGTGGATTCGCGTCAAAGGTGTGAGAATAATTCCTCCCGTAATTAATGTTATTGCTTAGGCACTAACTACCACTAATTAATTGTTTTGATGAAGAACATCAAGATATTGGTCTTGTCTGCGTAAAATGTCGTAGCTTGATTCGCTAATTTGAGAAGTATATTCCATTCATTTTAATTTAATGGATTATATATTTATATGATGATGTACAACTTATCAAGTATCACTAATTTGGTATATCATCCTCTTATTGGTTCATTTAAGAAATATTTTGATATTAAAGGAAAGAAAGAGAGAAACATCTTCACTATGATTGGTTTTAACATCACCACCTAGAACTTTCTCACTATATTTTACTACCATATGTCTACAGTGCAACCTAACACAGTCTACGACCTTCATTTTTTAAGTTATACTCAAATTCCATTGATAAAATCTAGACCAATGTAAAGAAATGAAAAATAAAATAGGAGTACATAGGTTTATATATGCACAATTCAAATTTCTAAATTGCTCTTTCGATAAGGTTGTAGGATACATGAGTGTTGTTCAACTGTCAGTTGGAACTTTCGAGTGTAAAGTTTCTTTTACCAGATTCTTCCTACACACTTCACCCCACCCAGCTCAATGAGTGAGTGAAAACGCCAAGTCATTACGACGCCTGTTGCAAACGTCCATGGTATATCCTTACTTGGATGAGATTGTTTTTTTTTTTGTACAAAGGAGCAGCTAATGCTACAGAAATGAGGATATACATATTTAAACACGGGACAACCCGCATGCATGTTGAGTTACTAACCACCTCTCCAACCTTAATCCTCTTCGGAAATTTATTCGTGACATTACAAATCTAAGCAATAATATGGTACCCGTTTGGAAATGGCGCTATAATCTTTACCCCCCACTGAACTTACTCGTATCTAACTATCAATTAAACCTTACCCAAGTTTGGCCTAAATTAGGTCAAATTTGGCGGTCAACACGGGCCATTGAATAAAGTCAACTCAGAGTCAAGAAATAACGTTGTAGGCTGCCTTTAAAAAGATTGTAAGCTTAGATATTGGGCTTGTGGTCACGATAATTAGGCCCAAGATAAGCCCAAAGTAATTTAACTGGACTGCTCTGAAGGGCCCAAAAAGTATGGGTTGAAAGCCCAAGGCAATGGAAATTTGGAAATGCCCAAATCAATTTTTTTCGTCAGCCCTTTTCTTTTCCTTTTTTTTGGGGATCTTTATTCCCTTAAGATAAAGAGTGTAACCTAAGTAACCACTTTTTTTTTTTAAATGAACCTAAGTAACCACTTTGAGTAACGCTATACTCCTATTTTCAACTTTATTTTTGGTAGAAAAATGTATTTATAAATATTATTACTATATACTGCAATAGATGTGTTTGTACCTCCCTTTTTAAAAATTACGATTTTTGATAAAGTAATTCATTTTATTGGATCTCCAGTGTCATTACTTGTTCGAATCTGAGTATCAAGCAATGTGATATATGACCATATATGTCGACAAAAATGTTTCATTTCAGGAGTTAAAATTTCGAAATGATCAAATCAATGCAATGAGCTAGAGATAGTTTGTAATACTGGAGTTAAATAGTCATCAGAGTAAATGAATTCACCAACATTCCTCCTTTTTTGGATCGCCTCCTTTGGATTTATATTTACACGTTGAAGATGAATAGCGTTGTGTACGGTAAATCTTCCAACCGTTGTACCAGCATTGCTCATTTTCCACGGTTGATCTGAAGAACCGAGGGCCCCTACAGACATTGCATGTTGAGTGTGGAGTCCAAACGAAGAACTCATAATATATAAGATATATTAAACACATATATATAGATCTGAATAATGAGAGTTTATTTGATTCTAGGTCTCATGCATGCAACTCTTTTATTTGGGTTGGAAATGGAAATTGCCAGTCTGTGGGTTAATAAGAGAGAGTAGCGTGACATCTTCCTAAATTAGGCCTAAAACCCCTTGATCGAACGAAAATGCATATATCCTATGAATCTAAGGTTTTGGCAATTGCATGTGCTAGCACCTGGTTTGCCAATCTGGTTTACGTTACATTTCACATTTCCTACAACCAAACAAATTCACTTTTCGCATTTTTCTCGAATATAATCCCATTGGAATGGAACAACATAAATGTCTTGCGATCAAATTCTATTTAAAAATCATTAAGGTAGCCTCATTTTACAAGTAACCCTCAATCATGGGCCCACCCCCAATTGTGGGAACTATCTTTGAAGTTTGGGATAACATGATTGGTCCCTCTTAAAAGCTAACCACCAAAAATAAAATAAAAAGTATAGATAAATAAACGTAAATCTACAAAGTTTTATGAATACTCGGTTACCAGCATGCCAAAATCTGTCACTGGATTTTCACTTCGCCAATTTCATAAAACATTTTGGGTTCTAGTGTCGGTGAAAAGTTCATTCAAACATAACGGTTATCCAATATATAATACGTAAATTTACGTGCAGAGGTTATATCCAGAAATTTACATAAGTAATGCCGTATTAAAATGAGGAAAATAAAGGGAAAAGAGGGAGATATAATAAAGTGGAAGGAATATCACATGGCGTAACGTGGTAAGAGAGAGGAAGGAAAGAGGGGAGGATGTAAATGAGTAATGTTATATTGTTATGATGATGATATAGTATCATGTAATGTATGTCATATGTATGTATGCAAATTGGGAGATAAATAAGAAGGCGGTGATCTCATATCCATGGCAATCTAATAAGCAAAAGCTAAGATGCTTGGCTTACCAGCTAATTTGACCAACTGCATACCCTTTTCTTATTCTATCTTGGTTGCCCATTTCTTTGAGGACTTTTTGGTAAAAGTTGGTGCACCAGACGGCACTCTTTACTCTTTCATTATTGCCATCACGATTTTACATCCACCTTATCATAAAACTCGTACTCGTCAGCGTGTTTTAAACTGTAAGCGTGTAATGAGAAAAACCGTTTCATAGGCTTGATAAAGTATGTAAGTCATAGGGTGCGGTGATGTCTCATATAGTAAAAACGAAGTAAATAATTGCATATACAGTGTCTGTTCTCTTAAATTGTGATTATTTCGATATCGACGATAGGCGAAAGAAGAGATTTTGAGAGGGTTTTGTGATAAGGTGAGACTGAAATTACATAGGCTTGATAAAGTATGTAAGTCATAGGGTGCGGTGATGTCTCATATAGTAAAAACGAAGTAAATAATTGCATATACAGTGTCTGTTCTCTTAAATTGTGATTATTTCGATATCGACGATAGGCGAAAGAAGAGATTTTGAGAGGGTTTTGTGATAAGGTGAGACTGAAATTACACGCAAATGGTATTTTAATAGGACTTGACTTTCACCTGGTTGACAGGTTTACCATTCTTCAAAAGAGTTCTAATTTTGGGTTTTAATTACTTATGCAATAATTCACGCAGTTGACCATTTAAAATCAACACATGTTTAAATTACAAAGATTGGTAATCCGAGTACGTCAACTCGGTTTCTTATTCAATGTTTTCAACACTGAATCAGCATCTTCCCAATCTTCACGGGATTGCTGCAATAATGCTAAACAACCGCGTAATATTTATGATGAATATCAATTTAAATTAGCCGAAACTTGGTAAAACACAACCAGTTAGTTTAGCTAGTAAAGTTATTAAAGGCAGTATAGTACTCGAAATAAAAACACGTCTGCATGAATATTAATAGAACCAAGCTCGACTTTATTGAAAATTTCCCTAGAGTCTTTACAAAAATTAAAGAACAGTGGGTTCCAATTTGGAAATAACCCCCTTATTCTGTTACAAATCATTTACAAAAGGGCCAAATTTGCTCCCTACTAATGGAGCCTTTGGCAATGAATAATGGTAAGATTAAACCCTGTAAACTGTAATGGTAAGAACATTTTTAACTACATGAATGTATGGTATTCTTTTTTCTTTTTTCTTTTTCTTTTTTGTTTTCTACAATGTATTCCTTATCTTCCTGTTGTTGTTGTACCTGTCACAATTTCTTCAATTTCTACACAAGAATTAGAAATCTACAAGCTAAGAAAGAATTCAATCAAGCTACCGAGTCGGTAAGTTTAGGGATGATACTGTGCTGTGGCTTCCCATGTTGCTTGGCTTGGTGCTCAGACCAGTAAGCCTGAGCAGCCAACACCCTGTCTAAAAGCTCTTGCGGAACTGGCTCGCCTCGCCTTTGTTGCGGGGAGATTCGTGCCGTGTGCACCAAGGTTTTCCACTTATCCTGAATCAAGAGACAGGCAAACATAAGTGACAGGTAAACAAAAACAGATAAACAAACAGATTAGTACAACTCAGGTCATGTGATAATAAAGATAAGCCCTTAATGAGCCAGAAATCATAGGATTAGTTGTTTATTAGTTATGATTAAAGTAGTAAAGATGAGTTTGGCTGAGGAACAAGTGAACAACCCATGTGGATCACAGGCTTTTCCCCCCCACAAGAATTTTGGAGCCATGTTTAGATTCATGTCTCATTAACAACTAACAGATAATAAATTATCAACCACATAATATTGCAATTATGCTAATTTTGTAGATTGAATATGTTATCTTGTCAGAGAGGAGCTAGCCCATCACAGTCAGGGAAGTTATGTGCAAGTGACATTTAAGGTAGCTCGAGTCCCTCAACGATGGAACTACAAGAGTGCGGAACAAACAAAGCCGAAAGAGAATCCGAGCAGTGATAACAATGATAGGAGTGTCATAGGACCACTGCATTCCAAGAAGGCAGGTCCCCTTGGCGAAAAAGGGTGCAAATTTATGTGGCAAGTCTTTGTTTTCAAAAGCCCTACATAACAATGATAATGAAGTCCTCTAACTTTTCGGAAATAAGGCACATCACATCAGGAGAATGGCATATTTCACCAGTAAGTATAACAAAAAGGGATCTTACCTTCAAATCCACATAAGTTCGATGCTTAGCATTCTCAAAGGAACATAACTTGACATCGCGCCACCTGTAAGAAGGGAAAAATCTTAATTGCATTAGGAGATCAGTCCTTGTCGCCAAACGCGTGATCAAAAGAAGATGAATGGCTGAGATGTAGTAACACATACCTTCCAGTTCCGAGTTTCTCTACTGCATGGACAAGTGCCTCAACCTCAGTAACAGAAAAGGGTCGCCTGGTACGACGTTGTCCAATCTCAGATCGCTTTGATCTGTGGTTCACAGGCAACACAGCTAAAGCTTCCAAGCTAGCTTCTGGAACAGGCACCAGAGCCTTAGAATCAGACACATTTTTCTCTGGGAATTCCATAGCAGCAGAGGGAACTAATTCCCTAGAACTTCCAGCAGGGCTGTTTGAATCAGTCACGGATGGTTTATCGAGTGAGCTAAGTAGAAACATCTCTTCTTTAGGGTGAACTTGGGACCTGAAAAAACAGCCAATTATTAACAAACATACAAGTTAAGAACCAGCACCAAGGAATGAACACCATTGGAAAATGACTTTGGATTCGTACGATCAAGTACCTATTTACAAATTTAGGCGAGTCACACAAAAGCGATGCAGGAGGTTCTTTCGGGCTTATTGGGGGAGATGGCTGATTAGGACTATTTGGCTCTAACATAAACCCAACTGTATCCATGTCATCATTTTGGGATATGCCAGTTTGAAGTAAAGTTCTGTTGTCATCTCGAATTTTCTTTCCCTGAAGAAGTACGCCAACACGTAATCCACCACCAAGTATAGATGTCACAGCCTCTAGAACAGTTCTCTGCAGGTGAACATTCATTACATTGTCAGTTCTAAACAATCAGATTGATTAATATTTACCAAGCACTGTTAATTGCTGACATTAAATGGTAAAGTATCACATATTCACATGTAAGGAGAAGACAGATAAACCTAGGAATCTTATTTAAGAAAATAATCATTCAGAACCAAGTTGTGTCAACAGAATAACTTGAAAGATAGAAATGGTGTACAACTTCCAATTCCAAACAAGTAGCAAAATAATGCCAAGTTAAGTTGTCGAATGTCAATGTCTCATTGATGCAAAAGAAATGGGTTGTATACCTTAAGTGAACCAACAGTTGTACTCTCTGGGACCTCAACGAAAAGCTCAGGGACTTTGAAGGACTTAATGCTAAGCCGCACTGCAATAAAGCACAATCCAAAATAAGAATTTCTAGCCAGAACAGCTGAATATCTGCTTAACAAGGATAGGTCAGAGACTCAAAATTGCAATTACCATGAGAGTTCCTAGAATTGCACGAATTTTGGCGCCTAAATCCAGAAGGAAGCTTCCCGTTTCCTGCACAATAAAAGTAATTCATTCATCAAGTCAGATTCCCCTCGCTACTGAATCTCGTTTCACAAACCAATGACGCAATGTGGAAAACGAACCTTCATGAACCTTCCCAGCCAAGACATCCTTGTCACCATCCCTGCTCTTCTCAGGTGAGTTGGAAACACTTTCACAACTGATGCCTCCATCATAAGTCACAATTGAGCTTCTGTCAAACAACTTCCTCTTTTTGAAAGGAGTGTTACGCTGGGACCTGTCTATTTCATAACAGGGCCTCTTGTCGTGGTAATTGTGCCTAGCTGAGCCACCTGGTAGACGCAAAAAAGAACACAGGAAACAGGAATTCGCGAGATTTAGTACAATGCATTCAAATCTACAAAGGTTAAATATACAAAAGAACTGCAAAGCAGCAACGACAGACGCTCACCTGAGTTACTAGGTTCACAATCCTTCAGTTTCGGAGCAGATTTCCAGTATTTAGACGTCAGCAGCTTCCTAAATCTCCGGTCACCAATACGTGTTGGAGACCTAAATATCTTTCTATTATTGTTAAGTTGAGAACGCCGAGAAAGAATTTCGTCATCATCTTTACACCCTATCTTTACATCATTCACATGTTTGAGAAAAGAATCGTTAGGAACGACAGATTCCCCGCAAAGGGGCAACTCAACAATTTCCTCAGAATTTGTCAGTGCAGGAGACTTATTAGCCACAGTAAAACCTCCAGAACCACCACCCCCATTCATATCTAACTTCCTACTCAGCACATTCTCTACATTATTAGTATCATCAGACTCCCCGCTTAAGGGGAAATCCCGTATAATTTTACTCGAAACCTTTACAGTATCATCAATAATTTTCTGGGATGCGGCCGATTTGTACTCAGGATACACTTTCTCAGAGCAAACAGAACTTGCAATAGGAGAGACATGCTCTCCTCCAATCACAATTTCAACCTTCTCCTTACAAACACCCTTCTGAATCCCCGAAAAATACACACTACCCTCAGAACTACCCTGATCATCATGCTCACCACCCAATTGTTTATCTACATCCTGTGGCTCCTTCTTAATACCATTTTTACCAATGCCACCCTTATCGAAAACCACAGCAGCGCTACTCGAAGCAGAAGAGCATTCACTCTCCTCCAACAATTTCCCAGCCACTGTGGCCAGCAAATCAAAAGCACATATCTGGCTACCTTCAACTTTCTTTTCACGCAAACTCCGCTTCTGAAACAAAACAAAACAAAATCCCATCAATCCAATTGTTACAAAACTTCAAAGGGAAGCAACAAGCCAACAAGCAATGTGAATCCAACTACCGCGATTTTTACAGAAAACTCACCCTGATGGATCTGGGAGCTCTGGGTACAGCGGGCGACCGGTACCCATTCAATCCACTACCCAATGTTCTCTTCAACAACACCATTTTTTCACACAATACACATACCAGGTAAAAAAAACAAATTTCCAGAAATGGTAAGAATATCCTGCAACAACATAACAAAATCCATACCAAATTAGTCAATTTTTCTTACAAAATCTCATAAAAATTCAATCTTTAAAAAACCCCCCATCATAACTTCCAACTAGGGTTTAACCCAGATCCTAAATTCATCTCAATTCCACATCAAAGCTTCCTGAACAAGCTAATCTAACCCAATTCACCTCAAAAACAACGATAATTACCACCTTAAACCAATCAAACTGATCAATTATCACTGTTTCATCAAAGCTAATAAAAATCCCACAGAATTATGATCATATATAGATAATTCCCAATTACAAATTAGGTCATAATAAAATCAACAAACAACAAATTATTACAACCGACAATTCAGCAAAAATCAACAAAAATAAATAAATTTGTGATCAATCATACTAGTATAAATTATGATCATCATCATATCATAGAATTATCATATATGATGGTGAATTGCTTATAAAAAAAACATATAACTCGATTGCTTCTAACATACGCCATCAAAATTCTGGATCATACCATCATGATCATCAATGATCAACCAAAAATTCACCACCAAAACATGCATAAAATTAAACATATAATTAAATTAAACACCCACATACCAAATCAAGCTAAAAATATCTTGACAAATTTGATCAAAATTCTACCAAAATTCCACCAAACTTCCACCCAAATTATATAATAAAACCCACTTCATATAATTAAAAACAAAATCCGAATTTCAACCGAATTCGAAAAACCCACAAGAGAAATCACAATTCCGAAGCAACATTGGAGATTAGAAACCCACCTCGATTATATAAATAAAAAGAAACTTCTTCGATAATCTTCCCAATAAATTGTATAAATCTTATCTACAAAACTCTACAAATTGTACAAATTTATTTTCAAAATAAAAAAGAAAAGAATCAAATGTTGGGTAATGTAATTTCCATTGTGTTTTAATTTGTGTATAAATTTTTACAAAAAAAAAAAAAAAGAAGAAAGATTACGTCTAAAAAATGAAGATGATCATCATTTTCATTTTCTTTCTTTCTCTTATAACTAACGCAACAGAATTTCAGTTTTTTTTTTTTCCTTTTTCTTTTTTCTTTTAAATTTAAATAAAAATGAAATGAATAAATGTGTGTGTTTCTCTCTCTAGGATTTGTTTGTGTTTCTCTCTCTAGATTTTGTTAATTTGTGGGGACACAAAAACTATGAATGTGGGAAGAGGGGTTCTCTCTCTTATTACAAAACCCCGGGGTATATGGGGGGAATTTTGTAAAAATAAAATAATTTATTTTTATTTTATTTTGTTGGGAGGAGAAAAAGAAAAAAAAAAGAAAAGGAAAAAGAATTCCCCATAAAACCGTGCTTAAACCCCAACCAAATCTCTCAGCCACAAAACTGGCTATTACCGGTTGCTGCCGGTAATGTATGGTTTCTAAATTTGATATAGGAAAAAAAGAAAGGGTGAAAGTTGTGTGAGGTGGATGGTTTTTATTGTTTTTGTATGTATGGGGTGGTTACTTTTAGCTTTGTGTGGGAATTACTCATTCTGGTAGTCGGGTTACTTGGATCGTCAACGTTTTATTTAGATGTCTCTCATACTGTGATACTGTATATGAATAACGAGTTTCTAAGGATTTACGAGAGTGCGTCAGATATACAATAGGTAAGTTGGTAAAAGTGTAACAAGTTTTATTTGACTAGACTTTATCACTAATGTAATAGTAGATCGTTGTATTTTAATACATTTCAAGTATTACTAATTAGTAATTACCATTAACATTTACCCCGTATATGGTAAGCTTATACTCCGTATATTTCATTATTTTGATTACGCATTGAAAGAGTATGTTAAATCAACTTTTTTTTTTAACTCGGTTTATCTATTTGTACAAGTTTACTATGGTGCTTTGTCGGCTTGATCAGTTAAATGATTAAATAAGATCATGTACCTTGTACGCTTAGCTAACTACCATATTTTAACCATATTTAACCTCAAATTCCATGTTACTTCGTACTTTTCTTTGTGACGCGGAACATTTTGGTTTGGCATTAGATTACTTTATTGTTGTTTTTGGGTTAACTTTTTTTACTTTTTCTTTTTGCTCATATCTTGCGATTAAACTAATTTTACTGTTGGAAAGGACTCCTGTTTTGTAATTTTCCAGCTCTTGAGTTTGCGTATTAAAGTTACCTCTAAACCAAGTGAAAAACATCATTACCTTAAATTTGAGTTTGAGAATTTGTTATGCAGGATAATTATGAGCTAATACTTAAAATTGGCGTAAAAGTGTTTCATAATAAGCAAAGTCGTCTGACGACATAAACCACAAAGTAAATGAACATGTTGATTTGAATGGAGGTGGTATATCGTGATCTTGTTTAATATTTTACGTACGAAATGGTACATAACTTCAACACTACATCATTCCACTTCATAGTATATCTGAGTTTCGTAGTTTTGGCATAGCATATAGTAGGAAAGTGGAAGATTGCAAGTAAATTCATGAACTACATCATTTTCAAACAATGGCAAACCACATGCAGCTATTGCAACATAGAGACTGGCCCAAATAAAAAAAATTGACATTTTTTTACTGAATTATTCTATCATCAATGTAGTCTAAGCTATGGAGCAATATAATTAACGTGCCAAACTACAAGTTGATGATTTACTCCAATGGTGTAGACATACACTACTTAAGTTATTAGTTTGTTAAGCTAAATTGCGAAGAATTCTCCTCATTGGAGATGCTCTTATTTATATCGTTTGTCACCTAGAAAAATATTACTAAGGACCGATTTCATTGATCCTCTATACTCTTTTAAATTTTCATTTTTCAGATTTAATTAAGAATGCGGATTTATATATTTAATTCTCTTTACCATGATGGACACGAGAGGTTTATAAGTAAAGTAAAATACGAGTTCACAAACATATCCCCGGTCTTTCTTTCATTTTCGAGGGAGATAAATCCCATTAGAACTATCTATGACTCAATTAAAGATCAACAATATGACTAAACTAAAGACCATTGAATGATTGCTTAGACCAAGTAAAAGGGAAATCCATTAGATTTTAATTAGATAGTTAAGTAGTTGACACATGTCAACATTATCAACTAATTAACAAGAATGAATGAATGATGTAGAAGTTAGGGAACTTTAATTAGCAAAAGTATATCCATCTTTAATTTGTTGCATAAGGAAAAATCTAGAGTTTTCATACAAAGTTTGAGAAAAAATTGGACAAAAAAATAGTGTGGGTTAATGGTAAGAAAGAAAGAGGTCATGGGAGGTAATGACAAAAGTGTCATGCATCACTATTCCTATCTTATCGGCTCGTTGTTTGCAATGATCAAGCAAAATGCTATGGTCCATCACTTTTGGAGGAGGAGGGGTATCTTTTGGTATATGCTGGATTGGATATGGTCAACCACTATTCCCTTCACCTCTTTCTACCAAATTTTATGATCTATGGTTTACTTACTATGGGGTATTTACATTTTGGATGAGTAGTATGTGGATCGTGGGGGTTTTGATACTCAAAACTCACTCGTCTTTTTTAAGACAATAACGATAAGCTATCGATCAGTATTTAAATTCCGAGTATAAGTCATCAACATTTTAATTTATTGTAGGTAAAGTCACTTCAGTCATTTACATAAATTCAAAAATACGAGTATATTATGTTCGTACGAAACACGAGATGCTCCTTAATTAGCGGTAGTATTTACGTAACAATGGGAAGAAAATTATTTGTGTTACTTATCACCACTAGATTTGGAGACGTGAATCTGATACAAACACAAGTTTGGGCTGTTGGGCCGGGCACGTACAATAGGCCATTGATTTAACATTCAACTTTAGAAATTTATCATTCATTCGTGCTGCTAGGTTTCGGATTCATTTGAAATCTTAGATATTCTTGTCTCATTCCATGACGACCGTGAAACATACAACATTCAACCCTGACCCCTAATACTTGTATTTACATAAACCAATTTCTTTTATTACATGGAACTATAGGAGCAGCGAATGTCGAGGGGTGAAAATATGAGGATTTGAAGTTGGAACAACCTTAAAATAGGTTGAAATACGGAGTACTAACTATCAGACCAACTTTAATCCCGTGACATACCAATAAATCAATGGTTGATAACTTGATGTTTTTTTTTGACGTGAGATAACTTGATGCTGCCTAACAAGATCAATACTTTTAAGTTTCAACAGCTAACAATTGATTGACAAGAACTCAGGAATGGGCTTCGACGGAGCAGGTCCATGAAGCAAGTGATAACAGAAATCATGAATTTTTCGGCCCACTAACTATTCATCATCATGGGCTTTTACTCACTTGGACTACAACTTTGCGTTTTCGTTGGGCCTTCAAAACTACGGAGTATACTTATTTTTAATTAAGAGAAAAAAAGGAGGGATTCTACAATGGCTACCAAGCCACGGTAGCCATTGTAAGAGAAGCAAATCTGACCGTTAATTATGAATGGAGCAATCTCAACCTTACGTAGTTTGACTATTAGAAAATAAATAAAAGTAATTAATTAAAAATAATTTGCATTTATAGAAAAAAATTAACCACTCCATTTTCTCTCTCCTCTCCCTTCCCCCCTTCATATCCACCAGACCACCACCACGTATAACCCCTCCACCATCGCCACCCACACCAAACACCACCTTATCAGCCGCTTCCGCCACTCACACACTCGCCCATCGACTCCTAAGCCACACCGCCACCTTCTCTCCCGCAAACACTCGTCTTAAAGGGGCCCAGAAGCCCTTCTCTTTCTCTCTCCATCTTCTTTTTCCACTCATCTCCAACCACTAGAGGCTCTGCCGCCTCCCTCACGTGATTACCGTCGCTTGCTCTAAGTTCGCCGGCCCCGATCCTGGTTGCCGCACTTCTTATGAATGTGAGGAGACGGAAACGTGGGAGAAAGGAAATGGGTGAGGATTTAAAGGGCGACTGCGGGGGCGGGGTAGAAAGACCGACGACGGCATTGGACGGCCATGATGGCTGGGGAGCAAGGGTCAGGGTGTTCGGAGGGGCTGGGCTGTGGTGGGACAAGGATGAGTCGGGTGGAGGGGGAAGGGGGGAGGAGAGAGAAAGGAGGGGGAAGGGGTGGATCTAAATTTACCAAAAAAAAAGAAATTAATAATAATAATAATTAAGGCAAATCTATCCAATGGCTACCAAAGTTTGGTAGCTATTGTAGAATTAGTAGAAAAAAAGTGTTGTTTTCTGTTCTATGAACCGTTCCGTAGTACTTCAGTAGGATTTGGGTATGAGGACTCGAACTTAAGACAATCCCAATGTAAATTGATCATTTCCATGGTACGATTTGTAATTGGGCAAGTTGTAGTACTTCTTGGAGTACTGTACAAGTACACATGTACGATGAGATCCGAATTGTTTCCAAATAAACGCAAAATATGTCGTCAATAGAAAACTAGATTATATGATCACTGATCATGCATCTTTTACCTCATGTAAACTAACTCTTTCTCACATGGGAACCATGGGAACCCCTAGGAGCCATTAGATCTAAAAATTGAAGGCTGTGATTAAATTCTTTTTTCCCCTTTTTTTTCTCCCCCCATATTTCCTTACCTCTCCTCCGTGCCGACCACCTACCGCCCACCACCGCTACTGACCACCGACCGCCTGCTCACTCCCATATTCCACCACCAGTGGGCCGCACGTGGTGGCGCGACCCCATCCCACCACCCCATCCACGACGTCAAGCCACCCCGCCACCTCAATAATCTCTTCTCCTCATTTTCTCTCTCTCCACAAGCATACCACGACCACTCCATTTTATTGATGCGCGCCGCCTCTCCGACCTAAGCCGCCACTCTCACGAGCGGTCTCCGGCAACAACGGAGCCACCCCTCATCTTGAGAAATCTAAATGTGCATTCTTATAAAAATAATTGTACAATCAAAAATTTTGAATTTTGAAGGTACATTTTGAATCATGTAATGGTACAATCTATAATCTCTAAATGTGCATTCCAAATCTAGTGTAGGTGCATTTCGAATCTAGTGTATGTGCATTCCGAAACCCGAATTAGATTGGTGGTCGGGGAAGAGAGAGAAAATGTGGGTGACTTTGTTTCCTTAAATGGATTGCACAATCCCGAATTATTGAAAGTGCATTGCACATCATCTAAATGTGCATTTGACTATACTTGATTGTGCATTGCATTATCGACGCCCGGAATCTCCATTGTCGCCGGAGATAAGGGTGAGAAACAAGGAGAGAGAAATGTGGAAGAAAAAATTGATGTTTAATTAGGGGAGGAAAGTGGTGTTGCGAGGGCGCGGATGATAGGCTCGCCGGCGGCGGCGGATTTCTGGTGAGTCTCCGGCAGGGATGCTGGTTGGGTGGTACCGGTGGTCGGGTCTTGGGTGGTTTGTGGGTGGTCAGGTTTGTGGGTGGTCGGGTTTTGGGGGTGGGAGTAAGAGAGGGAAAATAGGATTGGGTTTTTTATTTTATTTTTGGGTTTAATCTAGGCCCTCAATTATGGGGTTCTCATGGTTCTCATGGGAGAGAGTGTTCTCATGTGAACTGGACCCAAAATACGCATAATTGGTTCAAGATCCAAGCACCAAAAAGGAACATTATAACATTCTCGATCTCACTACGTAGGCATTACTCAATCTTCATTTCAAAGTCTCAGAATTTAGAAGTGAACTAACCTACTTTTATGCAAAGGTTTATGTATGTGATTAGCCAATATGAATCAACCACGACGACGTATGCAACTATGCATGCTTATAAAGAATAAGCTAAGTACGGTGTTGCGGTCCATACATAGAGAACTTCATGCTTCTATTATTAGAACTTCCTAGTAGAAGTGTAATCCAAGTGATGTTCTTTTTTTTGGCACAGTTATGGAAGCGCCTTGTCCGTTCGATTTAATTATTATCGTTTTGACTTTACACATACTTTAACTATTGATAATTCAAAATATATAAATGAAATGCTGTTCATAAACAATTATACAAACATTTTTGAGTTTTAATTATGTGTTATTGGTGGTCAAGGTATATTGTAGATATAGTGTCAAAAAAACTTAATTACAACAATAAAATGTACACATAATAGCGCGCTATTTATTAGTAATTACCTAGGTACAAATAATTGAGAGACTGAAAGTTAGTTCAAATTAATCAAGAACGATAGAGAATTCAGATTAGAATTCGTATGATTATCAGTACTTAAATTTGTACTGTCCCGTTGATCTGGCCTAATCAATCGATTAATAGTGTGAATAATAAGTTAGAGTCACTTATTCAGTTATTTGTGCCTAATAATAATAATAACAACAAGTGTTGGATGACTTACTCTGCCTAACATGCATAATACGTCCAAATTGATCCCACTTTTTCTGATTTGATTCTGGATTATACGTCCAATTTAGTGCGCTAAATAATCATCATCACCAAAAAAATCCTTAAAAGTATATGCATAAATGCATTAACATTTGAATATATAGAGAAAGAGTAAAAATTAGGTAAATTTGTTCGAAATGGCGCATTGAGCTAGAACTACTATAATGCGTTCGATTTTCGGCTGTTTACACTTTAATTTGCTTAGAAATTTAGAAGTATTATTTGAGCAATTAACAAACTATTCTAGCTATAAAAAGCTTAATAATGTCGAAAAGGCTCAATCTCAAGCACACACGCATCTATAAACATAAGCGAATTTAGAAATTTGGCAATTATTGTTTATCATTAGTAAGTTTCTTTTTGTGTTTGAGAAAAAAAGAAGACGCGTTTTGGTTTGTGATCACTTGACCTTCATCTTTTGCATCGTCGCCTAGCATATACAGAGTATATATTTTCAAAGTTTCACATTTGATGATGACCTAATTTCAAAGTTTCACATCACACTCTAGCATTACAACATTTCAGACGAGACATAACTTTTGTTGATTACATCTTAAACTCGAAACTGTCAAGCACTTAACATATATACTACCCCAAGTCATGTAGATCAACGAAACAATTATTAGAGTCTATGACAAAGAAAAAGAATAATAAAAAAATTGATTAAGCTCAGAGAAAATCTTGAGAAAAATGGCACAAAAACAAAGAAAAATATTTGAATTTCCCTCGCTATCGGAGTCAAGGTGATGGATGAAGTAATGTGACGGTGTAGGCAAATCAAAACATTCAAATGTGACTTAAAAGTAATGTTGAATTAGAGGGGGCAAATGCATATTATTGCATGCTAGATGTGATCCCATGTGAATGTCATCATATAAAATTGCTTTCTTTTGCATTCTTAGCATAGGTCCTTCGCTTTATTTAGAACTTGCAATGTGAGTAGTAATTGATTATTATTGCGAGTAGGGAGTATTACTTTTTAGATAAAAGGTTTAGAACTAGAATTTCTTTAACAATTTCCGAGTAAGATCAGATCGTCCATTTAGTATATAATTTGAGGATTGGGGGCGTATGAAGAGCTTTAGTTTAGAGTTTGAAGTTGATCGATCAATATCCATCTTAATTATTATTTACGGCTAGAATATTTTCAACTAATGAACAAATTAAGTTCTTTACAGAGATATAGTGACATTTCTTGTTCGAATATGAATAAGGGTTAAATAAATTCCTTTGTTCAAAAACTTGAGTGTACTTGGAGTACTAATTGTTAAACTAGCTAAATCTGCGATTATCGTCCTATCCGAAGGAGTTAGGACCGTTATGTTAGTTAATTCAGGCAGTTGTCATTTGTTATGCAATAAATTTGTTATAGGAGTAAATGGGAATTAAAGATTCAAATAAGTAGTACTGCTACTTAATATGAGTGGAATATACACATTACGTACATAATAACGAGCTAGGGTAAGGTAGCTGGTGCCCTGCCTGGTGGACCAGGTGATCGATAAATATTGCCCTGCCTATGTTGCAAGACCATAGGTTGGCCGGAAAAATAAATAAAAGTATGTAGGAAGATTTTACTATATGATTCCATTTAAATTGCTTCTTCAAGAAACTTAGAGGTTGGAATCCCTTGCTAGGATTGCGTAAAGCTTAGATTCAGTAAAAATAATTGGAGACATTGGATTTTAGCCAAAGAGTAAAAATCGTGATCTATATGGTCCATATACTAATGATGCTAAGAAATTGGCGCTTCATTATGCTTGCAATGCATATAATTAAGATGAAGCAAAGTAGAATGTCCTCATTTCATACAAGTACATGATAGGTAGAATTTTGGCAACACACCCAAAACAACCCAAGATATGCAATCATACGGAGTATTACATTAGTTTGTACCTTAACGTTAGTTAGTCAATTTAGCATTATGTTGTGAACGTTGTCCATGTCGTTATTGAGTAGTACTGAAGTTTAAACACATACGGAGTACTTTATTATTAATAATGATCCATCTTATAGATGAGATGAAGTATTATGTGATCAGATTCAACGCAAGCAAAATAGTTGTAGCTTTTACCCCTTAATAAATATGTTGTCGATCTATGGTCTTTCAAATTATTAAAATTTTCTTCATATATACAACCTGATCCATATTTTTACTCGATTCCGTGTTTTTGCTCAGTACTCGTGTATCGTTAACTAGGACAACATGCATGCATGGATGATGGATCAATCTTAAATTACGGCCAACGGCCAAGCTAACTACCATGCAATCTTACAATAATCTCCCCTGAACATTTAAGTTCCCAGTCAACGATATAACTTTAACATGAAACATCTCCAATTAATTAGTCAAAGGGGTTGACATTCACGAACAACAACTACCAAAAAAGGCAAATAGGGAAGAAATGAGGCGAGTTATTGGACCTATTGCAGCTAGAACTACTACTGTAGAAGATTATTATTAGCTGTTTAATTTTTGTTGGGTGAGAACTTCACGTGATGACGTGCCATACACTAAGAACTTTGGTCAGTTTCCTCAATCTTCTTCTTCAATCTTCTTTATATTTGATGATTCAACATACACAGGTAAAATTAAAGAGGGTGGCAAATGTGTAGTTGAAACACCACCTCCTAAAACTTATATGTTACACTTCGACACCTAGTCACTTACAACACATTTTTATTTGTGATGAGTAGGATGATTTCCTTTGGATTTGGTTGATGATATGATATATTGGACACTTGTCTTCTTTTGGACTTTGCCACTCTATACCCTTAATTTGGAGGCAGTGGCGAATCTAGCCCCAAAAACTTAGGTAGCCCTTCTAGTACAAATTAATTTTTTCAAATTTTTTTCCTATTTTTTTGGGATTTTTTAGGCAATATTTTGACGTTTTCGGGGAATTTGGGGTAGCCGGTGCACTCCAGGCTACCCCCTAGATTCGCCCATGCTTGGAGAGATACTAGCTATACACCAACTACAAACCCAACTGTTTAACCCTTTTCACATTCCTTTTAATTAGGATGAGTGGATGACTTACCTCTACATCCTTGATCCTACCTCCTTCTAAAGGGATCTATCCCAGATTCCCAGCTTAGCTTGTCATGATCATTAATTCGAACTTAATCGTTGTCTATCGTTTATGTCACGTGGTTATTCAAGTCCCAAAACTATTCAGATAACACTGTATTATATGTTACCTACATCAACCAGGTCATCTCAACTTCAAGTAAGTTATAACGATATACCCAGATGCATCATACATGCTCCGAAATCTACCGTACATAACTGAGTAATAACATAATAATAATAATCAATAGTATGATAAGTGAGCTTGAGCTATAAGTTTCAAGTCAATAACCAACCACAATGTGATGACAACTGACCTTCATTTTTCCACCAAATTTGAGAGGAGACTAAGAAAACAGAGTAGGGAAATGTGTAGTAAAAGTCTCTAACAAAAGCGTGAATGAGTTCAAAGAAGGGGGAATAAAGAAGAAATGTAGGAGGTGTACGGTAAATGCACGGCGTAATACGTGGACCGATACATGCGGGGGTATTGATGGGTCCCACCTTTATCTCTTTTATCTACTCTATCTAGAATCGAAGGCAGGTAATCCCCATTAACCACCCTTTTTGTTTTTATTCGTCCTATAATTTTGGCGGTTAAAAATTTAGTTTAAGCCATTTTTTCATCCATAAAAAAAAGCTCCATAAGATTTTGTAGGGTAAATGATTATAGGAACCTTATTATCATCATATTTCTCTTACAACGACAACCATTTATGCAAAGTATATTTAAGTGTTTGAAGTGTCCGCATTTCGTCGAGTTTGTGTACGTGCAATTTTTTCAATCAAAATAGTTTATTCTTATATTATTCTTTAAATTTGCAAAAGTAATTGATCTGGTCTAAACAAAACCAATACGTATACGAAAATCGCGTCTAATAAACAACTCGGACTCATTAGTGAATATTGTGTCTAGTCGATGTCTTAGCTAGCTAGCTAGAGGTTCCATAATGCCAAATGGAGATCTTTAATTTCGAACAAAAATGTAAATACTACAAAGAGTGTGTAAGAAATTACAGTGGAGAATTAACTAGGATTGCAACTTTTTACCAGAATGAAGGAAGATTCCCTGTTGCTAAGAAAATGAAAAGTCAAACGAGGATTGCCATTCAGAGAACACAACTTGTAGGTGAAGCAAAGCCCTTTCATATTTGGCTATCAACCTCTTTTTAGATGATGAATAGTGATGGTCTTCTATTTTCGTGCAAAGTTCCAACCAAAGTTACCTTCATATTTCTGCTTTTGATCAATTCCCATTTCAACCGTTGCTTTTTCATCTTAGCCCAACATAATCCTAAAAGAACCAAAGACATTTCACTATGCATTAATCCTAAGATGGAATGTTGTAACCGTCCAAATATCTAATTGATCCGATTTTGTTCTATAATGAGTTGTGAGTGTAAGTACAATAGTAGTGTCGAAGTGTAAGTACAACAGTAGTGTCGAAGATGATCAAAGTTGGCTTGGTGTTTAGGAATCAAACCTGACTGAAGGATGTATCGGGTTCGAATCCTCATATCTTCACCCCCTCCTTTGTACCAAAAAACAATAGTACTGTTAATACAATCGTAAAGAGAAAAAAAGACGATGTAGTATAGAAATCTTACTCACCTTCCTAATCTCCAAGGTAAAAACAATATAACGCATTAGTGTAACTTGATCCATCTAGAAGTACCTAACTATCGAGTATCTACCCGTTAGCGAAATCCAAAATTTGGCCAAACTAAATAGAGTACCAGAGAATTGTCCACTACAACGAGAAATTTGTAAGTTCGATTCTGTGTTTTTCTCTTGTTTTCTAATGGCGGTCAGTATTTTAGGATATAAATCAACCAATCTAAAACCAACTGCGCCAGCCCGTGAACTCAACATCCAAGGCACAAAAATGAAATGATAGTGAAAACAAAACATAAATTTACCCCAATAAATCCTACAAGACATATCAAGGAGAGTCAAAGTGTGGAACAATAAAAAAGCAACCAAGAAAATTAATCACATACACACACCATATAGAATGGAGAGTAGAGAGTATATAGAGACTAGAGAGTAGAATGGTGTGACCAAAACCAAACTCGCATTAATTACGGAAGAAAATTAACCCTTATACTTTTCCCTTTATATACTACTACTCTGCCTCTCCTCTGTTCCCACCATCACATACTTTCTCATCACTCTACACCTCCCTTTCTCACTATACTCTTAAGCTTCTCCCTTACACTTAGCAATGACCACCATGATCCTACCCATAATTCTCTTTCTTTCCTCTCTCTTCTCTCTAATTCACGCTCGTATCCCCGGCCCGTACACTGGTGGAGCTTGGGAAAGCGCCCACGCCACATTCTATGGTGGCTCGGACGCCTCCGGAACTATGGGTACTTTCTTACTACTCCACTTACTTACAATTTGCTTAGTAGAACGAGTATATGGTTTGGAATGTCTCGTGGTTTCTAGTGATCCGTCAACGTTAGTGTAAGAAGTCAGACGCAAATTTAGACGAGACATTCCAAACCAAATAACGTACGGATCACTAGAAACCCAAGTATTGAATAAATGCAATTAACTTGATCTAACATGTTTGGTTTGGAATGTCTTAAATAGTTTCTAGTGATCCGTATATAACACACTCACAAACCAAAAATGTACGGATTGTTAGAAACTCGACAACGAAATGAATACTAATAATCTAACGTTCATTACATTGTTGTGTCATGTGTATATAGGGGGAGCGTGTGGGTACGGAAATTTGTACAGCCAAGGGTACGGGGTGCAAACGGCCGCATTGAGTACAGCCTTGTTCAACAGCGGGCAGAGTTGTGGAGCCTGCTTCGAGCTCAAGTGTGCTAATGACCCGCGCTGGTGCCACCCTGGAAGTCCATCAATCTTCATCACCGCAACAAATTTTTGCCCACCAAACTACGCCTTGCCTAGCGACAATGGTGGGTGGTGCAACCCGCCTCGGCCGCATTTCGACCTTGCCATGCCTATGTTCCTTAAGATTGCCGAGTACCGGGCTGGCATTGTCCCTGTTGCTTTCCGCAGGTATGAGCCACTTTTTTTTTTCGTTCTCTGTTTTCCTCTGTTTTCTTGCCTTTGTTTGCATGGTGTCTTTCGGGTCGTAATTTTTACGCTTCCAATATCAATTTTACACGACTTATTAACCGACACAGTAAAAGAATTATTTTCCCTAAATTTCAAAATAACAATGTAAAAAGATACACGGTTATATAACGAGAAACACTACGTAAATGTCACTTACACCAACCAATATATATGAGTGTTATATAATCTCTTGTTGGTGCTTGAAAGATTGACAATTGGTAATAAAATGCTTCACATGATATGAAACCATATTTCTTTTTTCTTTTGAATAAATTCCCGGGCTAAGCTAAGTATAGTGTCACTACACTCACTAGATAGGTTGATTCTTGATTGTGGATTTATTTTGCCTATGATATGATATTATGATGGACTACATGTGTCTTATTAGAAAAATGGCAGTGACTCAACTAAAAAGGGTTATGATTATGCTTTACCTATATTCAAAATCTAATTTTGTTTTCGCCGTGACCTTAAAATATACGTAGACGTGTTTTAAAGTGTCCTCTGTAGTACTAATATGGTATCACATGCATATTAAGGATACCCACGATGGCGAAAGGTGTGATTTGGCTACAATTAGACAATGCTTAGTCCTCCCAATATATGCCATGACTCACGGTATTAGTAATGGTATCTTATGCCTAATAAGATGCTAATGATAACGAAAGAGGTGATTTGGCCACAACTATAACTAAGAACTCTATGATTAAGACACTTTAGAATCGTCCACTCTGAAAATACATTTCCTTATTTCGTGTCAACTTTAGTAGAAATTTTTTACTACACTACATATGCACTTATATCAATATAACCCAATTTTACTTCCAGAATCACGTGTCTACAAATTATACCAATGTTGGTGTATTATTTGTGTATATACATTAGACGTCTAACAATTAACCTTGCGATTTATGTTACACTATGCAGGATTCCATGTAGAAAGAGTGGTGGGATAAGATTCACAATTAACGGCTTCCGTTACTTCAACCTGATTTTGATCAGCAACGTCGCGGGTGCAGGAGATATAGTGAGGGTGAGCGTCAAAGGGTCACGGTCACCGTGGATGAGCATGAGCCGTAACTGGGGTCAAAACTGGCAGTCAAACTCTGTTTTGGTTGGTCAGTCACTTTCCTTCCGCGTCACAGCCAGTGACCGACGCACTTCCACTTCTTGGAACGTCGTTCCTGCTAATTGGCAATTTGGCCAAACCTTTATCGGAAAGAACTTCAGAGTCTAAAACTTTCAGTAAACTACCAAAATTGCCCCTGTCATGGTCTCTACTTTTTACTGTTTTTGTTTCCCTGGCTCGTTTGAAGTAGGTGGAAACTAGGGGTATTTTTGTTATATTCAGTTAGTTTTTAAGGGATATATACGTATAAAATTAAGGTTTATTCGCGGAAAAAGCGAAAGTGGCCAAAAAAACGTTGGCTAAACTCCGATTTGTAAAAGCCAAAACGGCTTAAAATTGTTATTGTATAGCCTGCGGGTTCATTGATGAAACTTCACTTTAGTATTTGATGAATATATACAAGTCTACTGACTACAAGCATAGTATTATTGTTCACTCGGAAATTTCTTGTTCAAGTTTAATTGTTGCGCACCTAAATTAATAGCGATTGTTTAACAAGTGGTTTAGGTCAAATGTACAAGTGAAAGGCATGTGAGAATTGAGAAGTGGTTGGTATAAGCTTGAGGGCAGGTGAATTAGTGGACCTGGATAAATACCTACTTAAAACGTTTGATCATGGTGTCGTAAATCGTATTATATGCAAGAAACCCGGTTGGTTCGAGTTTTCTGGGTTCGTAATCGGACAACTACCTAACTCGAAAATCAAAATTACTTAGATTATCTACTCCGTATCTCATTTCATATCGAGTACCATATCAATTACATTTGGCTAATTGAGCCGCAATTCATTAAAACGACGTTCGTTCTCAGTTTCAATATCCCATTAATTCTAATTACTAGTATAACACAAATCAAGCTTAAAAATATCGAAACCCGTGACTAAAACTAAACGTAAAGAATTCAATCAATCAATGGTCGCACAAAGAATCAGGCCAAACATCGAACGCATAGATAATTAATTAACGTTAATCATACGAAAAAAAAAAAACATTTTTTTCAAAAAAAAGACATTGTGGAGAAATTAAAAAGGGCTCATATCAAGTGTAAATTTAGAGAAATCTTCATAGTAGGGTATTTATTTAATTAAAGTCCTCAACCAACCTAAAAAAACTCGTAAAAATTTTTAGAGAGAAAAATTCAAAGAAAAAACGCCTAAAAATCAAATTTAAAGCTCAACCTTTTTAATAATTAATAAATTAATTAAAAAAAGAGAGCGGCGTTTTTTTATCAAATGAATTTTACCCCTCTAAAAAATTACGAGTAAAAAATAGATTGAGAGAAAATTAATTAAATCTCCCAACTCTACCCTCTCTCTTTATAATCATAGCCCAAAAATTTCACAAAGGTGGATCAACAGAGGAAGTAATAACGGGTCCGGGTTCGATTCCGGGTCAAGTAGCAAAAAAAAAATAAAAGAGAGAAAAAATGAGAAAGAGGAGGCGGATGGCGGTGGTGCAGTAGAGAGAGGGTATTTTTGTCATTTTCAATCATCGCCCTTTTTTTTTTCTTGAAAAATCATTGAAAAAAAACTGTACATAAGAAATCAGAGATCAAGAAAAATTATCAGAGAACAAAAAAAAAATAATGGCGGATGAGAGAAAAATGAGAGGGGAGGCGAAGGGGAGTTTGACTAGGGTTTAAGTAAGAAGGTATAAATATGAGTGTTGAGGTTTGGGGTGAATGTTGTGGTGGGCTTTGGGCTTTTCTATGAACGGGCCACTCAAAAGAAGGGTAGTTTGGGGATTGGTGGATCGAGTGCGGGTTCGGGAAAGTATCAAGATTGACCGAGTGGTCATGAAGTAAATATATCAGGGATATTCCGAGTTCGAATCATCATACCCCGCTGCTCTTTTGTACATATAAAAAAGAGAGTGCGAGTCCGGCTTATACCAAAATGTACTCGTGTTTAGATAGACAACACCTTTTATCCTAAAATACTTTCAAGTTACGCAATACGGAGTATGTATGGATCGTCATCTGAAATCGTCTTATTTCAAATAAAACGAAAAAAGAAGGTTGATTAAAGGGAATGATTAGTACGTGAATGTTGTGTTTTTTTTGTCTACTTCTAATATTGTAAGATATGAACATTTGGATAAACATTTTAGAAGTATGTGAGATGACTTATGAGTTAGACCAAACGTAAAGAACCCGGTAAAATGGACGGAGTACTTGAGATTTAGCGGGTTAGGGTCATGACTCATGAACTCATGATACGATGGGTGCCTGAGCCTGATACATGTCAATTTACTCATGTTGCGGACTTGCGGTCACTAAGTTACTTGACAGTTGACACTATAGATGTATACAGGAGTCTGTGTCATAGTCGAGCTAGTTAGCATTCATCAGGTCAGATGACAGACTTAGAGTAAAGGTAGTCAGATTTCTAATGTCGCTTGCGCTTGTGAGTCCTAAGCTGCTGGATGATGTATCCTATAACCTCCTTCAGACTCGCTTTCCTGTCTTCCCGGAAGTTCCAAATTTCCGGAACTGGATACCTCCCACTCGGATTGTACTCATTCAGCTCCAATAAAGCACTTGTCACTGCCTTGTACGCTTCCTCGCCCCATTCCTTTCTCAACACCTCCAATCTCGAGTCACTCTCATCAATGATGTCCTGTAATGTGGATGTTTCAGATCATCAAGACAAACCTGTGAACTGAGCGAGAGACTAGGCAAATACTGATCTGTAACATGACAGCTAAAAGTGTGACTTGCAGATTAGCTATAAATTTTGCATTACCTGCAGACTGCCGTTTATGTCGCTGTGCTTGAAAGGATGCCAAAGAGAATCCTTCAGATGTTCTTCCCACAAAGAGCAGACCTCAGCACATTTAGTGTCAGCGTCTTCTCCTGTGAACTTTGAACCACAGGCATCACGGAAGGGTTTCGTGTTCAGTTCTCCCATCCTTCTGATCCCTAGCATTGTTCTGGTACTCAGCACTGTATGCAGACCCTGAATCAGAGGCGGAAATTGCAGGTCAATTCTCAGGTTTCTGTCAAGAAGATACCCAGCTTTCTTGGTTGAAATTACTACACTTTTTATTTACTCTGAGGACTTACACTTAGCAGTTCTTCCCGAGCATCAACTAGCTCATCGTTGATCATACGCTCCTTAAATATTAGCGCTTCATTAAGGCTCTGCAAGTATTTAACATCTTCCATTTTGTCCTCGAGTTCAGTCTTCAGAGTTTGTATCTCACTCTGTTGACAGCCTACCAGAGTCTGTCCAAAGCATTAATGTTCGGGTTACCTTTGAAACATATATATAATGATGTGCACTAAGATTGTAAGACTCAACCAATGAGTGAATTGATCTGCATAATGTGCAAAATTCAGTAACAACTTCGAAATACAGCAAATAAAAGATCAGGACCAAAATTTGAATCACACTGTAATTTTTGTTCGAATCACATACAATTTGTCTGTTTTGATAAGTCCCCTGGCTTCCAGGTTTGTTAAGAAGATGATAATCTTCCCTTATTCCTACTAATAAGTGATCTCGTGATCTCACATTCCTAATCTTCATGATCTCACATTCCTAATCTTCATGATCTCATTTTTTCGCTACTAAGGTATTGCGTGTGCGGTGCACATGCTTATCCAAAAAGATCAGAAAATCAGCACTTTTATCACACCATGTGCTAAGAAACTTCTGATGTCTAGAGAAAGATGACCTTTTTTCGGTAATCAAATGACTTACTTTTGATAACTTCTGCCCTTGACCTTGAGCTCCATCCATCACTTTTACAAACTGCTGAAGCTTTTTCTCCTTAATTCTAATGTCAGATTTTAACCCTTTGTTTTGCAGATATAAAGCCTGCATCTTTCTTGACTCTGATAAATGTTTAAACTCAGTATCTAGTACATAAACTGATATGAATACACAATTGCAGGAAGCCGTAGTTCAGTGGTACCAACAACTGTCATAAGAACTCACCTTGGAGGCAATATATGTTGAAACCGTACCTCTCTTCCTTCAGCCTTCTAACATCATTCTGCATCTTGTTGCAAAGGTGCTCCAGTTCCGCGATTTCTTCATTTTTGTGATGGATCTCCTGTGTAAGGCTAGCAATGAGCCTTGAAGCTGAAGAACAAGTAGCTTCTTTCTCCACATACTTGTACTCCAATTCGGCAATTCTCACATTTTGGTCTTCAACCTGTTGAACAAGTCTTGCTAGTACGCTGGACGTAGTTGAGCAAGTGTGATTATACTTGTCCTCAACTTCCTTTATTTTCAAGTCCCTGACTCCTATCTCTGCATACAAGCTTGCTATTAATGTAGCGCGATTCTCAGTCCCTGAACATGTTGCTTCAGTCCCTGCTGCCAAATTTCGGAAGGAAGAATCAGAAACACAAACAAACAACATCAGAAGAGGCACAATTATCTGATGTCATATGTTAATTAGGAACACGACTTCGAGAAAAAACCCTAATACAGCTAACAATCATATGAATTCTCTTATCAATTAACCCTAAAACAGCAAGAACAACCTGTTTTAGCCAAAAATATGCACTTTGGCCTATTTTCGATAAAGGGGGTATCTAGTCACTATACTACTATAGGGAACTGCGTATTCGGGAGTTGGTGTATAGCTCTAAGGGCCTAGGCTATAGAAATATGGGTTAGGGACGTAGGATACAGATCGGGGATGTAGAATAACGAATTGGTGATGCGAGATTACCGGGGGGACATAGAAATCCGTACAGGGTAAGGGACGTAGATAATACAAGAAATAAGTAAAGATAATGAACAAATAAGACAAGAGACTTTTGTAGGTGGAAAACCCTTGTAAATAAGGGAAAAACCACCGGGGGATGACTTTGTCCCACCAAGTTTCCACTAGATGCTTTGTAGGTGTCGCAGTAATGTCCCTTAGGATACTCCTTACAAGATAATATTATAGGAACTTCGTGTGTAAGTATATGAGGATGATTGTGAATAGTTCTTATGATCTTCTTTGTCTTGGAGTCTCCTTTTATAGCTGCTGCCCCTTGCTTGTCTTTGTAACCCCCGAATCCAGAATTTACTCCATAGCATTAAATGTCATTAATGCACCATAATTGACATAATAAACGGCTCCATTGACTGGAATATCTTCTTTGAAACTGCCATATCTTCACCATTAACCATAATTAATAGGTATAACGGCTGTTGACCCATTCAAACGACCTACATCCTTTGTTGTACCACGTACAGCTCTATGGGGTAATTTCTGACTTCTACAGGGTAATTCCAAGATCCATAGTACAAGGTTCCAGGACTCCATAGGGTGAAAATTCACCCCTAACAATTGCCCCCAATTTCTTTAAAATGATGAACAATAATTTTGAAGAAATTAACTTCTTGAATCCTGCAAGACTAGTGTACACGTTAATACTTACGCCTAGGGTTAGCAATTCTCGCATTCCTGTAGAGACATCAAAATTGGTTAAGGAAGATAATTTTATTGTTGTATTTGTAGTGTATAGGCACTTTGTAGGCATGTATGCCTTGATGGCCGTTAGATTTTTGTTATGGAGCCGGTGTGTATTAGCTCGCCTCAAACTTCGGAAAGTGTTAAGTATGAGATCCCAAATTAATGCCATGTAGCATGTAGGCAAATTGCCTTTTGATTTAACGATTTGGCTGTTTTTCGTTTCGTATCACCAAATCTATGTAAAGAGTGCTTGTATGCACTCTAACCGCATACTGTTGCGGTGTTAATAAAAATCCGGGTCTCCTTGTAGGGAGAGTCGTCCCTAGGATGTTTGTGAAATGAATTAAATAAGGAATTGACTTTCAACAATAACACTTATATTTATTCATGATATCAAAGAAAATAACTTTTATGCCCCAAAACTGTTTCTATAGAGATTTTGATTTTGGATCTTGGTTCCACCAAACCTATAGGGCTCCACAACATAACTAATATTCTGCGCTTGTACCTTCATAGCTTGATGTCTCCCTCCAGAATTCTTCATCTTCCTCTTGCCTTATGTATGCTAGCGCCTTAGCTTGTACATCTCCAAAAGTGCTGCAAGGATATCTTGTTAATTCATCATATAATATAGAATCTCTTACCAATCCTTGACGAAATGCTTCTATTGCCGTGGGAACATCGCATTGGGGGATCGAGATCTTCTCCGCATTGAACCTCCTTAAGTAGTCCCTTAGAGATTCACCACATTGTTGGACAATACGGTATAAATCTCCTGTGCGCTTCTCCAACCTCCTACTTGTTGCAAATTGATTGTGGAACATGTTGATCAAGTCCGCGAATGATGTGATCGTCCCATTTGGCAAGTTGATAAACCATTTTAGAGCGGATCCACTCAGGGTAGATCCGAACCCTTTACACATGCAAGCCTCCCTCATGTTACCTGGAATAGGAATTGTGAACATATTTTGTTTGTACCTAGCAACGTGTTCATGTGGATCCGTAGTCCCATCATACGGCTCCATATTAGGGATCTTAAATTTGTGAGGTATTCCTACAAGAGCTATGGTGTTAACAAATGGGGAGTCTTCGTGGCTATTCAGAGCAACTTGCTCAATTGGTTTTGGAACTCCTGGGATCCTATCTAGGCGTTTGTTCATTTCTTGTATTTCCTGCATAATATACGTAAAGGCATCATTAGTCGACGTAAGTACGATATTAGGCGCTATATTACCTTGTTGAGGGTTTGGGTTGTATAGGCTGTTTTGAATAATGAAGGGGGTCATAGATGCTGGATTTTGTGTAGGCTGTCCGGGGATACTCTGTAGGCGCTGTAGAGGCTGGTTGCCCCCAAGGATCTCGGCTCCTGACCCTATAGAATTTCTGGCAGCTTCCAATTGCATCTTCAAGTTATCTCTTGTCTCCGCGACCCTTTTGATCTCGTCCTCTAGAGTCATTTGTTGTTGATCTAGTTTTGCAACTTTCTCCTGCAACATTGCGATCTCCTCTTGTTGGCTAAAGGTAGAACTTGACATCTTGGATCTGGACTTTTGTGGGAGGGGGTGACAGTAGATTTAAATGACTAGATGCCCCACGGTGGGCGCCAATTGTTTTAGCCAAAAATATGCACTTTGGCCTATTTTCGATAAAGGGGGTATCTAGTCACTATACTACTATAGGGAACTGCGTATTCGGGAGTTGGTGTATAGCTCTAAGGGCCTAGGCTATAGAAATATGGGTTAGGGACGTAGGATACAGATCGAGGATGTAGAATAACGAATTGGTGATGCGAGATTACCGGGGGGACATAGAAATCCGTACAGGGTAAGGGACGTAGATAATACAAGAAATAAGTAAAGATAATGAACAAATAAGACAAGAGACTTTTGTAGGTGGAAAACCCTTGTAAATAAGGGAAAAACCACCGGGGGATGACTTTGTCCCACCAAGTTTCCACTAGATGCTTTGTAGGTGTCGCAGTAATGTCCCTTAGGATACTCCTTACAAGATAATATTATAGGAACTTCGTGTGTAAGTATATGAGGATGATTGTTGAGGGTACATCCACGGGGACCGCAATCCTTCTTTCTTCCAATTAGCTTAGATTCCAACCTAGCACCTTCTTTGGCCAGGACCTTAGTGAGGTCAGCATTAAGCTTAGATTCCAGGTCGAGAAGGAAGGTGCTAGGTTGAGGGTTTCTATCATGAGCACGACTAATACCTCCCAGCCTATTGAGGATAGTGTTTTTCTCTTTCGAGAAGTTGGTGATGTTGTTGCGAACCCAATGATTAATAGACACGGCAAGGGTGTTGAGTTTCGGACTCCACTCCTCGGTCAAAAGGTTCCATTCCTGCTCTATCATGTTATCAAACCCCGGCTCAGAGTACCACCAAGACTCAAGTTTGAAATTAAAAGGGGATGGACTACGAGGGGCAGTGGGGGTTCGGTTAGTGTCAAGGAGAATGGGGTTATGGTCTGAGTCCAGTTTAGGAAGGTGTTTTACATGGGTGTGAGGATGTTGGGTAAGCCAGTCAAGGTTGATCCAAGCGCGATCAAGTCGCTCCCAAATGGGCATGGTACGATTGTTGTTATGCCAAGTGAATTTTGTGCCCGAGAAACCAGCATCTAAAAAACCACAGGTATCCATAGTATCTAGCATAGCATTGACTCGATTCATCTTAACACTTCTACCCCCAAGTTTTTCGGATTGACTGGTAACTTGGTTAAAATCGCCAATAGCAAGCCAGTGGTTTATTAGTTATTACTATATAATTGTACAAAGTAGGGACTGTAGAAGTGAGAAAGCAAAACAGTGATGCATGTTGACTGTTGTTACTTTGGTAAAAAGCAAAACAGTGGTGCATGTTGACTGTTGTTACTTTGGTAATTATAGCAAAATTACTTTGGACAAGCACATGGTTTTTGTTCACTTGATGTTGGGAGTCCAGCGTCCTTCGTTAGTTACGGCGTTACCTCTTTTACTCATGCCGTATTTATAGGTTATTTACGTTTGTATGAATATAGAGGTAGTATGTGGGGAGTCCAGAATGTCCTGCGTTACGAGGACGTGGTATCCGAACACGAACCCAAGCCAAGTTTATCCACAAGATACGCACGCGCACATTTCACCAATTCTGACATGGTTTCACGAAAACGGTCATAATTTCAATCGTATTTCGAGTACAACCCGAAATACGCATGGATGTCTAACACAAACACGGCCCGTCAACTTGAAGTTCAGCTCTCATGAGGTTTACTTGCGGAAGTTTTACTTTCACGGCTTCTTAAAATTGGGTGGAATAGTGATTTCAAAAAAAAAAGAAAAATTTGTGGAATAGGCCGACCTTAAATTGAATGTAAAGTTTCTGAGAGTACTACAGTGACAGAGACAACAATAACGATTAGGAAGCCTGCAGAGTATTTTAGCATTAGCATCAGATTTCAGTAAGAGCAAGCTGATTGGCTTAACTAACAACTTGACAGCATTAAGAACGGTCCGAAAATCGAGGGTAAATTTACGCCATCTCCGAGCAACAGAAAATAATATCAACTCGAGTTTGTTGTGACTAAGATCATAGGATGACTGTCTGATACACTATAGTCAATTAGTCATTATAAGTAAGAAAACTGCGCATGAAACGCTCCCAAGTTACTTTAACGTAGCAATCAGTGTAACTACAACTGCCGGAACCTTGACAGATTTACACAGGAGACAGTGTTACAGTCTAGCTAGCTAGCATTCATCAAATCCTGATATCAGTGGACTAACCTTGAGCATGATAGTCGAGTATTTAACTACGCTTGCGCTTGTGAGTCCTAAGCTGCTGAATCATATATTTTATAACTTCCTTCAAACTGGCTTTCCTGTCTTCCTTGAAATTCCAAATTTCCGGAACTGGATACCTCCCACTCGGATTGTACTCATTCAGCTCCAACAAAGCAGTTGTCACTGCCTTGTACGCTTCCTCGCCCCATTCCTTCCTCAACTCTCCCAATCTCGAGTCACTCTCGTCAATAATTTCCTATAATTTAGGCATACATAAATAGAAATAAGCTATAACATGTCGAATGTGAAAAAAACATGTTTCAGATCATCAAGAGAAGCCGTGAACTGAGACAGTAGGCACAACTGCACAAGTAAAGATCGGTAGCACAACAGCTAAAATGAGATTTGAAGATCAGCTAAAATGTTGCGCATTTTACCTGCAGGTTGCCGTTAATGTTGCTGTGCTTGAAAGGATGCCAAATTGAATCCTTGAGATGTTCTTCCCATAAAGAACAGACCTCAGCACATCTAATTTCAGCGATGTCCCCCGTAAACTTTGAACCACATGCATTAAGGAAAGGTTTTGAGTTCAGTTCTCCCATTCTTTTGATCCCTAGTATTGTTCGGCTACTGAGCACTGATTGCAGGCCCTGCATCAGAGGCGAAAACTGCAGGTCAATTCTCAGGTTTCTGCCAAGAAAAAACACGGCTTTCCTGGTTCAAACATTTTGCTCGTGTCACATGGAAATTGAATCTCCTCAAAACAAGACAACACAGGACTTACACTTAACAGTTCTTCTCGAGCATCTACTAGCTCAGTGTTGATCATACGCTCCCTAAAAATAAGTGTTTCAGTAAGGTTCTGCAAGTATTGAACATCATCCATTTTTTCCTCGAGTTCAGTCTTCAGAGTTTGTATCTCACTCAGATTCTGTCCAAAGCATTAATTTTCAGGTTAGCTTTGAAACATAGGCATAAGATTGTATTCCGTAAGACTCAACTAGGAAGTGAATTCTTCGGCATAATATGCAGAATTAAGTAACAACAGGTCAACAGTCTATAATGAACAACTTCGAAATACAGCAAATAAATGACATACAACTTTTCTGTTTTGTTTAGCCCCTTACAGTTTCGCTACTGAGGTACAGCGTGTAAATACTTATCCAAACAAGATCAGCAAAATTCTCATATCATGTATTGAGAAATTTCCGATGTCTAGAGAAAAAGACATTTTTTTTTCTGTAATCAAAAGACTTACCATTGATACGTTATGCCCTTGACCAAATTGAGCTCCATCCATCCCTTGAACTGGCTGCTCGAGTTTTTTCTCCATAGTTTTAATTTCAGAATGTAGCGTTTTGTTTTGCAGACATAGAGCTTGCATCTTTCTCGACTCTGAAATAATGATCAAACTCGGCATCTAGTACATAAATCGAAATGAATACACACTTGCAGGAAATGATAGCACTGTGGTTCAAAGACGGTCATTGAGAACTTACCTTGGAGGCAATATACGTTCCAACGGTCATTCTCTTCCTTAAACATTTGAACATCATCATGCATATCATTGCAATGGTGCTCTAGATCTGCGATTACTTCATCTTTATGATCAATTTTCTGTGTAAGGCTAACAATGAGCCTTGCAAAGGAAGAACAAGCTGCTTCTTTCTCCTCATACTTGTGTTCCAATTCGGCAATCCTCTTATTTTGGCCTTCAACCTGTTGAACAAGGCTTGCAATTACACTGGACACAGTTGAGCAAGTCTGATTATACTTGTCCTGAACTTCCTTTATCTCCGAGTTCCTGACATTTATTTCCGCATACAAGCTTGCTATTAGCTCATCTTGAGAGTTTAATATAGCGTGAGTCTCAAACTCCGAACATGTAGCTTCAGTCCCTGGCAATTTTCGGAAATATGAATTGAAGATCATGTACACACGTATCCACGACCACAAACACAAACAAACAACATCAGAAGGCGCAATTATTTGATGTCATTGTTAATTAGGAACACGATTACGAGATCAACCTAATACTAGCTAACAATTAATTTCCACTGATACAGTAAGAACAACTACTTCTAGAGAAACCCATTGTCAGAACTCGGACGGGTTTGTATGAAACTGTAGTTATTCACATGGTATGCTGCTACTGCTAGTCATCCAGGTTCAAAATTTTATTATCAGAACCAAACTGATGCCATTAAGTTTAACTGTCTAAGCTGCTGATGCATTCAGTTAACCGTAAATTAAAGAGTTAGTTAATCTGTTACAATGTACACTCCAGTACATTGTTTTTTTTTTAAAGAGTTTGTTAATCTGTTACAGTGTACACTCCAGTACATTAGTGCATAGAAGATTCTACCAAAATGGCTGCCACAGGTTTTTTTTCTCTTTATTTATATCAGCAGTCTATCCCTACAATCCCAGCTATCAACTATCATTTATTCATTTCTGTTTTCATGCAGATGGTTAAATCTCGATTCTTACGTTTTTAGGAGGTCAAGATATACGCAACCTCATCTGTTTCTTCATAGTTAAATTAATAATCTTGTTCATAAATTGAACGAAGATTCAAATGAAATTTTCACTTGGGAAAATAAAATTTGAGACATTGATTATTTGAGGAGAATCTCACTTGAATAAAGAAGAAACTGTGTTCCCAACATCTGCCTTTGGGACACACGTTAAAAATATCGAGAATCTCAATTAAATAAGGAAGGAGATGAGTTCTTAACATGCGTCACACGTCATAAAAACCTATTTAACATTTGGATAACTACGATAAGCTGATGTCAATGTATTCATACATAAAATTGTTCAAGACCATAACATGCATTTCAAGAAAGTTACAATCTCCATTAAGACCCACATTATTCTCTTATAATAGCCCATTAAAAGACAATAATCTTTCTTAAAATACAGTAATAATACTCCAAACCAAAAAAGCAGCAAATGAAGAGAGAGAGAGAGACATGCAGACCTGAGTATTGGAAATTGGAGGAAAGAATTTGGGTTTGATTATCAGTGTAGAGTGATGCTGAAGCTGTGTTTGTGCTCATGACTATGTTTGATTCCTCCCTTTTTCTTTAGAATTTGTTTCATTACACTGTCTGATACTCTGCTTAATGGAAGTTGGGAGACATCTTTGCGTGCTGAAAGTACAAAATAGTGAAATACAAATACAGTACTTTGTTACTATAATTGTAGTATAAAGTAGGACTGTAGGACTGACAAAGCAAAACAGTGATGTTGACTGTTGTTACTTGTTATTTTGCCATTTATAGCAAAATCACTTTGGACAACCACATGGTTTTGGTTCACTTGATGTTGGGAGTCCAGCGTCCTATGTTCCGGGGACGTGGTAATCCTGATCCGAACACGAACCCAACCCAATTTTATCGAGAAAAGTCCAAAATCGACCATACACGAGCAAGGTTCACTGATCTCGACACAGATTCATGAAAATGTTATAATTGTAACTATGTTTTCAGTACAACCTGAAATCAACACGATATATTTGGACCTCAAATGTCAGCTCTACTGAGGGTTTTGTTACGAAGGTTTCACTTTCACTACTTGTTTGTGTAATAGTAACGAGTTTAAGTGCTTAAAATTGGCGGAATAGAGCAGCAGTAAAAGTGAATGTAATGTCTCTAAGAGTGATACAGAGTATCGCGATCAGCATACACTACTGAGTACTGACAGTAAGAGCAATAACAAGTAAATCTGCAGAGCATTCTAGCATCACTGCATCAGCATCAGACCTCAGCAAGAGCAACACGATCAGTTATTGAATTTGAATAAATTACGAAGAGAGGTGTGAGCGTTACAAATTACCCATTTATTCTGTTTTTTCGCCAATCAGCTAACAAGACAACGGTACAAGAGTCGAGGAGATGGCCACACAGCTCTTGAGTTTTGAGGTGATTACTAGACTTTAGGTTAGCTTAAAAACTACTTGGGAAATGCTGACATACGAAAGACATTAATTGGTTGTGAGAAAGTATTTGGGCGCATACTCTGGTGGAATGCAGAACTTTAACATCAGGCTCAAGACCATCAGGTACACACACTTTACCTTCGCAAGAATCGCTGGAATTGTCAGAGAAGTGTACTTCACAGCTGAGAGCAGATTTCACCGTTGTTGATGCTTGTTTCACGTGCATCGGTTCTCGATATCTGTTGTGCAAATTGGCTGCTTTCGAGCTTGAGCACATGATATGTTGTGCCTTGTTGAGATCTTGCGTTGTTCAAGAGTATGCAGGTGCTGAAAGATAGGCTGGAAAATCACAGCATATAAATAACTGCAATTGAACATTATAATTACCTTACGAAGTTCATAGAGTAAGGCGCTACATAAATATTACTGTAGAATGTGATTAAGAATAATCCTGCTACAGTCAGCAGAAGTGACACGAAAAATAACCCTACCACAGAACAGAAAATCAACTCAAGTTTGTGGTGGCACGCATTCAACTATGTATTTATTTTTTGACGTTATTCAACTTTTGAGTTCTTAGTTCAATACCAAAAGTCCAAGATTATGAGTATGGCGGTCCTGGGTGATTCTCCTACTAAGATAAAAAGAGACGTTACTTCATTCATGCAACGCTCGACATAAGCAATTCTACCAGAAACTCAAATACAGCCATTATTGATACTCAAGTTTGTTTGATGTTTGGAAAGAGAAGGCTATCAAAATATCAAATTCATCCGTTACTTAAAGTAGACTACTGGTCAAAAGAAGGCCGCTCAAACATATCAGATAAGAAATAGTTGATGCGAAAACACACCTTTGAGGTAGTAAATATTATCGTTTGCGCTTCTGGGATTTTGTCGTTAGTCGCTGTGTAAGGTACTCTATTCCCTCTCGAAGACTAGCCTTCCTCCCGTCCTTATAGTTCCACAACTCAGGAACAACATATCTACCACTTGAGTTGTAGTCATTTAGCTCCAGCAATGCTTTTACCACCATGTCATATGCTGCCTCACCCCATACAACTTTCAGTTCTTTCAATTTAAGGTCATCTTCATCTATAACTTCCTGAATTGACCAAACACACATATGAAGGCCGGGTTAAAGTTTCGTACACAGGATATCACATGCAGACATGAGTTTTTGAGAAACAAGACAACGACATTCTAGCACGGACTTCTGATTTTAACATCTTGAATCCTTGATTACTGATGATATGTGCCCCTAATATAAAGAGTATAGGGAAGAAGAGCGAAATTGTATTCTTCAAATGATACGGAAGCAGACCACAAAAGGACTAAGAAGAAAGCATTTGCATCATTGGGGAAAGTTGATATCTTTGCTCCCATTCACTAACCAATCTACTAGGAGTGAACATGGAAAGTGTAGTGTTTTTTTCCTTTTCTTATTAAGAACAGGAAACTGCACTTAAAAGTGTCTAACATAAAACAACCTTTAACCATTCCTCTGCACAAAAGGACTAGCAATACCAAGCAAAAACTTCCGCAACCAACTAAACTGCTGATAGAAGACAACAGAAAAAACAAAGTGCTGAAGGAAGGAATCACACCTGTAGCTTTCCGTTCAGTTCTTTATTCTTAAACGGATGCCAGTTAGAATCTCCAATAGTTTGTTGCCAAGATGAGCAAATACGAGACGCTTCAACATCACAATCACTTGAACGCTTGTTCTTCAAACATGCCTCTCGGAAAGGTGTAACTTGAACTTCCCCCATCCTCTTAATTCCAATGTCCCCTTGGACATCTGTCAATCCTTGCAGCAACTGCACCAGTAAATAGAAGGTATCACTGTATCAGTCTCCTAGATAGTGGAGGATCAAATAATTAAAATATAAGCATTATAAGAGGTAATGCAAACTCAGTCATGCTTCAGAGTGAGCACCAAAATGAGCTGGAGTCTTACACGAATCAAAACCTTCCGGGCGTCCTGCAACTCCGCATTTGTTGTACGCTCTTTGCTTATAAGTGTTTGGTTTAGAGTTTCTAAATCTTGCATTTCCGATCCACCATCTTCCAGTTCACTTAATAAAACACTGACCTATCAAACAACACAAATATCAAGGCATTCAAATTTAGCTTTAGTGCAATAACACTTCAGAAGAATCTTTGATTTCAGAAAAGTGAAAATTAATAGCCCATAAATCATTGAGTAAATATACAAGTATTAACTAAGAACCCTTAGCTAAAAAAATCAATGCAGCACATAAGAGATTACGCACCCTCTGTTTTTCAGAATTGACTTGGCTTTCACGCATGTCAACTTCCTTAGCTCTCAGCTCAACTTCTTTCCTTTTGGTATCCAACTCAAGCTTTGATTTCTCACTATTCATCATCATACAGTGCATTCTTTGTATTTCTGGAAGAAACACATCAATATAAATCTTCACATCGAGACTGAAAGGATAAAAACATAGCTATTACAGAAAATGAAAAATAATGAAAAACAATGATAACAATCATTCTGCACACAATGAGTTTAAATGGAAGATGACAACAGCGCTATGGAGTATCAACAAGTTACAACAAAGGGACGTTTCCGGTATCAAGGGATGAATCACTGAAACATTATGAAAGGGATACCCTCAGGTAAAAAATGACAACATGAGCCATTTATAGATCTTAATTTAAATCTTCACCATCACTCTGGTTTGCTAATGGCTTTTTTTGCCGATTGCTTATCAAGAGAAAACAAAGCAAGTTCATCCTTGATCAGATAAAGTTGAATTATACACCTACCCCCATAAATTCCACCTAAGACGGCCTAAGTTACTCTATATGACTATGCCTATCAGATATTATCCGCAGCTAGTGGAACTGTGGAAAAATTGTTTCCTAACAGTTAATCAGTAGCTTTGAGCATATATTCTTTCTCTCTTTAGTTCAATGACGCAGAGCGAACCCATGAACTGATCTCGAATGAGCAGAGTTAAGAAATCACATTGATCACCTACAAGCGTCGATTCTCTGGTCTGCACTCAACCAGAATCTTATAACCACAAATCAATACCTTATCTACCAAAAAAAAGGGGGGTTCTATGGGGAAAACCTTCGACTCCTGGAAAACAGAACTCTTTGCCCTAGGTTTTGAGGTCCTCACCTCTACAAAATTGCAGGCAAAAGTCTGCAAGAAATAGTTTTGACATAAGCAAAGCACATCTAGCCACCCCTTGTACAGTACGAGACTCCAAGTCCTACATTCATAATATGTTCATGTGCAACTTTGCATCAACATTTAAAAGCGGTAATAGCACTTTAAACTTTAACATCTAGACGATGCATATTCAATGTATGTAAATGGATAACCCTAACATACCACATTTTGGAAGATAATCCCACTTAAAGTTTCTGCTGACAGGAGTTAAACATAACGACTGACCAGAACATACCTCTTGCATGTTCTTGCTGCAACTTCATTTTCTCCATCTCCACCCTCTGGAGAGCTGAAGATACTTGATCAAACTTTTCTTCCATGTGAAACAACCTCATGTTTTTAACATCAATCTCCATTGCAAGCTTCGAAGCGAGCTTACGCAGCTGCTGCAACTCTTGAGAATCATGACTCTCCTCCATTACACCCACCAAATCCACATCTGTAAATTCCCATCAAACACACACACAAAACCACCAAACTGACTTATATCGCCCTCGAAAATACTGTCTAATACTCTAATTCCATAACAATAGTCCACAAATCTATACAGCCAACACAAAAACATAAACTTTTCCTTCAACACCCACATCCCAAAATACAGGAATAATAACATTACACAGTTTCTATTTGTGGCATTCCTGTTCTAAACGTCATGTTCACAATTTCGACAATTTTCGACATAAAGAAGGCAAATTTTGCCATATTAACACATAGTTTTTAATCCAATCTACCCAAATTACAAAATCCAACTAAAAAAATGTAAATTCCATTGATTTTTTCTGGCCTTTTCTCCTCCAAAACAACATGGGTTTTTTAAAAAGACATGGTCTTTATCAGCTGGAAGTAATAAAGTTGCAATCTTTCTTCACAAGATTCAATCACATATATAAGATGATAACATTGCAATTCAACAAACAAGAAAAAACCCACTAAAAATGAGAAATTAAATTAGGGAAGTTGATTAAATTACCTGAGAAATGGGGAAAAGTGTGAGAGACTGAGTGAGAAGAGAGCAGTTAGCAAGGAGACTTAAGTAAGAAGCTGTCGAAACCCCAGAAAAATTAGAGCTGTTTTTCCTGTGAAAGATGTGAAGTGTGTGAAAGAAGCTAAGTTTTCTGCAATGGTGCTCTCTTGCTTGCCTAATGGCGGATTTATCTCGAGATTTGGAGCTCATTCTAATTTGATTTCTGAGATTGTCAACATGTTTTCTAAGATTTTGGCTAGTCAGCAAATTTGGGGAAATTTGACGTAATTGGTAATCGGGTACTTGACTACTTGGTGGGTTCGTTAATTGGTGGATTGAATTTCGAAACGGTCTCCTGATATGAGAGGTCACAGGTTCGATTCTTATCTCACACCTTTTTTTATTGACCTCAAAAAAGTAGTTAGACGACTTTTAGAAAATGAGGTAGATATAATATGATGGGAAAAGTCGACTATTGACAACTCCCGATATAGTCATGGGGCTGACTGGCTGAGAGATCGGTCCAAGATCAGACCGGAACCAAAAGTTTGCATTTTTCTCGCCCTAGAGTTGTTCCACTGTTCATCAATGGGATAGATTTGCTCATTCATATGCAGATATGCTTGTTAAGTGCTGCTTGTTATGTATATATATCGCGTTTCAAAGAGCCAAAATGCTCAAGTTGGAAAGATTTCAAGATTAAGACTCACTTACAATACTCGCCTTTAACTAGTTCTATACGGAGTAACGAGTATGTGATTATAAATCCTATATCGCGTTAGAAATTGGTTCATTTTTTCTTGTGTTTTTTCCATTGCTTGATAACATACTGTATCACCTCTCCTAGAGTGGCTCTTCTGTTCTCCTTGAAGTTCCAAAGCTCGTTAACAGGATAGCGGCCACTTGCATTGTACTCGTTCACTCCAAGCAATGCCTCAGTTACGGCTTGGTAGACCTCTTCCCCCCATTGTTCCCTTAACTCTTTCAAGGACTTGTCATTTTCATCTATCACCTCCTGCAGATGACACTCAGGACAAGTTAGAATCACAGCATGTCTAAAATTAAGGTAACTCGAGTAAATTTTGATATAACATACAGTTAGTTTCCCATTGATGTCTTCCTGCTTGAAGGGTTGCCAACTAGGATCGCTTATGTTGTTTTGCCATAAGGAGCATAATTCCATAGCCTTCTCTTTCCAATCCCCAAACTCCTCGTCCCAAAGCCCACTATGGAACCTCTTAGAGCATGCATCTCTGAACGGTTTTTGATCCACCTCTCCAATCCTTTTGATCCCTATGTTCACTCGTGTTCTCTGAATGGTTTGAAGACTCTGCAGAAGTGAAAGTTTCATAAGACTCGGACTTAGGCATCAGAATATTAGACAGACAGGCATATAGTCCGCTGTCAGAGAAACAGAAGAACATAGAGAGCGAAGATCATCAAGTGTTTATCAGATAAGTACCTCGACAGCAGCTCTGCGAGCAGCTTGTAGCTCATGGTTACTTCTGAGTTCTTTGATCATCAGAGTACGATTGTCCATCTCCAAATTCTGCAATGCTTCTGCCTTTTCATCCAGTTCTTCTCTTAGTATGTTAACTTGAGCCCCCAATTCTTCCAGGCCTTGGACTTTCTGCTGCAGTAATCGGAAAGTACAGATTACACTAAACAAAAAACATATATAGTGCCTGTGACTCTGTGAGCAATCAATCTGATCAGAAAGAAAGACTATCTTACCTGTTCCTGGAGAACGAGATCTAATTTATTCTTGGGAGACTCTGGAAAGCAATGAACTTGCACTATTTCAGTTGTTGTAGTTTCTTGCAACATTTCGTTCTGCTCCTTCATCAGCCTTTCTAGTTCTTCCTTATTAGATTCTAAGACCAGCAGGAGCTTCTCAGTTTCTACCTTCATATGGTCAATCTTTGCAGACTCTGAAGAATGGCGTTTAGAAAATGTCAAGTCACTGAATCATTTCTCCAGCATCATAAGTCAACGGAAAGCAGCAACACTGACATATGTAGAACAACTAAAAATGCTTACGTAGATTATTGATCGCTAATACATATGACGCAAAATATAAGAACTTTACACTTAATATAACAATACTACTCCAGTACTGCACATGGTAATACCACAATATCATTAGAAGTTCAGCACCAATAAGTTTCTGGTTCAGTGATAATCTGTGTGTCTTCCTAACAAATATAAGGAACTCTTAACAGATCTCAGAAGCATGCAAATGAAATGATAAATTGCAGACTGGCAGAGGATAGTTGAATTTTAAATAATAATAAAAAAAACCTTCAAATCAAGGGAATTAGTTTTTAGTGATCACCTTTCAGATAAGCTTCAAACCAGTGATCTCTCTCCACCATCAGGTTTCTAAGAGCGGCAGATATCTCGTCAATCTGCCTCTCTTTCTCTGCATTTTCTTCCATCAAGGTGCAGATCTCTGCAGCTTTTTCATGAACAAGCTTTTCCTTTTCTACTTTCAACATGTCCAGTGATGTTATTGCCTCGTTAAGCAGTCGTCCTTTCTCTTCAATCAGAATGTCTTTCTCTGTATTCTGTGCTATCAACATGCTGACAGCTGCAGAACTCTCATCAAGGTTTTGATTCTTTTGCTTCAAAAGGTTTATAACTGTGCTTGTCTTAAGAAGTAGCTGATCTTTCTCTTTCTTAAAGGCAATGATAGCTGCAGATTTCTCATCAACCAATTTATTTTTGTCCGCATTCTCAGACACCAAGACACTGACAGCCTCAGATCTCTCGTACAGCAACCTCTTCGTTTTCATCAAGCTCTCCTCAAGCTTAGCAATATTTTCATCCTTTTCCATTAACAGGTGGTTCTTGTAGTCAATCTCACAAGCGAGTCTCATCGCTAGGCTTCTTACACTTTTGAGCTCATTCTCAAGGTTGGGGTTTTCCATACTAAAACGTTCTTTCGAAAAGGAACAACTACAAGTCTGCAAGATATGGGAGAAAATGAGAAGTTTTTAAGCAATAACAGCCAAGGTGTTGCATATTTTAACAGCTATCCAAAAATAATGACAGATTTACGAACTTAGATGAAGATTTTGGCAGGTTTCTGAAATGTTCTTCTGTAAAACCCGCACCTGCAGACTAGAACAAAGTGCAATTCTTGTGTGGTCTATATCATATTATCAGCTTTTCGAAAGTCTGAACCCACATAAAATGAAGAAACGCCAGCAGAAAGATGCTATGAGCTAAGTCATCGAAAAGATGCAGAAACATAGTTTGCCATTTGTTATGTGAGTGACAACTGATAAGTATGATAATAAGTCACTGGTCGACTCCAAGACATCACAAATGATATTATCAATCAAGAGAGAGATCCATTTAGGTTCGTTATTTCAAGTGCATAAGACACTGAATTTGATAAACTAAGAAAAATAGAGACAGAGAAGCTGACCTTTTACCAAGTGAAATAGTTGATCCCAAAAAGAACAAGCATCGACTTTGATTCTAAATTCAGGCAAAAATCAAGTGAGTTCTTCAAAACTTATGGACAGATAATAAATTTAAAAAAAAGGACAGCATCATAGAAAGTATCAGCAAGAAAAAAGCATGCATTTCTGAACTTTCAGTACAACCAGAGGTGACAGTACATTTCAGAATATGAAGTACAGTAAGTGAAATGTGTATATGACAATCTTCAGTATAATTATAGAAGTTGAAGGTGGCTAGATGCAAACACTTGTGCCAATGATGGGAACTGATATTCATAATAAGAACAAAACAGTAAGCATAAATGTATAATGTATTTCTTTAAAATAAAATAAAAACCTTCAGTTTCCAAAAGAGGGCATAATTACATTTTTGTCGTTCACATGATATAATGATCTCTGTCTTAATCTTCATAATTTGGCATTAAAACGTTTAAGAGATAAGAAAACTGCAGTGCTAATAATGAGCATTCAGACAGTGCAGTAAGATATTTTGAAATGCATGAAGCTTTCCTAAAATGAAGAGAATATGGCCTTTTACCAGAAATAGAAAGATATGCAGTGAGGTTGTGGGTGAGTTATATGCAATGGAAGCATCTTAATAGTCTCTCTGTTTCTGGGGTTGGCTAGCCCGAACCCATCATATGAGACTATCATAGACCATAGTGTAAGAGCAATAACATGTAGAAAGTTTAACAAAACAATAGAGAAAAATCACGACGGAGAGGTTAACAAGCAAGGGGGAAAAACTAAAGAAGCAAGACCTCTGATAGTTTGGGCTAACAGACTTGGCTTGTATGAACAGTTTAGAAACACATTTCAGAATATCTCAGCTCAATTTCTGATAAGTTGTATTAAGAGAACTCATACTTTTGTTACAAGCTTCTTGGCAAAACCGATTATATTAAGAACGATTGTGCAAATTGTCATCATTCTCGTCACAACTTCCCCATATCTTCTTGAACTGCTTTTACTCTTGACCCTATGCTACTTACAGAAACTACAAAGAAGGGTTTGGTTCCATTACTCCCAGTATTGCTTGTGGCTTGTGCTTCTCCTGTTCGGAATCTTCACGCCTCAGTCTACAGACCTTCATACATGAGTAAGCTAACAACCTGTAACAAGAATCAGTCAACAAATGATAACAACACCTTGAAACATAACATGACTTTGATATTTAAGTGTTTGAACTCTTCCAGAGAAATGCACTGAATAATAAGCTCTTCCCTGAGCCATTGGGTGTGTAAAAGAGGGAACTACGCGTTTAGGGGGTGAAGACATTGATTTTCACTTGGGTGTATGTATCATGTATGTATGTATGTATTGCCCCTGACTGTTTCACAGGTTTTAGTCCCCCCTCCCCCCAAGGTTTTGACTTTGCACTTCATTATTACAAAAGAAGCAATTTAAGGTTTGCATATTACATGCTTAAAACCATCAAACAAGGACCCAAATCGTCACTGAGACTTAAAAGTATAAACGTAATAGTCAAATCATCAAGGGAAGGATTACAGTTCAAATGGTGGAAAAGGATGGACAACATTCGCAGAAGCCGTTGTTCATTGATATATGGTGTGGTAGATCATCACTAGTAAAGGCAGTGAAATTTGGCTGGAACAGACGATGATATGAACTTAAACCCTTAAATAAGCGACTAGGGTCTAGCTAGAAAACTGACATGAAATTTAATATTTTGCGAACAGAATTGTTTCCATTTCAATGACATCTTATGAATTGTAAATAAACAAGAACTCTCAGAGTGTCTACACAATACCAAAACAAACATCTGTAAAGATCTCGCTGCAGAGCACATTAGGGAGAAGAACGCGAACATGCAGCACTTCAACGACCACAACAAGAAGTCAACAACCATGCAGGTCATAGAGCAAAAAAAAACTTCTTTTATTCCAATTAAATGACACCATGAAGTAAAATAAGTAAGAGTGTTCAGTCATCAACAGTGTCACAGTCATAGTGAATTCAAAGGTGGCAAACACCACCAAAACCTAGTGGAGATTGCACAAAGCACAACAGCGGATGGAATTCATGAACCCATGAATCTTCTTTTATGTTAATATACAATCTTGAACAATGAGAAGATTCTTTCTATAGACAGCACTCGGTAGACCATCGTACATGAGATAATAGGTACATGATAAGCATATAATGGATCAAGAATCTACAAAATCAACCCTACACATTATAACAAATAACTTCTACTTTTTCTCATCAAAATGGACAGTTTAAAGATCTAAATAATTAGCATGATAAATGTTTAGAGTGTTCACCTTTCGATTTTTCAGATTTTGAACTAATTCGCTATATGGCATTTTGTTTAGACTCCTTGAACTTTTTTCTGTAACGCTCTACTGGATCTGATGAAGATGCAAAATCATAGTCCTTTGTTTCCATTTGGATAGGCATATTCTGATTACCCTTGTGCTCATTTCCTTTTCTCTCCCGGAGCTGCTCGGATTTCTTCCAAAGCTTACTGATTTTAGATTGCAACACATTATCGAACTCTTCAACTTTTTTCTTCAAGTATTCATTCCCTCTCTTTCCTAAATCAATAAAAAATGTAAGATCTGGGAAACACAAAGAAAGGCAAGCACTTAATTTGATTCAGCAATATGGTTTTTCAGAAAAGGAAACAGATTGACAGCGCTAGATGAAGCCCATGAAAGCTTTTATATCGACAGCCATCTAGAAGGATTTAGCTAAAGACGGCTTAGTTTGTCTAGGAGACATCTGAAATGACTCACCTGCCCTACAATTTTCAAGTACCACACATTTCTCTCCTGATATACTCCTAACAGTTGCAGACAACTTTCCAAGCATTTTATCCTTCTCCGCAACCTGGGCCATCAATTTGCCGATTGCTGCATATTTCTCATTAAGAAGTTTGTCTTTTTCACCCATCAGAAGATTGACATCTGCCAATTGCTTTAGCAGTCTCTCATTCTCTGCCATCATCTCAATTACGCTTGCAGACTGCTCATTCTCTTTATCTCTGTGAATTTCACATTGCTGGATTATGTAATGGATGACTTCATTCAAATAAGCCCGCCTTCCCTCTTTGAAGTTCCAAAGTTCAGAAATAGGATGTCTTGTGTCAGGGTTGTACTCGTTCAGACTTATTAGAGCGTCAACAACAGCTTTGTAGGCTTCTTCACCGCATTCTTTTCTTAATTTCACCAGCTTCTTGTCCTTTTCATCAACAACCTCCTGCATCTTTTAGACTTAGATTCACATGCAGAGCAAATTTTAAGCATAAAATGTCGGTTGTTAACCATTTTGAGTCATGATTGATCAAATGGTCATATCAATCTTTTATGATAAGGATTTACATTTATATGTTATGTAGAAAGACGGGTGAAGAGCATAAAAGTTCTATTTACATAAAATGTCAAAGACAAACCGTAATTTACAGGTCTAGTTCTAAAGTGCTAATCACGCAGACACGTAAGGATATAACAATGAGGACGCACCTTTTCGTTGATTTCTTTTTTGAAGGGTTTCCATCTGGGGTCATTGACTTCTTCTTGCCATGAAGAATATAAATTATCAAAATTCTTCCGGGTTCTGCTGCAAACTTTCTTAGAACATACATCTCGAAAAGGTCGTGGATCAATCTCTCCCATTCTCTTGATCCCAATTGTTGTTCCTTTGGCATTTATAACTAGAAAACACTGTCAGTGTAAACACCACCATCATTAGTGGTAAGTTCAGAGTTTCAGACCTAAGCAGTATCATTATTTGAAAAACTGAACTTTGGATGTGATAAAGATCGGGATTGACGACACCGAATGAAAGAGGTTATACATTCATGGCTTCCTTCCTTGCTGCTTGCAGCTCTTCATTGCTTGAGTGATCCTTTGATAAAAGATTTTGATGACGGCTTTCAATCTGATGCAATGCTTTTACTCGTTCATCAAGTTCTTCCCTCAAAGTGTCAATTTGAGTTTTCAGCTCCTTGTCACGAACCCTCAGGGATTGTCTTCCCAACTGCATAGTAATTCAAGCATGTAACTATCATACCCATATTTGAGTGTCCTAATAAGTAATATCCACATACAACTTAAGCTACATCAACCTTGCCATCAAGATTTCACCAAATATCTTATAAAATGCATAGTTGTCAAATGAAAGAGGCCTTACTGCTCCTGATTGTAGATACAGACTCTCTCGTTCCCTGCCATGCTCATTTTGGGAGTCATCAGATATATCGTGGACTGTTCCTAGCCTGTCTTCAGTTTCTGGCTGATATTCAACCAAAGCCATTGTTGGCTGATCATGATGTTCGCGTTTTGCAACTTTTAAATCATGCTTAACCTTCTCCAGTTCTAGCTTTGCATCTTGATAATTTTGCATCCCTGGACAAAGAAAACAAAAAAGAGGACATATTCTTAGAGATTAGAAAGGGGGTGTGTGAAAAAAGGGATAGACAAGCAGAACACAAATCATGCATTGACATCTTTCCTGTAATTTGAACCTAACATGGTCAAAAATTGAAATCAGTCATTGTATTTTCACAACCATGAAGAGGGGGGGGGAGAACATTCATGTGTCCTAGACAAATAGTTTGTTTCGCCATGTCACAGTATCAATGGTGCAAGATACAAAACAATCCTAGTGTCTAATAATACACGCAACAAAACAACATCGGAGACGCTGTGGTTGTGTTTGAGACAAAAGGCAGGGATTTAAAATCCTGCATTAGAACAATATACATGGATGCATCATGTAACACTTTCTTGCACCAAAGTACTCAAGTTTGTTCAAAATCACAGCTCTAAAACTACTACTGCATCAAAAAAATTCAGAGCTTTCTGGTCAAAAAAAAAAAAGAAAAAAGAGTAGAGCACACTGCACAGTAGCACACCATCATTCATAGCCATATATGAGTACAGACACTGATTTGAGAACCATGTACAGCCTCAACATATATTGAACATAAGAGAAATATAGAGGCATACAATACAAGATATGATCACCTTCCATATATGCTTCATGCAACCTGTACTTTTGTGCCATCAGTGCACCAATTACTTTAGATCTTTCTTCAAGTAGCCTATCTTTCTCTTCCACCAAACAGCTCAGAGTGGCAAATTTTTCGAGACTTAAACCCGCCTTCTCCATCAGTAAGTGGTTCTTGTAATCAAGCTCTTTGGAAAGTTTTCCCACGAGACCACGTAGGCTATCTATCTCTTGATTGCTATCTTCCATTGTATATTCTGCAAAGATTCCAAGTAACAAACCCAATTAGACCCTTCTATTTGGTATGAACCCCAAATGACAATGTTATAGCATTTCCAACTCCAATAAATCGAGCAAAAACCTATCAGTAATTCTCCAGCACGACATAATTCCTTCATTCACAATTCACATCAAGACTTGCAATCCGGCAACCCCCCGCCCCCCTCAAATTAAAAGACTCCTTTATCATGAAAGTTTCAACATTTGCCAATTTTTATGTTCGGAAGGATCTTTTAACAAATAAGACAACCCTATGCAATAAACGGACACGGGACACCGAATCCTATAACAAATCAGAGTGGAAAACCAACTTCAAGCAATTAAACTGACACTTTCTACATAATCAATCAATCAATTTGTTTCCACCTAAACTAAACCTCAAAAGATTTGTGATTTTCGCCATTACTATCACCAATTCACCATTTTAAGATAATTACTCAAAATCCACCCAACTTTAAGTCGACCCACATGATAAAAATCAACAAAAGTTACAAACTTTGCAGTTTAAATTTTCTACTTGTTGGCAATATCATTGAATGCTGTACAAATCAAGAGAATAACCTCAATTTGAGCATAACCAACAAAAACGAAGTTAACAATAATAACACACACACTTATAATCAAGCAATAAGTCCTGGGTACATGTTCCTTGCTAATAAAGATACGAACTTTATCAAATTTAAAGGCATATATATGAAAAATTCATGCATAATCATGAAAATATATAAATTCAAAGGCATTAAACACATAAATTACGAGGAAATAAGTTGAAAAACCCCAATAATAAGCAAGAGTTCAGAGAAACTTTACCAAATGAAAGGAAGAAACAAGGTTTCAATGTTGTACGACCAGACAAAGAAAATAGAAGTGGGAAAAAGTAACATTGATCAGAACACAGTATACTATGCCACTTGTGAAGTTTGGCGCGTTTCCTTTTTTGCTTTCTTAAATATCTTTGTTCCTTTGTAGCATGTTCGGCACAACTAGCTCGGTTTAGAATCGAGGAACCATCTTAAAACAGTAAACTAGGCGTGTAAAAATGAATCATGGGGCGAATTTTTTTTGAAACAGTGTTCGTTAGGAAAGAATGGTGGCAATTCCATTCAATAATCGCCTCATTATTCGGGGATGGAATCTCATAGCGCTTGTGTCTTTAGGTGTGAACGTCGTGAGTTCATGTTTGGCATTCAATTAAGTGAGCCAAGGTTTTCGGCAATGCAATAGGTCTGTAATCATACATCTATCATCTAGGTTCGTGCCTTTAAGGGATGAATCCGATTATGCCACGTTGTTGAATCTGTGGGTAGAGAGTGACTAGGGATGTATTCCCGTTGCTTAATGTGGAATTCCTCACGACACAGTCTGTTACTCTGTATTACAAAAATAGAAATAAATTTGGATGACAAACCACGACGATGCATTGGACTGTTTCATACGAAGCTCTCATGCAAACACTAATACATGATACACGATTACAGATCTAGCTCTGAAAGGAGCATCCGAATCATACAACTGTCCGATAGGTTTACACCTCCGGCACCAGCTTTTTTACCTTGCCTAAATAATAGCCAATTAGAACATACTAGCAGAAAATTCAAAATCCAAATACATGTGATGAACTAAAGTCCCTTGCTCAATGAGCAAGTCCCTACACCAACCCGGCCACAGAAGAGGTTCAATGTCCACGCCACCAACGAAGACACAAACCAGGGTCTGATTTTAGCAGGGGGATGAATTGGTGGTTTTTATTAAACACATAATACATACGGTGTAATAATATGAAACCTTTTCGCTTCATAAAATGCCTACTGCATGTAGCCCTGACGCCCAACTGAACAAACGCTACTCCCTGCAACAGAAACGAAGACAACTATCGCAGGTCAGTTAGCAATCGAGGCAGTGCATCAGTGTCAGTTCCAAAGATTTTCTTTGGACAGATATCATAACTATGGTTCCAAATTGCATCAGCAACTAGATATGACAAACCTTCAAGTCAACCCCTTTTGCGTTTGTGTTCTTTCCATTTATTCAATATATAAGAGACTCCTTCCTCCAGCGAGGCCTTCCTTCCCTCTCGGTTGTTCCACAGTTCAGTAATTATGTACCTCCCACTAGGGTTGTACTCATTGATCTCCTTTAGGGCATTCTTAACAGTATTGCATACGTCGTCGCCCCATTCTCTTTTCAGGTCGCTTAGTTTCTCATCATCCTCATTTATTACTTCCTGCACCAAGCAAAACGGGACAAGCAATAAGCCAATAAGCATTCTATGCTGCAACTAGAAGTAAAGAAACAAACAATCCCCCCCCCCTCCCTCTCCCCAAAAAAAAATGCAAGCCAAGTGAACCTCCAGTCACACCAATATACCATACATAATACAAACATCGACGGGTCTACTTTTCCAACAACTAAATGTTCCGACTTTCACGAGGCAAAGTCAGACCCAACAAATTTAAAGATCCATCTCAATTCCAAAAGAGATGAAAAAATATCTGTCAATTAGAACGATGCAAAGACATGTCCTTAAAAAAAAATTTAAGGACGCTGCAAAATGCAAACATTCTTCTACCTGTAGCTCAAGTATTAAAAAAAAGTCCACAGCTACCAGTTACTTAGTATAAAAACCACAAGAACCTCAAATTTCAGAAGTCAAGTACCTTGTAGTCTCCATCAGACCCAATCATCTTAAAAGGATGCCAATCAGGATCTCTAAGATATTCATCCCATAACGAGCACAGCTCTGCAGCTTTATCATCTGCTATGTCTTCAGGATATCTTCTACGGCACGATTCCTGGAAAACTGTAGCATCTAGTTCTCCCATTCTCTTGATACCAATGATCCCACGATTTGACATGTCTTTCAAACCCTTTATTCATGCAAGCATTTGTAATGTATGTATTAGAGGAGTTAAAACAAATATGCAGAAACTGAATAAGTAAACAATTACATATACTTCTGAATGCATACATTAATCAATTCCTTGCGAGCATCCTGGAGCTCCTCATTGCTCATGCGCTCCTTTACAATGAGGGTCTGATTCAGAGACTCCACCTCCTCTAGACTTTCCTCCTTTTCTCGCAGATCTTTCAGCATTGCGTCCACTTTATTTAGAACCTCCATATCTCCTTCATCTCCCACATGCTTCATAACGTTTACTTTCCCTCTCAGCTGCTCGATTTCCAGCTCAAGCGCTTGTTTTGCCTCTAGTTGGTTCTGGAGCTGCAAAATCCGCTTGTGCAGACCCTCCTTCTCTCTCTGTCATGAAAGTTTTACAAAGCTTCCAAGTCAGAATCAAACTCTTCAAAAGAAGCAAAGTTGGTAAAACCATCTGACGCCTCCTACCAGTACTTATAGTTGGAATCGGACCATGCTAGTCCTCAAAATTCAAGATGCATGTGTGATCTTTAAAAAATACAGGTGACCTTTTAAGAGTTCAAAATAACATGTTATCTTTTAAAGTTACTAATATCTCACCAAAAACCTTGACAGCTATTATGGTCCAACCATAAGCAATGGTAAGATCACAAGAGATTGCAAACAATCAGCAAAAAAATTACCCAACCTTTTGCACTTCTGCCAACTTCAGCACATTCTCATCAGCCCTCTGTTGCACAATTGCTGCATGCTGAAGAGAGCTATTTTTCATGGAATTCTGAAAAGAAAAAGAAAATTAATGTCAATGCAGTCTGAAGATTTAACAAGTAACTGATGTTACATCATTCTGGAGGAAGTTGAATTTTAGATGGTGCTAAACAATCGGTCCTTGAATGCACAGGACAAGCACCAAACCGATGTTTTTCTAAAAGTAACTTTGGTATAGCTGTCATTAAGAATTTCAGATTGTTCCATATTAGAGGCAGTGAGATAATGCAATAAGAATACAGTCAAGTAAGATTCAAATACCTTTTCTATCTCTTCGGAGAGCTTCTTCCTTTCATTCTCATTATGGGCTTCGCGCTTCTCTAACTCATGCACACGGAACTCAAGCTCTGTCCGCTCAGTTTCCAGTTGCATTTTAATCTTAGAATGGTCATTGAATATCTTCTGGAAATGATCCCGAGCACTAAGCTGAATCTTTTTAATCTCTGATGAAGACAAACATACACATGAGATATAGTACGCAGGAAGTATGACTAAATGGCAGTGTACAACAGTTCAAATAATAACAAATCTTGCAGCAGTTGAAAGGAGCTATAAGAAAACAGGTACTGGCATTTCATAGTATATTTAATGCCTTATCAGGTTACTAGAACAATAAATACTACGAGTAGCACTTGAACTTCTTTGCAAAGTTGAAACAAGATTGATAGACGACTGGAAATTTAGTAGAGCAATGACGTAAAATCTAAGAAAAAATTGCTGGAATGAGATTCTCGACACCCAAAAATATGATTGATTCACGTGTTTGTAGGGAAAAGAAACTTGTGCATCTGTCATAGACAACTCCAGATGCAGTGTATTTGACATTTCATAATTTAGGCTGTTTGAGAGACAGATTTAGCAGAGTGATAGAAATAAACAAGACTCAATGAGACCTATGGCATGCTGTAGAGAGCTAGTAAAAGTATCCCAATACACATGCCTAAACAGACTGATGTTAAGGAGCTCACAAGGTTCTTTAGAAGAGCATATAGCTTTTGCATTTAATAGGCCCTGGATCTAAAGGCTAGGTATAAATTCACCTATTTTTCTAGAAGAATTTAACAGCACGAACGAAAATGTATTTCATGAAAATCTCATCAACATATTAGTTCTTAGGCGCACAACATATAAAGGTGTAACAAAAAGTTCCTCAAGTCTTTATGACAAGCACATGATTGGCATAGTATAGATAAGGGTATAATATGAACACAAGAATGAAGAAACAATACTTGCCTTCATTATATGCCTGATGAAGCTTGTCTTTTTCTTCGGCCAGCTTGTTGAAGGAAATGGAGGTTTCAGTGAATCTTGACTCGATTTCTTTCAGATTCTTTTTCTTAGTCTCAAGCAAATTTGTCAAATTGGATACAAGTTTGTCAGCCTTCCTATCTTCTTCAGCCATCATCTCAGAAATGGTCTTTAAGTCGGCGATCTTTCGCAAGTGCTCGCCAATAATTCCAGAAGAAGTATAGTCATCAGCACGTGCAACCCAGCCAAAAAGCCCAGACTTATCAGTGTCCTTGGCTTGCCAATGCTGCTTTCCATGTTGCTTCAACTCATAATCCTTCGCGAATGCTAAGGCATTGTTCAAACCCAGCCAATCTTTGTTGAATTCCACCACAGCAGTGCCTGAATGGCCTCTGAAATTCCAAAGTGGATGGACCCTTTTAGGGTTGAAACCCCTAGATCTCAAATCCTCTCTCAACCTCGAACCACTTTCCCCTACATAACGGCCATCCCTGTAAAGAGTGGGAATATTCACCACAATTCCAATCCAAGGCCACACAAACTTCTCATCATGATCACACCCAGCTATAGGATCCTCATCAGCAGCCTGGTTAGAGTTAGATGAGCTAGCTCCATTTTGCATCTCATTTTTCAAGAACTTAGCTAAGCCAAGGTGATTCGCCTTCTCCCTCGCCCTCCTCTTGTTTGAGTTAGCATTCCCAATTCCAGATGCATGCTGCAGCAAATCCTTGTAAAGGTAATCTCGCTTCCTCTTCCCTGGACAGTACGGACACGTATACTTCTCTTCTGAGACCTTCACCTCACGATCTCCCTTCTTAAGCTCCTCAAAAGTCTTATCTCCATACTCGTCTATCTCAGAATCACTAATATCCGTGTCCTCTTCAGAACTATAACCCATTGAGATCCCTCTCACACCACCTGACCAAAGTATCAACAAAAACGAATTTCAAAGCACGCTAAACCAACAAACCTACAATATATATCATTAACACTCATCCCCATCACACATAATTCATAATTCATCTCCTCGTCACGCAATACAGTCAGCTAAAACAACCTAGGACCAATGCCACTCGATTTCCAATTCACCCATATTCCCTTATTATTGTCACTACTAAAACCTTCTCATTCACTAGCGAAAAATTCGCAACAACTGCCATACACAGCACCACATGACCACTACCCGAAACCATACCTATCTATGTCAATTCTAAAGTATTGCAACAAAATTAATCAAACATCATACATTTTCAACCCAATAAAAACTACAATCCTAATAAAATATACACTGATAATTCCTCCTGTTTCACCCAGAAATCTAAATTCAACAATTCCTAAACACAAAATTCAAAAGTCAATAACTTTCAACTGAAACCTAATCAAAGAAAGGTCAACACTTTCTCAGAAAAACTGACCAAACCAGCTTAGATTAAACCTCCTACCGCATGCAACTACACAAAGAAGCTTCAGGTGTACGCAACTTTACCCCTAACTGATAGGCTAACAAAATAAGTGCACGATCCTACTACCTCGAAAATTCGGGTGTACGCAAACTTTACCCCTAACTAATACGCTACCGAAATGGGTGCACGAGGTGCACCCAACTGCACACATTCACAATTCAATAAAAAACAACATCTATTTACACAAAAACACCATGAAAATCAGCAATTTAACAGTAAATTAACCTTGATTTAGCAAAAATACAAGGAAAGTTTCCAACTTTACCTGAAAAAAAACACAACCCAACAAAATCAGGGAGGTGGGTAGATTCCCCCTTAGGGTTTAAGCACCACAGAAAAATGAGGGGAGCTATGGAACACAAAGAGGAGGAGGAGAGAGAAAGTGTGTAGTACAAGAGTAATAAAGTTACACCTTGGAAATGCACAAAATTAGAGGTTGACAGTAAAAAAAGTTGACATTTACTATCGAATTAAATGCGAAATCAGGTGAAATTTACTGTGTTTTGATCAGGGAAAAAGTTGGGGATTTGGGAATTGAGATTGGGGAAAATTTTGGGGGGGTTTTGGTTGGATTTTTGAGGGGGTTTTGGTTGGATTTTTGAGGGGGGTTTGAGTTGGGCAGTGGACTGAGGAGAGAGAAAAGAGGAAGAGGGTAAAATGACAGTGGTAAAAATGGAAAAAGGCAGTAAAAAAAAAAAAGTGAAGACTGTGAAAGATTCTTGGAATTTAGTGAGGGGTAATACTGTAATAGTACTGGGAAAACGCGATTGTTTCAGCGTGTGTGTGACGACTTCTATCGCCCATAGGAGATCTGTGATTCTGCTTGGTTGTGCACTTACCACACCAATCGAACCATTTCTAATGTGCTGAAAATGAGACACAAGAGTATACTTTGGTTAAATAATCTTTCGATTTTTTATAGGCTATTTGGTGGTCGATCTTTGCTAGTGGGCTAAGAGCCTAAGAGTATGTATTATGCTACATGTTGGAAGTTGAAGCCAAGTTACGAGTAAATGTCGACAGGCAATTATGTCTATTTTCATTTGGTTTAAAAAAAAATGGCTTTAAAAACACGTGTAAAACAAATTAAATCGAACGAAAAACATTAACAACCTAGGCTAACAAATAATAATTTTATTGACACTAAGTATACTCCTTTGACTTAGTATTTATAAAGTTAAGTACGTGCTTTACTCTGGTTGAATATGCAATATTTTATATACTTAGGTTGGCCTAGTGGTTAGCAAGTCAACCTGACCCGAGGATGTTCGGGTTTCAAATCCTCATATCCCCACACCCGCATCATCTATGTACCAAAAAAAAATAGAAAAAAAAAATCATTCCATGTTTCTTCTTTATTCCCTTAATGTTGGGATTGTTGTTCGAAAATTGTTAGGTTAAGTTACAGTTATATACGAGTTAAAATGTATGTTTTCTAACATTTTTTGGACAAAATTTTGGCGTGACAACTTCGTATTATGATTTTGTAGAAATTCTACGTGGTTTAAAAATATAAGTTTCAAATAGAATAGTTACGAGGTGTATCTGATCTTACAAATTTTTAATTTGTAAAATTAAATAATTAACGCGTGACAATTTCTAGTTTTAGTTATATAAGTATCCAAACGCTAGCTACGATTTTTAAAACTTAAAGTTTTTTCTACTCTTTTTCTACATTTGTATCGGACTTTACAGATTTACAAGGCACTTGTCTTGACCTCTCCATATAACACTACATATAGGTAAATTCTGTGGTTTCTTTTAACGATAGAGTTCATCATTCGGCATACCCAACGCTTATAACCAAGTTGATCAACTTAGGATCTAGCTGGTCATAGATTTCTTTGTATAATGTTAGAGTTGTGTACAAGTAAAAATGTCTTGTTATCTAATATCAAATTCTTGATTTTTTGACAAAAAAAAAAGTCGTGACAACATCTTACGATGATTTTAAAGAATGTTGCGGTTCAATATATAAGTTTCAAATAAATAGATACCGTGCGTATCTAATCTTACAAATTTTGCAATTTAAAGTAATAAATAATTAACACGTATTACCTTTTTTTTATTTTAGTTACGTAAATATACAAACAATAACTACGACTTTTGAAATTTCAAGTTTTTTTTTTTCTACAATTGTATTTTACATTACAACCTTCTAACTCCATCGAATAATTAATAACGCAAATTGTTATTCTCGATGTGTTTGCTCACCTTTTCTCCGTTGTCTGCGCCGAGCCCCAAAGTCAAACTCTCCAGCTGCCTCCGGTAGGCTAACAACTCCTCATTGTCCCCGTATACTCCTCACTCCCTTTTTCTTGTTTATTGGCTTTCAAAATCTACGTATTTGTATATGTATGTGTTTCATCGTCTGCGCTGAATGTTGTGGCAGACGGATCCACCGGAGTAACCCTAAGCTGTGGTGGTAGATGTCTGACGTTGCACAAAGCGACCAAGCGCTATTTGGACCGATATTTGGAAAAATCACTTGATCAACAATTCAGGTGTCTTTTGAATCTACTGATCAGATTTGGGTACTACTCAACTCAAGTATTATCTGAATCTATTAATCAGATTTGGGTAATACTCAAATGTATTCAATCTCCCGATATGTTAATGTGTAAGAGTATCATAAGTATAAATAAGTAGGTTCTCAATATTATCTCTATGTTTCTTATTTATTCGATGAAGATTCTTGAACTTAATGCTTTATACTTCATTTATTAAATTTACAGTTTTTTCTTTTTACCATGTTTTGAGTTTCCCTACCTGTTGATTTTTAATGTTTGGTGGGTTTTCTACCAAATATCAAAATAGTCATAAGTTGCATTTCTATTGTGTTTTCATTATGTCAACACTTACTCCCATCGATATGAGAACCATTATGGATTGATCATAAGTCTCTCTAAATTATAAAAGGCCTAAACTAACCTACCCGAAATTAATTACGAAGTACGAAAACATCGAATGCATCATTTGCCCAAGAAACCTTCGGATAACATAACACAAGACAAGGTCACACCATGTGGGAGAAGCACGGACACCCCTGTCCAGTGCCGTGTCTGTGTCCGACACCGTGTCGGACACGGTACGACACGTGTCGGACACGCCAAAAACCGTGTCCGGTTTTTTATTTAATTTTAGGACACAGACACGGTTTTTTTTTAATTGGACACGAACCAGACACCGACCAGACACCAACCAGACACCCGACACGACACAAAACTACGTCGTTTTGACAAGTTCTTTTTTTAAAAAACTATTTTTTCTCTCTCTTATTCTAATTACACTAGCAGGTAGCTCAACTACATGTCAAACTTCACTATCTCTTTTGGCTTCCCATCTTCTTGATTCGGCCGACTCTTCCACCTTCGACCGCCGCCGCCTCAAGAGACCTCCTCCGACGTCCACTAGCGACCCCATCGCTATAGCCCAACCTGCACCCGACAGCACTAGCCCTACCTCTACCTATCCACGAACAGTATGCGTAATTGAAAAAATATGCATTCAAAATACTTATTAATTTTTGTTTTTAGCCGTGTCCGTGTCCGCTATTTTTCAAAGCGCCGTGTCATGTATCCGTATCGGTGTCCGTGTCCGTGTCCGTGTCCGTATCGGTGCTACCTAGTGTGGGAGCGTTACTTGGACTCTATGCAATGGAGCTAGAATCAACATTCTCTCCGACCCCTGGATTAACGAGAAAGTACCAGAGTGCATCATCCTGAATTCGTCCCAACCCCCCCCTTTTCGTCTCTGCCCCAGCCACCCCATCTAGTGGCATTCAATGGAATTCAGCTACTTTAGAGCATATATCTACGCCTTCTTGCGTATCTTTGATTGGCCCTCGACCCGCCAAACACTTCTATTGATGACTTCATTTACCGGAGGTATACGAAAACTCGGACTTACAGCATTCAATCAGGACACAAAAGTCTCCTTACATATCCAACTTTCTCAGTTCTACCGCCTAAAGTTTGGCAATTTCTATGGAAGTTACGCATCCTTCCGCGAACGAAAATTTTCTTTTGGAAGCTCTTTCATAATATTCTCCCTGTCCGAACACGACTACATCAGAAAGGACTACCTATCACCACTCTTTGTCCACTCTGTCATTCTCATGACGAGACTCTACCCCATCTTTTTTGCCATTGCTCGCTCACTTCTCCTTTGTGGCGCACATTAGGATGCTTTGAATATCGACTTCAGCCTCATTTGAACTTCCAAGATTGGCTTTGCCAAAGTTTTTCAAGGTTTGCTCGCACGAAACTTAGTTCTTATCCAGCTCTCCTCAGGTTCTTATGTCTTCTTGGAGCAATTTGGAATCATCGCAATATTCTTGGAGCAATCTGGAATCATCGCAATGAGATTGTTTCCCAAGAGAAAAGTTTCAACAGCTCCTCTATTTGTGCTCTCCACCAGCAAAATCTGGATCGAGAAAACAGCTTTTTGTAATTACAAATTAGTTTCCCACTAAGCAGTACTTTTGTTTGTTCTTTCCTGTTTCCAGGCTGTGTTGTAGCCTTTTATGTTTATGCTATTCCATTGTTGTCAAAAAAAAAAAAAAAAAAAAAGGTCACACCCGTATACGAGATAACACGAGCTTGGGTAAAGAACTGGTTTTACCTTTTTAAACCGTAAAACACCCACCAAATTCTCCGATCAGACACCAAAGAAACCCCAAATTCACCCCCCCCCCCAAAAAAAAAAAAAACATTTTTCTTCAACCAGAAGATTCGGTAAAAAAATGTTCCCGCAATTCGGAGCGACGGCGGATTCGCTAAGCAAAGCGTCGACAATGGTGTTCAGAATCGGGACCGACGCTCACCTTTACGACGATCCTGAAGATGTTAGCATTGCTCCGCTTCTCGACAGCAAATTCGATTCCGAAATTTGCGAAGCTCTTAAACGATTGCTCGCTCTTATCGCACAAGGCTTCGACGTCTCCAATTTCTTCCCTCAGGTCTTAAATTTCTCACTTCTTCTTTTCATCTAATTTCCGATTACATCCCTAATTTCTAGGTTGTTTATAGCTTAATTTCAGCTTAGAATTGATATAATTGATTAATTGTCGGTCTAAGTTAGTGAATAACGGCCTCTTTGATCGAGGTTTTCGTCGTAAATTGGTTTGTGATGGTGATGTATGAGTTTGATTTTCGGAGAAGGTTATAGTATTATGTGAATTATATTATGTGGACCGGAATCCCGAAGCGTTGTGGACGGAGATTTCGTGGAATGATTAGTGAGGCTGTGAGAGTTAATCTTGATTAATGTAAGCTTAGAGATCGCGATTTTCGTCCATAAACTTGTTGTGATGGTAATGTGGATTGTACTAAGGTTTTGGCCGATTTCGACCATTTTTGTTTTAAAGTAGCCAAATGTTCGCAAAAGAGTGCCATGGACACCCTCGGAGTACCGGAGCTTATATAATGGAAGCGAATTGAGTGGTGTCTTGGCTTCCTTTGGGTTCTATTGCGAAATTGATTTGGCGCTATTAATTTATTATACTTATTAGGTTGTGTTTTAGTTGAGTGCAGGTTGTGAAGAATGTGGCGTCGCATTCGTTGGAAGTGAAGAAGTTGGTATATGTGTACCTGCTACAGTATGCTGAGAAGTAAGCTTCGTTAGTTACTACGTACGTAGACCTTTTCTCGAGATTCTGTAGTTCTCTTAGTTAAGCCGTTTGTTTTTCTTCAAGATTTAAGAGTCGTAAGGAATAGAACAATGTCAGTCTTATGGCGCATTATAAAAAGTCGACGCTTACCAGGGTGGTTTTGCGTATGTTAAGTATTGGATCATTGCATCAGTTCACGTTGTTGAGATCTTCGATTGATAGAACTTCAGGGTTATCACAGTTGTTTTACTATTCTACTTGATTTTCCATCACATGTCTAAGATCAATCGAGGATGTACGTGTAGAATTTGTAGATACATATAGACAATATAGTCTCTTCTCTACGTGTCTAGCTAGTGGATGTTATATCCTGAAGAAGATGAAAATCAATTGCAGTATAAGGAAGTAAGGCAGTAAAACGAACTGCGTAATGCTGTGTCCTGGTTTTTGAATCTCATGAATGGTTGGAATTACTATTCCCAATAATAAGGAGTGATTATCGTCCATTGCACATTGTATAGGTCTATCTTCCAAGATAGTCACTTATCCATCTTAGCTTAAGTTGAATAGTCTAAATGTTGTACATATTTGAAAATGATATTTCGTTGATGCTGGTCTGAATGGTTTGGGTGAGAGCTGATGACTTGGTGATTGGTGGATATTTTTTATGGCTAGCAGATGTATCATGTTGGCATTTACCTAAGATTATATTGCTATTTTGGTAATAAGAAAGATTTATGTAACTAGTATTATTTTGCAGGCGTCCAAATGAAGCATTACTATCAATTAATTGTTTCCAGAAGGATTTGGGAGACACTAACCCTTTGGTGCGTGCATGGGCTCTCCGTACTATGGCTGGTATCCGTCTACATGTAATTGCTCCTCTTGTTCTTGCTGCTGTGAACAAATGTGCCAGAGATCCATCTGTTTATGTCAGAAAGTGTGCAGCCAATGCTCTTCCAAAGTTGAATGATTTGCGGCAAGAGGAAAATGTTTCTGCAGTTGAAGAGGTAACTTATATGAGATACTTTATATGATATGTCTTTATAGTACTTCCATGAGCATGTTGTGCCCCTATGTGGCAATAGTACAATACTCTTAGTTTCTCAACTGTTTTTGGAAATCTAAAAATTGCTCTGTTTGTGGATCACTTGATTTTCGATGAATGTTTCATGTGCAGGCCCCATTTATTGACCCCAAACTAAATATCACCAATTGCTTTACAATTTTGTTATCCTTGTCATTTTGCGCAGTTATTGTATTAACTGTTAATTGATGTAATTCACGAAGATAAGAAGTATGTTCACTATGCAGATTATCGGAATACTACTTAATGACCACTCGCCAGGAGTAATTGGAGCTGCTGCAGCAGCTTTTAACACAATATGCCCAAAGAACTTGCGTTTGGTTGCAAAAAACTACAGAAGACTTTGTGAAACTTTACCCGATGTTGAAGAATGGGGTCAAATTATCTTGATTGGAATTTTGTTGCGTTATGTGATTGCAAGGCATGGTCTTGCCAAGGAATCTGTGTTGTTTACTATCCATTCTCGTGGACCTGTTAGCTGTAAATCTGATGATGCAAATGGAGACATTCCCGTACAAGAGGACATTGAATTGGGCCATGGGAACTTCAACTCTGAGTTAGCTTGTTTGGTTGCCAGGTCGTACACTGAAGGTCCAGATGAATTTTTATCTAGATCCAATATTCGTGATGGGCTTTCTCTGGACTTCGATGATGCATCTTTCACACATGGCGAGAATGATGATGTGAAGATTCTTCTGAAGTGTACATCTCCCTTGCTATGGAGTCAGAACAGTGCGGTGGTACTTGCAGCTGCTGGAGTGCACTGGATCATGGCACCCAAGGATGCAGTAAACAGAATTGTGAAACCACTGCTGTTTTTGTTAAGATCATCAAATGCCTCAAAATATGTGGTAAGTTTTCACATTTCACCCTCCCTTGCCCTGTTTGTGTTAGCCCTACCCATCTCTGCCCCAGGAACTTACCCTATCTCATGTTGGCCCGACCCCCTGAAAGTAAGGCCTTAACCCAGTCCCACCTTACTACTTGTGGAATTCTGAGATTCAAGATCATGGTCCGATCCCATACTTGTTAGTAGAGTTGCATGTAACCAAAGTATTTCTTGATTGACAAGATACTTCCTTTTTTCCGTCATTTTGAACTAGAAACTGATTAATAGATCTTTCTGGGTGTTGTCACTGATTTCTGTTATTGGCTTATTCAGGTTCTCTGCAACATACAACTTTTTGCTAAAGTCATGCCTTCTGTCTTTTCCGAATTCTATGAAGATTTCTACATTTCAACCTCAGAGACTTACCCAATAAAAGCTCTGAAGCTTGAAATTCTCTCTTCAATCGCGACAGAATCATCAATTCCTTGCATTTTCCAGGAATTTCAGGTATCTTAGCTTTACCTCCAAGCCCTCTATAGAGATTTCAACAATCTGAAAGGATGGGCGGATATATATGATGTGTGAACCTTTTTGTTCTCAACAATTGTTCTCCTCTTTTACATTGCACTTCCATTTAGTCCAGTATGCTGCTTTTTTTAGATTGGGTTATTGCATGTTTTATCTCTTCCTCTTTTGGTAAAAATTGCATCATTTACTATGTCACATTTATTTGTCGGTGGTAGAACATTTATGGTACGCTAGAAATTTGATCCTTATCTAGTTGTAATTGCTGACAGCATCTGATTATGGAGAAGTCCATGAGTTTAGTGAAGTGGCCTGGCCTAGGTCTGATATTGTTTCTCAAGGATAGTATACACTTCAAAACAGACTAAACAGTCTCCTACTCGTGTAGGATGCATGTAACCTTGGTCTATAATTTTTACTTACATCATACAAGTTATGAGTTTGTTTCTTTATTTCTTTCTATTCCCCTTAGTTACCATCAGTAAGTTCTTGCTCCGGCGTTCCAGAGCACGGGGCTTTGCTTTAAACATATTTTATAAACATTATTCTCTTGTTGGCAGGATTATATAAAAGATCCAGACAGAAGATTTGCGGCTGATACTGTTGCTGCAATTGGTTTATGTGCACAGCGTCTTCCCAAACTTGCGGACATATGCTTGGATGCTCTCTTGTCACTAACGAAAATTGGTCTGTCATGAGCTGCTCTTTCTTCTTTGAAATTTGTGGCTTCTTTCTTATAATTCTATCAGGCATTAGATATGACGATTTATTATAGAATGAAACCAAGTGCAGACTCCATGCTTGGTGAGCCAACTGCTGTGGATGGAGAAGCTATAATTCTGATCCAAGCGGTGATGTCCATTAAATCCATCATAAATCAAGATCCTCTGAGTCATGACCAGGTCTGTATTCTTTTCCCATATCCAATTCAGCCGCAATTTCCTTTCTTTCTGTGGAAGTGATTGTAAAAACACTAATTTAATCGAAAGAAATACCCCCCTTCAATTCTATATGTTCTTCCCCTTTCTTATTTGGGCCAGTTCACAACTTCACGATGATGTTCCCCTTTCCTTATTCGTAAGTTATATGTGGTCATTGCTGTTTGTGGCCCTGCATCGTTTGCCCTGTCTCATTTCACACAATATCTCATTACTTACCATAAAAAGTGCCCAAATCGAAAGGTGAAGAACTTATAGAATAAGGAGTAGAAGATTTGTGGGACTTGAACTAGCTTCGTTGGTATTGTTTAGCTTTGCATGTGTGCATACCAGAATGAAAGGTAGTCCAAATACCTTTTTGCCAAGATAAATTTTGTAAAATATATAGTTTTTCTGGAAACCTAATGTTGGCTGTTCAGCATCTCCGAACCTGTGGTTCTACAAACATTTATTATTCTTTAGCTGGCTACTTTTCAGCATAAGTTCGTTTTGTTTTTTGAATTTTTCTTCTCAAATTACAGGTAATCATTCAACTCGTTCGAAGATTGGATGCAGTCAAGGTGCCTGCAGCACGAGCAATTATTGTATGGATAGTTGGAGAATATAGTTCTGTAGGAGAGAGAATTCCATTAATGTTAACTGTGGTACTCAAGTACCTTGCTCATTCCTTCACTTCAGAAGCGCCTGAAACAAAGCTTCAGATTTTGAATACTGCTATCAAGGTAAGGCTAGATCAACTGAACACGAGTCTTGAATATTTTATGTAAGTTATTATTTCATAGTGGTGTTGGCAACTAGTGCCAGTATACCTAATTGAAGATGAACTGTGTCTTGGGCCTGAAGATAAATCTGATGTGGGATTGGGCTTGGAAATGTCTAGGCTCTGGCACGCCGTACTCAGTTATTTGAGTTCATGGTGTTTTAAAATGTTATTGGTTTTGGTGTATTACCACGCCTCTTTGAGCATTAGTACTTCCCATTAAAAAAACACAAAATCTTGCATCTTATGCTCTATTCTGTTTTACGAAATAATAACAAACTGATTTCCACTTGTTGTTGGTGTTTACTTAAGCTTTGTCACCTCTCTTCTTGGTTTTACTCTAGATCTTGTTTCGCGCTAAAGAAGATGATCGATTGACAAAGAAAAGGATTGTAAGCTTTGTGCTTGAGCTCGGAAAATGCGACATGGATTATGATGTTCGTGACCGAGCTCGTGCTTTATCAAAGACATTGCCTGACTTTCTTGATACTGATGCTCGTGGGGTAGTCTCCGACTCTGGAAAGGAGAAAGCAGCCAATCTTGTTGCTGGGAAACTATTTACCCCTGCTAAAGGCTTACCAACTTCTGAATCCTTAAGTTCCCGATTCTATCTTCCTGGATCGCTTTCACAAGTAGTTCTCCATGCTGCCCCAGGATATGAACCTCTCCCGAAACCTTGCAGTTTGCCCTTTGGTGATGGGGGTCAGGACTCATCCTTAGAAACAGAAAGTTCAGATGGCTCAGAGATATCTGACGATTCTGAGACATTATCTGGTTCCGAGGAAGCTTCATCTGATTATAGTTCTCAACAGTCTGATGATGCCTCAAGGCCTAGTGGTGCTAGTGAACAGATTGAACCCCAAAGTGAAGCTGATGATAGCGCTGGTCCGTTGATCCAGATTGGAGATGGTGAGAATGTATCAGAGGAACAGAATGGCAGCGCTGATAATCTCAGTGGACCGGAGTTGATGTCAAAGAGGGCTCTGGAGTCATGGTTGGGTGAGCAACCTATTGGCTTAGACCAAGGCCTCAAAACATCTACAGGCGATCCCATTGTGAGATCTGCCAGAATCTCCATTGCTGATCTTGGTAGCCGAGTGAAGCCTAAAACATATACACTCCTTGATACTGCAAGTGGCCAGGGCCTGATGGTGAATTATACATTTTCGTCTCAGATATCAGATATCTCTCCGTTGCTCATTTGTGTGGAGGTTTCATTCCAAAATTGCTCTAATCAACCTCTTTCGAAAGTGATTTTGGTGGATGAGGGGTCTAATAGAAGTCCAGATCTGTCTGAACCAGCATTGGTGACAACAGAGAGGTAAGACAAGACTTTGCAATTGACAATAGCATAGCATTGTCAAGTGTAGCAATTATGTATTTTGATAAACATGTGGACAGACCCCTGTCTTACTAATTAATGCTATGTTACTCAGACACGGCTGGAAGTGTCGGAGGTGGATACGTATCGGGGTGTCTGACACGGCTATTTTATGAAAAAACTTGATTTTTTCTGCCTAAAATGGAGTGTCTAGGTGTCGTGTCGTGTCCGACACGCGACACGGCAGGTAAATGAAGTGTCGGAGTAACATAGAATTAATGTTAGTTTTTATTGGTTGCAAAATTTCTTAGCCAGCAATATCAATCTTACTCACAGTGGGATAAATCTCCTACATGAACAGATGCATGCTCATGAGTTTAATGAGATTTTGTATTTGGAGCTAGTATCTCATGGAGAGAACTAAAAGAATAATCTTGAAGTAGACTTAGGAAAAAAGCTTATCACGGATGTATTCTTGAAGCAGAAATGAAGGTTGAGAAAGTGGGGTTAAGAAAATATTAGAAACATATAAGAAGCATTTAGACATAAATAAATTAGTGAGTAAAGTGCTCTCCACACTTTGACTATCATCACGACTAAATTTGCTGTTAATTTCTTCCTTAGAAGGACTAGGAACCTTTTGGCTGAGACCAGTGAGTAATTTGATGTCCTTGTGATTCCTTGCTATTTTTTTTTTTACAAGATATTTACTGGGAAACTGATATTTCAGGTCATCCGAGTCTGCTGATGATGTTACCACCCTGGTTCCGATGGAGGAAATTGATATTCTTGAACCTGAACAGATGGAGAAACGAATCCTTCATGTGCGATTTCATCATCATCTGCTGCCCTTGAAATTATCACTATGGTGCGACGGCAAGAAGTTCCCTGTCAAGTTGCGGCCTGACATTGGATATTTTGTGAAGCCCCTAAAAATGGGTGTTGTAGATTTCCGAAATATGGAATCTCAGCTGCCCGGGATGTTTGAATACGTGAGAAGGTACTAGACTTATTTGGATTGTTTCATTTCTTCGTTTTTTTGAAGCGATATTCCTAACTGGCTTTGCACCAATTCACTGCTTCACATTCACAACTGTAAAAGGTATCACAAGTCTTGTCAACTTACACAATATCCTTCATGCCACCGTTGTCGTCTCCTTAAACTAATAGTCTTTAAGGAGTTCCTAAGTATGAGAGCATCTAATTTTTTTTTGGAAAGACGTATTTAAGTATGTTCGCTTCCCCAGGGTTTAGGTGTTGCAAGGTTGATTTTTTGGACACTGGAGGTGTGTTATTTGTCCCCGCCATTATCTGTGTTTGAACTAATGGGAGGGCTTTTATCTAAGGCTTTGAGCCTCGAGTCAATACTTCCATATAGACTGGGATTTGAGAATCATCCTTGGAAGTTGGAAACTATCGAAATAAAATTTTTTGCATACCATGTTGCTTCTGATTCAGTCTGCAGTCATCAAATGAAGCAACCTGCTTAATGTTATTTTTGTACTTTCTGTGCTGAGCTTGAATTATGTGGGGTAAAAAGTTTCAGATCATGCTGTTCCTTTCTGTACTTGTACTCTGTATATGTGCTTCATGTGAGAAGTAGGCTTCACCAGTGATGGTTAATATATTATGTGAATGTAATGTTTATTGGTTTCATCTAACTTTTACCGAATGCTAGGTGCACCTATACTGAACACATTGCGGAGCTAAACAGGGATGCAAGTGACAGCGCCCAGAGAAAAGATTCAATTCTTTTAATCTGTGAGAGTATAGCACTAAAGATGCTAAGTAATGCAAAGCTTTTTCTTGTATCTGCGGATCTGCCTCTGGCCTCGAAGCTTGGTGATGCATCAGGTCTGTCCCTACGGTTCAGTTCTGAGATACTGAGTAGTTCAGCCCCGTGCTTGATTACCATTACTGTTGAAGGTAACTGCTCAGAACCACTGAGTGTGTGCGTGAAAGTCAATTGTGAAGAGACTGTTTTTGGCTTGAACCTACTAAACAGGGTTGTAAATTTCATGGCTGAACAGTCCATATGATGTTTGACGGAGAATTTAATATGATTATTTGTTGGAACATGTGTGATGCTTGAGGTTGTTAAGAGTATGAGCTTCTTCTCTTTTATTTTCTTTTTTTACTGGTCAGTACACTCTGGTACCTGCTTTTTTCTTTTTCCTGTTTTGTGTTTATTATTTCTGTATTTTTTTTTCGGAGATTCAACAATTTGTAAAACCTTCTCAGAAAAGACGAAGAAATAAGAAAATCACTACAAGTTTTTTTCCTTCAAGTGTAGGGCTGTTCCCCTTTATGGATTTCACATTACGTGAATAATTTAAAGACAATTTGACCTCCTTTGACATCAGGAGCTGCAGGGTTCGGTCCATTTTTGCTGGCTTTTGCTGCTGCGAGCTGTGTTTGTACTTGAGTGATTTTGTTGATAAGATATATATCAATGTATTCAAAAGATGACACCGAGGGGGTAAAACCAATACAAAAAGACACCTTGGGCGTGACGCCCAATTACAAAAAGAGAGCTAATCAAACTCTCAAAATTTGGTGAGTAATACTTTTTGAGGGAACTTGTTACATTGTTTATAATACTCCTGCAGGAGAAAATGTTGGGACGTGCTTTGTTGTCCTCAGTCTAGATCCTTAAACCTGCTTATAGTACTGGTAGTGTTGTATTTTTAGCTCATGCCCTCTATGTTACTTTGGTAATGTTTTGTTCTAGGCTTTGTGTCTTATCATCTAGCTGGAGATTGAGACTTAAGAAGTAGAATACTGAGGTTTTACATCAACCCAGACCTAGTAATTTAGTGTTGGAGCTCTTCCTATATATACTTGAGTTCTTGCAGATTGCAAGTTGTGTTGAGGTGCATTCTTACCTGACAATTAGTGGACCGCATTTAAATGCTGAGGGTGGAATCTTGTTGATGTTTAGTAGTGTTCACATATTTCCTATATTAATATGTAATATTACCTCACTGGTGTGACTTTTGAGCTGCTTCATGTCCTCTTTCTTTATGTTTGGGTGGATAGGAGGCATTACTAACATAGCTGTGGATGCACTATCCAGTCAAGACGAAACGAGGACTGGAAGTTTCGTCTTCCAGAAAGTTATACCCAGAAATGAAATAAGATGGCTATGGTTTTGGTCAGTTGAGCATTTACAATAGCATTTCTACTACTGCTGTAAGATCAAACTTACTAGTGTCTAGTTGCTTTAGTATGGTCTGCTAACAAGTTTCAGAAAAGATTTTGTGGTATCGTGGTTCTAGATGGAAAGTTATGTGAACCTGCTCCTTCTTGATAGTATTAAGTATAAATACCAACAATGTGAAATCTGTGTAGATGTTATTATTACTCTTGTTACGGGTGAAATCTTTTGTGCCTGTTAACAGACCTGCCGTTTGCTTCTGTAAGTTTCTGTTCTTTAATGTGGCAGCAAGTATCTAAATTCATACTCATATGGTAAAATGTCTATCATCTTTCCTGCTGGAATTCTCATGTCTTCTTTTAGGCACTCCATTATTTTTCTCTTTAGTAATTCGCTCGGTGGCAATTGACTGTATATCCATTCTATCAATGATTCCATGTCATCTGCAAAATCTTGCATGTGCCATTGAAGGAGTTTGGGTACCAGTATCTTTTTCTTGCTCGTCACCTTCACAAAGGCTTCCAAGTATTTAACTTTTGCTCGGCTCAGTTGATTCACCACTTCCTCTGGAGTGTACACTAAGAGCTGAAAATGTGTTTTTGTTACTTAAAACTGTTCAAGTTCGTAGTAATGCGATGGGTAAACAAGAACCTGATTTATCAGGATAGCGTTAGATGTAGCTCACCGGTGGGGAAGACCAATTGCCGCGACATAGTGCAAAGGTTATGTTAGGTTCTGGATACTGCAGTCCGTAGGCTCGGCGCAGCAGCACTTCCTTCTCATCTGTTGGGTCCTGAAGTATTAGAATGGAAGTTAGGTAAGCTCTATATGAATTATTAGTGCTTCCAAATTGTTTGGTGGAGGGCCTCCTTGTTAGCATTAGACTCTTTTTTCAGACAAGTGCAGTTTTGATACGAGTGCTTGCAGTCTGGCTCTGAGGAGTTAGGGTCTTCAGAATCGTTAAGGTTGTGTTTATGAATCTGAAAGCTGCTCTCTCATATGGAGAGTTTATAGGTGATGCTCAGAAAGGGCTGTTCAGAGTGTTTCCTTTGTACTGGAATCATGCACCAGTTTGATGCATATAATCCATTCCTACTGCTCAGGTTGTTTGGATATGGGGAATAAAAAAAACTGGGACGACTTACGTGTTTCGAGTCAACTGGATGCCGAAGAAGGTAATGCTCAATAGCCAGAGCATTCAGCACTATGCCACCAACATTTAGAGCAGCCTGATTCAAAAGTGTGCGTTAAGCTAGTGCTGATATTGTTACCATTTAGTTACTGGAATATGATGCTGAAGTCTGGAAAAGATGAAGATGTACACCTTGTTCAAAAGTGTCAACATTGTCTCCTGTGTGGATGGCTGCCCATGCTGTAAGTAAGTCTGGATTTCAAGGGAGAAAAGAACAGATTCAATGACTTAGCTTTGCTTTAAAAGTTTGGCTTTTCGTGACAGAAGATATCTTACAGTACATGCATTATGCAGGCGTTGTAGATGTTAATCCAGAAAGCTAGCTTTTGTTTGTGGCTCAAGGATGTCAAATCCACATAGCATAGCTTTTGCAGCATAATCCTGGAAAGACTCAACATTACTATCGCATACGGTACATACTTGGTGAACTAAGGGAATTCGAAGCTACCTCAGTTTTCTCGTTGCTGGGTAAGATTCTGAGATCTGAGTAGTCCTCAGCGACCTCCTAGTGATCTGGATTAGATTCCTGTAGGGACCAACATTCATCGCTGTGCCATCAGAATCTGGTGCATCATACGAGTCAAAACTTGTTGGCTTATCAATGGTGGAATGCGATCTTGCTTTGCAGCTGAATGTGGTTTTTGTTGATATTCCTCTGGAGTTCATACAGTTTGGAGTAAGCTTGGCAGCTGTGGTTGTTCCATCGCCTTCTGACGTCCTCTGTTTCATCTTTAGAAAAATCCTTATTAGACACTTGAGCAGCTCTTCAGAGAGTCTGTTCGGTTCCTCGCTACCGGCTTCAGCAAGTACAGTAGTCTGCTTAGTTTCTATATATCTCAGGGATCCATTCTCACTTTGTTCTGCTTTCAAAACCAGGAAGGTGCAAATGAGAAAGTGAAGTGCGAACAAAGGACAGTGGTATCATTTTATAATCTTCATGATATAAGTATATATTTACATGGGTTATATCTTTCTTCTACATACATCAATTTTGGAAGTTTTTATCCTACTGAATGTACTCCAGATACGCTAGGGCGTAGTTCTCTCTAACCTTTGAACCTTGCAGAAGAGCAGGAATGCGCATGATCTGAGAAAGAGCTCAGAGACAGCCGTCCTTCTTCTAGAGTTTTTCGCCTGCTGTGATGACTGAGTCTTGCTGGAAACACTTCCATATCTTTTAGCTCTCTTTGATTTTGTTGTCTGCAGGGTAATTGCATCTGCAGGCGCTTTCTCGGCTGCATTTCCTCCTCTTTGTTGACCTTCTTCTCTCTGTATAGGCTTATTTTCAGCTTCCCGAGTTTTGTTTCAAGCCAAGTGATCTCCTTCTCTACCATTTCTAGTTCTGCCAGAAGCATCTTCACCTGCACCAGACCTAGGTAAGCTGTTGCTTATACTTGAAGCAGGGATTTCCTAGCTTTTCTTAAGACAAAATGTTAGTATTACCTTCAACGGAATATTCGATGGGAACGGAGGGCATGAAAGGACAGGCCCCTTTAATGCATATCGTAAGACATCATTCAACTTGAGCTCCCCATCGAGTCTTTCCTGCAGCTCTTCAACCTGTCAGACAGTCACAGACACAAAAATCAGCTCAGCTGCATTCCGAGAAATGTAACTTGTTATCTCTGCCAGTTTTTTTCCTACTGTTGCATGATCATGGGCTAAAGATCATGTTATCACTTATTACCTCTTCCTCTAGTGCCATCTTTCTGCTCTGCTGATCACTCGGCCTCGTCAGGAAATCCTCGAATTTCATCATGAAATGCAAGGGCTCCCGATATGTGACAGCTTTACGCTTCCGGTTGGTCGGGTTATAAAGCGCGGAGGTTGTGGAAAGACAAGTAGGAAGGACAAATGGGTAGGGAGAAGGGAATGAATGGGGTGGTGGAGTTGGCGGTGAGCAGGTTTAGTGAGGTGAAAGTGGGGAAAGTGTAATTGCTCAAATTTTGGAAGGTGTTTTTTTAGGATAAAGATATCTTCACATGAACTCACCTGTTTTCATTTATTCTTTTTGCTCATGAGAGGCGATCGACGTGAAGCGCATGACAATTCACAATTGTTGTTGATGTTGATCTGATCTCCTATTCTTCCTTTACAAAGATACGTGTAAAATTCATAAATTTCATAACGGCATAACTTTCAATACTTTATACTTATTAAGATCGGTCTCTTGTCGACATCAAAGTAAAAGTCTCATATGTTGCGTTTGCATGGTCTTAAAAACGGAATGATGGAGATTGTCGTTATAGTTGGTATCCTAAGGAAAAACGTTAATTCGAGGCATATCGATATGTAAACATTTGAAGGCAAGAGATTGATCGAAGAGATCCTCTACAAATGCACATATATTTAACTAAATTCAAACTAATTAGTGAACATATTATGTTATCCGATAAATATTTCCCCATCATGATTATGAGATTCTAAAATCTCTTGGTCAACTTCTATAAAATTGTGTAGGTGGACTAGTGGAGTAGTGTGCTATTGGGTAGGTTAGCTTGCTTCATCTGATTTAGACTTGAAAATATACAATTTGATAATTATGAAATACGAAATGTCAACACAATTATTAAAATAAAAAAAATTAATTTTGATAAAGTCTGCGCCGTCTGTGGGGATCGAACCCACGACCACGTGGTTAAAAGCCACGCGCTCCACCACTGAGCTAAGACGGCTTGTTGAATAATTAGTGTATTAATATATTTATAACCAGGTTATACATCATAATCACCTCGTGTTTTGGGTTGATTTAGTGAAGTTTCATTCTTTTCTCCAAGGGCATTTTGTGAAATTATTATCCAAATAAAAGCAAGTTTTACTGGCTCAATTCGTAATATGAACCATTAGCGATACTTGGTAGAATTGTTGATATAAACTGATATAAATGACCAAGAATTCTTCTTTTCGTAATATGGACTTACGGAGTTTATGTTATCGTTTAAACTAATGTGACAACCAAATGTGATAATCAATCACATGATTGAAGTACAAAAAAACATGGTACAATAAACAATTGAGCTGAATGAGATCGATTCACTAAGCTGAAGCATGAATAAACGAGTTCTTGTCATTCAAAGAAAAAATAAAATTAATTACATCCACAACAATAAAGAGATATGTTACACACACCACATTGCTAATATAGCGAACTAAAAAACAAAAAAAGGCACGGTGTTTCCGAGCATTGACCTAGTCTATCTTTCAAACCCAAAGATTCAACTACAACACAAACTGTCCAAAACCACTAGGAATATACAACACTAAACATCAATGATTGATAATTTGATTGATGAAACTAATGAGTAGTGATTACTCATAATCGCTGTCCTTCCATCCCCCAAATTCTTCGTCATCATCATCCACCACCGTCGTCTGTAAATTCCATTCAATCAAAGTTAATATAAGCATCGAAGTTACTTAGTTTGAAAATTACATAGAACAATGATACTCGTATGAAAGCTAACAACTGAAAAGTAAAAAAGTTTGGTTTTTTCGAAAAATTTGATTGTCGTGTCCAAGAAAAACCTAAAAGGCGGAAAAATAATAATAACAATATGGAGTAGATTGAAGAGGAGACCGACCTTGCAAGTGAATTTGATGCCAACTTTGATGTCGCCGGAGTATCCTCCATTGGCATCATCCAATCTGTATTTGGTAGTACGCATTTCATAAGACCCATTCTCTACTCCCAACGCTAATAGATCCTCCACGATAATCCTGTATTACATGAACGAGTTATTAAATCGACTGCAAAGTGACTCACTTTACTAATTCTCGTGACCAGTACGTTTTAGTGTATGATCAGACGACAATCTACTTGAAGATTCAAATGTGTCACTCATTATGCAAGAATAGAAATTAGTCATACTTTTCCTTTAAGTGACTCATTTTACATCGTTAGTGACATTTTTTATCCGAATTGGCGAATTTGTAATGTACTAATGTGGTATGACAAAAAGAGATGACCAATGTGTATACTAGTATATACTTACGTGGTTTGGCCGAGAAAATCATCAGAAGAGAAGGTGTCATGGTCCATAACCTTGAAAGTTAGCTTAAAGTCACGTCCTGAACCTGGATATTCTGCCATGAATTTCAACTGCTCGTTCCATACTGGATTCTTCCCTTGTCCTGCCACATTTCGCATTTTAGTATTCTTATTCACGTTATATATTCAATATTTCAATTTACGGTACATTCAAACGTGTTTGTAAACAAAAATCATAGATCGTCAATGGCAATAAAAAAACATCACACCTTTAAGGTTCGGAATAAAAAAAGCTCGTCTTTTTAAAAGAGTTGCACTATCATTCTATCAAAATCTAAGCAAAGTTTCGTGCAAGTAATATGTTTCTCACTAGGAGTACTCAGTTACAACTTACAAAGTTGAAGTGTCATGTACACATATCATGCATAATTGCATACTCATTGGTGCTCTGTCTTTGTTTTCCTCATTCCTAGATTAACTACATTACCTCAATAATCTTTTCCTTCCACAAATTAGATAAATTATATGCATTGTTGTAGTAGATGCGAACTTCTTACCAATGTGAATCAAAACTCAAATCCAAACTTCCAATAAACGTCATAAAACCTTTCTGTTATCGTTTAGACTTTCGAGATCGTTATACTCTAACCACTAACAATTTTCGAGTGCTACTAGCAGGTTAAATTTCAGAATTTTCGAGTGCTACTAGCAGGTTAAATTTCAGACGTATGTATCAAGGCTCTGTTCGGCAACACATTAATAAGAAGAAAGGTCAAGTGCGAAATTTCCTCTACCTCAGTTCAGGCAAAGTAAGCCAAATAAATCAAACAACCCAAATTTTCGAGGTAAAACTAACCTTTTGCAATGGTAGTCTTTCGTTCTTGACCTTTGTACTTAACTATAACATAGGGATCAATTTTACCTGCAGCTAGAACATATACAAATGTTACCACGGTTACTTAAAACAATATAAGAAAGATCAATGGTATAAATTATAGCCACAACAAGTCTCTTAACAAGACTCGAGTTGTATTAACACGTGCATTATCTGGTTTATATACTCCCTCCGTCAAAGTTTAAACACCCCACGTAAAATTTATCCTTATTATTGAGGATGGTGCACACATTAATCGGTTAAAAAGTTTCATGGCCAATCATACGAATTCCACCGAATTTGGCCCCTGGTTAACTTTTACACTCTTTTTATCTCTCAACTCGAGGATCGACTTCACGAAATCAACTTTCAAGATTAAGTTCAATTTATTCGAGTGTTCGTTGACTTTAAGCAAGGTCTAGCCACAAATTTGAACATAATTTCGCATTGTGCGTCTTGATTCTATTTGTTTACTACTCAAAAGACGACGACGACGACGACAACAACAACAAGCGGGTCTACGAACAAGAATCATCATATGAAACCGCCATTCTATAGGTTTAATTTGAGGGAAAAATTGTCCTTTGACTTATGTACATTCTTAGCACTACTACATGTTTCATGAAACATGAAACAATGTACACGCAAAGAAAGGTAGAAAACCCTATTACCCCACAAAATTCAAATGAAAAAACAATAAAACATCATGAAAATTAAATAAAAAAAGAACAAGAGAGCCAAATAAATAGTGGGAAAAAAAAACATACTCCAAAAATCAGTGCAGGGAAGACCATGAGCATCAACCAACAAAATCTCAAGTAATCCAAAAGCCATCTTCTCTCTTTCTCCAACTTAAAGAAATTTTGTGGGTACAAGTTTTTATTTTGAGATCAAATTTCAATCTTCTGATATAAGTTTCCAAGAGTTTTAAACAAGCTCAAATATGGTTGTTGGTGTTTATTTATGAATGAGAAATGTGGATGTTATTGGGTATTTATGTTATTGGGTATATATGTACTTGTTCTCTGATCAAGTAGTTGAGTTGTTAATAATTAATAATGAACATAGGCTGTCAGAGAACCAGTCAAATTAATTCTTGGGTCAATACTAAAACAAGCGTACAAGACTGGTCAATCATTACAAGCAGCCACTTCTAATAAAATTCAATTTGAGACTTGGTATATTCACCTACTTCTTTTGATTTGACCTTCTAATTGACAAGGAAGAGTATCTAATACTCTTATTATCAATCATAATTTCATGTTAGGACTTTTTTTTGTTGTAATACGATGTGTATACGCAGATACGCGTGACTCATTTCGAGATCCTATGATCGCGGTTTTATGTAGCATTGGTATTATAGCACGTTAGCACCGCAACCTACATAAGATGAAGGTACATTATACGATACAAGTAGTTATATAAAATCGTTTATCTATAGCAGGAAATAAGGCGATCAATTGAAGTGTATCTCACTTGAGATAGTCGTTCACTCATTAAGTCTGAACGTTTACAATTCTAGTACTGAGAAGTCATTTGGGTCAAGTAATGATAAGTCTTGTGCTTGCATGTCTGTTTCCCACGAAACTATCAACTGTTGCGACTTCTTGTTAAAGTTGAGCACATTTCTACATACAACTTACATTTGGACCTTCTCTGTTTCCAGAAACTAGGGGAGACAAATGTCTCAAATCTCATTTAATCAAACCACGCCACCACCAGCCGTCATTTCATCACACTATCCACGACCACCACCATCGAAACCCACAAACCCCAACCCACAAATTCCATTCCAGCTATACTACATCCGATGTCCTATGGCATGTGGTTACAAGTCCGATGAGTCGACTCTGATGAAGGGGCAGAGCTGCAAAAGCAGCAAGTACTCAAAATGGAGCCATTCACAACCAGATAGAGCAGAATAGAGAACAGACACAACCAAATGTAACTGTCGAAGATCATACAACTAAGATACCAATGTTTTAAAAACACAATCCTGGACGACAGCATAGTATTCAGCTAAATTGGCATAAGAACACTGAAAGGTCACATTTCACAGAATGGCAGATTCAAGTCATATAGTACATTCAAGCCAAAGAACGAGCAGAGGACTCGATGCAGACCAAAGCCGACTCAAACTAAGTAGTACGGATTAACCCTAACCCCCGGCGCTTATCTGCTTCCTCCTGGTGAGGCATCTGCGGACCGAGATCTTGAACCGGATGGTGATCTTGAAAGTCGCCTTGGAGAATCTCTGCGTCCTCTTGCATCCTCAGCTTCAAACTTGGATTTCCTGCAAAGAGTGAAGCACACACATTTAACCATCTAAAAGCCTGAGCAATAGAGATGTGTACCAGACTAAATGGTCATTTGAGCAGGTTAACCAAATATGAAAACGAAACTAGAGCTACAAGAAAGAAACACAATTAGCCTCAAAACTCCACATACCCATTGGCAGTTTCATTCCGATCCTCATACTTGGGAGATAATGATCTGCGGGGTTCTTCATCATGTGGAGAGCCCCTGGGTGATCTTGAGTGATCAGCAGGTCTTCTAACGGGAGAAGCAGAGTAGTCAGCCCGTCTTCTAGGAGAACCAGAGTAAGACCTGAGAAACAGGATATAAAAAATTAGATATACAAAACCAGTCTCTTAACTACAAGGCGCATTTGCACTAAGTGTAGAAAGGGCAACGTACCTGGAGCGCCGGCCACCTCTTGAACCAGAACGATAGCGGGGTGGTGAACGCGAGCGGGAAACTGAGCGTGAACGAGAACGCCCTGAAAGAACACGTTGCCTTAGACAGTTGACCAAAGAGTCACTAACAACCAAAAGGTCAAAAGACCAACTAAAACTGATCAAAGAAATTCTGTTGTATCTACTCCTAGCATACAAGTCCTAAATGATTTTGTTCATCTGAAAAGAAACAAGCCCACAAACATCACCAGCATACAAAAAGAAACTGTCAGCACCTAAAAAAAATCAGCAAACATGTTGCATCACAACTAGAAAGTCATAGGAATCCAAACAACAAAACAGCCTGTAACACCCAGGTGAAGTGGAGCTTATACACCTGGATTAATCTAAATATTTGGAACAAGTGAGAAATGAGGTACTCCACATCTCGATCGCATGGGAAAGAGTGAACAAGGAACTATGAGAATTAAAAAAACAAAGCGAGAACATTGATTGGAAAAACACAAGCACAAATATAAGAACAATGATGAGTCCACGTTGAGTAAACCTCTTCAGGCTACACAGTTCACACTTGTAATCTACTTGATTATTAAAGTAAGAATCAGAGGTGGTTACAATATACTAAGCATCATATCAGTACTTGCAATTCTTCCGAATATACAAAAGAGATAGTTCAGATTAAGAGCTGGATGTGGCAGTCAGAAAGCTAAGGCATTAGGCAATACGCACAACAACTGATCACCTCACATCTAGCTAGCTTAATAAATAAATAAAAAGGCGACATGTTTACAACTAGCTGATAGAGCAAACAGTCAAATATATAGTATGTAGCATCAAGGAAAACAATATACGGTTAGCATGTAAATACTTACCGTAAGGTGACCTCCGTGAACCAGATCTTGGACCACTTCTGCAGGGGAGAACATAAGAGCAATCATCAGAATGGTGTACCGCATAACTCTTAAACGTTAAACCAATAAGAAAATAAACACAGAGAGAATGGCTCAACATAAAGATAGGCATCACGACCTTTGCCTAGTCTTCCGGCGCATCTCATCTGGACCCTTTCTGGTCTCTGCAGCAACAACAACAGTAATTTCCCTTCCAGCAAAAACTTGCCCGTTCATATGATATTGAGCCTCTGAAGCATCACGTGCGTCCACAAATTGGACAAAAGCAAAGCCTCGAGGCTCCCTGCAATCCAACACAAAAATTTAGTAAGGTAAAACATTACACCGTTTCAAGCACATTCAGGAAGCACAAGAAGGCAGTGACATGCAACTATTACTTCATTACCTATACCCCTTTCATGGTCCGCTAAAGCCCCTCCTTAGAAAGAAGCACAGACCAGCCTTAGACAAAAACAATACAAAGTCCACAACTTGGGAACTGACCTTTCCATTCGCACTCAAATTGAAAATGACAACTTGAAAAGGATCACACTTGAAAATCTTCATATGCGCGTATATTAATGAAGCACTTGTAATCAACCATTGGTGAAACTAATTATCTTGCCATCTTCTCTTCTTTTCAACAAGATCAATGATCTTCACCATCAAGCTTCTATTGATTGTGTTTACAAACATTCTCTTCATATAGGAAGATTCTTCACTATAACATTACTCCTAAAGCCTTGGGAGGCAATATGTAAAGCAATGATATATAGTAGGCCTTCATCAAAAGTGGGGCTTCGGCTTGTTAACTTCAAACCAATTTACCCCCTGACAAACCAGTTCAAAAAAACATCTCGTTGAGAATCAAAGAGAAAAGCCTCATAAATTTCAATATCACTCGAGGTACCGGACTAGGTAGGCAAACATCTTCCTAGCAAACAAACTCAGCCATGAAAGACTCACATTTCCTAACTCCTAATCCCTCATCCCCGCGTAATCCCAAGTGTCAGGAAACTTAGTTCTTAAAGTTAAGAAGAGAAACATCGACATAGCCAATAGTGTTAGTTGAAGATCAAAGCTCTTTGCATGACAAGGATGCTGACTAATACAAATGAGGAACGAATCAGAATAATGCAAGGGCATGGACGCAGAAAAATGGCCATATGTTGGCTTGGAAATTCAAGTCACAACTACACCTGTCAGGACCCTAATTCCAATACAAAGGAACAAAATTGATATGGTGAAACCAACCCAAAGAAAAAACTCACTTTGTATAAAAGTCCTTCGGTATGTAGACATCACGGACAAGCCCAAATCTTTCAAAAGGAATGCGGAGTTCCTCAGGCCTAAACAAGGCAGTGTCAATGTTAGTCAACAGTAATAGCATGAAAGTCGAGAAATTCAGCAAAGATACAAGTAGTAAAGCCACATAACCATTACACCACAGTAAAGTTTATCTTCCATATAGGTTACCTGCAATCCAAAGGAATGTTACGGACCAACAGACTTCCATGGTTTCTATCCTTATGCCTTCCATAGCCGCCGCCACCACCCCCGCCGCCACCTCCACCACCATATCCTCTCCTGGGAGGGCTATAGCCCCTTCTTGGGGGGCTATATCCACCTCTTGGTGGGCTTCTCCCTCTACCACCGTATCCCCTTCGTGGGGGGCTGTAGTAACCTGGGCTGTACCTCCTCATGATATTGCCTGATAATTCACCAATTAGTTAGATTCACATCCCATGGCAACAATCTTCTGAGACGAAAACTAGTAGCACAGAATCAAAGTAAACCGACATTCTTGCCAAAAGGTTCCAAAATATACTAAAAGTATATCGATAATTAACCATCTAGACACCCGGTAACCAGCTTATACTTTACACACACAACAAAACATTTCGCGAATATATCTCACTAGTTTAAACTTTTCTTTGACACACATCTCAGGGTAGTCGAAAACACTTTAACGATAGCCACAACAAACAGCACTACAAGCCTCGGACTTATACACCAGAATGTAATAGTCTTATCAGTCAAAATCGCAACAAGCGTAAATTTCACGGCACCCAACCAAACATCTGTAACAAACGTTTTAAAATCAAACCAATCAAACTTAAAATCTTAAATCTTTTACACAAATAAACATCAACCAGTCTAATGTAACACAACAAAAGGGGACAAACCAAGTAACCAACCCCAAAGATTGAAACTTCAACAACACACAATCTACCTCATCAACAATAAACAAGTACCCACGACGAACAAATCAATGCGGTTCGAAACGAATGCGAAAATTTACAGCACAAATATAAATAATCAACATACAAACATCAAGCTTCAATCTTTAAATATACAGAACAACGAACAATCAAATGCAACAAAAAAAGGGGGCAAATTAAACGTAAAGTTCACACCTTTACATATCTAAACACCCAAAAAAAAAAACCATCAACAAATCAGATACATCAAGAAAAAACAAAAAACCCTAAAAAATCAAGAAATCAGAAGAAACAAACAGCAAACATACACCCAAGATACGTAATAAAAAAAACCCCAAACTAGAAGAGCACAAAATTAAAAGATCCCCAAATTAGAAGAGCAAAAAATTAAAAAAATTAGGGTTTCATTGTCAATTGTAATTGAAGATTCAAATCAAGATGAAAATTAAATTAAATTAAATGAGAAAAAACATACAAGATTGAAATTAAAAAATCGAGAAGATGAAGATTTAATTAGGGATTCGATAACGTACCGGAGATTGAATTTGAAAGCGTAAAGCTGAAGGAAGAGAGAGAATGAGAGAGACAAAGGAGACAAGAATAAGAGGAGAGAGAGAGAGAGAGAAAGTGGTGTTTGTAGGCTTGTAGCTGAAGCTTGTAAAAGGGGACACTGATTTCCCAACCCTAGAATTTTTTACCCTTTTCCACGCGCTTCCGATTTGCGAGTAATAAAGAGTTTTTTTTTTTTTTTACTTTTTACTTTTACCAAATACGGTAATTTTTGGAGATTCTATAATTTTATTGGGCCTATTGGGTTGGGCCTTTGACGAACATCAAATTGCCATGTGGTTCTTATATCGTGAAGTAGCAGTCGGTCGGTGTGATTGGACGATTCTAGAAACCAATTTCATTTTTGAGTAATCGTGAGAAGTTTTCCTAAGTTTCGATAAAGGTAAAGCTTGAATACATCCCGAACGCCCTAACCCCTCCGTATGGCGAAAGCTTTTAAGGTGCTGGAGATACGTGACACGCCCTTACCCCTCCGTATGCAGAAGCTTTTAAGGTGCTGGAAATACGTGACTTTTTAAAAAAATTGAACTCATAAGTTATGTATATTATTACATAGATTACAGAGTATACAAAATTACTTCCTGGTTGAAGATTTCAAAATAAGTACTATATAACCAAGTTCAAACGCAAGCTGGACGGTAGGATTATCAGTTTGTACAAAGCTATGAACCTTGCAAAAAAAAATTGGGAGGGATTATGAAACAATACATGTGGCTTGATACAGAATACAGACGTAGGCAGCTTCTTAAATAACCCAAGTCCCAACCCATCTGCATGACTCCATGACTGGTAACAGAAGCTCATCAGAAGTCATAGGCTCATTAGCCTTATTTCCGTATGATTGCAAGGTATTTGAACCTGGTTGCAGACGTTACAGACAGATTTTGAAGTCGTTGGTATCTGGTGGTAGCTATCATTAACAGCAGCGTCAATAAGGCTAGGCTGCGATGCTGGTTTTCCATTCCGCAAAGCAGAATGTCAGGCTAAACAGCAAAACTCGATCAAGCCCTGGCCTATGTGAGTTTCCCCACAACCTTTTGCCGGAAGGTGTAGCGCATCAGGATTTCTCTGTGTATGCCACTAGCACGCAACAGCAACATCCTCGGTCACCTGAGATTCCTCAAATACAGCAACATCCTCGGTCACCTCAGATTCCTTAAATACAGCAACATCCTCTGTCACCTCAGATTTCTTGGTCTCTATCTCAGGATCTTTCACTAGAGGCATCTTCTGGAACTCGTTTCTCAGCTGTCCACAAGCTGCACTCGCGTCGAGACCTCTCGTCTGACGTATGCTAGTGGTTATTCTCCGTGCCTCGAGAGTAGCAGCGAATGCCCGCATCTGCAGTGATTTCAAACACATGCCATCTGGTTAATGTTGACAATTGATTATCGCCTGAAGATCACTAATCTGATGGCCAAGTGATGCCAATTTGCTAAGAAGCAATACTGAAGCCAGTGTGAAAGCAGAATGCTTTAATTAAGGAGAAACATGCTATCCGAAGAAAAATACATGAAAGTGTAAAACCTACCGCCTTCCTGTAAGGCCGCTGATACTCGGAGCCCTCTACTGGATTGAAAGGTATGAGGTTCACATGATGGCCACGTCCCCACTTCTGTAGTAGTTCCGCAAGTTCAACAGCATTATCCACAGAGTCATTTACTCCAGCTGAAAAACACCCTGAGAAGTTAAGATTTCGGAGACACTGCAATTTCTACTGCCACACTTAGTCAAGTATACAGTACCTAAAAGAGTGTACTCAAATGACACACGCCGACTGGTTTCAGTGAAATAATCCCTACAATCTTTCAGTAGTGCTTCCAAGGGATATGCTTTTGCACTTGGCACAATCTTTTCTCTAAGTTTCTGATTTGGTGCATGCAAACTGAAACCCAAGCCATTGTACAAAATGTCAAACAGACCAGCGTTAACAAGCCCCCAGTTTCTGGAGAGCCAAAGATATACCAAACCACTTTTTGTGAATCATAACACGAAGACTACAAAAACTATATCAAAAGCCTTGCAATGAGAACAATTACAAAAGGTTTCAGGATATTTGATAGATTGATGCAAAAACAAAGCACAAACACATGATTCCACCAACGTGAAATAGAGATTGATGCCAGCAGAAAATGACTGTGGAACAAAAACGTACTGATCCACCATCTCCAAAAATTATACCAAGGAATCAAATCCACAGTTACGATGGCCTCAAACAGCTGCTCTGTTAATCTGAGTCAGCTTGCACTCCCCCTAAATACAATTTCCCATGCTTCCCTCAAACTTGATTCATTTTCTAAATATTGAGCCAGAGTTTATAATATGTGGATAGATCTTAGGAAACTATATCAGGGAGCACCTATAACTGAGTCTAGTACATGAATTAGTGAGAGACACAAATCCAGAGGAAAGGCCAAACTCTTAGCAAGATCAAGAAGGGCCAACTAGCCAAGATTTGTGCGACCTCTCACAGACCACAGTAAGTCAGTAATTACCAGGCCTTCGTAAACTCTGCCAATGAAATTTACATCAACTGATCAACGTGACCTTACATGCTTAAACCATACAGGACTTGCCGAAGTCATGAGTGAATACAGTTCCCAAAAGGCCAAAAGGGGCGATCAAAGCTTAAATTTGTTTAAACACCGCACGAGTAAAGCACAAGGTGATGACACACCCATGTGAGTAGTAACTGTATTTATTCAATGCACACACAAGCAAAGAAATTTGTGTGAAGAATGCCATGGGAAGCTTCAAAGAGGGCAATCACTATGAGCTTTAGTGCTTCAGCAAAGACGTACATGTCCTTTTGGCAGAAAGTTCAAACTTTCAGAAAGAAAGATAAAGGAAGAGAAGCAAAGTGGAAGGTCATATTAATTTCCTGAAGCAAAAGTATTACTACATTAGTATCTTTTGAAGGGAAAAAGCCCATCACACTGTTCATAGCAGCGTTGGTGCACTATAGGACAAAAAATTTGTTTGGATTGAGATACCAATGCCAAATAAATTCTGTTGGCCTGATCCACGTGCTTGCACATCAATCACATCACATCAATTGCTATAACTGGTAGAGAAGATGCACATCAAAGGGCAGATCACGACAGGTTCCAGGAGCAAAAAAAAAATAATGTGCATCTGGCTCTGAAACGGAGTGAAGAAAAAGGAGGCAAACCAAGTGAAATGGAACTATTATTTCCACAACATTACACGCATCCCAAAGTTCATGGTGTTTTACAACAATAGAGAGGAAAAGTGCTTCTCTACCCAGCCACAAACTACTAACCTAACACGATTAATAATGACTAGAAACACTTGAGCTAGAGCTAGAGCCACGAGACTACATGAGTAAGTGAGAGAGCACAGAATGGCGGTAGACATTCATAAAAGCACCGTAAAATGCAGAAAAAGATGTCCTTGGATATTTACAAAATACCTGACAGCTAATGTGGACTGAAGTTTGTAGGAAGCCAGTCTCTTAATAGTGTTAGGAACACCCACAGTTGATATTGTGATCATTCGTTGCCCAATTTGTATGTCCTGCAAAATTTACATGACGGCTTCGAATTAGCTCAAAATGGCAGCGAAACAAAAACGGCTTAAATTTTCGTGGAAGCACCTAGAGGTAATATTATGGGTTCTAGCAGAATATTGAAGCCACAAACTTGTGATAGATCCAAAAATCGGCGAATCGCCACATAATCTTGATGGTGATGTGTGCTGAAGGGGCATCAAGAACTATCCAAGAACCAGCTCTCATATCCAACAAGGGTACTCCACGGTTGTCCATGATAAAGTTTTGACAACATTGTGCTGTTTTCAATAACGTTGCCAAAACTTGGCCAAAATTGAAATAAATAATCCACACTTATTGGCCCGAAATGGCCCCACAACAAAATCGACTCTTTTTTGTGGGAACCTCGAGGGGTCATGTTATGTGTTTTAACAAAATTATAGAGGGTGACGTATGCAAAAGGGCTTAAAGAACTAACCTACATGAGGAGCCAACCCTCAAATCCAACAAGCGTATTCCAAGGATGTCCATGGTAAATTTTTGAGAGCATTTGGCTACTTTAAAAAATGTGGTAAAAGATAGCCAAAACCGAAATATATAAACCATGGTTTTTGGCCCAAAATGGGTTTGAAACAAAATTGGTCAAAATTATGTGGAAGCTCCCAACAGATCATATTATGGGTTTGAGCCAAATATTAGAACACAAAACCTATGGTATGTGACTATGTTCCTAAGATCAGGAAAAACCGACGCATGTCAAAACTCAAAAGGGCTTAAAGAACTTACATAACACAGAAACGAGCCCTCTAATCCAAAATTGATACTACAAGGTTGTCCATAGTAAATTTTTGAGACATTAGGATACTTTCTCACTAATAGTTAAAATTGGCCAAAATCGAAATAAATAACCACGAATGTTACCCTAAAATGGCTCCTATTACTATTCCTCTTTCATTTATTCAGTCTCAACTAGAACCTGCCCTCTTCTGTACTGATCAAAATGCAAAATAAAAGACAACCTCAGATATACTCAAATCCTCTGGGCTTCTTTAAGCCCGTTGCATGTTGGCCCCTAAGTTTGTTCTATTTTTTCCCATGCCTTACCACGTGGACGCTAATTAAACACCACCAGTAAACAAAGGTGGACAAATGTACACCATCTGGTTCACGACCCAACTGCAGTGCAGGCGTGCAGCAGATATAAAGACCCCAGGAGATGACTTAGGCATTATACGAGGAGACATTTCCACCAAACCATAGAAAAATTAAATATAAAGAAACGAATAGATAGACTTTGATGTTAATCAGTTTCCTAACTTTTGGGAGATAAGAGTAATCAAGAATTTGCAGATGAGAAAATTAAGTGTACCAAGCTGCTAACCTTGTTCAGGCATCGGTGTGCATCGACAACAGATTTTAAGTTGAGCATTGGCTCACCCATTCCCATGAAGACAATGTTTGTAACACGTTGCTTAAAAATATCTTCTATAGCCAAGACCTGAAAGGTCATTAGAGCAACACCTTAAAGCTTGATGTAGCAAAATTCAATTCCATAAATCAATCTTATCTTATTGGGTCAAGCCGAGAAAATTAATACCCTGCTGCCTTAAACTTCGTTACTATCAAAGTTTATCATACAGCCAGATGGAAGAGACGAGAGAAATAGCTCACATTGCACTTGCTATTGTCATAGCAGTGGTCAGTTGAGCTCAGATAAATGTCGTTCCATTACTTGATTTGAGCTAAGAGAAGCGATTCGTAATCTTAAACGAGACAGCTCCATGGCTCTACAGTAAACTTAAATGAAATCTGAGAACCAAAATGAAAATGGAGAACAATTGTACAAACCTGCTCAACAATTTCGTGACTCTGAAGATTTCTATAAAAACCGCCCTTCCCAGTAGCACAAAATGTGCATCGTAAAGGGCAACCCACCTGTAGCACCAAGAAGAAAGTAGCAGAGTGTAAAACGTATCGCTATGGACAAACATGTAGCTTGCAATGACAAAAAAAATTCCGAAAGACAAGTGAGAACATGTCTCAGAGAATAACCTGTGACGAAACACAAGCAGTGAGCCTTACTGGACCTTTCCCATCATCTACTGGTATGCCAACTGTTTCAACCAGCCTATTGTCATGCAACTTTAGCAGTAACTGCATTGACAAATGGAAGTAGCTATAAGGTAAAGGGAAAAGAAAGTCCCAAGAACCCATCACATACGTAAAAAGCATTAGTTCACTAACGTTTTCAACTCCAAGTAACAGCAAGAAGAGGCCATAAATTGATTTATGAGTATAATATTTTACATCCCGCAATGTATTCCTACTGAGTGCAGAGTGCATTGTTTCTTTCGTTTTGCATTCATGTGATATGTCCTTACTTAGCTGTGACATACGGATCATCATGACATCATGCACTCAAACTAATTGTATTACACATTGCAGGGAGAAAGGACAAACAGCACACACATCTTCAGCTTAAGCTTCAACATACCAGAGATGCTGCGGTAACTAATGTTCTATTGTCTGTACACAAATCGTGTCACCTTTGCTTATAACTGACTTATCGCTTCAACAATCAGGTTTCAATTCTAGGCATATGAAGCTGAGCTCAAATAAATGACCAGTTGACATTCCCCCCCCCCCCAATCCTTTTTACCCCGTCGTAGTCCTCTATCTTAAGAGGGGAAAACACCACCCTTTCAATATTTTAAGCCCAATACTTTTCATGACTCATACTACCCCTTTGCAACCCCAACACATTCTCCACATTCCCTACCCAAAGACGAAAGAAAAACATCTTCTTTTCAAATCTCATGCACTTTCGATTTACCTAATTACAAATTCAATTCAAGAATCACTGCATTCCAATTCGCCACAACAATGTACAACTAAAAAAAACTTACTATTGTCAACAAGAGGGTAAACATGGACCCCCTAAAGCAACAACTTGAAATAAAACCGTCCTACACTAACATAACATAGACCGAGTAATCAAAGCTTCGTAATGAGTCATTAAACCTAAACAAAAACATAACATTTTCATTTCGAAGCTCTTGAATTTCCGACTTACCTAACTACAAAATCAATTCAAGAATCACTACATTCCAATTCACCACAACAATGTACAGCTAAAAAACCGTCCTACACTAACATAACATAGACCGAGCAAACTCGCCCTAAAATCGTAAGACAGTCTCACCCAAATCCGAGTCTAACCTTAATAGTGCCATCAGTAGAAGTAACCATATGATGCACCGGCGAGCGCCCCACCTTCCACCCTGCTTCCTGCAGCTCAATTCGGAACGCCTGCGGCACTTCGCTCGCCAAATAATCATCAAATTTCCATAATTAGCAACTCAATTTTAACTAATCCTAACACATTAATTAACTAAAAACTTCAAAGTAAGTAACACGCAGTAAAAAAACAAAAAACAAAAAAAAAACAGCAATTTAGTTTTTTTTACCGTGATAAAAATCCTCAATTTCTTTCACCTTATTCTTGTACAAAAGATCGTGAATTTGCTTCCCTCTATATTTCGCCTACATTTCCACATAAAAATAATTCAAAAAAAAATAAATAATTATGGAAATTAAATTGAAATTGATTAATTTGGGGGGTTTTTGAGTAATTTACTTGACCGAAATCGGCGGCGAGTTGTTTGAGCTCTTCTTCGGACATTCCGAGGAGTACGCGGGAATCGGCGAGCGGCTTTTTGCGCGCGGGAGCTGCGGCGGCGGGTGGTGGTGGTGACGCCGTGATGGTTGGAGAGGGAGAGGTGGCGGAGGCGGCGGAAACTATTGTACGGGAGGAGATAGTGAATGTGTAAGCACGGGAAGAGAGGGAGGCGCGTGAGGTGATGGCGGCGCGTGTGAGTGAAAGAGAGCATACGTAGTGGTGGAGTAGCGCCATTGTTGTGTCGTACTCGTTACTCTTTCTCTCTAATCTCTATTGCTCTTCTTATCTGGAGAAGTGGAGAGTGTAAATATCTCTTTGGCACCAAAAATGATAAACCCAAAACCTCGGCGTGGGGTCGGATAAGTTTTGCGTGAGACGGTAATCGGTGTATTCATTGTCGGTGTTGTATTAATCTGCATTGTGAGGTGAAATATTTTAACTAGATATGATCGAGATAATGTACTCCGTAATAGTTAACAACTTAACATAAAAGAAATAATCGGAATTTTTATTTTGAACAAGGTTAATAGCTTAATCTATAGTATGGTCAACTTGTGAGTTGATAATAAAGGCTAATCAATATGGACATATAGTCAATCATTTCGATTTGAGTAGTTAGTTCAATACACGGTGATTAAAAACTCGGTATGTTAGGTCGTGGAGCATATCACTGATACTACAACTCATTTCGTACCCCTTTGCAACCAGTATGAGAAGCCTTAGGCACACTCAAGACTAAAGAGTGTACATTCCCAGAAATTTGTGGCGAAAGCATACATCCATTAGTATGAAGGGTTTCTTCAAATTTTCGATGCGAAAATTACTTCCAATGCACCATGATCCTGGTAAGGTTAACAAAAGGCACCGGAATCTGGGGTTTGGAAGGGTTAAAAATCAAAGGAAAGAACATACAGAGTTACAGCACGACCATCAGTAGCCAACTTATTGTGTTACAATATGAGCAAATGAAATCGGATGCACAATCTCTAATTCCAAACCCTACTTTATAAAGAACAGGAGAGCAAACACACCAATCATGTTCGTGTCAGCTGCAAACTGGTGCTACATTTGGCATCATATCAGGATTATCAGTAGCTCCACCCTTACGACCTTCATCAGTGATGGCACGTCTTCTACGAGACTTGGAGTTGGACCTCTGGCTTGACTTACGATTATCAGAACTGTTTCATTTCACAGGTAACAGGATACAGGTCACGAGCTTTATGACCAGCTTGGAGTTCGTCTAGTATTGATACTATCTCGCTCATATTTGGCCTGAACCTTGGGTCTATTGATAGGCATTGCACAACAAGGTTGCTTATTGTCTTTGCCGACTTTGAAGAGTATTGCCCTTGTATTCTAGTGTCCATAATTCTGCTGATTTTGCCCTTTTGAAGGTAAGGCCTTGCCCATTTAACTAGGTCTTGTTCTCTAGAGGCGCGGTTTGGGTCAAGCACGCGCCTTCCTGTCATTAATTCCAGCAGAACAACACCGAACCCGTAGAGATCATTCTTCGTGGTGAGATGACCTAGACAGACAGGAACAATGTCAGGTTTTGGAACATATTCCCGTATATCATCATTAATATCAACGATAGTCCATAAAAAACATATTTCAATATACCAATTGTCACTGTACACAAACTGCTTGAAACGACATAAACACAGGATTCAGATGATGACTATAGTCCTCACTGTCGTATGCCATATTTAGAGCTTGAAGGCTATAATACTATGAACGATAAATTAGGCAGAGCAAATCTCACCAGTTGACGGATATTTAGGAGCTGCGTATCCATAGGTGCCCATGACTCTTGTAGACACATAACTTTGCTCACCAGTTGGTCCATCCTTAGCCAAACCAAAATCAGAAAGCTTTGCATCGAAATCCTAATATCACAGACAACTGAAGTCGGAAACCGCAGAACATAAAACTCTAACATTACTTGGGACTGTGAAATGTAACAGTGTAGGAGTATTTGGCTAGCTTTCACAATTTACTGGTCAGGGGCTGGACTTACAGAGTCAAGGAGTATGTTGGAGGGCTTAAAATCTCGGTAAATAACTTTTGTCTTAGGGCTGTGGAGGAAAGCAAGCCCCTTTGCTGCACCAAGAGCAACCTTCATTCGAAGATTCCACGACAGAGGATCAACGTAAGATGATCCTGCTTCATACACCACATTTCGCATTTTAGATAGAAACCCTTGAAGCCAGATCTATATGCTACTGAAGTATCTGAAACTAGAACAGCTAGTTCAGAATAATAGGGCGAATAAACTCACTTCTGAACAAATGATTCTCCAAGCTGCCAAGCGGCATGAACTCGTACACTAAAAGGCGATGTTCATCCTCTAGGCAGTACCCGATGAGGTTTACAAGATTATGATGCCGTAGTTGCCCCAAGTAATTGATTTCAGTCTGCCATTCAGTTCATTCACAAAATTAGTTATGATCTGTGTATCCAAATAACTAAACTCTGCCCTCAATTCAAAAAGTAATAATAAAGTCATATTCAAACTTATGACATATTTACATCCTTCAAATCTCAAGATAAAGATGCATTTGTAATTGAACCTCATCAACTAAACAACACAACTCGAACAGTCTCATAACTTCCCTCATTTTTTTCATCTCAAAGGCGGTACCAAAATGATTTGGGATCGGCTAAGTCACAAACTTCAATCCTAATCCACAAAATGAAATAATACTAAAATCACTGCAAGTACTAAGTAATGTGAGAACAATTTATATAGGATACAAAACAATTGATGGCCAACAAATAGTTATAAAAGCTGCAAAAGAGAGAGGGGAATGAGCTAATACACGGAAAAGACTAAAGATGCAACCAGTACTTTGTATGCTGACTCCCGCAAATCATCCTCAGATAACCCTTCAATAACCCTAGAACTAAACATGAGTTGTCTAAAAAGTCGAAGTTCAAGAACCATCAATAACAGTCCATTACAATCTGGAAGAACAGGAGAGCACACCTAAAAACAGGTTTACAGGTATACACTATCCTCTATCCTTAATCGAGTTGTGTCATTTGGCAAATAAAACCCTACAATAGAACATTGTACAGAAATAAAAGGGATGGTAACACAATACCTGTTTGTAGATGTGGTAATCCTAACACTGGAATCCCACTATCCTTTGTAGACTTTCAGGATTTCGCCATTTCACTTCTAGTCTTCATTCCATAGTTATCAATACCAGGCTCGATGTTGCCATTTAAAACTTGCTCACCTTGGTTTGATGATAGTTGTGCAACACTAGTTCTCCCACTACCACCAGTTGGAGGAGCTTGACGCTTAGGAGGTGATCCAGAGATATTGGATCCAGTGCGAGTGAAGTAAGTATTCCCGAATTGAGCATGAAACTGAAAAGTGGGGGAAGTTTCATACTTAACGAACCACGACTAATAATCCATGGCCAAGAGTAAATAAACAGATATCAGATTCTCACCATGCCACTGGTACTGGTACTGCCACTGCCATAGACTGATCCTTGAAAACCAATGCTGGTACAATAGGGATAAAGAGGTTTGCTGAATGAAGTTTTCTGAGTTGTTGCAGCAACAGTCGGTATCATTGAAAATTACCATTCCATACTCTGAGAATGACATGATATACTTGTCCCATGCGAGCACAGAACAGCAACTCCAAACAACTCAGAGTCACCATCACGATGCAGCACACACACAACTCTAGTCCTGAATCTTCCCATTAATTTCACGGACCAATAACTTCGAATTATCCACAAGACGCTTGCTCTCATAGACAATGTAACTGCACAACTCGTGCTTAGGCTCTGGTTTGAGATGACTGAGTTGGACGAGAGGTTTAGTGATGACGGAGTTGGTATATACCTCCCGTGCAGGCTGAACATGATTGCACCAGAAATCATTTAACGCGTATTTGAGAGTATCCCAGTACTCAGCATCACGATACAACCTAAACAAGCTGCTTCCATTAGGAGTCCAAACATAAAGATCCATCCAATCCCTATCCAATATTTCCATCAAACCTTGTGCCTGCGGCATACAGTGCAAGGGGAGACGCTTCCAAGGACAAGCATTCCTCATCTCACCACCAAAAAATGGGCATTTAACCTCCAACACTCCTCGAGATGGCAACCCATATACAACATTATCGACAATTCCATCAGGAGACGCACCAAGCCAATCATAACCACCTTCCAAATCATCCCTATCAAGCACCTGAAACTCCGGAAACACCACTGTGTTGCCAGTAATCAACTTGTACCTCTCCAATGCTTCCTCTTCCTTAATATTACTCCAACACGTTGCCAAATTACCCGTAAAGGGCTCAATCGCCCCTATCTTCTCTAACCACAACTGAACCCTCCTTTTCGGCCAAAACCCTATCGCCGAGCTAAACGTACTTGCCGTAAGCTTGTTCTTCCTCAAATCCTGCCAATTCTTAAACCAATGCTGAAGACTACTAGCTTTAAGAACCGAGTAATCACCACCAGCACACAAAACCCGAGACGGCCGAATTACACTGTGTATACTTCGTCTAGAGATTACAATGCTACTACTCTTTCTCAAAAGATTGTTCTGCAAGCTTCCACTAAACGTGGTCAGTGTTCTTGACATATTCATGTCACCAAAACTACCCGACCCGAATCCGCTCCTCCTCCTCCTCCCCCTAATCAAATCATTAAGTTTGGATATATAAAACCCCCACAAAATGATTTAAAGTAACCAACTTTGTTAAATACACAATATGATATCCAAAGCCTTGCAATGAGAACAATTACAAAAGGTTTCAGGATACTAGATAAATTGATGCAAAAACAAAGCACAAACACATGATTCTACCAACATGAAATAGAGATTGATGCCAGCAGAATATGACTATGGAACAAAAACGTACTGATCCACAGACCACAGTAATTATCAGGCCTTCGTAAACTCCCCCAATGAAATGTACATCAAGTCATCAACGTGACCTTACATGCTTAAACCATACAGGACTTGCCGAAGTCATGAGTGATCACAGTTCCTGTTGGAATAATCTAGAAAAATCTAGATTAGTCCAAAATGTTCTAGAATTATGTAACAATTAGAAAGAAGAAGATTAAGCTAGAAGCTTCAAGAATTTTGAAGAGATGTTGGTTAAGCTAATGTTAGCCGACATAGCATTCTATAAATAGCACAAAGGTGCTATCACAATGTACTCCGTACACAACAATTCAAGAAACAATAAAACAAAATTAAAGAAATCAAATATTACCAAAATGTAATCTCAAATTTTTAACAGTTCCCAAAAGCGGCGATCAAAGCTTAAATTTGTTTAACCACCGCACGAGTAAAGCACAAAGGTAATGACACACCCATGTCAGTAGTAACTGTATTTATTCAATGCACACACAAACAAAGACATTTGTGTGAAGAATGCCATGGAAAGCTTCAAAGAGGGCAATCACTAAAATGAAGAAAAAGATGTCCTTGGATATTTTCAAAATACCTGACAGCTAATGTGGACTGAAGTTTGTTAGGAACACCCACAGTTGATATTGTGATCATTCGTTGCCCAATTTGTATGTCCTGCAAAATTTACGCGACTTTGAATTAGCTCAAAATGGCAACAAAACAAAAAACGGCTTAAATCTTCGTGGAAGCACCTAGAGGTAATATTATGGGTTCTAGCAGAATATTGAAGACACACAAACTTGTGGTAGATTTCAAAATTGAAATATATAATCCACACTTATTGGCCTAAAATGGCCCCACAACAAAATCAACTCATTTTAGTGGGAACCCCGAGGGGTCATGTTATTGTTTTAAAATTGAAATTGAAATTGAAAATTTGGGGGTTTTGGAGTAATTTTACTTGACCGAAAAAATCGGCGGCGAGTTGTTTGAGCTCTTCTTCGGACATTCCGAGGAGTACGCGGGAGTCGGCGAGCGGCTTTTTGCGGGCGGCGGCAGGTGGTGGTGGTGACGCCGTAATGGTTGGAGAGGGAGAGGTGGCGGAGGCGGCAGAAACTATTGCACGGGAGGAGATAGTGAATGTGTAAGCACGGGAAGAGAGGGAGGCGCGTGAGGTGATGGCGGCGCGTGTGAGGGAAAGAGAGCATACGTAGTGGTGGAGTAGCGCCATTGTTGTGTCGTGCTCGTTACTCTTTCTCTCTTTGCTGCTCTTTGGCAGCAGAAATGATAAACCCAAAACCTCGGCGCGGTGTATACTAGTCTTGTTTCGGCTCGGATAAGTTTTGTGTGCGACGGCATTAGGTGTAATTTTATTCTCGGTGTCGTATTATAACAGCTGATTTGTGTTTTGTTTACTCACGTCGTAAATTTGATTTTGTACAGCTGACAGCTCAATTACGTATGTTAGTATAGTATGGTCAACTTGTGAGTTGATAATTGAAGGCTAATCAATATGGACATATGGTTAATAATTTCGAGTTGTTGTGAATTGTGAATAGTTCAACATACGGTTATTAAAAACTCGAAGTGTTAGGATGTTAAACGTATATTGTCCGCCGATAGTGACATGATTTTTTGAGGTGATACTAGAGTCTAGAACTCATTTCGTACCCTTAGGAGCCAATCTGAGAAGCCTCTTTAGGGCACACTTAAGAGTGTGCTACATTCCCAGAAATTTGTGGTGCCATGATTATCAAAAGCAAACCCCCATTTCATCATTTGTATGAAGGGTTTCTTCAACTTTTCGATACGAAAATTAATTTTAATACACCATGATACGGGTAAGATTAACAAATGGCAGCGGAATCTGGACTTTGGAAGGGGTAAAAACAAAAGGAAAGAACTTATTGTGTTACAGTTACAGCCTTACAAGCAACAACATCATCGTCTGCACGACCATCAGCCAAACTATGGACCTGAGTGAGTTCCTCACTCTACATTGGATAAGCTATATACATTATACAGTCATCTATCTAGGCATCTCTTCACAATACATTACGAGCAATGAAATCGGATGCACTATCTCTAATTCCAAACCCCTCCATTATAAAGAACAGGAGAGCAAAAACAACAAACATGTTCCTGTCAGCTGCAAACTGGTGCTACATTTGGCGTCATATCAGGATTATCAGTAGCTCCACCCTTACGACCTTCATCAGTGATGGTACGTCTTCTACAAGACTTGGAGTTGGACCTCTGGCTTGACTTACGATGATCAGAAGCGTGTTTCATTTCACTGGTAACAGGATACAGGTCACAGGCTTTATAACCAGCTTGGAGTTCATCTAGCATGAATACTAACTCACTCATATTTGGCCTGAACCTTGGGTCAATTGATAGGCATTGCACAACAAGGTTGCCTATTGTCTTTGCCGACTTTGAAGAGTATTGCCCTTGTATTCTAGTGTCCATAATTCTGCTGATTTTGCCCTTTTGAAGGTAAGGCCTTGCCCATTTAACTAGGTCTTGTTCTCTAGAGGCCCGGTTTGGGTCAAGGACACGCCTTCCTGTCATTAACTCCAGCAGAACAACACCAAATCCGTAGACATCATTCTTCGTGGTGAGATGACCTAGACAGACAGGGACAATGTCAGGTTTTGGAACATATTCATGTATATCATCATTAACATAAACAATAGAGAAGAAACAGTAACATATACTCCATAGAACATATTTCAGTATACCAACTGCCATTGTACACGAAATGCTTGAAACACGATAAAACAGGATTCAGATGAAGATTAGTCCTCACTATCTTATGCTGTATTTAGAGCTCGAAGGGTAAAATACTGCAACGACAAATTAGGCAGAGCAAATCTCACCAGTGGACGTATATTCAGGAGCTGCGTATCCATGGGTGCCCATGACTCTTGTAGAGACATAACTTTTCTCACCGGTTGGTCCATCCTTAGCCAAACCAAAATCAGAAAGCTTTGCATCGAAATCCTAATATCACAGACAACTGACATATGTCAGAAACTGCTGAATATAAAATCAAGATTACTTGGGACTGTGAAATGTAACAATGTGGCAGTATTTAACTAGCATTCCACAATTTACTGGTCAGGGCTGGACTTACAGAGTCAAGGAGTATGTTGGAGGGCTTAAAATCTCGGTAAATAACTTTTGTCTTAGGGCTGTGGAGGAAAGCAAGCCCCTTTGCTGCACCAAGAGCAACCTTCATTCGGAGATTCCATGATAGAGGCTCAATATAGGAGGATCCTGCTTCATACACCAAATTTCGGATTTTAGATAGAAACCCTTGAAGCCAAATCTATATGCTACTGAAGTATGTGAAACTGGAACAGCTAGTTCAGAAATAATAGGGTGAATGAACTCACTTCTGAACAAATGATTCTCCAAGCTACCACGTGGCATGAACTCGTAAACTAAAAGGCGGTGTTCATCCTCTAAGCAATACCCGATGAGGTTTACAAGATTATGATGCCGAAGTTGCCCCAGATAATTGATTTCAGTCTGCCATTCGAAACATTCACAAAAACCAGTTATGACCTGTATATCCAAATAATCAACTCTGCCCTCAATTCAAAAAGTAATAAAGGATCAAACTTCTAAGATACTCATACTTTACACATTGCTCATACACAAACTTAAGACATATTTACATCCACTACATCTCAAGATAAAGATGCATTTGTGATTATATCTCATCAACTAAACAAACAACTCGAGCATTGTCATAACTTCATCAATTTTTTCATCTCAAATGCGGTACCAAAATGATTTGGGATCGACTAAGTCACTTAATTGTCTTTAATTGGTAGGATACAAGGTCAATATGGTTAGCATCATTCGAAAGGTTGGAATGCGAACACCCTCAAAACTCAAGAATGATCAACACACTTTAAGCTATCATGCCTATGTACTACTATGTCAAACATTGACCAATCAAATAATCACTGAAATTCAGAAAAGCAACAACATACATGATAATATGACCAGCAACAATGTACTATAATACTCACCAACCACTCCTTATGACCTTGGAAACCTTCCTGATTAAGCCTCTTGACAGCAATAACCATTCCAGAACCCGGCTTAGCCGGAGCCAAAGAATCCTCATCAATCCACCCCTTATACACACAACCGAAACCTCCTTCACCTAACACACTATCAGGCCGGAAATTCCGAGTTGCTGTCCTAAGATCATTGTAGGAAAAGTTCTTCAAATTCGATGACGAATCCAAAATCTCATCCTCTGATCTTACAGTGCTCAGTGTTCCCGATTGAGCCCGGCTACTGACACCATTTTTATCTAACAACAACCAATTTTGATTAATCAGATATCCAAAGTTGTGAGGCATACAACAACAACAACCAAGCCTTATTCCCAAAATGAATAGGGGTCGGCTAACATGAATCATATCATTTGAAAGTGTGAAGCATACGCTCTAAAATTTGGTCATTCTCAGGTAAATCAATGCAACAACTCACAGACATCAATGACAATTCAAAACAAAAGAATTAAGGGAACAAAAAAAACTGAGTTCCAAGTATAAAGTTCTTTTCTTTATGTTACATTTTACAATTGAACTGTTTTCTTGTAGATTGCTCAAAAAATCATGACTAAAGCAACAAACTCATCAATAACATAACAAGAGGTAGCTTCATTATTACCCAAAAAAGCTGAAAATGATTGTCTAATATAGGTAACATGTACTGATATACTGTAAATTTCAATACAACAACATCAACAAAAGTCGGGTTTAATAATCTAGGGTCGGCTAACATGAATCGTCATATAATAAACCGCAAATTCCAATATGCTAACCAAAACATGTTAACGTTCAACTAAAAAGAAAAGAGGGTCTTACTTGATAGTTGAAGAGAACTACTGACATCAGCTTTGATTTTGGCACTCAAACAGCACCCCATCAAACCCAAATTATTACACAGCCTTCAACTTCTTATGTGAAAAAAACACAGTGTTAAATTTATCAGCAGATTTGTTTCTTTTTTCTTTCTAATAAAAGACGGATGATGGGATCTTTGAACAAGGACAAAGTCGTACGAAGGGGGCAAGAAATGAGCAAGTAGCAAAGCAAGTTGTCGTAGATGAGACTAATTATAAAAGCTTAAACAGTCAAAAGTTAAATAATTTAATAACATATCATATTCATTGGATTTAAATGTTGAAGGCAGTCACTATTTACGAATTTATTATTTGTCCTGACCACGAAATTTAACATGTTTTTAACCTTGTCTGATACCACATCGGCATATTACACCTAAAAATTTTATTTCACATGACAAATAAGTTCACTATAGATATATCGAACAGTTACAATCGAAATGGCGGACAATGACGACAATAGTAGCTAGTAAGGTACTACCATACTAAGGTTGGCCAAGGGAAAGACATATCTCTATCAAGGTCACTCCCCTTTTCGTACATAACCCATGCTCAATTATTTAGATGAATAAAGGACTTGTTCTCTCTTTAGTTTTTACGTTATATTTCAACTCCGTTAGTAATTCAAACTAAATGTAAAGATTCGGAAACAACGAGACAATAATAATAGCAGTGGGAATGGAGGACGTTGAGAAGGTGGCCTGGTGGGGGGAAAGTGTGAAGGAGAAGTCTATTCAACGTGGTATTACTTTTGGAGTTTTGGGTAGGAGCTGGCAATGGAGTACGAGTACAAAGGTTAGTGGGGGTGAGTGTCTGACAAATTCTAGGATCACGACATTATGTTATGGGTGGACATGGGCACTAAAGTCAACGCGATTTTTTGGAGTTGACTCAATTAGTTTATCAAGTTAATTAACTGGCTAAACATATGCAAATCTGGGGTTTTGTAGCTGCTAATTAATCTATGCTGGATTTGTGTACACTCGATCTAATTATTGTTGCTTCAATAATGGATATCTTTAAGTACGTAAAGATGAGTCTTAAACAAATTTTATCATTCTTGTATTTCAAGGTACTATTATGACTTACGTTCATAGTAATACGAGTAATACATTTCGCAACAAAAAAAAAAACGAATCAGATAATTAGGGCCCGTTCGGTATCACTGCCGTTTTCAGTTTTTGGTTTTTTTGTGTAAAATATCTAATTAAATAAGTTGCAAAGATAAATTTTAATTGTATGTTTCTATAATAGACATACTGAAAATGAAAACTGACAACTGAACACTGAAAACCACTTTTTCTGGTTTTCAAAAACGGGACTTTAGTTTAAAAAAAAAACAGAAAACTGAAAACAGAAACGATGCCAAATAGGCCCTAAGTAAAGTTTGGAAGCTTGCAGTAACTCTTTGGAAGCCAATCCTATTAGTTGGGCCACTCTTTCTTTACTGATCACTGATGAGCCTAAACAAATACTCCTACTATACACACCCTCAACTATTAGTCATTTTCGTTAACAATCATCCATCAAACAACCATTTTATTAAATAGACGGGAAAATGAAAGAAAATGACCAAATGGATTCATATATTGATAAATCGTGAATGAATTGTTTTCACTCGCACATATTCTAATATTTCAACCAGTCAATTATGAGTGTGTTTGTTTTTTTTTTTTTTTTTTGATACAATATGTGTGCTTGTGTGTTAAGATAAACTCCCAAATTCACAAAATCCGAACACAATATTTTCACTATCTAGTAACTAAGTTTATCTATACTATACACATGTCTTCGCAACCTTTTCTTGAACATTGAAAAAATGGCCTTTCTCCCATTATCTTTTTTTTTTTTTTTGTGTCCAAATTACAATCAAAATGTTTACCATATTTAAAAACTTCAACCACACTCATTCATGATTCATCCCTTTGTTTTTATTTATTTTTCAAACAAAAAGAAATTTTATATTTTTATTTTGAAAAATTGAGAATAATTTTTTTTCCGAAAACAGCCCACTCATTTCGGCCTTTTGGGCCGGTGGTCCATCAGCTCAACAGCCCAAAATCAAAAAAATTGAGGGGAAAATATTTCCATTTTCATTTTCATCTCAAAAAGAAAAGAGTAAAACATTCACTCACATTTCCGCTCCTCCCACCAATTTTCCCGCCATTATAAACTTAGGGTTCCTAATTTTCAAAGCAAAACCCCCCAAATTTCCAACGACAGCTTCAACAAAAAAACACCGTTACAAAAAAGCAAGGTATTTCATCTTAATCTTCAACTAATTAATTTTTGATGCTTAATTTAGGTTTAATTTGCCTTTCATTTAGCAATTTCACTCAATTTTTATTATTGTTTTTTTTTTAAATTTTCAGAAATGGCTGGTCAATCAGATCCTCAATCCTCTGTATTCTCAGCAGCTGAGGTTTTCATCTTATTTATCTGCTTAATTGTTCAATTTAATTTTCCCCCCTTTATAATTTTATTGATTTTATCCATTTTTTTCTTTTTGTAAAGTGTAAACCCTAACATAGTTCAATTTTTTGGTTCGCAGATGGAATTCTTAGCTGAAGATGAAACTATTGAAATCGTGCCGAATATGAGAATGGAACCTCTCAATTTGATCTCGGTAATTTCGGAGATTTTTCGGTCTATTGTATTAATTTTGTACTGAATTAGTTGGGATTGGGATAGGAAGGTTTTTTATTTGGGTTTGAATTTGATTTGGTTGATTATTAGGGTGATTATGGACCGTTCCGGCCGCAAATAGCTGCACAGGTACCGTTGTGGCTTGCTGTGGCATTGAAGAAAAGAGGAAAGTGCACGATTCGACCTCCTGAGTGGATGTCGGTTGGTGAGTACTTTGTCAGTGTCGACCCTTCATCTTATTCTGTTTTGCTTGATTTTTAAGTATTATGTAATCTTGAATGTTGGTTTCATGCTATATTTGGTGATTGAGTGAGCTATAAGGTTTGAATTGATGAAGACTCGCAATATTCACACTAGAAGCTAGGGTTTGGAAGGTGACACATTTTAAAAGAATCTTGGTAGGGATAGACACTTTTTTAGAGTATGTGGTAGTAAGCCGTTTTTAGAGTAGACTGTAGAGAGCCTATTGTATATGAGGGGTACTCCTAGTGACTTTGCCTAGTTCGGCAGTGAGAGTCTTGCAGTGAAACTTGGTTGTGTAGTAGTTCCATGTGCTTGGGAAAAGATTTGTGAATCTTGATCAAGGAGTGCGAGAAACCTACGGTTTTCATTAACGCAATGGTCTTATAAGAGCACATGTGGCACCAGACAAAAATATGCTATCGCTGGTGTCAAAAGTGGTCTGATAGTCGTCTTTATTTTGATGCTGCATACAGGAGTTGGATACCTTCTCAAGTGAAAACATATGTAGTATCTATGCTTATTTTCGGTGCTGATCAATAGTAGCTTAGATCTTCAATCTTCAGTGAGCTTCACACTAGTATACTTATGACACAAACCAGTATTTCGATTTCTAGAAAACGTGAAACACTCTAATCGAGATCTTATAGAATTTCTATCCTCTCTGCCATAACAAGGCCCAAGTGTCTTGCAGAACACAAAACTCTTATGTGAGACAGTGGTTTGCTGCTTATTCTGGAGGCAAATCCCTACACAGCTGTTGATCTCATATTGACATATGGCACTGTGTTGTTTACTCTCTAGAAATAGTTCTATAGAACCACCATGTATTTATAGCTTGTGAGCTCTCACAGATTAATCTCGGTGAGCTCTGAAAAGGGTAAGGAGCGGTGAAATTATAGTTTACCCAATAGGTACATATATTGTAGCTTTGGCACAGCCTCGAGCCTATCTATAGGCACAATCGGACAGAGTGCTTCAGTTATGGCTCTGTGTTAAGGTGTGTCTTTTGTGTCTTTTGTCTCAGTTTATGTCACCAGAGCATATTTCTCTAGATGTTTGACAATGGGTTTGGGAAGTGCATATCTGTTGTGACATTACTTGATCTGTGTATATGAGGTTTATTGCATTGCTCTCTTTGACAGAGATGTATTTACCTCCACTTTGTTCGCTATGTAACAGAAAAGTTGACGCAAGTTCTGGAAGCTGAGAGAGAATCTCCCAAGGAATTTCAGCCATTACCTTTCCGTTACGTGGAAATTTCACGGCTTCTTTTTGACCAGTAAGTACTTATAATTACAGTTTTGTGAGTCTTTGCCCATTTATTACCTCAGTTGAAAACTATTCTTGTTTAATGCCAGTGCCAGAGATGATATTGCGGATATATACATGGTCAGTTCAGAATCTTTTGAAAGTTGTAACCTTGAAATCCCTGCATTAGCACTCCTAAAATAAAAACCTATGCATAACATGTAGGTGAGGTCTCTAATCGAAGACATCAGGGGTGTCAGATTCCATAAAGTCGAGTCTGGCCTGGAGACGATATCTTCCCGAACACATGCCGTGAAGGTATTCTTTTTGCTTCTGATTAAGTTTATTGCCATCATTCTGGAATGCAAGTGTACTGGCATTTGAGTTTTCCTTTCATTCCCTTTTTTAATCTAAGTTTTGAGCTTGTATAGTTTCTTGCCTTCTTAGAGTAAGTACTTCTTCTGTTCTGTAGTAATGTTCCCATAGCATTTGGGCACAAGTTGTAAGACACGTAATAAACAATCAAATTAAAGGGGATAAGTGGGTTGGCTTTGCAAATATGATTTTCCTTAATATATTTACTCAACAAGTTATCATTTTGTAACATCACTAGAATGACTGTGGGAACTTCACCTTGGGACTGAGAGAGTATGTTAGATCATTACAAATTTAAATGAGCTAGCAAACTCTGCTTTGTATACTTTGCTGATTTTGGAGGTGTGTGGTTTTGGATATGTGAAGCATCTTTACGAGTTTACTAGTAGCGAGCTGTAGTGTGAGGGAATTCTTTTTTTTTTGATAAGTAAGATAGGGTATCAATATATTCAAAAAGACACCAAGGGGGTGACTCCCATGTACAAAAAAACCCCTAAAGGGCGGTGTCCATAGACAAAAGAGAGCTAATTAAGCTCTAGGACTATCATGAGAAATTTTATCCACAAAAAGAATGAAAGTCAAGTGTCGATGAGAATTTAACACTTGACTCCAACTATACAACGTCCACAAGAAACTAAAAGTGAAACCTTGGTGTGTCAACCTAATATCATCAAAAATGCGATGATTTCTTTCTTTCCAAGTACACCACCAAATTGCAATTGGAACCATCTTCCACACCTTTATTCTGATAACATTTTCTGTCATGCTCTTGATGTCAGCTAAAAAATTTGTCTGCAATGGAGGTGAATATAGTGCGCCCATTTGTTGTGAGAACGCTCCAATCATTCTACAAGCATGACAGTCCAGAAATGATTCAACAACCAGTTCAGATGTCCAGTGGACGACCTCAAGTAGTTGACCGCGGGCCAAGAGTAAGTATCTGTTTTCTCTATACTTGTAGTTGCATTCTGGACTTGGAAAATCAAATATCATACTGCACTCTGTAGTCTGTAACTCTGTACTCAGTAGTCAATACTGAGCACACCACATTTTTATCATAAGTAGTCAAGCAGTCTGCTCTGATCAGCTACTCGATGCTGCTTCAGGCTTCAGCATCTCATATTTGATTTCTGTTGCATGTTTTTATCTTTTAGTAGTTTAGCACCTGGAGTGTGTAGAACACTAATCAGTATGACAAAGTTGTTGGCTTGGAACATAGATAAGGTTAATTTTGGAATTAAGAACTGGCCGAGATCTGCGCTCCAGCATCTGTACTTTACAGTCATTGTCAAAGCATCAGTCAATACAAGTAGAATAACCATCAAAGCTCTGTCTGTAATTCTGTAATCTATCTAGCGCCAAAGGAGACTACACTATCCATTTTCCAGTCTCTTGCACAGGTCAAGTGAGTGTGTTACTCCATGTGAAGAGTTGCAGACTGTCTTGCCTTCTGCCCACTGTCCATCCCCACAGTTTAATTTTCCTGGTTGCAAACTATGTTTATCTGATGCTCTCTTATCTTCCGTTCCGTTTACAGAGGGACTTGCGACGTCGCTAGGAAAATTAAAGCTTTTGAGAAGATCCTTGTTGTATCTCTTCCTGGTATGCTTCTTAGCTTCTAGTTAGTCTAAATCCTCGAAGTTTTACGCATGCTTGTAATTTGTATTATGTATAACTTTGGCTATGAATCCCTATGAAACATATTACTTATGCATTTCTTGTTTTGTGCTAAGAGTTTAGTCATAGTTTGATGAAGTTCCTCATTCCAAAATAGGTAGTAAACTAGAGGAGACCATCCTGATGAACATATGAGTAGGACAAAGTCAATTTAGTAGGGGAAGTTCTAAGTATTTTAACTTGACCTAAATGATTGATGTGAGTCATGTTAGTTTATCTATTTGGGAAATGATGAGTGTATACTTGACGTGTGAGCAGTGAGCACATAAACTGTTCATGCAGTGATCGGTATATGAGTTGGTTGATGGTTTTATTAATCGCCCCACCCCACTTATCAATGAGGTCTTGGTTTAGTGATGAAGACTAAAGTGCTATAGATGTTAGGTCCTGGGTTCAGATTCTCCCTCGTTTGTTTGTATCATAGTATTGGCCTTTGCGCTTCATAACAGACCCGAAAATGTTAAATCAAAGCACATGTATTTCGACATACTAAATTAAAATACTATTAACAAAGTTCTATTATATCCTTGATACAGATTGAAAGTTGAATGTATCAGTTCTTTTGCAGGTTCTAGCCTTACCTTTCAAGGTCAACAGGTGCATGCCTTTCGAGTTTCGACATAAAAATATATAGGCTAACTGATTACTGTGTCTGTACCCTGATTCCTGCACATAAATTATGTAAGTCACTGATAATTTGCTCTGTATTATCCATCTTTGTTTGCACTGTGTTTTTCTATTGGTTCTGTTTCTTTCTTTAAGAATCATGTGTGGTTATGGACAGAAGTTGCTTCCCATGAACATTTTCTTTCAATCATATGTTATACACTTACTCCGTATAAGTTATATATTATGATCGGTCGCAATTGCTGGTTTTAATAATCACCTGCTGCGAATGATGAAGGAATCTGCGTGTCTGGTGCCCAGATTATTTGATCAAATGTGACAAGAACTTATCTTGTACACATTTTTGTTGTTGTTTTGATATCATTATTAGAAAAAATGATCAGAGCAATAATACCGAAAAGCTAACTTCTCTACTGGAAAGTGGTTGTATCTACTTATGTCTGTTACTCGGCATAAGGTGAGAGGAGAAATGTCTTATTGTAAGAGGGTGGTTAGAACGAGTCACGGATTTGGGGTGAGCTTTGACCTTCGAGACACGGGGTTGAAAACTCTATAAATCCGAAGGCTTACTCACCAGTCACCACGTCTTACCGTAACTTATTAACTTATTGTAGGATGGCGTGCGCGAACTTCCAATCTTTTTTCTATAATTGATTGATACCCCATATATTAGAATTTTGCCTAATATGGTTGCGACCTTTTGAATTTTTGATAAATGCACTTGTGCCTTAGATTATGAGAAGCTCTTGCCATACGAGTAAGTAACGCTGACATTTTCCCAACTAAAAAGGGACAGCTACCTATCACATGATTGTGTTGAGCTCCATTAATAAGAGAGGTTGAAGATGCATCACTTGCCACATTCATAAAGAAGAGGGAAAAAAAGGATGTGGAACTAATAAACAAGTTTATCCTAATTCAGGATAATACCTAATTTTATGAGGTGGTCCAGATAATATAGGGGTAGTAGATGTTTCTTCGGAAAATTCACGTGGTGTCCCCGAGTTTTACCAGTTTGCGCGTGGTGTCCCTATGTTTGAAACTTGTACATTGTGGTGTCCCTGAGATTTGCAAAACGCGGTACGTGGTGTCCCTCAAGTTAACGGTGTTAACTTTTTTCCGTTAAGTGATGACGTGGCGGCCATTTATAAATTTAATTTGGTATTAATTCAATTTTGTAATTTCTAAAAATATTAAAAAAATTCAAAAATTCAAAAAAAAAAAAGTTCTAAAATCAATTTTAATAATTATTGGGAAAAAAAATTCGCAAAAAAAATCAAGTTATATAATTTTAAACGTAATTTAAGTGAAAATTTTTCGAAAATTCTCTAATATCTGTAAACTTCAGTGCACATGGTGTCCCTAAACTATACACACTAGTGTACATGGTGTCCCTGAACTATACACAATAGTGTACATGGTGTCCCTCAGGTTTGCATTACACTGCACATGGTGACCCTCTGTTTTTGTTTTTTTTTATTGCAACCGCTAGTTACAAAAGTGAAATAGCCTTAGAAGGATTTGAAGGTGTTTCGGAGGACCTAATGTAAGTGTTCGTTTTGCATCGAGGGCATAGACCGTTTTCCACGAAAAAAACTTACGAAAATGAAGATTCATGGGATGAAATGGAATCCATGAATATGATTTTATTTAATAATAATGTTTGCTTTGGAAAGAAGGAGATTTTTACATATATATGCAGCTACAACGGCTACTTTTGTAACTAGCCGTTGCAATAAAAAACAGAAACATGGGGTCATCATGTGCAGTGTAATGCAAACCTAAGGGACACCATGTACACTAGTGTGTATAGTTCAGGGACACCATGTGCACCGAATTTTATAGATATTAGAGAATATTCGGAAAAATTTCACTAAAATTACGTCTAAAATTATATAAATTGATTTTTTTTTGCGAAATTTTTTTTCCAATAATTATTAAAATTGATTTTGGAACTTTTTTTTTTTTTTTAATTTTTTTACTTTTTTTAATTTTTTAAATATTTTCAGAAATTACAAAAATTAATTTTTAATTTTTTTCTTTTTTTCCAGAAATTACAAAAATGAATTAAAGCCAAGTTAAATTTATAAATGGCCGCCACGTCATCACTTAACGGAAAAAAGTTAACACCGTTAGCTTGAGGGACACCACGTACCGCGTTTTGCAAATCTCAGGGACACCACAATGTACAAGTTTCAAACATAGGGACACCACGCGCAAACTGGTAAACCTCGGGGACACCACGTGAATTTTCCGATGTTTCTTTCATTTTGTGAATGTCTTGTGTATATCTAGTGCTTATAATGTGATTGACAGACAATCGTATGTAATACACAACTCAATAGAAAGAGTATTTAGACGGTAACTATTTACATTGGCGTAAATTGTTCATCTCAGAAGAGTTTTTTGGTGACGCCAATCTTTTTAATTTTGCAAATTATGTAGAATTACATACATGATGGTAAAATTCGACTTCATGATTTGGTACTAATCAAGGATGGATCTAATTGGATAAAGTTATAGCTTTGGATTAGTTGGTTTTTTTGGTTGACCCAAACTCTGTAAATCGATAAGAATACAAAGAAATAGCAGAATACAAGACTCATCAATATAATACCATTGACTTTATCATACCAGGGTATATAGATACTCCTTAACTTGGATGAGGCAAACTTGCATGTTGCAATTGAATATTTGAACCACACCCCTTCCTAGCTGTTTCATTCTAGGCTTTCTCATGTAATCTTTTAATCTGGTCTACATTAAATTTGAGCTAAACGGGTTACTTCCAGGAGGGTCATATTGCCCCGTAAGAAAAGTACTCTTCCACGGCATTTTTGCTGAACATGACCAGAATATTAGGAGATATTACACGGCATTAAGGGGAGGTTGAAATATAAGGGCAATTCAGCAATGTCCCTCTAAAATTCCGTGGAAAAGTACTTAGTGCCCCTGGCATTATGACTTGCTTATTTTTAAGTTGAAGAGAACATGACCTTAAAGAGTAGTACCGTCCTAATCTCAAAAGAAGAAGATCGCATTACCGAGCGTATTACAACTTTGGCTCATTATCAACGTTCAGCAGTTGAACTAGATCATGTTTTTTTAGAATAATGCATATCAAACAATTCAGAATTCACAACCAACGTTATATTATACGGTTGTTACTACACTAGTAGGAATACGGGTCGGGTATCCGGGTTGCGAAAAATAGGTGTACCAAATACCGACCAACTATTCTTCATGACAAATGAGTTGGGTTGGGTTGGGTTGGTCCCACATTTAGGGTGTCAAAAAATGTCGTCATTATCTTAAAACGAGAGAAAAAGATACAGGGGTGGGACCGACAAAGGGGGTGATTTAACTTGTGATTTTTTCTTTTGAATGAGGCGCGTTAAAGAGGGAGCCAATGAGGAACGAATTATTGTGTAGCAAGATTTCCAGAGTGTAATAAAACCTCTATGAAATAATATTATTAATAGCAAGATGCCAAATTTCCTTGTCACTTTAATCCAAAAACTTTGGCTTGCTCCCCACGGTATAACATTTATAGCCTAATCTTTCATTACTTTAAGCCATCATCTTGCTATTATTATTCTTACTTTATTATTATTCTTGCGCATTTTTTTGAATATATGTATGTATCCCATATTGCCCTTTTCTTGTGCTTAGTATTTCACCGTTTCACACGATATGTTCTTTTCAACTTAAAACTGGCATTGCCGTGTTTCATACATTCAGATTCAACGGATTTAAAACTAGCGTTGCCGTGTTTGTGTTCACATGGCTAACATATCACACACTCAATAACAAAATGTCGATATACAAAATCAGTTTTTTTTTTTATTACCATGAATTATTAATTAATAACTTTCAGACATATCAAATGAGATACGCAAGCGTTAACAAAACTCAAAATATACGAGTATATTGTAATTGTCAACACAAATTCTACCATCACGAATTGAGGATGCAGACACTCATACTCCATTAATAAACCTAATTTAAGCTAGCATTAAGAATATTATCCCGGGATTCGCTTCGATATTCACAAGAGTAATTATCACGCGGAAATATTACCAACAAAGTAGGATTTCTAATTTTCTCTTAACTAATAGCAAAATGCAACACAAAAGGGAAAAGCGAGAGGGGCAGCTAAGTAAAAAGCGCCAAAGAATCTGCCTATTTTACCGTCCAAATTCAAAATCTAATCCAAAAACTTCGCCTGTCCCGCCTGCACACACTCAGCCAAATTAAAAAAAATAAAACACAGTAAAAAAAAAAAAGCGTAATTAACAAATGTAATTACTAATTAATCATTAAATTAGCATTTCCTTATCTTCGAAGGCTCCTCCTCTATAAAAAAAACATCGCCATCGTTCTGGAAAATAAAATAAAAATGGAAGGGCAAAATCGTCATAGAAAAAGAATTCTCTCTCCTCCCCAAACCTCTTTATATCAAACACTTTCGTCTTCCTTTCCACCTCTCTTCTTCTCCTTCATCCTTCTACTTCATCCTTTGTTTGTGTATGTGTTACGCTTTTCTCCCTTTGGATCAAAACTTAACCTCATTTTTTCATTTTTTTAATAATAATAATTTGAACAAATAAAATAAAATCATTTTATTATTATTAAATTTTTTTATAATATAATAATAATAATTATTATTATTATACAGGTGTTAGGTATACAGATTGTTCATGCAGATTGAAATAAAATTAATATAATTTTCACCGCTCAATATTCGCGGAATAATTTCCGTGTTATTATTATTATTATTATTCAAACGAAGAACAATTAATTTGATTATTATATGAGATAATTAAAATCAGGCGGAATTTTGATTTGATATATATCGTAAAAAATTGGAAGAAATTAATTTGGGGGAGGAAAGCTGGGGAATTTGAGGTTTGACCGACGGAAGAGAGTATTTCCGGCGGAGTCCGCGGCGGCGGAGGCGGCGGAGGAGGCGGAGGAAGGTTTATTCGGCGGCGGAGAGAGAATGGATTGCAGAGTAATTCGCGCCACCGCCGTCGCCGGAGATGTATGGAGGAGAGAGAGAGAGTTTAGCTATGAAAGCGAGCATGATTTGGCGGTTATGGTGAGCGATTTTCTGGAGAACGGAAGTGGCGGTGGTGATTCTTGGTGTAGTAGCGACGGCGAATCAGGTTTCTCCGATCTCCACCACCTCGCCGATAAACTTTCGGTATAATAACTCTCTCTCTCCTCTCTCCTCTTTCCTTTTTTAGTAATAATAATTTCATCAACTTTGAATTCTCTAAAGTTAGTTCGATTAGATTATTATGCTAAGAAAATCTTAGTTTAATTTAACTTCATCTTGAAGATTTCTATGTTTGTGAACTTGTGAGGTTTGGTGTGTGCGAATTTAGGTTAAATTGAACGTTTGAGCTTAATTAGGTAATTTCTAGGTTTGAATTTTTTACTGCGGTAATTTTTTTGAGCTATAAGAGAAGTTTGATTGATTAGTTTTATTACTGCCGTAACAACGGAATTCCAGCTGACATTTACATTTGAAGTTTTTAATTGAGGTAGCGTGAAGTTCACACCAATTTGTTGTTGTTAATAATAATATTCTGTGTGATCATACTGTCTTTTGAAGTTATGATTGGTAGCTCAATTATTCGTATATATGCTGAGACTCTTGAGAGTCCAATGATTTCGCAATTTCGTGTTTTGAATGATTTCGTTTGGAGAATTGGATATGAATTGGATATGAATTGTAAACGAATAGGACCGGAATCGAGTCTTGTAAACCTGTAAATTTACGTTGTGTATCGGGAGAGCGAGGAGATTTGTTGTGTTACGTTACGTTGTGTGGATGCGTTTTCTGGTTAAATGTGATTGTGGAAGTGGAAAGTCTGATAGTAGTGTTGGTCTTGTTTGTGTAGTTTTTCAAACGCTCGGTTGATTTGTATGAGAGCGACCTACATTCTGTAGTTCAGTCTCTTTTACTTTCGATGGGAGATAAGGAACTTAGGATCGTCAAGTCTGGTATGTGCAACGGGAGCTGTATCCGTTATGCTCTGGTTAAACTCCTGAGATCGTCAGGGTATGATGCTGCTGTCTGTGCTTCCAAATGGCTATCGTATAACAGAGTTCCTGGTGGTACGTATTATGTCCTGAACCTTTTATGGTTCCTCACTTTTTCTTTGTGCCATGAACGAATTGTTCCAATATGTTTAGACACTATTTTAGCTCCCTTTCTTTGTGTCATACCTCATAAACAATCATCAGTTTCGTGCTAGGCGTATTTAGTTCATTGTATGAACTTCTGAAATTTTGCATATTTGCTATATTTCCTTGCCCATTTTGCTGTTTTTTCTTCCCCACTTTTGACACTTTTGATATTAATATTGAAGGGAAAAAAGGGGGTAGTAGGATAATTGGGTGTTTGACATGTGTGATTGAAGGTTATTGTTGTTATAACTCATGCATCATAGTTTTTAGGGTTACGCAGATAAGTTGCTTTAACTGAGGTTAGAGCGAGTTTGTGTCTGGTTATTTGGTGTCGTCTTTAGCTCACGTAGAATGTTGCTGATGGTGTCCTTTGCCTTTAATGTGATGAAGGTGATCATGAATATATTGATGTGGTGAACCAGTTAAGCAATGGAAGTTCAGAGCGTTTGATAATCGACATTGATTTCAGAAGTCACTTTGAGATAGCTAGAGCTGTTGAATCCTATGACAAGATTCTGAAATCTCTGCCAGTGGTTTTTGTGGGATCTCTGATGAAACTGAAACAATTCCTTCAAGTAATGGCTGATGCTTCCAGGGTCTCGCTCGAGCAGAACTCTATGCCTCTTCCCCCATGGAGATCCCTGGATTACTTACAAGCTAAGTGGCTTTCGCAATTCCAGAGAAACGTGACTCCAGAAGAGAAGAATATCAGTAGCACAATGGTCACTGGCCATAAGCAGTGCAGTGGTCATTTGAGACGGTTGCAATCTTCGCTTCAGTCACTTATAGAAAAAGAGAGGCTGTTGAAGCCCTTGAACATTGATACGAGCAGAAGGCTGAAACTTGAAAGGAGAAGGAACGGTTCTTTCAGGACCCTTTGAGTTGTACAGAAGTTTTTGCTGCGGGAATTTGTTACTATGGTAGAGACACAATTTTGCACTAAATATACGAGAATTTACATTTCTTCAAATTGAAGGAATAACATCCGGAACAAGGGGACTGCTACATCCTCATATGAAAGGCAGCTGATAAAGTTTAAGCATCGGCTTCATGCTATTGCAATCAGTTCTATCGAGTTCATCCCACGTTTGAAGCTGTTTGCAAGCATCCTCGAATATCAGTGATGTCGATCCTTTGGTCCGAAGTTTTGTTTTCTTTGTCTTCTTTTTAACCCTCTGCGGAATGTGTTCCTGGCCGTCGTTTATATTGGTTCAGGAAATTTTGATCATCATCCGTGTTCTTTTTTTGTTTTGATGATTTTGAGAATGTAACATTTGATTTCTACAGTGTATTTTTGGTGAATATCAACATTCACTGCCCGATTATTGAGAGGTAAAAAAACAAAAGATTTATGGAAATGTGTTTTTTCACGGTTTAATGAGAAATATTTGCAGTCGTATGAATTCTCATCATTTTTATGTAACATTTCAACATTTCATTATTGGTAGATCATTCACAAACGTTAACCAAACTAATGATTAGAGGACCACAAAAAACGTGGTCAGAGATGACGAACAAATTTTTTTTTGAGCCTATAAAGCTTCGCGAATGGAAGAATCGAAAATAAAGGTTTGACATACTAGTGAATGAGAACACGTCGTCTTTTTTTTTTTATTAATTATTCGGTGTTTCTATTTTGCATATTACCGTCATTACCATTTACAATTTACAAATGCAATGCTATATTTCTATGCATCGACTTAGCGTAATATGTTGGTCTGATGGCGGCGGCCGGGAGAAGATATCATCAACAAATGGGGTTTATTATCCTTGGCGTCTACGTCTACCAAAGTGGAAGTTCCGAGTCTGACCGAATATGTTGAACGTCTGTGTTGAACGTGAATTGTAAAATAAGCATGCATTGACCTTCACAATATTCCCAAGTGTATTCGTTTTGTGATTCTGTTTGAGAACTTGTAGTGTTGCACTTTCATTAATTGAAGAAGAAATACTCGCATTGCATTAATTTAAGAAGATTCTTCGTTACATATTTAAAGCGTAAAATAACAGTAAGTAACTCGGAATAGAATCTAGATCCTCTAGAGTTATTTTTCCTTGTAGGCTTGCAACAACTATCATGTAACTTTCAATGAGCGGTTGGCGAAAACGTTGCCATGCCTTTTCAAGGAATACACCCAGCTTGTACAGGAAGTCTGATGTCTGAAGTCATTAGGCCCTCTCGAGGTCTCGAGCATCCGGGTTCACCTAACGTCGTTTTTTTAGGGAATTAGAAGCAATGACGGAAGCTTGGGCTGCCTTCTTGCATTACAGAATGCACGAGAGAGACCTAGAGAACATCGAGGTTCTGAAACGAAACCCGCAGCCGCTGCATACTCCATATGATGGCAAATACAGCAGATTCTTGACAGCTCCCAAGCGTCTCCCAACATACCTAAGCAGCAAGGTAGCAGTTTCAACTTCCCTCTGTTTTCTAAAGAACAAAATCAACCTAAGCAGTAAAAGCTCTCGATAAAAGTCTATATCGCCGATTCTTGCCATCACTTGAAAAGAAATCGGAAATGGAGTTCAGGAGTTGCTCTTTTTGGCTTTCGCCATTGCTCGGAAAGAATAGTCCACGAGTATATTAATTAAAATAATTTAGACATGAGTTAGAAAAATGTTCATTAGCTGGTACCGACAATAAGGGTCCTCAATTCAAACAAATTCTGGACGATGTTAACTAACGGAAAGGTTTTGACAGCCAGGATGGATTCGAACCACCAACCTACCAGGTTAAGAAAACCCGGTCGCTCTTCCAATTTGAGCTTACAGGCTCACCAGTGCGGTAACAAAACCATGTCTCCAGGACGTCTCCAGCAGACATTCAGTTTTCACAGCGTAAATTTCCCACTTATTTCCCACTTCTTACGAAGTTTTTAAAGAGACTAGATACCGTTTCTTGTTCACCAGAATTAACGTTAAGCTACAACTTTTTCACGCCTATTTAGTCTCGGTAAATATTAAGACTGAACGATTTACCAATCAAGATTTCCCGCATATTAGTCTTGGTAAATATTAAGATTATATGAACGATTTACCAAGAAAGAGCCAGCTTATCCTTCTTTTGCAGGCGGAGTTTCTGAATCAATTGTTGGCTAGATTTAACTTCTAAAAGCCAAAGACATTTGACAGTGGAAATAGGAATAACGAAAAATAATGTCGAATTGGAGTTACTCCGCTACTCAATGTCAGCAGTAAATGAAGACACTATTCACTTAACATCAGCAAGTCATAAACCAAGACACTGTTCACTCAACATCAAAAGTTAAAGCACTGTCAATCATCTACGATTCTACGGAATGAAAAAACTCATCAAAACCAATTAACCACCACTTACAAAAGTGAACAAACTTGAAATCCACATAAAAAAGCGAAATTCAACCTACCAAATCTCAAAACCATTCTGAGCAAGACTTTTTTTTGAGAAATGGGTTCAATCAAAAGACTTAACAGTCACACACGCGAAAAATGCAAAACCGCAAAAACTGAATAGTAGAAAACTCACAAAAAAAAAAACAAAGATTTTCAAAATCTTGCTGAAAACAGGAATTTCAAAACCATCCAAAATAAGGAAACATTACTAAACAACATTTTTTGCCGCAACCAAACAAGTGTACAAAAATCAACTAAGAGCAGAGCTCAAAACTAACCATCACTGCATACAAAGTAGACAAATCGACAACTAGAAAATCGGTTCAGACTTCAAAGAGAAACAAGTTTCGGGATAACCAATTCCAAAAACCAACCAGCCATGTATAAAGAATCCTATAACCTAAAGGGGAAGCTGCAATTTCATGGACTACCAGTCAGAAAACTTCTGGAACTGAAAATAGAACATTTTTCATTACCAATGCTTTCAAGATGCAAAGCAAATTCCCCTACATACTACAAGACCAAATATTGATTTTTCTATATTGCAAATATGGCGGGAACGACAAAAAGAATGCTGATAAAATACAAGGCATCAAATTCTACAAGATTAAAGCACTGGAATAATAGATCGAAGCAACTGCAACCAAAGATAAACAGGATTCCTCACCAAATGTAACAGAACAAGTTTTCTCTACACGCTGAATTACTATATCAACTTGGAGTTAGGTCCAGAACTAGGCTTGCCGACTTGCGTCCACTCAACAAGTGAACCCAGTAGAGATAACTAAGCATCATCACATCTCAGTAAGCAATTCTTCCAACAAGCAGAGCACTTGCAGCAGCATCGAGCATCGATTGTACACCAATCCCCGGAAGATTTACTAGAACTGCACAAGAAAAAAGTTATAAGATAAATGAACAACACTGAGCACTTCATCATATATCGTAAAATCATAAATACAAAAGCAGAGAGAGAAAATTTAGTTACCTTAGGAACAAGGTCTCCTGTTCAACTTCTCCACAGCAACAGACCAGCTTCAGAGAAACGTCCAGGTGAGGCTTTTCGGAAGGGTTGAAGATTCATAACTATGGTACAAACACTTGTTACATCACATATTTACATTACATACCCACAAGGGATCTTTGGCCATTGCCTAGAGCTGATAACAATTCAGCTCTGCCAGAAATCTCAACTTTAAACTTCATTCAACTCAATTTCGAAAACCAAGAGAAGAAAATTGCCAAAAAAAAAAAAAAAAAATCGCACACGGGACAATGACAATATTGGCAAATACGCAAAGAAAGAGTGCTCATGTTTGATTGGTAACTGCAAGAGATGGTGTTGATATGTGGGTGGGAGTTGCACAACTGTTTCCTATAATTCGATGCGCAATGGTACTCTATAATTCGATGCACTAAGCATGAGGAAACTATCTAAGTGACAATATTCTACCAACGTAAGTTCATGATGTAACAAATTAATTACACAAGGGGGTAAATTAATCAAAATCAGAATAATCAAGTTTAGTTGTGTTATAAGCCAGTTCACATGCAAATGATTATGGCACTTATAAGCGGATGAGATAATTAATGATGAATTAACCAGATATGTAAGGCTAAAGTAATGATGAATTAATTAAATATGTATGGCTAACTTAAAGGTTGAATTAACCAGAAATGAAGTGAATGTAATGATTTCTCACCGATTTCGCCATCTTGATGCTCCGTTATGATGATTGTTAGTTGCAGGTATCGATCGAAACGACAGTGACTACTGTTGCCGGTGGGATACAACGGACACCGACATGGGCATGAACATTCGAAAACCGCATTGAAATGCCATGTCAGTGTCCGAAGAACCCGACAAAAAGAGCGAAGTAGTACCAAAAGACAACCAAAGGCAACGCAAAATGACAGAGACGAGACGCAAGACACCGAAACGAGGGGGAGAGCCGGGCAAAATCCCCATGCCATCTCCCCCCAAAAACACCAAACAAATAATATTTTTTATTAAGATAGGCGACCTGCCAAACGAGCGCACCCAGAATGGCAAAGGTCTGACTCTAGACTTTCGGACTCTTTTTAAACATCTTATAACCTAGCTTCTACAACACGCTACCGCTCCACAAATTTTTTTCCTCACTTGACCTCGCCCACAACATAAAACACATTACCTTATAAAATAAACATATAGAAATGAACCTAAAACCGATTCAGATCTACAATATGATCAAACATAGCAACTTATCGATTTCACGTGTCGATCCGAATCATTAAACAATCACAAGCTTCACCAATAAGCCAACAATCGCTTCCAGAATATCAATCAACCGTGAAAAAGCCGGCGAATCATCGTATTCTGCCGCATAAGGATATAATCGACAACTTTTCATTCAGAAATTATTAAATCCGAGAAATCCTGCAATAAATAAAACACGGAATATTATAATCAAGAATTATTCATCAAATATCTTGTTTCAAGAATTATTCATCAAATATCTTGTTTAATCTAAGAAACTTAGGTTAGCTAAAACATGAAACTTCTCGAATACGACATGTTAGACATTTAAATTTAATAAATATAATAACATACGTCATTTAAAAGAAATAAAATTAATCAATAAAACAGATTAAACATCATACGTAACATGCAATCGAATTGAATAAACTATATCATTTGAATCAAATTAAATCATATGATAAAACATCTCAGATTCAATGAAAAATCGGAAATCAAATCTAAATATCAAAGAAAAAAATCAGATCTGAAAAAAGAAGAGCAAACTTACATCGAAAATCGGCGATTTCATCTCCAAAAAACTCATCAAAATCGAAAGATCGTACAACGACGTCGTTTAATAGCGCAGAAGAAGAAGAATAGACGAGTCTGACGACGTCGTTTACGAACCAAAACCAGCGAAACGACGCTCGAACGATAGATCAACGGACGAAGGTGACGGAACGGGAGAAAGAAACGCGAAATACGACGCTGAGAAGCGTAGATCTGAAGATTTCGGAATAAGTGTGAACGCCATTGGAGGAGAGAGAAGATGAGAAGAAGAATGAGATACGAAATGCTTGTGGGAGGAGAGAGAATTTATGGAGGAGAACGGAAGGAATGGACGATTGAGATTGCACGATGAGATTTAGAATGGACGGTTGAGATGTGTGTCAGCGCATGTGAGTCGGTTTAGGTGGGCCCGATATTTTTTAAGTGGAAGAGATTTATTCAATTTACTTTAATTTAATTTAATCAATCTTCAATGAGAAGCTGCGTTGTGTTTGGGTTGGGACAGCCTTTTCCATTTTTAGGGTTTTTCTTTTCTTTTTGAAAAAAGAAAAAGAAAAATGTTTGTGTGTACGGCTGGTTGATGGACGCATGTTTCATGTTGTCACACGACTCTTCTCTCCTTTGCTTTCTCACCCAACAATCACTCAACAATTCAACATGGACCAAGCCTCACTTCTAGAATTTTCCTTTTCTTTTTTATTGTATTTTTATATTCGTAAAGTCGTATTTAGGGTGTATTTGGCATAACTTTTAAAGTCCCGTCGAAATGTTTATGGCTCTTAGAATCTGAAAACTGGCTAAACATCTAAAACTGATAAACTGATTTTTGCTTTCTGAGAAGCACTTCTACCTCCTGTGGAAATTGTTTCTCAAAAGTAGTTTTGTAGAAGTTGGAGTTTGGCCAAACACGGCAAACGGACCCTCAGTATGTACTCTTTCCTACCCAAAGACTTCTCCTTCTTTAGTTTGGCTATTTTGACGGGCCATGTCCGGAGTTACTTTTAAACCACCTGAATTGTTCACTTGTTGTAAAAGTCAGTTCGTGTTTTATTGTGCAATGCATTATACCAACTTTAAATTTTAGGCAATCAAACATTTCATTTGGTCTACAAGGATCTCCCAACATGGCCAACCTACACGGCAAGGGGATAACTCTTTGGGAAGGAGAGAGTATCGTGTGTGTGTCATAGCCTGTTTAGTATAAACATAATAGTATAATCTATATTGTTGTGCGGCAAAAACAACAATAAAGAACACAAGTATTTAGCGAGGTTCACTATCAATGTGATAGCTACGTCCTCCAGGGTCAGGAATCATCAATTTCACTATGTTGGGAGTGTATAGATACAAAAGATGATCTAGGTTCTCAAGTGTTGCTCCTCTTGAGAACCCGAGTTGACTCTCTCTAATTCTCTCCCATAACCAATTAGGCTAAGTCTATAAGTGGTTTATATATTAACACCCTCTAACAAAGACCTAATTAGCTAACAAAATCAATTTAGGAAAGTCCAATAACAAGGCATCGAAAACAGCCGACCAAATATCGCGCAAGGACATCACGCGTAGAGCAGCCGACATCCACCGCGGGCCGCGAGCCCACTCCGGCGGACCGCGCCTTATTCCTCCGCGGACCGCGCTGAGGCTTCTGCCCTGCCGATGCGAAACTCATACGAAGGCACACATGCACCGCGCCCAGATTCGCCGCGGACCGCGCCCTGGTCCCGGCGGACCGCCTGTCGTCCTTCTGATCTGGACTCCTTTGGTCCTCGTCCTTCGCATATTTGGTGGCTACCACGGTTGCTCTTCAACCACCCATGACAAGCTTCAAATTGCCCATTTCCGAGCTTGCTCATCTTGTCTTGATCTTGTTCCGTTGGCGAAACCGTGATCCAAGTCACATTTCCCAACATATATGCGAGTCTCTCAAAATTGGGGCAAATTAAATCATACTCTCAGAGGGAAGTGTGACAAATATGGTGCTCCTATTCACAACGAAGGAGGTGTTAAGATATAACCAACTATTGGGTCTCAACCATCCGTCTAAACTTTTGCTTGAGTTGACTCTTTAATATGGTATCAGAGCCTCAGTGACCCTGAGAACCCTAAGTTCAAATCCTTGGAGCCCTCTCATTTCAAGTGGAATTTCGGCACAATGTTTATTGTGCATTATCACCCACATTTCAATGTGGTTTCAGTCCACGTTTCAAGCCCAAAGGGCTTTCACGTGAGGGGGAGTGTTAAGATATAACCAATTATTGGACCTCAACCACCAGTCTATGCTTTTGCTTGAGTTGGCTCTTTAACATGGGGCTTATGGCATGAAAATGGAAAATAATTTTTAAATGTGGTCTCTACTTCTTTATCGTGAGAATGATCATCATGCTCCTCATAGCCTTGGGAGCATACTATATACATTGCATTTGATCTATCATCAATGTGTCCGAGAGCATAATTATAATACTTTTTGTGTTATCATCACTACACATAGAGTAGTGCCAAGAGGTGGCATGAGGATAGCAAAAGCTGTCCAACCTACTTAAACAAACAAAAGGCTTAACTCGGTCTGTAGGAAGAAGAAAGTAGGCATCTTCTTGCCCTATTAAAATTAAAGAATCTTTTGTAATTGGGGATAACAAATAAGATAGTATTGGGTGCACAATCAAGGTGATATTTGGATGACACTAGAACTCAATTGTAAGCATATTGCATTTATAAGGAATTGTGTAGCATATATAAGTGTAATACACAAACATTATAACAATACTCGCTTCCTAAAATTTTAGAAGTATCCAAACAATGCCTTATAGTATATCATATTTATAATCATGTCTAAGCGTTTTGTTTCACAACACCATTGTTTATTTAGTTGTAATCATATTTTTGAACATGATTTTCTTTTTCCATCTTAATTCATTACCTGACTCAATCAAGTAAGTGCTAATGTGTCTTACTTGATCAAATATGTGTAAACAACCACATAACTTCTCAAGTTCCAAAAACACACGTACACGCATCTTGAGCAAGATAATGCTAGAGTGATGGTGTGCAATTTTATGCATGTCACTCTTAAAGTTGAGTTAAGTATTAAAACATGATAAACAATATTCGAGTTTTGATGGAAAAAAAAAAGGTCGCACTTAAAATGTTTGACAACAAGAACTTATTTATTTAACATTATCACTTGAATCAAGGAAGACTTGGCAAATAAGATGCCATAGGTAGCAAATCATCTCATCTCGATAGGGGCCTGTAAAATGCAAAAGACAATGTGTGAGTAACATTTTTTTCCTACAATCAAATGATTTTGGTTGGTAACCAAAATAATACTAAACATGGTATTCTACTTTTGCAAATGATTGGGGTTGGTAAAAAAAAAATTAGAGATTGAATGACTGCATATTTAAAAAAAGAAAAGATTAATGTTGACATGATACTCTACTTTTGCAAAGCAATTTTACTACCATCAAAATAATTACTAATGTCGGATACTAGTATCAACTTTGTTACCATTGTTTTTCAATTACTTTTGATCGAATCAAACAATATATGTTTAATGGCTAAAGTTTTAGCAAGTTACGGAAAATTATTGTATACACCTAAGAGTACGTACCCTCGTTTCTCATGTTGTGTACTTTAACATAGAAACTGATGTACTTTTACCCTAATTTAATGTAAAGTACAATTTTGTGTATTCTTTGTTAAAACAGTGTAAATTTACTTATCAAACCACTTTGGTATAATTTTTCTAATATTTATAGTATTTGGAACTTGGAAGTATAAACATGTAGAATAATACTCTCTCTGAAAAAAACATGTAGAATAATACAAATATGTACACAATCTTGAAGTCCAACGATGAAAATATCGATTATCAATTCATTTTGAGTATCTGAATAGATTAAAATTGCTTACGTGAATAAGTTAGAACCTTAAATATCAGTTCAAAGTTTTTTTTAATCTATCTTGGTTGCAAAGGACTAAAACTATACATAAATACACAAAAATACATAAAATATCCACTAAAGTCCATGAAAAACACGCTAAAGTACATAAAAGCAAATTCGGGACTACATAGTCCCGAGAGTATGGTATACATGCCGTCATGTTACATATACATATGTGTACTCTTCATGCTCAACAAAAATGAAACATACCTGGCGTTATTATGCGTCTAGAACAACCAGCCCCAAGCGATCCCATTGATCAAGGACCTCATACTTAGTCTTATACTGACGTCCAGCTGGATCATAGTAGTACTGTTGTAAAGTATAATAATAATGTGAGTATTAGGCCCTTCATATTTGAAAGATGTGATTTAATTTATGTTAAAAATACGTTGTATTTAGGGCAATCCCACAATGACACAGAAATAAGCAGTGGAAACAATTATATGACTATTGGTCGATTGGATATGTGAAAATGTATTGGCTTTGTAAACTGTAATTGTATACAACAATCCTCAAACGTAAAACAAACTTAAACAAGTTGTTAACCATCAATGATTAACCATTAATTTTGTTTATTTCACGTAGTTTATTGAAATGATTATTCGTAGAAAACATTACTTCGTTTTATATAAAAAAATGTGTATTATAATCATTTCAAATATTTATATTTAGAAAACATTAGTTTTTGTATTAAAAAAATATCAAATCATTTCAGAAATATGATTTATAAAACATGCTAAACTAATATAAAATTCTCACTGTCTATTCATATATGATTAAATACATTGTATACTATACCATATACTATGTATGATACTAATGTATACATACTCTGAAAATGTGGCAACGAAAAATACCAAAGAAATGTGTAGATATAAAAAGAGGTAAATTATAGCATAGCATAGCACTCACAAAATATCAATTTCTTTATATATTAACCTCGTGATCTAATTTACTTCATTGGTGCTCTAAATCAACCTCAAACTTATATCATCTTTTATCAGTTACATTACCACACCTCCTCTCTCATGAATTGTTTTTTATTTTGTGAGTTAGCTCATGAGTTTGTATCATACAATGCTACTAGATCATGCTTCACCAAAGAAATTCCATTTTTCTATAATTCTTCACATGCTTGAGTTCTTTGTCTTATTCATGAGGTAGATCATGAAAATCATTAATAAAGATAGGCTATCATATAAATGATGTTTTTTCCCTTAAAAAAAGGTGCTATTGTTTTTGTGAAACTACATATCTTTCATTGATAGAATCATAGAATTTCATCATGCAAATCTACTTGCTTGTACATGTCCATTGTTCAATGAACTATTGATATTTTGGCATATTCAAAGCAAGTGAAGTGTGGCATATACAGAAAAAGTGTGAAGGGGCTTCAAAATAATATAATGATGGAGGTTGCAAAGAACCTCAATACAAGTTCGAGATATTTAAGACTTCACATTAAGTTTTCTCACACTATATCATATGATTTATACAAATTTATTATATTTATCGAATGATTTAGGCATATAAAAGTATACAAATCAATTACAAAAGGGTGAGGGTTCTTTCCCCTCGGTGGATGAATAATGGGATCTCAATCAAATTCTAAAAAAATTGGCACACAAAACTTATTTTTATTGAGTTTACAAAAAAATCGATTGTTTAATTTGATTGAAAATGGCACAATATATATTTAAACAAATAAGTACCTAAGATGAATTATTATGTTTCATTGATCTTAAAAATAAATAAATGATGTTTCATGTACCTTGTAAACACGCCCAAAAGGAGTGACTCGTTCTTCAACAATCCAACCGGGTAGCAACCATTGATATGGGTGACAAGATGAATCATAAACATATGTTTCAGCACCGGTTCTTGGACTTATCCCACTCACGCGAAATCCATTTGCTTGCATGTTTTGTATAGTTTGCACGTTCAATGGGGTGCGAATCCACTGGCTTCTCCTAATGCCGTCTGGATGCCTTCTTAGTGGTGGCCTACCCATTTTTGAAACTTGAAGTGATCAAGATCAAATAGCCAAATGATGACACTATAAAGATTTATATGAAGTTGAGTAAGAAATGATTCCAATTTATATTGATGTACAAACTATTGTTCCTTTAATTTTTATTTATTTTTGCTATTTGGTTTTTATTTATTTTGCATAAATTTCCAAGAAAAATTGTATTTGCACTTTTGGCCCTTTATTTCTTGATGTTATAAACTATATGTAGAGTTTACCAAGGTAACTTGAAACATGTGGGAAAATTATATATGTACAAATTTGTTCATAATATGAACTTGTGAGTACATAGAAAATCACTACATTACGCCACACGAATACATTATGGCATGAGTATGCATGTGCATTTTGTATAATATGCCTATTTCAAATTTTAGCATTCGATATGGTGATAATGTTAATGCATGCTAGCATACAGTTAAAAACACGTAACTTGTGTTATGTTACATGATACAAATATAACGAGTGATTTTTTTTTTGTATGAGTACTTGACATCAGATATGACATATATCATATATTCAAATTATCACTTCAAATAGTTCAAAAAATCTATACCTCGGATATAAGATTTAATGACGATTGGCCTTAAAATACGCAAATGTTCAAATAATCTATTCACGAAATTATTGTCTTTCTATCTCTTTATATATGAATTTTGATCAAGTCAATTTATCATAAATATCACAGATAATGCATTCCGATTCGAACTCAAGTATAAGATATTCAATAAGCCAATTTGTCGTTGTTACGATGTATTCCAATATTTCATTGTGCTTTAAAACTTTAAAATGACGATTGTCTTAGTTGTTACTTGCCATTCATTTTATTGATGAATGATCAAGCTGAACTTCAAATATGACTCGCCACTTGCAACCTCGCGCCAATATGACAATCGCCCACTTATTATACACAGATACTTTATCAAGTTTCTCCCAAGCTTTTGTCAATCTCAACGTCCACCTTTCTATGTATATATATGATGTATACGGCAGTTGAATTCATCATAGATATCACACTTAATGCATTCGGAATTTGAATATAAAATATCTAATAAAGATAAGTATATTCACATCAATGTAACCTTATTTCATAGTTGTTACCGAGTACATTTATGTTTTGAAATTTTGAGACAGGCGACTATCTCATATTTGCATACAATCAATGAACTACCAATCTAAACTTCGCAGGCGACGTTAGATGCAAAACCTGCATGCGTTACTGCTTATAACAAAATAAGCTATCAGTGCATCATGTTATGCCAATTGTATTTGCTATCATTACTCGTATACATAATAATATCAATTTTCATATGCAATACTTCATGAAGCAATGTAGCATACACTTCGTTACAGTTTTCATACACTAGTGTAATGTTTCAGGTGTCTATTGAGTTTCAAACCAATTAATTGACGTATGAATTTCATGATCTTTGATTATTCACCTTTCACATAGACTTATTGATCATTGTTCTATTACATGGCTTTAAAATTGGTGTTGAACCGATAGTTTGTTTGTCAATGGACAATATAGATTCACTTTATATTTTGGGAGGTCTGACGTTTTTATCAATCACTCATGATCAGATCAAGAAAATATATATGAACACAAAAACTAAATGGAGGACTAACGAAAAACACTATTCAAATTTAGGGTTTTCCCACTAGCTCACCCCCGTTGTTTTAGAGTTTTGTCCATAAATTGTGTCTAATTCCAGGCGTTTAAAAAGAACACTACCGTGCAAAGCGTTTTTTCAAACTGTAAGATCTGAAACACTACGTTTATAGTATACGAATCTTGAATGTTATCAGACTTAGTGATCATTTTTCTAAAGTAATATATATATTAGTCTTGACGATTTTTCTTTCCAAAAGGTCATGAATCACCAATGCAAAACTCACTTAGAAAAAAAAAAAAGTAATATATGATTCTTGAAGAAAATACTGTTTTTTTTTTACTAATTGAATGAAATTTACTTGGGGGCATAAATCTAGAATTTTTAATAAGTTTGGGGTCAAAATGCAAATCCCCAAAGTTGGGACCTAAACTGTAAATATAAAAAATATCAATTGGATAGAGATACTGTAATCAACCTCATAATCATTCAGAGCAAGTTTCTTTCCGTTCTTGATGATATTTTCCTTTTTAAGAGATACACGTAACACATATAGAAGTAAATCATAATAAAAAAGGAAAAATGGATAGAATCCACCATAAAACCAATAAAGTGTATTTATTACATTGATCACAAAAGTTATTGCTACCCCAAAACTAGTCTTATGACTGGACATGCATTTTGCACTATCTAGGTATATTGGTACCAATCAGAGTCTCATAGAAATAGAACAATATGGAGAGGGAAGGGGGGATTTAAAACTGCTCAAGTGAGTCTTCATTATTGTTGGTTAGGTGTTAAATTCAAAATTTATAATCGTTTTTCTTATGTGGTAAGAGAAAAGCTATATTTGCTTTAACCTTTTTCTAATATTATTTGGATTAGAACCTAATGTATTAAGTTTAGTGATTTGTTTGACCAAGTTGTAACTTTTTTAGCTTAGTTCAATTTCTCAAAGATAATTCATGAGATACAGTTTCTATTTATGGTGAACAAATTTACATTGAAAATATGTCTCAGAACCTAGAAATGGGGTTTTTAGTTTATGTGTTGGGACATTCAGTTATTGGATCTATTAACAGTCCATAAATACTTCAAGTGTTTTTGCCAAATACACCCTAATTTTTTCTTGAATTGCCCGCTCGAGCTTATTTTAAGATATAAGATCTGAAGTGCTGACCTCTAAAAAGTGAAAAATAAAAAAAAGTCGACAATAAAAGTTAACAAGTCCACATAGTAAACTTAAATAGTAGTTTTATGCGTAACAATTACTTAGCAATTTATTACGCAACAACCAAATGTAAACAAACTATCAACTGCCACGCATATTACCAATCGCACGACAAAATAATTGTAAATTTTAGCATCTAGTCAAATTAATAAGTTATCAATTTTTGCATGTATTTAGGTTGTATAAGCCAAATATATTCATGAGGGTCGTGGCCAGTGAGAGGCTATCAAACGCCCTAATTTCCTCTCATACAAAAGCCATCATTATCGTAACTAATACGAGTATCCTTGAACAACAATTTACAATGATATCCTCAACCACTTAGTTGAGCAAACAACTTAGCCATATCCACCAAACTCGAGCTTTATGAAACAACAATGCATGCATGCTTCACAGAATCACCGGGATTTTCCCGATTCAAATACGGACTAAACACGATTGGTCCAAACCATGAGCTCGACCCACCCCAAAAACATAGAAGAGGCCCATTGACATTTGATACTTACCTTAAACAATACTAGTATATGCATAAATTACAGTTTTCTTGAGCTAACTTCTCTACCAACTACTCTTACATAATTCTGGAGTAGAAATCCCGCATAAATTCTACATCAAACCCACCAAACTTCATTTCTTCAATCTCCAGAAAAGGGAGATAATTTCAGGTAATTTCTATTCCAAATTATATCATTTTTTTTTTCTAGAATTTGTTATTGACATATTTCTGATCATATATTTCTATGTATGAGCTGCTACCAATCATATGCTTCAATTATGTCCATTTTCATTGTTAATGTTAATTTCAATATCTGAGAATTGTAGAAGAAGCTTCACATAACATGTGTAAAAATGTGTATTGTTATTGTACTGTTTTCATTGTTGTGTTGCCTTTTCTGGGTAGATCATATAGTTTATATGAATATCCCATGTGTTCAATTGTAATAGGTTATAAAATAATGAATATTGTGGTAATTCTGCTTGTTTTGAATGCAAATGAATCAACCCTTTGATGTGATCATTGGGATTTTTCGATTAGATATCGCGGAGTAGGTAGGGGTAAGGTTGCGTACATCTCGGGTTATTGATACCCAATTGGTGCTGGATTCCAATCTTGGTGGGTTTGGATTGTTGATCTTCAAAAGGAAGGAACTTTTTCTTTTGGTGGATAGGAAATTGGAGGGAATTTGATTGGTTGATTTTATTTTTGATGGCAATTTGATTGTTTGAAGTTTACATAAGAGATATGATTAGTTTTTGAAGGGGAAGGATTGGGATCAATGAGAGGGGAAGGTTAATTGCTATATTTGGTTAATGTCGTTTAGTCGAACGATAATTGTATTTGGTTGCTGCAAGAAAGACTGAACAAAAAAAGCTTATGCAAGCAATCTGCTAATGACTCGAACCAACAACTGATCTATTTATTAAAATCTATAGATTGTATTGTACATTTGATTCGAGGAAGGCTGGAAGGGAAAGGGTATGCTTGCACTTGTATGCCGATGATTCTTATTGGTGGAAAGTGTCAACTTTCTTGAATACACTATTGGCTATTTTCCGTGTCTGCTGTCTTGACCTGGTTAATTATGCGTTTTCATGTTTAACTACAAGATTTATATGAGTCAGGACATATATGGTTCCGTGGGAGGAAGGAGTTTATGATATGTTTCTTTGATGAGGTGCTATAGTATGAATTTTCACAATGGCAGACTGGCATTGGGGATTTGGAATTAATGTTTTTGTTTGTGAAGGAGTCATTTTGCTTCTTGGCTGGCAGCGTGGTATACATGGATCTTATCTTTGACTGAGCAACAGAAAATATTATTTCCCCATTCTACTAGACTTGTAAAATTGTTCCACCCATCTCAGTATTCCGATGTGGCCATGTGGGACAACAACTCATGCATTACTCATAACGATCCTGAGTTTCTTATGTTGGACTTTAGGGTGTCTGGCCAAAGGGTGCTGGGTTTGGTGTAATCGTGCAACTTTTTTCGTGTTGTTGAGACTTGAGCTTTGAGATATTGATGAGGCAAACTGTGATGTAAATTTCTTTATTGTGGTGATCAGTCAGTTATAGGAGCAAAGAAGTAACATGATCTGAACTTTGATTGTGTTATTATTGAGAATTGAGCCTTCCTGATTTCCATTGTTTGTGCTGCTTATATCAAAGTGCCTTCTGAGTCTTTCATGTGCTTACATCCAATATGATGCAAAGCCTCAAGCCTTAGGCATACATGCATTTTTAGAGAGTTACCTAAATACACAAAATTGGGATTTCTCGAGATGATGTAGCTACCTTTTTTTTTTCTTTTTTTGTATATACAGGTGAGGCAATGAACTCCTGCTCTACTCTCTACAATTGTGTACCCACATATTGTCCTGAATCCACAGACACGGGTTTCAATTTCTCCAGCTGATGCCCTATTGCCGTTTTGGAACAGTGGTTATGATTCAAAGCTAGTTACCCTCTTGTTGTGCGTATAATCCGATCTACCACAGGCATTTACATTCTTAGAGCTGGTGATGTGAGTCTTCTTCCTCATGTTATCGCCCTCATATAATAATCATAGAATGTTTCATTGGTGTGACATGAATGATTTGGACTCTGATAGCTGGGATTCACAGATGGTAGACTCAAATTATGGTGCTGGCTTTGGTAATGGTGAAGCACCTGAGATTGACACAGTGGATAATCTTTGGACGGAAAAGCTTGAATCTTGTTTCATATATTTGATGGTCGAAGAAATATCAAAAGGGACGATGCAAGCAACTACCTTTGCCAATGCAGCATGGAAAACTATTGCTGAGGATCTGAGGAAGACAACAGGAAAGCAGTACACCTATTACCAGTTGAAAAATAAATATCATAATTTAAGGACTCGATGGAGTGATTTTAGTGCTATGTTGAGGGAAAGAGACATTCAATTTGACCTGGTAACAGGAGAAGTTACTGCAACAGAAGATGTATGGAGGAGGATGTACACGGTATGTTTTTATCTTTCATTTTCAGAAGATCAGTTTCGGTAAAGATGACGAGGAGCTGGGAAACCCAATTGGAGGAGTTACTAAATTTCACATTCTTACTGCAGAAATACCGCCGAGCAAAAAGTTTCCGAAAGAAAGGATTGAAAGATTACGACAAATTATGTGTAATTTTTGGCGATCCAGACATTCCATCCATCAAAGAGGATGAACGAAACAAGAATATACTGTCTGATGAATTAAGTGAAGAAGAGGGTGATACTTCTGGAGTCAAGAGAAGCGAGAAACTGCAGGCTCTAAAAGTTTCAGGTAAGGCCAGAATGAGTGACAGAGCTAACAAGAGGCCGAAATTGGAGAAGAATTGCAGTGCCTCTTTAGATTCAGTTGCTGATAGTGGTGAAGGTCACAGGTTCGACTTCACTCAAATGCCATATGTTGTAAGGTGTATGGATGCGCTCAATGAACTAGAAGGAATAAGTGGACCATTGTATGTGAAGGCAGCGAGAATCATTCATGATGATCCCCTGTGGAGAAAGATGTTCCTTTGCATGCCAGATGAAAGGAAGAAAGACTGGGTGCATAACATTTGAACAATGATAAATGCTGATGCAATTTCTGGTATCAATCACTTATTTCTGGCGTGTTGTTGCGATTTTATGCAAAGATCTATATAAATGTTGTGTATAACAAAGTAATTCAACTTTTTACAAGCACTGTTACCTCTTATTTTAGAGAAAACCTGCCATTTTTCCAGTGTCCGACTTTGAAACAGCTTTTTCCTCTATGCTGTCAATCACAGTGCCCAGGCGCGTTCACATCCTGCTGATCACCCAAAACAAGATCAGCGAGCAAACCTTCCAAGTCGAAATCTGAATGTCCTCCCGGGTTTACAGAACCTATCTCGGGCTGCTGTTGGTTCTGATCGCCTTTATTCTCGCCATTTAATGTCAAATTAAACATTGCTTCATGGTTTTTCTCCAAGTCTTTCAAGAACTCATCATACTCTGGACTGCTTTTCTTCGTCCTACCACTATTGCAGGTTTTCTTCTTCTTACCGCTCTGACTCTTTTTCTTCTTCCTACCAGCCCTAACCGTTTCGTATTTCTTCCTAATCAAAACAACATCCGGAAGAGACTCCTTGCATTCATCCGCCATCACCATATCAGAATTCTTTTCGCTGTACAAGTCATAACCATAAGCATGGTCCCCAGGCTTCAGAATGGCACCAAGATGAGTTGTAGTTGTAAACACTCTGTCAGTTTTACCAGAATCAGAAACCCTAGCAACTTCAGCAACTGCAAGTGAATGCAGATTGCCCTTTGCAACAATCTGCACATCTAACACAACATACTCCACGAGATCCCTCCAACTCATATAAACCCTAATTGCATCCGACTCACTCCAACATTCATCAGCAGTTAAAGTTGTCTCTGTGAGACTCAAGGGATCCAACAAGGAAATCGTATTAGTGACATTTCTACAGATTGCCACTGCTACAGGCCTGGATGAACCCAACGCGGCCAGTACCTTACTAGAACGAATATACATCAGATCATCATAATAGGCAGGATAAATCAAAGCGAACATGGAACTCCCAACATCAGTGGTTGTTCGGAGATTGTCAGAGCTGACCAGAAATCGACTGTGGAGGACATTGAAGAATGCGACTGCATCATCGTCAGTAGAAAAGAAAAAATCCATCCCTCCTGGGACTCGCTTGCACCTCTTAGCTGCCCCAGCCAAGTTCAACAGTTTGCACAAAAAGGTGAAGCTATTTGTCCTGCCACCATGCCTGACATGCACAATGTAGTTCAACTGAGTGTCATGACCCTTATGTTTATTAGACAATAAGCAAGTGAAACAGGTTCGCTGATCAACAGTGTACACCACAGTGTGACGCCTGATCCGATCACTCCCATTTTGGAGCAGTAAGGCGACTCTGATCCTGTTCGAATTGTGTTCCATTGGCAGAAAAAATGCATCAACCAAGTCTAGCTGAAGTTTGTAGAAGTGAAGTTCAACCCTCTTCAGAAGATACTTCAAAAGGGCAGCTGATTCTAATGGAGCAAACACGAAATCTGTCCTTCCTGTGAAGGAATAGCCACAGCAAAACTGACAGTGCATCATGGGAATCGTCGTCGGCATTCCTTTGACAGTGTCTTCCTGAGTAATCAGACAAGCATTGCAGAGAATGCTGTTCTTCATACAGAATGAGTCTCCACACTTGCGGCATAATGTAGTGCCAGGGTTACGCTTATTAATCTACAAAATAAAACAAGAAAAATTGTCTGATCAGTATATACTATATAGTCAAAGTCTAACAAGTAGTATATATACACAACAACAAGTACAAGAACAAGAACAACAATACATGAACAATAACAAATCCTTAGTTCCAAACGGCCATATCGACCAACACGGATTGACACTAACGACGTATCTAGGAAGTCACGTGTGACGGGTCAAATTTAAATATTCCCCCGATGGGGAAATCGTTATAAAAGAATACTTATGGAGCAAAATAAAGCAATAACTCCGTCTTTTTCTGAATGGGGGTGTTAGCCGACCCCCCAAAATTGCGAGTAGATACGCAGTAATCGATGTATGAGACCATAGCAATGAACATCATGATGATACACACCGTTCCCATGAGTTTTAACTTTGCTTGTAATGTATTTTTCTTCTTGGCGATCCTCTTTCCACTATCCCTCAAACCCGTGCATAGTATCAGAAATTTTCGTTTACCATCTACTGCAACATTACCATCACCTCCTCGAGTTGCCATCAAGCTCACCCTAGATTCGATCAAATAATGAGGCACAAATGTCCGAACACAAGCTTGGTTAGGTCAAATAATCAAGCACAAATATCCGTATAGAAAAACCCTAGGTTTTTTTTTGAAGAATTGAAAAACACAAGTTGGACTAATTTTGGTTTGACAATTTAATAAAGTTTGATATAGCCTTTCGCGTATATATAGTTGACGTGTAGGTCACTTCATAGGACGGTTTACGGCTTCTCCCCGGAGTGACGTTTTCCTAAACCTACTTAACTTTCTAATTTCCTTATTTGATTGATAGACTACTTCTAAGTTCTAACGCCAAACTTTCCTAAATTTTAAGGCCAAGCAGCCTGCGTCACACGCGCCCACACACCAAAAGCAAGTGCGGTGTGGAAGGGTTGATTTGAGCCGTGAAAATATCACACCCCATTCTTAAAAAAAAAAAAAAAATACATAATAAGTAATCTAATTTTCACTATCCTTCATTCATTTTTAAACTCTTTGTTTATACCTGACAACATAGTCAAATTCGCACCTTAATCCATTTGTCCAAAAAATACTAGAAAAATTGAATCAAATTTGATATTACTGCTAGATTAATGTTGTTGTCGGTGGTAATCTCGAACACCCGGCTTAGAGTTAAAAGGTAAAACACTTTTCAACTAACATGCCAGATAGGAGTTGGTAACTTGGTACTACTAGATTAATGTAATAAAACGGTCACCATATGATTATGATTTAGCATAAAATTTGGTTCGAAAGAGCAACTGTCATCATGTTTTTAACTCATGACATAAGTTTTAACAGCCAAAAAAGTTCCCAAGCTGTGGCTAATTAAGTTTTCAACAATCTACATTAGACTTCAAAATCAGCAGAGTGCAAAGTACTGAGGAACACTCTGGTTTAGTGGTTAAGATAGACGTTAAGGGTAAAATTTGTCCTCGTATCGGAGCAACGACTGAAGCCATCAATTACTGCACCCAGGACCAGGGGTATTCACAGCTTGCTGATCACCCAAAACAAGATCAGCAAGCAAACCTTCCAAGTCGAAATCCGAGTTCTCCCCTGGCTTTGCCGAGTCTATCCCTGGCTGTTGGTTCTCAGCATTCTTCTCACCGTTCAATGACAGACTAAACATTGCTTCAGGGTTCTTCTCCAAGTCATTCAAGAAGTTTTCATACTCAGGACTGGTAATCTTCCGCCTGACTGATGCTGCTCTATTGTAGCTCTTCCTTATCAGAACAACATCTGGAAGCGACTCCTTGCCTTCATCTGCCATCATATCCCCATTCTTCATGGCATACAAATCGTAGCCATAAACATGGTCTCCAAGATTCAGAACCTTACCAAGATGAGTTCTAGTTGTAAAAACCATGTCAGTTTTACCAAAATCTGCAACTCGAGCAACTTCTACATCTGCCAACCAATATTTACTCTCCCGGGAAACAATCCGTACACTTAAGACGACATACTCTACGAGACCCCTACCATCCTTATAAATCTGAAAGGCTGTTGATTCAGTCCAATATTCATCACCACTTACAGTTGTCTCTGTAAGTTTAAAAGGATCCAACAGGAAGACTGAATTCGTCACCAGTGTGCAAATCACTAGAGGGCAGGAGGAATGCAAAGCAGCCAAGACCTTATTAGAACGGAGATAAATCAGATCGCCAGGAAGGATAGGACACACCATAGCAGTAATGTAGCTCACATCACTCACACTTTTCGTAAGTGTGTCAGGCCTGATGGGTAATCGACTGCGCAGGAGATTGAAATATGCCATCGCATCACCATTCGATGCAAAGTAGATATCCACGCCCTCACCTACTCGCTTGCACCTCTTGATTAACATAAGTTCACTTCTACCAATTTTATACATTAAGCTGGGTATACTTTGCTGGTCAGAAGAACACTGCCTAACTTGCACAACGAAGGTCCATTGAGAGGAAAGTTCCTCAAGTGAGCAACCATGACAAGTTTGTCGAGCAACAACGTAATCCACAACATGACGCTTCATAAGCTTCGTCCCATCAACTGCCTCTTGTTCGAGCAATAAGGCAATTCTGATGTTGTTCGAACTAGATTCCTGGGGCATAAACGTAACATCCACCAAATCCAGTTGAAGTCTATAAAGGCAAAAATCAAGCCTCCTCAGAAGAAACCTTAACATTTCAGCTGATTGTAAGGGAGCACAGACAAAATCTGCTCGTCCTGTGAAAGAATAGCTGTTGCAACTTTGGCAATGCCTGATGCCAAGGCATGTTGGTATTCCATCAATATTGCCTTCCTGGATATTAAGACAGCCGTTGCAGAAACTGAAGTTCTTCAGACAGAATGAGACTCCACATTTGCGGCACAGTGTACTGCTGGGAGTCGCCTTATTTATCTTCAAAAACCACACTTTTAATCAGAAATCAAGAGTAATAATGCAAAAACAAACAAGACAAGAGTAGCATATATCTTATTAGCATCAAACATCTTCAGGGGACAACAACACCGCTTGCAATGAAGTGATCGATCTTTAAGGGACAAGAACATTACTGGATTAGCAACTTTCAAGCATTTGTCGAATAATCTAGAGTCACAAGAGAACCTCCTGGTGATATTATTGATCATATAGCTCCGTTCTTTCACCTACGTTGATTCCGTATTTTCATTTGGTGGGTAGAAAAAAAATTAAGACAATGGGAAAGTTTTAACTTGGAAAAGGCAGTCCCAAGACCCAACCAAATTCACCCCCGAAACTTAAAAACATCACCACTCACCCGTCATCACATCTCACCACAACTTATGCAATATGACGTTTAAAATTGGATCAACCTCTCCACTCACGGCTCACCATAACTTACAATTACGACACGATTAGACCTAAAATTTCCCCGGTGGTGACTTCACAAAACAACCACCCTAATTACAACAACAATAGTGTGAAATCTGCTCATATCATCCACTTTAGACCTAGAATTCCTATGATCAAACCACGCCATACATACAACAATTAGAAATACACACATCTAAGAATGTCAACTATAAATAATCAAAATGCCAATTTTCATTGCGTTTTTTAGATTATACGGAAATTTCGTCCACAGGGGGCGTATCTAGAAAGCCACGAGTGGAGGGTCAAATTTGCACATACACAAAAGCTAAGCACTTCAAATTCTTAAAACACTTTGGTCTCACGTAAGACGGTCTCATATGAGACTTTTAACAAATTGACAAATTGTAGTACTCGTATAAGTGGAATGTCAAATTGCTAATGCAAACATTCTTTCGCGGAAAAAATAAAGCAAAAATTCCGTCTTTTTTCTACTAGTGGCCGATTTGTGGGGTCGGCCAACACCCAAACCTAGTACCTAGACACTAATATACCAGTGTACCACCACAATTGCATCCTCCATTAAACAAATAATAACACCAATTATCAACAAAAACCAATGTACAAATATGTACAATACGAGGGCCGGGCACGTAAACTAGTTTATCAACAAAACCCTAAATTTGTCAGAAAAACAAAAAAAACTAAAATTGTCAATCAGATAATAATTCAACTAATGAGAATTATGATAAAATAATTGCAAAAACCCTACAAAAGAACCCAGAATTAATCTTCATAAATTAATTAAACTAAAAAATATAGATGTTAATAAAATTACCGAATATCGACCGAGAAAATCATCGACGGTGAGTCGGCTGCCACAAAAACGACGACGGTGGGGCCCATGCCAATTGTGTGGGCCCAAACCGACAATTTGAAAAGTGGGCAATCTTGCTCTTCTCTTCGAAATCCGATTTCCGCTTCTCAAACGCAAACACACCGTTTTAACAACCGCCGCCGCAGCCGCCGCCGCTTGGGCACTCGTCGTTTCTTCCGACATATCGTCGTCTTTTCCTGCTGGATTCGACATTGGTCTCATGATCAGTCGCTAAAAAATATTACTATTGGTAAATTGTCGGATTTTTAATTATATTTGGGGAGGAGAAGGGCGTGTGTGACTTGTGAGACACAATACTTGTATATATATATTGTATAAGGCGTTTTGTCACACACTTATATCGTGACCGTGTGGATTGGGAATATTTGTTGGTCCTGACTTCTGAGTCGCCTCACTCGAGGGTTTATGAGTTACGGAGTACTCCGTATAAGTTATGAACCGAGTTTGACTGTTTTATTTTCGGTAAGGTCCGAGTCCCACTCCGAGCTTAAGTTTGATTTTGACTTTGAGCTCGAGTTTTAGTCGATTGTAGAGTGACACATGAGCTCTAGCTCAAGTCTTTATGTGGGGAGAGGAGGAGAAGGCCGATAGGGGAGGTGGGGTTACGCAAGGCGTTAGCGGGTGAAAGGTCGAGGGTTGTGTCCCACTTATTATCATATACTTTCTTATAAGTTTAGAGAGTGGATAGGCTTCATTATTTGCGGGTTTGTGAGTTTGTGACTTGAGTTTGACTGTTCCATCTAAGGTAAGTCGTAATTGAGTTCTATTTTGGGTTAGAGTTTGTGCAGAGTTCATAAGTCGTTACTCAAGGGTTTATGAGTTTATGACCAAACTTTAACTATTCATCTTAGTTTACCCAAAATTGAGTTCGAGTTGGCGTTAGCGGGTGAAAGGTCGAGGACTCGAGGGGTTGTGTCCCACTTATTATCATATACTTTCTTTCAATTTCAGAGCGTGTGTAGGCTTCATTATTTTACGGGTTCATGAGTTGTGACTTGTGTTTGACTGTTCCATCTTAGGTAAGTAGTAATCGAGTCCTGGTCCGAGTTAAAGTTTGCGCAGGGTTCATGAGTCGTTACTCAAGGGTTTATGAGTTATGACCCAACTTTAACTATTCATTCGTCTTAGTTTAGCCGAAATTGAGTTCGAGTTTGAGGTGGACTTTTCAAAAACGATAATAGACTGACATTTGGAATTGGAACGTCTATTGGCATGTTAGTAATCGAATCTCTAACTACATTTACAAATTTAGGGGTGCCTTTAGCTGAATCAGTTTAAAGCTAAAACGGCAAATGCGAAGAACTGATTTTTATACCCTCAAAACTAAAGTAAAACATTAACGCTCTCATGATTACATTCAACTTATAAGTCCATGGCATAATATCAACGCTCTTTTAAAATCTCGACTATTTCAGTATCATCTGGTGACACAATATCATTACTGAGTATTTTTCAGTAGTGAACGAGAAGGAAGCCCAAAAGCCCACAAACCATTGGGTTAGAATCCGAACCATAAACGGATAATAAACCCACCATTTCCAATTTTTCATAAAATCTCCCCTCTCTCGCGGGAAAATTTCCCAATTAGGGTTTCAAATTTCAAACCAAAAGATTAAAAATTCACCCCAAAAATTCCACTTCCAGGTAAGTTCTTCAATTTAATTACTATCTAATTTATGTAATTTAATTGATAATTGTGCATTTCTATATGAACAATTCAGCTTTTTACAGGTCAGTTCAAATTTATCAATGGAGTTCGTGAGCTCGAAAATTCAGTTCAAAATTCAGCTTCTTCATCAAGTTTCAAGGTATTTGATTCAGTGACGAAGAAATAGGCATAATCTTTTGTATACATGTATTTTATTTAATTTGACTGTGCTTATTTATTTATTTATTATTTATTTTTGTTCGAGTTTTTATGTGATTTGAAGTATTACGCATCAATTTCAATATTTGTGCATCTTGTTGTTGTGGAAGTCTGAGAATGATCAGATTAGGCAAAGCTTAGATTCGCGGCGGCATGAATGAAATGTGTCGATTTTATTTCGTTACATTGCGGTTGATTTACCGGAGTTTTGTCTTGGTGGTTATAGTTGTGATGAAGTACAATGCCACATGGCTAAATTGACCTCTTGCTAGCGTAGGGGTAATGGAAAATTCTGGAAATGAAAGTTCAATTTTCGCGGTGTTTGTGACCGATTATGATCTAAGATTTCATTTGTGACTGATTTGGATTTAAGAGTTGCGGAGTTTGGGGTGAGATTGTATACTCTGAAGGGTTTATGCAATGGCTGGTGTTGATGTTGTAAGAAAAGCGATTTCTAAATACATTCCTCGTTAATCTGAATGCGTTTTAAAGTTGAGATTAGTACTTAGGAAATTCAATCATTCTGGTGATGGAAAACTGTTTGGTCCATGTGATAGGGGAATAGTTGGCCGCAGTAAGAATGTGGACAATTCATCTGGTTCAGCCATCAAATGTCCGTCAACTGTATTATATAAGATCTGCAGGTGTGAAGAAGGTGAGATTTGTTATGTCCTGCACTCTTAAATGTTGATGACATAGATTTGCGGATTGTTGCTCATGTTAATCGAGCCCAAATTACTTTGGGACTAAGCGCTCCTTGTTGTTGTTGTAAGTGATATTGATTGCTGGTGCTTAAACCTTGAATGTTAAAGACTGTTTTGGTGGAAAAAATAGCGCTGCAGCATAGTTTAAACAAGCATATGATGATGGGTGTGTCGTGAAACTTATCTTTCTTTTGTAGCCGTTTTTAAGCTGAAATCTGTGGTGACATTGGCCTTTTCATGTCTATTTGCGTGATCACTTTTCCTCTGATCGACATCATCCCAATCTGATTTTGGTTCGGAATAATGATGCTAGGTGCTGGAAATTTGGAAGATTTTAAAGATCGTTGGTGTCAAAAGGTCACTGAAGCACGTTCTAATGGAGATACAATTCCAGCTCCACCACTCAGTTTGGTCTGACGTTGAGAGTAAGTTCTACACTGTGATTCTTTTCTTCCATCACATAGATATATTGTGGCGTAATAGAAAATATAATATGATTGTCTTTCTTGGAACTAAAATGGCCATGGCATACTGCATAGGATAAGACTAAAACGAGCAGTACTCTAGAACACTATGGAACATAAAATTCTATCTCATATGACCTTTGCTTTTGTTTATTGAACGAGCTTTCATGGTTCTGGGTGCCTTGAGTTTGAATAGCTCTACAAAATTTGTGTTGATGGCCACTCTCAAGTTTCATTCTTTCCTCGTTGAATCTTTCAGTACATGACTCTTTGACATGGCTTCTGTGATTTTAAAAACCCGATATATGTATTCACAGGTCAGGTAATATGGAGATCTCTTTTATTAGAGACGTTGTCATTGTTGTAGCTTATTTGCGTAAGATGCAGTATTAGTGCAGTAGCCCTCAGGTCTAGTGGTCTGGCCAGAAGTAATACTCAAGGGTGAATATCGCCCCATAAAAATCTGGTGTAATACTCTAGAATTAATTGTAACTTTTATTATCACCATCCTAGTGAGGCTGAGGATGTAAGGTGTTGTTTTTGGGTCGAGTACTTGAGTTACTCTGCCTCATGAGATCCTTTTGAGGCAACCTGTGGCCAGCACATGAGGTTTGTTTTGAATCAATCTGATGTCCTTGTTGACCTGTAGAGTCTATACTACTTGAACTGAAACTCCTTAAAAAGGTTCGGCCTTAGAACTGAGAAACCCTAGAGAACTGGAAACTTAGTAATGGTAAAGTGGTATTTGTTATTGGTTCATTTCCGTAAGTTCTCATCAATATGCAAATACCCTCACTACATCGATTATCGATGCAAGGAGAACAAAACTTGAGTAACATTGTGAGAAAAGTTGAAATGAACAAACTTGAATTTTTATTGATGCAAAAACTGGCTATTAGTATGCATTAGTAATTAGCCATCGTTACTTAGAACTTGAAATACCTCTAGAAATCTTGCTTTTATCTGAATGCCTTTTGAACCCTTCAAGCTGGTCTTGTTTGCTCTTAACTTTTATTATTTGGATATCTAAATCAGGTGGATCAGCCGGGGATCATTGGTTCATTTCCACAAAACATTATACTTACGTATGTGCCGCCTCAGACCTCTCAAGTTCTCAGCCTTCTAGTATCACCAAAGGTATGTTACTAGAATTTTCCATTTTTCTGTAAGCAAGTAAAGACTGTCTAAAGGCTATAATGTTAGTTACAAATACGGTCGTTCTTTATTAGGAGGCTGGGAGAGGTCTCTTTTAGAGTTGCATCAGGTTTAACAGTATATCAATGTTGTCCTGATGAATGCATTTGTCTCGTTTTTACTGTCATGCATTGACACCCAAGCTCTGTGCAACATTGGTCATTAGCACACCTCTGTAGCTTACACCCTGGATGGATTCATGCAGTATCCCATAAATTTGGAGTTAAAAATCTTGGCTTGACTTGGTGGTTATTGAACAGGGGATTTTTTTCTTTTCTTTTTCCAATGATACATATCAGCCTAAGTGATTAAGCCATAAGGATTGTTTTCTTGGTCTTTGTTGATTGGATTAATGTTGTATTAGTGTAATTGAACCTTATTTAGCTTGAAGTTTTGGATTAGCTCTTAACTTATAGTAAGGATTAACGAGTAAAAATAAATAAATGAAGAGCACAACATTTCGCCTCACAATAGTAGGGAGAGAAACATAAACAATAACATTACCCTTTGCCCCCGGAAGAATTTAGCTCCATAATTTGTGGGAGTCCTTAGAGTTAATATTAGGGGTTTTGACAAAATATTAGAACCAAAAACTTTTAGTAGCTTCCCTAAATGGGGCAAAAATACACGCTGTATTATATGGGTAACATGTGCTGTAGGGGCATAAAGCACCCCACTTACGCGGGATCTAAACCCTTAATCCAACAAGTAATGTCTATGGTAAAGTTTTGACAACAATTTGACAATTTTCAGTAAAGGCCGAAATGGCAAAAATTGGCCATAACCCATTGCATGCCTAAAATCCATGTTTTTTTTTTTGTTGTAAAAAAAAAACATGGATTTTAGGCCAAAATAGCTCAAAATTTTGTGAGAATCCGTAAAGGTCGCACTATGGGTTTTGGTACAATACTAGAGTCATGTGGTAGGTTCCTCAAATTGGGTAAATTGTGAGCTAGCCTAAATGGGTGACTGAAGGTGGATGGACTTATAGGACCTCCCAAACGTGGGAATATGCCCGCTATATTAATAATGGAACTCCTGGGGTTTCCATGGTAATGTTTTGAGAACAATAAAATACTTTCAAGAAAGTGCCAAAGATTGTCACAATTGGCCCAAAACCAAAGGCTATAATCCATGTTTTTTTTGTGTCCAAAATGGCCTGTAACCAATCGCTCAGAAGTTTGTGGAACTCCCTAGGGGTGGTATGGTGGGTTTTAGACTTTTCAACCAAAAACCCATGGTAGGCTCCCCAAAAATCGGCCAAAAAAGCAAGTAGCCTTATCATGAGTGGACGCTTAAAGAATTCCCCAAACTAGAGGAACCGGCCCTCATTTTCCTCAAGGGCACTCTGAGGGTGTCCATGGAAAAGTTTCTAGAACATTTGGCTACTTTAAGAAAAGTGCCCAATATTAGCCAAAATTGAAGTGTATAATTTATGGTATTTAGCCAAAATGGTCCCGACATAAAAACGGCTCAAATTTTTGTGGGAGGCCCTAAGGGTCATATTATGTGATTTGGCAAAATATTAGACGTAAAAACCTATGTTAGGCTCCCCAAATGGTCTAACACAAACACTAGCCTCAATGGATAATGTGTGGCAATAAGGCTTCAAGATCTTCCCAAATGTGGGACTTGACCCCTTAGATTTACCAAAAGCACCCCCATGGTGTTAATGATAAAGTTTTGAGAACATTTAGCTACTTAAAAAATAAGTTGTAAAAATGGCCAAAATTAGCTCAAACCGAAGGCTATAATCAACAAATTTTTGGCCCAATATAGTCTCTGAACAAAATTGACTCAAATTTTCATGGGAGACCCTAGGGGCAATATTATGGGTTCTGGCAAAATGTTCGAGTCCAAAACCTATGGTAGCTTCCTCAAATTGGCAAAGAGACACCCTAGTCTCAACGTGCGACGTGTGCCGAAAGGGCTTCAACAACTCCCTATATGTAGCAATCAACCCTTCGTATCCGTCAAGGAAACTCTCAGATTGATGGTAAAACTTTGAGAACATTCGGGTACTTTAAAAAATGATGGCCAAAATTGACCAAAATTGAAGGCAATTCGTGGTTTTGGCTCGGAAATGATCCCGGAACAAAAATGACTCAAATTTTTGTGGGCGTCTCTAGAGTTAAAAGTATGGGCTTTGGTAAAGTATTAGAGCTGAAACTCTATGCTAGGTCCTCTACATTGCTTAAAATTACACGCTAGCCACGCCACTTTGTATTTATGGAGTGCACTCGTAAGGTGTCAAAGGTAAAGTTTTGAGAATACTTGGCTTGTCTTAACAAGTGACACATGGCAGATAAAACCCGAGGGAATCCACGTTTGTTTGCCAAAAATGATCCCGAAAAGAACGACTTATTTTCTTTAGAGAGGTTTTATGGGTCATGTTGTGGGTTTCGGTAAAATATTTGAGTTAAAGACATGTTGAATATTCTTTAAATCGGCTAAAAATGAATGCTAGCCTTAGTGTGGTCGTAATTTATGATAATTGAGCTATGATAAACATGCGTACGTAGCCCGGGCGTGAACCGAGCCCCAAATTAGTATGATTGTAACTTAAAGCCTCGTTTAGCTTGAAGTCTTAGATTAACCCTCGAGTCCTCGACTTATAGTAAAGATTATAGAGTAAGGATATTGATTAGCATGACGTTTTGCGTTCACAATAGTAGAGATAGAGACCACTTCAACAACAACATTGCCTTAGAGCCTGTAAGACTCTCACCTATGATGAGGTGAGGAGAAGGGCCGAATGTACGTAGCCTTGCCCCTATGTTGAAGTGTTGAACAATATCGAGGGGTTGTTTCTGGATCACCTACAACACTACAACAGGGAGGGTGACCAGGATAAATAAATAGAAAAACAAGGGTATGTAACCAAAAAAAGAAAAACAAGGGTATGGCTGTTTTCTTAAACCATGTTTCTAACCTCCACTGTGTTATAGGTGAACTCCATGTCTAATATGATTCAGAGGTAATCTAAGTTACTTGTACCTCACTGATTATCTTTGGTCTGTGCCTCTGTGGGTACTTGGTTAACCCACTGATCGGCGTCATTTGAAAATAGTTAAATTTAGTCAAAAACTGTGTCCTGTCTTTCACAGCCACATTCAACGCGGCTGGAGATAATGGGGTGCTTTATCCCCACGATAGCCCACCCTTTTGGAAAGACCATTAATCTTTAGTCAATTTGTAATATTTGGCCTTCCGAGCTAAAACAAAAAGTCTAGTTTAACTTCCTTGTCTGTTTCCGGTTACTCAATGTAAGTTGATAACTACTCATTTAAATATGTGGCGACTTGGCATCGTAGTAACGTCATAGGAGTAGTATTTGTGCCCATTTGCATAAATCGTTTTGTGTCGTTTTCAAGTGCCCTGGCTTCTAGCGTTATTCCCAAAATGAGCAAGGACTTCTAGCGTTATTCCCAAAATGAGCAAGGGCTTATCTCCTGTTTGCATAAACCTTAAATGTCTGGTTAGATTCTCAAATTAAACGTTAACAAACGGGATGAATAGTGGGGGTAAAATATGAGGCCTTTATAGTATAATAAGTACTCCGTAGTTAGGAACTTAGGATATGACTAGCTTTGGTCATCAGTCCTGCTTGAGCATATCTGCATACGACTTTGTATAAGAATAAGGTGAAATTTGAATACACACAGGTAAAAATTTATTACTGAGGTATTTGAGGGTCAAATTTTGAAGAAAATAGTTTTCCAGGGGATAATTGCGCATACTTTATGCTAATGATTGCGTAATCTTTTATGTCTTGGCAATGAAAGCTAGCTAAGCATGATTTGTACATCAATATAAAAGTTTCCGAAAGTTAGAATTAAGCACTCGACAAAAGTTTTATGTCCTCTAATCAAAAGTTGAGTGTGATACCATTAATCCTCTCCCTCCTTAAGTCCCCGCCAATTAAGAATATGTTTTAACTTGAAACTAAAGCAACTAATAATGAACTAAAGTCCAATAAAGATAAGATACAATCGTCCTTTGTGTAACGGTCGAATACGCACCAATTAGCTCCTAAAAACCCATTTCACACTCAAGTGAGATAATCTAAACCCTATTATAATATTATTGGACAGTAGTCGGAGAGCTTATTCTTGGTTTTAGGTTTAACTCTTGTAGGGATCGGAGAGTGTGTACTGTGTAGCCTCTGGAGTCGAGGAGCCAGTCCTAGTCTTAAGACCGACTAGTTCAGTCGAAATAGTTTACATGCTATTACGTAAGTTCAAAGTATCAACCCTAAAATTAGCGATTAGGTGTTTTCACGTGTGATAGAGGCATAGAGCATATGATAGGCAACAATATCATGGAATAATATCGACAGATTTATATTAATATTAATGTGTCCTTAAAGAAATATATTATTTGCTATTGACTCTTCATGCTGGCCAGATCCGACCGTTTAAAGCACATGGAATAATAGCTCCCCCATGTTGTGTTATTACGTCCGCAGATTTAATAAATTTAAGGCAACACACGGGCTTTACGTCTGGGCCACACATGAAAGGGGACACGGTATAAAATTAGTCAACACGGTAAAATAAACAATGAAGGAACTCAAACTCATGAAGTAAAGGAAACTTCATATTGTGTGGACCCCATTTGTGACTCCCACTTAGGAAAATATTCACTTTACAACTATGTAGTGTCCAAAATTACATGTGATCTTAATCCATTAGATTCTGTAGGACGCAGAAAATGGTAAAAGATAATCTTATAGACAGCTAATCTATATTTAGTTGGGTGTTTCCTCCTTGATTCCCTCCCAACCTTACTCCCCTACATATTGGTCGTAACTTGATAGGCGACGAATAACACCACTCGTATTTATATCCTCCCATATCCTTTCGTGTTACCTTTTACCTTGTCTTACAATATTAATAACATAATAACCTACCAGAGTTTCCCATCCCTTCAACGGTCACCATGGGAACTCTAAGGAAAACCCAAGCAGCCCTCTACAGCATTGTGTTCATTCTCTCCGTTCTCCGCCTCGTTTCGGGGTGGAGCGTAGGCGTAAACTACGGTACAAACGGGGATAATCTCCCTCCGCCAGCGCAGGTTGCGAATTTTCTTAAGTCTAAGACGTCTATTGATAAAATTAAGTTGTTTGATGCTAATACTGATATCGTTAGAGCATTTGCTAATAGTGGCATTGCTGTGACCATCACTGTGCCCAATGGGGAGATTCCGGGCTTGGTTCAGCTCCCTGGTGCTCAGCAATGGGTTGCAACCCATGTTACACCCTTTGTGCCTCAGACTAGAATTATTAGGGTGCTGGTTGGGAATGAGGTCCTTCATTGGGGTCCACAAAATCTCATTGACAACCTTGTTCCTGCTATGCGTACCCTTTACCAGGCTCTACAGCAGGCTGGTCTCAAAAACATTCAGGTAATTCACCTTTGTTGTTTTGCTTTATTATTTTTCGGTTGATAATGAGGCGCAAAGATCTGTACTCTTTACGGAAAATGATGAAAACCGCGGAGGGTTAATCGCTTGGAGCCTTGGAGTGTGTTAGATACTTAGAGAGAGATCAGTAATTTGGTGTGTTTAATTTGAGTAGCTTTGGGTTCAACAATTATTATATTATAGTTTCTGAGGACAATACCAGTGTAGCTTTGATCAGAACAGAAGTTGGTATTCACCTTAGTTATCAGTGTTATTGGTTTAGAGGTAGTGAATCTGGGTTGATTTGTAAATTTGGGTCAATAACAGATTGTTGAAATTTGACTCTAGCCTTGATTAATTGTAAGATCTTAAGTAAAGTAGATGCTTAGTGCTATCCACAAAGGTTAAATTATGCACTATGGTCTCCACAAAGGTTAAATTATGCGACATCAATGATCTCGAAGCTTGATATCAGTCCCAGAGATCAGTGTTACTGATTGAGCTTGGGATGTTGTCCAATCTTGCATAGTTACTGGTTAGATCAGTAACTTCGTCTTGGTCTTGACTTAAGCTTTGGAAATCGAGTGGTAATATATCTTCTTGCTTGATGTTCATTAAAATGAATTGGATAAGTAAAGGTATAACAGTAGACCAGAATAAACTCAGGGTTATGTTATTCCAATTGCCTCCTCTTCAGTTGTATTTCTTCACAAGCTTGAATTATGTGCTATTAATAGGCAGCGTTAGTGTTCCGTAATTTGACAGAATTTCTCTTTGAGCGAAATGGCATAAACTTGTTCAATGTAGAATGAGGTTACGTCTGGCATAAACTTGTTCAATACTTCAATGTGGTTAGCATATAAGCAAGCCATTTACGCCTCCTATTGCCATGGAACCTCGCTTTGGGTGTATGTACTAGGATCGATAAATAAATTCCCCTTTTAACCTGGGTGAAGATATCTGGAGTGTCATCTAGTTGCTGCTCCAAAAGATTTGATTATTTCTCTGAGCTAAATTTCATTAAGTAGTTCAATGTGGTTAGAATGAGAATCAACTGATAATTCCCCTTTGTATCCCCATTCTCCAGTGTGTAGGCCACTGGATTCATGAACTTGACTTTAGCTATGCTTTGTTATGCAGGTTTCGACTCCTCACTCCTTGGGTATTTTAGGCAGGTCAGAGCCCCCAAGCACAGGCCGATTTCGACCTGGATGGGATGTGGGTGTATTGAAGCCGATGCTCCAGTTTCATCGCGAAACCAAGTCTCCCTTTGTTGTCAACCCTTACCCATACTTTGATGTCGGCCCCAAGAACCTTAACTTCTGCCTTTTCAAGATGAACAGAGGAAGGTTTGATAGGTGGACCAAGAAGATGTACTACAACATGTTTGAATCACAAATGGATGCTGTATTCTCGGCCATGAAAGCCTTGGGCTACCCAGATGTGGACATTGTGGTCGGGGAGACTGGTTGGCCTACTGTTGGTGAGCCTTTCCAGGATTCTTGGGTCAACCCTAGTACTGCTCAAACTTTCAACTCGAGGTTGGTCATGGCTGTGAACTCGGGGAAAGGGACTCCATTGATGCCCGGTAGGAAGTTTGAGACTTACATCTTTGGCTTGTTCACTGAGAACCAGAAGCCTGGTCCTGTTGCCGAGAGGAACTTTGGGTTGTTTAGGCCCGACTTCTCGCCAGTTTATGATATCGGTGTTTTGAGGAATGGGCAAAAGGTAAGTGTCTGAAGTGACTTTGGTAGTAATGTTTTCATTTGCTTCCTGTAGAGTATATGATCATCAGGAGTATAGAATTCATCCAGTTCATTGCGCTCTAATCAGTAATCACCTCTCATGTATGTTTAAAGACAATTCATTGAGTTCACGACTGAAAGTATGCTATTCTCTTGCCATTCAGCCCCGTCCTCAACCCCGCCCTGTGCCTGCCAAGGGTAGTGGACATGGCACCACACCAAGGCCAGCCCTGCCTGGTCCAGGTAGAAAGTGGTGTGTGCCGAAACCACAAGCCACTGATGCCCAATTGCAGTCCAATATCAACTATGTCTGTAGCCAAGGAGTTGATTGCCATCCCATTCAAGGCGGTGGTGCATGTTTTGACCCCAACAATGTAAGGTCCCACGCAACTTATGCAATGAACGCATTTTATCAGACCAAGGGTCGCCAACCCTTCCAATGTGACTTCTCCGGCACTGCTTTCCTCAGCACTCGTGACCCAAGTAAGTCCATTTTGTTACTCTCTTTGCCTTCCATATGCTAGCCTGCTAGGGACAGATTGTAATCTTACTTTACTTTGATCCCAAAGTTTCTACATGAAATTTCTGCTACACACATCCGGCTGAACTATCTAAGCTAAATGTGCTGCAAACCTGTGATGTTGTCCTCTTTATTCTGAAGTTGTACTAAAGTGATGTTCCTTTAATTGTGCAGGCAACGGCAGGTGTAGAATGTAAGAATATGCTGGAGCGGAGAATGGATTCCGTAGCTGTGGAGTAGGATCGCTTGTTGGTTAGAACATTATTATTTATTCGTGACCATTTGAGCAAAAAATCATTGTAGTTAAGCCATTTTCTTCGATTAGTTTCTTTGTTAGTGGTTACAAAAATGGGCAAAGTGTTCGTGCCTCGCCCTTTGTAAAATTACGGAGAGATCTAGTAGCAGAGAAACCCTTGTTACAGTTCAAGTTTGGGTGATAATGTTGTGATACAGGTTGATATCGTTTTTGTCTCAGATTTCAATCTAGACTTTCTGATAATCAGTCTTAAGAAGCAGGTGGGCTGCGGCCCAATCTTCTACTGGTCCAACTTCATTTCTTCGGGCCTGCAAAATGTTAATCGTCAAATTTAAACATTTTTTTTTCTGACAAGAAGGGTTTTCTTCTGTAGTCCTTATGCGGATGAGGTGAATTTTTAAGTTTTGGGGCGCATTTCCGGGTTTGTGTGTTAAAAATACCTCCACACCAACTAAAAGATTCAACTCGTTTTATGGTGAAACTGTGTTACCTATACATCCGAAAATTGGTTAGAAACTAAACCATCTTTTGAGTATTTTTGTGCTACCTCACTTGATCGAATGTCTTTTTCAAAGATGATGATTGAATTCTTCATGTGGTAACCAACTTTACTGCGAAGGCTTCTTCGTACAATAATTAATTAGTTGAAACCTTATGGAGAATTTTAACACTTGAACTTACGAATTATGCAAATTTGTGTGTCATAGAAAACGATTTCTACCAAACTCCATGGGTCGCCTCTCTAACTGCTACGTCCGCCAACCAATATTTCTTAACAGAGACATCAGTAATTTAAGGCCTAAACTGAGATTTAGTGAGAATAAACAACTCTAGTTGTCATGCTAATGACTTAATCATTAGTAATTACTTTTCTTAACGGAGACATCGGTTCATTTTATCGGGTTGGTAACGATAGCAGCATCCCGGTAGGCATTTACTTATCAAGAGACTCAATAACGGGAGTCTAATATAACAACGAATTATCACCGGTGAAAGCTGGCTCATCTTTCAAAGTGTAAGATATGAAGTGTGATCTGAGTTTACTCAATTCTAAACTCTCACATCTTACTCGTTTCTTGTGGTTTATACAATGAAATACTCCGTATTGATGTTGACGGTTTTCCAATTCCAATCACAGTAGGTAGCACCCTAAAGGCCTAAACAACAATTTGTGACCAACCTTTGTATATTAGTGTTAGTTTTGGTTGATCAACTGAAAATTTATGACATGAATTTACACAGGATGCATAGAATGGAATGTGAGAGAGACCGACAGTCAGAAGTCCACAACCAGAAACACTAAGAAAAAAAGTGGCATCACTTTATACAAAGTTAAATGAAATTGCCATCTTTTGACTACATACCCAACATTCATACACACTCATTGCTCTGCCCAATTATGGAGAGAGCTGAGTGAAGTGAACAATAAAGTGCTACCAATCTGTGACAAGCTTGAACTGGACACTTCACTTAACAAAATCATTGAAGGTAAGCACCAAAGAACATAATATTCAGGTTGAAATTGCCTTAATGGTTAGGAAATCAATTTGTCTGCGGGTTGTACAGATTCGAATATGCAAATCTCCTACTCTGCATCATTAGAAGCTCCTATATACTAGAACACGATATGTTTGACCAAACTAATTTCGGATTTGGATTCGAGGTTGTAAATAGCAAATAAATCCTACTATAAAGATTTTGGAATTGGATCCCCTAGAGTTGAAAATAAACTCTACACGGTAGAGTTTACTTAATAAGGGAAGAATTAATTATTTTGCATTTTGTTTGTGCATTCCAAGATCCTCTTCATTTTGTCTTATTACTATTTTTAGCAAACTCTACCAACTCTACCAAAAAATAACTCTAGGGGATCCTCACCCAAAGATTTTACTACCCATAAATATTTTTTAATAGAACATTTGACAATTGGACCATAACATAAGATCGATTGATGAATAAAACTAAAATTGACCAATTGAGTTAAATTTGTCGCATAAATCTCTTCAAGAATTCGGACAAAAAAAAGTAAAAGGTGGCGCTTATTACTCTGTAAATCAACACTATTAGTTGGTGCCATGATTAGCACTTCTGTCCTACATTTCATTAAAAAAAAAAAAAGATCGACATAGATATAATTGTAGGAGACAAAGTATCAGTCACTTTGTGCCCAAAAGAAAAAAAAGAGAAAAAAACACAAACCATTCTTTCATCACTAGTTCAGTGATTCATCATTCATCACAACTTCTTCCTCACGCCACTACACTCACTCCCAAAAAAAAAAACCACTTCCAAACCTCAATTTGTTCATCATCTTCAGCAAAAATTGTAGAGATTTCGTTGCGAGATCGATTTCAAGGCGTATATTGAGCCAGAACGAGAAGAACCGGTGCAGAATCAACCACGATATAGTCAGACCGTTAGCGAAAATGGAAGACAGATTTAGATCAGAAAAGGAGAAAAAAAGCAGCAACAAGAAACAAAAACATAAGCACCCAAACTACGACCAACAACAACAACAACAACAACAACAACAACAACAACAACAAGATTCTACCACTACAACGACATCGAAACTTTCTTTTAAACCAAGCTCCGACGTAAAAGGCCTAAAATTTGGAGGCCAATTCATTGTTAAATCCTTTACAGTACGTCGTGCTACGTCAAGTGAACTCTCTCTTCTCCTTAATTACGACCATAACGGTCGTAACAAGACTAGTACTAATACAAGTACGTCAACCCCACTACCATTTCCGTCAACAATTTCATTTATTCCTACAAACTTTACTATTTTGGCGCACCATGCATGGCACACCCTAACACTTGGCCTAGGGACCAAGAAATCAAAGGTAATAATATTCGTGTTCGATACCGTGTCCGATAAGTCTGCGGCCGACCTTAGGTGGCCGCAGCAGATTCCCCTAGGGGAAATCAACAAGCGGCTGATCCGCGGATCGGGATCAGCCGCCTCGGAAATCGCGCGGTTTAAGTTTCGTAAAGGGTGCGTTACGTTTTACGTGTTTGCGGTACGGAAGAAGGGGGAGAGAGGGTTCCAGTGCGGTGAAGATTTGCGTACTATCCTACACTCGGTTGTTGAGCTTAAGGATTTTCTTGATCATACGGCTATGCTTGCTTTGCCTAATCAAAGGTGTATTAATTACTCTTCCTCACATTCTCATCCTGTAGCAGCCCATTAATTTTCTTTTTTGGTGGGGGGTTTGGTGAATTTTGTATTTTGTTGATTTTAAAAATGTCAAAAAGAAGTTTATATTTTGAATACTCCCTCCATGCCAAAATATATGACGTTTTCAAGTTACGAGACAAGTTTTGACTTTCAATTTCATGAAAAAATATCTTGTCAAAAATTATAAAAAGTATACCATTGGATTCGTTAGGAAATATACTTTCACATGATCATAATTTCATAATTTTTACCCTTATATTTTGAGAGATATCGAAGGTCAAAGAAGTGTCTCGTAACTCGAAAACGTCATATATTTTGAAATGGAGGGAGTATTATTTTGGTTGGTCGATCACAATTTCTGTGATTTGTAATTAAATTGTATGTATGTGAAGAATATTTTGCTTTAATGAATAATACGGAGTAATAGTGATTGATTGTCTCTGGCTCTAAATCTATTATTTCTAGTAATTGCTTGCATGTAAGGCGATCTTGGAGTTCTAACACTTAGCGTCATTTAAGTTATAGAATAAGCTAAGGAAGGGCTCGTTTGATAGCACACCATATCTGCGATATGTGTTCTGACTAGGGAGTACTAAGTGTAAAACTAACTCGAATAACTAATATTATTCTAGTTAACGATATATTAGTGTTTCATTCATGTCGATCTAAATAATAGATCCTCCGATCCTCATATTCATACAAATACATTTTTTTTGTTATATTAGTTGTTTGGATATGAATGAAGAGATCAGAGTCCTTGTTAAATTATTCCCTAATGAAAGATCAAAGATGTGATGAAGTTGGTAAAGTTGTTGGCGTATCTAGCTAATTGAATAGTCTATTATTATGTGGATGTGCTAAGTCCAGCATCATTCTCCATGGTGTAGTACTGTAGTTCTGAGTGTCAAATAATTTAATTCAAGTGTAGCATCTAAATTAATTCAGACCAAACGCGAAAGTAGAAAATTCGATTAACATCAAATGACGAACATATATACGAAATTAGTCAAGATCAGAATTTCTAGTTACCTCCGTATATGATAATGAACTGTGAATAACTTCATTATTTTTCACTAGAAATAACATCAGTCTGTAATAAGATGTACTATTGCGATTTGCGAGCAATTGCACTAGTGACATATGATGTGACTAACTAAATCTTACTCGACTAGATTCGCTCTCAATTATGACGTTACCACTGGTGTTTGTACTGTGCGCACCGACCAACTGTACTCTCGAGTAAATGTCTCTTGAAGTGCATGTCTAGCTCGGACACATGACACTGTATATATGTTCTTGTGAAATGTGAGTCACGCAGATCTGAAGCTTTGTTCTCGTGAAAACTTCTGCTAGCTCTCAGTTTCCAAAGCCTTCTAAAGTTTTAGCACATGATCTGACACAGTAACACAATGATCCAAGAGTAAAACCCTGAGCAAGAACTATAATTAATTAATTTCATATCAATTTATCATCATATAAGTTAAGAATGTTGATCTTCTTCATGGTCTTTACTAATACAGTACAGTACACTTTCTGCATCGACTGTATGTCCACATCTCAATGTTCCTTGTTTAGTTAATTTTACCCTTTTTTTGCAAGGCCCATAGTATATACTGTAGATTGTCGTCTTTGTAAAATACTAAAACCCCATGATGCATGCATGCATGTATACACGAGTACCTGTTAAATAAGAGATGTGAAGATATCTAACAATACATGAAAACACGACACCAATCAAAAATAAGATTATAAGTTTGGTATTAATACAGAGTGTATTAGCAGAGTGCTACCATTTCCCAAAAAAAATACAGAGTGTATTTTAAATTCTTAATACAGAGAGGCGGGCCGATATGATATATTAAACAACTCTACGTATGGAAACATATGAATCATCATGATGATCACTAATTACTAGTATTTAGACTAATCAGTAAAGTAAATGGATGATGAATGGCAGATGGTCGTGATGATGATCAAACAAAGAGAGTGATGAGTGGGTCTAGAACGTACGGTAGCTAACAAATCCATAAATAATTTGCCCATTTTTCTCTCTTGTTTGATATACATTTGTATGACTGTATATATGAGGTGACGTGTTGTGCCCCAACATAGTGACAAAACTAACAAATCTCGTTTCACTCACAACTATCTAGTATCAACGTATCATGTATTTGTAAGTTCTCTTCAACTCTCATGAAGGTAAATATTAGAGCGCCTTAGAGGAGCCATAATGCCACATTGCCACGCCACATTTCTCCTCTTCCACGGCAATTAGTGATGGAATGTGCAAGAAATCTTATCATTGACCGTGGTCCGTGGCTATATGTTTGCCCTGAATTTATACTCCATTGAACCTTCAATTCGATCTCTTTTTACTACTAAGAGTACATTTTTGTAGTTTGATTGTCGGTAGATGTACGGTAGGCCTTGTCACCGCCCTTCAAATGTAATCAAGTCACAACCCCACTAGCACATGAGAAAATCAGAAAATGTAACATACTCCCTCCATTTCAATATATATGACGTTTTCAAGTTACGAGACAAATTTTGATTTTCAATTTCATAAAAATATATTTTGTCAAAAATTATAAAAATTATACCATTGGTTTCGTTGTGAAATATACTTTCATGAGAATATAATTTCATAATTTTTCCCTTATATTTTGAGAAGGAGGCAGTAATTTTTTTTGTCATACAACACAAAATTCAAGCAAGCATTCAAAGCACCTGCTAACTGAGCAAGTGAGCAATAGTGATGGGGAAGCTAAGAATCATGGACCTTGAATCAAATCAATTTCTTCGGCTTTACGATTCTAACACTAGATAGTATATATGCTAATGCAAGTATACGCCGAGTTTACATTAGAATAATTCAAATCAGATCACATGTAGCCAGATTAGAGCAAACCTTAAAATACAACGTAATTTAAAAAGGGTGTTGCTAAACGTAACCTGAAAAATACTAGCGTAACCTATTTTTTCCATTTTTCTTCCAATATTACCCTTAATGATATCCCCTCCCCCGAAAAAACATTTTCGGTGTCTCAATAACATTTTTCGGTGTCCCGCCCTTGTTTTATGCGACCTTTTCATAATTTTTAGTACAAAAATTTGCATTTCGAAAACTTTTTCCGGTGTCCCGACCTCCCCTCTCCCTTAGTAGATCTGTGGCCCTCCGTACAACTCCTCAAAATAAAACGTATAATCTGTATAATAAAATATTAGGTTTATGGCATTTGTGTTATTTTGGGAAAAAATGGGGACATAATGGGTATTTTACCAGGTTACGTTAGTAAAAAAAAGTTGCATTTAGCAATCATGTTTAAAAAATACTAGCGTAAATATTAGATGAGTGTTGCCGAAAATGGGAAGTCCAAAATGATTGAAAAAAAGGACGGCCCAAAATGAATAATTTGATAAGAGGGTTGAGCCTAGAGGTGATCATGGGCCGGGCCGGGCTTAAGGTAAAAAAGTGGGCCCGATGTGCGGGTCGGGCCGGGCCGGGCTTTTCTTTCGGGCCTAATCGGTCGGCCCAAGCCCGGCCCATCCGGGCCAAGACGGGCTTTCGGGCCGTATCGGGCTCGTTCGGGCTTTTTAAAAAAAATCGCGTATTACCTCATTTTTACGTTTTTGATGACTTTACTCATTAATATTATCTACTACTTGCATATTTAGTTTAATAATAAATTATTATACATTTTTAATAGGTTTTTGATGTTATTTTCATAATGTTAAAATATTTTATTTTATTAAAAGTAATATTTTTATTATTTTAATATGCTTTATTCACAACTTTTACCCTAATTTTGCTACATTGAGTAATGTAATTACCAAATTCGTCATAATCCGACATTATTAACTATTTTACATAACTTAGGTCTATTAAATTAAAAAAAAAATTTGCGTTTATTTCTAAAAGCGGGCCGGGCCGGGCCAATTTCGGGCCACAAGCTCGGCCCAAGCCCGGCCCATGTTATTGCGGGCTTTTTCGGGCCGGGCCAAAATTGGGCTTTCGGGCCTAATTAGTCGGCCCAAGCCCGGGAAAAAGTCGGGCCGGGCCGGGTCGGGCTTTCGGGCCTGGGCCTTTTGATCAGCTCTAGTTGAGCCCAAGTAATAACTAGGGCTGGACTACAACTGGATAAAACAAAAACGAAAATGTCGCCCACCGTGGGGCTCGAACCCACGACCACAAGGTTAAGAGCCTTGCGCTCTACCAACTGAGCTAGACGGGCTTGTTGTTACATTTTAAAACGTTTTGTTACTTATATAACAAGTTTACTGTGTTTTCCAAGTGCAATTCTCACATGGAACGAAAAAATAAAAAATTTGTGCGAGAAACAAATCATAAAGATGTGATGTATCAAGAATCACAATAAGAATACATGCATACTTTCTCCTCATAAAAGTTAGCATTACGATCATTATTTTCTCTTCAACGCATTCAGCGGTACTCTAAGACGCAGGACATTTGTGTGCAGGCTGCGACACATATTTTTACTCGTATTGGTTTCTCTATAGCCAAGGGTGTGGAGGCCCAGCTTGTTTCGCGGCTCCCAACCAACTTCTTGTAATTGACTATTTATAATTAATTTATAATAATAATTATCACGAACAATGTTAAATCGAAAACTTTTTTTCGCAACAAATTATCACAAAAATGTCAATCGTCTTATATGGGAATTGGCGTTTTAGTTGACAGATAGCGCAAATGCAAGACAGTTATTTCATTAATTAGAACGACTGATCGATGGGTTGAAGAATTAACGAAATAAATCATATACATGTATACTTGCTTAGTTATGAAATGTATAGTAATAACTAAGATCTTTTATTTAGTTTTAGCTACAATCTAGAACCATTAACTTATCTACTTGGTTTGATGGTTGTGGGACTATTTGGCTTATTAAGTAATCTTTTCCTACTTAATATTACCCATTAAAATTTGCGCTTGTACTTCTCTCTTTTAATTTTACCTTGGATATCTGATTTGTTTTTAGACATCTACAACTTATATCAAAAACCAATTTTAATATAATTCTTTTGTGAGATCTTTCAATTTTTTTTATTTTTTTTAAATTAAGCTAATCACCCACATATTGCAGTTTGTTATAATGCCAATTTATGATGAAAAAAAGAAAAACTGAAATTATTTATTTTACATTTCATCATCAACAATATTAATTTATCAAAAGAAAATAAAAATGAGTATGAATACATTTCAATGTCGGAATGATTCTAAGAAGTTATTCTATAATGGAGGAGGAATTTTATTTGGGGATAATCCTTTCACAAGGGTACTTCCTTTTAATATGGTTCGTTTAGGGTTGTTCTTCGTCATCTCCAGTACTCTTCACCGTTATCTCAAGCCTTTCAAACAAACAGAATATGTTTGCAATGTAGTGGTATGGATGGATAATTCTTTATCTTAATAATTACGTTTGTGATAAAATCCTAATTTTTCTAGTTATTACAGTTATTTTGTTTTGGGAATAAGGCATGATTATTCATATGTCATCATCAAATTGAAATTTCTCAACAATAAAGACATTACCGAATTTTCATGACATGCATATGCACCAAAAAGCTACAAAATTTTAACTTATCACTAATGCGTCATAAAATTAAGTAATTAGTAATTGTTGTGTCGTATTTTGATTGTACGTGCAGGCCGCAATTATCTTAGGTCCATCGGTATTAGGGAGATTTCCGGGCTACAAAAAGATGATAGATGATCCAACACAAGCACATTTCATTAGTTTTGCGGGATATGTTGGTGTTCTTTACTATTTATTCATAACTTGTGTGAAAATCGATTGTGAAACACTTATGCGAACAAAGAGAAAATCATGGGTGATAGGGTTGTCATCCATTGTAGCTCCGGTTCTAGTTATGGGTATTCTTACTAAATTTGTACACCGGTTGCCCTTAATAAGATACCATGCATACTTATTCGACATGCAACTCTCATGTACGTCCTTTACAAATATATCTTCGATGTTGGAAGAACTTGATCTATTGACGACCGAAATGGGTCAAACCCTAATGTCCGTGGGATTAACTAATGAAGTTGTAATGTGGAGTTTTTGGATTTCCATGATGGTACGTTCCAATCTAGCCTACGCGAGGAGAACATTCGCCGATCTCGTCTTTCAATTTCTCGTAATAGTAGTGTCAATATTTATGTTTCGAGTCACCATGAAATTTATTACGAGAAGGATGTATACGGGTCAGACCGTAAAAGAAGCTCATCTATCGGGTATATTGTTAGTGGTTTTGGTCATGTCGTGTATAACAGATCTTTTAGGAGGGTCGACTATACTAGGAGTTATATCGGTTGGGCTTGCGATACCAAGCGGGCCGCCCCTCGGAGCCTCCATTATAGGAAGGTGTGAGGCCTTTATTAAGTATTGTATATTTCCTTTCTTTTATTTGGGAATTGGTGATATGATAGACGTACACCATAACTTCAAGGATTCGGATGATCGAGCCCATTTTACTCACGAAGGAATATTTATTGCTGGGTACGTGACCAAAGTAGTAACAACTATGTTGAGTGCAATGTCATATAACATGACTGCAATACAAGGTCTTACACTTGGGTTTGGTATGAATATGAGTGGAGTAATGCATATTGCCGTTTATTGGGGTTTCTGGTTACGCAAGGTAAATTTCATTTTTTTTAGAGTTACGAAATCTAAATGCAATTGACATCGGTCCACTAATAGGTCAAGATAATGTCGTCACTAATAGTTATGAAAACTCGGCGACATGTCCTAACTTCTCACCAATCTGTGAGAAACTTAAGTCTATTGAAACTTGTTGAACAATATTGAACACACATGAATTTTGTGCCATGGTCATCTTAGAACATCCATTTTAATTTGGGTGTCATATTCAAATGAATATATAGTATATATACATATCTTATAACGCTATCTCATTTACGTACATATATTTGACGACATTGACCTGAATCCATTGTGTGCATGCAGTCAATATACAAGGATGTAAGCTCTCACCTTGTGTTGAATAGTATGGTGGTAGCATCAATAGTTGCACCTGTAGTATATCATCTTCACAAACGTTATTACAATATGGATCATTTGGGACCTGGATTCGAGTTGTCGATTCAAGCAGCATCAATGGGTTCCAAGATCAATATACTTGCATGTCTTGATAGTGAAGAGCAGGTTCCGGTTATAATCAGTTTGTTCAATTTATCCGGGTTATCCGAATCCGATAATTTTTGTGGGTACATGGTCCATTTAACCCAACTTGATGGTCAAGCCACACCCATGATTATACCACACAGAAAGCACCAAAGAATTTGTGCACACAATAATTGTGTTCAAATAACAAGTGCTATTGAGACATTTTATGATAAATTTAAAAGCTCATTTAGTGTGCAACTCTTGACTATAGTTGCACCATTCAATAACATACATGAGAGTGTTAGCAAGTTAGCTCAAGACAAATTAATTCCTCTAGTGATAATACCGTTTTTATATAAAGATCGATGTCATCTCACAAAAAGGGTAATTTCCGATGTATTTGATCAAAAATTGCAAGGGCGAGCACCATGCTCGGTCGGGATCATTGTCGACAAGGGGTTAACTAATTATGGGGCGAGTAAAAGCCCAAAACTGTCGAGTTTCTCTGGTAGCATTGTGGTGATTTTTTTCGGAGGGGAGGATGATCGTGAGGCTTTGGCATATGCAATTTGGATGTCTAGACATCGAGATGTTGGGATAACGTTAGTAAGGATAGTTGTACAAGATTATTATAGAATGGACGACGACGGTGAGAAGATTTTGGACGAATATTGGGTGCAATCATTTACGCATTTGATGAACGACACAAATTCAAAAATTCTAATGTTTCGAGAAATCCAAACAGAGGAATGGTTGCAAGCAATTGATATCGTTCAATCCCTAGACAACGTTTATGACCTTGTTATGGTCGGACGACGACATGGTGTTGCGAGGACCGTGCTTGAAGAGCAACAAATTTGCGTTTTGGCTGATTTTCCCGAGCTAGGTGACATAGGTGAATTACTTGTTACAAATGATTTTCAGTGGAAATGCATCTCTGTTTTGGTCATTCAACATTGTGTCTCTAATGTTTAGGATTTGAAGACATTACTCGTTTAATCCTTTTTTTTTTATTCGGTAGGGTTTAGGATAGAATAGATCTCGCCCGTTTTTTCTTTCTTTCTTTTAGACCAACTTTTTGATTAGTTAAACTCGCAACAACTTGAAAGAATGAAAGTATATATGTATAGTAGGATACTAGGATTGTTGCCAGCCATTGTACTTGTAAATTAGGTGTTACGTTGTACACTTGTACATCTAGCAGGTTAATCATTTCCGAGTCAACTTGTAAATTCAAGGTTTCAAACTATTTATAGTATATGTTTTCCAATTTACGATATAGTTTTGCTTACTTGTTACTCATCGCTTTAATTAAAGATAGAGTACGTAGTTATGTAATAATTAAAACAAAATTGAACACAATTATTTTGTGTTTATACCAACATCTCGTTTTTGCTATCGGTTTTTCATGCACCATTGGGGAACACGGAACACGTTAGAAAAACCGATTTGCTATTTAGAATGACAAAAACACATTTCTCACTCGATAAATTTGAAAAAAAGGAGGGAAAGTTGGGAGGAAAATGGCGGGAACGAGCGACGAAGAAATGGAGAAGCTTCTGAAACTCGCCGACGAAATTTCCGGCGATTTTATCATCGGAATCAACGAAATCGAAACCCTAAAATCGAATTACAGCGCCGAAATCAGCAATCGTCAATCAATTGAGCTCACCTGCAACATTCTCAAGCAAGAGAACGAACGATTGAAGAGTCTTCATCACGAAACCCTAAATAATCTGCTTCTCCAGCTTCAACAACGCGGAAATTCCAGCAATTTGAAGGAAGAATTGAGGAGATTGAACGAAGAAATCACCAGAAAAGATGAAGATCATCGGATTACTGTTGATTTGATGAAGAGAAATTACGAGGCGAAAATTAGGGTTTCGGAGGAAAAAATTGGGGATTGTTTGAGGCAAAAGAGGGAAGAATTGATGAGATTGAACGAGAGGTTTCTCAAAAAGGAGGAAGATCATCGGAATTCTGTGGAATTAATGAGGAAAAATTACGAGGCGAAAATTAGGGATTTGGAAGGGAGAATTGGGGAAATTACGAGGCGAAAGAGGGAGGATGAATCGACGGTGTTTCAATTGCATCATGAGTTGATTTCGACACGAAAGAAATCGAAAGAAATGGAAGGGAAATTGATGGAGGAAGTTGAAGATTTGAAGGATTGTGTTTCTATGGAGCAGCAGGAGAAGGAGGAGCTGAGTAAGAAGGTGAGGGAGTTGGAGAAGGAGTTGTTGGTTACGCGGACACGGGTGGCTGATCAACATGTTTCAACTTCGGATAAGCAGTTGGAGTTGATGAAGCAGAAGATGATGAAGTTGAGGAGAGAAAATGAGGTGTTGAAGCGTCAGTTGAACGCTTCCAAAGAGGATTTGAGTATGACTGAATGAGGGCGCAAGGTTTCGGGTTTTTACAGTAGTAGGGTAAAAAGTAAGATGATTTTTGAAGCGTTTATTCGATTGCAGAAGTTGGTATATGCAAATGGTTTACTTAATGTTGATAAGTGAGTGTTTGATATGTAAGTTGTTGTGTATTATGATGATAGGGTCAGTTGCTTAGTATTATCAGTTGGATTTCGTGTAATTGTTGGTGAAGAATGGATTATGTTAACCTGTTTGCGATTCTTATATTGTAAAGTAACAATCAGTCAATGCGATTCCTGATAATATTCATTTTGGTAATCCCGAAAATGGCTGTCTATGCTTTTTAAGTTTTTGACACACCTGTGTATATCTGGCCTTTTCTTGCCTCGTTATAGGCGGCATTCATGTTGTTATGAAGTGGTTTTACTGATTTTGTGTCACTAAACCTTCATGAGTTGCAACCTGCAAGTGGTTGTTTTACTTGTTTCTATAATGTCATATGTTGTTGGTGACTTGGTGCACGTATATGCATCCTTGTGTGAAGTGTTAGCAAACAGTGGCATTTGTTACGTGGAGGTAATACTGCGTGAATTTGAACTTCCTTCCCAAGCTTACAGGAGAGCCCTTTTCGAGACACTAGGGTAAGAAGTTTTTATGTATTTGAACACCTTCCCAAGTCTGGTCGTGGAACCTGCCCCGAGAATTCTGAGTGTTTCAGAAGCCTGCAACAATGTTATTCATACTTACCATATGTGATATGTTTCTATTCTTTTTGCTGAAGTTGAATTGCTGATTTTGCCATCACTTAACAATATTGAGTTTCAACCTTTTGTTTTCTGTAATGTCATTAGTATACTGTTGGTGCACGTATGTGACTATGTGGGTTTATGCATACTTGTGAAGTATTGCAGTGCTCATGTTTGTCATTCATGCTAACATACGGGTGGAGACTCTGCTATTCTGAGCTCTCTTCCTAAGCTTACTTGAGACTGTTGAGAGTCCTTTCGGGGGATTGGGGGTAAGGATTTAATAACTTTGATGCATATGCGTGCTTGAACTATACTCATAGTAAGTATTCTCTTAGAAGAGACATGATTGCACGAGGGCATTGAGTATGACTGTATGAGTACTTGCTATGGCGAATGTGTGGCAGAGACTGAAGTCATTCTACTGCATCTTTTTATGTCTGATTTATGATGCTGCTAGATGTCTGCCATTGCTTTTGATTGAATAGAGTCAGTGCTGGCACCAAAGATCAAAATTGAGTGCATAGCTGAGCAGCTTAAGTATAATTAAAATGAAGCTCAAATCTGAGTTCCTGCTGGTTCCATATATCAGCATATAACAGACTACTCTAAGTTGTTCCTGTAATGCTGAGAGGAAGAATGTTCGAGATCAGGCAAATTCTAGATGATAAAATGAGCTCCTGTGCTGAATGTTGTCGAGTTTCCACCTTTCCGAGCTCCTAGTTCATGTCCACAAGGATTACTGCATTCTGTAGCATTAGGAATGAAGATCAACCTAGCTTTGTCCAAGGAAAGGTCAGGTTTTCGTGGTGCTGGTATCTGTAATTTCTACTGAACCGAAAACATGAATGAAATATTGAAGTGAACTCCTAGGATTGCAACATTCGGATTTACTTTTGACGGGTGATAACAGTGTAAAATCAAGCAATGATAACATGTCCTCGAACATAATTTCCTGAAATTCCCAACTGTTACTGTGAAATTCTGACTGTCACTTGCTATATTTTGTTGACAAGGAAGATTTGATGAATAACAGTTCATGTACACCTACTGAAGATGACAGGTGAAGCAAAGGTCCAAGCAATAATGTTTTAGCTGAAGAGCATGAAGTTGTGGAAATTAAGTTGACTTGGATCACTTGTTGGCACTAAATCCTTAATGTGGTTATTGGTCATGTTATATGTCAAAATCCGAGTTCCCTCGAGATATCGGCTTAACAAAGTGTGGGTACATTATCGGAGGTTTGAAATCCAAAATAGCGAAATTGCGAAACTAATAATAATTCTTCTCAATTTAATGTCTCCGGAATAAATTGGATTACAAAAATTGCGCTAATGATAGAAAATTCCTCGAAAATGTGTTTGGATTGTAACGACTTTTGTGTTGCAAAGACTCTTGCCGATTATGAGATCATTAGTGCTTACGACTAATCAATTTTTTTGGTTTAAAATTTAAACCACACGATTTAATCTAAATTTTAGACGAGTAGGTTCACATAAGACCACAAAACGGCCCTAATCAATTTTGTAACATTGTTGCATTCTCGAGTCTCATCCCCACTCGCAATTTGTACCCATTTGACCGCACCAGGATAGTTGGAGTCTTGGGAGAGAGAAGACTGAAGAGGAGTGGTTCATCAGTAACATGCATAGGGCCAGAATTAGATATCCTACCCCCAACTACACACCATAAATACTTATACTACTACTATACCCTTCCTGCACAAGATTGTGTGTCCATAAATTATTGCACGAAACTTCATTTTCTCCATAATAACTAACTCTTTCGATATGCTCGAGATTTAAACTCATCCAATTAGATCTTCTTCTGCAAGATTAGTCAGAAATCTCTAAAGGGTTTGCTGCAAATTCCATATTGTGAACTGGGTATCTCTTAATTTCCCGAGAAAATGAAAGTTTCAGTTGTAACTCGAAGTGGAAGGGAGCTCATTAAGGGTGGACTTGAGCTCAATGATTCCGTAATCTTCACGCTTTTACTCTTTTTTGTTTTTTGGGGTCTAATTTGATGATTTAGCTGATAATTAATGATCTTGTTTTGCTATGATTTGTTGATTTTTTTTGTGTACGATTATTAATTTGGGTTTTTGTGTTATAGGGTACTGTTGCTGATCTACAAGAAGCAATCTACAAGAGAAGTAAGTCTTCATATTATTGTACTAAAGTTTGTTCCTTTTTTTCGTAAATTTGATTTTTTGAGGTGATTAAGTAGGAAGATCAATACTTTTGAACTTCATGATTATGTATTAGTGCGAATTTTTGTGACAAAAGGAACAATTATGAGTGAGTGGTGAGTTGAAATGTGATTGAAGAAATTGATTTGTGATTGGTGGGTTTTTTTGGGCTTGTGTTGACTTCACTTGTAACCAAATCTTAGTCATTACGCATCTACAACTGATTGATGTATTAGAAAGTAAACGGTTTTGCTTAATATAGAAGTGACATTCTGTCATTGTTGGACACTGCATAAACCAATTTTTCGCGGAATAGTGGGAACTCTCTGTGAGGCTGTGATGATATGGTTTGGTCATATATGTGTAATCTTTATGGTGGGGGAATAGAGGAAGTGCCTTAGTGGTATCGATTGGCTATCGAAAATTTGCATATAGATGTGTTGCTTCTTAGTGGTGTACTTTGAATGATAGTAAAGAGGGAAGTCAGATAAAACTCAAAATGGATTGGAGGCCTTTTATTTTGTGATGGAGTAAGCAGCATAGGCCGTATAGCTTCAACTTCAAGTTTGTGTTTTAGCTGCCATAGCTTTGGAATTGTAGCTTATTATTCACCAGAGCGAGGGTGGAATCTTGGGAGTTGATATTCTGATTATGGACTGTTGGTGTGGACATCCTACATTGCAGAAGAGTGTGTTGTCTGGACTTTGAAGGAGTAAAGCATCTGGTGGTGTAAGGATGTTTGCTATCAGTATATTCAGTAGTATTCCTTGATTAAGTGTATTCTGTGAGGCTTCTTGGAGTTGAAGTTGTAGATTGTTATACTATTCCTTGCTAGGATACTAGCTTTGATGCCTATCTTAAACAGGCCAGTGGTGAAAATGACATGTATGCTATGCATATGTAGTTGGGTTGAGATCAAGAAGATTATAATGTTCACTCGTTATAGTGCAAAGAATGTAGCAAGAAAAAGAGTATTCTTCATCCGAGGAATTATATTAAGAAATCCTTTAGTATGGGGACTTCAGCCATCTATTGCACCGATTTCAGTTTGATGTTAAATCGTCCCATGATTTCAGTTTGGATTTTCTTATAGGGCATTTTTCCATGGGACACAATTTACCCCCTTGTATTGTGACTCATTTCTTTGGGGTGCTAATAGCAGACAGCCGTTGGCCAGTGAATACATTCACGTGCATTGTGGTACGACTTGAATTTAGATTTTGCCATAGGATATCTTTCCAGGGGACAACTGTTATCTACTTATCTTGTCCTTGTAGCTGTGAGTCATCTGTTTGTCGATTGTAGCATTAGACAGGTAATGGCCAGTGAGGCAGTGCCAATCTTGATTAGCTCTTGTAATGGTATTAAGAAGACTTGAGAGTAAAATGTAATTTAGCCGACTCCACTAACCGGGCTGATTTCTTGGCTGGTATCTTTGTTTTTTGCTGCTTTAGGGTGGTCTAGTTTAACAAGATACATGTAATACACTGATGAGTTGTTTGATGAGATGATTTGCATACAGTGCTTCTCAATTTCATTTTGGCGAGTTACATTTCTCCTTTCTTTCTTCGAAAAGTAATGCAGAGCAATCCTAAGATTCATTCTTCTTTTACATTCTATGTGTAATCTTTCTAGTATAGTACTACGTACAGAATTTGTTAATTGTTCTACTGCCTACTAACTGTCGGAGCTGGCAGCCAAGAAATTTTACCCTTCTAGGCAACGACTGACACTTCCTGTACAACCTGGATCAAAGGAAAGGCCAACTGTCCTTAGCAGCAGGAAAAGTCTCCAAGAGTATTCTGATGGTAATTCCAACGCCGTTACCGTGGTGTTTAAAGACCTGGGACCCCAAGTTTCTTATCGTACTCTATTCTTCTGCGAGTACTTGGGTCCATTGCTCATTTACCCCATCTTCTACTACTTCCCTGTCTATCAGTTCTTTGGGTACAAAGAAGAACGTGTCATGCATCCAGTTCAGACATATGCCTGTTATTATTGGTGTTTTCACTATTTCAAGCGTATCATGGAAACCTTTTTTGTGCATCGCTTCAGCCATGCAACTTCTCCAGTGTCCAATGTTTTCCGGAACTGTGCATACTACTGGACTTTTGGAGCCTACATCGCTTACTATGTGAATCATCCTCTGTACACCCCTGTCAGTGACCTCCAGTGGAAGATTGGATTTGGATTTGGCTTGCTCTGCCAGCTTTCGAACTTCTACTGCCATATCTTGCTGAAGAATCTTCGGGGTGCTGACGGGAGTGGCGGATATCAAATTCCTAGGGGATTCTTGTTCAATGTTGTGACATGTGCCAATTACACCACAGAAATCTATCAGTGGCTGGGCTTCAATGTTGCTACCCAAACTGTGGCTGGTTATGTATTTGCCGTAGTTGCTGCTGGGATCATGACTAACTGGGCACTTGGAAAGCATAGACGTCTGAAGAAGGTAATTTCTATATCCTTCAGTTTGTCTGTATTGAGCTTTATATCTCTCTGTGTATGGTTATTCATGCTTAGATGTTGATCCTCAGTTTAACAGCTCTTAGACGACTTACTCTTTGAGTATGTTCTAGCTGCTAATTTAATCTTTTCTCTGCATTTTCTGTATCCTTTAGCTCACCTATATCAAGCATTTTGTCTCTCTGTATAAAATTCATGCCCAGATGTTGAGCGGCTTGAGCCTCGTTCATAACAGTCCAGAAACCTGTTTGCTTACAGCCTGTGTTGTAGCATGCTAACATAATCCTTTCCCTGTACAAAATGGAAAAAGTGGAGGCTTAGGTGAAGAGGGTTTGATGGAGTTGTGAAGAAGAAAAGTTTATTTGGGGCGCCACAAGGGATGGTTGGTGGTGGGGCTGCCTTTGTGATCACAATTTGGATTGGTAGTAGAATAAACCTTATACAACCAAGCTAGGCCCCGAGTGACATTGTTTGCAAAAGCCACTGTCCATCGTGTGTTATCCAAACCTAGGACAGCCTTACTGTCATAGAGAGCTCAGTTGTCATAAAGGTAGCATAGCTTACCTGCCAGTTTGGTCTTCCTTTGATCTAGTGGCGAAAACTAACCGATCTTTAACAGTTTTGGATTACCAAACTTTTGGGACCATGGAATTAAGAACCGAATTATGTTGCCCTACCTCTGATTCTCTGAGTCATGAAGACTGTAAGAGAGGCTAACAACTTTCTGTTGCTTTCCTCTTTACCCTGGCAACTATCTTTCTATTTTCAGAATTCTGGCCAGCAAATCAGCCAGCAGTGTGCAAGTTCTTTGTCATTTGAGCCGATAATCTGACTTCTGCTTTCTCTTGTGTTACCTGCAGTTATTTGATGGGAAGGATGGGAAGCCAAAGTATCCACGACGATGGGTGATATTGCCTCCATTCTTGTAGACCTAAGATGCTCATGAAACTACTTTTCATTATTCGAAGCCTCCTTTACTGTCAAGCACGCTGAACTAGTCCGAGAATATTGTTTAGATCCTGTTTATGGCTTCATGTTCAAGCTCCCAAAGTAATCAAGACTTAGTTGCTGCAATTGTACTTCAGTAATTGTCAAATTATTCATTATGTTTAGATTCTTGAAGTAAATTTTCATACAACTTATTATCCTATCTTCCTAGGATACTCCTATTTCAGGTTATAATAATTACGTTTTCATTTCATCATCTCAATCAAATTTATTGTTCCGTTGTTCTGTTACAACAGCAACGATGAGAGTAAATGTCAAGTATATTCGAAAGTTTTTGGATCGACTAATATGAATCGTTCTATTCTTCTTTTAGAAAGTCGATGTTTCGACAGATTCTTGGAGGGATTCTACTTTTGGATGCTAACGTGCAGTCTGCACATACTGTTGTAAGGTTCATAATAAGAATCTACAGCTAAGAAGAATGTGGCAGCTTATACAGTAATGATAACCAAACATTACAATGATAACTACCTACATTCTTTTGCGGCTTTCCTAAACTTGATTAAAAGATTAGAAAATTATAAATTTTGTATAAAAGATTGGAAAACAGTATTATTACTTACAACCTACGTGAAGCTGGATAATGGATCGCACTAATGTTGCACTTGCACACAAAATGAGATAGTCTTTTTCAAGGGAAAGATGTAGTGAATCTCTATTTGGTACTTTTGTCTAGGAATTAGTCTCTAAGTCATGTTAGATGGAGTATATCTCATTTGCATTTTTTTTTTGAAATAAGAGATATGTGCTACGGACCCTACGGTGTATTCATTTATAGAATATTCATTCTATTCTACACCGTGGGATCTTAAGAATCACTATATCGACTAGATGAAGTTCACTAGTACTCCGTATAAGCAATTTGTACATGCTGATGCCATAGGGCTATGACCTTGAAACTTTGTCCCCGATTTCTCATACCTTCTCAAATACTCCGTATATAATCTCTTCGTTCATGACACTATTATAAGTTGAAACAAATTTTCAATCAGAAATTCAAAAGATGTTCATTCGTCATTGTACTCTTTTTTTCACGCATATTCAAACAAAACATAAAAACGACCTAATAATCACGCAAAAAAGCATAATAAACAAATCCAATTTAAGACATACTCCTCCACAATTTCATGTGGCTAACAAAATTTATCTAAACTAACAAACTACTCCTAATTGTATCAAAATTTGAAGAAAAAAGGGGGTAAAAACTAAATAAAAAAAACCCTGAAAAAGGTAAAAAGAAGAAAGGAAGTGGGGGGTAAAAGAGTAAAATAACAAGAGAAAAAAAGACTGGAAAATCGCGGGACCACTCACACTCATCATCAACTATAATCATCACAATCTCCCAACCTCCAACCTCATAGATCCCCCGCTTACGTGTCATCATCTCCGCATATCCAGCCTGTACAATCGGACGACTCTCAATATATTTCAACCTTGTTAAAAACTCTGAACCCCCTCATTTTTTTTCCTCCTCATTTTTTTTTACCGAGCTCTCAAATTTTCTCTCCCCCTAATTTTTTTTTCCAAGGTAATTACCACAATTCTCTCTCACGCTCATTTCAATCTTATTTTTTACGATTCACATTGTATAAATTTCGTTGATTACTTGTATTTTCTTACGGTAATTATCTGATTTTTTTTTATGTGCATTTGAATTTAATTGTCGTTGCATTTGATTTTTTTGTTGTTGTTTCGTTTGCGTTGTTTAATTTATTTATTCTTTTTCTGTGAATTTGATTATCTGCATTTTTGATGAAAATGTATGATGTTTTTACGGTTGAATTTTGTTAATTGTCGTGAGAATTTTCAAATTTGGTACGGAAATCGTAGTCAAATTCTCAAATTTGAAATTCGAAATTATGAATTTTGAAATTATGAAATTATGAGTTTCGTTAATTAGCATTAATTACATTTTAAAATTTGAAATTATGATTTTTTGTCGATTATCATCGACGTCGAATAGCTGATTTTAAGAGATTAATGTTAATGTATATGATGATGATCTGAGAGTTGGTGTTTTGTGATGATTTTGATCATAAACTCGCTCTGTTCTTTTCATTTGTTAACGTTTGGTTTGAATTGTAACGCGTTGTTTGATCGGAACAGCATTGTGCTTTGTTGATTTCCGATCAAATTGTCTAAAGTCGATTGCGAAAATGTTAGAAATTCGTTTAAATGTGATCGAATTGTAGCGAAATTAATGGTTAAAGATCTCGTAAATGTGAAGAAATTCGGAATCTTGTTACATTGTATTGAAATGTGTTGGAGAGGGGAAGGGGAACATTAGAATGTTTCGTGATTCTTATTTCATGTTGTGAACGCGCAATTGATAAACTAAGGCCGAAATCAATGACATCTGATAATAGTTTAGGCTCTTTTAGATAGCAGGAGTATCCGTTTAGCTTCTTATATTATCTGTGGTATTAGGCTATAGTCTCTGCCATTAGGCTACGATAGATGAGAGTGGAGGGATGGTAGAGTTGTACATTTGAATTTAGGGGGAGATATGGATAATGATGTGAACATAGGAATATAGGATCACATGCTTATAGTAGATGGTAGTGCATTGTAAGTTGAGTGATGAAAGGCGATAAGTTTCGTGATTGATTGATGTTAGGATTGAATTAAAGTCATTAACATAATATTTTACAGGTGAATTTTCTGTGGATTGGCCAACAGTTATAAAATGATTGTATAGAGTTCAGGTTATATGTTAAGATATGTCTTATAATCATATTTTAAGTGCTAAATATTAGATAGAGTCTCTTAGGTTATATATTGATCGCTGTTTAGGTTAGTTTGCGGGTTTATTGAATATTGGGTTCAGCAATATTTGTTAGGGATTTGTGGCTCTCTGAGACAAGTTTTCGGAATTCTTGTGATTTCTCTCGTAGCTGTAGATTGTAGATGTCTTGATTTTCTTTTGTCAACCCGAAATTCTGGTTAATTGTGCATTATTGGTTTGTTGTTGTTCGACTGTAATCTCACTACCTTCCTCTCATTTGACTAAAAAGGCTTGTTATCAGCATACTATAAAAGATGGCCGAAGGTGAGGACATCCAGCCACTTGTTTGCGACAATGGAACTGGAATGGTTAAGGTAACTATCTAGCAATTGCAGCATTAACGGGAATGCTTCCTAATCTCGTTGTAATTTATGATGATATCTTGTTATGTATACTCAAAATGTGACCTTTGTTTGTTTGATAGGCTGGATTTGCTGGAGATGACGCCCCAAGAGCTGTCTTCCCCAGTATTGTAGGTCGCCCACGTCACACTGGTGTCATGGTTGGTATGGGTCAGAAGGATGCTTATGTTGGAGATGAAGCGCAATCCAAGCGTGGTATCCTCACTTTGAAATATCCTATTGAACATGGTATTGTTAGCAACTGGGATGACATGGAGAAGATATGGCATCACACCTTTTACAATGAGCTCCGTGTGGCTCCAGAAGAGCACCCGGTGCTTCTCACTGAAGCTCCCCTGAATCCTAAGGCTAATCGTGAAAAGATGACTCAGATCATGTTCGAGACTTTCAATACCCCTGCTATGTACGTTGCCATTCAGGCCGTCCTTTCCCTATATGCCAGTGGTCGTACTACTGGTAAGTGGTGAAGCTGTCCCTTGAGTGACATTTTTCACGAAAGTTTACTCGCCCTTTGCCCTGGCTTGTTTGGTTCGCGCAACTTGATGTTTATGTGATCATTGCAGGTATTGTGCTGGACTCTGGTGATGGTGTCAGCCACACAGTCCCCATCTATGAAGGATATGCTCTCCCACACGCTATCCTGCGTCTTGACCTTGCAGGGCGTGACCTGACTGACTACCTGATGAAGATCCTCACAGAGCGTGGCTACTCTTTCACCACCTCAGCTGAGCGTGAAATTGTAAGGGATATGAAGGAGAAGCTTGCCTACATTGCCCTCGACTATGAGCAGGAGATGGAAACCTCTAAGACTAGCTCCTCAGTTGAGAAAAGCTATGAGCTTCCTGATGGGCAAGTCATCACCATTGGAGCTGAGCGTTTCCGTTGCCCTGAGGTTCTGTTCCAGCCATCATTCATCGGAATGGAAGCTGCGGGTATCCATGAGACTACATATAACTCGATCATGAAGTGTGATGTCGATATTAGGAAGGACCTCTACGGTAACATTGTTCTCAGTGGTGGTACAACCATGTTCCCTGGCATTGCTGACAGAATGAGCAAGGAAATCACGGCCCTCGCCCCCAGCAGCATGAAGATTAAAGTGGTGGCACCACCAGAAAGAAAATACAGTGTCTGGATCGGAGGATCCATCCTAGCATCCCTCAGTACATTCCAGCAGGTTTGCAGTTTTACAAGGATTATTATCATCTTATTAACGTCTTTTTCGACATTATTTGCAAGTTCGTAATGTTTTCAGTAACTTAACGCGTACCCTTTTATGTTTCATTGCAGATGTGGATCGCCAAGGCAGAGTATGACGAGTCTGGTCCATCAATCGTTCACAGAAAATGCTTCTAAGTTTTATGGCAAAAATCGTTCGAGAGCATTAGATCATCGTCGTCCTGGTGGAAGACCCGTTATAAAGCTGTTAAATACAGAAAGAAAGACCCGTTCGTTCAAATTTTTTTCTTTACTTTCATGTTGATTCTCACATTGTAATGATAACCAAGAGAAGTTGAGGAGTCGTTAATGGTTTAACAAAACTTTTCGAGTTTTTCTTTTGAGCAATCCATTTTTGAAGATTAATCATAATCTCATCGCGATTTCTCCAGCATGTTTGGTTAACACTTCGTCCTGTGCTTCAATTTTGGCACCATTGGTGCAAAACTCGCATTCTAGTTGCTCCGGCATTTTACACCCAGAATCTGGGTAGTTATCGGTGCTCAATCTGTTTTTTTTTTGGGTGAAACTGCTCTGATGTCCAGTACTAACTACGGTGATCCTGGTCCAAAGAAAGGAAGAAAAAAAAAAAAAAAAACGTGATCCAGCATAAACTGAGCCCCTAGGCAACAACAGTGCAAAATATTTTGTGGTATATATAGGGCGCCGACGACAACCACGTTACCCCCTTGTTCACATTATCCCGATGTTTCAAAGACTCCCACCATGATTAAAGGGAGTCACAGTGGGAAATTTTAAAGCATATGCATTTTAAAGTCATAGTCTAGGTACACAATACACACCAATGACTTCGTCTGCTGAGAATAACTGAGATAGCTAATGTTACGATTATGACAAAAAATAGAGATTCTGCTGCATTTCAATACATATTGTGGTCTGAGATTAATGAGCAACAAAGGTTAAAGGTAAAACGATACAGATTACTGTAGTAAAATAATAATCTATCAAGGATCGCGCAAAATTCACCTATTAACTCTAAGGCTACATTTTGTATTGCTTTGGTGTAGAATTCAAAAATGAATATGATGGTTGTTAGACCATTTTCTCTCTGATCTTGATTGCCTTAAGTTGGTTGATGAAGGCGGGAAGCTTAAGCTATCTGTGCAGGTTCAAATGCCTTTCTGTGGTGTCGTGAAGGGGAGTTTTCTAGGCTGCACCAAAGAATTTAGACAACAATCTTCCACATACCCGTCCTGTAACCAACAGACATGAGCACAAGCTCCCACAGCATGTTGGGTATGCTAAGAATGTTCACTTTTGATCCTGGGATCTCAGACCATATCACCGAGATCTCGAGCATTGGGATCTTAAACCATTTGCACAAGTAAACGAGCTCAACGTCAAAACACCACCTGCATTCACATTTAAACATAGTGATTTAAGACAGCACAAGACCAACACCATTATAGATGGTAAGCTCTGCAACAGCACACAAATGAGTCCTGTTGTATCCTTGGTCCAAAAATAAAACGAAAAAAGGGATACAGTCCTATTTTAGGTGCAGCTGCAGTTTGAGACAAAATAGCATAGAGGATTGATACGTACCTTTTTAAGTGAACATTTCTGAAAAGTTTTCGTGCTGCGGCCCTGGTGAACATCTTGAAACCACACTGTAGAGCATGCAGCACACATGGTAAGACATGAATGGACAGCAAATACACTGCATGAATTGAAGGACTTTCGGAAAGAAAGAATGGACAGCAGATAAGGGTTTGTCATTAAAGTTACCTGTGTATCACGAATACCAGGACCAGAAGCCAAGAGAACCACAAGATGGAAACCTTTCATCAAAAAGTTACGGTACCATTTTCTCTGACAAAGCATGCATGAAATCATTTCAGCAGTTTGAAACAATTGGGTGAAAAAAAGGAAAAACTGAAAAGAAAGTTTTCAGAACAGTACTGTGGCAAGAGCCTTCTCCTCGAGATGAGCACGAGAACCAAATGCAGCAACAGCAACATCAGACAAACCAAAATTTGAGTCAGCAGCAGCAGCATTGTCCATATGCAACTCCTTTTCGACAACTGCACGTATCTATAGGTAGAACATCAGTTGTGTTGCAAGTGTAAGCATGCATATATTATAATATTTCCTCGCACGACAGCACGTGGAGAGTGGCATAAACAGCACCAACCTGGGTTTCAAGTTTCTCTAGGTCATCAACCTTGGTTGCTCCATCTGCGTCCAGCATGAGAAGCAAGTTACCGCGTGAATGAAGCATTCCCTGTTTTACAATGCTTTCACAGAAGCAAAGAGCTCAATCAGTAATTGTCAAGCATGCAGCAGCTTTGTTCCGCAGCTTCCACGAAGTTAAAACAAGTTCGAATTGACTCACTTTTCTTATGGCTTCTCCCTTGCCATGGTTTTTTCCAAGAAGAAGTACACGGACATAATCCAACTTGTATTTTTTGACAAATTCATAAGCTACACTTTTTGTCCCGTCCAAACTTCCATCATCTACAATCACCACCTATGGACCACAACGCCAATTGAGAATTTGAGATGGTTTTATACTGCAAGACTTGGGGCTTAATTCAGAATATATGCAACAAATGTTCTCTGTTGAACAACGACTATCCAAAGTATTTACGAGGATTTACTAGGTATGTAGAAAGTACTCTTATTTAGGACAACCAAAAGTTACAGACGTCACTATGAGATATGGTGCCTGAGGTCCACTAAAAGTTTCTTCCATCATCAAAACTACTTGGAATCAGAAGTGATTATGGCTAAAATACTATCACCTAAAGAAGATACGAGTTAGCATCAGGCCAAAATAATTCCCCATAAGGACCAATACGATGTGTTCCAGGGAATTAAAGACTGCTCTTCACATTTCTGCTAGAACAAGGACATCTTAAAAGGTTAATGTTACCATCATGCTTTCATGAAGCAAGAAACTTTCAGAACTTGCACTGCTATATTGCTGTTGCCTCACAGAAAATACATCACAAGCTCATATCAAGATAAGTATACATGTTCTAGTGACTTGCTAAGAGCTAAGCTTTCTTTCAGAAAGTTAGCACTAGTAAATCAGAGTTTATTCTGATCTCCTAAAACTAGAAATTTGCATTTTCCTGGTCAAAGACTCAAAGTTCCACGCTATCTGCTCAATAGAAACTCTATTAACCTAGAGCATAACCGTGAGTCCAGGACAAAACTTTCCCAATGTAGAAAACTATACCCTGTTCATATATCATTTGTAGTATAAACCATGTATTGTAGAGGAAATGCAACTAATAGTTATACCTCATAGGTAAATGAGTTATCCTTCTCACTGCGCTGTTGCAAATATCTGCATATAAGAGTATTTTAGGGTATTTTAGGGTATACAATATAAGCATTCTCTAAACATAAAGGTGATCTTTACAAAAAACCTCTCCTTGAACTACCGAGTAACTATTACAAAGATTAAATACAAAACTGGCCATCCTAGTTTAGTTCTCAATCAAACTATAGAATTTATTATAAATTTGCTTATTCAATTGGATGAATGATACACGACATCACCCATCTTTAAATTATTACTAAAATAATAATGAAAGTGATTGCTTAGCGCCTTAGCCTATAGCCAGAATATAAAGACAAAAAAAAGGTTAAGAAGAATATAATTGTAGCTGCTTTGGGACTTGGCAGACGATCAAACAATTCACAACACATATACGACCAGTGGCATCAAAATACATAATCCGAATAGCTTAATACATCCGGGAAGGGGTCAATCCATCAAAGAGAGTACAAAAGAAATTGCCAACGGGATCTAGATAAACTCACTTCATTGTTTCCTCAAGTGCACCGGGAAGTCGAAGCTCCTCATTGAATGCAGGAACTATCAAAGACATATACTTCTCAGCAGGATCAAATATGCTTGGGCATGGTACCTGCAGATATTGCTCCAGGTCAATATTTTCAATAAACGAAAAATCTTAAAATAACTTCGAAACACTGCCTTACATACAATCAATGATTAAAAATTGTAAAAGCGCATACTGCAGAATGCTCTGGAAGTGCTGAAACCAATGTAAAAGCTGGAGTAGGTTCAGAAATTTCAGCAAGAGAGACTGAGATTAAACTTAAACAAGATATACTTTGTCACAGGCATATGCCAAGAAATAACCTCAGAGTCTCAGACACATATGGCACAAGCCTGTCTATCACAATGCTCCTATATGGCATGCCACCCAAAATAAAATCTTAGAGGCACCTATTTACACTAACCCATTAACCTCAAGAGAAGAGTTCATCGGGGTAATACTGCTCAAAACCAGGCAAGAGAATTCAGAATAATCAGCTAGATTTCACTTGTTGCCACATAGCTTCATGGAAGTACTTCCATCCACTATGTACTTCCATCCACTATGTAATAGAACGCTATATAACGAATGCTTCTTTTGTCTAAAATGACCTGGGGACTTAAACTTCTCAATTTTTTATGGAAGCGCCTTGAGTTTCATCAAAATATTATTACAGCCGAAAACTGATGGTAGATTCCAATTGGCCAAAAACACACGCTAGCCTCATCGGGTGACATGTAACGGATGGGCTTAAAGAACTACCTAAACAGGGACCAGCCCTCACATCGAAATATCAAATAAGGACACTCAAAGGTCGTCCCTCGTAAATTTTGAGAACATTTGGCTACTTTAAAAAAGTTGTCAAATTTGGACAAACCAAAGGCTCTAATCCACAATTTTTGGCCCAAAATGGCCTCGAGAAAAAATGGCTCAAAACTTGGTGGAAGCCTCTAGGGGTAATATAACAGGTTCTCTAAAAAAACTAGAGCCAAAAACCTATGGTAGGTTCCTAAAATTGGAGAAAAAGGCAAGTTATCCTCAGCAGGTGACATGTGACAAATAAGGTTAAAGATCTACTCAAACAAGAACGCGGACCTCATATCAAACAAGGGAATTAAAAGAGTGCCCGAGTTAAGTTTTGAGAGAATTTGCCTACTTTAGAAAAAAGCGGTCAATATTGGCCAAAACCAAAGTGTATAATCCACGATTTTTGGGCCAAAATGGCCCAGGCACAAAAGCGGCTCCCTTTTCTATGGAAGTCCACCGGGGTTATATGATGGGTTTTCAAGGCACAATATTATGTGCTTTCAAGAAAACAATAGCCAGAAATGTATGGTAGGTTCGCACAATTGGCATCTTATCGTCGCCGAGCAACGTGTGACAAATGGGGTTAAAGAACCACTCAAACAGGGAACCAGCCCTGAGCCCTCATATCAAATAAGGGAACTTACCCAGAAAAAGTTTTGAGAGCATTTCGCTACTTTAGAAAATAGCGGTCAATATTGGCCAAAACCGAAGCGTATAATCCACAATTTTTGGCCCAAAATGCTCGCGGAACAAAAACGCTTCAAATTTTTGTTGAAGCCTTTTAGGGTTAAATTATGGATTTTCTTACAACCTTAGAGCCAAAAACCTACGGTAGGTTCCCAAAATTGGCAAAAAAGGCACGTTACCCTCATCGGATGATGCCAAATGGGGTTAAAGAGCTACTCAGACATGATTCGTCCCTCATACCGTATAAGAGAACTAAAAGGTTGTCCCTGATAAAAAAAAATTGTGAACATTTAGCTACTGAGGATAAAGCAGTCAAAATTGGCCAAAACTGAAGTGTATAATACACAATTTTTGGCCAGAATGGCTGGAGAACAAAAACGGTTCAAATTTTTGTAGAAACCTCTAGGGGTAAAATTGTGGGTTTTCCCAAAACCTTAGCGCCAAATACCTATTGTAGATTTCCGAAGTTGGCAAACAAAGGCACATTATCCTAATGGGATCTCCAACGCGTGACAATTAAGTTTAAAGAACTACTTAGACACGGAGCGTCACACATATCAGATAAAGGAACTAAAAGGTTGTCCTTGATAAAGTTTTGAGAACATTTAGCTACACGGGAAAAACTGGTCAAGATTGCCAAAAACCTAGTGTATAATCCACTATTTTTAGCCCAAAATGGCCCCGGAACAAAAACAGTTCAAAATTTTGTGGAAGCCTCTAGGGGTAATATTATGGGTTTTTGAAAAAACATAGTGCTGAAAACCAATGGTAGGTTCCCAAAAAAGGCAAGCAATCCTCATCGAATGATGTGTGTCAAATGGGGTAAAGAACTACTAAAATAAGGAACTGACCCTAATATCAAATAGGGGAACTAAAAAGTTGTCCCTAGTAAAGTTTTGAGAGCAATTGGCTACTTAGAAAATAGTGGTCAATATTGGCCAAAACCAAAGTGTATAATCCACAATTTTTGGCCCAAGATGCCTGCGAAACAAAAACGCTTGAAATATCTGTTGAAGCCCTTAGGGTTTAAATTATGAGTTTTCTCAAAATCTTAGAGCCAAAAACCTATGGTAGATTTCAAAATGGCAAGAAAGGCATGTTACCCTTAACGGATGATGCATGGCAAATGGGGTTAAAGAACTACTCAGACAAGGACCATCCCTCATATCATATAAGGGAACTAAAAGGTTGTCCCTGATAAAGTTTGTTGAGAACATCTAGCTACTTTGGAAAAAGTGTTCAAAATTGGCCAAAACTGAAGTGTATATAATTCACGATTATTGACCCAAGATGGCCAGAACAAAGACGGCTCAAAATCTGGTGGAAGTTGCTAAGCGTGATGATATGGGTTTTCGAAAAAAATTAGAGCAAAAAACCTACTATAGGTTCCCAAAAAATAGCAATAAAGACACGTGATCCTCATGGGATGACGTATGACGAAGGGGGTGACCAGACCTCGTATCAGATAAGGGAACTAAAAGGATGTCCTTGGTAAAGTTTTGAGAGCATTTGGCTACTTCAGCAAATAGTGTTCAATATTGGCCAAAGCCGAAGTATATACTCCACAATTTTCGGGCAAAAATGGCTCAAAAATGATAACAGCTCAAATTTCTATGGAAGGCCCTTAAGGTTATATTATGGGTTTCCTCAAAATCTTAGAGCCAAAAACCTATGGTACGTTCCCAAAAATTGTTAGAAAGGCCAATTATCCTCAGCGTGTGACGTGTGAAAATGGGGTTATAAAACTACTAAGATGGGAACCGGCCCACCTCATATCAAATAAGGGAAGTAAAAATGCCGTTTTTGTGAAAGTTTTGAGAACATTTGGCTACTTTGGAACAAGTGGTGAAATTTGGCCAAAACCGAAGTGTATAATCTACGCTTTTTGGCCCTGAAACAAAAACGGCTCAAAATTTTGTGGAAGCCCCTAAGGATTACGTTATGGGTTTTCTCAAAACCTTAAGAGAAAAACATATGTTAGGTTCCTAATATTGGCAAAAAAGAGGCACTGCGTCCTCATTGAATGACGCACGACAATTTGGGTTAAAGAACTTCTCCGACAGCGACCATCCCTCATACCAAATAAGGGAACTAAAGGGTTGTCCGTTGTTTAGTTTTTGAGAACATTTGGCTACTTTAGAATAAGTGGTTAAAATTGGCAAAAACCGACGTGTATGATCCTTGATTTTAGGGCCAAAAAGGCCCAGGAACAAAAACGACTCATTTTTGTGGAAGCCCCTAGGGGTACTATCGATTTTCTAGAAATCTTAGAGCCAAACACCTATGGTGGATCCCCAAAAAATGGCACATTATCCTCATTGATGACATGTGACAAATGAGATTAAAGAACTATTTAAGTAGGGGAATCGGCCCGCATATCCAAGAAGGGACTAGAAGGTTGTCTGTCTATAAAGTTTATAGACCATTTGGCTACTTTAGAAACAAGTGGTCAAAACTAGTTAGGCATAGAAACCTGATTATATATAGAGTTTCCTTCTATATTTATTCATTTAGCACCTAACTTAACCAATGTACAATCCGCTCTTGCTTACTATTCGGCTATTTGTCCAGCAAGATGAAGATACCACACAAGATAACGCATTGGTCAATCAACAACATTTCTAAGTAAAGTTTAGACGATCACAATTCACAGCCGAGGTACTCAGCTTATCGCAGTGACTCCAATCAATCTAAAATTGTTCAACACAAGTTCTTAAGCCACAATTTTTAATTACTATGAACTACTGAAGTCGACATTGCACATATCGACAACTCATCAATCAAACTCAACAAGATCACCAAACATCAACATATTTTTTTTTTTGCAAAAAAAGCCATAAACCCTAAAATCAATCGAAAAAACATTATCATCGCCAAATTCTAAATCAATCAACACATAATTACAAAAGAGAGAGTAAACTTGAAGCTAAATCAACAGCAAGTGTTTACCGGCTTAAGAGAATTCGGATCTTCGAATACAGCTTCACCTTCAACATGCCTGCAAATCAAAAATTAACATAATTACATCAAAATAATTCAAATTCGCAAATAAGCAAAACAATTAAAATGGATTAATTTGCGAATTTTGGAAAAAAAATTGAACATACGAATTATTAAATCGGCGACGATAAGCTTCGAAGAAGATGACGGAAAAAATGGCGACGATTATAAGCAGAAGTAGGCCGCTTAAGAGCTCCAACAGTGTCCATATTTCCCCCATTTTTGCACCTTCACTTTCTCTCTCCTCTCTCTTTCTCGCTCTCCTTGTTCACTCGCGTTCCTTCCGAGTTACGACTCAAAACTTAATTCTTACTCTTCTTTTTTCTAATACGGAGTACTTTTTAATTGAGTACCGTTTTACCCTAAATAATTACCATTAGTAATATGTTCATTACTTATTCGCGTGATTTATCGTTATTTCGTTTTTGTTTGAATTTTGTACGATTTGAGGTCGCCAGGTCGGGTTTTCGGATTTATGTTATAGCACGTATCAAAAGAGGTGGCGGTATTTAAAAGTTACGGTGGATTCAGATTTATGTACATGGAATTTGATTTGACTCGTGATTTATTAAACTGTTTTGATCGTAAAATATTGTGTTAGTATATTAGATCAACAAGTTTATCATTCTCATCAAAAAAAAAAAAATAGTTCAATGCTCTTAACTTTTTCTATTGACTACATGTATATGTATAGAACTTTTTTGGTAAGATTGCATGGGTCGTTTTATGAGTGTTTATGCCCACGGGTAATCTCCTTCCGGTTGCAAAACTCTATTGATAAGAATTGACAAAGTCAATTAATGGAACCATGCATATTGATGACAACATTTGTTTTCGGGTTAGAGTACTTGTCACTCGCACAGCCGCATCAACCAGCTTTGAATCCCGTGTACATATGCAGAGCCTCTATCACACTTTTCTAGACATCCCCCGTTAGTACGCGCGTGTGCCATTGTTTTATGATGAGATCTAAGATACAAAGTGGAGTATAATTTTGTAAATGTTTATAAAATGATTAGCACGTGAATGAAGATGTAAAAAGAATAAGACACGGAGTGGAACGAGAATCTGAACTTCTGCTCGATATGAGGAGATATTCACCAAAAACAATACTAGTATGATGGAACGAACGTACGTATAGAACACGTCTTTCTAAAACTTACGTATAGAGATCATATAAGAGGGTATACAATTCCAAATTTCACAAGACTTTCGGCTTTGGTAATTTAATTATGGGGCAATGCCAAAAAAAGAGGAAAAGGGTCAATCTTGATACCAAAACTAATTACAGATACGTAAAACATAACTATTTACATGCTATAATAACAAGGGTTTATGGGATTAGTATATATATTGTATATGATATGATCGATGATGATGATGATAAACTGAACTATATGCACTATTAAAAGTTTGATTAATTTGTAACTTTCGACGTTCATTCGATATTATTATGGGGTCATTACATCGTAACTTTGTTAATACTGATGTGTTCAACCCCCAACCCACCAATGTCGTCACAGAAACGCCTTCTAAACCTCTCACTAGGGATACTGTATATATTATTATCGGAGTTGTGGTCGCTTTTTCTGTAATTATCTTCGCCTTAGCTTGTTATCGTACGAAAACAAAGGAGCAGAAGGCGAAGGAAACTGCTAAGGCGGGCGCCGCGAAAGCAGCTCGACCGCCGGAACCAACGGTTTGCTGCGGGTACCTAATTCAGAAGCAAAAGAAGAAGGAACAGCCAGCGAAAGCAGCCCCGCCACCAGCAGCACCACCACCGCCACAAGCACCAGCACCAGCACCAGCACCACCCGCCACATCAAACAACCGCCTTATTCTAGCACCATATAGTACGTGTTAGTATGTATTAGTACGTATATATCATTCAAATCCTATTAAATTAGTTGTATATAAGCATGCATGCATATACGACTATACGATTTTGATTAAATTTTGAGATTGCTATTTGATTTTATTTGGTTTAATTTGTCATTCATTGTAATTGGTTGTATGGCATCTTATGATTACAACTGGTACGAAGACTATTTGGCCGACGTCAAATAAAACTCAAACCTCCGAAAAATGCTAATTTTCTATATTATACGACGAAATTTACAAATCATGTACGCATGCCTCGCTCACATGCTACAAACAGGTAAACATTCATTACATTTTTAAGATAACCTAAATTTCCACGACCTGATTTCGCCGCACGCTTAAATATTAAGTTATTAATTAATAATAGTCAGAGAATCTTCGACATTAATCGTGTTATGATTCTTATATGAATATAAGTTTGACCTAATTTCACAAATGAATGTAAGTCAGTAGATCAAATCACATCTTCTTTATATATTAACCATAATTAAGCATGAAAATATGGGAAAATTAATGTTACGATATCCAAAATCGTAGAGAGAATATATTTCAGCTTTTGGTAATTTAATTTTGGAACAATACAAAATAAAGTAAATATAGAACAGATGATTCTAAAGATCAACTAAAGTAAAGAAATGAAAATATAACGATTTGCATGCTATAACAACGGTGTATATGCGACTATATATATACATGATCCAATCAAATGTACTATGCATAAGTAAAAGTGCGTAACTCTCCAAGCAACTGTAGCTAGCATTTCTCCTTTTGATATTCGGAATGGCTATACATCGTAAGTTTGTTGGAGGTGATGTGTACAACCCTAGCACCCCATCCACCCCAGAAACGCATGATCATTCTCATCCTTTCAATTTGAAGACGATTATTTTGATAAGCGTGTTAACGGTCATCTTTATAGTAGTTATCATTCTAATAGCGTGTTATAGGAGGAAGAAGAAGATCGCCAAGGATGCTGCTGGCGCCGGGGCTGGGGATGCTGCTGGCGCCGGGGCTGGGGATGCTGCTGGCGGTGGCGGGGAAGCACCCGCGACATAAAGCAGCAGTATAGTATGAACACTTCGTATATGGAGTACGTAGTGTTCAACTAACAGTAGTAGTATAATTTATTTTAATTTTTTTTTTTTTCAATGGTGGTCGAATAAATTTCATAGCGTAGACGTACCGTGGAAGTTAAAATTCATGTATGTCACCCACAAATTTGTAAGTTCTTACTACAAAGACAATAATATGATTCGGGGCACTCTCCCATTGTGCGCGTGTATATCATCTCTCGTGCTTTTCTGATGTAATAGATTTATTATTACTCAATACTCTATCAAGATTTGAAATTACACATATTGAGATCAGTTAAATGCATTCCTCTACGCCCTAAGGATTGGATGACATTTGATTCGGGGATCTCAGACCATATCACATTGTCACGGAGATGTGATACATTGTGAATTTGTGATCTTGATCGAACCACCTGCATAGGTTAAACAGCTCAATGTCGAAACACCAACTGCTTAACATAATATCGTTTAAATGAAAGATCGAGTGCAGGACAAAAGATTTGGTTTAGGTTAAGACTTCAAGAACTCGAATCTAGGCACAGTAGCTTGTAACTTGTAAGTTATAACAACTTAAAACAGTATGCAATAGTAGCAGAAACGAGCTCACGAACATGTATGGATGCAAAGCCAGCAAGCAGATCATAGGCAATGCCAATCAGTGCAGGAGAATGACAGGTTTGAAGTCATAACAATTCGATGACTTGGTCATTCGATCAGTTAGAAGCTTGAATCTCAAGTTTGATCAAATGGGTCACTAATAGACCCGGAAGGCCAGAACTGTCCATTGTGAAGAGCAAGAAGAATGACAGCTACAAACTGATTACTGTATTGCTATTTCAGAAAACCCTGAGATCAGAGCGAATGGAAGATACAAACTGATTCGAAATTTAAGTGTGCATTGTGCAACAGCACGAGCAAATGAAAGCTCAAATGTGTCTGAAGTCTCCTATATCAAGTTTTAAAAATCAAAAGATATCAACCTTACACCAACAACAACTGTAAAAGATCACAAATTAAACACCTTCATTGTTTCTGCTGCTGCTTATCCTTGGTCACTTGTTCGAGAGGCGGTAACGTCTGAAAAAGTCGAAAAATTTCTTGTCAGTCATTTTTAAACAGCAGTAAAACAATGTACATTGCTTAACAATAGCATCATCAAGATTCAAGTGTAAAATTAACAAGGGCGAAAATTACACAGGGCAAGCATCATTTAAGTCAGTGAGACAATTTATCGAACAGTTGGTGTGCATGATTTAACAGCAGGAGAAAACAGTCAAGAGGGTACGTACGAGGTCCGGTTTGTAGACGTTGTGAACGACGGAAGCGCCGGCGAGGAGAGAGGCAACGACAACAATGCATGACCAGCCCATCGACGGAGTTCCGATTGGTGGCTTCCCTCCAAATTTCCGGTTCATTTTTTCCCTCTCTTTTCAAATCTTTGCTAAACTTATTTGACTGTGAGGTCTGTAACTTCGTTTTAGTCGTGTTTAATACGTGTGCGAACCCGTCTCAAATCCGAAATGACCCGAACTAATGACGCATGACCTACAACCTCTAGCACAATTAACCCGTCTCGAGTCCAAAATGAACCACGAGGCCACGCATGACCCGAAACCCCTAGCACAATCCAGTCGTCAAACTAAGGACACATGACCCGGAACCTTTAGCACAAAACCAGTCTAACTAAGGATGACAAGAAACCTTTAGCACACCCCGGTCGATCTAAGGACGCATTCCATTCGCTCTGTGGACGAATGACGACTCATTGGGAGTGTCTACTAATGGGTCATTAAGACTCGATAAAATGGTTCTTCGGCTCTAAAGTCGAAAGAACTACTCCAATCAATCTGAGGAGATACTTTCTGATTGCTAAAGCAGAACCTGTTCTGTACATTGTACAAAGTGGTCAGGGAAAAAAACTACAGAAATGTTACAATCATAGCCTCAACACAGCAAAAAAATGTGTTGGTTTTTTTTTTTTTTTTCGCTCCGGTCAAAAAAAAAAAGAAAAAAGAATGTAGACAATTATATCTGATGTACAAGTTTGATCAGGTCTCAGTCGAGTTGTTTTGTCCAATCGAAGGGTTCCCATTCCTTTGCAAACTCAGCAACTGCTTGCTTCTGAGCCTCCATGGTTTCATACCTCCTCCGACGATACATATCTTCATCTTGTGATTTAAGCATGCCCCTGATAACATTCAGGCCGAAGCTCTCGAACCGTGATTCATCCTCGATTACATGCACAAAGCCCTTTTTAAGGCCAAACTCGACATGAACATAAGGGAAGTCCTTGGGAATTGAGGCACGCAGTCCCTTCTGGCTCGTGTCAATTAATTTCTTTGCGTCATGCTGGCTCCATTCGGACTCTGCCTCATCAATTGCCTGGAACATTGTGAAAGTAGATTGTGAGAAGACGAACAAAATTGAGTTGACAATTGAAATCCAAGAAACATATTTTCAGACTAGAGCTCTATAAAACTCGAAATTGATGGACAGCAAGTCTTTCATGCCCAGCCAAGTGCTCCAAGACACATCAATAAGTGGTACGGATGGTTAAGGTCTATGAATTAAGTATTTAGTAAATTAGTAACAACAAGAAACGGACCTTTTTGAAATACAGAGGTCCATCTTTAGCAATATCCTCTGGCAGAGGAATGCATTCAATGAAACAATGACGGCGTTGTTGGGACAACTTGATCACTGTTTCCAAAAAGATCACCTCTTTGCCTTGCTTCGCAAACATCATAATAAGACATTTCTTGAAGTTGCGAAATTCTTCCCATACATTATCATCTACCATCCGAGTGGCTGATTCATGCTGTTGAGATAAACATGAAGATGAAGTCAGAATAATAGGACAATATACAGAAATACGAAATATAGACGCAATGCATACACTGCAAATAAAGTAATATAAAATCTTTAGTCTGTGGCGAGCTCTTCACATATGAAGGTAACAGAAACAGCAGTAACTCTTATCATACGGTACCAAAATTTTCAAAGTGCAACAAAACCACGGGATGGCCAGTTTCCAAAGAGCAATCATGTAAGATGGATCTAACATCAGAAGGTAAAACAGACAGGTACCTGCAGTGTTACTATGCAGCAATGGCCAGGGGCAACTGGGGTGAATTGTGGTAGCATTAAGTATGTGAAATTTGCTATAGCTACAACAAGATGCTTAGGTCTCTTTGGGTTCTCAAAACAGAAAATGCATCGCTCCTGCTGGGTAATGATACGGTTCCCTGTGGTTTTCCCAGCCTCTGATCTATTCCCACGGTCAACACCTTTTCTCCTGCTCTTTTTGCTTGGTGCTCCATCATACTCATATTCATCATCAGCTCGTGTCAACATGTTATATTGCTTATTCTTCATTATATTTTGAGCCAAATGGATGTCACTGTCATCTTCCTTACCCCTCTGCTGCAGCCTTTTGTCTTGTGCAGCATATCTGAAAAATTAAAGCAGTCACAATGAAAATCATGGCCAAGGAAAGGGGGGATGGTCCTAACAAGCATGCCAGCCTGTTGAAGAATAAATGGAGTGACTTTTTCAGTTAGCAATGATCACAATCCCGGAAAGCGCCTTCAAATGCCACATTCTATGCTTTAAAATTTGAATGCTAACTGAGTAAAATCCCAGAGAGAGCGAGAATAAAAAGGACTGCAAAAGTACCTGCTTGCACTGATGTCGTTTCTAATCTTTGTTATTTTCTCCCCAGAGCTTTGGTCAACTTTAATTTTTTCAGCTTCTTTCTGGAGAAGGAGAAGAATACTCAGTCAGCAAAACACATTTCGGCTGAACTCTATATAATAAAATGACATTAAAGGCAACAATGCACTACATGTCTATGCTCAGATTCCTTAAAAATTTACATATGTCAGGCACATTAGATCATGCTCCCTGGAGCATGATGAGCACAGCGCTCCACAGTACATATAACTAGAGTAGCAAATTACTGCGCCATATGAATTTATATTTGAGGCAGTGACCATCATGCTCTAATCAACAGTCCTTGGACCACTACATCAGCACCGTAGTCTGTATATGTTGTGCTTCTGTTACCTTGACATTGTATGACAAATGCGAAGTATCCCAGGGTATTTAGCAAGTATCAAAATATTAAATGTTAAGCAGAACACTAAAAGCTCACATCAGGTAGTTGTAAGGGTATGTTTGTAAAGGGTCAGGTAAGTTAAAACAGTATTCACTTAATTTTATCTACACTGATAGGCTTGACAGCCCAAAAATTAGAAGGCTCAACAAGAATACTCCCTGTCCCCCCAACTACTGCCATCGGGATTCTACACCTTCAAGTTTCGATGCAACATTTAATATTCAGACATAACTGAAAGTTACATACCCCTCCATTCTACCTTATCTCGTCATATTGATTGCAAAGGTCATGTGTGTACCGCTTATGACTAGCACCCCACGTTATTATTGTTTTCATCTTACCTAGGGATTTTGTTACTTTTTTCCAAGGGAAAAGGGGGTTTGGTGGCAGATGCTGGTTGAAAAGATTGGAAAGTCAAAGAAAAGGAATATCAAACAAATCTTACCAAAAGTCTATCAGCCTCATCATGCTTGCCTTTCAGTCTCAGTTGCATTGCCTTGGCTGCAAGCTGATTGGCGCTCAACGGTGGTTTCTTCTCAGTAGATTCCTGTATTGCTGAGCTGCATTCCGCCTCCTGAGTTCCTTCACATTTAACAGCCTCTTGCGCGCTTTGCTCTGACATGACTTCCTTCATGAAACTCCCGTCATTAGCAAACTTATTTATACTAGAAATTGCACTGGAGATAAGTGCAGCATCCTTGTTGTGCAAATTTGGACCCTTTCTTTTTCCCCAAGATAATGAATCACGAGCTCGTGGTGCCCTCATTTCAGGATGGCGTACAGAAACATCCTTCAGATATCCACGTTCAGTGACCTGGAGGATAAAATTCATCAGGTGTGCAGGATTAAGAGGCATTAACTGATCGCTGGCTCTATGCAAACCTCATACAGACTCAGGAGGCTTATTCCTTGAGCTGATGGATAATAATACCAAGCAGATCTATTAAAGATGCTTTGGTTTGGTGTCAGGTCCTTAAGTTTTACTTTTGCCAGAGGAAGAAACATTTGTCATAAAAATACTCATGGGGAAAAAATATAGCTGCAGAGCTCTAAATATCCTAGAAAGACAGACGGTTTGCAGTAAAAAAAAAAACAGACAGTCATATGCTAAGATACAGCAAGCACGACAATTAGCATCACAAGGTTTGTATAGGGACATAAAAATTGAAGCGGGCAAATATTGGGATGCTTAGATCACAAGATTATGAACTTCACACGCTATTGGAGGGGGGAACCCAATATCAGAGAAACTGAGACTGGAAAAGGTGTTCAGCAAGAGACACACATCATAAAAACAAACAAATCAGATGGCAGGTAACTCAGTAACCATCACCAAAATAATAACATTACCTTGTCGGTATGCTTTTCACTTTGATTTGTTGAATCAGAATTAGTTTTATCATTTCCTCCAGCCCTCCGAGAATTTATGGCGTGCAGATGAGCACGAGGAGCAGCTGCACTATGAGATGCAACGGACACTGCAAGATGGCCAAGATCACCCCACCTTTCTTGAACAACCTGAATATAACCAACAGAATCTTACGTCATGAAGAGGAGAACTTAGCAAGTCAGACAAATGTAAATCGAACAATATTATTTACTACCAATAGCTGTTGAAGAATATTAAAGCCGAACATACTTCTTTGAGATCCCGCCCTTCACGTGCTGCCTGTTCCTTTGCACGCTTCAGAGCTTTCAATCTCCAGCTTGCTCCACCATCACCAACTAAAGAAGATGATAAAAGTTCATTGCGACCAGGCTTTGTTTCTTCTGCATCTTCAGGGTGTCCACTTCCATTATCCCTCCAATAAGGGTTCATTTCTTTAGGATTCACCTTTGGAGGCTGAGAAAAAAAAAAAAAAAAAAAAAGTTAATACAACAACAACAACATTATCCCAGTGCCTCAAAGGCTCCCGCCATAAGGCAGTAAGGGGAGTCGGATATAGCAAGCAGAACGCGAACCACATAAAACTCAGCCACCTTAAACATCAGAGCATACCACTACACCAAATCCCAAAACTACATCCCAAGAAAACATTCGAGTTCTCAATCGCAGGAAATTCTCTACTCGATTGCGAATTTGATCATTGATTCAACACTCAAGAAATCAAGTTTAAAGTTGGAACCAGCTAAATGTTAATCATAACCTAAATGTTGGGGTAAGTCACAGACACACGACACAAACTCACGGTAGTTTTGATTCAGCAACCTAAATCAAATATATTCAATACTCTACCGTACAGTACATACTCATTTGTAGAATTCATTCACCTATAATTATTATCAGGGTTTAGACATTAACTCACCTCTTCCTTCGGAGGCTCTACCGGCTTCTCCTGATCAGTCGTCTTCTTAGGCCTGTCAGCGGGTCTAAGCATCCAATCTAACCCCATCTCTTTCCTCACGATATCAATATTATTCCCTGCAATTGGACCTCCTTCCCCATCTATTTCGAACAAAAAGCAACAATATTAGTTAACCACATTACACCTAGTCCAACATCAAAACATAAAGAAACTGAAAAAGAAGCAAATCCAGTGGCAACATACCCGAATCATCATCTTTTCGAACTTTCTCTCTACTCATACCCTTCCCTTTCCGCCTTCCTCTACAATCATCATCATCACTATCAGATGACGAATAATCATCATCAGAATACTCCTTTCTGCTCCTTTTCGACTTCTTCTTCTTCCCCTTCTCATCTCGACTTTTACCCTTCTTCTGCTTCCTCCTACGCCTCTTATCATCGTCTCCAGAACTACCATCCTCCCCCGAAGATGAACCCGAGTTCTCATCGGAAGAGTACCACTTCTTCTTCTTAGACCTCTTTTTAATCCTCTCTAACCCTTCATCACCAGAACTACCATTTTTCGCACTCTTCTTCTCCCTCGACTTCGACTTTACGCTACTTTCTTTCACATTACCACCCAATTCCCCACCTTTTCCCTGCTCAAATCATCAATGCAAACTTCAATTACACACAACAACAACAACAACAACAACAACAACTCCACCACACACAAGAATGTATATAACTTCAAGCATACGTTTAATTAAACAAGTGGGAAAATTACCGAATCGATACGATCACGCGAAATAATCTTAATTCCAGATAACATTGCAACTTCACCTTCACGATTGAGTAGAAAATCAAACAATTAATCCCCAAATTGAACCCAAAAAATTACTAAAGAGGGAAAATTGAAGAAAGATGTACCTGAATTAGGGTTCAATCGAATCAGGAAGCTGTAATTTGGCGCGAACTAGGGTTTCCGAAGTATTTCAAACCCTAATTTTAATTCCCCTCTTTTCGCCCTGAAAAAACCGTCCTCCGATTATATGGGGCGCAGAGTGATCGTAGTCGCCGGAAATTTAGGGTGCGGTGGCGGTGGCGGAAAATTGAGATTGAGAGTCTGGGTAATGATTCGACGGTGGCTTTGGCAGTGGCGGTTAGCTGAGCAAAAGAGGGGAATTTTATATTTTTGAATGACGGCTAAAATCAAGGAATATAAAAGAAATTAAAAATTTAAGAATTCTTTCGCATATTCAAATAATCGGAAAAAACGGAGGGAGTAAACGATGAAGGAAAAATGGAGAGTAAACCAAAATGAGATTCGGAGTACCACTCTTTGAAAAAAACAAATCATTAGACATCCCTCGAATGAGATTTTTAAGAGCATACTTTACAATTTCGAGTGGAAAACTTTGTCGAAGTAAGTCGATATTGAAGATTTTTTTTTCTTCTCTTATTCTTCTTCTACTTTGTAACAACATGAGTAATCGATAGACAGAATGGCTTCGCAAGTTTAGTGGTGTCCCTACCTATGCAATTAGAAATTGAACGTTAACTCAGCCCAAGTCCTCACAAAACGGCTATCGATCGATCATCACTACAGTTATATAAGTTGAGGCTGAACCCTTACCCTCCAACTTAAGTTGAGCTATTACATCCTCCCACATTAACCCAACGTGAAACTCCGTAACAAGAACTACCCGTTTATCACCACAACACAAGTTCCACAACCATTCCCCTCGACTTTACGAGTCGAATATGATTATTTTCAGTCTTTCAGATGAACACCCAACGTCTAAGTTGTTATCTCGTATTAAGTTGACAAAAAAAATTAATTATCCAAAACCCAAGCCCAAGTATGAAATATGAAAAGTTGGGCCAAACCCAAACCCAAACCCATGTGTAATAACGTTAACATATTTAACCGGATCATCTTCTTTACCACATTGTTGTAGACAATAATATTACAGCAATCCTCCTCTCTGTTAAACCTGTCCCAAAAAAACCCAACACAAATCAATTAACTTAGGGTTCCTCGTACCTAATCATGGCGGCCGGCGGATCATCCACTGCGGCGAAACTCGGCGGCACGATGAGTGAACAAGACGTTTCCACAATCTTACAAAGATACCCACCAGACACAGTCCTAGTACTCCTCCACGAATTGGCTAATATTACAGCAACCGGAACCGGGACCGATATCGACTGGACCGCTGTTGCGAACAAGACGAATGCGAAAGTGTTTAATCCCAAAGAGCCTGATGCGACACCACTACGTGCAAGTGAACTGAAGCGGCTTTGGCGACACTTGGCGTATCGTGAACCGTTGATCAAAGGTGGTGGTGATGATGTGGAAGAGGGTGATAGTGATTTGGAGTTTGAAGTTGAAGCTTTTCCGAGTGTGAATGTTGATGCTCCGATTTTTAAAGAAGCTGTTAATTGTGTTCATAAGCTTGCTTTTGGGACTAATGAGTCAAATAACGTCAATAAGAAGTCCAAGGAAAAAATTGTACACAAGTAGTTGTTTGAAAAAGTCAATTCCTTTACATTCGTCTATTGTTACATTCCTTTAGATTTTGAGATGTGTTTGTGTAATTTTGTTTAACATTCGATTCAGTCTGAAATCGAGTGTCTTGTAAGATTGTATCACTTAATATTGGAACTCTTTTTTAATTGAAGTTGGCTTAGTGGTTAGAAAATCGATTTGCTTGGGTCGTCCCGATTTCCTATTCTCTTATCCCCACCCACGCAACATGTGAAAGGTAAAGCAAATGTCCAATTAAGGGACGAAAATTCTTTAGTTTGGGCTTTGGGGAATATAGCCTGGTCGTGTATATGAATCTAATACTCCCTCCGTCTCGATCATTTCCTTACCTTTGTGTTTTGCACAAAGGCCAAGAAGATGAGAGAGAAACAAATAAACAATGAAGGAAGTGGGGATAAAATGGTCATTTTATAGCCAACAAACACATGAGGGTGATTAAGTGAGGATAAAATGATCTACAAGCCAAAAAAGTCCCAAAAATAGAAAGATAAGGGATTCATTGAGACGGCTCAAAAAGGGAAGGGTAAAGAATTGACTGGGACAAAAGGAATACTACATTTTTCTTATAAAATGAGTATAAACAAAATAAATACATGGGTCGGGCGTGGCACGAGCATGCAAACTAGTATACTTTGATTCTTTTATATTCACCTTATTGTCCTCTAAAAAGCCCATAGTCCTCTCACTTTCCACGATCATCATCTCTCGTGTTTTTAAATCATTTTTATTCAATTTTCAACTTTTTTAAATTAGAAAACTAAAATAAGAGAATTACTTTTGTAAGGAAACTAATACTTCTTCCGATTCAAAGAAATCTTCCCTCTTCTGTTTGCAATTCTTGAGGTGCTATGTTGAGAGTTACTTTTATATCAAATGAATCATTCACTTTATTGTAAACATTAGTACACATTTTATTCTACAATGTAGTCTACCAACTCCATTTGATTTACGACAAATGGATCTTCCATTTAATCTACAAGTAGACAAATAGTCCCTAACATGACAATTGAAAACGGTAAAAAGAAAGAAGAAAATCTCTTTGAATCGAATGGAAGATTAAGTTGTCAATCATTAATGCGTGAATATTCCACATACATTAAGTGTTTGTGTAGAATCCTTATTGTTATACGAAAAAAAAATTAATGATTGAATAATCCATTTTCTTCTGTTGTGATTTTTCTCGCGCATGACCGCTGGTTAGCGAATAAATACTCATGTAGTCGTTTCCACAACATATAACAAAGGTACCCAGGTCATCTACTAAACGTGGGTACGTAGCTTTATAACAAAAAGAAATCATAAGGGAAATATGGTAAGATCGTTGCCTAAAATCAATGGGGCAGCAGCGGGGACAAGACGTAGTCTAATCCAGTCAGAGTCGTTGGAAAAGAAGTCAGTGTAAAAAATGCACCAATGGGGTACTACTAGTACGTTAGAGTCGAGGTAGACAATCATTTGCTTGCTAGCGAAGAATCTACTGATCAACGATATCTTGTAGATGAAGGAAGGCAACATGGCGTCAATCAGCGACATTTTTACAGTGGGGTAATATCGTAATAGTACAAGTTTCAAACATAGGGGCACCATGTGCCGGTTGGGGTAAAGTTCGGGGGCACCGCAAGGTACAGGTTTCAAACATAGGAGCACCAGGGAGATTTTGACATAGTTCGAACGCACCACGTGAATTTGCCGATATTTTTTCAATTCTTGATGGCATATATACTATGTATTCGGTGATGTAATGTTGCTACATGGCTCAACCACACTCACATAACGGCTTGTTATCAATCGAAAGAATCATGTCCAAATTATATTTATTTTTTTGGTTACAAGAATCATGTCCAAAATATTGGATGATATATTTTTACCATGCTAATTAATATACAAAAAAAAAAAAAAAAAAGATTTGTACCAAAAAAAAAAAAGATTATCTTGGGACCGCCCATTTCCTTTCTCTCCTCTGTTGGATTTCCAACTTTAGTATTATCCACCTGACCACCTCCGATCCAAACACTCCCTCCAAAGTCCAAATCTCCAATATCTTTGTCTTGGACTCTTGGGTTGAATAGATTTTGGTCTGGATCAAATGATAGATATGTTAGACGCTTCAGTTGAAGTTTGGTTATTTGATCCATCAAATAAACAGCACAACTTTTTAGTTCGGTTCCACCAAATGAATGGTTTGTGTTAGGTCTTCGCTCCACAACATTTGGCCAATGATATTACCATAGCACATTTGAAATGCTCCACGCCCCTATGTCTCAAGCAGTCAAGCGCATATACTACACGCACACGTGCGGTACACACGCCTAAGACATAGGGACGAGCTGTTCAAATATGCTCTGACATTAGTGTTGGCCCAAAATTTAGGGTTAGTCCCTATTCGATTTGATTCTAGATCGATGACTAGACCCGTCCCTTGAAATGAACAACATATTTGCTCGACAAAGTAATGATATAACCGACTTTAATAAACAACAGTAGACTACCCGACTATTTCATCTTACCAACAAAATTTCATCTCACCAATAATATTGGTTCTTCCACACACCATTATTATTTCCGCCATCTTCATTTCTTAATTAATATTAATATTGAAAAATTAGAATAAAACAACAAGGTTAGTGATGCCCATTTCCTCCTTGACCTCCTACATTGGCAACCGGGGCCGACCGGCTGAGGAGGGTGAGGCGCCCGCCACCACCAACATAGTATTACTCGACCATTTATTTACCATTAATCTATACGTCACCGTAAAAAGTATGTCGAAAAGTAACGTTATATCTCACCCAAACCGGGTTGGAAGACTATTAACTCTCAGGACTTTTAAGAGTTGTCGAGTGTCCACTCGACCATTACATCCGAATAACAAAATTGTTTTCGCAGATCACATTTTTCGTCACACTTTCTTTCTTAAAATAAAATAAAAAATTAATAAAAATTAAAAGTTAGTGATGCCCATTTCCTCCTACATCGGCAGCCGGAGCCGGGGAGGGTGGGCCCGCTCATTCCTCCCAACAACCACCGCCACCGCCACCGCAAACTCTCCGACCAAAACAAAACTCCCTCGTAAACCACGCAAGCGGGTCCTACTTATAAACTTCATATGGGCCCACTACTTCACCATCGGTCTCTCCCTCTCTCTCCTCCTCTTCCTCGCCGCAGTCTTCCGCTTCACGCCACTCTTCTCCTCCGCCACCTCCGCCGCCCGCCTGACCCGGTCCTCGACCCGACCCAGAAAGCCCACCACCCGTAAATTCAACTCCGCCGCCGCCGGCGTGTCAGCTGTCGATATCACCACCAAGGATCTGTACGATAAGATAGAATTCTCCGACGTGGACGGCGGCGCGTGGAAACAAGGGTGGAGCGTGAGTTATAAGGGGAATGAGTGGGACCATGAGAAGTTGAAGATCTTTGTTGTTCCACATTCTCATAATGATCCTGGTTGGAAGCTTACTGTTGAAGAATACTATGATCGTCAGTCTCGTCATATTCTTGACACTATTGTTGAATCTCTCTCCAAGGTTTGAGCTTTTTTACGAAACCCGAATCATTTTGCGAATAAGGCTTGGTTGTTGTTGATGAATTTGATTGGAATGTTGTGTTTATTCATGAGAATTTTGTGCTGGTATTGTTCAATTTGTTTTTGTATGTATTTTTATATGTTTGGGAGGTTTTTTGGGGTTTTATTGTGAGGAATTTCATGTTGATTTGTGTTGGTTTTGTTTAATAATGATGAGTTTGAGTGGAATTATTAGATGGCGTTATTGATCATTTCCAAAGTTTCGATTTTTCGTGTGGTGATCGGGGAGAGGGGTTAGTTTTGAGGTGTTACATGCTGATTTTGCTGGGGTTTAGGTAGTTTTGAGAAATATAGCTGCATTCTTGTGTCGAGGACGAGGTAGTTCATTCATGGTGTTGTTGTTGGTATTACTCTTCTGAGGAGAACTGCTGCTTTTCATGATGGATCGACGTTAATGGGATTCTAAGTGCAAGGTTCAATTTGTGTGCTTTGATTTTTAGTGATCATTTTGGAGAAATTGTGATGTTGATTTTGGTGTGCATATCATTTATAGTGGAGTAAGTGGAACATGGGTTACATTTTGATGCTATGGTTGCATCTTTGAGGGGTCGTGGTGGATCGATGGTAATGCTGTTGATTTTCGGTTTTGCACATTAGTGGCTTGAGCTACTTTACTGCTATTGTTGAATCATTACTTTAAGGTTAGATGATTGTGGTTATTGTTTGTCATCACGAGGAGGATATTGATTTAGTGAAATATAGTCACATTCTTAGGTCTTGGTTGGAATCTCTGTCCATGGTTCCATGTGATCGTTTTGGTTCGACTTGTTATAGGCTACAAGGGTGTTTAGACTTCCACGATTGAAGTTCAAAATTGGAGGATGATCTTGACAGTACCCCAACCAATAGATGTGGACAAATGTTATTCTTGGGTCATTAGTAGCAAGTTCTTTGTTTAGCAGTTATCTTGACAGTAACCCAACCAATAAAGGTGGAATTTTTTTATGCTAGGGTGATTCGTAATCAGTTCTTTGTTTAGCAGTACGATTTTAGACTCAGAAAAGGTATTAGATTTGCTAGGAACAGGAATGAAGGGTGAATTATGAAAGACTGAACCCTGAAGGTGCCTATAAGAGCTCAACGGATTAAAGCAATTGGCTATTTGCTTTTGATGATAGTAAAACTGGCTTGTCTCCAGCTGTTATTGTGGATTTTCTGCAGCCCAGTGTGTTAACGTTATGAATTCTAAGCTTCATACGTCATGCCACTGTCTTTCTCAGTCATTGTTTTTGCTTGGTGGTGGGGGCATTGAGCATACTGATGTTGAGCTTTGGTGGGTTTTGCCTTTTATATAACTGAATGTGCGTATACAACAACCACAACAACATTACCCTAGGGGTCATATGTACGCAACCATAACTAAAGTTGAGCTTTGGTGGGTTTAGCTAGTTCTCAGAAATTGAGCTGCATGTTGAGGTAGTTCATGCTGAGGAGAAATGCTGATTTTCGTGATGGATCGACGTTGATGGGATTCTACCTGCAAGGTTCAATTTGTATGCTTTAATTTTTAGTGATCATTTTGGGGAATCTGTGATGTTGGTTTTTTTTTTTTTTTTTTTTTTTTTTTTTTTGTTTTTGTTTTTGGGTGCATATCAAATATAATAATTGGAACATGAGCTACATTTTGATGTCATGGCTGCATCTTTGAGGCTCGTGGTAAATTGAGCTACTTTGCTGCTATTGTTGAATCACTATTCTAAGGTTAGATGATTGTTGCTTATTGTTTGTCATCATGCGGAGGATATTGTTTTTGTAAAATACAGCTACAAGCAGAGGTCATGGTTGAATCTCATTCCATGGTTCCACGTTGATCTTTTCGATGCAACTGTTTCAACTTGTTATAGGCAACAAGGGTGTTTAGACATCCAGGATAAAAGTTTGAATTTTGAGGGTGATCCTGACAGTACCCCAACCAATAGAGGTGGAAAAATGTTGTGCTAGAGTCTTTTATTTGTAACCAGTTATTTTTTTAGCTGTTGGATTTTAGACTCAGCAAATGCATTAGAATAGCTATGAATTGGAATAAAGAGTGAATATGAAATAATAAACCCTGGAAAAGCCTATGAGAGTTCAACCATTGCAGCCATTGGTTACTTGCTTGTGATGTGAGTATAACTGGCTTGTCTCCAGCTGTTGTCGTTGATTTGCTACAGGTCAGTGTGTTAACATTAGGAATGCTAAATTGCTAAGCGTCATACGTTATGCCACTGTCTTTCTCAGTCATAGTTTTTGCTTGGTGGTGGGGGCATTGAGCATATTGATGTTGAGCTTGGTAGTTTTGCCTTCAATGCCATCAATTGTACATATACAACAACCACAACAACATTATGTTCAGAAAAAATTAGAGACGCCGTACTGGAAATACTGTTGAGACTTGAATTGATCAGATGCTAATTCACAATGTAAGAACAGCAAACGGTTTAAAGCCATTCTATGATACAATTTTTAATTGGAGCTATATGAGTAGAAAATTGAGCAGAAAATTGAGATGCTTTGTCGATACCGTTGTTGAGATTTTCAGTGTGATTGGAGTCTATTGATCTATTTTGGGGTGGAGTTGGGGCAGCAAGTTCGTGCTTGAAAGCTCAAGTTTGTTGAAGTGTGTCATTTTACCTCGACTACTTTAGCATAATTGGAGGTGCATTGTTTAGTCCCTTGAATTTTTTTAATGAGGTTTAATATTACTTCTGTACTAGGTAAAGATGTTTTTGATAATTATCCAGTAGGAGCAGCATTTTGTTGGTTAAGTTGTGTTCTTGTATCTATAATCTTCCTCCCTTCTGTTGTTGTGCAGTTGTTATGGGCCCGAGGGAGGGTCTTAAAGTTAGTTATATTGGCTAATGTGTCTGGGTTTTGGTTATATTCTGTTTGTCTGAAATTTATTGGATGATAAATGAGGAACTGAGCAAAGCATAATGAGATCGTTGCTAGTAGTTGCCCAGTTGGTTGCTATAGAAACCTGAATACTGTGTTTTATGACACTAAAAGCAGCCTAATCTGGTAGCAAAGCATAATTTGTCTATTGATTTCTCCTAGTTCCTTTTTTGTTTGGTGTGTGTGTGTGTAAATAGTTTGTGATTCTTATTATTCTTTGACATCTTGTATTGTAGGATTCTCGCCGCAAATTTATCTGGGAGGAGATGTCTTACTTGGAAAGGTGGTGGAGGGATTCTTCAGAGGGTAAAAGAGAAGCTTTTAAAAATTTAGTGCAAAATGGGCAGCTAGAAATTGTTGGAGGCGGATGGGTTATGAATGATGAGGTAATATTGTCATCCTTCACCTTTTTCACCCTGTATTGGTTTGTTCTTATAGGTTCTTAGTGAAACGATTTGTGACATTGGTAAACTGTTTCCATCCCTCTTAATGAATGTTTTGTGGGCACTGGGAAGGTATTAGTTTATGTCTGTTACTAAACTGACCTCTGTTTTCCTTGTTTATGCAGGCAAATGCACATTATTATGCCATTATCGAGCAGGTGAGGCAATCTCTGCACAACTGTTTTTCTCTTCACTGTGAACTTTCTCAAATTAGCCTCTTCCCCTTTTATCAGCAAATTTAGGTTTGGCTGTGGTATTAACAGGGATTAGCTTCAGTTTGTAGCTTCTGTTAATGAAACTGTGTAGATTAGTTGCCCAGACTTCTTGATATGCTTATTCTCTGCAGAGATTAAAACAACAATGTAAAATTGATATGTAAATGTCAACCACTGAACACATGATGAACTTTCTGTTCCCTGTTGTCACTCTGAATATTCCTATGAATGTCCTAAGTGTAGTCATGTTTGATATTGTTGTTTACTTTGTATTCAAACAAATGTTGTATGTTGTGGGGAGTTGCGGGTTGCCTCTTCTTTTATTTTGTATTGTGCTTGAGGATAGTTGTATTATATAGCATACAGTCAAACAATATCGATCTTGATGTTTTCTGGATTTATCTCTGGACCTAGATAACGTGTTGCAAAAGACTTGATGGAATTTTAATATGTTAAGGGTATTAATATGTTCAGAGTTTACTATGACAACTTGTTAATGTGATCTATCAATAGAGATGATGGGTTTAGTCGTTTGCTAGAAATCTAGACTTGTTTACCTGGGAGACCATCAGTTCAACTATATTTGTTGGTCCAACAGGATATATGATTAGGTCTGACTGTATTTCCAATTGATAAAGTCAATTAGTTCCATTTGCTAGTCATATACCTGCTGAGCCGATAAATAAAGTACTATTCTTGTTCCTCCTGTAGTCTTTAGTAGTTCAACCATTTTCCTGGTCTCAATAGCGTATATGACTAGGATTGGTTGTCTGATTCCCATTGAGGAAGTCGTTTATATGAATATAGTTCATTTTGTACTTGAACCTGTATTGATTCTTATTTCATGCACCAGATTACGGAGGGCAATATGTGGCTGAATGAAACAGTTGGAGTGGTTCCTAGAAATGCGTGGGCAATCGATCCATTTGGATACTCTCCTACAATGGCATATCTTCTGCGGCGCATGGGCTTTGAGAACATGCTAATCCAAAGGACACACTATGAGCTGAAGAAGGAACTTGCTTTGCATAAAAATTTGGAATTTATATGGCGCCAGAGCTGGGATGCTATGGAAACCACTGATATGTTTGTACATATGATGCCCTTTTATTCATATGATGTTCCACATACTTGTGGGCCTGAGCCAGCTGTTTGCTGTCAGTTTGATTTTGCTCGGATGCGTGGTTTCATATATGAACTCTGCCCCTGGGGACAACATCCGGTAGAGACAAACCCAGAAAATGTGCAGGAGAAAGCAGGGAAGTTGTTGGATCAGTACAGAAAGAAGTCAGTATTGTACAGGACAAACACTCTTCTTATTCCTCTTGGAGATGACTTCCGTTATGTCAGCATTGATGAAGCAGAAGCACAATTTAGAAATTATCAGATGCTATTTGATTATATTAATAACAATCCCAGCCTAAATGCAGAGGCAAAGTTTGGCACTTTGGATGATTATTTCCGCACACTTCGCGAGGAGGCTGAGAGAGTAAACTATTCACTTCCAGGTGAGATTGGGTCTGGTGAGATTGAAGGTTTTCCATCCTTGTCTGGCGACTTCTTTACATACTCTGATAGACAGCAAGATTACTGGAGTGGTTACTATGTCTCAAGGCCTTTCTTCAAGGCTGTTGATCGTGTGCTGGAACACACACTTCGTGCCTCAGAGATGTTAATGGCACTACTTCTAGGACGTTGTCACAGGATTCAGTGTGAGAAGTTGCCGACTAGTTTTGCACACAAGCTGACTGCTGCGAGGAGGAATTTGGCCCTCTTTCAGCATCATGATGGAGTGACTGGCACTGCCAAGAATCATGTGGTCCATGACTATGGGACTAGAATGCACACTTCTTTGCAGGACTTGCAAATTTTTATGTCTAAAGCCGTGGAAGTCTTACTAGGCATTCGCTTTGAGAAAAATGAGCACAATCCATCTCAGTTTGAACCTGAGCAAGTGAGATCAAAATATGATGCGCAGCCGATTCACAAGGGTATCGTCATTCAAGAAAAATTGATGAGATCTGTGGTTATCTTCAATCCTCTGGAGCAGACTAGAAATGAGATCGTGATGGTTATTGTTGACAAACCAGATGTAAGTGTGTTGGACTCAAACTGGACATGCATTCAGAGCCAGTTATCTCCTGAGATGCAGCATGACAAAAGCCACATATTTTCTGGGCGACATCGTCTTCACTGGAAAGCCTCTATTCCTGCTATGGGGATTCAGATGTATTATCTTGTTGATGGAGCGGCACATTGTGAGAGAGCAAAATTGGCGGACTTGAAGGTTCTGACATACTCTGATCAGATTCATTGTCCTGCTCCATATGCTTGCTCAAAAGTAGAGGGAGATGAGATTGCGATCGGGAATGGGCACCAAAGTCTCACTTTTGATGTAAATCTTGGGTTATTGCTTAAAGTAGCTAGGAAGGATGGTTCTGTGAATAATGTGGGCGAGGAAATAAGCATGTACTCTAGTGCGGGAAGTGGAGCTTACCTGTTTAAGCCTCTGGGTGATGCACAACCTGTCATCCAAGCCGGTGGACAATTGGTAGTTACGACTGGCCCCTTGATGCAGGAAGTGTATTCTTTCCCAAAGACTGAGTGGGACGGACAACCAGTCTCTCACAGCACTCGTGTCTATAGTGGAGAAGATACCTTACAGGAGTACCTCATTGAGAAAGAATATCATGTTGAGTTAGTTGGTGGTCGTTTTGACGACAAAGAGCTCATAGTCAGGTATAATACTGATATTGAGAGTCGGAAAATCTTCTATTCTGATTTGAATGGCTTTCAAATGAGCCGACGAGAGACTTATGATAAGATACCAGTGCAGGGAAATTACTACCCAATGCCTTCTCTTGCCTTTATTCAAGGGCTTGATGGACGACGTTTTTCAGTCCATTCACGGCAGTCTCTTGGTGTAGCCAGCCTAAAGAATGGGTCACTTGAGATTATGCTTGACCGACGTCTGCCAAGGGATGACGGACGTGGTCTTGGGCAAGGGGTAACTGACAACCGTCCTATGAATGTTGTGTTTCATTTGCTTCTTGAATCCAACATTTCTTCTACTTCAGACCCTATTTCAAATAGTCATCCTTTAAACCCTTCCCTTTTGTCTCACTGCATTGGGAATCATCTAAATTATCCTCTGCACATCTTTGTTGCCAAGAAATCAGAAGAAAGCCCCGCTCAGCCACCACCACCCCGGTCCTTCTCCCCTCTGGCCGCTTCTTTACCGTGTGACTTACACATTGTGGATTTCAAGGTTCCTCGGCCTTTAAGGTATTCTTTCTCAGAGCAACCTGTCGAAGATCCTAGGTTTGTACTTGTATTGAGGAGGCACGGCTGGGATTCTTCTTACTGCCGAACAGCTCGGTCTCTGTGCACAAGATTAGCAGATGAACCTGTAAATCTTTTCAGCCTGTTCAAAGATCTGGAAGTGAAGCATGTAAAAGCAGCATCTCTGAACCTACTGCATGAAGACACGGAAATGCTTGGCTACACCGAACTCTCTGGAGATGTTGTGCAGGAAGGGCATGTCATTATCCCTCCTATGGAAATACAAGCATACAGGCTTGAGTTGCGGCCACATCAATGACAGCAGAGACGTACATAGTTCAGCATCTTACATATCGCATATTCGATGGGATGAATTTCAGCCTCAGGACCCATCCTTGAGGTGAATCTTCTTCCCCATATATGCACTCTTCCTGAACTGTTTTTGGCAGTTCATCTGTCAGTACACACGACACAAAAAGCGTTTCCTGTCCTGCCATACTGATCTCAGATGGATGATCTCGTATGGGGCCTGTTTTGACATTTTGTAGACGGGGCGAAAGAAATGTAGGTGCCGTCGATAGATTTGACATGTAGGTGTAAATTTGATCACACTTGGAACTCTTTTTTGTAGACTTCAATGTGATCTTTCAGGTTTAAACTTTAAATAACTTTCAATTATAGGGAAAAAATTGTATTTGCAGTCAATTGAGCATTAAGACTGTATATAGGAACACATCAGCTACATTACGAACAACTCTGGCATTGCCTCTAGCTACTCAATTAGACTCCAACCAAATAAAGCAAGAAAAATCGTAAAAAAGGCCAGAGTATTGGGAGAGTGAGTATAAGAAGCTTTGTTGTACTTTGCCCTAAACTCAGGATTGACAACCCCCATCGGAAATCGTCGTCGTCGGGGTTATCGATGAATTTGAAGACATAAACAGCAGACATAAGCATGTGCCAAAGAGTTTCATGCTTATTACCGAAGCCAGGATCAATTCGGAACCCATACCGGTTCCGTTCAAAAGTAGCGAAACCCGTAGGGATACCGGAATGAGAGTAGTAAACGTGACAAGAATATAGATTCACCATGAAGGGCGAACTTTCTTCTTCCAGGAAATCGAAGAATTCAGGGGCTACATCATTCTTGAATCGTGCGGCCAAAAGGGGAAATAGGATAGTGAGCGCATACGTCAGTGAATAGGTGGTGGAGACGGGAATTTTGGCGACGCCGAGGCTTAAAGTGCCGCCTGGATGTTGCGGATGGCAGGGAGGAGCTCATCTCTGAATCCGTCGTCGACTCCCACGGAAATCAATGTAATGTTAGTTCGCAGATGAGAGGGGATCACGTGGGATCGAACTCATGCCTCGGCTTCCAACGTGTTTCTCGCAATAGCAGGGATGAGAGTGTTGGGAATGGTGAGCAAGAGTGAAAAGGAAGATTGCGTGAAAATCCCCTTAATGGTAATAATCAGCAATATATATCTTTAATGGGGTAATAGGTAACTGAAATCATCATTTATTGCTACGCTACATACATTTGTATGTGTACTACGAATATGAGCTTGATCCAAAATTTAAGGCCTTGGGCGACGGTCTAACTCGTCCATGTTAAAAGACTCCTCTACATGGAGTGGGTCGGTGGTGGTTTAGATGAGGTTCGTTGTTGTTTGAGTAGAATTTGTCGGTGATTTTAGGTCACTGGTTCCGGGGTTGTTTGAGACCAACTGTGCTTAGCTGAGCTTTTCAACTGTGCACATGCATACGTTTTTAACTGGTACGAGAAACTCCTTTTGTATATGTCATATACAATCCCGAATCTACATGACATCTATTTCTCCTCTCACCCACCACATAACGTCGTTCATTCAACAGTTCCACCGGCCCACCACCATCACCACAATCTGGCACCACCATTCAACCCACCCCTCACCGTTGCTCGTCGTTCACCACCGCTAAGCCTGGAAACTGGGTTTAGGGTCCATTTTTAGGCTTCGCGATAAAAATGAAACCTAAACCCTTTTTCCGGCCACTTTGACAATAGTCGTTCTTGTTCTTGTTCTCGTATGACATATTAACCACACTTGTTAATATTTGAAACGTTAACAATCTTTGGTGGAGGGAGAAAGTGCATATATCATATTTCATGACCTTTCCAGATCCTAACGAGCTACTAATTCTCACTCAACATTCTTAACCTTCCTCAATCTTTCTTCTAGTTGACTACTCCCTCCATTCATATCCAAATGCCCAATTTTTTTTGCAATTTTTGACGGACCATATTTGGGCACGCCTCTAGATCAAATGAAATGTTCACTTAGTGTAAAAATTAGCAAATACTCTATTCTGCAATGCACTATCCTAATTCCCCTTAAATTTATAGCAAATGAGTCATGCATTTGGTTGATATGTGACTCACAATATGGTAAGTCAAAAACTGAAAAGTCAATGGGGCATTTGGATATGAATGGAGGGAGTATTATTCTCCTAATCCTAATCCAAAAACACATATTCGTGCCTACGACTACTATATATATGCACCATCAACATACTTTGTAGTACATTCCCTTGATACGTAGCTCACCATCTAATTCATTAATTTGCGGCGCTTGTTGATCAACATCATGGAAGCTCCGACGACATCAACTTCGACATCCCATGACACAAAAGACGCAGGAAATCTTAAGCAAAAAAAATAAGCCTAATCTTAAGCAAAAAAAAATAAGCTCGTCTTGATACCAAAGTATCTGGTAGCAATGCTGCTATCAGCGTTGGTAGCAATGCTGCTATCAGCGTTGAGCCAGATCACACTTTGGGTCGTCATAGTAGGTGCATCGTATCGATTTATGGAGTACAACACAATGTGCTATGTGATGTCTTACAAGTATTGTACAAGCAAAACACCGGACTACCGTAAATTTTACGTGCCCTTGTTATTATGGGTTCCTATTTACCCATGGATTCGGCGTACTTCGAGTATGAAGCGAAACCCTATTGGCAAGTTTGCGTATGTAGCTTACGCTATACAATTTATTTTCATATTGTTCTCCGTACAATTCTTGTGCTATTACTTGGGCTATCATTATCCTCTCGATTATGTAGCACATTCGTTGATGTTTTGGTACAAACGTTTATTCCCCGCTACGGTCTAACACTTCATTATTATCGGTTCTCAAGGTTTTTATTTATGAAGATTCGATCTTTAGGCGTATCCAGAGATTTATGAGTAAAGATACGATCTTTAGGTGCATTTAGAGATTTACGAGTCAAAGTTCAAATTTGTGAGGGGTGTAAAACTTTTCACTTTTGGTATCTTTGAATTACTCATATTGTTATGAATACATCAATTATACGTTGTGTTATCTTTTTTTTTTTTTTTTTTTATTATAAATTCGTGTGTACCTTTGATAATACGATGCGACAAAAGCTGAACATTAGTTAACGAAAAGAATGCGAAAACTCACGAAATCTAATAAATCTTAGATTGCCAAAGAAAGTCACTTAACGAAAAATAAAGTCAATGTAAAACCTTCGTTTGGATGAACCTTAAAACGTCGTCCTTTTGGGCCGGCAATAGCAGACAGGTGATCAGTTAAGCCCATGATCATCTCGGTAATGATCCTGGTTCGCGCTAGTTGCTTCGTATCATGTCTCTTATGTGTCTTCGTTCTCGTTTGGCCTGTTAAGAATATTACGTTCCTTTGAATTATTAAATCAAACGTTAACAATCTTGGGTGGAGCCGAGAAAGAAAGTGCACATATTGAATTCCATGCCCTTTTCAAATCCTAACGAGCTACTAATTCTCACCGTTATACTTTCATAACGTTTCTAAATCTTCTTAAGCCCTCTGAGTGTAGGACTTAACTTTACTATAAACAAAAACTCGTCCGCGAAAAATAATTTCAAGCTTTAAAGAAGTATTGCAAGCAATCATGGACGAGGTGAAGAAAGAATCAGAAAACCAAGTAAATGAAGAATGTGTCTGTTCTTCTTCTTCTTGTACGTCCAAGGGACGCGGTTCCGGCACAACAAAATCTTATGTCTTCTTTGATAAAACATCCGGAGTTCAGAAAGAAGTTGAGCTGAATGGAGCTCCTCGTTACGACTTCTTCTTCTTAAAAGCGAAGAAAGAAGCCGAAGCTGCAGGAGAGCCATGGGTGTTTAATGAAACAATAACGAAAACACTGACAAAGTGCGACTGCAATAGTTCAAGCCGGCTTCTGATACCTAAACAAGATGCAGTGACACACATATACGAACATCTCGACGATGATATGAAGGCGAAAGTGAAGTCACAAGAGGGTCTTCCGCTTGATCTGCTCGACTGGGACGACGGTGTGCTGGCCGAAGTGACTTTTAAGGTGTGGGAATCATCAGACGGTTATGTCCTAAATTACCACTGGAGGAAGGATTTTGTGCAGACAGGCAAATTCGGGCACAAAGATCAAGTTGGACTTCGATGGGATGATGTTAACAAGAGGGTGCTCGTCAAGCTGTTATCCAAGGCAGAAGATCAGCCAGCTGAAAAGAATGGTTGCGAAGGCAGAGGAGCTAGCAGTCCGAGAACTGAGCAATGTCGCTGCAGAACAGAGGCCAAGGTAGCATGAACAGAGTCCGGCACCATTCGAAAATAATGTCAGTACCTTTGGGGCGCAGGTTAAACCCGAGACATGATCTGATTATGAACTTTGATTTCTAAATAACTTTTATTTGTTGAATGTTAAGCTAAACCATAAGGGCTCCGTTGGCTCATACGTTAAATCTTGCATCTCTTAGTTTGTTTTTCCTTTGATTTTCCCTTTGCTGAAACAAAAAAAAAGAAAAGAAAAAGAAAAGCGCACAGCGAGCAAACACGAATGCCACAGGCCTGCAATTATCACAAGGTTATACGGAGTAGAACAGAATTGCATAATTCAGTCGTTTCAGAATCTGTGATAGATCATAGCTACATCATGAGCTTTGCATATTCGAAAACAACACGAGTCGGATGTAAAAGAAGTTCCAATAATCCACCAATTCACCATTTCATAAACTTACATGATGATAATCATCCACACAAGCAACAAGAAAGATGACAACTCCTTAAAACAGGGTCAAAGTTTCAGTAACTAAGAGTTTGGAAAATAGAGATATACCATGAAAACCATGGCTACCTTCACAAATGAGTTATATGAATTATTTCACATCAATGACATTTATCTTTTCAAGTCAAATACGATGCAACGACCCCATCAATTAGGGAGCTGAGGGTCGCTGAAGAATTTGTTGAGACCTGGCATGATCTCGGGGCTCTTTGTACGCGCAAACTTCCTGATGGCATGCTGCGAGTATTTCTCTCCCTCTGCATGATTGTCCAGAACACCAGCAGCTCGGTTCTCCTTATTCACCCTGAGAATTGCCACGGTAAAGAAAGCAACATGGCAGGCATTAGATGAGAAAACATTAGTCAGGTAAACCTAAACACTAGTAAACTAAAACAGATTCGGAACAATAGAACTTCTACTAATGAAAGACGAGACCCATCAAACAAGACTGATGAGAGATACTACACGGCTACACCTGTTTGTTCCTCTCTAGTACTCGTAATTATCTGGTGAGAACAACTTTGCCAGACAACTTATCATGTTTATACACTAAATTCACACAACAAGAATCTATAGAAGCCATGAAGATCTTAAGCTTGTTTGTTTATCTTTGTGATAGCCTGGAGGTGGTAACAGATAGCAGGGGACTTGTCCAGGCTCTCTTAAATGCGAGGGTTTGTCCTGTTGCTTTTAGGTGGAGGATTAAGAAGATTCGTGAAATTGCTGCGACGTTCAGTTCCTGTCAAGTTCGGAAGGTGGAGCTCACGTTTTGACAAAGATGCGAAGGAATGCAGGGTGGGGTGTGGGCATCCACATCACACAGCTCTGTAGCGGTCTTTGTCTGTTTTCAGTGCCTTTGCCAAAAAAAAAAAAAAAAAAAAAAAAAAGAGTTTGTGATACCCTTAATCTGAACCACTTAATAGTCTTCCAAGGCGAACCTAAAATCAATAGTGCACCTTTCTTATTGTCTTGTGCATTCTTATTCACACTCTTCTCAACTCTGCTCTGAGTAACTTTCACAATTTACCACAGAAAGAAGCTTTCACATCTCTTAAGTATCACCGCAACAATTAGTCTTAGTCAAGTCAACTATGATCCCATTACTCATTTGTGTTGTCAGTAGCTCATCCAGTGTGATTAAAGGTGATCGACTAGGCTCAACTCCATTAGTTAAAAAACATAGAGTAGACATCCAAGTGCAAACTAATTACATGTGCAGAAAGGAAAGGGGAAAGATCTTTCCCCAGATCATAAGTACTAATGAATAAACAGCTATGCATAATTTCCACCACTGCCGAAGAGTGTCTAGACAGGACAAGAAAACAAAAGTGTGAGGGGAGCAGTAAGTTGGTGAAGACGGTCGTAAACCATAATTCATAATCTCTAACTTTTAGTAAAGAATACCAAAGTACACAATCCAATGTTCACATTATGCTATCTAATTACGCTTCAACAGAAAGAAGCTATAGCTAACTTAGATGTACCATGGTATTCCCTAAACAAACAAACAAAAGAATATCGTTCCAGTTCAGTTCAGCACTATATCTCAGTAGCATACATGTGCCTAGTAACTCTCAACCAGCCCTATCCTATGATATCACACAGCCAAACCACCTTAACCATATAAATAAAGCAGATAGCATTATTGCAAAGCTCACCCAAAGCAACCACAAACGGAACATAAATTGCATTGAAAAGTTGCAAGACATATAGACTCAGGTATTCATCAGCTCAATAACAACCATCATAACTTAGTTACTTAGAGTCCTAAAAGATTGCGCAGAAATTAGAGATGTGCTCACAGTAATAAGAAAAGTATAGAAGGTTCCCAAACAGAAAAAACAAAAACCAGTCTTGCAAGAGTCAACTTCTTCACTAGATTGTATCAGATTAAAACAAACTTTGTAGCAAGAAAACTTTACCTCCACAAGAAAAAAAAAAGAAAAAAAAACTTTTAGCAAGAAAAATGATCAACTAAAAGGAATACAAACCCAAAGGAAGACTCTGTTAAAAACCACGACGATCCTATACTTGCTTGATAAAGTCTATGGTATTAAGTATTAACTGAGTCAAACTTGACTATAGACCAAAATCGTCAAACAAGGCTATGGTGACAGCCACATGGATCCTACACCTGTTTGATAATCATAGTGATACGCTTCAACTGAACCTCCAACCAGGCTTCCACAACCACCTTGAACTTCAGTGTGCATCTAATTCTTCTTCTTCTACAACTTCTTTTTTTTTTCTTTTTTTTTAAATAAGGGCATCTATTTCTTTGATCGGGTTGCTAATTTGCTTAGCTTGCATCTATGTAAGACTCTAACAAAACCACTTTACCTATCACCATGACCATAATACTGCTCACCCATAAACTATCACCCCAACAAAAGAAATTAGTCAACTACAGCCTCAAACTCTTCAGATATAGTCACCTCAGATATCTCTGTTTTCATCTTAGTTTTCAGGTTGCTTCATCAGCCTACGTAATAAAGCTGCCCTCCATCTCATATAAAGCCAGGCTAGATTTCCAAGAGGATATAAACTACATGTAGAGAGGAAGAACAAAAACTGTGTTTCTAACATCATTACTATTAAAAAAAAAAAAAAAAAAAAAAAAAAAGGAGAAAAAAACATGAGAGCTCTTCATCCCTAAATATTGGCAATTTCCCAATAGTGTAGCCAGAAAATGGACGGGAGAATGTAGGGTTGAGGGGGTCATAGGAAGTAAAGTCTCACTTTTAGCCTATGTCATTAAAAAAATACACGATAGTAATATTGTCCAAACCAATTTGAACTTTAAAACAGCTTGAGTGACCATTTTCCAACTCATCAAATACAAGACACCATTGCGTATTAGATACTCAAGCTACACTAACCAATTACGTTCACAATACGTGTGGTTCAACCAAAAACAGCTATATGTATATCTAATTTTATGCAGAAGAAAGAACTTGGACCTGAAAAACAGTCCCTTTCTAAGAGCGAGTCACACGGTATTGTAAAGCTATAGCAAAGTTCACTCTCAGAGTCTCAGGCAACCCATAAATGAAACATCAATGACAATGTAAAAGTGCAAGACTATACATGCAGAGGAAGCATTGGCTCCACAGATACCAAAACGGCATAATGATCCCCAACAATATGAACTTTCATGTAAAAAAGAATAACCTTCACGGCCAAGCTAACAATGCAAGCACTACGAGTGTCTACGACAGACACAAAAGATTAAAACTTTCTATGACCAATCCCAAACCAATCCCCTGAAAACTGAAAAAGATTAAAACTTTCTATGACCAATCCCAAACCAATCCCCACAAAACTGAAAAAGATTAAAACTTTCTATGACCAATCCCAAACCAATCCCCTGAAAACTGAAAAATCGGCCAATCCAAGATGATAAACACCATATCAAATCCCGAAACAACAAAATCACATCAAACCAAATGCAAAGGTTCCCCAATCCTCCCACTTTCTACTTCTCTAATCAAATACGCAATCTTTTAAATACACGCATCAACGTACAACGAAAAACTTGACGAAATTGTTCATAAAGAGCGCTTAAAAGTTGAAATCAACACAACCCAATATACCAATCACGCCAATTTCAATTAATTTCCATGAAAACACACAGAATCATCCACATCATATCAAAATAATCCAAAATCAAATTAATCATATCATTCAGAATCTTATTCTAAACTTCCACATAAAATCCACACATATATCAACAAAAATCGGATTATATATCAGATCATCTAATTAAAATTTGACCTAAATTAATCAAAAAATTAATAAGTAGGGGGATAATTAAGAGAGAGAGAGAATAATACCTGACTTCAGGATTAATGCAAATATTGCGGATCAATTGAAGTCCACAAATTCCGACGGCAACGCCGACCGCCGCAAATAAAGGATAAACCTGCGACACATTTTTACGATTAATTTTAAAACGACGATTATAATTTAATTTAACGACGTATTTATAATCAGATCCAATTAAAAAGCAAAGGAAAAAATGGTGGCGAAAATTATGATAAGAAAACGGCGGAAAAAGAATACGTGCGCAGATCTAGAGAGAGAAAAAATTGAGGGATGAGAGAGAAATAAAACCTCAGGTCTGAGCCAACGGTTGATAGCGCCACCACCCATGGTTGCGGAAACGGCGGAGGTGGTGGTTGAGAGGGCGGAAGAGGAGGAGAGAAAATTTGGGATGGAGTGTTTGTTGGTGGGAGGTCAACTGGTGGTAGCGGAAGCAAAGCAAAATCTGAATGAATTAAACCTATCTAATTGAGTAGGTAGCCAAATGACTCTTATTATGTATGGGTTAGGATTATTATGCGTATGGGTTACGATTCTGACGAAACATGGGCGCCTTGTTTTGGAATATTCCTGGTGACGGAAGTGGCACCCTTTGGGTTCCTACTTCCTAGGTTGGGTATGGCTCGTATGGGTAGGCTACCAGTTCGGATCAACCGTCTCACTTTTGTCTCCCACTCCGTGTACGTCTCGAATCATATGCTACCATTTCATTATTTTATCTTTTAAAGTTTATATTTTTTTTTCCCAAAGATTTATGAAATGGTAGCACATGATTGAAGGGGTACACGGAGTAGGACACGAAAGGGGGACAAGTGATTCGCACTTATAGGCTAGAAGCCTAGAATGTATGGATATTTTATTCGATCGGATTGTGATGATGTTACATTCGTTGTGTGAAATGACTTTACCTTCGAGTTTCATTGTATCTCACTCTCTCTTGATTTCTTGAATAAGGTAGGTATGTTTAAACGAGTATAAACTAGTACTGTGTATTTTTTATTTTTTTTATTTCGGTTCTTTTAATTTTTAAAGCGGTAAAGTCAGTATTATAAGTACAGTTTAAACAACCACAGTCAAAGTGGTAATTTGTACTCCGTAACTTTATTGTGGTGGGTGGTAAACATGAGATGATCGAGATCAAGAAACCTTGATCGATTGTGAAATGTTGTTGGAGGTGAATAAAGAATGTGAGATACTATCCCATAATTGTTGACATTAAGCGTACGTATGCACTAGTAACCGGTATACTCGTGTAGTTTATTACGGAGTAGTATACAAGTTCATTAAGCTAATACTTATTATTTCCTATAGTAGATAGGTTATACTCCGTATCTCCCTAAACCTTAAGCAAGCCACCATCCTAAATTGATTCGTCAATCCATTTTTGATATTTCATTCTCTTTATCCAATTCCGATGTTTCATAACGTGTGCCCAATGGGCACCTGTTAAAAGTCTATTTGTTTCCATTTGTAAGTGATTTTCTCCCCAATTGAATGAGATTCCATATTTTATTTTTTTCAAATGAGAATCTCACTTAATTAAGGAAACAAATAGACTTTTAACACGTGCCCTTTGGGCACACGTTAGAAAAACCGTCCATAAGGATCATAACAATCCATTCGTGTAGTTGACGTGACACTAGTGTAGTGTTGTTAATATATACTCGTGTAAACATCAATGTTTATACTATGCTCATGGGGTTACATTTAAAATTTATTTTAAGTGTGGTCCTTTCTACTCTATTGTGAGAAGGACCACCATACTCCTTGTACTCTCGGAAACATGGTATAATTTACCTGTAAACATTGATAAAGGAAGTATATGAACTTATGAAGTTAAGTAGTACTGTACCCCATATAAAGAAGACAAGAAAGTATATTATAGTATGCCATTTATATACAAAGATATTACCGTCTTTTTTACCAAAAAAAATATTGTTTACAAACAAATGACACTACTGAATTCGATACAAACATACTATACAACAACTCGGTAATTATCAAACACAATGTACGCCGCTAGCACAAACCACAACTCGCTAACTAAACACAATACGCTACAACTACAACAAACCACCCAACATGACACAACAACCCGACTAAAACTACAGACATACTAGACAAGCAAGTACACCGCAACCGCGGATGCAACCAAAACGACGAGGCCGTACACACCGACCACGAATGGTCTAAAACGCCCCCTAGACCAGTAACCCAAAGCCACCAACGAACCCCACCAAAACAGCCGGGGACCCCAACTACACCACCACCTCACCCAATCGTACACCCACGCGCACCAACCGTACAACCACAACAACAAGCCGTACAACCAAGAAAGTAGGCCGTACAACCACGAACTCAACATGTAAATCAACCAATTGCTCCAACCCCATTCAACATCCGACGCAAGCAAACCATCAAATTTCGCCGTGAGGCTGTCGGGGTAAGCAATGCCCCACTCGGGTCCGGTGGGCAGGAACGAGTTATCATCAAAACGTTGACGCACGTAGATTTGTTGCACTCTTGGGCTACCACAGACATTTGCGATTAATCCTTTGAGATACACTTCTGCCAGAGGAGGATGATTATCACGGTGGGAGGGACCGGAGGTGGTCGGCTACCCGGTCTCCGTGACGGCAACACCAACCTTGTACTCGCGCAAAGCGGAATTCAGACCTCCTACCATCATATCAAACAAGTTATAATATTTCACACCACTGCCAAAATCAACCCGCTAATTGTATTCGGATTGTGACTGGAATAAAGCAAATCCGAGAGGAATTCCAATTCTTGATTCACGTACAACTCGTACGGTTGAACATTGACCAAGAAAACCAAACCAGTTTGGTTCAAGAAAGTCAACAAGGGTTTGAAGATGGGTTCAAGGAAAGGATCTTTAAATCGTGCTTCGGATGACGGGAAAATCGACGTGAGTACGTTGGTGAGGGAAGTGGTCGACACCGCAACACGGCCGTAGAGGCCGGAATGTTTCCCAATCGCCGCGTGGAGGTTGCTGACGGCGGGAATGAGAAACCAGACCGAGTCGGAGAGATGGACGTCGGCGCCGACTGACACCACTAACATCGTCGTCCTCCAGCCATGAAATTTTGGAACAAGTTCATATACGTAGCGTAGTGTTACGTATACGTAAAACAACACTACACATATATACGTAGCGTTGCGATAAATGATTTTGATTATGCCCCAACAAAAAGTTTAGGGCCGAGTTATATACTTTTTAAATTAAAACATAACGTCTTTTGATATTTTTAAAATAATTGATTTGATTATCATCTCCATTGGTGTCTCAAGATATGTCTCAGCGAGGGGAAAACTTAGTTTCTTTTTTCCACAATGTGTATAACACGTCTCGTTTGTAGAGACTGTCTGTATTTTTCATGGACCTCTCATTGTCATAATTTAGTATTTTTTTTAAGTTTTATTATATAGGTGGACGTCAGCGTCGACAGATACTGTGGTGACTGTCATTCTCCAGCCGCGAAAGGTAACACCGTACGATTGTTTGGTCGGCCAAGGCGGCGACAACGGAATTCGGGATGGAGAGAAGAAGGGAGATGTGGGAACTTGAAAAGGCGGTGAGGATGACGGGGTTTGCGCCGATAATGTGAACGAAATCAAACCCTAGATTCTTGATGGTGTCGACTACCGTCGTGGGTATCGGAACCGCTAATGTTGGCTGGTGGTTGTAGCCAATTAACCCCGAAATCCAATTTGTAGATGACGCGTCTTTGCGTGTAAAAGGCAATGAGGTAACCAATCACCAAGAACGCAACCGTTGCAATGACGGCGGAGCAGCCCATGTGGGGGAATCGAGCGAATAATATATGAGGAAGTGTGTTTGCGTGTAAAAGGCAATGAGGGTGTGTGTACGCGAAATCAAATCCTAGATTCTTGATGGTGTCGACTACCGTCGTGGGTATCAGAACCACTAATGTTGGCTGGTGGTTGTAGCCAATTAACCATGAAATCCAATTTGTAGATGACGCGTCTTTGCGTGTAAAAGGCAATGAGGTAACCAATCACCAAGAACGCAACCGTTGCAATGACGGCGGAGCGGCCGGCCCATGTGGGGGAATCGAGCGAATAATAGATGAGGAAGTGTGTTTCGTGTTGCTTTGTCTTGTGTTTTCTCGATGTTAAAACCTTGAATTTTGTCGGACTGGGTTTTGTTTTTTCTAATTGACAAAATCATATATATCTAAGAGTTCGAGAGGCGGTGTGATGTTTTTTTTATTATTTTATTAGGGTTGTTATCCTTAGCCCTTAGGGCTAATTTTAAGAATTTATTATGTATAAAGTTTTGTGATTTCTGACTAACTAACTAATAACAATTGGTATATCGTACCCCGGGGGTACGTAGCTCTACGTACCCCCCGGCTAAAATAATGGCCCAAAGCTCAAAATTGGGCTTCTGTCGGGCCCAAACCCAATAAAAGAAAGAAACAAAGTCCAATAACAACTAGTATACAAACAAGTAGAACCCCAACTCAGATTCTCTCTCCTCCATTTCTCTCTTGCCCCTCCCCGACCACCTAGCCCCGCCACAGCTCCGGCCATTTTTCATCCCCCATTTACCCTCCCTTGTTTCTCTCTCCTCGTGTGTCCTCCCTTCCGGCAACATTTAGAGACACCAGAGGTGGCGGCGACTATAGAAAGGGGGTAGATGAGCAAGGGGAGGGAGAGTGTGCGTGGGGAATTTTAGTGAAGGGGGGATAGGTGGCCGCCGTTATCGGCGTGACATCCCTAGGGGGAGCGTTACCTGGTGGTAGTGGTACTGTCACTTCTGTTTAATTACTCGAATTAGAGTTTTAAACTTCTAATTAGTTTAATTTTCGGTGATTTTGATTTGATTAATTTGGAGTGATTTGTGATGAATTAGATTGATTGAATTGGTTTAAATTGTGTGATGAAATTAGAGGAAATAATGTCGGTGCAAGAAGAGGATAAATTGGGGATGGAGGTGGTGTCGGAGGATGAGCCGATGAGGAGGACGAGGATAAGAAGCTTGAGGAAGAAGGCAGTGAAGGCGGTGAACGCGTCGACGAAGATTGCTCATGGGTTAAGGAAGCGGGGGAAGCGGATCGCTGATTGTAAATTCGCGGCGATCGCGGTTGAGGATGTTAAGGATGAGAAGGAGGAGGCTGTTAATGTTTTGCCATTTCCTCAGTTCGCAATTCTCACTGTACTTTCCTCTGTACGTACGTAGCATTGACAAGATGCACATTATACGACTTCCATAAGTGTACAATTAATGCACAAGGCGTACCGTACGTACAAGCAAACTAGGAATTATTGAAATTTGAGAGCATATATATATGCAAAATGGTACAAGTTTTGCCAAATGTTGTGTATTTTTAGAAGTCAAGCTAGCTAATTTGGTTAATTGCAATCTGTGGACTGGCGAGAAGATATGAGAAGTAGATTAGCTAATTAGCTCACATACCTCACAAGCTAGCTTATATATAGCTAGTGAAGTTCGATCACAAAACGAATTGACTGACAATATAAGATGAGTAATTTAATTTATACTTCAAGTCATCAATGAGTGCAAATTGAAAAACAATGAGTGAATATTAAAAAAGAATAAGTGAAAATTTAAAATAATAAGTATTAAGTGGTATACAATGAGTGTAAATTGATAACAATGAGTGTAAGTTGGATAACAATGAGTGGGAATTGAAAACAAATTGGCCCAGATTTTCACTCATTATTTCTTAATTTTCACTCATTATTACTCGATTTTAACTCATTAGTTTTCAAATTTCACTCATTGTTTCTGGATTTTGACTCATTAATTTTCAATTTTCACTCATTCTTTTTGGATTTTCACTCATTAGGTTTCAATTTTCACTCATTGTTTCTGGATTTTGACTAATTGGTTTTTCAATTTTCACTCATTCTTTTTGGATTTTCACTCATTAGTTTTCAATTTTCACTCATTATTTCTGAATTTTGACTAATTAATTTTCAATTTTCACTCATTCTTTTTGAATTTTCACTCATTTGTTTATCAATTTCACTCATTCTTTTTGGATTTTGAGTCATTAGGTTTCAAATTTCACTCATTAGTTTTCAATTTTCACTCATTGTTTCTGGAATTTGAATAATTAATTTTCAATTTTCACTCATTAGTTTTCAATTTTCACTCATTGTTTCTCGATTTTGACTCATTAGTTTTCAATTTTCACTCATTGTTTCTGCATTTTGACTCATTAATTTTCAATTTTCACTAATTCTTTTTGGATTTTCACTCACTTGTTTTTCAATTTTCACTCATTCTTTTTGGATTTTCACTCATTAGTTTTCAAATTTCATCAATTAGTTTTCAATTTTCATTCATTGTTTCCGAATTTTGACTCATTAATTTTCGATTTTCACTCATTCTTTTTGGATTTTCACTCATTAGTTTTCAATTTTCACTCATTGTTTTTGGATTTTGACTCATTAGTTTTTCAATATTCACTCATTCTTTTTGGATCTTCACTCATTAGTTTTCAATTTTCACTCATTAGTTTCAATTTTTACTCATTGTTTCTAGATTTTGACTCATTAATTTTCAATTTTCACTCATTCTCTTTGGATTTTCACTCATTAGTTTTCAAATTTCACTCATTGTTTCTGGATTTTGACTCATTAGTTTTCAAATTTCACTCATTAGTTTTAAATTTTCACTCATTAGTTTTTCAATGAAAATTGGGAAGTAAAGAGTGAAAATTCAGAAATAATGAGTGAAACTTGCAAAGTAATGACTAAAAATCCAGAAATAATGAGTGAAAAGATAATGAAAATTGGGAAATAAATGACCATAAAGTGACATATAATGAGTGTAATTTGAAAGATAATAAGTGAAAATTGTAAAATAATGAGTAATAACGATAATGACCAATTACATGGAATTAATGAAAGGGTATATGAATACGATAAAAACAAAACATTCTTTACAAAAAAAAGGAAAAAAAAAAAATCTCATGTGCTTCCCTTCCTTTCGCTTTCCCCGCAAAACCATGTTTTGTCTCTCCTCCCACGCCCCCCTTCACACCACCGGCCCACCCGACCACCACCAAACCTTCAACTGCCACGACCGCCATCCCACCACCCCACCACCACCATACCCCACGCCGGCCAATACCACCGAAAACCTTAGACCTCTGCGCCATTGCCTCCTCCTCTTTCCTTCCTTTCTTGTTTCGTAATCACTTTGCTCTCCTCGTCCATCCTTCATCTCCGGCAGTATTTAACGTCTCCAGCCTTCCATTAGTCGGGGATTGGGCGGGTTTGTGAGTGTAGAAGAGAGAGAGAACAAAATGGAAATTCGTGTGAGTTGTGGGAAATGGCCGAAATATGTCACATGTGGTGACACTGGTAATGGTGGTTTTCGGGGAGATGAGGTGGCGCGATAATGGTGGTCAGGTGAGGGACGACGGTCGGCTAACGTTGGTGGTCAGGCGGCGCGGCAATGGTAGTCGGGTGGGTGAAAGATGGGAAAAAGGATGGAGAGAGAAAATATTATTGTAGAATAATTATTAAAAAGTATAGTGGGCCTGCAATTATATTTACTTGTTTGGGCTTGTTAACAAAATCTGTAACAGTTGGATCTAGTAAATAATGGGCCTGTTTTTTTTTTGAGAGGAATAATGGGCCTGTTTGACACTGGGCTAAAGCACGAACTAGGTTTTTCCTTAACGAGGACGGGGGTACGTAGCTCTACGTACCCCCGGGGTACCTAATAATTTGTGAACTAATAAATGTAAAATTAGGAATACTAGAAAATAAATTAGATAAAAATACAACTCTACCAATTTCTCTCTCTTCCTCTCCACCTAACGTCCTAACCCGCGCCACCCATCACCACCCCGGCCTATGGCTTCGGCGACGGGAATAAATGACACCCTAGTTGGGGTGTGGTGAACCCAAATCGGAATATATTATACTACAGTGGCGGGAAAAAGGGTTTAGGGTGTGGTGATTATTACTCTTCTATGTACGTAGAGCGTCACGCCACTAATGCGTCTCTCGATAACAAAAGTAGCATGGCAGAAGAGAAGGAAAAAACTGATTATGGTAGACGCCAGATCATAGAGGGTGGCCGAGGGTTGTATAGAGTGGCCAAGTTAGAGGGTGACCACTAGTTGTTTTGAGTAAATAATAAAAGATGAGAAAAGTTAAGAAAAAAACAAGTAGCCTGGCAATGTAATTGAGTCAACAATATGTCATCCGAGATTCATGAGTGTGGTGCATCAAGCGACAGCGAGCGAGTCATCAAGCTTTAATCATAGGCATCCAAAAGAATGATACGACAACAATGAAAGAAAAACAATAATAATAATTTGTATGGGTATTAAATAATCTACTCATGGAAAACAAAATAGCAGAACAAGGCGGCTGGTGGTGGACAAAGGACATACCAGCCGGGAATGAAGAAATGACGGCCATCCCCGGCCGGGAGCGGAAGTATGATGGTGACTCACGTATAAAGGGTTTGTGTTTAGACGTCTCTAGGATCTTTCTCGTCTGATACCATGTAAGATAGTCAAATTACCACACAATAAAGTGGCATGATTTTATTGATAGGCGTGACCACATTTATATAGTAGATCACGTACATAACATAGTGTAAGCCCTAGTTTTAGAATAATCCTTACATAATATTGTTAACATAATTAGAATATTATGTTATATTATTTCCTAATACAAAATATATGTAATATATTCCTATAATCTCAAGCTACGAAACATGATTCAAGAAAGTTGCAATCCTGTCGAACAAGGCCTTCTTGCTTCTACTCGTAATACCAAATTTGGATAGAGAATAAGGGAAGATGCCAACTCTGTTGTTTTCAATGATAATGTAGATCAAACCATCAGCATGTACTGCAAATGTGCAAATGTTGTAGATAAAACTTTACTACAACACACTCAGCTACATATGTCATCACCATTCCTACTGGTGTTGGTAATCAAGATCTCTATATCAAAAATTATGTCGATGACAAAACGATTCCTACCGATGTTGGTCATCTAGATAATCTCTATATCAGAAATTGTGTCGATGACAAAACAAAAGAAGAGAGGAAAGGGCTAAAAAGCACACAGTACAGTACAGTCAAGTAGCAAAATACGCGAATGCTCGTTCAATATTTGATACGAGTATATCATTATGTTAATAAGTTGTTGGATGACTCCCTATATTATGTGATCTCTAACAAACGAACCCCATCAAACTCGAATTGAAGGATTCACTAGCCTCGGCAAGTCGGCAATGTGATCCATGCCAGTATCGTAACAATGAAGATATTCCGGCCTGCATCGACATATATATCTTGAGCAAACAGAGAAGTAATTTTGGCTGGCTCTTCCATCCCCAAAAGAAAACCATCATACTCACGGGTTCAACCTAAAATCACGTCCATATTCATGAGCCTGAACACCGTAAGAGACGTGACGATTAACAGTATCGTAAAAATAACGATAATCCTCCTTGGACACATCTTGAGCAAACACACAAGCAAGTTTGGCTGGGTCGCTAAGATAATTTTCAGCACACAATGAGCGAATACGGCCATCTTTCCCAAACGCAGCCATCACAATACCCGATTTCGAGCGCTCCGTCATCTCGATCTCCGTAATAAAAACTCGGCTGGCCACCACACCAGCAAGATCACACGGCAGCATAAGCCATGACGATGGCATTTCTTCAGTGAAGGAGATCACAAATTCATCAGGATCAGGCGAACTCCATGGCACACGATAACGACCACACCATTTCCATAACAAGGGAACAAAAACAACTTCAAACAACGGCATACGGGAACTAGCTTGAGCATGACGCAGAAGTTTCACCCATGTATCCATTGAGGAATCACGACATCTAAGAAAAGGGTCGATGTAAACCAAGACATTCTTACCTCGAAGACGACTCACAGGGACATCATGCTTACTGCTGTCATTATTGTTGTTCCTACGTGTGTATGGGAGCACGGTAAGTCCCTGAGAGTCGCCCCCGAGTAGTGAGTCTACAGTAAGTGAGGTTAAACCCTCCAGCATAGTCTCGGTCGTAAAGGGATAATAATTGATGCCATCGTTAAGCATGATTGGTTTTCCTGACTTTTCCCAACTCTTGCCATCAGGCCTCACAATGAACAAAGTGTCTTGGCCGCCATTAGAATAACAAAGTCTGCTAAGCCGCTGGTGTCTCTCTGAACGGTAGGGAAGCACCCACCAACCGTGCTCAGACGGAGGTGGTTCTTGTCTGCAGGCCGAGCCTAGCCATGAGAAAATTATCTCAAAATCGAGTCCTTTGTCTTTGATTTCGAGATACATGGAAGCCAGTTTTGACATGAATTCTGCATTGTAGCAAAGGTATACTCCCACAATTTCCTTCTTACTCAGTTCCGAAACAGTAATCTCTTCGTAATGCTCAATGTCGTTGTCACCTCCAATTATCGATCTCTTGAGTTTATCCGAAGGTTGGCAGAATAAAAGATCAGCAAGGGACACGGGTACAAAATGTTGAGCATACTTGTTGTCTACGACAGAGAATCGTTTCTTCAGAGCGAGGTCCGTATCAACAAGGGACCTCACCTTGTCATACGTAAAGGGGAAGCCTTTGTCATAATAGGTTATAAAGCACCCGTCAAATCTGTGTTCTTGTAGAACAACGTGGTTCCGATCCAAAAGCATCCCAACCACGGGCTTCGCTCGGGTCAGACCCATAGACCGGCATACACTAGCACGCGCCCGTTTCTCAAGGAAAGGGATAGTAAGGCCAGGGAAACCAGAAATAAGTTGTCGAAATCCGTCCTTTTGCAGTCATTGGTGTCGTTGACGATAAAAACCATCTCAAATTTACCACCGGAGCGAATTACGAGTTCATCGTAAACATAGGTCATTACATTCATAACATAGGACCCTATGTCATCCTCGGAGGGCGAGGAAAAACAGTAGATGATCAGGTACTTATCCCGAAGAGTATTGATTGCGACCTTGGACCCGTTGGTAAGTCGGGTCAGAGTATGGGTTCGCCTCGTAAAATTGTCGGATAAGATACGTACAACATCGATGGGTTTCGCGGTTGGCTTCAGCTGCTCAATACCCAATCCCTCCATGTGCAACTGTGCTACAACTTCATCCTCTTCAAGAACCTCTACCAAGGTTTTGCCGATAAATTCATAGGTTAGATAGCGTGAAGGGGAAGGAGAAGGTGGAGATTCCATGATTTTACCCAACAACGGCTGCCCGCTGCTGTTTGGTCGATCTCCTGTGGTAAAATATGTGTTTATTATTTACTGTGATTAATGATCGGAGAAACACAGATTTGGTTTCTTGGTTCGATTTAACCAGCTAGCTAAACCGGTTTGAATGAGATTTATTAGAAACTAGTCAAATACGATGTTATTTTCTAGAAAGGAAAGGAAATACTTTATATATCACAAAATTCTATTGTGAGACGGTTTCATACGATGCGACCTCCCACACATTTCAAATGTAATTATTATTTTTCAAATTCAACTCATATGCTAATTTATCAAAAGTAACTCATTAATTGGTGTTATACATACAGTGAGACGGTCTCACCGTAGAATTACCAAAACTGCTACGAAGCGTGACGGTTATGGTCATATAATACATGTCTTTACTGAGTTATTGTATATATCTTTACTGAGTTATTGAACTGAACATGTCTTATCGAGTTATTGTCGTACTTTGTATCGTGAATGTGTCTTATATTTGGTCACAAAATTGACTACTAGTACATCTTTCGTTACTCTGGCTCACGGCCTTTATCAATCAATGACAGAATTCTGGTAGCAACCCTATATGAGGGCAATTTTAGTTTTTGACAGTGTCACTGTGTGAGGGCTGAGGCATCATGGCAACGCGTTTTACCTTAGTAAAATATCAGCCAGTTGAATTTTAGTTTGCCAATTGCCACAAAACGAGATTCAATTCTGTATACTACATACTTTGTTCTACAATATGAGTTGGATTTAAAGAGGCAACTAGCACAAGAATTGACACACAAAGAGAAAACTCGATCAACGCATAAGATTACAATATACGGAGTAGTACATTACAATAGTTGTATCGATAACATAACGAAAGTAAATGAATCTTAATAGTAAAAGGGGAAAAAAGTCAAAAGACATGAAAGACGATACACTAGTAGTAGTCGAGAGTCTCGTCACACTTATCGTATTCCTCACTCCACAAATAATCTTCAGCAAACAGAGATGCAATTTTACCAGGCTCTTCGAAATAATTTTGAACACACCTTGAGCAACAGCCCCATACTCTGTAGGCTTTAGATGTATGTGGGATTTCCCGATTTAATTTGGGATTTTCATTAGAATACTCGTACCTTGGTTAAGTTGGTTAATTAGTCGTACTAAATTTGGATTTACTATCGGTGTGGAACCATTAGTTACTGCTGATATGGATCCATGAGCTTAGATTTCCTACTTAGCCATACGAAGTACTATTTCTTTCTCCTTCCTCATTGTTATCTCGTCTCATCACCTTAATTTTTTTCTCTTCCTCTACTCTACATGATTCTTCCTCTTCGGTTAAATTTTAAGTTGTTTTCATTTTTCGGCCAAAATGCTAATGTGAAACAAACCACATACGTGTAGAATTTTAGAGGGGAGGAAAATAACGAGAGTAAACCATATGGAGACGTTTTGTAACAACCCTAAATTTTGACTCAAATATAATAGTATTAAATTTAGAATTGTCACGCCGCAATTGACTACCAAGTCAATTGCAAGGCTATTTATTCGATTACAATACCAATTAAAATGAAACAGCGGAAGTCTTAAACGAATGTCGAACTACCATTCTCAAACTTGTCTTAAATTACATAATCAAACTGAAATATAAATTAAATAGTGTTTATTAAAAATCCCCATCATGCAGACGACTCTTCAACCAAGCATCCACATCATCAACAAAACCTGTCAACTACGCCATCGAGAATGACGTAGGCCCCAGAAATAAGGTAGGGAACAAACCAGAATAAAGAACGTCAGCATACAGGCTGAGTAAGAACACAAAAGAACAAGAAGAAAACAGAAGATACGCGCCTAAAGGCGCGTAGCTAACAAATAATAAGCTACCGTTACGTCATTAATCGATCATCACAGCGATAGAGAATACAGAAGTCATAACTCATATTAGCATTCATTAAGGCCGGGTTCCTACCCCACAGCCACCACAATCTCGAACCAAAGCGAGCTAGAGTACCATAAACATCCCTAATGACTCAGAGTGTGCACACCCCTCTCTAGAGGGCCAGTAGGATGCGAAGCCTCTAGGAGGAAGCCAATTAGGAAGTCGGTAGCTAATCCGACCCGGACTCCCCTCTTATAAAGAAGGTACACAGGTGACCGATCTAGTCGAGACACCTTACTCTAGGTGGTAAAGTCGATATCAACATCAATCATAATCATAATTATTAGTCATTAGTCAAAATCATGCTTACCTTTAAAATATCAAAATCATAATTATAAGCTTATGAAACAACAATAACAAAACAAGAAGAGCAAGGGAGGCACACTCGGCCGAGAGCACCGAGCGGCCGAGGAAACCGAGCCGGCCGAGGGCCGAGCCGGTCGAACGGCGGAGGCCGAAGGGCCGTATGGCAAGGCGAGCCGAAAGGCTTAGCTGCAAGATCAATTTCAATCGATAGAGGTAGGAATAAAAGCAATGGCAAGACAATCGTGAACAATGGTCGTTAAAGATAGGATTAAAATCAAGGTAGCAAGATTTAGAGAATTGGTTATCGTTGTTGGGATTGTAACCAACGTTCTTACCCTTTCTTAGCAAACCACAAATCAACACAAGACTTAGAAGGGTACTTCCTCGAACACAGAACCTAGAAATCACCAACAATAATCAATTACCAAACAACACTTCCAATCAACACAAAAGACATCTATAATCCATCCAAACGACCTCCAATTATCACCAAATTCGCACAACACTTACCTAATCATAACAACAACATAATCCCATCATCAAACCATCAAAACCATCTTATTAACACTCAAATTAAGGTAGGACCAGATCTGGACATCATATATTTTTCATCATCAAATCATCATAAAACAACTCCAAACTTAAACCATAAATTCCCTAGATAATAACAATCAATCCCTTCAAATACTACACAATTCTAATCACAAGTTCACCATTAAATCATCATAACTTCAATTATATAAACCCTAATTCATAACCTCATTATTTCATGCTTCAAAACACAATTAAACATACTCATAAATCCAATAACAATTAATCATCACCCAATTCATGTTTAAACCTCAATTAACATGATTAATAGTAAAGCCCTAATTAAAAGGTGTACTAGAGGGACTAATACTTACAACTCTTGGATGCAAGACCAAAAGAAAATGGAGAAAGGGCACGAGAAACGGCTAGGGCGGCGGCGGCGGCGACAGGGGTCGGCGAAGGGCGGCGGCGGCGGCCTCGGGTTGCGCGCTGCTCTTCTCCTTCTTCTCTTCTCACGGCTCTCTCTCTCTTTCTCCTTCTTTCTCTTGGGCGACGGGTAGTGTGAGGGTTTGGGGTTCGGGTTTGTTTGTATTTATAGTTTATGGTGAGAGCTTAAAAGACGGGTTTAGGTAAGACGGTTTACGGTAAATAAGTAATTGGGCTACCCAATTAGGAGATTAGCTAAATTAGGAAAGTAAACTCCAATTTCCCAAAATAGAATTAAAACTCGTAAAATGATTATTCCTCATAAAACTTCCATAAATAAATACCTCAAAAATACGGGGTGTTACAGTCTTCCCTCCTTAAAACAAAGATTCGTCCCGAATCTTTAAACCCATCCTTAAAAGACACGCTCCACTCTAAAATGTCAATCACAAGGTAACAAGAGTACTCGGAAATGGTAGGACGTGAGCATAGAAATGTGCTCAAGTCGAAATACGAATAGGAGTATAAAAAGATAAGAAATGTGTGGCAAAGCATTGTAGTTGAAGCATGAAGCAATCAACCACAGAAGAAGAATCAGAAAATCACATGAATCACAGTCAACAAAATGTCGATCACATCACACAGAATAATTAAAAATAAAACGCGCAGGGTTCTCATCCCCCTTAAAATAAAGGTTCGTCCCGAACCGAAGTACCTTAGTCGAACAAATGAGGGTACTTTTCACGCATAACAGACTCTACTTCCCAAGTAGCCTCCTCAACATTATTGTTACACCACAACACCTTCACCATCGTCGTTTCTGTTCGCCTAGTCTTTCGCACCTTAGTGTCCAAAATTTTCAGTGGTGCCTCTTCATAGGTCATAGTCTCATCCAACTCAATGGTTTCTGGGTTCAAAACATGCGACGGATCGCTGACATAACATCGGAGTTGGGAAACATGAAAGACATTGTGAACTTTGTCAAGATTCGCAGGCAAATCTAACTCATAAGCGACTTCCCCAATGCGCTTAGTCACCTTGTATGGTCCAATAAACTTAGGGCTCAATTTCCCTTTCTTCCCAAACCTCATAACACCTTTGGTAGGTGACACTCTCAATAACACCATATCACCTTCAGCAAACTCTATATGGCTGCGAGTTCTGTCAGCATAACTCTTTTGCCGATCCTGTGCAGCTTTGAGTCTCTCCTGTATCAATTTCACTTGTTCTGTCATCTCCTCAATGTAGTCTAGACCTAAGACCACTGTCTCACTTATATCATTCCAACAAATTGGACTTCTGCATTTCCTTCCATACAGAGCCTCATATGGTGCCATCTTTATTGAGGCTTGGTAGCTGTTGTTGTAGGAAAACTCAACCAAATCTAGCTTGTCCTCCCATCCTCCTTGATACTGCAAGGCACAAGCTCTCAACATATCCTCCAATACTTGATTCGTACGTTCCGTCTGTCCATCCGTCGTTGGGTGGAACGCAGTGCTCATAAGAAGTTTTGTCCCTAAAGCTTCCTGCAACTTCTTCCAAAATCGAGAAACAAAACGCGCATCACGATCTGACACAATCTCTTTTGGAGTACCGTGGAGTCTCAACACATTGTGTATATAGGCATCAGCCAACTGTTTCTTCTTCCATGTGTCCTTCATGGGTATAAAGTGTGCGCATTTCGTCAATCTATCCACTATTACCCAAATCATATTGTTACCTTTAGGCGTTCTAGGTAATCCAGCAATGAAATCCATGGATATGGAACTCCATTTCCATTCCGGCACTGGTAAGGGTTGTAATTTACCTTGAGGTCTCTTGTGTTCACTCTTAACCTTTTGGCAAACTAAACACCTAGAAACAAAGTCGGCCACATCCTTTTTCATTCCTGACCACCAAAACACCTTTCTCAAATCTTGGTACATCTTATCTCTGTAACAACCCTAAAATTTACTCAACGAAATATTTAGAATTGTCACGCCGCATTTGACTACCAAGTCAATTGCAAGGCTAGATATTCGATTACAAGAACTAAATAGGAATTTAAACAGCGGAAGTCTTAGACTAATGTCGAACTACAATCTTCAAAACGAAATCCCAAATTACATAGACTACATGAATCCAAATCCAAATGACGTTTATAAAAATCCCCAACATGCAGACGACTCTTCAATCAAGCATCCACATCAACAAGACCTGTCAAACTACGCCATCGAGGATAACGTAGGCCCCAGAAATAAGGTAGGGAACAAACCAGAAGAAGAACGTCAGCATACAGGCTGAGTAAGAATATCAAAGTAAAGAAACAACAACAAGATACGCGCTTTAAAGCGCGTAGCTAACAAAGAAAGAACAACAGTCAACGATGGAGAATCACAATCAAAAGATATTCAATCAATCATCATGAGTATCCCACATGGATACAGAAACAGAGAATCATCATTCTTTTATACGTTAGGCGTTAGGTCCTACCCCTAGCCACCACAATATCAAACATCGCCGTTTGATCTAGAGTTTACGCCCCTATAACCCCGAGTGTGCACACCCCTCGCTAGAGATCCAGTAGGATGCGTACCTCTAGGAGGAAGATTAATAGGAAGTCGGTAGCTGATCTCCGACTTAAACATTACCTTGATCAGAGGATTTCATGAAGCTGCCGGCCGGACCGTAACAAGCTACTCTAGGTGGTATCATCTTTATCATGTTTTACTTTTCTTTTATCAGCCTCACCATCAACACTCGATGGTACTACTGAAATTACATCGCATCAATAATAATCACAAGACAGTTGAATCAAGAGAATTAGAAACAATAATAGAGAAGACCACTCGGCCGAATGGCCGAGTGCCAGAGTCAACAAGAGGCCGAGAGGCCGAGATCAATCAAAGGCCGAACGGCCGAATAACAAGGAAGCCGAAAGGCTGCAAGGTGGGTTAGCAAATCAACAATGATACGCTCACAATATAAAATAGGTAAGATGAAACAAGGGTCAGAATTGAGTGTATGAATCAAAAGTAAGATGATGGGTAATCATGAGATAGTATTAGATGAGGATAGTGGCTAGTCAAGAGAACTGTGACCAACGTTCTTACCTTACTTGCACAGTCGCAAATCTGTTTCAATCACTAAAACGATACTTCCTCGAACACACAACCTAAAACCAATAATAGCAATACACCAATCATTAACCAACTTCACCAATCACCCAAACATGGTTAATAACTCAAACCACACCATCAACATCCAACATCAAAACATGATCACCATACCAATCACATATTAATAAGGCTTAACCTAGATTAACATGCCCAAATGGTCTCCAAACATCACCAAATTCGCACCACAACTTCACAAGTATACCAACAACATACTAACACCATTAAATCATCATAACAACTTCTTAAACACCATAATTAGACAATAATCAGATCTGGGCAGAATACTAAATCATCACTCAAAGCATCATAAAACATTCTCAAATTAAAACCATGATTAACACAAATCATTATAAGTATTCCCTCCAAATACTACTCAAATCCCTTCATAAAATCATCATCAAACCATCATAATCCCAATTGTATAAACCCTAATTATAAATCCATAAATTCATGCATCAAACCAATCTAAAGCATGCTCACAACCTAAACACACAATACCCAATAACACAATCATGTTTAACCTTCAAACAACATGATAAACTAAAAACCCTAATTCTGAAAATTACTAAAGAAAGGGTTTAAAACTTACAACTCCTAGTGTAGAAACCAAGAGGGGAGGAAAAGGAGGTGCGGTGGTGGTGTGCGAACGGCGGCAGTGTGCGGCGGTGGTCTCGGGAGTCGCGCGCCGCGGCTCTTCTTCTTCTCTTCTCCTTTCTTTCTCTTTCACGGCTTTCCTCTCTTCCTCTGCTTCTCTCTTGCGACGGGTACAAGTGAGGGAAGGGTTTGGGGTTTCTTTTTATTTATAGTCTAAGATACGGGTTTTAGTAAGTCGGGCTTTGGTAAATTACTAACGGGTTTCGGTAAACTGCTAATTGAATTACCCGATTAGGAAACTAACCCAAATAGGAAAGTAACTCCAATTCTCCAAAAACAGAATATAGAAACCTCAAAATGATTATTAAACGTAACACCCTAATTAAATAAAGTCCCAAAAATACGGGGTGTTACAGTCTTCCCTCCTTAAAACAAAGATTCGTCCCGAATCGTTAGACCCATCCTTAAAAATCAAGCTCCTCTCTAGAAACGTCGATCACAGGGTAACAAGGATATATGAAATGATAGAATCAAGAACATAAGAATATGCTCAAGACAGAACAACAACAAGAGTACGAATGAGGATAGCGAAATTGTCGTGGAAGAAAACAATCAACCACAGAGAAAAGAATCAGAATCGCAACATCATATGAACAACAATACATGAATCAAGATATCAATCACATCACATAAGCAATTAAAACAAAGCGCGCGAGGTGCTCTCATCCCCCTTAAAACAAAGGTTCGTCCCGAACCGAGGGTACCTTAAGTGAAAAGGTCAGGGTACTTCTCACACATAACCGATTCTACTTCCCAAGTAGCTTCCTCAACATTGTTGTTACACCATAAAACCTTTACCATACTTGTCTCAGTTCTTCTCGTTTTCCGCACTTTGGTATCCAATATTCTCAGTGGTGTCTCTTCATAAGTTATAGTTCCATCCAATTCGATGGTTTGTGGGTTCAAAACATGCGACGGATCGCTGACATAACGTCTGAGTTAAGAGACATGAAAAACATTGTGAACCTTATCAAGATTCGCAGGCAAATCCAACTCATAAGCGATTTTTCCCACACGTTTAGTCACTTAAATGGTCCAATAATGAACTGAGGATTCACCTTTCCTTTCTTTCCAAATCTCATAACACCTCTGGTAGGTGATACTCGTAACAACACCATGTCACCCTCAGCAAACTCTATATGACTGCGGGTCTTATCAACATAACTCTTTTGCCGATCCTGTGCAGTCTTGAGTCTATCCTGAATTAATTTCACTTGTTCTGTCATTTCCTCAATGTAGTCTAGACCTAAGACTACTGTCTCATTTACATCATTCCAACAAATTGGGTTCCTACACTTTCTGCCATACAAAGCCTCATATGGTGCCATCTTTATTGAGGCTCGGTAGCTGTTGTTGTAGGAAAACTCAACCAAATTCCAGCCTGTCATCCCATCCTCCTTGGTATTGCAAGGCACAAGCTCTCAACATGTCTTTCAAGACTTGGTTGGTACGTTCTGTTTGACCTTATCTGCTTCTTGTGATCCTTTGATTTCCCCAAATGAGTCATTCTCAATCGTGGTTGTTCCAGGCGTTACTCCTGGCTCTGTCAACAGAACTCCAAGGTTGACAAATTCATTCCTTAGTTTTTTTTTTTTTTTTTTTTTTTTTTTTTTTTTTTTTTTTTTTCTCTGAACAACCAATTGCACCGTATGTAGGGACTTCCTGTTCAGTGCGTTAGCTACAACATTGGCTATCCTATATGATACTGTATCTCCATGTCGTAGTCTTTGATCAACTTCAATCACCTTTTCTCACGCATATTTAAATCCTTCTGACTAAGTATGTACTTCAAACACTTATGGTCAGAGAAAATCTTAATGTTACTCCAAACAAATAGTGTCTCCACACTTCAATGTGAAAATTACAGCTGCTAGCTCCAAATCATGGGTCGGATAGTTTCCTCGTAACTTTTGAGTTGCCTAGACGCGTAGGCGATTACTCTCCTGTTCTGCATTAGGACACATCCCAAACCATTCTTTGAAGCGTCAGTGTACACCTCGTACGGTATATTCTCATCAGGTAGTGCTAACATTGGAGTCGTGGTTAATCATTCCTTTAAAGTCTGAAAAGCTTCCTCACAACTCTCATCCCACTTATACTTTGTGGTTTTCTTCATCTAAGTCGTCATTGACTTAGCAATCTTGGAGAAATCATTCACAAAACTCCTGTAACAGCCTACAAGTCCCAACAAGCTTCTAATCTCGGACACATTCTTAGGGGCTGGCCAGTCCTTGGCCGCCTTGATCTTAGCTGGGTCTACAGCAACTCCGTCCTTGGATATCTCATGTCCCAAAAATGCTACCCTATCAAGCCAGAATTCACACTTTGGAAACTTACTATACAGTTGCTTTTCTCTTAAAACTCCAAAACCGTCCTCAAGTGTTCCTTATGTTCCTCCTTGTCCTTGGAGTAAATCAAAATGTCATCAATAAACACAACCACAAACTTTTCCAGGTAAGGTCTAAAGTACAATTCATGAGGTTCATGGATACTGCTGGCGCATTGGTTAGCCCAAAGGGCATTACTGTAAACTCATAGTGCTCATATCTAGTTGAAAATACAGTTTTTGGTATATCCTCATCAGCCACTTTAAATTGATAGTATCCGGACTTCAATCAACCTTTGAAAACACACTAGCACTCTTAAGTTGGTCGAATAAATCATCAATTCTGGGTAAGGGGTATCTATTTTTGACAGTCACATTAATCAGCTCCCTGTAGTCGATATACAATCTCATTGATCCATCCTTCTTCCTTATAAATAAAACGGGGCTCCCCAAGGCGAAACACTTGGTCGGATATATCCCTTTTCCACCAACTCCTCAAGTTGTTTCTCCAGTTCCTGCATCTCTACCGGTGCCATTCGGTAGGGTGACTTAACAACGGGGCCTGTTCCTGACGCTAGATCAATCCTAAACTCCACCTTTCTCTTCGGAGGCCTCCCTGAAATCTCCTCAAGAAAACATCAGGATACTCACTTACTACCTCGACATATCCTATTTCAGGATATTCCACTTTGGTATCCTGTACATGACATAAAAGTAGGGGTTCACCTTTGGTTATCTGTTTCTTCGAATTCATGGCAGACACCAATTTAATCCTGGGTCGTTTAGGGAGTACGCGGTAGGTAACATGAGCATTTCTCTGTCCTCGAAGAGAAATCTTCCCTATCCACCAGTCCAATCTCGCCTTATATCGACTCATCCAATCCATTCCCAATATTACACCAAAATTTGTTAGGGGCAAAAACTATCAAGTCTGATTTGAACTCATGACCACTAATTACTATGGGTACGTCCTTAAACTGACTTTTACATACCACATTACATCCGCTAGGCATTTGAAAATTCAAAATTTACCGCTGAATAATCACTTAGTCCACATTTCTCCACAATCTTATCTGCAATTAAACGAGTGGAACGCACCACTATCAAATAAAACATTTGCAATTACTAAGTTAACAGGATATTTACCCGAGACGACATCAGCATTTTCATTTTCCTCTGTATTCATAACATAAAGCTATCATGTAGCTTTCTTAGATGGCGTGGCCTCACTAACCAATCCTGCCTGTTTAGCCGGCGCCACAGAGGTATTTCCCTTAGTTGGTGCTGGGTTCCTATAAGTATTAGTCGAACCAGTAAACGCACTCCGAGCCCTGAAGTTTTGGAATCGGTTTGGCGTCGCCAAGCCTCCTGTGGCTGTTATGGCTGGCCTGCCAGCTTTCTTGGAGTAGCAATCGGCCACCTTATGACCAGGCTTGCCACAGTGGTAGCAAATAATCTTTTCTCCCTGGCATGTCGATCCTGGGTGGAACCGGTTACACGTAAAACATAACCTATTCCGGTTAACATTCTGACTCTGCACCCTGCTGGCAAAAGAGTTTTTAAATCCTATGTTGCCAGCTCCAACAGATTGGGCCTTCCTTTTAAAGTTCCCAAAATTTCCTTTCTTGGAAGGCATGTTCATCAAGTCGAAAGGACTTTCTTTCTTCTTCCCTCCAACTTCTGCGCTCATCGCTTCCATATTTTGTTCCACTGTTGTGGCCTTTTCATAAACATCCTTCACAGTGTGAAACCTTTCAGAGACAAACCATCCCTTTATGCTCCAAAGTAGTTTCTTTCGGAAACTATTGGCCCTGGCAGATTCAGTTGGGGTCACACTTTCTGCAAACCTATTCAAGTCCTCGAACTTGTCGTAAAATTCTTTGACAGACATTCCCTCGGTCTGCTGTAAAGCTTCAAACTCAGCTACTTTCTGTTCTTTCAGATGTTCTGGGAAGAACTCTGTCTCAATTAAAACCTTGAAAACTGCCCAGTCTCTATAGTGCTCTACTATTGTCCCATCAGCTAGCTTTTCCTGTACTGGTTTGAAGAATGCATCTTGAATCTTCATCCACCAGCGTCCAGCTACTTCCTTAAGATAGAACACAGCAACCTTAACCTTACAATTATCAGGGCAACCGACAGTTAAGAAGATCCTCTCCATATCTTCCAGCCAATCCAAAAGTACACTGGGTTCTCCCCTTCCAGTGAAGTTGTTAGGTCTCTTTTTCTGTACGGCATCAGACATCTTAGCCAAAAGCATGTCATCCTCATTCCCAGCATTGTTATTTATCTGACCATTCAACCCATTATTGGCCATCTGTGCCATAGCTTGGGCCATGGTATTCTGGTTTTGCACCAGTTGATCCAGAACAGCTGTCAAGTCAGGAATGTTGTTTCGCACCATTGTCTATAAGGCATCCACATTCAAATCAATTATAATCACATTAATCAATTCCCAAATCATTTCATATATTCAAAATCATTAATCAAAATATATCAATCAAAATCAATCGGAAAATCAGTAAATCATGTAAAGAATTCATTCCAGAATTATATATACATGATAATCAACATCCAGCTACTCGTCTCGCGCGAGTTTAACTTTTCAGAACTTTTCGATTTTTTTTTTTTTTTTTTTTTTTTTTTTTTGGAACACGACTCGTGTTCACTGTAGCACGAGTCGTGCCAGCATTAGAATCAAACGGCCGAATCAGAATTTCAACCACAATGTCAAACACACGCAATAGATTTCAAATAGCACTTTAAACACATCGACCTTTATTAATTAAGCATACTTCATAGTGGTATTGGGGTATGGTCCCCTCTTATGACCCGTGCAACACATACTTGTCTTTAAATTTCACATTACACATTATTGACGAAAAATGCAATAATAATAATATCCTAACATATAGTCTCCCAATATTTTCGGGTTATGACTTCAAGCATTTCTTTCATAACTTCCTACTTCATTTGATCCTTCACCTTCTTGTTGAGCAGCCCATTCACTAGAGGTTAGTGGCCTATACTCGGTTCCATCCTCATCCTCTGTCTCCCTCCTATTAGGTTCATGGTTAGCTCTACGCAGGATAAATTGACGCACGCTCTTTCGAGCGGTACGCCTGAGTAAACCTTCTCCTCTAATAGACACAGGTGAGTAGGGTGGGGAAGGTATGTAGCAGCGTTTTCCAGGCTTTATGTTCTTGCTAGCAAGGCGGATAGCTAAAGCACTTCTCTTTCTTTCCTCAGCCTTATCTTTATAAACCTTATAGGGGTCTGGATGAGGGTAGTTAGGGTGAATAGTGGCTTCCACCAAGTATTCAGGCAATTCCTCCAAATCATCTACCATATTCCTGAAAATTAAGTCCTCGTATTTCAATACAGCCTTCAGCTCTCCTACTGTCATAGGTTCTCCTGAATCAGTTATTAGGTACTTCAAGTCCCCATAATGACAAGCGAAGAAGGTCATCCCCTCAAGACGTTTGTGCACGTGATCCTATCGTGCCTCGTTCTTTAGATTAACCATGACCACAAACATTATCACTTCTGCGTTCAAAGCCCAATCGTATGTCTCCCTGGCCACTCGAAGCTTAGCTATTACTCTGTCCACAAAATTTGCAACGGTTTCTCCCCTTCCTATAGAAAAATAGTCCTGGGTTCATAGCTATCGTATCTGTCTTTGCCTCAATTGCTGGATCTCCAAACACTCCATCAATTCCAAAAGCCCAAGCGTATCCAAATGGGTCAGTAATCATCTGTTACATAATCAAGGTTAGAAATCCCAGAACAATCATTGAATCGAATGGTTAGGCACTAATTGACACATAACACTTAGCAATCAGCATGCGTATGAATGCACCCATCCCATTCCCAGTTTGAAAATTTCTTTAATACAAGTTTTGAAAATTTTTGTAGACTCGACTAATCAGAACCTAAGGCTCTGATACCAACTGTAACAACCCTAAAATTTACTCAACGAAATATTTAGAATTGTCACGCCGCATTTGACTACCAAGTCAATTGCAAGGCTAGATATTCGATTACAAGAACTAAATAGGAATTTAAACAGCGGAAGTCTTAGACTAATGTCGAACTACAATCTTCAAAACGAAATCCCAAATTACATAGACTACATGAATCCAAATCCAAATGACGTTTATAAAAATCCCCAACATGCAGACGACTCTTCAATCAAGCATCCACATCAACAAGACCTGTCAAACTACGCCATCGAGGATAACGTAGGCCCCAGAAATAAGGTAGGGAACAAACCAGAAGAAGAACGTCAGCATACAGGCTGAGTAAGAATATCAAAGTAAAGAAACAACAACAAGATACGCGCTTTAAAGCGCGTAGCTAACAAAGAAAGAACAACAGTCAACGCTGGAGAATCACAATCAAAAGATATTCAATCAATCATCATGAGTATCCCACATGGATACAGAAACAGAGAATCATCATTCTTTTATACGTTAGGCGTTAGGTCCTACCCCTAGCCACCACAATATCAAACATCGCCGTTTGATCTAGAGTTTACGCCCCTATAACCCCGAGTGTGCACACCCCTCGCTAGAGATCCAGTAGGATGCGTACCTCTAGGAGGAAGATTAATAGGAAGTCGGTAGCTGATCTCCGACTTAAACATTACCTTGATCAGAGGATTTCATGAAGCTGCCGGCCGGACCGTAACAAGCTACTCTAGGTGGTATCATCTTTATCATGTTTTACTTTTCTTTTATCAGCCTCACCATCAACACTCGATGGTACTACTGAAATTACATCGCATCAATAATAATCACAAGACAGTTGAATCAAGAGAATTAGAAACAATAATAGAGAAGACCACTCGGCCGAATGGCCGAGTGCCAGAGTCAACAAGAGGCCGAGAGGCCGAGATCAATCAAAGGCCGAACGGCCGAATAACAAGGAAGCCGAAAGGCTGCAAGGTGGGTTAGCAAATCAACAATGATACGCTCACAATATAAAATAGGTAAGATGAAACAAGGGTCAGAATTGAGTGTATGAATCAAAAGTAAGATGATGGGTAATCATGAGATAGTATTAGATGAGGATAGTGGCTAGTCAAGAGAACTGTGACCAACGTTCTTACCTTACTTGCACAGTCGCAAATCTGTTTCAATCACTAAAACGATACTTCCTCGAACACACAACCTAAAACCAATAATAGCAATACACCAATCATTAACCAACTTCACCAATCACCCAAACATGGTTAATAACTCAAACCACACCATCAACATCCAACATCAAAACATGATCACCATACCAATCACATATTAATAAGGCTTAACCTAGATTAACATGCCCAAATGGTCTCCAAACATCACCAAATTCGCACCACAACTTCACAAGTATACCAACAACATACTAACACCATTAAATCATCATAACAACTTCTTAAACACCATAATTAGACAATAATCAGATCTGGGCAGAATACTAAATCATCACTCAAAGCATCATAAAACATTCTCAAATTAAAACCATGATTAACACAAATCATTATAAGTATTCCCTCCAAATACTACTCAAATCCCTTCATAAAATCATCATCAAACCATCATAATCCCAATTGTATAAACCCTAATTATAAATCCATAAATTCATGCATCAAACCAATCTAAAGCATGCTCACAACCTAAACACACAATACCCAATAACACAATCATGTTTAACCTTCAAACAACATGATAAACTAAAAACCCTAATTCTGAAAATTACTAAAGAAAGGGTTTAAAACTTACAACTCCTAGTGTAGAAACCAAGAGGGGAGGAAAAGGAGGTGCGGTGGTGGTGTGCGAACGGCGGCAGTGTGCGGCGGTGGTCTCGGGAGTCGCGCGCCGCGGCTCTTCTTCTTCTCTTCTCCTTTCTTTCTCTTTCACGGCTTTCCTCTCTTCCTCTGCTTCTCTCTTGCGACGGGTACAAGTGAGGGAAGGGTTTGGGGTTTCTTTTTATTTATAGTCTAAGATACGGGTTTTAGTAAGTCGGGCTTTGGTAAATTACTAACGGGTTTCGGTAAACTGCTAATTGAATTACCCGATTAGGAAACTAACCCAAATAGGAAAGTAACTCCAATTCTCCAAAAACAGAATATAGAAACCTCAAAATGATTATTAAACGTAACACCCTAATTAAATAAAGTCCCAAAAATACGGGGTGTTACAATCTCCTCCTGGATGTACTGAGTACTTGCTAGCATGAGCTTCTGTCAAAATCTTACTCCTCAATGCGTCATCATTAGGTATACAAATCCTTTCCTGAAATCGAATTACTCCATCTTCACCTCTTTTGAACAATTCAGGCTCCTTTGCCATCTTGTCCATTATCACCTTGTCAGCCTCTTGTAATCCTTTGATCTCTCCAAGCAAATCATTCTCAATTGTCATCGTTCCTGGGTTTAATCCTGGTTCCGTCAACTGAACTCCAAAGTTGACAAATTCATCCCTTAGTTTCTCTCTCTGAACAATCAATTGCACTGTATGCAGAGACTTCCTGCTTAGAGCGTCAGCTACAACATTAGCTTTTCCTTCATGATATTGTATTTCCATGTCGTAGTCCTTGATCAACTCCAACCATCTCCTCTGTCGCATATTCAACTCCTTCTGAGTAAATATGTACTTCAAACTCTTATGGTCAGAAAAGATCTTGAAAGTCACTCCAAACAAGTAGTGTCTCCACAACTTCAATGCGAAAATCACTGCAGCTAACTCCAAATCATGGGTTGGATAGTTTTCCTCGTAACTTTTGAGTTGCCTAGACGCATAGGCGATTACTCTCCTGTTCTGCATAAGGACACATCCCAATCCATTCTTTGAAGCGTCAGTATACACCTCGTATGGTATGTTCTCGTCAGGTAATGCTAACACTGGAGCTGTAGTTAACCGTTCCTTTAGAGTCTGAAAAGCCTTCTCACAGTTTTCATCCCATTTATACCTTGTGGTTTTCTTCATCAAGGTTGTCATTGGTTTAGCAATCTTTGAGAAATCTTTCACAAATCTCCTGTAATAACCTGCAAGTCCCAAAAAGCTCCTAATTTCTGACACATTCTTAGGGGCCGGCCAGTCCTTGACCGCCTTGATCTTAGCTGGATCCACTTCAACTCCATCCTTAGATATCACATGTCCCAAAAATGCTACTTTGTCCAGCCAAAATTCACACTTCGAGAATTTACCGTAAAGTTGTTTTTCTCTTAAAATCTCTAAAACTGTCCTCAAATGTTCCTTATGTTCCTCCTTGTCCTTGGAGTAAATTAAAATATCATCAATGAATACGACCACAAATTTATCCAAATAGGGTCGGAAGGTACGATTCATGAGGTCCATGAATACTGCTGGTGCATTGGTTAACCCAAGGGCATCACTGTAAACTCATAGTGCCCATATCTAGTTGAGAATGCCGTCTTTGGCACATCCTCGTCAGCCACTTTCAATTGGTAGTATCCAGACCTCAAGTCGATTTTCGAAAACACACTTGCCCCTTTTAATTGGTCAAACAGATCGTCAATCCTGGGTAAGGGGTATCTATTCTTGATGGTCACACGGTTCAATTCTCTGTAGTCGATACATAGCCTCATCGATCCATCCTTCTTTCTTACAAACAGGACAGGTGCTCCCCAAGGTGAGACACTGGGTCGCACGTAGCCCTTTTCCACCAGTTCATCAAGTTGTTTCTTCAGTTCCTGCATTTCTACTGGTGCCATTCGATAAGGCGTCTTAGCAATAGGACCTGTTCCTGGTACCAACTCAATCTTAAACTCAACCTCTCTCTTCGGAGGCATCCCTGGAATCTCCTCAGGAAACACATCAGGATACTCACTTACTACTTCAACATCTCCCAGTTCTGGGTATTCCACGCTGGTATCTTGTACATGACATAAGAATAGGGGTTCACCCTTTGACACTTGCTTCTTCAAATTCATGGCAGATACTAGTTTAATCCTTGGTCGATTAGGGAGTACGCGATAAGTCACATGAGCATTCTTCTGTCCTCGAAGAGAAATTTTCCCTATCCAACAGTCTATTCTTGCCTTGTATCGACCCATCCAATCCATTCCGCAAAATCACATCAAAATTCGTTAGGGGAAAAACTATCAAATCTGATTTAAACTCATGCCCACAGATTACCACTGGCACATCTTTAAATTGACTCTTACATTTAACGTTAGACCCATTAGGCATAGAGAACTCAAAGTCCACTGTGGAACTGTCACTAAGTCCACATTTATCCACAATCCTATCTGCAATAAACGAGTGGGATGCACCACTATCAAACAAAACATGTGCAATTACTGAATTAACATGAAATTTACCCGCGACGACTTCGGTGTTTTCAGTTTCTTCTGCATTCATGGCATACAGCTGTCCCGAAGCTTTCTTAGCTGTGGTGGCCACACTGACTGAACCTGCCTGCTTAGCTGGGGCCGCGGAGGCAGTCCCCTTGGTTGGCGCTGGGTTTCTGTAAGTGTTATTTGAACCAGCAAAACCACTTGGAGCTCTAAAGTTTTGAAATCTATTCGGAGCCGTAGATCCTCCTGCAGGCACTGATGGTGGGTTCCCTCGCATTTTAGAGTAGCATTCCGTGACCTTGTGTCCCGGTTTGCCACAATAATAGCAAGTGATCTTTTCTCCTGTACAGGTTCTCCCCACATGGCGTTGCTGACATCTCTTACAAGGGTCACCCTGGGGTATACCTGAACTCTGAGCTTTATTGACAGGAAAATTCTTGAATCCTAGGTTTCCAGTTCCCGTCGACTGTGCTTTTCCCTTGAAGTTCCCAAAGTTTCCTTTCTTGGGAAGATTGCTCATCAGTTCCATGGGGCTTTCCTTCCTCTTTCCCCCAATCTCAGCACTCATTGTTTCCATATTCCGCTCCACCCTTCGTGGCCTTTTCATACACTTCTTTCACGGTGTGGAACCGTTCGGAAACAAACCATCCTTTAATGCTCCAAAGTAGCTTCTTCCTGAAGCTATTTGCTCTAGCAGACTCAGTTGGGGTCACGCTATCAGCAAACCTGTTCAAATCCTCGAATTTGTCATAAAACTCTTTGACAGACATCCCCTCAGTCTGCTGTAAAGCTTCGAATTCAGCCGCTTTCTGTTCTTTCAGATGTTCTGGAAAGAACTCTGTCTCAATTAGAACCTTGAATACTGCCCAGTCTCTATAGTGCTCTACTATTGTTCCATCAGCTAGCTTCTCCTGTACTGGTTTGAAGAATGCATCCTGAATCTTCATCCACCAGCGTCCAGCTACTTCCTTAAGATAGAACACAGCAACTTTAACCTTACAATTATCAGGGCAACCGACCGTTAGAAAGATCCTCTCCATGTCCTCCAACCAGTCCAAAAGTACACTGGGTTCTCCTCTTCCAGTGAAATTGCTAGGTCTCTTTTTCTGAACAGCATCAGACATCTTTGCCAAAAGCATTTCATCCTCATCCCCAGCATTGTTATTTATATGACCATTCATCCCATTGTTGGCCATCTGTGCCATAGCTTGGGCCATAGTGTTCTGGTTTTGCACCAGTTGATCCAGAACAGCTGTCAAATCAGGTATGTTGTTTCGCACCATTGTCTATAAGGCATCAACATTCCAAATCGATTATAATCACATTAAACAATTTCTAAATCATTCCGTGCATTCAAAATCATAATCAAGATATATCAATCAATAATCAATCGCACATCAATCAATAATTAATAGCATAATCGCGTAAATCAGTAAGTCATGTAAAGAATTCATTCCAGAATTATATATACATGATAACCAACATCCAGCTACTCGTCTCGCGCGAGTTTAACTTTACAAGACTTTTCGATTTTTTTTTTTTTTTTTTTTTTTTTTTCGGAACACGACCCGTGTTCACTGTAGCACGAGTCGTGCGCGCATCAGAATCGAAAAAGCCGAAACAGAAAATTTATCACAACATCAAATCGCACGCAATAGTCTTTCAAATAGCAATTAAATCACCTTGACCATTAATAATCAAACATATATCATAGAAATATTGGGGTATGGTCCCCTCTTATGAATTATGCAATATCTAACTTGTCTTTGATTTTCACATTACACATTACGCGACGAAAAGTAAATGCAATAATAATAAAGTCCTAGCACATAGTCTCCCAATACTTTGGGTTATGGCATCAAGCATTCTCATGGCTTCCTACTTCATTAGATCCTTCTCCTTCCTCCTGAGCAGCAAATTCACTAGAGGTTAAGGGTGAATAGGAAATTCCATCTCCCTCCTCAGCTTCCCTCCTTATAGGTCCACGGTTGGCTCTATGCAGATTGATGGGTCGCACGCTCTTTCGAGCAGTACGCCTGAGTAATGGTCTTCCCCTAAGAGATACTGGTGATTCAGGTGGGGAAGGAATGTAGTAGCGTTTTCCTGGCTTGATATTCTTACTAGCAAGATGGACGGCTAAAGCACTTCTCCTCTTTTCCTCAGCTTTGTCCTTATAGATCTTATAGGGATCTGGATGAGGGTAGTCAGGGTGTACTGTGGCTTCTATAAGATATTCAGGTAGCTCCTCCAAGTCATCTTTGGCATTCCTGTAGAGTAAGTCCTCGTACTTCAGTACAGCTTTTAGTTCTTCCACAGTCAAGGGCTCTCCTGAGTCAGTGTATAGGTATTTTAGGTCACCGAAATGGCAAGCATAGAAGGTCATTCTCTCGAGCTTCTTGTGCACGTGATCCCATCGTGCCTCATTCTTCAGGTTAACCAACACTACAAACATTATCACTTCCTCATTCAAAGCCCATTCGTGCGTCCCTCTGGCTATCTGGTGTCTAGCTATTACCCTGTCAACAAAGTTTGTGACTGTCTCTCCCCATCCTATGGGTATGCAAAACAATCCTGGATTCATGGCTATTGTGTCTGTCTTAGCTTCTACTGCTGGATCCCCAATTTGTCCATCTATTCCAAAGTTCCAGCTACGGTTATGGTCATATAATACATGTCTTTACTGAGTTATTGTATATATCTTTACTGAGTTATTGAACTGAACATGTCTTATCGAGTTATTGTCGTACTTTGTATCGTGAATGTGTCTTATATTTGGTCACAAAATTGACTACTAGTACATCTTTCGTTACTCTGGCTCACGGCCTTTATCAATCAATGACAGAATTCTGGTAGCAACCCTATATGAGGGCAATTTTAGTTTTTGACAGTGTCACTGTGTGAGGGCTGAGGCATCATGGCAACGCGTTTTACCTTAGTAAAATATCAGCCAGTTGAATTTTAGTTTGCCAATTGCCACAAAACGAGATTCAATTCTGTATACTACATACTTTGTTCTACAATATGAGTTGGATTTAAAGAGGCAACTAGCACAAGAATTGACACACAAAGAGAAAACTCGATCAACGCATAAGATTACAATATACGGAGTAGTACATTACAATAGTTGTATCGATAACATAACGAAAGTAAATGAATCTTAATAGTAAAAGGGGAAAAAAGTCAAAAGACATGAAAGACGATACACTAGTAGTAGTCGAGAGTCTCGTCACACTTATCGTATTCCTCACTCCACAAATAATCTTCAGCAAACAGAGATGCAATTTTACCAGGCTCTTCGAAATAATTTTGAACACACCTTGAGCAACAGCCCCATACTCTGTAGGCTTTAGATGTATGTGGGATTTCCCGATTTAATTTGGGATTTTCATTAGAATACTCGTACCTTGGTTAAGTTGGTTAATTAGTCGTACTAAATTTGGATTTACTATCGGTGTGGAACCATTAGTTACTGCTGATATGGATCCATGAGCTTAGATTTCCTACTTAGCCATACGAAGTACTATTTCTTTCTCCTTCCTCATTGTTATCTCGTCTCATCACCTTAATTTTTTTCTCTTCCTCTACTCTACATGATTCTTCCTCTTCGGTTAAATTTTAAGTTGTTTTCATTTTTCGGCCAAAATGCTAATGTGAAACAAACCACATACGTGTAGAATTTTAGAGGGGAGGAAAATAACGAGAGTAAACCATATGGAGACGTTTTGTAACAACCCTAAATTTTGACTCAAATATAATAGTATTAAATTTAGAATTGTCACGCCGCAATTGACTACCAAGTCAATTGCAAGGCTATTTATTCGATTACAATACCAATTAAAATGAAACAGCGGAAGTCTTAAACGAATGTCGAACTACCATTCTCAAACTTGTCTTAAATTACATAATCAAACTGAAATATAAATTAAATAGTGTTTATTAAAAATCCCCATCATGCAGACGACTCTTCAACCAAGCATCCACATCATCAACAAAACCTGTCAACTACGCCATCGAGAATGACGTAGGCCCCAGAAATAAGGTAGGGAACAAACCAGAATAAAGAACGTCAGCATACAGGCTGAGTAAGAACACAAAAGAACAAGAAGAAAACAGAAGATACGCGCCTAAAGGCGCGTAGCTAACAAATAATAAGCTACCGTTACGTCATTAATCGATCATCACAGCGATAGAGAATACAGAAGTCATAACTCATATTAGCATTCATTAAGGCCGGGTTCCTACCCCACAGCCACCACAATCTCGAACCAAAGCGAGCTAGAGTACCATAAACATCCCTAATGACTCAGAGTGTGCACACCCCTCTCTAGAGGGCCAGTAGGATGCGAAGCCTCTAGGAGGAAGCCAATTAGGAAGTCGGTAGCTAATCCGACCCGGACTCCCCTCTTATAAAGAAGGTACACAGGTGACCGATCTAGTCGAGACACCTTACTCTAGGTGGTAAAGTCGATATCAACATCAATCATAATCATAATTATTAGTCATTAGTCAAAATCATGCTTACCTTTAAAATATCAAAATCATAATTATAAGCTTATGAAACAACAATAACAAAACAAGAAGAGCAAGGGAGGCACACTCGGCCGAGAGCACCGAGCGGCCGAGGAAACCGAGCCGGCCGAGGGCCGAGCCGGTCGAACGGCGGAGGCCGAAGGGCCGTATGGCAAGGCGAGCCGAAAGGCTTAGCTGCAAGATCAATTTCAATCGATAGAGGTAGGAATAAAAGCAATGGCAAGACAATCGTGAACAATGGTCGTTAAAGATAGGATTAAAATCAAGGTAGCAAGATTTAGAGAATTGGTTATCGTTGTTGGGATTGTAACCAACGTTCTTACCCTTTCTTAGCAAACCACAAATCAACACAAGACTTAGAAGGGTACTTCCTCGAACACAGAACCTAGAAATCACCAACAATAATCAATTACCAAACAACACTTCCAATCAACACAAAAGACATCTATAATCCATCCAAACGACCTCCAATTATCACCAAATTCGCACAACACTTACCTGATCATAACAACAACATAATCCCATCATCAAACCATCAAAACCATCTTATTAACACTCAAATTAAGGTAGGACCAGATCTGGACATCATATATTTTTCATCATCAAATCATCATAAAACAACTCCAAACTTAAACCATAAATTCCCTAGATAATAACAATCAATCCCTTCAAATACTACACAATTCTAATCACAAGTTCACCATTAAATCATCATAACTTCAATTATATAAACCCTAATTCATAACCTCATTATTTCATGCTTCAAAACACAATTAAACATACTCATAAATCCAATAACAATTAATCATCACCCAATTCATGTTTAAACCTCAATTAACATGATTAATAGTAAAGCCCTAATTAAAAGGTGTACTAGAGGGACTAATACTTACAACTCTTGGATGCAAGACCAAAAGAAAATGGAGAAAGGGCACGAGAAACGGCTAGGGCGGCGGCGGCGGCGACAGGGGTCGGCGAAGGGCGGCGGCGGCGGCCTCGGGTTGCGCGCTGCTCTTCTCCTTCTTCTCTTCTCACGACTCTCTCTCTCTTTCTCCTTCTTTCTCTTGGGCGACGGGTAGTGTGAGGGTTTGGGGTTCGGGTTTGTTTGTATTTATAGTTTATGGTGAGAGCTTAAAAGACGGGTTTAGGTAAGACGGTTTACGGTAAATAAGTAATTGGGCTACCCAATTAGGAGATTAGCTAAATTAGGAAAGTAAACTCCAATTTCCCAAAATAGAATTAAAACTCGTAAAATGATTATTCCTCATAAAACTTCCATAAATAAATACCTCAAAAATACGGGGTGTTACACGTTTACTGTAATAAACTAACTCAATTATTCTCATATCAATTTCAGCCTTATATAGGCAGTACATTCAACACATAACAATAACAAAAACCTAGAACTTAGGAACTAATCCCAATTCTCACGTACAAAACCCACTAAACCAATACACTAACAATTAGGAATCACTAACACACACTACAAGAAAACAGGCAAAATGCGACCGCCAAAATCGGTCGCAAACTATGCCAAATCGGTCGCAAATTGGCTTTTGCGACCGAATTGCGACCGATATGGGTGGTCGCATAACCCTTGGTCGCATTTCCAAATTATGCGACCGATTTTCGTGCAGTCGCATTTATTACGACCGATTTGCGACCGATTTGTCGGTCGCAAATATGCGACCGAATATGCAACCGATTTAGCGGTCGCAAACATGCGACCGAGTTAGCGGTCGCAAATATGTGACCGAATTTGCGACCAATTCCGGTCGCAAATATGCGACTGATTTGCGACCAATAAGCGGTCGCAAACAAGCGATTTTGGCCGCATGCATCCAATACAAATGCGACCGAATAAAAAATCATAGACTCATAGGCTATATGGGATTTGAACCCATATCTTGTGCAAAAGCACATTGCTCTCCCATATTTGAGCTAATAGCCTTCAAAACAAAATGGCAACATTTTAAAAGTAATTTGAGTTGGGAATATTTACCTTTTATTTGGCCTGTCCAACATGGTATACCGTTTACCTGACCTATACAAACCTACACAAAGAATTTCCAGTCGCAATGCGTCGACATGCAATTACCAATTTACCATATTAATCTCACAACTAAAAATACAAAGAAAGCCCGACTGAAATCCAAAAATTAACAAGATGAGAACTCTGACTCTTGGAATTAGAACACATTATATCTGCCCTGCTGATAACAAAACCTCACTCTAGATGTCCGATTCTTCAAGTAGAAGAAATCCCAAGTTTATACAAAATACAATGGCAATTCACTTTATTCAGTTGACTTAACCATGTAAAAGAGCACTTCATAATGAGGTTTTGCTTGAAATAAACTGGTCAGAGACAATAGATTATGTATGTGAATGTGTGGTAGTGAGAGTGAGCTGTTAAACATGTAAGCGTACCACTTTGTAGAAGGTCAATGCCCTGCTCATGTCCTTCGGTTGAGGGAGGATAAGTGATAATCCTTAGATAACATGGGTCTGACTCTACATAAAACACTGATATTGCCCTTCAATACCTACAGGAAAAAAAAGCAACAACAAAATGATGACGGAAGGTCGGACTCCTCAATTTAGTGATGAGATTATACAACAACGAAAACATAGAGAAAACACACAATAGGCATTGCTTTTTGAACAATGGCATTACCAAAATGGTATTATGCAGCCTCCTTAACATTTCCTCTCGTTCAATAATTGAAGGTCTGCTTCGGCTAAGCAAATTTTCAAAGCACATTTAAAACATAGATTTTGTCAACTTTTCAATAGATAATGTTCTAAAAGGAGGAGTAATCCACCTTCAGTTTCTCAATTGTTGGCATGTTGCGGCTAACTATTGTTGCCTCCTCGAAGAAATGGTTCCCTGTGACAAGTAAAAGCACATACTTGTTCAAAATACCATGATTGGCATGATTAAACGGGCTCTACTAGTCTAAGCTACTAAGATGTGATTAAAGGCGCTACCATAATGTAAAAGAATAGAATAATGACGATGCATTTTGGATCATTGGTTTATATCTGTTTTTAAAATTACATAACTTGAACCACAGTGCAAGTAGGGTAATCTCAAAATAATAGATATTATCACCCGTCGGCCGAGATCAGACGTCCTAGTATCATGTTCCTCCTTAGCATACTCTGTATTTTGGCCTTAAACACCAAATCAAACAATGAAAGCAAGCATGCATGTTTTATGTATGTCTAATATGTATATAGAGAATAATAGAGGGAAAATAAGGCTTAAGACTTACGAGTGCTGTGCGTGAGAAGGATAGTTGCCGCACACCGCACAGTATACATGTTTCCGTGGTGACCTTATACAGTATACAAGATCAGATAGTCTTAACGAATGTACTCCTACGTACGCTTAGGGCTGCTCAGCACTATTCAAGGGGGTTGACTAGTAGCACAAAACAGACATTTAATTATTTTGATTTTCTAATTAGTACTAAAATATACTAGCAACTGGCCCAAATTTTCCAATAACACAACAAAAAAAAAAAAACACAAAACCTCCAGGGCATCTATTTTCATCATCAAATTGTCCAACTCGATCTGTTGTAGCCTGGGCGTACCCATCACATAGATGGTTTGGCGAATTAGAGAGTTGTCCATTACACTTCATATGCTTAAGCTATGCTAAATTCAGAGTACAGTATCAAACATCAATAACATAAAGAAACTTCCTAACAATTCAAAATAGAAACAGTAGTGGGTTGTGAACTTGTGATGAATTAACCAAGCGGCCTGACACATTTCAATTTCTTTAGCAAAAAACCCAAAATCAATTAATATAAACCCTAATTTATAAACACACGCACTAATTTAACTCTTAAAACAAAATCTGAAAATTACCCATCTAAATTGCATTTAAAGCATAATTAAAACAATGAATCGATAAATTAAACTCTAAAAGTGAATTCTAAATTACAAGGAGGGGTGTGTAAATGTACCATCTAAGCCCCGAGGAATCCAATCGCGCCGTGCAAAATTATAAGGGCACGCCAAGAATATATGTGATCTGGGAACGCTGCCCTTGAGTGTTCGGGTGCGTGGTAGCCGCCTAGAGGGAGCGAAACGACGGTGGCAGCAGCTAATGATCAATTAATGAAAAATTTAGGGCTGATTTAGTGATATAAAATGGTGTTGATGATGATTAAATTTAGGGCTGATTTGATGATAGAAATGGTGTGATGATTAAATTGGGCCTGATTTGGTGATAGAAATGGTGATGATCGATGATGATTTAATTTAGGGCTGATTTGGTGATGAGTGATGATGATGAAAATGGGATGGTGGTTATTCATTGTGGAAGAGGAAAAGGGGGATAAACACGGGAAGGAGTCAGATGATTTTTCAGATTTTCCTTTTCATTTTTTTTTTTTTTTTTTTGGTAATCTAGAGGGAATGATTTGATTTTTTTTTTTTTTTTTTTTGTAACCTAGATCAATCGTGAAAATTCTTGTTTTTTTTGTTACATTTTGCAACCGATAATTGGTCGCAATTGAAATTATCGGTCGCAAATATGCGACTGTTTTGCGACTAATCAGAGTCGGTCGTAAATATTGTGACCACCTCAGTTTTGGTCGTAAAATCGGTCGCAAAAATAATTTATGCGACCGATATTTAAACGGTCGCAAAAATCGGTCGCATTTTGCCTGTTTTCTTGTAGTGACATAATTAGGAAACACTAAACTAATTTTGACTAATTAATTATTTTGGATCATAATTTAACAATACGTGGGTATACAGAACAGATCATGTTGAGGCACGTCAGCCGAGCTCAAGCTACGAAACATGATTCAAGAAAGTTGCAATCCTATCGAACACCGCGAAAGAGGAGTTTCGTCATTCCTTCACTCGCGGTCTCGCGCATCCATACAAGATTACAAACTAATGAAGATGCCAACTCGTTGTTTGCAATGATAATGTAGATCAAACCATGAGCATGCACGTACTGCATGCAAATGTGCAATGCTTGTAGATAAAACTTTACTACAACACACTCAGCTACATATGTCATCATCACCATTCCTACTGGTGTTGGTAATCTAGATCTCTATATCAGAAATTATGTCGATGATAAAACGATTCCTACCGGTGTTGGTCATCTAGATCTCTATATATATCAAAATTTGTGTTGATGACAAAGCGTACATAAGAAAAGAGGAAAGGGCTAAAAAGCACACGTACAGTCAAGTAGCAAAACCTAAATCTAAGTTGTTTCGACATGAAGAGTAAAAGACACGCGAATACTCAATATTTGATATATCATAATGTCAATTAAGTTGTTGGATGACACCCAACATTATGTGATCTCTAACAAACGAACAACTCGAAGGATTCACTAGCCTCGGCAATGTGATCCATGCCAGTATCGTAACGATGAAGATATTCCGGCTGCATCGCCATATCTTGAGCAAACAGAGAAGCAATTGTGGCTGGCTCTTCCATCCCCAAAAGAAAACCATCATACTCACGGGTTCAACCTAAAGTCACGTCCATATTCATGAGCCCGAACACCGTAAGAGACGTGACGATTAACAGTATTGTAAAAATAACGATAATCCTCCTTGGACTTTTCAGCACACAATGAGCGAATAATACGGCCATCTTTCCCAAACGCAGCCATCACAATACCCGATTTCGAGCGCTCCGTCATCTTGATCGATCTCCGTAATAAAAACTCGGCTGGTTGCCATACGAGCAAGTTCAGACGGCAGCATAAGCCATGACGATAACATGTATTGAGTGAAGGAGATCAAAAGTTCAACAGGACCGGGCGATGTAAATGGCAAACGAGTAGCAACAAACTTCCATAACAAGGGAACAAAAACAACTTCAAACGGCATACGAGAATTAGCTTGCGCATGACGCAGAAGTTTCACCCATTCATTCATTGAGGAATCACGACATCTAGTAAAACAGTCGAAGTAAACCAGGACGTTCTTACCTCGAAGACGACTCACAGGGACATCACTGCTGTCGTTATTATACTTTCTTGTGGCGCTAGTTTCTGGGTTTATATGACGACCACATTGTCGAAAATAGTCTTTTGGATAAATGGACTTTTGTTTTGTATAGTTTTTTCTATATATGTTTGGATTTCTAGTGAAAATTTACGAGAAATAGGCTATTTGCATGTTAAAATCTGAAAAGAAATGATGAAGTTATTATACCTTCTTTGAGGATCTCTTTTTCTGAGTTAGTGGATTGACCAACGTCTCGACAGTAAACTAATAGAAATAGAAATGTAATTGGATGTTTTTTTTTAATATATATTCACTGTTTTGTTAAATTCTCCTCAAGATGGTATATTTGCATGTCGAAAATTGATTTGAAATGATAAAGTTATGGTACTTTATTTGTGACGTTATTTTTTGAGTTTATATGACGACTAGTATGTCGAAAATATTCTATTTGGATGACCAGATGAACCTTTTTTGGTATTTTTTTTATACATATTTGTATTCCTCGTGAAATTGTACATGAAATGGACTATTTGCATGTTATAATCGGATAATAAATGATGAAGTTATGATACTCTCCTTGACGACCCATTTTTCACATTTCGTAGATTGACCCCCGTCTCGGCATTGATCTAATAGAAAAAGAAAATGTAATTGGATGATTTTTTTATATATATTCAGCTGTTTGTTAAATTCTCTTCAAAATGGTATATTTGCATGTTGAAAACTGATTTCAAATGAGTAATACTCCTATATGATATATATCTTCAATGTGGAACTCTTGTATGGATGAAGTTACATTTAGTGTGCTGGTGGTGACAAAAATGACCCGATTGAAATATTAAATGAGCTCTAGTGATTGAATGTTTTTATATATCTGGAATCCTTATGAAATTTTTAATGAAATAATGTATTTGCATGTCAAATTTCATTAAGAAACAAAAAAGTTATGCTTGTTCGGAAATGTTGTTATCCTTGGTATATAAAGATGGAGTTTTGAGGGTTTTGTTGCTTAAAGTGTAATTTGATTACTCATTTCATTTCAATAGATTCTATACGTTATGTTTGAATTCTTGTATTTTCGCAAAGATATTAGTAATATCTAATGAACGTCTACTTATGCTCCATTAAGTTAATTAATAATGATTAATTAATTTATTAGAAGAGTTTTGAGTCGTTTAAGTGTGGTTGCATGTGTCAACCCTAAGTTCTAGTGATAGTGTAGCCTTTGGTTGGTGTGCGAACTAATATGTAACCTTAAATTCTTAATAAACTAATAAGGGTCTTCAATCCAAGGTAGTGAGTGGAAGTGTTCTTTGTTAAGTCAAATCAAATTTTGTATAGGCAGCCTTGTCTTACGCGGATCGAGTATGTTGATTTGTAGTAAATAGTTTCAAGTTCTTGCCAGCTTTGTACATAGACGTAATATTTTCGAATTCTGGCAAATTTTTGTACTGGCCGGAAATAATAATACTAATGTTTTGAAGTAGGCTGAAATCTAAGTTAGGTGTGTTGTGTGTATATATATGGTTGGTTGCTATCTAGTCGGGAAAGTGGGGCGGGGGTACATTATGTGTTAGATTAGCTTGTTTTTTATTCGTATCGGATCCTTATTGGCTGACTATATGGTTTCGGAATTGAGCGTGACATTTCGAACCTTAGTCAATATTTCGTGTTTTATTTAAGCAGAAACTGAAGACGATACACTATATATATACTCTATTATAGACATCATTTAAGTAGTGCCTTAATAGCTTATCCTAATAGCTTATTTAGTCAAATCAAATACCATAAGGTACTAGTATTAGTATTTTACAGTAAATTTTTATCCATCCAAATTACCTTCGAAAAGAAAAAAAAGAACAAAAAAAACCAACCAGGAGTTTTTTTTTCAGTTACTCACCACTACTAGGGTTTATAGGACCTTCCCTTACCAGCCCACCTGTTGGATTGGTGGTTGAGAATCAAATCCTCAAGCCTCAGGTTCGAGCAATGGTATCCCCTCTCTTTCTCTCAAACTAGGACCTTCTTCCCTTCTACTACCAACTTGCACAGTCAGTAAAACCCAAAACCTCTTCCACGGCTTCACGTTACTTCTCTCACAATCTGCCATCACTCTCCTCCTTACTCCCATCTCTCTCCTCTTACTCCCATCTCTCAACACCCACAATGTCGACAAAATACAAACTTAATGAATTACCGGGTAACGACAAAATAAATTTTTTGACACCCGAAATTTGGTCTCGGGCGGCCGCGGAGGTGGAGCCTCTGAAACCGCCGCCGAGACCAGGGTTCGGTAGGATTGGGGATGTTGATAACGTTGCGGCTAATCATTTTCAGATTAAAATTTCGGATCACGATTACCGTCACTACGACGTATGTCATCTTTTTTTTGTTTTTTTTTTTTACTGTGACATACGTAAAAAGTTTGAGCCTTTGGTTGAATATTCTTCTGACTAATATATTTAATTGCCAACATTGAATGAAGTTTATTATTTTTGTAAATAATTGTTTATTAAAGATTTAATTGTTTATTATTTTTGTTAATTAAATGGAATAATCAATGAAAAATTGATTTGATTCATGCTTCAATTCGTTTTTTCTTGACCTGCATTCATGTAAAATAATACTTGATGTAGTTGAAAATGTCCCTAATGAAGATGTGTTAGTCGTCGGGAAGCATGTCAGTTATAGAAGAATATGTCCCTAGTGTCCCCCACGCGCCAGCCACACACAAGAATTTGTTAATATGTCAGTTTCCTCAATTGTTTTTTTTTTTAATTTTATGTCAATTTGTATTTGTGTGGGTCCACATGTTAATTCCCGATGATAACCCCGACCCATAGTGACCCGTTACCCGAGAATGACGCGGGTATATCATCCATCTAAATATGTGACCTTTGCTTGTGTGGGCAGATCTGTATTACTCCTGGAGTTGCAACCAAGGAATTGGGCACAAAAATCATCAGGAAGCTGGTTGAAGATGATCCACTCTTACTCGCATATGATGGTAACAACAACTTGTACACGAATCGTCCATTGCAATTCACCTCCAGACACTCGTTGGTGGAGATACCAGAGGAGCCCAACCCCTTTAAAGTGAGCATCAAATTGGTAGCAAAGATTGATGTGAAGGACTTCATCTCTGGCAGATTAACTGATGCTCCTCAAGATATTATCAAGATGGTTGATGTGGTCTTACGCTCAGCAATGCCTCCATCAGAGTAATCAATCAATCATTTGCTATAGAATGTTTAATTTCTATATCGTTTTGGTGGGTACTAAAAAGATGTTACTTTTGTATTGAGCAGTTATGTGAGTTTTGGGAAATCACACTTTTCTGATACTCTGGGTCAAGAATCACTTGATGAGGTTACTGAGTGTTGGATGGGATACCATCAAGACATTCATTCTACCCAGATGGGGCTGTCCTTAAACCTTGGTATACTTTTGTTTTAAAAAAATTTCCTAATTAATTGATTGATTGATTACAAATAGGTAATGTTGTGGTTTGATTGTTTGAGATGTCAAGTTTCCTGATACGATGTATATGCTGTTGTAGGCATAACTGCATGCCCATTCTTCAAGCCATTAGAAGTTGTCGACTTTGTCTCAAATTATCTGAACATGAATGATCTTTCCAAGCCACTAAGTGATGCAAATTGTACCAAGGTAGTTGCTAATGTTTAGTCTATCTTATAAATATGTATCTGTATGCAAGAGACAAGTTACCCAATTGTGTAATTGTTTGCTTTTCATTCCATAGGTTATGAAGGTTTTGAGTGGAATCAAGGTGGAAACCTCACATCTGGGCTATAAAACATGTTACGAAGTGACAGGATTGTCAACCAAACCTGCCGATCAGATTATGTAAGTTCTATCTACTACTGCTGAAAGCTATTCTATATTTAGATTTGAATGTATTGCCTTTATTTGCAAGAGGGCTTCAGAATCCTGAATCAGATTATGTCTCTTTACTCTTGTTATTTTCCCCTCACCTGCTCATCTCCAATACTTTGTGTGTTTTGCTGGTGCTAATAGTGTATACCTCAGTGGTACAATTTTTTGTGCTTGACAATACCCTTTTTTTGCTTTTACATTATTCAGTCCTGATCATAGCTTTGTTACAGGTTTTCTGTCTCCAGTGATGAATCACAGCAGTCCTTTCAACAATACTTCGAGGAAATGTATCAGATTCGGCTTAAATACCCTGCCTTGCCTTGCATTCAAGTGGGACAGCCTATGGAGCCCACTTATCTTCCTATGGAGGTTTGTTTGATCAGTCTTATACTTAGACTTCTCCTCCTTGTGGCTTCTTGTTTTTGCTTATCAGTTACTTCGGACAGGTTTGCTTGATTTCAAAAGGGCAAAAATACGTTCAGAAGCTTAATGAGCAACAAGAGAAAAACCTCATTGCAGCACCTTGCGAGCAACCGGTTAGGAGGAAGAAAAGTATAGAGAAGGTATAACATTTTCTCCGTTCATGCTCTTGTCTTTTTATTGCATATTACCTTTTCTTGGGTTGTTTTGGTTCCCTACCAAAAAAATTCTGCTGATTTCTGTTTCCTCTCTGAAGATCTTGGGAGACAATGTTAAAGATGAAAATGAGACATTTATTCAGGAGTTTGGGATGGTGATTTCTAAAACGTGCACAGAAGTCAATGCCCGAACCCTACCTAGGCCTCTGGTATGTGCATTAAGGGAACAAAGTTTATTATCACATTTATGTTTTCTTCAATCTGTCTTGGTGATGAATCAGTCCTTCGGTGCAGATCTTGTTTCATCTAAACGGATTAAAGCCACAAGTTCTTCCAAGTCTCGGCGTGTGGAGTACATCAGACCAGGTACAATAGTGTATCTGCTGTCACTTGTTGCTGATTGCAGTAGTTACTGAAGTTATCACTCTTTCATGTGTGTAGAAAGTCTTCAGAAGTGGTAATGTGACATATTGGGCGTGTGTAAATTTCTCAAAGATCCGTGATAAAGAGATAAAGACGTTCTGTAACCGACTAGCTTCGATGTGCAAGGATAAGGGAATGGTAAGTTTAGCTAATGTAGGAACAATGAAGCTTTTTTGTAGCTAGTTATATAATAAATCTTTCAAAGTACATGACTTGCTGTTCTTGTTGGTGTTGCTAGAAATTCAGTCGAAATCCGTTGATTCCCATTCGCCAATGCATGAATGGTAAGATCGAGGAAGCTCTCCGTGATGTTAAGAATCGTGCTGACACTGAGTTGAAGAATAAGAAGTTAGATGGAAAGTTGCAGTTGCTGATCATTGTACTGCCAGATAACCGTGGATCGATTTATGGCATGTGCATCTGCTCCAGTTTCACGTTTTAAATATTCATTCTGCTTATCTTTTCTTTCTTCCCCTTAGGCTTTTCTGTTAATCGGTTTGTTGGCTGGTATAATCTAAGGTTGCTTTTGGAATGGCAGGTTCAATTAAAAGGATATGTGAGACAGAACTCGGAATAATGTCACAGTGCTGTAAGCCTTCCACGACTAAGGTGGCGGAGGGAAGTGATCCCCTACAGAATCTCGCTTTTAAAATCAATGCAAAGGTAAGTATGTGTCACTTTACTGATTTGAGTTTGTCCAACACACTAGCATGCATGTTAGCCACCGTTTAAATGTTTTACTTGTGAAGGTTGGAGGGAGCAACTTTCTTTTGTCGGATGCTTATTCAAAGAAAATTCATCGCTTGTCGGACTATCCAACAATTATATTTGGTGCTGATGTTACACATGCCCGTCCTGGGGAGGACTTTAGTGCTTCAATTGCTACCGTATGGTTCTAATAATATTTACATTGTGGTCTACCAATCTGCTGGACGACTACTTTATGTATATCTTATCTGATCCACCAGTTTTGTCTGACTGTTCCAGGTTGTTGCCTCTATGGACTGGCCACATATGGTAAGGTATAAGGGAGTCTATTCTGCTCAAGGCCACGGGGAGATGATTATTCAGGACCTCTACAAAAATGTTGAGGGAAAGCACTCCGGGATGATCTAGTAAGTATACGTGATGGTTACCTTTTAATTGACTTCTTTAGATCTGAAACTGGATACAGGATTGATCTGTTTTGCCTACAGCGAGCTGCTGGATGCCTTCCAAAAGTCAACAGGGCTGAAACCTAAAAGGATCATCTTCTACAGGTACTATCTGCTTTCCAGTGTGTGCCCACCATTTTTAACCTGTTATCTCTCTTTGAACTCTTTTGCTTTTATGGGCAGAGATGGAGTTAGTGAAGACCAGTCTCTTCAGGTTCTGCAGCATGAGATGGATGCAATCAGACAAGTATTATTTGTAACTCTGAAATTCTTTGGTCCATCACTACTTTCAGCAAATCTTATGGTCTCCTGATTTTTTACTTCTGTCATTGTCAGGCCTGTGCTGCATTGGACAGCAAGTTTCAACCTTTTGTGACATATGTGGTCGTGCAAAGAAGGCACCACACTCGTCTTTTCCCTAATACTGAAATGAAAGACGAGAGTGGGAACGTAATGCCAGGTTCACCTCTTAATCATACAATTTGATCTATACTTGCTGGCTTAATCGATCAGCTTCCTATGATTAACTAACATATGTCTCAACTCTCAAGGTACTGTAGTCGACAATACAATCTGTCATCCATCGCAGTTTGATTTTTACCTGTGCAGTCATGCTGGTATACAGGTAATAACTGTTCTCGGGTGTATTTAAATCCAAATATATGCTCTCTTAGCCTTTTCTGGTTTATTGCCATCTGGTAATGGCTACCTGCTTGTTGACATAAAATTGTAGGGTACAAGCAGGCCGGCACACTATCACGTCCTCTATGATGAGAACCATTACACTGCAGATCTACTACAGTTGTTGACCAACAGCTTATGCTACACGTAAGTCCACCACCCTTTATTTTCCACAACTCTTTCTTCCCTTTGCGCCATTTATCTGATTCGTTCTATTTTTATAATTTTGAGTTATGCTTGCTGTACCCGTTCAGTCTCAGTTGGTAAGTACCAACTTTCTTGATTGGTAAACTGCAGCTTCTACAATATGGTCTCGGAATATTTCCATCTTCTCTTTGCTAACAAAGTGCAATCTGACTTTGCAGTACCTGCGGTTTACTATGCTAAACTCTTAGCCGTCAGAGCTCGGTCTTATGTGAAAGGGATGACAGAGTTGGAGAGGCAAGAGGCTGAAGTCAAAGTTGCTCTCCCGCGGGTCATGGACAATCTCAAAGACGCAATGTTTTTCTGTTGACTTTAAGTCGTTCGTAACCGTTAATACCCCAGTCCTCAGGTCAGCAACATTGTTTATGTGCTAGCTAGTGGAAGCTTCTTTTTGGGTGTCAGCTAACTTTCGGAAGCCTATAAACTTAAGCATGGAGAAACATTTAATGTCATATGCATTTTTAAACATATATGAGTGGCATCTTAATAGTATTATCAAACATTTTCACAACTTCATATGCATTACCAAAATGTCACTCATATATGTTTAAAAAAATATGTCCCATATACAAATAGTCTAACTCATTTTGTAGCGGTAAGCCGGTAACATACGGAATGTTAGAATCTTGAATTGCTAACACGAGGCATTAATGAATGTTGGAGCTTGACAATGGTACCATAAAGCTTAAGTCTATGTGGTTGGCTTGTAAATTGGCCTACTGGGTTGATAATCTAGGCCCATGGCATTTCATGCATCTCAGTCCCGTCCTGGAAACTGCAATTCGGCAAAATGCAAATATTATCTATGAAATACCGAAACATGCAAACATTCTGTTTGAAATTTATACATTGTTTTGGATATGGGGAGATCTTTGACATATCCGATCCGTATCCATTAGAAATTGGATTTACTAACTAGTTTGGATCGGATAATAAAATGTTTGATTTTTCGGATATGGATATCCTATCCGAAAATGCTCACACAGTCGCACAGGGTTCAAAAGGCTGTGATATCCGAGCTACACTACAAGAAAACGGGTCTGGAAGGGCGCACAAAGTCGCCTTCTTTGATCGAAAAAGGCGTTGTATTAGATTTGTTATGGCGATTTATGATAACCCTCCTAAATAGGTGTCAAATCGGGCGTTCTTGGTTGCCATTTTTTATTATTGATCAAATAGGGCGTTTTATAACGCCCTAATTGATCTCATCAGATATGGCGACCTGCACTCCTTAACAAGGGCGATTCTCTCTTCTCTCAAAAAAAAAAAAAAAAAAAAACAAGGGCGATTCTCTCGCCTTTTTTTTTTATAAGAAGACCAGTTGGGACAATTAAAATCACCCTCCTTGATGATGATTAATTTAAAAAAATATATACTCCGTATACCATAGTCAGCTAAGAGTCACTTCATGAAGAAGTGCTCAAACAGATATCAACAGTTCCAACACATACAGTCATTCATTAATTTTATTTATTTCCAAAACTTTCTCCATGTAATAGCCAAATAAAACTTAGGCATGTAGCGTAAATTGCACAAATGCACCATCAAAGCTCTGAAACAATTCCATTTTATTATCAATCTGGTCTCACCCTTTTCTACATCATCATCTTTCAAAAGATTCCTGAAATGCAGTACAAGTAATTAGAAATCTCAAAATTGACTAGCTTCATTCCATAAACATGGCATTCTGGTGTACTTCTAGCAAAATTTAGTAATACTTGTGTTATAAAAGCGCATCAGTAATCGGGATAAACTGTCCAATGAATTATAGTAGTATAAACCATTTTTGTGAGTAGGAGCGCACCTGATACATAGAACAAAGTAACTTATTCCTACTCGTCAAAAGTTTCTTACATTTTACATCTATATATCAGAGAACATACAAGATAACATCTAACCATGGACGCATGTATGAATCGGTCTATCCTTCTTTAATTTCATCAATCTTTTCAGAAATATCTGAAATGGAACACAAGTACACCTCATGATCTTAAAACCATCGACAATATTAAGGAAACTAACCAAATGCTGCAACAAGATCGCCAAAGGCACGGTGTGGACCTGAACACAACCACAAAGTCCACAACATTTACAAGCCACTCTTTTCACACTAGAGTTCAGATCCAAATCTATAAGAATCTTTGTGAGTAAGTGAATTGATTAAACTATATACGCACCTGTAGCTAGGGAATCTTCCTAGTGCTTTCATAGAAGACTTGTAGAACAGAAAGGACTAGATTTAAGACTTTTTATGAGGTAGTGCATTGCACAGACAGCGTGAACTTCAAATTGTCTACTGGTGTGCACCTTCTTTAGGAACTAGGGCTGTCAATGGAAGGTTGATAGAGTGTTGTATTGGTATCTTTTTAGCTTAATTCTTTCTGGGGTGAGTTCAGATTGATCTAAACTGGGTGCGGAGTTGCGGACACTTTCGTTAAAGTTTCATTCTATCATTGCATGGCTTGTTTACTCGGAACAAAGTGTTACAAGTTACAAAGACGATTTAAAGGACCTCTGTATGGCGGAGAGACTGAAATTATGGTGTGTAACAAAGTTTTAGAGTTGACTTGAGACTGCTAGTTAGACACTTCTAAGCTTATACCTTGTAGCTCCACTGGTTCTCCTGCACATTGTGACAGTCCAAGTACTTTAGCCATCCAACCTTGTTTCTATTTTGTTCCATGACTTGTTCACCATTTTTGCCTCAACGGTTTTCACATCGAATTTTATCTGGCTATTGCTTGCCTACACCGCGAAAGAGGAGTTTCGTCATTCCTTCACTCGCAGCCTCGCGCATCCACACAAACTAATGTGCAATGCTCGTAGATTTAGAGTATAACTACAAAGACACTCAGCTACACATGACAACACCATTCCTACCGGTATTGGTCATCTAGATCTCTATATCAGAAATTATATCGATGACAAAACAAAAGAGAGGACAGGGCTAAAAAGCACACACGTTCAGTTAAGTAGCAAATCCTAAGTCTAAGTTGTTTCGACATGAAGGTTAAAGACACGTGAATACTCGATATTTGATACATGTCATAATGTCAATTAAGTTGTTAGATGACACCCGGCCAATATTATGTGATCTCTAACAAACCCCATCAAACTCGAAAAATTCACTAGCCTAGGCAATGTGATCCATATCCTGCATCGACATATATATCTTGAGCAAACGGAGAAACGATTCTTGTTCGAATCCAGCCATCATCCCCAAAAGCAAACCATCATACTCACGACATAAAAAATCTAGTCGAACTGCCATATTCATGAGCCTTAATAGCATAATCGACGTGACGACTAACAGTATCGTAAAAATAACGATAATCCTCCTTGGACACAACATCTTGAGCAAACACAGAAGCAAGTTTGGCTGGGTCGCTAAGATAACTTTCAGCGCACAGTGACCGGATACGGCCATCTTTCCCAAACGCAGCCATAATAATACCCGAACTCGAGCACTCACGGAGCTCGATCTCTGTACTCAAAACTCGGCTAGCCGCCATACCAGAAAAATTACACGGCAGCATAAGCCATGACGATAACATGTCTTCAGTGAAGGAGATCAAAAGTTCAATAATACCGGGCGATGTAAATGGCAAACGAGCAGCACCAAACCTCCAAAACAAGGGAACAAAAACAACTTCAAACGGCATACGGGAATTAACTTGCGCATCCCGCAGAAGTTTCACCCAATCATTCATTGAGAAATCACGACATCTAGTAAAACAGTCGAAGTAAACCAGGACGTTCTTACCTCGAAGACGACTCACAGGGACATCCTTACTGCTGTCGAAGTCGTTCCTAAGTGTGTATGGGAGTGTGGTAAGTCCCTGAGAGTCGCCCCCGAGGAGTGAGTCGACTGTAAGTGAGGACAAACTCTCCAGCATAGTCTCGGTAGTAAAGGGATAATAAATGATGCCATCGTAAAGCATGATGGGTTTTCCCGACCTTTCCCAACTCTTGCCATCAGGCCTCACAATGAACAAAGTGTCTTCGCCGCCCCCACGATAACAGAGTTTGCTAAGCCGCTCGTGTCTCTCTGAACCGTAGGGGAGCACCCACCATCCGTGATCAGAGGGAGGTGGTTGTGGTCTGTAGGGCGAGCCTAGCCATAAGAAAACTATCTCAAACTCGAGTCCTTTGCCTTTGATTTCGTGATACATGGAAGCCAGTTTTGACATGAATTCCGCAGTGTAGCAAATGTATACTCCCACAATTTCTTTCTTACCCAGTTCCGAAACAGTAATCTCATCGTAATGCTCAATGTTGTCGTTGTCACCTCCAATTATCGATCGCTTGAGTTTATCCGAAGGTTGGGAGAATAAAAGATCAGCAAGTGACACGGGTACAAAATGTTGAGCATACTTGTTGTCTACGACAGAGAATCGTTTCTCCAAAGCGAGACCCGTATCAACGAGGGACCTTATCTTGTCATACGTAAAGGGGAAGCCTTTGTCTCCATAGGTTATCAAGCACCGGTCAAATCTATGTTCCTGTAAAACTATGTGGTTCCGATCCAAAAGCATCCCAACCACGGGCTTGGCTCGGGTCATACCCAACAACTTGCATACACTAGCACGAGCCCCTTTCTCAAGGAAAGGGATAGTAAGGCCAGGAAAACCCGAAAACAAGTCGTCGAAATCCGCCTTTTTGCAGTCATTGGTGGTCTTGACGATAAAAACCATCTCAAATCTACCACCGGAGCGAATTACGAGTTCATTGTAATAATGGGTCATCAAATTCATAACATAGGACCCCACGTCATAGCCGGAGGGCGAGGAAAAACAGTAGATGATCAGGTACTTATCCCGAAGAGTATTGATTGCGACCTTGGACCTGTTGGTAAGTCTGGTCAGAGTATGGGTTCTCCTCGTAAAATTGTCAGACAAGATACGTAAAACATCGATGGGTTTCGCGGTTGGCTTCCGCTGCTCAATACCCAAACTCTCTATGCGCATCTCCGCTTCAGCTTCATACTCATCAAGCACCTCTACCAAGGTTTTGCCGATAAATTCATAGGTTAGATAGCGTGAAGGAGATACAGACTTTTTCCCTGCACGATAAGAGAGATGAAAGTTAGAAATACCTCCAATAATAGAATAAAATCAGTTCGTTTACAAACAAAACTTAAGTTATTACGAGTACGACAACCGAATCAAACTAGAACCAAATTGCGGAAAGCTCTTGAATGCCTTTTTTTTCGTTTACCTTGATCGTTAGCAGAGGTGTCTTCAGAGTCCGTGGATCCTATTGTAAAGATTGGTTCATCTTCCCTTGTTGTGTCTGAAATAGAATCCGCTTGAACTGACAAGAAGAAAAAAACAGAGATGGAAGTTGTTATCTCCTCAGATTGATTTTGGTTCTCCTCGGAAGAACAAAAAGTACATGTTTAATAGTACAATGGACAATGGACAAACCCCGGACCCAATTTCACAAACCGTATTACTTGTCAGTACCCTACAAGAATACGCAAAAACGTACTCAATCCAAACCAAACAGGAAGCAACAATTAAGCCTTAGCTCCTTGATCATCGTGTAAAATACCATTACTTATAAGTCGCAGCACAGGAATGCAATAGAAAACACCAAAATCCTAACACACGGACACATGCTCAACAAGATGATCCACAAGAATGAACTAAAACCGGCATATGACATGGATCATGGAAGAATGAACTAAAACCGGCATATCAACTCTAATATCCAAAAATCTGTCATTACTGTAACAACTTAACTAATAACAATCAAAATCAAACCAAGACCAAAATTGAGAAAAAGCACTTAAAATTGATGATAATAAATAAATAAAGGCCACATATTGAGTAAAAAAAAACTTGAATTGATAAGTTACCTTTGTGAGCAGAGCTTTCTTCATATCCAACATATTCTCCAAATGACTTCAAATTTGACGTCGAGCGAGCTAATCAGCAAGAAAAAAAAAATTAAACATAGATAAAATAGACTACAACAACATCAAACCAGAACCAAATTCAGAAAAAGCCCTTGAATACCTTTTAAAAGATTTGGACAACGTTTAAGCAACGCCTGCAGATCGCCTTCAGACTTCCTGTTGGATACCTTTTTGGGAGGTTGATAAGACCCATGATGTGTATCTCCGAAAAGATTAACTACGGAACCTACTGTATCTCGGAACCTTCTCACCATCTCTCCAAGATTGAATTCGATTCACCTAATTAGATAGCACACAAAAAGTACATACAAGTTTAATTGGAATTCAATCAACTGGTGTGATACGACAAATAAATCAAAATCATACAAGGCTGACCTGAATTTAAAATTGGGGGCGATGAGGATGACAACTTCAAACCCTTATGACGGTGTTTTCAATTTTTAGGGTTTTTGATTTGCCTATACGGGTTGCGGGGGTATTAATTATATATACTATATCCAACCCCATTGTCAGCCGTTAGATTAAACGCGATCGAAAATCAACCACTCTGCTTGTTCCGAATTTTTCATCTTTTTTTTTCCTTTTTTTAAACAAAGGGGGAAAAGTGAGTAATCATGTGAATTCCCAACCGTTCGATTAAACGCCCTTGTCAGCCGTTAGATTAAACCCAATCAAATCAAATTTTTTTTTTTTTTTTTTTTTTTTTTTTTGAAAAGGTAAGCGGAGTACACGGAAAAGCAATTAGGTGACCCTACTGCCAGGGTTGCACCCAATGCAGGTGGAAAGAAAATAAAAAAGAAAGAAAACAAGTCGAGCCAGAACCTGTGACTCAGACTACTTAAAAGGAGAGTGGATGGATCAGCCGAGCCCAAAGGAGGGCGAAAGGGTAAGCAACTGGTCCAACCAAACTCCCAAAAAGATCCAAGACACAAGATACAAGGCCCAACTCAATAAACCTCTAAGCCATATAACACTAGACCAAAGAGAAGGCCCATACGCCATACATAAAGAAACCCTAATACAAACTTTAACCCTAACGACTCACGTAGCCGCCCCGTCCAAGTCTTCGTTAGCCGCCGCTGCCAGAGCCGCCACGGACCGCTACAATCCCATGAACACCAACGGCCGTTCGCACGTTCCCGTCAAAATTTTTGCAGCGGAACAAGGTAAGCTCTAGCAGCCATGAGTTGTGGGAGGACAGCTTGAATACCGTCGTAGGAGTTGAAACGTCCCCAAAAAAAAAAAAAAAAAAGATCACCGAAAGACCTCATGCATGTCGTAAAGAAAACATGAAGCATATTGACATATTGAGAGCAAGGAAGAACAAAAAGAAACCAAATAGCTCAAAAACACTTCGTAAATAGAAGTGATTTATACCAATAAAAATAAAATAAAAGAGATTCATATGAAGAAGGCTAAACTAAAGCTAATCAAAAGGGAAAGCAAAACAGAAAACGAATCTGATTTTTGGCTCATAAATTAAAAGATCTCAATTGTTCCGATCTTATTGAATTAGTCGGATTGGAAAATTCCGATCTTATTGAATTAGATCGGATTGGAAAATTAACCAAGACCAAAAGCGAGATGAAACCTTCAAACCTGAGAACGAAACGTAGTTGCTGATGAAGAAATCATGGAGAAGATGAAATCTCAGTGAGCAGGCGATTGAATTTCATGGAAGAAAATCATGTTTTCATGGTGTTTCTCTTGTTTCCCTTGATGGAGGCCATGGGCTCTCTAACTCTCAAACCTATTTGCTAAAACCCTCCGCTACTGGATCCCTTTAATTAAACACAATCAAATCAAATTAGTAAGCCAACGCCCAAAACTAGAAAAATACTTTCTTTTTCAAAGTTACTAGTTTGCATACCCGTGCCACGCGCGGGCTATACTATGATAATTTATTACCATATCCTAACCGATAATTATATTTAATACTATTTTTATGTTCAATCCAATTAATGTACGCCAAGTGTCAACCTAAGAAAGACTTGGTTTCAGGTTTTAATATATAGTATTAGATTAACTAGTTTTTTGCCCAGTGATCTCACGGGGATGTTATTGATACTCATCCACAATTATCATGTTTCACTCAACGGTGAACATGTGTGTGTTCCTTAAATACGAGTTTGAATTTCTTGAGGCCATTGTGGAGATGAATCCCTCACTGTATAAGCCTGATGTGTGACCACTAACATAGCTCGGTTATGAAATTATGAAAGTACATGATTAGAAAGAAGGTATAAAAGTAGCATATTTTGGGCTAGAAGTGGAACGATTTTTTTAAATAATGCTCTAAATTAAAATAATTCAAGTTTTGGGTGTGGAACGAACATAGAATGGGTCCCACGTAAGATCGGATACTCTCGAACCAAATATGTACCAAAACCGCTATGCCGCGTGACGGTTATGACCATAACCGCTCAATTTTCAGACGGTTTTGATGGGTTCTTTTTCAGTCAAAATTGCAAGATTGACCAAAACCGCCCTAAAAAAAGACGGTTTTGGTCCATAACCGCCCCAATTCACAGCGGTTTTGGTCCATAACCGTCCCAATTCACAGCGGTTTTGGTCCATAACCGCCCCAATTCTCAGCGGTTATGGGTAAAACCGTCACGCGCCGTGACGGTTTTGGTTTGTTTCGCCAAAAAAAAAAAACTGAAGCTAGGTTGGAGAATGCCAATCCTACGTGGACCCATTCTACGTAAATACTTTCATTCCACACCCAAAACTTGAATTATTTTAATTTAGAGCATTATTTAAAAAAAACGTTCCTAGAAGTGAGACGCAAGATGATGCGATAAGATCATTGAACCTATATAAGTTTCGAAATATGAGACTTGAGTGGTCACACCAACAAATAGTGAAACATGAACCTTCCCGCATTAGACTCATTACTACACCAAAAAAATAAAAAATAAAATAGAACTTGGTTCTAATTTAAAAAAAAAAAATGAATATATCAGATGGGCTGGGTTAGTAATCTACCAAGGCCTTCGGCCTTGTGTGGGTAACCGGCTTGCTAATCGATAAGCTCCTGAACTAAACAGGCTCAAAAGCTAACGTGCATGGAGGGAGTCATCGCTTCATCACCTCGGGATAGCAATATCGTCTCTTTTATTTCGAAAAGATACTCACATTGCATTGCATATGCCTCATCATAGATAGCTAACATGCCACTTGCCTGGACGTGCTTGAAGAGAACACTGACCCTTATAGGTTCACCATTGTAACACTTCAAAGGCATCTCGATGGCTGTAGTGTTTCTCTTCAGCTTCTTCTCCAGGGCATTTAAGAAGTCGGTCATGAAAACCAAATGAGGAAACCATTAGCAATAGTAACCCGATTGGGTTCCGCAATTATGGCCTTCTCTTTCTTGATCAAGAGGGAGTATCCAACAGAAGAGTAATCATTGAAAATCGGACCAACAAAGAAGTAAGCATCAGCTGATTCCACCACCTCTCCAACATAGGTGGTACTAACATAACCCCAATATGTGCCAATAAAGTGTGGGTGGTGTTCCGGCACCAGTCCTTTACCAGCCGGCATGACAGCCACTGGGTAACCACACGCATCTGCAAGCTCAAGAAATGCTTGTTGCGCCTAAGCAACACTGACTTTCGGCCCACCAATAATGACTGGTTTCACAGCCTTTTACAAAAACTCAGCAGTCGCTTCTACCGCAGCTTCCAAGCCTAACTGCTTGCTTATCCTACAATGCAAACTCAGAGTTAATTAATAATTCAGAACATTGCAGACATAAAGGCAAAGCTGGTTGCAGGATAATGCCTACTTTGGAGCAAGGAAGTATATATGGAACATGCTTTTTCGCGAAAGTTAGATGAGCGATTCCCGGCAGATTACAGCTTATGCTAATGTAAACCGCTTTGATTTCAGTGAAATCGCAGTGTCTATCTACTCATGTGCATCTGCCAAGTAGTTCACCACTGCCTGTCATATATGTTGATTTCCAAAATCAGTATAGTTTAAGTGTCAACATTATCAAAATTCGAACATCATTGCCATTTTTTCAAACACTCTACTGGAATTTTGCACAACCTGGCTAACCCACAAGACGTAAACGCCGGATCCTTGTAGCTATCAACACTTCAAATAATTCCCCAAGATCATCCCTAGCAAGTAGCAACTATCCAACATACCATCATAAAAAAAAACAGCATGTGGGGAAACCATGTTAAAGTTGTGGTCAGGTTCTTTAATTAATTATGTGAATCTGTGATAAGGGTAATACCTGTATCTAGCGATCAATCTGCATTGTTTGGGAAACTTAAGGCTTGTTCATTCTACCTGGCTGGGTCAACACCAAGAGTTTTGGATGCTAGTATGTAGATGGCCTGCAAAAGAAGAAAGCATTCGCACTGTCAATCAGCACAGTTGGGAAATAAAGAAGAACAGCTGTAATTTTCCTTACGGAGACAGAATTTACAGGATCATGCTATTTCTTAGGAACTACGTCTCCAGCGAAGATTAGCATCTTATCTGCTCGCTCAGGACCCAGCAAGCATGATACTATGGCAGAGACCTGAAACCGATAGATCTACCCTGATTCCAATTTGAAGATGACTTTTTAATCAAACAAACTCAACCAATATTGTGATTCCTGAATTCATCGGTATGCTATAAAGGTCTGACAATAGATGCAGTTTAGAATAGCAGCTGGTAATTGGTAGTATCTTACTATCTTACTCTTGTCAAGATTCAGAAATTAGTCACAGGACTTGGCAATCGTGAGTACGTTACATATCTGTCGCGTCACGTTCAAGTATCTAGATACTATGATCAAGCAATGAAGTTACACAACAACACAAAAGTCTATACAAACTAAATTGAACCAACGACCTTATATCATAACAACAAACAACTCACCAAAACAACAATACTAACCAAGTCAGAAACAGGTGAAAAAACCCCATATAGTGAAAGTACATTATCCTTGCCATAAGCAATTACATAAGATCATACACACGCAAAAACTCGAAAAGACGAAAATCGAAAACTCGAAAAAGAGGATCAAACCACAAATTGTTGAGCATCAGGCCAAGACTACTTGGAGAGGCGTTTGACAGCAATAAAGCGATTAGCATCAAGTCTTCCTCTATACACAACATTTGGGCGCTTTTTCCCCACTTTCTGACACTATACATTCTGTGTTAAACCCATTTGTTGCTTTCCTAAGCTCACTCAAGCTGTACTCCCTAAATACTGCTACTTTCTAACCTTATCCTCCTCCTCCTCCTCCATTTTCTGCTCCTAACAAACACACAATCAAACATTATTAAACTAAAAAGATGAAATTTTGGACAATAATAAGAGAGGATTGAGATTAGAAAGGAATACCCAAAAACAAAAGGGAAAAATAAATGGACCTCCTGCCAATGCCCCTGAACCGAAAAGAGAAATGCCAGTCTAATAAAGATTCCAAGTAGTCTGATGGATGATGCCCATGATGGATTTCTCTGAACTGTGTTTCGACTTCAATCTCCATTAGTTTGACTTGAATTTGATCGTCTTTCTTATTGGTATGAGATCTCTCTTTGAAAGAGAGTTAATGAGCAATTAAAGGATTCATGCAATCCTAAATTAAAATGACGAATCACCTTTGCCAATGAAATATAGGAATTGGCCATAGTAGTCTCTTGATACCTGGTCAACATTCGACAAATGATTATAAACCTACAAAGCAAGAACAAAAATAGCAATCACAACACACATAATCTCATTCCAATATGGCCAAAAATCTGTCACAATCTCCAACCATTCCAAATAGGGTGAGGTACGAATGTTCAGTATCCAATATTGTATATACTACAATGCAAACTGCAAAGTATGTCACTTAAAAATGATTGAAGAGATCAGAGGGGGGGGAGAAGGGACTTGACGTGGCCATAAAAATAAAACTATCAGTGAAACGGAAATATGATCCTTTGACTTACCTCAAAACCGCTTTAGATAACGAAACGGATGACCAAGGAGATGAATAGTCTGATCTCAGGATGAACCTGCCAAAGAAAGAGGGAAGGGGGAAAAGATAGATAACTGGTTCATTTGTGGGCCGAAGTGTTTCCTTTCTTTTGACTGAATGGGCCGAACTGTTTCCACTTTTTTTAACAGCCCAAAGGTAGACGTGGAGGAAATATATGACGACAAACTGTGGGACGACAACTCACCCGTGACTTGGCTTTTTTTGTTGTACACATCAGCGATTTTCTTATGAACCTGCCACGTAGGCGCAAATGGTAGACAATTAATAGATAAGTATAGATACTACCGCAGCAACAACAACAATCTAATCTAAGGGCGTGTTCGGCGCAGCTTATTTTACAAGCTTTTAGTGGTTTGACTTGGTAAAACCACTACTTTTCTGATTTTGGTGTGTTCGGCAATGTAGATGTTTTAGTAGATTTTGGAAGTTATTTTACCTTTTCTCAAACGTTAGAAGAACTAACGTTTCAGTAGATGTTGTTGTTTTTGTTTCATATTTACCCCTTGAATATATCCTAAAATTAAGGATTTCCCAAATTTATCTCAGCCACCTCTACAACTCTCCCAACAATTCGTTGGTATACTGCAACTTTTTTTGTTGCTTTTCAAAACATTGATTTTTATTAGTCCAATCATGTAAGTTATAATTATTTGTATTATGTTATTTATTTATTATTATTGTTTATGTATAAATTTATTTGATAGTTGATAAAGTATAGTTCTCGGCACAAGGATGTAACCATATTTGACAAAGAATTATCAATGTCCTTTTAAGTAATTTTGATTATACAACATCTAATTTTGACGAACATGTCACATAGATTTCAGCTACTACATCAAACCGCTCCATCTAGCAACTATCATCTACTAGAAACGCTACAGCTACTTTTGCCGAACAGACCCTAATACTATACTATATAACCTGAACCCAACTCTTTCCTAAAAACATTTGGCATACATTAATTGGATTAAACATAAAAATAGTATTAGTATTAAATACAATTATCGATTAGGATATGGTAATAAATTATCATACATTAATTGGATAGAACATAAAAATAGCATTAAATTCAATTATCGGTTAGGATATGGTAATAAATTATTATAGAGTGGTATATTATTAGCTAATTTAAGGAAAATAATTATTATGGTAATTTATTACAACAAATATAAGGCAACATTTTTTTTGTATAAAACGAGTATAAACAATAGAAATATATAGCCCGACGTGGCACGGACATGCAAACTAGTCAATCTTTATATAATTTTTTTGAATTAGTTCAAAAACATATTCTAAAAAGTTTTAAAAAAAAATTATTTCCAAAAAAGAAAGGACAATTAAATTAAAAAAAAAGGTTGTAAAACAATTGAAAGACCTATGGACTTTAAACAAATAATAGAAAGAGAAAGTTTGAGGAAATAACAGACCAAAAGAGATTTAGAAAACAAAACAAAGAAATCAAAACGAATCATATTGCGTCATCCACATGAATCGAGTCTCTCCACACCGCCCTATCCACCATTATCTTAAAGCCTTAAAATGCTCGTATCACTTCTAATCACCCTCACTCAAATCATTTTAGGTTTTCCTCTACCCGTAACAATGTTATTACTTTCTCATTCTTCTACCCTCCTAATCGGCACGTCTTTATGTCTCCTTCTCACAAGACCAAACCACCTCAATCAATTATCCACCATCTCGTTCCCAATGGGTACAACCCCTACTTTCTCCTTAATAACTTCGTTTCTAAAACGCATCATTTTTTGTATGTCCACACATCTACCGTAGTATGCGCAACTCCACCACACCCATCTTATGAATGTGACATTGTTTCACGGCCCAACATTTTGTGTCATATGCAGTGCCAACCCAACGTTCTTTTTTCAAGTTATCTAATCTAATCTAATCTAATCTACTACTATATATTAAAACCTGAAACCAAATCTTTTTTAGGAGGATACTTAACATTAATTAATTGGATAGAACATAAAAGTAGCATTAAATATAATTATCGGTTAAGATATGGTAATAAATTATCATAGTGTAGTATAGTATTAACTAGTTTATGTAAAGTAATCATTATGGTAATTTCCAAGAACAAAGATAAGTCAAAATTATTTTTTTATAAAACGAGTATAAACAATATAAATACATAGCACGGGCGTGGCACGAGCATGCTAATTAATTAAAACGGAAAAAAAAAACTTTATTAGTAGTGCATAAGGCAACATGGAAGCCCAACTACTACGGTTAATTCGTTCGTAGTCCGAATAGTAAGCTAGTCTAATATCTATCTATCTAATCTATCTAATATATATATGTAATCCTAAACCCGCTCAATTCACACGTGGACACTTGGCCATCTATGATTGGTTAATACGAAATATAATATAACAGGTCAAAATAAAGAAATATAAATGGTTCATTATAAAAAGTGTCATATAATAATATATTAATATAATATTATGGTTCATACTATATGTTAATATTCCTCTAATAAAATAATATTATTAATTGATTTATGGAAAATAGTTATGGAGTATTTGATTTATGACAATTAGATCAAATATCCCACGGGTGTTTCAAAATGGGACATTGGCTTTTGAAATGTGACTTTTCCTCTAATTACATACAAATATCCCACGGGTGTCCGAAATAGGATTTTAGGTTTTGAAAGGTGATTTTCCATGTAATTACATTACGAATATCCTACGGGTGTCCAAAAATAATGAGATTTTAGATTTTGAAATGTAACTTTCCATCTAATTACATTACAAATATACCACTGGTGTATGTTCGAAACGGGATTTTAGGCTTTGAAATGCGACTTTCCATCTAATTACATTACAAATATTGCAAAGGTGTTCGAAAAATGATTTTAGGTTTTTCAAGGTGACTTTCCATCTAATTACATTACAAATATCTCACGAGTGTTCGAAACATGATTTTAGGTTTTTAAAGGTGACTTTACATCTAATTAGATTGCAAATATACCAATGGTGTTTGAAATGAGATTTTAGGTATTAGATAAAAAATTCGTTTACATAAGTTTAACATTTAAACATAAATAGCTCGGGCGTTGCACGGGCCATCAAACTAGTTTTATGTTATTCTTATATAATTGGTATGCGACAATTCATAGAGAGACTTGAGGCCCGGTTGGCCGGTTTGGTTCACACATCTCAGGTTTTAGGGAGGGGTTAGATTGGGCAAACCCTATACCGTGTGTCCATACTCCATGTGCTTGGTGGTCGTTTTTTACTTTATAAACCCGATTTCAGCGTGTTAATGAAACCCCTAGTTAGTGCCTACATTAACTAACCTTAACCACCAATCCAACATACATCAACCAATACAACAAATGACCTTTTGATCATTTAATCACGTGTCTTTAGTATATTCACATATGGTTAAAAAAAATCAGTATTTCCTCGTTTGCACTTAGTTTATATTCCCTTTGTTAAGATATAACCAATAGACTTTTGGTTGAGTTGGCTATTTAAAATGGTATCAGAGGCTCAGCGATCCTGAGGTCTCAAGTTCAAATCCCACCGGGAGCCCCCTCCTTTCAAGTGAAATTTCAGCACAATGTTTGTGCATTTATCATCCACATTTCAAGTGGTTTCAGTCCACGTTTCAAGCTCAAAAGGGCTTTCACGTGAGGGGGAGTGTTAAGATATAACCAATTATTGGGCCTCAACCATTAGTCTAGACTTTTGGTTGAGTTGGCTCTTTAAGACCCTCCTACCCACAAAGATCTCCCCCTTTCGATAATAGTTGTTTAATAGGCATGTTTGGAGCTACTTTCAGGCCAAAGGAATCATTAATCTCTTGTAAAAATTAGTACATCTTGTATTCTGCATTGCATTCTACTAAGTCCACTCGATTATAAGGTAATTGGGTCTTTCATTTCGCCTAGAAGTAGCTCCCAACAAGGCTACTCAAAAACAATTTTTGAAAGGGAAAATCATAGTGAGTAGGAAGGTGTATGTTGGGGTTGCCCTTTTTATTTCATTTCATTGATGATTTATCTACCCAAATCAAATAAAACGAAATGAATTATATTACTTTGTGTATTTATACACAAGTAATGATTTCTTCAAGAAAAAAAAAAACTTCAAACAATCGGCAGATATATATCAGTTATGGGTAGACAATATTTCAGCATGCCAAAAGAGGGAAAACATCGGCCAATATGTCTAATATGCTAACACTCTGATTCAGCCTATGCATATATGACTCGCGAGTCAGCGTTTTTTTGCATTTTGTCCGCGAGACGGCGACCAAACCGAAACAGTAATAAAAAATGAGATTTTGAAACCGCCACCCCGAATTACCGATCCTAGCTCCACCCTTGGGTGAAAGGTAACACGATGTGACGATGTCTACACCATGTTCGCAATTTACTATGGGTATATACAACCCGATGGGTTTCATGTGTCACGTGTGATCAGTTTCAGAATTAGGCAAGTGTAAGTTGTTAGATGTTAAGTCAAATTACATTATTCGAAATCTACATGGAATTTCCCGTGAAATATGTGGTTTCGTGTTAAACCCGGATTTGAAATGATACTTTCTTTGGCGCTAGTTTCTCAAAAATTCTATTATAGTTGTCAGTATTTGAAAATTAGGATAAGAAATAAAATCAGGACCGTTAAATTAGGATAAGAGAAATTTCAGCATTCGATTTTTCTTAACAATGATTAAAAAAGTTCTTAGTGGTCGTTTGGTTCATGTAGGAATTAAATTCCTACATGAAGTTACATATCACATGAATTTAATTCCTGTGTAGAATTCATGTGAATTCGTTTGAATTTGTTTGGTAGACATCAAGGAATTTGGATTTCCCATGAATTATTTCCAACATCTTGTTTGGTTGCACCCATCCAATTCCCATATTTTTATTTTTTAATTACTATTATATCCCTCAATAATAGTGTCTATCTAATTATTTGGGGGCAAATTTGTAATTTTTGACGAAAGATGATAGAGGAATTCAGAATTACCGAGGGGGGAGTTGGTAAGCAAATTCCACCATTATGTGGGAATTTCATTTTCCCATGGAATTTCCAATTCCCCCACTTTTTAAAATTATGGGCAACCAAACAACCCGGAGAATATGTAATTCATGGGATTTTGGAATTCCTGTGTTTTAAAAGGGCAACCAAACAACCACTTAGTATTATTATTTCCGGCCAGTACAAAAATTTGCCAAAATTCGAAAATATTACGTCTATGTACAAAGCTGGCAAGAACTCGAAACTATTTACTACAGATCAACATACTCGATCCTAATAGCTTATCCTAATAGCTTATCCTACTAGTAATATGTAATCTTAAATTCTTAATAAACTAGTAAGGGTCTTCAATCCAAGATAGTGAGTGGATCAGTGGAACTGTGGAAGTGTTCTTTGTTAAGTCAAATCGAATTTTGTATAGGCAGCCTTGTCTTACGCGGATCGAGTATGTTGATTTGTAATAAATAGTTTCGAGTTCTTGCCAGCTTTGTACATAGACGTAATATTTTCGAATTTTGGCAAATTTTTGTACTGGCAGAAAATAATAATACTATTGTTTTGAAATAGGCTGGAATCTAAGTTAGGTGTGTTGTGTGTATATATATGGTTGGTTGCTATCTAGTCGGGAAAGGGGGGCGGGGGTAAATTCTGTGTTAGATTAGCTTGTTTTTTATTCGTATCGGATCCTTATTGGCTGACTATATCGTTTCGGAAGTTTTTTTTTTTTTTAAGCATGACATTTCGAATCTTAGTCAATATTTCGTGTTTTTAAGCAGAAACTGAAGACGATACACTATATATATACACTCTATTATAGACATTATTTAAGTAGATAGCTTGAATAATAAGATATTAGTAGTGCCTTATTACCTTATCCTAATAGCTTATCCTAATAGCTTATTTAGTCAAATCAAATACCATAAGGTACTAGTATTAGTATTTTACAGTAAATTTTTATCCATCCAAATTACCTTCGAAAAGAAAAAAAAGAACAAAAAAAACCAACCAGGAGTTTTTTTTTCAGTTACTCACCACTACTAGGGTTTATAGGACCTTCCCTTACCAGCCCACCTGTTGGATTGGTGGTTGAGAATCAAATCCTCAAGCCTCAGGTTCGAGCAATGGTATCCCCTCTCTTTCTCTCAAACTAGGACCTTCTTCCCTTCTACTACCAACTTGCACAGTCAGTAAAACCCAAAACCTCTTCCACGGCTTCACGTTACTTCTCTCACAATCTGCCATCACTCTCCTCCTTACTCCCATCTCTCTCCTCTTACTCCCATCTCTCAACACCCACAATGTCGACAAAATACAAACTTAATGAATTACCGGGTAACGACAAAATAAATTTTTTGACACCCGAAATTTGGTCTCGGGCGGCCGCGGAGGTGGAGCCTCTGAAACCGCCGCCGAGACCAGGGTTCGGTAGGATTGGGGATGTTGATAACGTTGCGGCTAATCATTTTCAGATTAAAATTTCGGATCACGATTACCGTCACTACGACGTATGTCATCTTTTTTTTGTTTTTTTTTTTTACTGTGACATACGTAAAAAGTTTGAGCCTTTGGTTGAATATTCTTCTGACTAATATATTTAATTGCCAACATTGAATGAAGTTTATTATTTTTGTAAATAATTGTTTATTAAAGATTTAATTGTTTATTATTTTTGTTAATTAAATGGAATAATCAATGAAAAATTGATTTGATTCATGCTTCAATTCGTTTTTTCTTGACCTGCATTCATGTAAAATAATACTTGATGTAGTTGAAAATGTCCCTAATGAAGATGTGTTAGTCGTCGGGAAGCATGTCAGTTATAGAAGAATATGTCCCTAGTGTCCCCCACGCGCCAGCCACACACAAGAATTTGTTAATATGTCAGTTTCCTCAATTGTTTTTTTTTTTAATTTTATGTCAATTTGTATTTGTGTGGGTCCACATGTTAATTCCCGATGATAACCCCGACCCATAGTGACCCGTTACCCGAGAATGACGCGGGTATATCATCCATCTAAATATGTGACCTTTGCTTGTGTGGGCAGATCTGTATTACTCCTGGAGTTGCAACCAAGGAATTGGGCACAAAAATCATCAGGAAGCTGGTTGAAGATGATCCACTCTTACTCGCATATGATGGTAACAACAACTTGTACACGAATCGTCCATTGCAATTCACCTCCAGACACTCGTTGGTGGAGATACCAGAGGAGCCCAACCCCTTTAAAGTGAGCATCAAATTGGTAGCAAAGATTGATGTGAAGGACTTCATCTCTGGCAGATTAACTGATGCTCCTCAAGATATTATCAAGATGGTTGATGTGGTCTTACGCTCAGCAATGCCTCCATCAGAGTAATCAATCAATCATTTGCTATAGAATGTTTAATTTCTATATCGTTTTGGTGGGTACTAAAAAGATGTTACTTTTGTATTGAGCAGTTATGTGAGTTTTGGGAAATCACACTTTTCTGATACTCTGGGTCAAGAATCACTTGATGAGGTTACTGAGTGTTGGATGGGATACCATCAAGACATTCATTCTACCCAGATGGGGCTGTCCTTAAACCTTGGTATACTTTTGTTTTAAAAAAATTTCCTAATTAATTGATTGATTGATTACAAATAGGTAATGTTGTGGTTTGATTGTTTGAGATGTCAAGTTTCCTGATACGATGTATATGCTGTTGTAGGCATAACTGCATGCCCATTCTTCAAGCCATTAGAAGTTGTCGACTTTGTCTCAAATTATCTGAACATGAATGATCTTTCCAAGCCACTAAGTGATGCAAATTGTACCAAGGTAGTTGCTAATGTTTAGTCTATCTTATAAATATGTATCTGTATGCAAGAGACAAGTTACCCAATTGTGTAATTGTTTGCTTTTCATTCCATAGGTTATGAAGGTTTTGAGTGGAATCAAGGTGGAAACCTCACATCTGGGCTATAAAACATGTTACGAAGTGACAGGATTGTCAACCAAACCTGCCGATCAGATTATGTAAGTTCTATCTACTACTGCTGAAAGCTATTCTATATTTAGATTTGAATGTATTGCCTTTATTTGCAAGAGGGCTTCAGAATCCTGAATCAGATTATGTCTCTTTACTCTTGTTATTTTCCCCTCACCTGCTCATCTCCAATACTTTGTGTGTTTTGCTGGTGCTAATAGTGTATACCTCAGTGGTACAATTTTTTGTGCTTGACAATACCCTTTTTTTGCTTTTACATTATTCAGTCCTGATCATAGCTTTGTTACAGGTTTTCTGTCTCCAGTGATGAATCACAGCAGTCCTTTCAACAATACTTCGAGGAAATGTATCAGATTCGGCTTAAATACCCTGCCTTGCCTTGCATTCAAGTGGGACAGCCTATGGAGCCCACTTATCTTCCTATGGAGGTTTGTTTGATCAGTCTTATACTTAGACTTCTCCTCCTTGTGGCTTCTTGTTTTTGCTTATCAGTTACTTCGGACAGGTTTGCTTGATTTCAAAAGGGCAAAAATACGTTCAGAAGCTTAATGAGCAACAAGAGAAAAACCTCATTGCAGCACCTTGCGAGCAACCGGTTAGGAGGAAGAAAAGTATAGAGAAGGTATAACATTTTCTCCGTTCATGCTCTTGTCTTTTTATTGCATATTACCTTTTCTTGGGTTGTTTTGGTTCCCTACCAAAAAAATTCTGCTGATTTCTGTTTCCTCTCTGAAGATCTTGGGAGACAATGTTAAAGATGAAAATGAGACATTTATTCAGGAGTTTGGGATGGTGATTTCTAAAACGTGCACAGAAGTCAATGCCCGAACCCTACCTAGGCCTCTGGTATGTGCATTAAGGGAACAAAGTTTATTATCACATTTATGTTTTCTTCAATCTGTCTTGGTGATGAATCAGTCCTTCGGTGCAGATCTTGTTTCATCTAAACGGATTAAAGCCACAAGTTCTTCCAAGTCTCGGCGTGTGGAGTACATCAGACCAGGTACAATAGTGTATCTGCTGTCACTTGTTGCTGATTGCAGTAGTTACTGAAGTTATCACTCTTTCATGTGTGTAGAAAGTCTTCAGAAGTGGTAATGTGACATATTGGGCGTGTGTAAATTTCTCAAAGATCCGTGATAAAGAGATAAAGACGTTCTGTAACCGACTAGCTTCGATGTGCAAGGATAAGGGAATGGTAAGTTTAGCTAATGTAGGAACAATGAAGCTTTTTTGTAGCTAGTTATATAATAAATCTTTCAAAGTACATGACTTGCTGTTCTTGTTGGTGTTGCTAGAAATTCAGTCGAAATCCGTTGATTCCCATTCGCCAATGCATGAATGGTAAGATCGAGGAAGCTCTCCGTGATGTTAAGAATCGTGCTGACACTGAGTTGAAGAATAAGAAGTTAGATGGAAAGTTGCAGTTGCTGATCATTGTACTGCCAGATAACCGTGGATCGATTTATGGCATGTGCATCTGCTCCAGTTTCACGTTTTAAATATTCATTCTGCTTATCTTTTCTTTCTTCCCCTTAGGCTTTTCTGTTAATCGGTTTGTTGGCTGGTATAATCTAAGGTTGCTTTTGGAATGGCAGGTTCAATTAAAAGGATATGTGAGACAGAACTCGGAATAATGTCACAGTGCTGTAAGCCTTCCACGACTAAGGTGGCGGAGGGAAGTGATCCCCTACAGAATCTCGCTTTTAAAATCAATGCAAAGGTAAGTATGTGTCACTTTACTGATTTGAGTTTGTCCAACACACTAGCATGCATGTTAGCCACCGTTTAAATGTTTTACTTGTGAAGGTTGGAGGGAGCAACTTTCTTTTGTCGGATGCTTATTCAAAGAAAATTCATCGCTTGTCGGACTATCCAACAATTATATTTGGTGCTGATGTTACACATGCCCGTCCTGGGGAGGACTTTAGTGCTTCAATTGCTACCGTATGGTTCTAATAATATTTACATTGTGGTCTACCAATCTGCTGGACGACTACTTTATGTATATCTTATCTGATCCACCAGTTTTGTCTGACTGTTCCAGGTTGTTGCCTCTATGGACTGGCCACATATGGTAAGGTATAAGGGAGTCTATTCTGCTCAAGGCCACGGGGAGATGATTATTCAGGACCTCTACAAAAATGTTGAGGGAAAGCACTCCGGGATGATCTAGTAAGTATACGTGATGGTTACCTTTTAATTGACTTCTTTAGATCTGAAACTGGATACAGGATTGATCTGTTTTGCCTACAGCGAGCTGCTGGATGCCTTCCAAAAGTCAACAGGGCTGAAACCTAAAAGGATCATCTTCTACAGGTACTATCTGCTTTCCAGTGTGTGCCCACCATTTTTAACCTGTTATCTCTCTTTGAACTCTTTTGCTTTTATGGGCAGAGATGGAGTTAGTGAAGACCAGTCTCTTCAGGTTCTGCAGCATGAGATGGATGCAATCAGACAAGTATTATTTGTAACTCTGAAATTCTTTGGTCCATCACTACTTTCAGCAAATCTTATGGTCTCCTGATTTTTTACTTCTGTCATTGTCAGGCCTGTGCTGCATTGGACAGCAAGTTTCAACCTTTTGTGACATATGTGGTCGTGCAAAGAAGGCACCACACTCGTCTTTTCCCTAATACTGAAATGAAAGACGAGAGTGGGAACGTAATGCCAGGTTCACCTCTTAATCATACAATTTGATCTATACTTGCTGGCTTAATCGATCAGCTTCCTATGATTAACTAACATATGTCTCAACTCTCAAGGTACTGTAGTCGACAATACAATCTGTCATCCATCGCAGTTTGATTTTTACCTGTGCAGTCATGCTGGTATACAGGTAATAACTGTTCTCGGGTGTATTTAAATCCAAATATATGCTCTCTTAGCCTTTTCTGGTTTATTGCCATCTGGTAATGGCTACCTGCTTGTTGACATAAAATTGTAGGGTACAAGCAGGCCGGCACACTATCACGTCCTCTATGATGAGAACCATTACACTGCAGATCTACTACAGTTGTTGACCAACAGCTTATGCTACACGTAAGTCCACCACCCTTTATTTTCCACAACTCTTTCTTCCCTTTGCGCCATTTATCTGATTCGTTCTATTTTTATAATTTTGAGTTATGCTTGCTGTACCCGTTCAGTCTCAGTTGGTAAGTACCAACTTTCTTGATTGGTAAACTGCAGCTTCTACAATATGGTCTCGGAATATTTCCATCTTCTCTTTGCTAACAAAGTGCAATCTGACTTTGCAGTACCTGCGGTTTACTATGCTAAACTCTTAGCCGTCAGAGCTCGGTCTTATGTGAAAGGGATGACAGAGTTGGAGAGGCAAGAGGCTGAAGTCAAAGTTGCTCTCCCGCGGGTCATGGACAATCTCAAAGACGCAATGTTTTTCTGTTGACTTTAAGTCGTTCGTAACCGTTAATACCCCAGTCCTCAGGTCAGCAACATTGTTTATGTGCTAGCTAGTGGAAGCTTCTTTTTGGGTGTCAGCTAACTTTCGGAAGCCTATAAACTTAAGCATGGAGAAACATTTAATGTCATATGCATTTTTAAACATATATGAGTGGCATCTTAATAGTATTATCAAACATTTTCACAACTTCATATGCATTACCAAAATGTCACTCATATATGTTTAAAAAAATATGTCCCATATACAAATAGTCTAACTCATTTTGTAGCGGTAAGCCGGTAACATACGGAATGTTAGAATCTTGAATTGCTAACACGAGGCATTAATGAATGTTGGAGCTTGACAATGGTACCATAAAGCTTAAGTCTATGTGGTTGGCTTGTAAATTGGCCTACTGGGTTGATAATCTAGGCCCATGGCATTTCATGCATCTCAGTCCCGTCCTGGAAACTGCAATTCGGCAAAATGCAAATATTATCTATGAAATACCGAAACATGCAAACATTCTGTTTGAAATTTATACATTGTTTTGGATATGGGGAGATCTTTGACATATCCGATCCGTATCCATTAGAAATTGGATTTACTAACTAGTTTGGATCGGATAATAAAATGTTTGATTTTTCGGATATGGATATCCTATCCGAAAATGCTCACACAGTCGCACAGGGTTCAAAAGGCTGTGATATCCGAGCTACACTACAAGAAAACGGGTCTGGAAGGGCGCACAAAGTCGCCTTCTTTGATCGAAAAAGGCGTTGTATTAGATTTGTTATGGCGATTTATGATAACCCTCCTAAATAGGTGTCAAATCGGGCGTTCTTGGTTGCCATTTTTTATTATTGATCAAATAGGGCGTTTTATAACGCCCTAATTGATCTCATCAGATATGGCGACCTGCACTCCTTAACAAGGGCGATTCTCTCTTCTCTCAAAAAAAAAAAAAAAAAAAAACAAGGGCGATTCTCTCGCCTTTTTTTTTTATAAGAAGACCAGTTGGGACAATTAAAATCACCCTCCTTGATGATGATTAATTTAAAAAAATATATACTCCGTATACCATAGTCAGCTAAGAGTCACTTCATGAAGAAGTGCTCAAACAGATATCAACAGTTCCAACACATACAGTCATTCATTAATTTTATTTATTTCCAAAACTTTCTCCATGTAATAGCCAAATAAAACTTAGGCATGTAGCGTAAATTGCACAAATGCACCATCAAAGCTCTGAAACAATTCCATTTTATTATCAATCTGGTCTCACCCTTTTCTACATCATCATCTTTCAAAAGATTCCTGAAATGCAGTACAAGTAATTAGAAATCTCAAAATTGACTAGCTTCATTCCATAAACATGGCATTCTGGTGTACTTCTAGCAAAATTTAGTAATACTTGTGTTATAAAAGCGCATCAGTAATCGGGATAAACTGTCCAATGAATTATAGTAGTATAAACCATTTTTGTGAGTAGGAGCGCACCTGATACATAGAACAAAGTAACTTATTCCTACTCGTCAAAAGTTTCTTACATTTTACATCTATATATCAGAGAACATACAAGATAACATCTAACCATGGACGCATGTATGAATCGGTCTATCCTTCTTTAATTTCATCAATCTTTTCAGAAATATCTGAAATGGAACACAAGTACACCTCATGATCTTAAAACCATCGACAATATTAAGGAAACTAACCAAATGCTGCAACAAGATCGCCAAAGGCACGGTGTGGACCTGAACACAACCACAAAGTCCACAACATTTACAAGCCACTCTTTTCACACTAGAGTTCAGATCCAAATCTATAAGAATCTTTGTGAGTAAGTGAATTGATTAAACTATATACGCACCTGTAGCTAGGGAATCTTCCTAGTGCTTTCATAGAAGACTTGTAGAACAGAAAGGACTAGATTTAAGACTTTTTATGAGGTAGTGCATTGCACAGACAGCGTGAACTTCAAATTGTCTACTGGTGTGCACCTTCTTTAGGAACTAGGGCTGTCAATGGAAGGTTGATAGAGTGTTGTATTGGTATCTTTTTAGCTTAATTCTTTCTGGGGTGAGTTCAGATTGATCTAAACTGGGTGCGGAGTTGCGGACACTTTCGTTAAAGTTTCATTCTATCATTGCATGGCTTGTTTACTCGGAACAAAGTGTTACAAGTTACAAAGACGATTTAAAGGACCTCTGTATGGCGGAGAGACTGAAATTATGGTGTGTAACAAAGTTTTAGAGTTGACTTGAGACTGCTAGTTAGACACTTCTAAGCTTATACCTTGTAGCTCCACTGGTTCTCCTGCACATTGTGACAGTCCAAGTACTTTAGCCATCCAACCTTGTTTCTATTTTGTTCCATGACTTGTTCACCATTTTTGCCTCAACGGTTTTCACATCGAATTTTATCTGGCTATTGCTTGCCTACACCGCGAAAGAGGAGTTTCGTCATTCCTTCACTCGCAGCCTCGCGCATCCACACAAACTAATGTGCAATGCTCGTAGATTTAGAGTATAACTACAAAGACACTCAGCTACACATGACAACACCATTCCTACCGGTATTGGTCATCTAGATCTCTATATCAGAAATTATATCGATGACAAAACAAAAGAGAGGACAGGGCTAAAAAGCACACACGTTCAGTTAAGTAGCAAATCCTAAGTCTAAGTTGTTTCGACATGAAGGTTAAAGACACGTGAATACTCGATATTTGATACATGTCATAATGTCAATTAAGTTGTTAGATGACACCCGGCCAATATTATGTGATCTCTAACAAACCCCATCAAACTCGAAAAATTCACTAGCCTAGGCAATGTGATCCATATCCTGCATCGACATATATATCTTGAGCAAACGGAGAAACGATTCTTGTTCGAATCCAGCCATCATCCCCAAAAGCAAACCATCATACTCACGACATAAAAAATCTAGTCGAACTGCCATATTCATGAGCCTTAATAGCATAATCGACGTGACGACTAACAGTATCGTAAAAATAACGATAATCCTCCTTGGACACAACATCTTGAGCAAACACAGAAGCAAGTTTGGCTGGGTCGCTAAGATAACTTTCAGCGCACAGTGACCGGATACGGCCATCTTTCCCAAACGCAGCCATAATAATACCCGAACTCGAGCACTCACGGAGCTCGATCTCTGTACTCAAAACTCGGCTAGCCGCCATACCAGAAAAATTACACGGCAGCATAAGCCATGACGATAACATGTCTTCAGTGAAGGAGATCAAAAGTTCAATAATACCGGGCGATGTAAATGGCAAACGAGCAGCACCAAACCTCCAAAACAAGGGAACAAAAACAACTTCAAACGGCATACGGGAATTAACTTGCGCATCCCGCAGAAGTTTCACCCAATCATTCATTGAGAAATCACGACATCTAGTAAAACAGTCGAAGTAAACCAGGACGTTCTTACCTCGAAGACGACTCACAGGGACATCCTTACTGCTGTCGAAGTCGTTCCTAAGTGTGTATGGGAGTGTGGTAAGTCCCTGAGAGTCGCCCCCGAGGAGTGAGTCGACTGTAAGTGAGGACAAACTCTCCAGCATAGTCTCGGTAGTAAAGGGATAATAAATGATGCCATCGTAAAGCATGATGGGTTTTCCCGACCTTTCCCAACTCTTGCCATCAGGCCTCACAATGAACAAAGTGTCTTCGCCGCCCCCACGATAACAGAGTTTGCTAAGCCGCTCGTGTCTCTCTGAACCGTAGGGGAGCACCCACCATCCGTGATCAGAGGGAGGTGGTTGTGGTCTGTAGGGCGAGCCTAGCCATAAGAAAACTATCTCAAACTCGAGTCCTTTGCCTTTGATTTCGTGATACATGGAAGCCAGTTTTGACATGAATTCCGCAGTGTAGCAAATGTATACTCCCACAATTTCTTTCTTACCCAGTTCCGAAACAGTAATCTCATCGTAATGCTCAATGTTGTCGTTGTCACCTCCAATTATCGATCGCTTGAGTTTATCCGAAGGTTGGGAGAATAAAAGATCAGCAAGTGACACGGGTACAAAATGTTGAGCATACTTGTTGTCTACGACAGAGAATCGTTTCTCCAAAGCGAGACCCGTATCAACGAGGGACCTTATCTTGTCATACGTAAAGGGGAAGCCTTTGTCTCCATAGGTTATCAAGCACCGGTCAAATCTATGTTCCTGTAAAACTATGTGGTTCCGATCCAAAAGCATCCCAACCACGGGCTTGGCTCGGGTCATACCCAACAACTTGCATACACTAGCACGAGCCCCTTTCTCAAGGAAAGGGATAGTAAGGCCAGGAAAACCCGAAAACAAGTCGTCGAAATCCGCCTTTTTGCAGTCATTGGTGGTCTTGACGATAAAAACCATCTCAAATCTACCACCGGAGCGAATTACGAGTTCATTGTAATAATGGGTCATCAAATTCATAACATAGGACCCCACGTCATAGCCGGAGGGCGAGGAAAAACAGTAGATGATCAGGTACTTATCCCGAAGAGTATTGATTGCGACCTTGGACCTGTTGGTAAGTCTGGTCAGAGTATGGGTTCTCCTCGTAAAATTGTCAGACAAGATACGTAAAACATCGATGGGTTTCGCGGTTGGCTTCCGCTGCTCAATACCCAAACTCTCTATGCGCATCTCCGCTTCAGCTTCATACTCATCAAGCACCTCTACCAAGGTTTTGCCGATAAATTCATAGGTTAGATAGCGTGAAGGAGATACAGACTTTTTCCCTGCACGATAAGAGAGATGAAAGTTAGAAATACCTCCAATAATAGAATAAAATCAGTTCGTTTACAAACAAAACTTAAGTTATTACGAGTACGACAACCGAATCAAACTAGAACCAAATTGCGGAAAGCTCTTGAATGCCTTTTTTTTCGTTTACCTTGATCGTTAGCAGAGGTGTCTTCAGAGTCCGTGGATCCTATTGTAAAGATTGGTTCATCTTCCCTTGTTGTGTCTGAAATAGAATCCGCTTGAACTGACAAGAAGAAAAAAACAGAGATGGAAGTTGTTATCTCCTCAGATTGATTTTGGTTCTCCTCGGAAGAACAAAAAGTACATGTTTAATAGTACAATGGACAATGGACAAACCCCGGACCCAATTTCACAAACCGTATTACTTGTCAGTACCCTACAAGAATACGCAAAAACGTACTCAATCCAAACCAAACAGGAAGCAACAATTAAGCCTTAGCTCCTTGATCATCGTGTAAAATACCATTACTTATAAGTCGCAGCACAGGAATGCAATAGAAAACACCAAAATCCTAACACACGGACACATGCTCAACAAGATGATCCACAAGAATGAACTAAAACCGGCATATGACATGGATCATGGAAGAATGAACTAAAACCGGCATATCAACTCTAATATCCAAAAATCTGTCATTACTGTAACAACTTAACTAATAACAATCAAAATCAAACCAAGACCAAAATTGAGAAAAAGCACTTAAAATTGATGATAATAAATAAATAAAGGCCACATATTGAGTAAAAAAAAACTTGAATTGATAAGTTACCTTTGTGAGCAGAGCTTTCTTCATATCCAACATATTCTCCAAATGACTTCAAATTTGACGTCGAGCGAGCTAATCAGCAAGAAAAAAAAAATTAAACATAGATAAAATAGACTACAACAACATCAAACCAGAACCAAATTCAGAAAAAGCCCTTGAATACCTTTTAAAAGATTTGGACAACGTTTAAGCAACGCCTGCAGATCGCCTTCAGACTTCCTGTTGGATACCTTTTTGGGAGGTTGATAAGACCCATGATGTGTATCTCCGAAAAGATTAACTACGGAACCTACTGTATCTCGGAACCTTCTCACCATCTCTCCAAGATTGAATTCGATTCACCTAATTAGATAGCACACAAAAAGTACATACAAGTTTAATTGGAATTCAATCAACTGGTGTGATACGACAAATAAATCAAAATCATACAAGGCTGACCTGAATTTAAAATTGGGGGCGATGAGGATGACAACTTCAAACCCTTATGACGGTGTTTTCAATTTTTAGGGTTTTTGATTTGCCTATACGGGTTGCGGGGGTATTAATTATATATACTATATCCAACCCCATTGTCAGCCGTTAGATTAAACGCGATCGAAAATCAACCACTCTGCTTGTTCCGAATTTTTCATCTTTTTTTTTCCTTTTTTTAAACAAAGGGGGAAAAGTGAGTAATCATGTGAATTCCCAACCGTTCGATTAAACGCCCTTGTCAGCCGTTAGATTAAACCCAATCAAATCAAATTTTTTTTTTTTTTTTTTTTTTTTTTTTTGAAAAGGTAAGCGGAGTACACGGAAAAGCAATTAGGTGACCCTACTGCCAGGGTTGCACCCAATGCAGGTGGAAAGAAAATAAAAAAGAAAGAAAACAAGTCGAGCCAGAACCTGTGACTCAGACTACTTAAAAGGAGAGTGGATGGATCAGCCGAGCCCAAAGGAGGGCGAAAGGGTAAGCAACTGGTCCAACCAAACTCCCAAAAAGATCCAAGACACAAGATACAAGGCCCAACTCAATAAACCTCTAAGCCATATAACACTAGACCAAAGAGAAGGCCCATACGCCATACATAAAGAAACCCTAATACAAACTTTAACCCTAACGACTCACGTAGCCGCCCCGTCCAAGTCTTCGTTAGCCGCCGCTGCCAGAGCCGCCACGGACCGCTACAATCCCATGAACACCAACGGCCGTTCGCACGTTCCCGTCAAAATTTTTGCAGCGGAACAAGGTAAGCTCTAGCAGCCATGAGTTGTGGGAGGACAGCTTGAATACCGTCGTAGGAGTTGAAACGTCCCCAAAAAAAAAAAAAAAAAAGATCACCGAAAGACCTCATGCATGTCGTAAAGAAAACATGAAGCATATTGACATATTGAGAGCAAGGAAGAACAAAAAGAAACCAAATAGCTCAAAAACACTTCGTAAATAGAAGTGATTTATACCAATAAAAATAAAATAAAAGAGATTCATATGAAGAAGGCTAAACTAAAGCTAATCAAAAGGGAAAGCAAAACAGAAAACGAATCTGATTTTTGGCTCATAAATTAAAAGATCTCAATTGTTCCGATCTTATTGAATTAGTCGGATTGGAAAATTCCGATCTTATTGAATTAGATCGGATTGGAAAATTAACCAAGACCAAAAGCGAGATGAAACCTTCAAACCTGAGAACGAAACGTAGTTGCTGATGAAGAAATCATGGAGAAGATGAAATCTCAGTGAGCAGGCGATTGAATTTCATGGAAGAAAATCATGTTTTCATGGTGTTTCTCTTGTTTCCCTTGATGGAGGCCATGGGCTCTCTAACTCTCAAACCTATTTGCTAAAACCCTCCGCTACTGGATCCCTTTAATTAAACACAATCAAATCAAATTAGTAAGCCAACGCCCAAAACTAGAAAAATACTTTCTTTTTCAAAGTTACTAGTTTGCATACCCGTGCCACGCGCGGGCTATACTATGATAATTTATTACCATATCCTAACCGATAATTATATTTAATACTATTTTTATGTTCAATCCAATTAATGTACGCCAAGTGTCAACCTAAGAAAGACTTGGTTTCAGGTTTTAATATATAGTATTAGATTAACTAGTTTTTTGCCCAGTGATCTCACGGGGATGTTATTGATACTCATCCACAATTATCATGTTTCACTCAACGGTGAACATGTGTGTGTTCCTTAAATACGAGTTTGAATTTCTTGAGGCCATTGTGGAGATGAATCCCTCACTGTATAAGCCTGATGTGTGACCACTAACATAGCTCGGTTATGAAATTATGAAAGTACATGATTAGAAAGAAGGTATAAAAGTAGCATATTTTGGGCTAGAAGTGGAACGATTTTTTTAAATAATGCTCTAAATTAAAATAATTCAAGTTTTGGGTGTGGAACGAACATAGAATGGGTCCCACGTAAGATCGGATACTCTCGAACCAAATATGTACCAAAACCGCTATGCCGCGTGACGGTTATGACCATAACCGCTCAATTTTCAGACGGTTTTGATGGGTTCTTTTTCAGTCAAAATTGCAAGATTGACCAAAACCGCCCTAAAAAAAGACGGTTTTGGTCCATAACCGCCCCAATTCACAGCGGTTTTGGTCCATAACCGTCCCAATTCACAGCGGTTTTGGTCCATAACCGCCCCAATTCTCAGCGGTTATGGGTAAAACCGTCACGCGCCGTGACGGTTTTGGTTTGTTTCGCCAAAAAAAAAAAACTGAAGCTAGGTTGGAGAATGCCAATCCTACGTGGACCCATTCTACGTAAATACTTTCATTCCACACCCAAAACTTGAATTATTTTAATTTAGAGCATTATTTAAAAAAAACGTTCCTAGAAGTGAGACGCAAGATGATGCGATAAGATCATTGAACCTATATAAGTTTCGAAATATGAGACTTGAGTGGTCACACCAACAAATAGTGAAACATGAACCTTCCCGCATTAGACTCATTACTACACCAAAAAAATAAAAAATAAAATAGAACTTGGTTCTAATTTAAAAAAAAAAAATGAATATATCAGATGGGCTGGGTTAGTAATCTACCAAGGCCTTCGGCCTTGTGTGGGTAACCGGCTTGCTAATCGATAAGCTCCTGAACTAAACAGGCTCAAAAGCTAACGTGCATGGAGGGAGTCATCGCTTCATCACCTCGGGATAGCAATATCGTCTCTTTTATTTCGAAAAGATACTCACATTGCATTGCATATGCCTCATCATAGATAGCTAACATGCCACTTGCCTGGACGTGCTTGAAGAGAACACTGACCCTTATAGGTTCACCATTGTAACACTTCAAAGGCATCTCGATGGCTGTAGTGTTTCTCTTCAGCTTCTTCTCCAGGGCATTTAAGAAGTCGGTCATGAAAACCAAATGAGGAAACCATTAGCAATAGTAACCCGATTGGGTTCCGCAATTATGGCCTTCTCTTTCTTGATCAAGAGGGAGTATCCAACAGAAGAGTAATCATTGAAAATCGGACCAACAAAGAAGTAAGCATCAGCTGATTCCACCACCTCTCCAACATAGGTGGTACTAACATAACCCCAATATGTGCCAATAAAGTGTGGGTGGTGTTCCGGCACCAGTCCTTTACCAGCCGGCATGACAGCCACTGGGTAACCACACGCATCTGCAAGCTCAAGAAATGCTTGTTGCGCCTAAGCAACACTGACTTTCGGCCCACCAATAATGACTGGTTTCACAGCCTTTTACAAAAACTCAGCAGTCGCTTCTACCGCAGCTTCCAAGCCTAACTGCTTGCTTATCCTACAATGCAAACTCAGAGTTAATTAATAATTCAGAACATTGCAGACATAAAGGCAAAGCTGGTTGCAGGATAATGCCTACTTTGGAGCAAGGAAGTATATATGGAACATGCTTTTTCGCGAAAGTTAGATGAGCGATTCCCGGCAGATTACAGCTTATGCTAATGTAAACCGCTTTGATTTCAGTGAAATCGCAGTGTCTATCTACTCATGTGCATCTGCCAAGTAGTTCACCACTGCCTGTCATATATGTTGATTTCCAAAATCAGTATAGTTTAAGTGTCAACATTATCAAAATTCGAACATCATTGCCATTTTTTCAAACACTCTACTGGAATTTTGCACAACCTGGCTAACCCACAAGACGTAAACGCCGGATCCTTGTAGCTATCAACACTTCAAATAATTCCCCAAGATCATCCCTAGCAAGTAGCAACTATCCAACATACCATCATAAAAAAAAACAGCATGTGGGGAAACCATGTTAAAGTTGTGGTCAGGTTCTTTAATTAATTATGTGAATCTGTGATAAGGGTAATACCTGTATCTAGCGATCAATCTGCATTGTTTGGGAAACTTAAGGCTTGTTCATTCTACCTGGCTGGGTCAACACCAAGAGTTTTGGATGCTAGTATGTAGATGGCCTGCAAAAGAAGAAAGCATTCGCACTGTCAATCAGCACAGTTGGGAAATAAAGAAGAACAGCTGTAATTTTCCTTACGGAGACAGAATTTACAGGATCATGCTATTTCTTAGGAACTACGTCTCCAGCGAAGATTAGCATCTTATCTGCTCGCTCAGGACCCAGCAAGCATGATACTATGGCAGAGACCTGAAACCGATAGATCTACCCTGATTCCAATTTGAAGATGACTTTTTAATCAAACAAACTCAACCAATATTGTGATTCCTGAATTCATCGGTATGCTATAAAGGTCTGACAATAGATGCAGTTTAGAATAGCAGCTGGTAATTGGTAGTATCTTACTATCTTACTCTTGTCAAGATTCAGAAATTAGTCACAGGACTTGGCAATCGTGAGTACGTTACATATCTGTCGCGTCACGTTCAAGTATCTAGATACTATGATCAAGCAATGAAGTTACACAACAACACAAAAGTCTATACAAACTAAATTGAACCAACGACCTTATATCATAACAACAAACAACTCACCAAAACAACAATACTAACCAAGTCAGAAACAGGTGAAAAAACCCCATATAGTGAAAGTACATTATCCTTGCCATAAGCAATTACATAAGATCATACACACGCAAAAACTCGAAAAGACGAAAATCGAAAACTCGAAAAAGAGGATCAAACCACAAATTGTTGAGCATCAGGCCAAGACTACTTGGAGAGGCGTTTGACAGCAATAAAGCGATTAGCATCAAGTCTTCCTCTATACACAACATTTGGGCGCTTTTTCCCCACTTTCTGACACTATACATTCTGTGTTAAACCCATTTGTTGCTTTCCTAAGCTCACTCAAGCTGTACTCCCTAAATACTGCTACTTTCTAACCTTATCCTCCTCCTCCTCCTCCATTTTCTGCTCCTAACAAACACACAATCAAACATTATTAAACTAAAAAGATGAAATTTTGGACAATAATAAGAGAGGATTGAGATTAGAAAGGAATACCCAAAAACAAAAGGGAAAAATAAATGGACCTCCTGCCAATGCCCCTGAACCGAAAAGAGAAATGCCAGTCTAATAAAGATTCCAAGTAGTCTGATGGATGATGCCCATGATGGATTTCTCTGAACTGTGTTTCGACTTCAATCTCCATTAGTTTGACTTGAATTTGATCGTCTTTCTTATTGGTATGAGATCTCTCTTTGAAAGAGAGTTAATGAGCAATTAAAGGATTCATGCAATCCTAAATTAAAATGACGAATCACCTTTGCCAATGAAATATAGGAATTGGCCATAGTAGTCTCTTGATACCTGGTCAACATTCGACAAATGATTATAAACCTACAAAGCAAGAACAAAAATAGCAATCACAACACACATAATCTCATTCCAATATGGCCAAAAATCTGTCACAATCTCCAACCATTCCAAATAGGGTGAGGTACGAATGTTCAGTATCCAATATTGTATATACTACAATGCAAACTGCAAAGTATGTCACTTAAAAATGATTGAAGAGATCAGAGGGGGGGGAGAAGGGACTTGACGTGGCCATAAAAATAAAACTATCAGTGAAACGGAAATATGATCCTTTGACTTACCTCAAAACCGCTTTAGATAACGAAACGGATGACCAAGGAGATGAATAGTCTGATCTCAGGATGAACCTGCCAAAGAAAGAGGGAAGGGGGAAAAGATAGATAACTGGTTCATTTGTGGGCCGAAGTGTTTCCTTTCTTTTGACTGAATGGGCCGAACTGTTTCCACTTTTTTTAACAGCCCAAAGGTAGACGTGGAGGAAATATATGACGACAAACTGTGGGACGACAACTCACCCGTGACTTGGCTTTTTTTGTTGTACACATCAGCGATTTTCTTATGAACCTGCCACGTAGGCGCAAATGGTAGACAATTAATAGATAAGTATAGATACTACCGCAGCAACAACAACAATCTAATCTAAGGGCGTGTTCGGCGCAGCTTATTTTACAAGCTTTTAGTGGTTTGACTTGGTAAAACCACTACTTTTCTGATTTTGGTGTGTTCGGCAATGTAGATGTTTTAGTAGATTTTGGAAGTTATTTTACCTTTTCTCAAACGTTAGAAGAACTAACGTTTCAGTAGATGTTGTTGTTTTTGTTTCATATTTACCCCTTGAATATATCCTAAAATTAAGGATTTCCCAAATTTATCTCAGCCACCTCTACAACTCTCCCAACAATTCGTTGGTATACTGCAACTTTTTTTGTTGCTTTTCAAAACATTGATTTTTATTAGTCCAATCATGTAAGTTATAATTATTTGTATTATGTTATTTATTTATTATTATTGTTTATGTATAAATTTATTTGATAGTTGATAAAGTATAGTTCTCGGCACAAGGATGTAACCATATTTGACAAAGAATTATCAATGTCCTTTTAAGTAATTTTGATTATACAACATCTAATTTTGACGAACATGTCACATAGATTTCAGCTACTACATCAAACCGCTCCATCTAGCAACTATCATCTACTAGAAACGCTACAGCTACTTTTGCCGAACAGACCCTAATACTATACTATATAACCTGAACCCAACTCTTTCCTAAAAACATTTGGCATACATTAATTGGATTAAACATAAAAATAGTATTAGTATTAAATACAATTATCGATTAGGATATGGTAATAAATTATCATACATTAATTGGATAGAACATAAAAATAGCATTAAATTCAATTATCGGTTAGGATATGGTAATAAATTATTATAGAGTGGTATATTATTAGCTAATTTAAGGAAAATAATTATTATGGTAATTTATTACAACAAATATAAGGCAACATTTTTTTTGTATAAAACGAGTATAAACAATAGAAATATATAGCCCGACGTGGCACGGACATGCAAACTAGTCAATCTTTATATAATTTTTTTGAATTAGTTCAAAAACATATTCTAAAAAGTTTTAAAAAAAAATTATTTCCAAAAAAGAAAGGACAATTAAATTAAAAAAAAAGGTTGTAAAACAATTGAAAGACCTATGGACTTTAAACAAATAATAGAAAGAGAAAGTTTGAGGAAATAACAGACCAAAAGAGATTTAGAAAACAAAACAAAGAAATCAAAACGAATCATATTGCGTCATCCACATGAATCGAGTCTCTCCACACCGCCCTATCCACCATTATCTTAAAGCCTTAAAATGCTCGTATCACTTCTAATCACCCTCACTCAAATCATTTTAGGTTTTCCTCTACCCGTAACAATGTTATTACTTTCTCATTCTTCTACCCTCCTAATCGGCACGTCTTTATGTCTCCTTCTCACAAGACCAAACCACCTCAATCAATTATCCACCATCTCGTTCCCAATGGGTACAACCCCTACTTTCTCCTTAATAACTTCGTTTCTAAAACGCATCATTTTTTGTATGTCCACACATCTACCGTAGTATGCGCAACTCCACCACACCCATCTTATGAATGTGACATTGTTTCACGGCCCAACATTTTGTGTCATATGCAGTGCCAACCCAACGTTCTTTTTTCAAGTTATCTAATCTAATCTAATCTAATCTACTACTATATATTAAAACCTGAAACCAAATCTTTTTTAGGAGGATACTTAACATTAATTAATTGGATAGAACATAAAAGTAGCATTAAATATAATTATCGGTTAAGATATGGTAATAAATTATCATAGTGTAGTATAGTATTAACTAGTTTATGTAAAGTAATCATTATGGTAATTTCCAAGAACAAAGATAAGTCAAAATTATTTTTTTATAAAACGAGTATAAACAATATAAATACATAGCACGGGCGTGGCACGAGCATGCTAATTAATTAAAACGGAAAAAAAAAACTTTATTAGTAGTGCATAAGGCAACATGGAAGCCCAACTACTACGGTTAATTCGTTCGTAGTCCGAATAGTAAGCTAGTCTAATATCTATCTATCTAATCTATCTAATATATATATGTAATCCTAAACCCGCTCAATTCACACGTGGACACTTGGCCATCTATGATTGGTTAATACGAAATATAATATAACAGGTCAAAATAAAGAAATATAAATGGTTCATTATAAAAAGTGTCATATAATAATATATTAATATAATATTATGGTTCATACTATATGTTAATATTCCTCTAATAAAATAATATTATTAATTGATTTATGGAAAATAGTTATGGAGTATTTGATTTATGACAATTAGATCAAATATCCCACGGGTGTTTCAAAATGGGACATTGGCTTTTGAAATGTGACTTTTCCTCTAATTACATACAAATATCCCACGGGTGTCCGAAATAGGATTTTAGGTTTTGAAAGGTGATTTTCCATGTAATTACATTACGAATATCCTACGGGTGTCCAAAAATAATGAGATTTTAGATTTTGAAATGTAACTTTCCATCTAATTACATTACAAATATACCACTGGTGTATGTTCGAAACGGGATTTTAGGCTTTGAAATGCGACTTTCCATCTAATTACATTACAAATATTGCAAAGGTGTTCGAAAAATGATTTTAGGTTTTTCAAGGTGACTTTCCATCTAATTACATTACAAATATCTCACGAGTGTTCGAAACATGATTTTAGGTTTTTAAAGGTGACTTTACATCTAATTAGATTGCAAATATACCAATGGTGTTTGAAATGAGATTTTAGGTATTAGATAAAAAATTCGTTTACATAAGTTTAACATTTAAACATAAATAGCTCGGGCGTTGCACGGGCCATCAAACTAGTTTTATGTTATTCTTATATAATTGGTATGCGACAATTCATAGAGAGACTTGAGGCCCGGTTGGCCGGTTTGGTTCACACATCTCAGGTTTTAGGGAGGGGTTAGATTGGGCAAACCCTATACCGTGTGTCCATACTCCATGTGCTTGGTGGTCGTTTTTTACTTTATAAACCCGATTTCAGCGTGTTAATGAAACCCCTAGTTAGTGCCTACATTAACTAACCTTAACCACCAATCCAACATACATCAACCAATACAACAAATGACCTTTTGATCATTTAATCACGTGTCTTTAGTATATTCACATATGGTTAAAAAAAATCAGTATTTCCTCGTTTGCACTTAGTTTATATTCCCTTTGTTAAGATATAACCAATAGACTTTTGGTTGAGTTGGCTATTTAAAATGGTATCAGAGGCTCAGCGATCCTGAGGTCTCAAGTTCAAATCCCACCGGGAGCCCCCTCCTTTCAAGTGAAATTTCAGCACAATGTTTGTGCATTTATCATCCACATTTCAAGTGGTTTCAGTCCACGTTTCAAGCTCAAAAGGGCTTTCACGTGAGGGGGAGTGTTAAGATATAACCAATTATTGGGCCTCAACCATTAGTCTAGACTTTTGGTTGAGTTGGCTCTTTAAGACCCTCCTACCCACAAAGATCTCCCCCTTTCGATAATAGTTGTTTAATAGGCATGTTTGGAGCTACTTTCAGGCCAAAGGAATCATTAATCTCTTGTAAAAATTAGTACATCTTGTATTCTGCATTGCATTCTACTAAGTCCACTCGATTATAAGGTAATTGGGTCTTTCATTTCGCCTAGAAGTAGCTCCCAACAAGGCTACTCAAAAACAATTTTTGAAAGGGAAAATCATAGTGAGTAGGAAGGTGTATGTTGGGGTTGCCCTTTTTATTTCATTTCATTGATGATTTATCTACCCAAATCAAATAAAACGAAATGAATTATATTACTTTGTGTATTTATACACAAGTAATGATTTCTTCAAGAAAAAAAAAAACTTCAAACAATCGGCAGATATATATCAGTTATGGGTAGACAATATTTCAGCATGCCAAAAGAGGGAAAACATCGGCCAATATGTCTAATATGCTAACACTCTGATTCAGCCTATGCATATATGACTCGCGAGTCAGCGTTTTTTTGCATTTTGTCCGCGAGACGGCGACCAAACCGAAACAGTAATAAAAAATGAGATTTTGAAACCGCCACCCCGAATTACCGATCCTAGCTCCACCCTTGGGTGAAAGGTAACACGATGTGACGATGTCTACACCATGTTCGCAATTTACTATGGGTATATACAACCCGATGGGTTTCATGTGTCACGTGTGATCAGTTTCAGAATTAGGCAAGTGTAAGTTGTTAGATGTTAAGTCAAATTACATTATTCGAAATCTACATGGAATTTCCCGTGAAATATGTGGTTTCGTGTTAAACCCGGATTTGAAATGATACTTTCTTTGGCGCTAGTTTCTCAAAAATTCTATTATAGTTGTCAGTATTTGAAAATTAGGATAAGAAATAAAATCAGGACCGTTAAATTAGGATAAGAGAAATTTCAGCATTCGATTTTTCTTAACAATGATTAAAAAAGTTCTTAGTGGTCGTTTGGTTCATGTAGGAATTAAATTCCTACATGAAGTTACATATCACATGAATTTAATTCCTGTGTAGAATTCATGTGAATTCGTTTGAATTTGTTTGGTAGACATCAAGGAATTTGGATTTCCCATGAATTATTTCCAACATCTTGTTTGGTTGCACCCATCCAATTCCCATATTTTTATTTTTTAATTACTATTATATCCCTCAATAATAGTGTCTATCTAATTATTTGGGGGCAAATTTGTAATTTTTGACGAAAGATGATAGAGGAATTCAGAATTACCGAGGGGGGAGTTGGTAAGCAAATTCCACCATTATGTGGGAATTTCATTTTCCCATGGAATTTCCAATTCCCCCACTTTTTAAAATTATGGGCAACCAAACAACCCGGAGAATATGTAATTCATGGGATTTTGGAATTCCTGTGTTTTAAAAGGGCAACCAAACAACCACTTAGTATTATTATTTCCGGCCAGTACAAAAATTTGCCAAAATTCGAAAATATTACGTCTATGTACAAAGCTGGCAAGAACTCGAAACTATTTACTACAGATCAACATACTCGATCCTAATAGCTTATCCTAATAGCTTATCCTACTAGTAATATGTAATCTTAAATTCTTAATAAACTAGTAAGGGTCTTCAATCCAAGATAGTGAGTGGATCAGTGGAACTGTGGAAGTGTTCTTTGTTAAGTCAAATCGAATTTTGTATAGGCAGCCTTGTCTTACGCGGATCGAGTATGTTGATTTGTAATAAATAGTTTCGAGTTCTTGCCAGCTTTGTACATAGACGTAATATTTTCGAATTTTGGCAAATTTTTGTACTGGCAGAAAATAATAATACTATTGTTTTGAAATAGGCTGGAATCTAAGTTAGGTGTGTTGTGTGTATATATATGGTTGGTTGCTATCTAGTCGGGAAAGGGGGGCGGGGGTAAATTCTGTGTTAGATTAGCTTGTTTTTTATTCGTATCGGATCCTTATTGGCTGACTATATCGTTTCGGAAGTTTTTTTTTTTTTTAAGCATGACATTTCGAATCTTAGTCAATATTTCGTGTTTTTAAGCAGAAACTGAAGACGATACACTATATATATACACTCTATTATAGACATTATTTAAGTAGATAGCTTGAATAATAAGATATTAGTAGTGCCTTATTACCTTATCCTAATAGCTTATCCTAATAGCTTATTTAGTCAAATCAAATACCATAAGGTACTAGTATTAGTATTTTACAGTAAATTTTTATCCATCCAAATTACCTTCGAAAAGAAAAAAAAGAACAAAAAAAACCAACCAGGAGTTTTTTTTTCAGTTACTCACCACTACTAGGGTTTATAGGACCTTCCCTTACCAGCCCACCTGTTGGATTGGTGGTTGAGAATCAAATCCTCAAGCCTCAGGTTCGAGCAATGGTATCCCCTCTCTTTCTCTCAAACTAGGACCTTCTTCCCTTCTACTACCAACTTGCACAGTCAGTAAAACCCAAAACCTCTTCCACGGCTTCACGTTACTTCTCTCACAATCTGCCATCACTCTCCTCCTTACTCCCATCTCTCTCCTCTTACTCCCATCTCTCAACACCCACAATGTCGACAAAATACAAACTTAATGAATTACCGGGTAACGACAAAATAAATTTTTTGACACCCGAAATTTGGTCTCGGGCGGCCGCGGAGGTGGAGCCTCTGAAACCGCCGCCGAGACCAGGGTTCGGTAGGATTGGGGATGTTGATAACGTTGCGGCTAATCATTTTCAGATTAAAATTTCGGATCACGATTACCGTCACTACGACGTATGTCATCTTTTTTTTGTTTTTTTTTTTTACTGTGACATACGTAAAAAGTTTGAGCCTTTGGTTGAATATTCTTCTGACTAATATATTTAATTGCCAACATTGAATGAAGTTTATTATTTTTGTAAATAATTGTTTATTAAAGATTTAATTGTTTATTATTTTTGTTAATTAAATGGAATAATCAATGAAAAATTGATTTGATTCATGCTTCAATTCGTTTTTTCTTGACCTGCATTCATGTAAAATAATACTTGATGTAGTTGAAAATGTCCCTAATGAAGATGTGTTAGTCGTCGGGAAGCATGTCAGTTATAGAAGAATATGTCCCTAGTGTCCCCCACGCGCCAGCCACACACAAGAATTTGTTAATATGTCAGTTTCCTCAATTGTTTTTTTTTTTAATTTTATGTCAATTTGTATTTGTGTGGGTCCACATGTTAATTCCCGATGATAACCCCGACCCATAGTGACCCGTTACCCGAGAATGACGCGGGTATATCATCCATCTAAATATGTGACCTTTGCTTGTGTGGGCAGATCTGTATTACTCCTGGAGTTGCAACCAAGGAATTGGGCACAAAAATCATCAGGAAGCTGGTTGAAGATGATCCACTCTTACTCGCATATGATGGTAACAACAACTTGTACACGAATCGTCCATTGCAATTCACCTCCAGACACTCGTTGGTGGAGATACCAGAGGAGCCCAACCCCTTTAAAGTGAGCATCAAATTGGTAGCAAAGATTGATGTGAAGGACTTCATCTCTGGCAGATTAACTGATGCTCCTCAAGATATTATCAAGATGGTTGATGTGGTCTTACGCTCAGCAATGCCTCCATCAGAGTAATCAATCAATCATTTGCTATAGAATGTTTAATTTCTATATCGTTTTGGTGGGTACTAAAAAGATGTTACTTTTGTATTGAGCAGTTATGTGAGTTTTGGGAAATCACACTTTTCTGATACTCTGGGTCAAGAATCACTTGATGAGGTTACTGAGTGTTGGATGGGATACCATCAAGACATTCATTCTACCCAGATGGGGCTGTCCTTAAACCTTGGTATACTTTTGTTTTAAAAAAATTTCCTAATTAATTGATTGATTGATTACAAATAGGTAATGTTGTGGTTTGATTGTTTGAGATGTCAAGTTTCCTGATACGATGTATATGCTGTTGTAGGCATAACTGCATGCCCATTCTTCAAGCCATTAGAAGTTGTCGACTTTGTCTCAAATTATCTGAACATGAATGATCTTTCCAAGCCACTAAGTGATGCAAATTGTACCAAGGTAGTTGCTAATGTTTAGTCTATCTTATAAATATGTATCTGTATGCAAGAGACAAGTTACCCAATTGTGTAATTGTTTGCTTTTCATTCCATAGGTTATGAAGGTTTTGAGTGGAATCAAGGTGGAAACCTCACATCTGGGCTATAAAACATGTTACGAAGTGACAGGATTGTCAACCAAACCTGCCGATCAGATTATGTAAGTTCTATCTACTACTGCTGAAAGCTATTCTATATTTAGATTTGAATGTATTGCCTTTATTTGCAAGAGGGCTTCAGAATCCTGAATCAGATTATGTCTCTTTACTCTTGTTATTTTCCCCTCACCTGCTCATCTCCAATACTTTGTGTGTTTTGCTGGTGCTAATAGTGTATACCTCAGTGGTACAATTTTTTGTGCTTGACAATACCCTTTTTTTGCTTTTACATTATTCAGTCCTGATCATAGCTTTGTTACAGGTTTTCTGTCTCCAGTGATGAATCACAGCAGTCCTTTCAACAATACTTCGAGGAAATGTATCAGATTCGGCTTAAATACCCTGCCTTGCCTTGCATTCAAGTGGGACAGCCTATGGAGCCCACTTATCTTCCTATGGAGGTTTGTTTGATCAGTCTTATACTTAGACTTCTCCTCCTTGTGGCTTCTTGTTTTTGCTTATCAGTTACTTCGGACAGGTTTGCTTGATTTCAAAAGGGCAAAAATACGTTCAGAAGCTTAATGAGCAACAAGAGAAAAACCTCATTGCAGCACCTTGCGAGCAACCGGTTAGGAGGAAGAAAAGTATAGAGAAGGTATAACATTTTCTCCGTTCATGCTCTTGTCTTTTTATTGCATATTACCTTTTCTTGGGTTGTTTTGGTTCCCTACCAAAAAAATTCTGCTGATTTCTGTTTCCTCTCTGAAGATCTTGGGAGACAATGTTAAAGATGAAAATGAGACATTTATTCAGGAGTTTGGGATGGTGATTTCTAAAACGTGCACAGAAGTCAATGCCCGAACCCTACCTAGGCCTCTGGTATGTGCATTAAGGGAACAAAGTTTATTATCACATTTATGTTTTCTTCAATCTGTCTTGGTGATGAATCAGTCCTTCGGTGCAGATCTTGTTTCATCTAAACGGATTAAAGCCACAAGTTCTTCCAAGTCTCGGCGTGTGGAGTACATCAGACCAGGTACAATAGTGTATCTGCTGTCACTTGTTGCTGATTGCAGTAGTTACTGAAGTTATCACTCTTTCATGTGTGTAGAAAGTCTTCAGAAGTGGTAATGTGACATATTGGGCGTGTGTAAATTTCTCAAAGATCCGTGATAAAGAGATAAAGACGTTCTGTAACCGACTAGCTTCGATGTGCAAGGATAAGGGAATGGTAAGTTTAGCTAATGTAGGAACAATGAAGCTTTTTTGTAGCTAGTTATATAATAAAACTTTCAAAGTACATGACTTGCTGTTCTTGTTGGTGTTGCTAGTATTTCAATCCAAAACCGTTGATTCCTTTAAGCCAATGCATGGATGGTAAGATCGAGGAAGCTCTCCGTGATGTTAAGAATCGTGCTGACCTTCTGTTGAACAATTGGGAAAAGCTGCAGTTGCTGATTATTGTACTGCCAGATAGCAGTGGATCGATTTATGGCATGTGCATCTGCTCCAGTTTCACGTTTTAAATATTCATTCTGCTTATCTTTTCTTTCTTCCCCTTAGGCTTTTCTCTTAATCGGTTTGTTGGCTGGTATAATCTAGGGCTGCTTTTGGAATGGCAGTTTCAATTAAAAGGATATGTGAGACAGAACTGGGAATAATGTCACAGTGTTGTAAGCCTTCCACGACTCAGGTGCCGCAGGGAAGTGATCCCCTACGGAATCTGGCTTTTAAAATCAATGCAAAGGTAAGTATGTGTCACTTTACTGATTTGAGTTTGTCCAACATACCAGCATGCATGTTAGCCACCGTTTAAATGTTTTACTTGTGAAGGTTGGAGGGAGCAACTTTCTTTTGTCGGATGCTTATTCAAAGAAAATTCCTCGCTTGTCGGACTATCCAACAATTATATTTGGTGCTACTGTTACACATGCCCGTCCTGGGGAAGACTTTAGTGCTTCAATTGCAACCGTATGGTTCTAATAATATTTACATTGTGATCTACCAATCTGCTGGATGACTACTTGATGTATATTTTATCTGATCCACCAGTTTTGTCTGACTGTTCCAGGTTGTTGCCTCTATGGACTGGCCAGATATGGTAAGTTACAAGGGAGTCTATTCTGCTCAAGGCCACGGGGAGATGATTATTCAGGACCTCTATAAAACAGTTGAGGGAAAGCACTCCGGGATGATCTAGTAAGTATACGTGATGGTTACCTTGTAATTGACTCCTTTAGATCTGAAACTGGATACAGGATTGATCTGTTTTGCCTATAGCGAGCTGCTGGATGCCTTCTACAAGTCAACAGGGCTGAAACCTAAAAGGATCATCTTCTACAGGTACTATCTGCTTTCCAGTGTGTGCCCACCATTTTTAACCTGTTATCTCTCTTTGAACTCTTTTGCTTTTATGGGCAGAGATGGAGTTAGTGAAGGCCAGTCTCTTCAGGTTCTGCAGCATGAGATGGATGCAATCAGACAAGTATTATTTGTAACTCTGAAACTCTTTGGTCCATCACTACTTTCAGCAAATCTTATGGTCTCCTGAATTTTTACTTCTGTCATTGTCAGGCCTGTGCTGCATTGGACAGCAAGTTTCAACCTTTTGTGACATATGTGGTCGTGCAAAGAAGGCACCACACTCGTCTTTTCCCTGCTACTAAAAAAAAGAAAGACAAGAGTGGGAACGTAATGCCAGGTTCACCTCTTAATCATACAATTTGCTCTATACTTGCTGGCTTAATCGATCAACTTCCCATGATTAACTAACATATGTCTCAACTCTCAAGGTACTGTAGTCGACAATACAATTTGTCATCCGTCGAAGTTTGATTTTTACCTGTCTAGTCATGCTGGTATACAGGTAAAAACTGTTCTCGGGTGTATTTAAATCCAAATATATGCTCTCTTAGCCTTTTCTGGTTTGTTGCCATCTGGTAATGGCTACCTGCTTGTTGACATTAAATTTTAGGGTACAAGCAGGCCGGCACACTATCACGTCCTCTATGATGAGAACCGTTTCACTGCAGATCTACTACAGTTGTTGACTAACAGCTTATGCTACACGTAAGTCCACCACCCTTTGTTTTTCCACAACTCTTTCTTCCCTTTGCGCTATTTATCTGATTCGTTCCATTTTTTGTAATTTTCAGTTATGCTCGCTGTACCCGTTCAGTCTCAGTTGGTAAGTACCAACTTTCTTGATTGGTAAACTGCAGCTTCTACAATATGGTCTCGGAATATTTCCATCTTCTCTTTGCTAACAAAGTGCAATCTGACTTTGCAGTACCTGCGGTTTACTATGCTAAACTCTTAGCCGTCAGAGCTCGGTATTATGTGAAAGGGATGACAGAGTTGGAGAGGCAAGAGGCTGAAGTCAAAGTTGCTCTCCCGCGGGTCATGGACAATCTCAAAGACGCAATGTTTTTCTGTTGACTTTAAGTCGTTCGTAACCGTTAATACCCCAGTCCTCAGGTCAGCAACATTGTTTATGTGCTAGCTAGTGGAAGCTTCTTTTTGGGTGTCAGCTAACTTTCGGAAGCCTATAAACTTAACCATGGAGAAACATGTAATGTCATATACATTGTGGCATCTTGATAGTATTATCAAACATTTCCACAATTTCCTATGCATTACCAAAATGTCACTCATATATGGTTAAAAAAATATGTCCTATATACAAAGAGTCTTACTCATCTTGTAGCGGTAAGCCAGTTACGAACGGAATGTTGGAATCTTGAATTGCGAACACGAGGCATTAATGAATGTTGGAGCTTCACAATGGTACCACAAAGCTTAAGTCTATGTGGTTGGCTTGTAGATTGGCCTACTGGGTTGATAATCTAGGCCCATGGCATTTCTCTAACATGCACCTCAGTCCGGTCCTGGAAATTGCAATACGGCAAAATGCAAATATTATCTATGAAATACCAAAACATCTAAACATTCTGTTTGAAGTTTATACATTGTTTCGGATATGGGGAGATCTTTGACATATCCGATCCGTATCCACTATAAATTGGATTTCCTAACTAGTTTGGATCGGATAGTAAAATGTTCGATTTTTTGGATACGGATATCCTATCCGAAAATGCTCACACAGTCGCAGTGTTCAAATGGCTCTGATATCCGAGGAAGGAAGTTGGCAAATTGCTTCATATATTAGCCAAGGAGGGGAAGAAGTGAAGAAGACTTGATAGGCTGGAGGAAGAAGGTTGTTTTTGTCATGTATTCTAGATTCATCGGAAGTGTTGATCCGAGGAAACGTCTCATTCCCATAGGCCATGGGCCAGCCCGTGGCTAAACATAAAAAACCAATGTCCACCAAAACAAGAAAAGAAGCAAAGATAAAACAAGAGACCACCATTGTCGCCGGATTGATAATTTTAGGGTCCGTTCGGTATCAGTGTCGTTTTTAGTTTTTGGTTATTTTTGTTTTAAAAAACTAGTTAAATAAATTACAAAATTAACTTTAAATTGTTTGTTTTTATAATAGTCATATAGAAAATGAAAACTAACAACTGAAAACTTAAAACCACCTTTTCTGGTTTTCAAAAATGGGACTTGGGTTTTCAAAAAAAAGAGAAAACTGAAAACTGAAAACGATACCAAACAAGCCCTAAATGTTTCATTTCGGAGAGGGATTCCAGAATATCGTCGATTATCGCCGATCACAATATTACTTTAATCTAATATGTATATATAGGGGCTGCATCCGGTCAAAAGTAGATTTATGTCAAAAAGTCAGAAGTTATTTGAGCCACACATCCATCTAAGATCAATGGTCAAGATTAAACCAATTTAACAAAAAAACTAAAACATAAAACACAAAATAAAATGTTAATTTAACCATCCTCTAATGGCCGTTTACCTGGTTTTCCCCTTCCCTTGCCATTGGCAAGAGCCTGGAGCCCGATGCACTGGGGTAATGATATTATTGTTCTACCCATCTTGATTAAATTTTGACTTAATTTGCAGGATTTGCTACATTTAGGATCTAAGCATTGTTTTTTTTTCATTTTTTGGCAGGCGAATGAGCTCCTCAAGAAGTTTGATGCTCAGATTAAAGAGGTATGTAACTTTGCTCCAAATTGTGATTTTACCTTTTTGGGTATGAGAATTCTTCGTGAGCTGGGGTTTTTTTTACATTAGATAAGGAAATTTTGTAGCTTTTCTCACCTTTGTTCAATACTTCAATATCATTTTTTTTCCTTAATATTCAATTTTCAATTATGCGTAGGAGGGGGTGGGGGTGAGATAGGAGATGAGAAAAAAGAACAAGTGGTAGGGAGCAGGGGGAATAAACGAAGGTGAAGTGTGGTTTGAGATAGGTTAGCAAGGGCAGTGAGAAAGATAGTGAATAATATAGGGGAGAAATTAGAACATAAAGCAAATGATGAAGAGAAGAAGTGGAGAAAGTGTTTTGGAAAAATACACGTAAAAACAACCTGAATGGCAAAAGAGAATAATAGGTCAAAGAGATGGGGAGAGCGCACAAATATATGGAAATACTTCAGGGTTACGTGTTTTTTTAAGGCAACCCATGTCATATAGTAGTATGGCCCATGTGTTGCAAAAATGATAAAAAGTCCAAGCAACAAATAAGAGGGAGATAAACTATACTTACTAAATTACCAGATATTTTTACTGATATGTTGGGCTTTGGATTACAAGTCAATATTGGGGTTTTGCCATTTCTTTTATTTGTTAGTTTTAACTGTGGTAATTGGCAAATTTTATTTTTGAATGCGAGCGTTCACAATCGGTGGGTGTGGTTTGTTCTAGGCCAGTTTATTACGGCATATCCTCACAAGCTTAAACTTTTGCCTTACTCATGTATAGTCCCGTGGACCTTGCCTTGCACTTTGTTGTTCCAAAGACAATATTAGGTCTTGATGAATCAAAGAAAAGATTTGAATTTTGTTGTTATGCTCTCCACTCTTTCTTTTCGTTATTTCTCAATGTTACGAGGTTGTGAGTCGTGGCTTCTGCAGCCTACAAACATATCTTGTTTCTAACAAGCATATCTTGCTTCCAACTACCAGATGCCAAGAGAATGTGTTGGATATGTTAACATGAAAAAGAAAGGAACTGAAGACTCGCAAAGAAGAAGCAAACGATTTATAACCGCTGTTCATTGAAATGATAGTATTCTCAAAACTATTCGGAAACTTGTATAGTGCACAACGAGATGCTACTTAATTGTACGATATATTGATATTTATGTAAAATATGCATTCAGCTTTAGTGATCGATTATTACCGATGAAATATACCCAACTTCAGTTACTTCCCAAAATTTACTCTTTGCTCGCAGAAGTTGGCTCATTTCCGTGTAAAAGAAAACTCATGTGCACCTAATTTCCCCCGACCAATAAGAGTCACAACTTGAAATCGATTCTCACCAAAATACAATACATTCGGAGGAATCGTGCGTGTTGTGGTAAATGATACAGCACGAAAGTTGATAATGTTGTGGGGCTCACTTGATGTTGTATGGCTATATTCTAGAATTCATCAAAACAAACTCTTTATGCTAATCACAGAACTATAATCGACACATGAATTATACACTATCACTACCAATCAATTACTAGCGTAAATAATGTTGTGGGGGAGCGCCAACGACTAGTATTGTTCAAAAGATTAACAAAATGGAATTCATAAGCTTTATGAATGTGTTGTGTTATACGGGTTAATTGTTCATTGTTCATGCTCAATTCAGAATGCTTGCCACTGTGCTTGGTCCTTTGTTGTAGCATGAAATTTATGGAGATGGAATTCATCAGTTTTAAACCTTGTGTTACGAATTCATCAGATGAAATTTATGGGTTACGGAGGAGTTCAAGTGTATCTCGTGAATTATACGGACTACGTTCAATTATTCGTAAAATAATTAAACATCGAAACTCTCATCACTATATTGGTTCACACATCACACAAACGTATGTTAAGCGATTCACACAGTGAATCGTGTGGAGCAGTTGATTACAATTTTGACAAATGTCATTTGCCCATTGCCATAATCATTTACCCAAGTAAAGATATTTGGTGGTGAAAAATCATTACTACACCACGAAACTCACAACTAACCGATAACAACATGACAACAAATGTACGAAAGGTACGGTCGCCATACCCAATTCACGAAGTAACAGTCGACACGTGTCCCACAAAATGATGTCAGGAAAAAGATTCAAACGAGAGGTGTCTAGGCCAATCACCGTGATTAGCCTCACAAAATCAATCACCGATTTTGTAAGTCACGCGCCCAAGCTCCCTTCTCATATCAATTTCTCTCTCCTCATGACTTACCAAATCACCACCATAAAACCATAACAACTCAGACGACGACCCAAGTACCACCCGAGACACCGACGACACCAACGGCGACCACCGACGACGACAAACGGCGACCACCAACAAACACCACCACGTCGTCTCACACCCCGAAAAGTTTATAACCAAGTCCAAAACAACCTCTCTCAACCCAACAACCTCACATTGCCCTCTCTCATCTCCCACCGAATCAATCATCACCTCCGACGAGATATGTCCGACAAAAAACCAAATCCAACTCCATAAATCAATTTACAAACAACTATATACCATTGTATTTGCGTCGTATACCATCTCAACCACCAAAAACCGTAATCCTAAACCCAGAAAATCGCACCGAGCCCAACACCCCTTTAAATACCCCACTCTACAAGACCAATACAGTAACAACCTACCTCATCACCAAACACCTTCTTAAACCCCAAAAACAACCATTATACAACCTCTACGGCACCACACATCACCTACCATAACCCATACTATTTACCACGATTACTCCACCACACATCACAATACCATCTCACAATATGCATATACCATTTGACCATTTTTATATACCATCATTTGATAGGCAAGGCGCCGGCATTGACGAGGTGCACAACCACCGAGGCACAGATCACCATTCGTCCTCCTCACCGGAACAACCCTCGCAACCCCAAACCGCCCTTGCTACACAACATCGAAAAGACACCCTAGATGTGGGTGTGGTCAACCCTTAGGATTGTTCTTTCAAAAACAAAATATTATTGTTACGTTGGCCGGAAAAGGGGTTTGATGGCGGTGGATAAAGAATTCCGGCGAGGGGATGGCGGTCATGGTGTTGGTGAAGGGAGTGAAAGAGGTGGTGTAATGTTGAGGGAGGGAGATGGGTTGACTGTTGAAAGAGAGGAGAGAGAAGCAACAGAAAATAATTGGGGTGGGGTAAGTGAAATGACAAAAAAGAAAAGAAAAGGCAAGGATAAGAGATGGACGGCCCAGATTCACCGAAATCGGTGATTAGAGTTAGGCTTGCCAATCACCGTGATTGGCCAAGCCTTTCTCTTCAAACGATCACTAGAAGGTGCAGACAAATTTGACACGTACAACAAAAAGAATCAGCACAACTTTGGTTTGTCTCATTGTTTAAGGGTATACCCTACAAAATTCAAGACTCCTTGATAAGGATTCCTATTTTTTTCACGTGTCTTAGACTCTTAGGGCATAGGCACTTTAATTTGGACCATAGTACCATACGGTCCATACCATACCTACAAAGTTTTAATACTCCGTAGTCCTTAATATCTAAAAGCTATGGCTCGCGTAGAAGTTCACACGAATCTTATAAAGTAAGTTGCCGTACATTGGACCTTGCTCATGGGTTCACCGTTCATCTCATTGATTTCCTTTTAATTCGAGGAAAACAACAACCAACTTCCAATCAGCTTCCAATGGAGTACTAGTGTGTAGACTTGTAGAGTACTACTCACTTGGAAATTGGACAGAATGATTCGACCGACATGATAATGTGGTTGAATTCGATTAATAAATAATACATCAGTTATGTTACCGGCGGAGGATTATAGTTAATCTAAACCATATGTAGATGATTCATTGCATGATCTATTATTTTTAGTGTTAAATCGTCCTACGCTAAAATGATGGAGGATGCATAATCGCCCTACACTAAAACCATCCTAAGATATTTTGAATAGAACTTTTTTTATTTTCGAATCACCTTTGTGGGTTTAGTTTTATATCCGACACACATTTCTATTCTTCCAAAAACAAAAGCATATAACACTACATGTGAGCATTATTTTGGAAGGGAATAATGGATTGAACATATCAATTTCTAGGATCGAGTAGATATTATTCTGATGCACGGTACACAAAAATGTAACACTTTGTTCTCGTTCCAGAGCAACAGAATTAAGCTTACCATAAACCGAAATAATTTCAATAAGCTTCTTAATGACAAAATTTGAATTTTCTACCGAATTCGATACAACTTAAAAAATCACCACTCTTTTAGCAAGACTCGGAAATTAAAAGAGCCCCCTCTTCCAAAACATTGCATATTCTTATACAAACCTCCATGTTTTATGGATTGCACTAAACTTCTATCTTGTGGGTGAGCGTATGTAAATAAATTAAAAGGGATGGAAGATATTCTATCATATCCTATATCTTTATATAAAATTGGGTTGAAAAAGTATGGTAGGGACATTTGACAAACTTTCATTGGCTATGAGTTTAGACATTGTATAATTCAATTTTTAGGTCATCCTTTTCATATGGCACTAATAGTTTAGACATTGTATACTTCAATTTTTAGGTCATACGTTTCACATTGCATTATCCAAAGGAGACAGATGAACATGGTAAATAGGGATTATACTTTCTTCAACATGCATTGTTTTTATCAAGTGAAGTAAATTGGTGCATGCATGAAAAGGCAAGATCACATGCGTGAAACTCATACGATCAAAGGGCTACGTACCTAATAAAATGAATGGCCGAAACAAATGTTTTAGAGTTAATGACAATGGTTGAATGTATTATTACTCTTCCAATTCTCAAGGCTCATACAAAAATCCAAATATTTAAGCCATTAATGTATGAATTTTAGGCTAATTTGACAATATAAAAACCACACTCTAATTTCAATGGAAACTCATTCCTTTTACCCTTTGATTCATTTGTTGCATCTAAAATTCTTGAAAAATGTCAAAAAATAGGTTACGAGTCTTACGAGTTCCGACCATATAACTTCGATTTAAATTGTTGTTTATACAATATACATATTCGATATGGTTATGAGTGAAGTATGAAAATTGTCATTACAATTATGACTTGTGTAGTTGCACATTGTTACGATGCAATATTGAGATTAAAAAAAAAAACTAACTAATTTTACCCACCTAAAATACGACCTGATCGTGCGAGATGCTATCTAGTTTGCTTTCAGTTGGTAGATATGGAATCACCTCTAGTATTTGGAGCCGTTGGTAAAGGCTCAAAAAGGTTCTTTATTTCTAATCGCTTTTGTACTCTCTTTGTCTTATTCCAACATTTGTCCACCAATCTTATTTCCTTTTATTGGAAGGCATATGGCCTATCTTGCAAATTGCAAACCAATATTCTAATTTGCACTACAGGTAGTAATCTGTTGCTCCGTCTAATTTGCACAAAACCATTTTGCTGAAGCAAATGAGAATGAGACCATCAGACTTCATAACCTATTGTTAAAATACCTATTCTATTTGTGTTAAACAAGTAACCCTTGATTAGATCAATAGTGCCTGGGTTAAGAGTTTTAGAGACCTCGAACTAAAATTACAGGACGAACTGACGAAGGTACAAACTGAAATTATGTCAGAAAAAAAATTACAGTTACCTACAGTCGCTGGTTTGAAAATTGCCGTGGCCACCGTGATTTTGGTGAATTTCTCAACACAAAGAAGTTCAAAATGTTGGACTAATAAATCAAGTTTATTTTTATGGGCCTTAAGATTTGACCGGTAGGGGCTAAGGACCGACCCCATAAATATTACAAGTTGCATGTTATGAATAATGAAACATCAACAAAGTAAGTTGGTCTCAAATTATGTTGTACTCTTGTACGCTTGTATGAACTCTTAAGTTGTGTTTCTAATGCATCTCCCTTCCTCCTAAAAAAAAGTTGGTCTAACATTAACAAGTTGCGATTAGCGAACATCAATGAATAATCCTCCATGAGTCCATGTTATACATATTGAATATCAATAGTGCATGACAACGGCACGTCGACACAGCACAAGTGCACAACTCATCACCCCTACTTCCTCGATTAAACTAGACTAGTTTGCATGCCCGTGTTATGTATGTCTGGACCGTCTATTTATATTGTTTATACCCGTTCTTATAAAAAAATGAATATCTTTATTATTATGAACGGTACTATACAATGTTTTTCTTTTAATAAAAAAATGCTAGGAGTCTAGAAACTAGTTAAACTAGTCTAGAATGAAGCGACTCAAGCCAATGCAATCGCCTCGGATTGGTTCGAACTAGTTTCTCGAATTGGTTCGAACTAGTTTTTTGAGAGCCTAAGCCATTAGGTGGAATATTAAAGTTATGGTATAGCCAAAAATAGTTTCCAATCATATTTAGGAGAAGCTTGCCATCAATAATTCTTGATGACCTGTGCTTATATAATTATATTGAACTAACCTAAACAAAAAGATTGAGTCCATATATATTAGCTTTTCTGCCACACTATGTACGATTGTACGAATTCAATTAAAATAAAAAAGAAAAATTCTTTTTTTTTTACCTTACGTAGACACGTAGAAAGGTTGCGCCTAAGTGACATTTAACTGATTCTTGGAGTATTGTTTTTGAACATAACATATATATTACAAAAATATCGTAAATCTATGTAATCTTCTGCTAAATACATGTAACTGATTCTTGGAGTACTAGACTAGATAGACAATTTGAGGGGGAGAAAATTAAAACTACTTCGTACATTGAATACACCGCATGTAGGAAAAATCTAATATATGTAATCTTCTGCTAAATACATGTAAGATGCAATTGATTCTTTGAGTACTAGACTAAATAGACAATTTGAGGGGGAGAAAAATTAAAACTACTTCGTACATTGAATACACTACATGTAAGAAAAATCATTATATATAAATCATTTTGTTTTTTTGGGTACATACATAAAGATTTTGACATCGACAATTTTTAGCCGTTCATCAATCTAACCCGCAGGATCTCGACATTTGTCACGACCCCAACCTGCCAATTTAGTTTAAATACTAACTTCCCATGCATATCTTCTCATCACTTCACTAATTCACTCTCTCGCTCATTTTCAAACTCCTCAGAACTCAAGAAGAAAATTCCAGTTTACGATCATCTAGTACGTCGTCGTCCTTATTCTTTGTTGTGTTTTTTTTTCATTCTCTCTTGTTCTTCCTCTTGCTTTCATCTATTATTTTCCCCAATTCATGCGGTTCTTGTTTTATTGAATGTTGTAAATGTTGAGCTCTTTTCTTTGCAAATGATGATGATTATTGTTGTCTTCTTTTACCGTGTCTAAAGTTGGTTATTTTTGTGGGTGCTTGCTAAAAATATGTGGTTTTCTACTAATTATTTACATGGATAATGATGTTAAATTGGCTAGTTTGTTTGGTTTTTTTTTTTTTTAATTACATAAATTGGCTAGTTTGTAGTATGAATGAATCTGATTTGTATCCATAAACATCTCTATTCTCTAGTGTGAGAACGACATTGGAGTATCTGGTATGAATGAATTTGATTTGTATCCAAAGTTATATCAATACAACTTATAAATAATCGACAACGTAACAATAATACTTACCCATGACAAAATGCCATGTCTTGACTGCACCAGCGGAGTGGCACGCAGTGAGTCCGAGTCCCCTCATGCAACTCAATTTTGGTTAATTTGTGAGGCAAGATTTCAGTAAGATGCGTTGTCTCCTTTGTCCAAACATTAAAAACTTATTAGCATGACATTTCATCAGCTCAATCTGCCCCTCAGCTAGCCCTCTGCCGTTGACCCATTTTTCTTGACTGATTAGTGATCTTAATTATTAAGAGATAAAAATTATGGGTTTGATGGTCTGGAAATAGATGTCTCTAATATAAGCTTTGCTAGAGTCCAAAAGGTAATTATTTAAGTTCCTCCTAATGTATTGTGCTTTCTTGTTTTGGAGCTTTCCTCTGCCAATTTAGTCATCTGATCAACATGATTTATAGTAGTAATGTAGTTTAAATCTTTGGCTGTGCCTTTTGCCGTTTCATATGAAAGTAAGCGACACCACTATGCAATGACAGTTTGGATGGGTTTTTGTTTGTGTGGAGGGGGCGGCGGCAGGGGCTGTGGGCCGTCAGAGCTGCTATTATGTAGGCTGATTTGACTTTGCAACATGTTTCATAGTGATTTCAAAATATATAATAATAATAATAATGACTATCTACAGTTTACCATTGCAGGGGGGGGGGGCAGGGGCAGGGTGTTGTTGTATATATGAATAATGATACACGTACACCATATAAATCCCCTCTTGCAAATGCCCTCAGTCTATTATTGTCCCCATGACTAAGGTGTTACACTTCGATATAACTGCTAATTACTCCTATTCTGTGTGTGGCCCTACGTTTTTTGTTGTTACTTATCCTTGCCTGCCTATATAGAGGCACGAGGAATTCGCAAAGGACAGCATCATGCATGCAAGTTACGTATTTATATTGGCAATTAATTAATGTGGTGTTTTTTTTTTATTGTAGACGATGTCTACTCCCCGTGAACCCCAAGACCTGCAAACTCAAGTTTGGTATCAAAGACCCAGAACCTTGGTCCCCGACCCACAATGGACCACCAACGCCCAGTATAACTTGAACAAAATAAATAACCTAGCAAGGTCAGCGGAGGGTGAGTGCCTCATTTTTGCTATGTCCGTACCCCATGGGTACATAGAGACTCGGCTATATTCAGGCGACTACTCCTCCTCCATTGATATAATGAATAGGATAGGGTGGGGGGATCTCCTCTGTTCGGAGTTAAGAGACTCCGTCTGGGCTCACGGGCTTTTTGAGCCCAATAATAATCCAAGAGTTTCAGGTTTTGATGTCCTGAATTGGGAAAACCTTGACCCCGCTTTTGTTCAGGAAGTTTCTTCAGTGATTAGAGATGTGATTTTTGACGGGAATAATCTGGGACTCCCTGATTATCTCCAGTTTCGGAGGATCTTCCAAATCTTGTGGTTCCAACACGGGAGGTATACTGGATTAAGTGAACGAGCTTATTTCCAATTAATCATCAATATATATGAACGCTACGATTTGCGTTCGCTCTTGAGCTATGTGCGGGAACAAGCCGTTGAAAATCACAACTGTGAAGCTGGTTATTACCGGAAGTTTCCGGACATGGTTCGCATGAGGAAAAAGGTGCTCAATAAGCTCATTAGGGACTTTCTGAATGCGAGGGGGGCTCCACGACGTCCCCGGTTCACAACAACAATCTCTTATCTGGCGGCAGAGGAAGTGGGTCTCCTCTCGCAAATCAAGCTACACGTCAATTCTGTGGGTAATATCTACCCAGAGTTGACTCGAGATGATAACAATAATGATTGGGTTCTTGTTTAAGCCTTTGTTAGTTATTGTACTAGTTTGAAGCCCGTGCGTTGCACGGTCACATAAACATTATTGAATATTATATACTCACCTTTCATTACCGAAATCATTGTGATTATAGCTAAACAAAGTTTTTTCTAAAAGGCAATAACTTAACCAAACAGAATTACCATTTTTCTAGAACTATCGAGTAATTATTTCATTTTTCAAAGTTCGCAGAGTATATACCTACATACTTACATGAGATTAATTATCTAACTTATTAATCAACTCTATTCATAAAAATTATTTGCTTTCATTAGCTACTCAAACCAACCTTTATCTTACGTGTGACTATATCACATGACACTTAATTATGTAAAGACTATACAACATCGAACACAAATTATGTGAGATATATACACTTAATTATTTCACATTAGCAAACGTAAATAACAAATTGACAAATGTTGTAGCATAGTGAGTAGGATAGAAGTACCGAATACAATAGGAGACAGGTTTGAATTCGTTCTCTCTATTGTATATCGATGTCTAAGTACATTACACCTGATGTTAGTAAGATTTTGTATGATTCAGCTTCTTCTTTCTAACATATTCGTATTAGGTGAGTAAGATGTTGTACCTACAATGATTCTTGTAAAATTTCATGAATCGAAATGAATTATATTTGTTTACAACTAATAAATTTAGTCAAAGTTTAAAAAATTTAAATGAAATCAAATAACTTTATATCATAACTTTCGTAACCTAAGCAACCAAGACATATTAATTAATTATCATGAAGAATTATATAATTAAATTATCCCCAGACCATAATTAAGCTAAGTTGTGTGAATGTTCGGCTTGATTTTACCACTTTTCCAAATGAAGATGAATAATGTAACCTACCATTTCCTGTAAATATATGATTAGTCGTAAATGCAATAAAAAAAATATTTATCTTAATTTGTATGGTTTTTTCTTAGGTCTCTTAATTTGTTTGGTTAAATCAATGACTCAAATTATATATTATACATTAGTTATTTTAAAACTTGCAATTGCAATAATTCTTGCACATTATACATCATAAATTCTTTAGATGAAAAATTGTGTTTTGTTTCAATAACTTTGCATATAGAGCCATGTTTCAAACTATACTTTTTTTTTTTTGGTACAAAGGAGCAGCTAATGCTGCGGGGGTGGGGGTATGAGGATTTGAACCCGAGACAACCCCCAAGCAGGTTGAGTTTCAAATTATACTTAATTAGCATTAAAACGTAGTTCTATGTTTGTGATAAATGTCTTCATGACTGGTGGAATATTTATATTTCACCTTGCAAATGTTTGATAATAAAGATCGTATATTCTCATTTTCAGTATTAAGGCTCGATCGAGCACTTGTCTTTCCATAATTGTTTTTTCTCTTCAATAGATAGATTATATTTATAAATCGAATATTTTATTCTATAGGATTGTACACTAAAATTTTCAAAACTCAAGAATAAATTCATTTGCGTCATGCGATTTTTATCCATATCCAAATGCATACTATATAATTTCAAAAAATGGTCTTTTTAAGAAGATTTCATAAAGGAGGTCAACCAAATAGTTTTGGCTCATAGTTCTAGATCAAAGAGATCTACACATATAGATTAATTTATTCCATTAAAGATATAAATACAAAACATTCGCCTAAATTACATTTGGTTTCGAAATTTACCAAAATGTAGAAAATGTCATATGTATTTCTCATGTATTAAAATGTTAGATTTGACATATGAAATATTATCTTACCATAACTTATAGAGAAAGGTATTAGATTGATTCATCTTTTCAAAATTACCATAAACATGCATATGGTAAACTACATTTCTATAAGTAATAAATAAATTATTTGCATGATTAGATCAAAGAGATCTACACATATAGATTAATTTATTCCATTAAAGATATAAATACAAAACATTCGCCTAAATTACATTTGGTTTCGAAATTTACCAAAATGTAGAAAATGTCATATGTTTTCCTCATGTATTAAAATGTTAGATTTGACATATAGAATATTATCTTACCATAACTTATAGAAAAAGGTATTAGATTGATTCATCTTTTCAAAATTACCATAAACATGCATATGGTAAACTACATTTATATAACTAATAAATAAATTATTTGCATGATTACCATAAACCTAGATATGGTATAACAACAATTCCATAACATGAATTAATTTTTTATTCACCAGAAACTCTAAGAAAATTCGCAGGGCTCTAGACCTCTTCAATGCCCACGAAAAAAGCTTCGTTTATAAATATATAAGATTGTTTTATTATAACACATTCCTAAGACTTAATTTGTATTGTTTATCTATAATTTCATGTTGACAGGAATCGAGTTATGGAATTTTCCTAAACTCATTCTATTGGAGTTGAATAATAAGGGAGTCTTATGTATTTTTTTTTTTGCCGTGATGTGTTGGTGGGTGGAAGTGAAATTGATAGTAGGTGTTTTATTTGGTAGGCATTGATAAAGCTTATGATAATTGACATCATACAGGGAAAGAAATGGATGCTTCACAGGTTCAGTTTAGTTCCTTTTAAACTAATACTTCACAGTTCTGAAATTCCGAGCAACAAGAAAACGGAGACTCCATTGCTGCCGGTGATAGAAAAACCGATCTTATCTTGTAATCTTGTATCTTGCTGCATCATCTTATCCTGTGAGATGCCAAAGGGGTATAAGGTGATCCTGCACCATCATTTCCGGAACCATACGTTTTTTTTTGCAGCCAGGACAACGCCCATGCTTCTACCTCAAGAATTCTCTTGTGACAGGAAATGCAAAGTATGAATCCACAATACAAGTGCAAGGGAGGAATTCTACATGTGGGTTTATTATTGGAGGTTTGGTCATCGTTGTTTTTGATGGACAGGACTTGCACCTGCTTATGGAGACTCACTTGCGGTGTCAAACTAGCTGGGTTCACCTTTGTAGTTAGAGAGGACATCTACGTATGTACGATATATACTTGTGACATGTTGTACGCATATTACCGTTTATGTCTCGTTTGGATATCCTTAGAGAATCAAAATTACCATGTATGCAAATTCTAGACATCAAGAAAGTATGAGAATTGGGAAAATTTGTTTGTATGAACAATGGGATTAACAATTGCCGTGAAATTAAAATTTCTACTTACTTTTTTTTGTAAGGTCAATTTCTACTTGCTTTTCCTCCAAGGTAAACAAATTTCTACACTTTAAAGGAATCGGAAATGTTTAGGAATTACACTTCCTACACTTCCTACCCAAACAACTCATGGCTAATTCATACGAAAAAAATGAGATTTCCGTGAATTTTGAGGGTTTGTGCATACGAGAAACAATTTTTTTTTTAATGAAGTCATTACGAGAAGACCAATAAGATCTCTATCTTTTTGTGTTTTGTATCACTTAAGCACATGCAGTCCGCCATGGATCGTCTTTCAGAATTGGGCTACTATAGAATGTGAAGTATGGAGTATTTGTATAATGTTATTATGCATATGTAGTATGTTGCGTTTTTCATATGATACAGGAGAAGTCTACGCCTCTACGGCGGGAGAAATACTCGTAAATACTATCACACTCTATTTAACGTAACAACCAACATGAAATATGCCACATCAACATTATACAATTTCTTTTTCTCTCTTGGAAGTCCAATATTATTGTACATTACACAATTTATTTACGTATTCATTCTTAAATCGTGTTTTAATATGAAGATGTCACCAAACTTACCCGTAATCCAAACATGTGAAAGTTTTGGTTTTGTATGTTTACAAAATTGATGAAGAGGTTATAATAGTAATACATAGATAATGAATAAGAAGTAGTGAACATTACAATAGCCGAAAATATACGATGAATTAATACTAAAAGTTAGACTATAGTCATCAAAATGTCTGAATCTTTGTTTCTTTATTTCGATCTTGTTTGGATTTATTAGTTATGAATTTATGATACGAAATGAGTTCATTTTTTGTTTCTTTTATAATGTTGGAAATGCATGGCCTTGCAACATAATGTTAAAACTGATATCAACCAACATAAAGTTTGGGCAATGATAATTGCAAAGTAGACAACTACTGCTCCGCGCACATGAGAGATTACTAGCTAGGAAATGAACATGCATTAACTCTACAGACTATAGCCTACTATAGGTTTATCTACCTCAAACAATTGAAATGTTGAGATTGGTGAATGGTACACTTGAGTTCAATTCTTAACATCTAATTGGAGAAGTAATAGCCAATATGGGTTACGGAGGAGTTCAAGTGTATCCCGTGAATTATACGGAGTACGTTAAATTATTCGTGAAATAATTAAACATCGAAACTCTCATCACTATATTGGTTCACACATCACACAAACGTATGTTAAGCGATTCACATAGTGAATAGTGTGGAGCGGTTGATTACAATTTTGACAAATATCATTTGCCCATTGCCATAATCATTTACCCAAGTAAAGATATTTGGTGGTTAACTTCAAAAAAAAAAAGTAAAGATATTTGGTGGTGAAAAATCATTACTACACCACGAAACTCACAACTAACCGATAACAACATGACAACAAATGTACGAAAGGTATGGTCGCCATACCCAATTCACGAAGTAACAGTCGACACGTGTCCCACAAAATGATGTCAGGAAAAGGATTCAAACGATCACTAGAAGGTGCAGACAAATTTGACACGTACAACAAAAAGAATCAGCACAACTTTGGTTTGTCTCATTGTTTAAGGGTATACCCTACAAAATTCAAGACTCTTTGATAAGGATTCCTACTTTTTTCACGTGCCTTAGACTCTTAGGGCATAGGCACTTTAATTTGGACCATACCATACCTACAAAGTTTTAATACTCCGTACTATCTAAAGCTATGGCTCCCGTATAAGTTCACACGAATCTTATAAAGTTGTACATTGGACCCTGCTCATGGATTCATCTCATTGATTTCCTTTTAATTCGAGGAAAACAACAACCAACTTCCAACCACCTTCCAATGGAGTACTAGTGTGTAGACTTGTAGAGTACTGTACTACTCACTTGGAATTGGACAGTAATTCAGTCGACTGACATGAAAATGTGGTAAGAATTCGATTAATAAATGATACATAAAAAAAAAGATACATCAGTTATGTAACCGGCGGAGGATTATCGTTAATCTAAACCATATGTAGATGATTCATTACCTCAAAAAAATATGTAGATGATTCATATTGCATGAATGCATGATCTATTATTTTTAGTGTTAAATCGCGCTAAAATGGAGGATAATGCATAATCGCCCTACACTAAAATCATCCTAAGATATTTTGAATAGAATTTTTTTTATTTTCGAATCACCTTTGTGGGTTTAGTTTAAAATCCAACACACATTTCTATGGTGATTGTCCGTTTTTGACAATTATGATAAGATTTAACTGTAGTTAGTAATTAAATAATAATATAAAATATTACATAATCTTTTAAAAATATTAATTTAGATTTGTTAAAATATACTGATATATCAACAATTACAAATGTCTATATTATGTCATCTCATATCCTCATCACCTTCACGTATTCTAACTCTAACCCAAAAGTCATGGCTCTTTAATTAGTCTCCACCACCACCTCCTTCAACGAATCCTTGAAAGGAAAATAGCCCCAGAATCATGGTCATATCACGGTTCCGATTGACAAATTCTAATCGGCAAAATCATTGTCTTATCAGCGGTTCTCATTGGCAAATTTTAATTATCGATTCGGATTCCGCTAAAGAGATATGCCATGAGGTGTTATTAGGCGTTATTCAGCGGGCATTGTTTTTCTTACGAAACCATATATAGGCGATATTAGGCGATGCCCGGCAAATATAGTTAAATTTGCGAAGCCATCGAAAGCTTGGCATGCACATACACAGAATTGGGATCCCCCAGTTGTAATTTATTTGCGATCACAAGGGCATTGCGTGTAGTTGTCGAATACACAATAAGCTAGAATGTGATTCATATGCCCGAACACACAAAATGTTCATATGCTTGAATATATAGTACGGAGTAGCTCACTAGCTCATATAGTTACAAAAACAACAAAACATGTAGTAGTTCCTTAGACAATAATAAGGACCATAAGCGCACAAAACCATTAGGCTATTTGGGATTCGAACCCAAAACTATATGCCCGATTGCACATTGCTCTACCATTGAGCATTTAATAGCCTATAAAGAATATTGGTCAAATAAGCAATTAATTTCCCCGGAACTACAACATAAGTTCGATGGGGAAAAAAGTGTGAAAAAATTTGTAAAGTATTTGGAAAGAGTGCTCTACCATTGAGCATCTAATGACTCAAAACAAATCTAAACATACAAAGTCGACGTCAACAACATATATGTAGGCAAGAAAAGTAAAATGATCAAACTTCATCATCACCATTTGTAGTTCATGTATTACCATGCCAATAACAAGTAGAAAACGCCTATTCTTTTCACGTAAGTGGGCTGAGTCATCATATTATTAATGTTCAAAGTTATGTTCTGCATATTATGGCCAAATAAAGATAAGTTGAGGCTCGTTGTCAAAAAAAAAAAAAAAAAAAAAAAAAAAAAAAAAAAAAAGATAAGTTGAGGCTCCAATTAGAGACTCTATTCAAGCAAAGTTTTAAAGCCATGCATTGATGCAAATCCCTTTACTATTGTTACTTTGTATCGAACAGGAGTATCCTACGCAAACCGCAAAGCTTACTAAGCAATCTTTCTCTTTCTCTTTCTTAAGCATTATCTATCCAAACAAGAGAATTTATTACCCTACCTCACCCTTTCCCTCTCTTTTGGTTACTTCCCTTTCTATCTCTCTGCCCAAACAAATTAAGTGAAAGGAAACCTTATATGACTGGTCTCAGCCTCAAATCTGTGTTTAGGTATAAATTAACTGGTAGGGAAGAGCCAAAAACCCTGGTAAACATCTAAAACTCACAAATTGAGACTAAACAAGTCACAACCAAGATCAGAGATGAAGCACACACAGACCCCATACACATACAATAGTATCATATTCAATTTTATTAAAACAGCAGACAATTCTAATGTAGTGCGCACAGATGCATTTAAGCAGCACGCCTTAGTAACTGTATCCATATGCATCTCTGCCATAATGTCATAATTTCCCATTAGAGCTCCCAGTTTCAGTTTTTTCTACTTGTGTTGCATAAATGTTATACCGAAAGCCTGACTAAGAAGCTAACTAAAAACCAATAGCCTGGTTTTCTTCCCCCCAACCTCAATCTAGTTTTACCTTTCCTTATATTATAAGTTATAACCCCCTTCTTCCCTTCCTCCCTCATTACTCATTATGCATGAATTACAACAGATTTATCTCAAGAGAAGTTGAAAGGTAAAAATTTGAGCTGAACGATACCTTTCCTAATTCACCTAGACCATATTGTCCCATTGATTGAAATCGTCTTCCAGTAGACAACAATCTCTTACCAAGAGCTAGAAAGTAAACAACTTCAGATCAACAATAATCCAACAAATCTTAGATTTTCTCAAATCATAAAGACTTAGTGGTTTGCATTTTGTGTGAATTTTTGCTTTCCCCCCCCCCCCCCGACATCACATTTCCAACCCCCTTCCTACCCCCCTCCCCCCTTCCACACAAGTAATTCTTGAATGCAAGGACAGCCTCAATGTTACATATGATACATCGATATCAAGATTAAGTGCACGAACATTAGAAATCAGAGGTATAGAAGATGTATGGCCAATTAGGGGGTTATAGAATCTTTTAAGTTTCAGCTACGATTAGTCTATGTTATACAGCCTACAGCTAGTCTCCAGCATCGATTTAAAGCATAAGAACACAAACAAAAATGCGGCATAACAATTCCAAAGTCTGCCAGATACTTCTTCCAGGGACCTACAAAATTTAAACAAAGGCATCTTAGTATCTAAGCTACATATATTATATACAACCTCTTGGAGATATCATATGAGGTTAGCCAATTGAATCAATTGAATTTATAGTAGATGATACAGCAATCTAGCGAGTTTATTTTCGGAGGTAAAAAAATAAAAAAATAAAAACCCAGCATCAAGTTTGAATATTTGCAATTTCAGATGTAATTAACAACATGCAACTTATTTTAAAAATGGCCAACAAAGATGAATACTTGCAATATCAAGTTTTTTTGACATGGGAATCGACGAATGATCTTGAATTTATACACAAAAGTAAATGGTTAACAACTTTCCATAATTGAAGAATGGGCATGCAGTGATTTGTTTCTCCACAACATCAATTAGATGATCATATATCAAGAACTGGAAGTGTTGACAATTTCTAAACCTAAGGCAATGTTTCTACATTCCCTGAACAAATCTTTATACTCTTACATGTGGGAGTTCAACCTCCAGCATTCAAATCTCCTTAAAAGGAGTACAATATTAATCATTTGGTGATCAGGTTTAGGAATTTGCTAAACTTACAAGTACAAAAGCAATAGAAGCTGCTGTTAGGTATAATCCACACTGCCAACCTTCAAAGACATCAACAAACCAGCATCCCAAAGGGAAAAAGCACTTATTTACTCATTACTAAGTCGGTGTCAAGGTTTGCAACAACAAAGACCTCAAGACATGGAAGAGGTTAAGTTTTCTGATATCTTACCTAGTCTTGAGCCCACCTTATCCAAAAATATAAGAATTTAGTATCTTAATCTAGCTTCTTTATTTGAAATCCTTTATTACAAGCTTATAGTCTCCAAAAATAGTTTTCTATGCCTTTCAACGCCACAGAATTTGTATCTAAGTGGTGCCTGGGGCCATGAATGCGGCCATCGAATTTATTCAGACATTATGCGTAGTGGATTCCATAGTAAGATGCACTACTCAGTAAACAGAATCAGTATTACATAGCAGATTGACATTGATTTTATGAATGGTCTCGCTAAGTACTCAATCACAAACTTTACCCCAATGCCTTAAAAACCACTTGAATCACCATCTCTCGACAAAAGTCTCACCCAAACAAAAAAGAAACGTCTAACCCCAAAAAGTCTTGTGTTCACAAATCACAATATTGGCAGACAAATAAACAGCACGATTGCTCTGATGACCTATGAGCTACAGCAACAGACTGAAGTAGCACACAACACAAGCTCTTCTGCTTCTTCTACACACTTCAATTGGTAAGCTCCAAACTTTCTGCAACAAATTTCACTTTCTTCTCATATATGCCACTCTCCTCTCAAAATGATTGAATCATTTACAATCGTATAAATAGCTGAAATTTCACTTAACATGAGCGGTCCCTTAACTTACGTAATCGTTAGGGGACTAAACGTCTAAACTTTCATCTAAACTTGCGTTAACCCAATAAAACTTTCATCTAAACTTTCAGGTCGATCTAAACGTCTGTGAAATTGTGCCTATTAACTGAAAGGAAACCTTATATGACTGGTCTCAACCTCAAAAGCTCTGTTCCGGTAATTTTTAGCTGGTTAAAAAGAGCCAAAAACCCCGGGAAACATCTAAAGCTAAAAACTTTGAACCAAACGCACAAATTGAGACCAGAACATCTAATGGAGGAATGTATGTACTCTGGACATCACAAAACAGACAGCAGTTTAGTCGATCATGATCATAAGCAAATCCAGAATCTCACATTTAAGGTACCTTCTGAATGCTTACATTTAGCAGATATACAATGAAAGTCAAGAAATGAGAAATCAGAAGCTCTTACTGGTGGAAGAAAACTTAAAAAGTAGCAAATCACACTTTCCATCAATCTGTCTATACTCCCTCCGACAGCCATGATTCTAATGAACCATTGTAAGCCAAGTGTTTCGACGTAAAAGGGAGAGGTTGGGAAGATAATAAATAAGAATAAATCATAAATTAAACCCAAAATGAAAGACCAAAGCAATGAAAAACCAGGTAAATTTAATTAGAACAGGAAAGTAAAGCAACCAGCCAAAGAAGTACAAAAACCCAGCACCTCTACTGCCACTCCCACTCCTCCCGTGACTGGGTTTTTTAACAGGCAAAACCCGTGGATTCTCCTAACACACACACTCTGAAGGTCCAACGACTCGGTTTTCTTGATATTTTCGGTGCCATGAGAAATTTCTTCCCTACGTTCCATTAACATGCACTTACTCCACTAATTAAAACCCAAAGTCCCCATCCCACATGCCCTCCAAACATGTCCGAAAACCCAATATTCAGATCTGATAACAACAAATTCCCACACAAATCACATTCAATTCAATATTAATCACAAAATTCAAACTTTCAAAACAAAAAATCTCACTTCCGAGATCTTAACCCTAAAAATTTCCGATGAAAACATGAGAAACTGCAAATTAACTCGAATTAAACCAGCGTGCCGTGGAATTAACGAAAATTAGGAGCGCATACCTAAAAATTCGATACTACTCCATCCATTTTGTTAATTTGACCCAAAAAGTCAAATGTGGTCGCGTGTAAGTATATATCGGGAGGTACTAAAACGAGTATTTTACAACTAGTTTGAGTCGTAGACAGAATGAGACACGAAAGTGCAACATAAAATCCACATTAAAGACAAACTAAAATGCTACATTTTGAATCAATAAACAATAGAGAGAAGTCAAAGTCAAGTGAGAACTGAAATCATGGACACCACTAACAACGAAACATTAGTCTTACAAACATCAGTTCAACCAACATAAATCGTCATATAAAACCGTCTTCAAAGAACCAAGAAAAACAAAGTTACGAAATGAGTTACCATGTTCATGCAACCTATTAACTTCTCCCACAATCTTCTGAAACCTATGTGATTCTCCTTTGCAAGTTTCCTCTTTCTCCCCTGCAAACCAAATCCAAAAAAATCAAAATCAAAAATTGAAAAAAAATGAAACTTAGTTATAATTCAATTCAAATTAAAATCAACCCAAAAAAAAAAATCACCATTAATCAGGGTCTTAACAGCTTGATAATTGGACCGGAGTACTGCCTTTCCTGCCGCGACGGCTCTTCCGATAATTAAAGGATTCAATGAGATCCTGTTGATTGATAGACCTTAAACCCAGAACACTGAAAAATCCAACTAAACATTTGTCTATGAATGTGTTGCTGTTTAACACTGAAAAATCATTCTAGAATTCAAATTGTTAAAAAAAAAGGCTACCGTTTTCTGTTTCAAAGACAAGAAGATTCTATTTATAAGTTTTCAACCAGACTTCTTTAACTACTATTCCTATACATTACTCTTGGAACTCTTGCAATTTAAGAGAGAGTTACTCTTTTTGTCATCGAATTCGCACTTTTAGTCGGTAAAAAAATACAAGAAAACAAGTAATACCAACTCTAAAAACGAATCAATCAAACCCCAACAAGGCCAAAGTGTGAGCTCAAGCGAACCAAAAGCGAGCAAACTACAAAGCCGAGCTAAAAACAGAAATTCGGAGAACAACACACCTTAAGAATAAATCAACGAAACAAGAAAGACCAACTCCAAACATCAACCAATCAAACCCAAAGGATCCCAAAGCATGAGAGCAAGCAAAGAAACACAGAAATTAGTAAATAAACACAATTTTAAGAATCAATCAATTAAACAAGTAAGACAAACTCTAACCATGAACCAATCAAAGCCAAAGAAGGCGAAAGTATGTGAGATCAAGCAAGCAGCACCAAAATGAGAGATATAACACAACTTTAAGAATCAACTAATCAAACAAATAAAATCAAGTCTAAAAATCAATCAATCAAACACCCAAAACGCCAAATTGCGAGATGAAGCAAACAAATTCCAAGCTGACCACAAAGCGGAGGTCCTAAACAGTCCGAAAAGGCGAATAACCAAATCGCAAGAAAACCAGCAAAAAAAAAAAGTAAGATCAACTGTAATCAATCAACCAAAAACCCAAAAGGCAAAAGTGTGAGGCCGAGCAAACAAAAAACAAGTTGAGTACAAGGCGGAGCTCAAGAACAGCCCGAAAAGATGTTAATGTTGACAATCTAGAAAAAAGACCCCAAGTAATAAAAAAACCCTGAAACTGAAGTTGAAATTGAAAACACAAAATCAAAATGGACAGGTAAAAATCAGAAATAAACAAAATTGAGATTATGTTTAACTGAATCAACAAAATCACGATTCCGAAAAACCAGAAATCAGAAATTAACAAAAATCAAAAATAAAAAAATCCTAAATAATCAAGATTCAAATCATCAGAAATTGAACCCAGAAACCCCTAAATCAACAGCTCAAATCATCAAAATTCGAAAAAATAAAAAACAAGAAATGAAAAATTCAATCTTTTGTTATGATTAAGCCTGATTAAAGTAAAAAAAAAATAACCCTAATTCTGTAAAAATTATATTGGGAGAAGAAGAAAAAGAAGAGGTAAGGAGCAAATCACAATCACAATCAAAATCAAACAAACCAACAATCATACAATAAAAATTATTCGGAACAATGATCATGAACAAAATCAAACAAACAATGATTGAAAACCACAAAAAAAAAAAAAAAACAATAATGAAAACAAAATCAAACAAACCAACAATCATAAAATCGTAAGGAGGAGGGTGAAAGAAAACGTTACCTAGAGGATCAATACACTTACCGGAGTTAATTGTCAAATGTGTGGTTTTTTTATGTGCGGAAATGTATTTCATTAGCTTACTAGATGAAGAGAAGACATCAAAAACATATGGTGCGTGCTCTACTCAATTGCTATGTGCGACAGAGTGAAATAGACTAAGGTGTCGTTTGGATACCCTCAAAAACTGTAGGAATTTTATTTTCCTGGGAATTGAATTATTTTGAGTTGTTTGGTTACCATAAAGTGTAGGAATTGGAAATTCCCGGGCATTTTCAATTCCTCCAAAGTGTGGGAATTTAATTACCGAAATTCCCATGGTAATTGAATTCCCTTGTTCATCCAAACAAATTTCCCCAATTCCCATACTTTGTTAATTCCTAGGATTTGCAAACACATGGGAATTCCGACTTCCCGAGTGTATCCAAACGACACCTAAGTCCTTGGCTCAATTAACGACTCACATACCCCACCAGTGATTCTAGAATAACCGCCGGTTACGGCCGGTCACATTAAAATTAACCATGGTTAAAATTTAACATTAATATAAATATATTTGATAGAGATCATATATCAACTTCCCCACTTATCTCAATTGGTTAGAGCTTTATTATTTGAACAAATTGACTTGGGTTCAAGATCTAGCAACTTAATTTTTCTTTTTTTCCAAAAAAATGTTCTTCTCGTTTTTTAACCACTTTGCCCTTTTTATTTCCTTTTATATTTATCTTGCTTTTTTTTTTCTATTTTCTTATTCAGTTCTAGATTCCAGTACAAGCTACGACAATGTATTAGCGATTTACAAGAATCGTCTTATATCACTGAAAGTTCCAATTACTGTAAGCCAGTTTTTTTTTTCCCGTAAAATTCAGTGCAACTTATTATTTAAGCTAAGCTATAGTGTAGCTTATTAATTAAGCTAAGGTGTTACTAAACCACCTATTTGGTCAAAGAGTTTAAATAACTTTCACAACAATACTTTAAAGGGACCAAGTCCAATGTACTAATACTAGTGAAAACTTTATATAATAACTCATTAACCTTTTATGCTCGGGTCCAAGTCCACAAGTCTCAATTCGAATAACTAATGGTCATTGTGCTGACATCGACTTGTACGCCGCCCTTTTTATTTTATTTTCTCTTTTCTCCTCAATATAGGTTTTAGGGTTACTATGGATAATAAGGAACTTTATTTTCTGTTTTAGACCACTTAGGCGCTTACCTTTTACAAATAAAAATATCAATATGTGCTTAATTATGCCAAAAAAAAAAAAAAAATATGCTTAACTAGGCAAAAAAAAATCATATAAGTAAATTACTACACTTAAAGTGTATCGAACCCTTGACGTCCCAGCCCTGAAATATGTAATCAAAAAGTCACATGCTCACAACCACTTAATCTAAGCTTGCCATCTGATAATAACAAGGTAGCTTACTTTAAAAAGAAAGAAATTTGACCACCATCTTCTTCCTTTTCATCTCGCAATTACCAGTAAAATTGATTGCCATGGACAACAACAGTTTCTACAGAAATTAAGAGCCATGGAAACTTGAACAAGCATCGCGAACGGAAACCTTAGGTCCTGCCTCAATCGCCGCATACCCGAATCGAATCAGTGTGTGGTGCTAGAGATCGCCGCCGTGTTAATGTATTATGGCTAGAGCTGGCAACCTTGACCCGACCCGAAAGACCCGACCCGACTCACCCGAAAACCCGACCCGATTGGACCCGAAATTGTGATCACCCGAACCTGACTCGACCCGACCCGATAACGACCCATGACCCGATACAACCCGATAATGTCCAGTCCGACCATGACCCGACCCGACCCGTAGTGACCCGTTATCCGACAATGACCCGACCCGTTTGATGACCCGATAATAATTAAGCTTAATAATGATCCAAATTAGAACAATTTACTATGCATATTGATGGTTTTAACTTACAAACTAAATAAAGTCCCCTAATTATGCCAGAAAACGAAAAAATATTAACCAAAACTTGAAATGACGCGGATTAATAACCATCAGTAACTAAACCTGATTATGACCCGACCCAAAACCGACCCGACTCGACACAAAATTTTACCCGACATGACCCGAACCGAAAGCGACCCGAGTCAAAACCGACCCGACCCGAAAGTTCATCTCGACCCGCCAAGACCCGAACCCGATATGACCCGATCCGTCTCGACCCGACCCGCCCGATTGCCAGCTCTAGTTATGGCTAATCGTCGTCGCCGCGGTGAATTGATAACGGACTAACGGTGGATACAAGCAGGCCACCCTGCATCCACCATCTCGCCGGCAAGGCGGCAAGATTGATTGGGAGGTGACTGGTTGCATTTGCACTTGGCCGCAACAATGGTGGAAATTAAAGTAAAAAAGAATAATACGTAGTACAAATTACAATTATAAATTTAAAATATGGATTTGATTTGGTGTGGTGAAGGTGTACCATAACAATAAAACTTAACCATGGTTAATTTCATTGAACGGTTAAGATCTTTTTGGTGTCAATTAATGGTTAAGATTTAATTTAATTTGGTAACCGGCGATAACCGGCGGTTATTTTAGAATTTTTGCATACGATTAAATAACAAAGATTGTACGAGTACAATTTTTTTAATTAGTCTGTATGATGCCAAAATAATTACATACTAGTAGGCATCAAGTTTTAATTTGTTTCCATAAAAATCAAATACTTCACATAATAATGGATGGAGTAGACAAAATCAAATCATTAAAGGAAAAAATATTTTGAATACATTAAAAAGTATTATATATATTTTATAATCATGGTTAAGAAAAATCAAATGATTGAAATTTATTTTATCCTGATTTAATAGTTAAACTATCGTTTCTTATCTTAATTGTCAAATACTAACAACTATAAACAACTATAATACTGTAGAATTTTTGTAATCCAAACATGTGAACATTATAATAGCCGAAAATAGATTAGCAACAAAAGAAACTAAAAAAACAAAAAGACACCCAACATCAGACTCAGATAGCCACACGAAGCCTCGATCAGCTACCATTACAAGAAAAAGAGAGAGAGACAAAGCTTCAAGCTGAAGCTTCAACTTCTTCCTCTTCTTCAATGGCGTCAACAACCAGAGCACTAATCCTCTCTCTCAAACCCTACCAAACCCCACACCTCCACCACCACCACCACACTCTCCCCTTTCTCTCTCCTGCCCGCCACCTCACAATCTCCCCTCCCACCTCCACCTCCGCCGCCGCCGCCGTGTCACGTCGCCGGACCACCACCATCGTCGCCGGATTAGGCGGAGGCGGACTTTCCGACATCAGGAAATCGGAATTTTCGCGGGAATTTGTGGTCATCGCTACCATGTTGAAGAGAATTGAGCCGTTAGATTCCTCGGATATATCGAAAGGAGTATCGGAATCTGCGAAAGATTCTATGAAGCAGACTATATCAACTATGCTAGGACTTCTCCCATCTGATCAATTCTCTGTTGATGTTAGGGTTTCCAAAGTTCCTCTCCATCGTCTCCTCGTTTCTTCCATCATCACTGGGTATATTTTTATTTTCTCTCTCCTCTTTTTCTTTCCCCCAATTTTTAATTTCAATTGTAAATTCAGTGATGGGAATTATGATTTTGGGATTTTTCATATTGTTGGATTTTAATGTGATTGAGGTCAGTTTTAGTGAATTGTGGTTGTGTGTTAGTATAATGGATGGTGGATGTATAGTGATTTGTGATCATGTGATTGTTGAATTAAAGGATGAATTGTGAGCTTGTGATGACTGTGGTAATGAGTGGTATTGTGCAGGGCTGATAAAGAATCGATCTTGAAAGCCAAGTTTCGTTTTTTGATATGTTGTTTACTAAATAGTTCAGCACATTGAGTTTAATCTTGCAAGTTGAGAACACTTCGGTGTATATAACACTTTTTAGTGATATGTGATTATGTTGTGGTCGTATTGTGACTGCGATTGTTGAATTAAAGGGTGAATTGTGAGCTTGTGACGGCTGTGGTAATGAGTGGTATTGTGCAGCGTTGTTTGATGGGGGAGAAAGAATCGATCTTGAAGGCCAAGCTTCGTGTTTTAATGTGTTGTTTACTAGATAGTTCAGTGTATTTAAGTTTAGTCTTGTAAGTTGTGAACATTTCGGTGTATATAGGACTTTTTAGTGATTTGTGATTATGTTGTGGTTGCATTTTGACTGTGATTGTTGAAATAAAGGATGAATTGTGAGCTTGTCACGGCTGTGGTAATGAACGGTATTGGGAAGGATTGTTTGATGGTGATAAAGACTCGATCTTGAAAGCCAAGCTTTGTTTTTTTAATGTGTTGTTTACTAGATAGTTCGGTGTATTGAGTTTAATCTTGCAAGTAGAGAACAATTTCGGTGTATATATGGTTTTAGCACTTTTTAGTGATTTGTGATCATGTTGTGGTTGCATTGTGACTGTGATTGTCGAATTAAAGGATGAATTGTGAGTTTATCATGGCCGTGGTAATGAGTGGTATTGTGCAGGCTGATAAAGAATCGATCTTGAAGGCCAAGTCTCGTTTTTTAATGTGTTGATCACTAGATAGTTCAGTATATTGGGTTTAATCTTGCAAGTTGAGAACAATTTCGGTGTATTGTGTTTTTGGCTTGTAATTTTGTTCATAGCTGTGGCCGGGAATTCCAAAAAGAGTGATTTTTGAGATTCATATTTCATAGTGGCTGAGTTTGATGAGGATATGTAGGATTGGAACTCCTGTAATGTGCGTTTTCGAAGTGCAATAGCTGAGTTCCTGATTGATTTGGCATTCATTGTATAATTTCTGCTTCTTTTGTTGGTAGATTGATCAGAATGCAATTTTGGAGGTGACTTTTCACTGAATTAGGTTTGTGATGGCAGAATTATATATTCGCGTTTCTATTTGATACATTTGTCAGGGGTATTCTCTTGGAGATTTCCAATAACTATGTCTGTGATAGCAGAATGGCTGAATTTTCTTATGTTGGATTTGTTATAGGTATACACTGTGGAATGCAGAGTATCGTGTATCATTGATGAGGAACTTTGATCTGTCCTTGGATAGCTCAAAGGCAAACAATTTGGCAGAGGAGAGTAGGGAATTTGGAGTAGCTGGCTGCGAGGATAAGGAGTGTGGAGACGGAGTGGTTTGTACTGATGTAGGTCTCGATAGTCCTATTCAAATTTCTTCAGATAGCTTGAAGGGTTTGTCACCGGAGGCTTTGAAGTATATTCAGCAGTTGGAAGCAGAGTTGTGCTCTGCAAAGCAGGTGAGAATTGAAATTGCAACCGAATGATTGATGTCACATTATTTATTTCATGATGTGTTTTGTTCTGTTATCTCGAGATTTCTTGACAGTCAGCTGCCAGAAACTGTTTCTGTGAGGGGTTTCTTTTTTCTTTTCTTTTTTTTTTTCTTTTTTTTTAAGGGGTGGGTTGAGTGTTCTGACTTCTGTCTGTGTCACCTTGTTCTGCAATCGATTATTTGGAGCACAGAAGCAAGTACCACTTTCTTTATGCCTCGCTATAGAGTGTAGAGAAGTCTTTCGTGCATCTTTATTCTTAGTTATCATGAGTGTAAAACAGTAGAAATCATGAACAGCTGGATGGTATTCTATCTTCAGCTTTCACTACTGCCTTTAGAATTGAGCTGATGTTGTGTAGCTTAAGACTTTGCTCCCAAACATACTCTTCCATATGGAAAACAGAGAATTATGTTCATTTCTTTGTGTGGAGTCTAGTTAGACGTTAGAGTCTCTTGACTAACAGAAAGAATAACTAATTTCTTGTTAGTATTAGGTGGCATCTCTCTTTCCTTTGCTCTCGTAACTGGTGACACCCCATTCACAAATTTTCGTTCACTCAATCCTTAAAAGTTTCGTGGCTACAAACTTTTTGTAGAGACATTGACATGACTTACATCTCTACATTTGTGAGATACTTCTGTGGCAAGAGTATCGCTCAGCTGTACTTCCAGTTTTTCGTGGAGTGATGTAACTTCAGTATGATCTTTGGATCTTCCTATGTCAAACAACGCTGATTGTGTTCAAATAGGCTTATTCACCGTGCATATTTTCCTAAATTTACTATTTGACATTATTGGGCAGTAGTAATACAGGGGTTGGGTTGTACCAATTGGTAGACTACTCACAAGATGGATTTTACAATCACCTTGGCCACTATTCTCCTTTTTTCTTCTGAGGTCGGAATACTCTCAAAATTATGAAGCTGTGTTTGTCTGCTCCCAAAGTTATTATTTCTGGACTTGGAGTTCCGTTCCATGATACTGTCTATTAGGTAAAACTGTGGATGTAATTCAGATTACGGGAAGCTGAGTAATGCTGGATAAAAGGTTAAGACAAATTGGTAATGTGGGGTGTACTATATGGGTCTATTATTTAGTACTCCGTAATTAGTAATGTGGGTTTGAAGAACTGCTATTCTCTCTTGTTCTATTTGATAACACATTAACCCCCTCTCCTCCCGTGAATGAATGTGGCAATCTAGTGAGAGATGATGCTCAATATGTCGTGACTGTTTTATACTTTTATCCTTGTCCAGGAACTAGATGCTCAGAAGGACTCAACAGAGATGGGATCTAATAGGGGCGGCAACAATAATAACTTATTAGAGTACTTGAGGTCCTTGGAGTCGTCTATGGTGAGTTATGAATTGTTTTCACCTCCGTTGTAATGTTACTTCTTCTTTTTTCTTTTCTTTTATTTTAACGAGAAGAAAGATATTTTGTTTTTCTAATGCAAGTTAATGATGTATATCTGGCATCTACAGGTTATTGAACTATCACAGCCATCCTCCACAGAAGTCAAAGAAGTGATCTTTGAACTCGTTCAAAACACGATACAAAGGGTTTTCAAAGATGTCACATCCGCACCCATAGAAAATGCAGCAGTTGGGAGAATTGTGGAACAACAAGCTGGTGGTGGCAGTGAAATATTCACCATTTCTAGAGATTATCTTGCAAAACTTCTTTTCTGGTTCGTAATTTCTCACTTAGTTGGTTCCATCTTGTAATCAATTAAAATTCCGCGTGCCAAAAAGTTTACTTGAGCTAGTAACCTAAGCAAACTACTGGGTTTTCTGTGTTGGCAGGTGTATGCTGTTGGGTCATCACTTGAGAGGCTTGGAAAACAGGTTACATCTAAGCTGTGTTGTCGGATTGTTGTAACATGTAAAGAGTACAAATATAGGCAATGTATATTCCCCATTTCTCATCTCCGAGGAAATCTGTTGTATTCTTGACGAAACTGCAGTATAACGATGCTGTATTATTCGGAAGTTCATCTATGATAAATGTATTTACAAGGTGAAAAGGGAAGTTGGCTCTTAGCCTCGAGCCCTATCCGGTGTGTGGTTCATGGGTTTTTACACTCGATTTTGTAAGAGTACAGCAAAGTGCAAAAATCAATTTTCAATCATCAGTCGTACCATCGATAAATTTTTTTTTTCTTTTTTTTTTTTGGGTTAAATATCATCATATGCTCCCAATTCCCATTGGTGGAACATCGGTTTCTCCACTGACTAAATATGTGATGGGGATGAGATGCTCCAGGACCACAAAGATTCCGACTTTTACAGAATCTTTCAGCAATAATTTCACTTGAAGAATCTCCTTTCCATGTGAAAAGGAGTATCAAACAGCAGCCTTTCCATTTTTGGGAAGGACCCTTGACCCTTCAACTGAACACTGCAATGCGCAAGTTTCCAGTCTACTGATTAAGTCTGGTATCCGTGGGTCGGGTTTATAAGTTTGAATCCCGTCTACGAAACTCGAAATTTAGTATGCCTACGCTATGCAAGGAATTAGAGTTCATGTTCAGGGTACCAGTACCAAGACGTTAAAATTCGGAGTAGACTTTCCGAAAGCTTATGAAAATTGCAGACATCATACAGAGAAAGAAATGAATGCTTCACAGGTTCAGTTTAGTTCCTCAGCTAGTTCACTCCTCTATGTTATAGAACATTAGAACTTTTAAACTAATACTTCAAAGTTCTGAAATTCTGAGCAACAAGAAATGGAGACTCCACTGCTGCCGGAGATAGAAAAACCGCTCTCCTTATCATGTAATCTTGTATCTTGCTGCATCATCTTATCCTGTGAGATGCCAAAGGGGTATCAGGTGATGACCCTGCACCATCATTTCCGGAACCATATTCCTTCCTGCAGCCAGGACAACGCCCATCTACCTCGAGAATTCTCTTGTGGCAGAAGAGGCAAAGTATGAATCCGCAAGAGCAGGGGAGGAAACTCGAGTCTGTTACATCTAAATCTTCACAGCAGATTGGACAAACAGACGGCTGCTGCTGCTCTTGAACAACTGGGATCTGCCACGATAAAACTCTTGTACCCCTAGACACATTGTTAACTGAAACTTGTATCATACTTTTCTGCTGCCTAGAAATATGTGGCAGGCTTCTAGGACGGAAGACATCATCTGGACTCCATGCTTGAGTCTTGCCTCTACAACAATTACTCCTGCTAACGCTCTGAGAACCATTGCGACTCAAGAACAAATCAGACTCATTATTTTTTCCGAGGCCTAAAGATTGCCTGCTACTTGGATTCAGAGCATCTGCTACAGCCTCCCAATCATCAAGGCACCCTTTATCTCGGTCTTCCTCACTGCAACTACTAGACCAACTACCACTAGCGCTGCTTATACTTCTACGTCCAAAGTAATCACTGCACAGGTTATTACGGCCTGACTTTCCGATAATTGAGCTACTTCTCCACGAGACTGCTTCACTGCCATTAGTACCATGCATTGGCAGGATCTCATGCTCATCTCTTCTATCGCTCCTTGAAGAACTTCCACGTTTTTGACGCCCCGCTATACCTTTAGGAACAGACGGGCCTATTACTCCACAATCGTGTTCCGTTTCTGCAATGTACCCCTTGTTACTGACTACACAATCATTCAGATGCAAAGATAAACTAAATTAACACATATTTAACCATTCTATTGTAATAAAAAGCATTCAATTTCGCAGAAAAAGTACTTATCACTGACAAATTGGGATTTCTAAATTCTGAAATCCTGAGTCATCATGCTCTTCTAAGACATCTATGTATGTTTGATTTTCGTCTTAAAAATTCAATCTTTTTAATTTCATTTCGTGCGATTTACTAACACGTCCACATATATAATCTGACATGCAAAACCCAGAAAACAAAACAAAGACATAAAAACACACACAACATTGATCAAGGTCTAAAAAAAGGTCACAACTTTATCGTGTCAACCATCTAGTTTAGTCCGGATTCGAGCCACGGGTTTTATGGGTGACACATGACAAAAACCCGCCTCCTGTTCTTTGAAGATCTAATCACTCTTTGAAAAAACAACAAAAACATGACAATCCCACAACAAAATTCAATCAAAAAAGAAAAAAAAAATTACAGAATCATGAAAAAAAGAAAAACACAAATTAAAGTGAGATTAAGTAAAATACCTTTGATTAAACTCTGTTCTCTATTAAAATCAAGCTTGGTCTGCATCTCAAATTTTGCCATTTGATTCCCCTAATTTGTTTTTATAAGAACAAATAACAATACCCACAATAAAATTAATAATCTCATCCACACTATAATTATAAATAAACAATTTTCATGAACAAAAAAGGAAAGAAGGATCAACCCAATTCTATATAAAAATGGAAAAGGGATCAACAAAATAAAAAAAAATAATACCCTTTTTTTCTTGGAGGAATTCTTAACAAATGCACAAACATAGGCATTGGAAATCGCATCGGATCCCATTTTTAGCAATCTACCAATTTATTTCCCCAAATAATAATTTCTTTGATATCAAATAAGATAAGAACTTGCTTCAATAAACAAGAAATTAAATAAAAAAGACCAATTTTGTCCCAAAGAGGAATAATGGGTAGGAGACAAATGTTGATGTATATGAGGAGAGAGAAAGAAAACAAAAAGAGAGATCCTTTGATTTAGTGCTGCACTAAATAATTGACTGCCATGAAATAACAAGCAATCTTTTTTGATTCGGTTTTTCTAATCAATCTTACCATAAATACAAATGAAATGATGATGACAATAGTTGTAATAATAGAAAGTAAAAAAAAAAAAAGTAAAAAATAAAAGAAAACGTTACCCTTAAGATCTGCTGTAACCCTGCAAAATAACCATTTTTGCTTCTGACTTCTTCTGTGTTGCTTTCTAACGGCCGTTTCTCTACCTTAAAAAAGCAAAAAAAAAAAAAAAAAAAAAAACTTGTGGGACAAGTTACATACTTGCTTGTAGGACAAACCTAACTCATCTTCTCGGATAGGAACACGATCCGGATCGGATAAACCCGGGGCGAATCATTTCACCTGCGGCCGATCCCCTCCCCAAAACCAGAACAAAACAAACCAAACCAAACCAAAATAAAATTATGACAACAAATTCTGGATATTATTGGTAAGTTCTGAGTCTCAGTTCCTTTGTCTACTTGCTACATTCGGTATGATGTTCAATTACCTATAAACAGTAACATTCTGGGGGGGAATATAGCATAGAGGACTCTACAATCATACAAGAAAGTCTACAAAGGACATTTTTGAATCAACTTTTTTTGTATATGTACATGTTCTTGCCGAGTTTATGCGAAAGCGCTGATAGAGATCCCGATCGCTTGTTTCATCTGCATTGCCACGCCACCGACAATTACACTTCTTGGGGCGGGGCGAAGGTACAACTTACAAGAGAAAGGTTTCACATCAAGGTCTTCATATCGGCTGCCACTCCCATTTACATTGCTGAAGCCTGTTTACAGCACGTTAAGAGGATGTTAAGAGACGGACTTTTAAGTTTCACGACTTCGTAAACCTTTGTAGAAAAAAACGAGGACACTGGTGTGTATCTATAGCTACTGTACCTTAGTTTCAGCATCTGTATAAGTCATGATGATTCATGACGATTCATCTGGACGCATTGGACAAAAACCTGTTGAATCGCTGTACCCTGGCCTGGTTGAGTTTCTCACAGGAGTCGGCAGGCAAACTTTTCCTCTCTCGCTTTGCCCGGTAAAAGTAATCTTCTGTGTCCAGAACATAAGATATCTACACACACACACACAAAAAAAAGACCAATCGAGATCAGATCAAGGCCAACACCCATCAAAAGCCATTCAAAGCAGCGTTAATTATTGCGCAAATAAACACAGAATCTTCAAATGAAGATGATGCACTAACTGATTATTCTCAAATTTCACTTTACTTATTTCTATTTCGTATTTTTTGAGTAGGAGAGATGCAAAACAATCAGACATGAGCCCGAACCAACAAATCGTGTTCATAAAGTAGCATGATTCACTAGATCATACTTGTGAGTAAAGTCTAATCTTTGTGAGGAAAGTTGGCCTTTGTTTCATCAAGTAGCAACCACAAAGATTTAGAGCAGTGAGAGCATATGACACCATGGCGGTGATACAAATATGCAGATAACTTTTCGCGTTTTTGCTAGGAAAACCATGGCGTACTCCAGGATTGACACAAGAACAGTTGGATTGCATAAAGGAATAAAGAAAACAACAGACGTCGATTCACAGAAGCAGAAAGTTCACACAACAACAGAATTAGAGGAATAATGCGACAAGTGAATAAACAGGGTACCCATGGACATGAAACTGGAACAAGGTGTACATACCTTGGATGTGCTGCAAGCTACTTTACATTCCAAGCCATTAGATAAATAGACACCCTCCATGGCTTTTGAAGAGGCCGAATTTTCATCAAGGCCAGCATATTTGTTTTTGTTCCTGCATTAAAGGAGAAAGGTCAATCATTTTCAAAGAAACCATCAAACAAAATCTATAAAAAGGAAAGTTTATGACAGCAGATATTATCCCAAGCCAAAGAGACTAAGTGCATCAGTGAAGTACAGAACGCTGAAAACTACCTCTGAAGCATAATTCCATGAGGTTCTTTTCTGCTGGGGACAATAGAGATGAAATCATTGAGCAGATAAGCTGCAAAATTAGGCTCAATAGTTACTGCAACCATCTCCGGCTTTTCATTTCCAGTATCCATCAGCTGAATTGACATGCGATCAGGTGAAGAAACCTAGCACCAAGTAGAACCAACGTTAACAACTTCAAACAAATGATGTGTCCTATATCTGATATGAGTGAGTGCAAGAATCTTACAAACTCCATTCGATATATGTTGTCCTCGTGGAGCAGAACACGTGCATTTTCATGATAACCCGAATCAATAAATGTTCCAGGTTTTCGTGATCTTTCATACTCATATAGTTGAAGAAGCTTATTGTCTGTCTCATCAGTCGCAATAGCCTGAAGCTGTGGGGAACAAGAGAGTCAGAAAAAAAAAATGTTTACAAAGAAGGCTGAGAGTAATATATTAACCTTCAAAAACTAATTCCGTTTGGGCGCATACCTGTTTAACAAGTTTATATATCAACTTGTCCAACGTAAATAGCACATATGACTGATTTCCAATAATTGCCCGGCAGTCATCCTCATACTTTGCATTGTCGGACGAACCATCAAGCAGATAATAAAGTGCTGTCATAAAACTGCAACAACATACAGGCGAAGATCTCAGATTATAATATATCTATTACGCACGTAATTCGAATGGTAAAAAGGTTGACAGCTATATTACCTGGCATAAGGATCCAAATGGTCTACATCCTTGGAGTTTCTCCATTTTGATTCCGAACATGTTGAGTTTGTTTTAGCCGTAAGTATCCTTTCATAGAGCATCTACGATATCATCAAAAAAACAAGTTCACCCCATAATTAGTATCGGTGACACAGATGCAATAAGATGGTAGCACAAGATACTAACATCCAATCGTACCCTTCAGAAAATACAGAAAAATAACAGATCTTGAGAACCAAGAAAATTATCTTACTCGGTGAAGCCTAAAGAGAGCATAAAAGTTATCATTTCCATAGAACACCCGAAGATCATTCTTGTCAGCGTCTCGTGGAGCCGAAGACACATACTTTGCAAGAGGTTTAGACAACAAGAAACGTTCTGATGACTTCAAGGAGCCCACATCCCCACCTAAATAGTGCGCTTCAGCTTCCCCTTCACTTTCACCCTTTCTTTCAAGCTCATCATGTTCAGCATCTTCCTCTTCTTCATGCTCTTCTCTAGAACACTCATCCCCAGCTGATTCACTGCCTGACACATCGTCACCCCCCTCAGAAGCATTTTCACTATCCTCATCTTCTGCATCTGCTTCATTTTCCAACCCATCGTCCCTAACAGTGCCATCTGGGTGTTGCGGGTTTTCTGCATTATGTTTAGCCTTAGGCGCAGCTTGCTCATCCCCATTTCCAAATGCCAGCGAATTTTTCTCGTCAACATCACCGTTAGGGGACAATTCACCCTCTTCTTTGTCAGTTTTTGACTGCCCAACATTTTTCTCAAGATGTCGATTTGCTTTAGAACCCTGAGTGAAGGTTCCATTTGTACCACCAGCTGAAGCATCAGCAGCCTGCATAGGACCAGAAAGTCGGTCGATGTTAGATGTGATGGAAGAGAAAGGTAGAACAAGAAATCAAGAACAATCGGCTTCAGTTTCTTTTCTACAGTAAAACTACATAAATGAAGAGAAAGTACCGCTAATTGTGGTTGGACAGCAGCAGCGGCGGACTTGGGCTCCTGAGCATCATCGGCACCATTAAGTGGCTTCAACAGAGTTGATCGGGGACCTTATCAAATTAAATAGTATCAGTATCAAATGAATGAGAGACACACAATTGGAGCTACATGTCCATAATAAACACTAGCTAAATCAGATATTTGGACAGTGTTATAATCATACTAATAAAACCGTACAAAACAAATCATATAAGACTACAAGAGCGTACAAACCTAACACTGATTCCATGTTGCTTCTACCATGGTGGCTTTCCACAACGTTTTGAGGTTGTGAGCTGGAGCTTGGCAACCGTTCCAATGGTCTGTCCACCATGCCAGAATCAGCCAATGTCTTTGGCGGAACATTTACGGATGGCCCTTCTTTACCTGTAGAGCCTGACTCTCCATAAGTAAGCTCTTTTGCTTTACCATCGCCATTAGTCCTTCTGGAAGCATCACGTCTTGAGCTTTCTACTCCATCGGCAACCAATTTTGGCTGTCTCGCATTGATGGTGGCAGCATCAACAAGAGGGCTACCCATCATTTCTGCTGCCATACCATCTCTTGCTGGTCTCTGTCTAGCTTTAACATCTTCAATATCAGAACCATGGGCACGCAATGTGACTCCCAGCATAGGCTCCACAAAGGCCGTCCAAAGCCTCAAGACTTTGTTCAGCTGTTCTTTAGTATTGCAGACTTCCTCACACGAAAACTTTATTAACTTATACAAGTCTTCATGGATATCAATGTCAGAATACTCGAATTTTAAATGAGGAACCAAAGGCCTTTTGTTTCCAGCCGCAACAGCCAAAAGCATGTCATCCTCTTTTTGCATACTGTCTTTGATTTCCTTCATCTCTGCAACCAAGGCTGTCATGGAAAAAAAAAAAAGTATATTTAGCCAATAACCGTAGAATGAGGCCTTCAGGTTTATAAGCAAAAGACTTTAATACATGCAAGGTTGTAGCTTAAAAATAGGTGACTTTTATACCAAATACAGAAACAATAAATGTAGAGCTAATAAGCTGCACTACAATGTCCCTGCCTCCTAATTGAGAAGTCCTCAAATTAATGCATCTATGCGAGTGAATGTCACGCAAAAATTATAGATAAGACCTTCTATTGAAATTAATGTACCCATCAAAAGAACACTTCTCGCTTAAGGTCAAGTGGCAATACAAAGGCTACACAAATAGAGGATTAGATCCTTTAAATTTCACATTGACATAAAGGATTAACTCCTAAAGCAAGATATAAACAGACATTAGATAGACTTGTTCACTTCCTTTACATTCAGGAAAGGAGTAGAAGATTGCTCTCTAAAGTTGTTCTTACTAAGACTTCCCATTAATTAATATTAAACTTAGAAATGAAAGGTCAGGATCAACGAGCATACAGGTGATCGCCACAAGCAGTCAACAAGAATATACTAGTTCAATAAGAAACAGACGCAAAATCATGGTGTCAGCACAAAGCAAATCCAGATACAGATAAAGTGAATGCATACAGGAAAGACAGAGCAGAGATTACCACATAAATCTAATGTAGAATAAGCCATTAAGATCACTCCCTCAATATGTCTTCACTTGAATCTTAACAACAAATTTTAGAATTGTTCACCACACTTAAATGCAGTTTAAGAGAAGACACAACGCCGGAGAAAACGTTGCCTTTTAAAAACAATCAATTTATGGAATAGCTTTCCAACAACTTTTAGGCCCAAACCATGCCATTAGCCACAATTTGAGGCGAATTTCATGAAAGAAAAGAAGGCACGCATTGGGCAAGGCAGCCCTTTAAAAGAAGCGCATGAAGAAACACGTGAGTTAGCGAAAGGCTGAATTACATGAAAAGATAACTTACACTTAGTGCTCAAGTTTTTGGAATCTTGTTGCTTGAAATAGAAGCTGCGATGATCAAGTGACTTAAAGTGATTCTTGGCATATATTTCAGCCCAAACCTTGTTAAAATCTGCACGACACTTGGTCCACTCTTCTTGTTTCTGCTTGAGGCGAGTTAGGATGACAGGCAATGAGAGAGCAGGATTTTTACGAAGTACATCCAAAACATCCAAACCATGGTCACCATAGAGACGCTCAATACACCTTAGATTAAGAGCTGCAAGAGATGGAAAACAAATTAGACAAGAAGATTAAGAGTGACAGTTTAAAAAGATAAATCACCCAGCAATGAACTTGAGAGCTCCAATAGACCGGGACATGAAGGAGAAATCATACTTGTAAAGTACTCCTCTATACGAATAGGACCATCCCCACTGATGCTACCATCATTTATACTATTTAATAGATCTTCTGCCTTTTTGGTAGCTGAGCTCACCGACTCCAGCAACATGTCCAACTCAAATCTGATATCAGCAATAAGTAGAAAAAACAAAATTAAGGTTTGTAATAAAACGAGCAATGAAAAATAAAAAAAGGAACACTGTCTATAATCAACATCGTAAGAAGCTGATTCGATAAATAAAAAATCAAAAACCAAGGAACGAGAAAGCTAAAGCACTAGATCAACTAGAATATTAATGGCAGTGTATTTCGTAGAGCACACCAAAAGTTTCATGGAAAGGGCTAAATCAAAATAAGTCTACCAACAAAGTGGAACTGCCTACCTGTCATCTTCACATCTAAAAAGGCTTTCTTCATATTGGTTTCGACGCATGTGTTTAAAAGAGTAATCCTCACTTCCTGAGGTCACAGAGACCCAATTATCATTCAACACTTGTGCACCAATGTCTGATCTCTGGCTTGCAATAGGTATGGGATACTGTACGGTGCAAACATCAGGAGCATCAGAATAGAAATTCGTTTGAACATATGAAACAGAGTAAAAAGTGAGGGAGCCATACATCATAAGGTAAAAGTCGGTAGCTCGGTGTGCAGCGTTCACAATTAGAAAGATCAAGTTCTTGAATGGATTTAGAAGTATAATCCTTATTTGGCTTTTCTCTAGCTGAATCTGTCTCACGCTTGGGGCCTTTGTCCTTTTCCTCTGCCTTCACTTGTCGTGGCAAAGGTGCATCACTTGACACAGACTCTGAAGTTCATGAAACAAATCATCAGCGACTGTTCATGATGAAGAGCATCAACAATGACGTACAGCATGCAGAACCCATCAAGTTATTCTCATGAATTATGAAAATCCCAACACATTCTATACGTGACAGAAATTTTCAAGAAAAAGTAATACAATTGAGCTACATAGCTTAACAGTTTACATACTTTTGTTCATAACACCAGCAAGAAATCCGTCTGCAGCAAACCATAAAGAAAAAATTAGAGCTACCATGATGAATCAAGATATCAATCTGTATAGAATAAATTTAATTAAAATCCAATGGCTACCTATATTCTCGCAACGCTCAAGAAATTCGTTGAACCCCTCCATGAGATCTGGGAACTTCCCCAATAGATCAACAACCTACAAATGTGCAAGAACAAAACAAATTCAGGATCTTTAAATGAGAACAAGACAACGAGCAGCAAAAACACGTTAAGCTGTCCTACCAGAAGGAAAAAGGTAGAGTACTCTATAGTTCAATATATCCCAAGACTAATAGTAGGAAACTAAGAATATAGTATACTTAAAAAAAGGAACTTCTAGGAATGCAGTATATGGTGTACTTCATTATCAGTTCATAATATCAAGATAATTATCATTATTCCTATGCCTCTAAAGAGGCTCAAGCTTCAAGTGACCTGTGGCCAAAACCAAGAAATATCTGCCACACCATTGAAGAATAACTCGGACAGAACCATATATCTTCGAAATGGGAAGAATGCTGGCGGCCAAAGCAAAAGTGTGAAAGGATATGTATCCTAGTATACAATAACTAAGGAACAAATATAGCTTGCATTGTTCACGTCAATCTCATAGCTTGTACATAGTGGCGGATCTTGAAAATGAATTGTAGGGCCCTAACTAATTCACAAAATCCAATCTTCAGAAAAATATTAGTCCACTGGTTATTGTTGTTTAAATGTCTCAGTCACTTTTAAATGCTACACCTGATTAATAATAAGATGGAGATCTCATCTTACCACGTACTCTGATTCGGTTAAACCAAAAAAAAAAAAAAAAGACAGATCAAAGTTGTCACTGAAGTTCTGAAGATATTTAAAAAATTAAGTCATCATTACATACTTTTTTATATTATATATCTTAAATGCGATGCGTTCCAAAGAGTTTAAAACTATTTAAGGCGAATAATGGAAGTTATAGGCTGAATGGCTGATTGTTAAGCTGAAGTATTTGGATATGTTAGGGATCCAAATATCCAACCTTTCATAACATCTGTTTACATTCTATTATACAAAAAAAAAAAAAAAAAAAAAAAAAAAAAACATTAACAAGAACAGAGTGCCAACAAGGTAAGATTTTCTCAATCTCAACAAGAAAACGTAAGCACCTAGAGAAGTTGTCAAAGTAGTTCCTAGATTCCTAGCCCAATTTCCTCAAAAAAAAAAAAAAAAAAAAAAGAGCCAGGTCCCAGACCAAGAAGCCTAAGTTTCGCGTTAAGTAAAAGCTTCGGGCAAGCTCTCAAGTGCTGAAATACATATACCGATAAGTTTATGCTGCTTATCAATCATGTCGTGGTTCAATTTCCATTATAACACACTTCAAAGAACCCTATAGTCTATATGTAAAAACAGACTATTAGCCATCCAGGAGCATAGTATATGCATATATGCAGCAAACAGCTAAACAGAGAAGCAACTAGTCAAACATTGCATGAACATAGAAAATTGATGGAAGCAATATCCCATAAGACAACCAAGGAGTCCGAGCTTCATACCAGATTTTGCAGTTCACCTCTGGTTATTATCTCTGTGCTGTAAATGTGTAGACACTTTAAGAATGCTTGGTAATCAGCTGGGCCCAATTTGTCCTTGACCTTTTCACAGAAAATGAATTCTTGGTGGTACATGCCTAGTACACCATTAAAAAAAAAAAAAAAAAAGTCAGAAAAACAGTAATATACAAGGAGTAAGACCGTAAGAGTCCAGACAATTTTTTATCTACAACAACAAACAACAACAACCAAGCCTTATTCCCAAAATGATTAGACAATTTTTTATTTACTCGAAACAAAAAAACTCCATGTTGGTAGAGACTCAGGTAAATTTAAGATGAAAAAGCTGAGTATATTGCCTATAGTTAACTCTTGGTAAAAAGACATGAGACATATTAAACAATGATAACCAACTTCATATTGTGTATCCCCATCAGGCATGCAAGAGATCACTACAGTCAGCGTCCCAAATTAAACATGTTGCAATTCCTAAAGCAATGAAAGTTAACAGCACATTTTGGAGCTGAAGACAAGGTACCGGTAGAAGTTGCAAAGACATCATCTCACGATCATTGACGTACTAAACATACTGGACGCAGATTCCAATTACAAGAGTTTGCTGCTAAGGTAATCTATGATATTACCATGCAAGGCAAATATTCCAAGGGCAAGAGATCATGGCTGACCTACAAACTATAATCACCTAAATTTGCAATATACAGGATCCCTAGAATCATAAAGGTTGAACTGAAAAAATTTCATATTAATAATTTGCCATAAAGTGTCGCAATTTAATGACACCGAACATTTCGCTTAACCGAGTAACTGCATAATATAGCTTAGATACTCCAAAAATTGCAGCTATTTTTCCACAACAAGCCCTAGAGGCCTAGATTGACTCAAAAGCAGTCTATAAACTCATTCTAAAAAATGAACAGTCAATTTGACCAGAAACACACTAGACAAGTTTCACCAGCAGGACTTACTTTTCAAGGCATTTTTATCATCAGATGACGCAAGAGCAGGACTTGTGCCAAACCCTTCTACCTTACGAGCAGGCTTTCTTTTATCAGACAGAGGCTGGACACCAAACTCCCTATTGTTTTCATGCTCCATATCTCTATCCTCCCCATCGTGGTTCCTCCTATCACGATTGTCCTTATCACGCTTCCTCTGCTCCTTATGTGGTTTCATCATTACTCTATCTCCATCCATTTCAGGGCGCTCAGCACTAAGATCATGTTCGCCATGGGATGTGCCAACTCTATCCCTACTGCGCCACCGCTGTTCATACGTGGTTCAAAAATTAATAAGGGATTTCGATAGGTTATTAACAGAAATACATAACAAGTATCACTCTCAAATCACCTTGTCCATGTGCATTGGGCGAGAATTAGGTACCGCCCCGCTTCTTTCTTCATAGCGCAGTAAACTAGTTCGAGCATGCTGAGAAGTAGGATGTATGTTTGGAGACGAAGAATTATCTGGTAAAAATCTAGTGAACTCTTCAAGCAGATCTGACTGATCTTCAAAGAGCTGAGAAACCTGCAAAATATCAAGTAAAAACAAATAAATCAAGTAAAGCCGTAAAAGATTTTGTTGGCAGCAGCAAAGTGACACGTAATATACATCATCTACTACTACAAACTACCAGAAAGAAGCATAAACTAACCTCGTCATAAACTTCGCTGATGTTTTTGTGCTCCTTACGGTACATATTTAATATGTCAAGGAAAGATTTATACACTTGATCATCGTCTTGAAATCGTTTCTGTAGGGCAGGGCCAAAAATCATCAATATGAAACTCAGGCAAAAGATTTTCAAATCAGAAAAGATTGCAAGCACTCACCTTTATCTTATTAACAAAACTTATAGCTTCTTCAAACTCCACAGCTTTCTTTGGCGGAGGCTCCTCCTCGTCCAATCTGATCTCATAACCCTTGGGTAAAAAGGTGTTAAATCCATAAATAAGTCTATTGTGTCCTTTAAATAACTCCTTTACCCGAGCTATGACACCCTCAGTATCAATTCTGCATACAAGGAATTAACACATATAAAAACCATGCAAAACCACAAAGGAACAGCCAACGAAAAGGGCTTTCAAAACTATCGTCGTGCATGCAGCATAAACCAAAACCTTACATTTGTGCCTTAAATTCTTTCATGACCTCAAGAAAGTGTTCATATTTCTCCCTTTGATCCTGGAACTTCTCCTTCACTTCTTTAAGATACTGGAGGGCATCGCCTGTCGTCAGTTTTTGTCCTATTCCACCACCAAGTCCCACTGTGTTTTGGGGTTGCCCGTATCTTCACAGAAACACTAAAAGCATCAGCCTCATATTCATGCAAAGCAATCCTAAATAAATTCGACTTTCATATCACTAAATCCACCCTAATAAACCAAGGCAGGAGCATATATATGGAATAATTAGATACTTAATATCATTCCTAAATTGCTTGATTCACCCCACAACAACCAAGCCTTAATTTCAAAATGATTTTGAGGATTGGATATCGATTTCATTCCTAAATTGCTTAATCCACCCTGGAAAACCAAGGCGAATGCACAAAAAGATTTGGGGATTAAAATCTCAATTTCATTCCTAAATTGCTTAATTCACCACGGAAAACCATGGCACAAGCACAGAAATGGAATAATCGAAATTCATTAGCCACCAACCACCAATTGAGTAACCCTAAGCAATCAAAACCCGATACAGCACACAACACACGAATGAGACCCAAAATTCAGGCTTTTGTTTACATTCATAAAGTTATTACCATCTCGAATTCAAGACTCAATGACATGATTAAAAACACCACTGATTACCAATTCAACTAATTCAACGATACACAAACTCGAATTCGACACTCAATTGCATGATTAAACATACCAATTCAACTAATTCGACGATACACAAGTCACAACATTAGCAAAAAATTAATCCAATTCACAACCATACACATCACAACAAATTGATCAACCCTAAAAATTCAGCATAAACTCAATTCTAATACCAAAAAACCTAATTCAAACAACACAAAGTAAGAACTTAAAAAAAAAAAAACTTAATAAAAAAACAAAAGCTTCAGACTCACGATTCTCCTCGAGGAGTACCAAACGGCCGCTTGAATTGAGAGCCAGTAAAGCTCTCTTCACGTAATCTCTTCATCCCTGAAAATACCCAGATAAGCAAACTTCATTAAAAATCAAATTCATTAAAAACCCACATCAAAAATTCACTCAATTTTGCATAAAAATCAAGTAAAAGTAAAAAAGGTAAAACCTTTGAAGTTTCTCCAATGTTTTTTTCCTCGAAAAAAAACACCAAGTTTGGTGAATTTAGATCTAATAATCACTTGACAAAATTCAAGCACAAACTTCGATCACACAAAACAAAAGCAGAATTTGGGTTTTATTTGTTTTTGTGTTTGTGTGTGTTTGAGTTTGAGTTAATACTTTGTTTGTTGTTGTTGTGTTTAATTTGCTTTTGTTTTGTTTGTAAACTTGAAGTTTCAGAGAAAGTTTGACGACAACCCCCAAGTTATTATTATAAACTTAAACGTTGTGAAATAAATTAATGAAGTTCGATGTGGGAAAAAAGATGATTTATATAGTTGTGTTGTGCAAGTTGAGAGGGGTGAAAGAAATGTGAGTTTTTGGGGGGCTGGGATCAAGGGAGTAGAAAGTTTGGAGAAAATTTTCTTATGTAGGTTGAACTCGTAAGAAAAAAAATTCAATGTGTCTTACTCAATTCGGTTTTCGGTTTTTGGTAATGTTTCTATAATACGAATTATCAAGTGTATTTTAATCTTAATCTGATTAATGGAGTGAAATAAATTCATGAATTCTGCAGGATTGTCTCTTCTTGATGTTTTTTGGGGTCGCTCTGAAAACAGAGTCTGTCATGTCCTACAGAAACGTCTGCTGTTTTGTCTTGTGATAGATGAGAACTGTATATTTTTTTTTATTCTTGTTGTTAGATATCCTCACCGGAAAATGGGGGAAAGAAAGACATGGTCATTAGTAAATTACAATGCTCATATGCTCATAAGTCGTAAGAAATTTTTGCTATGAGTCTTATTCAATTCGGTTTTCGGTTTTCGGTAATGTTTTCGTAGTACTAATTATGAAGCATATTTTAATCTTAATCTGGTTTATGGAGTGAAATAAATTCATGAATTCTGCAAGATTGGTGTTCCTGGAGTTTTTTGGGTCGTTCTAAAAACAGAGTATGTCCTACAGAGACGTCTGCTGTTTTGTCTTGATAGATCAGGATTGTATATATTTTTAATTCATGTTGTTAGATATCCTCACAGGAAAATGGGGAAAGAAAGACATGGTCATTTGTAAATTACAATGCTCATATCTTGATTAAAAAAAAAAAGTTGCAGGAAGATATGTGTCGAATCCGTATATACTCTGCAGACAACTAGATAAGCATAGTTGCACTTCAAATTAAAAAGATCCTAAGTTCGTGTCTTAGGCTGGAGTATAATGTATGCTGAGATTTTAGGGTGATAGATTGGTTGTATTATTTCTCATCAATCTTGATATATCGAAAATAGTATAGTTCTTTGCTCTGTTTAGATAAAATTAATGAGAACTTGAAGATTTAATGGAGAATGTGAAACAAATACATGATCATTAGTAAGTTACACTGCACAATTTCATGTAAGAGGAAACGAGGATGAGAGAAATGTGACCGGGGAAGAGATCAAGGATTAGAAAGTTTGGAGAAATTTTCTTATGTAGGTTGAATTTTTAAGAAAAATTGTACGAAATTCATAAAGTGGAAATAAATTCATAAATTTTGTGAAGATGTTCTACTTTTCAAGTTGTCTAAGTTGTTCTAGGAAACACAAAAATGTTTGTGTGAGTATAAAGACACTGTCCGATGAGATTTATTGCGATAGATTGGTTTAATCGTTTTTCTAGTCATAAACCAATAATGTATATCTATTCTAGCCGGATGTAGTTAGAGATGGTATTCACCTCGAGTTTGAAGGAGAGAAAGACATTATTATTAGTAAGTTACTACATTGCTCAATTCCTAATAATAAAAAAAACGAAGATATGTCCTAAATCTATCTTATTTTATTTCACCTCCGTGTGCAGACAATAGACAATCGAACAACCTGAATGTTCCTAATTTGTTACTTTCCAAGTTGTATATGCCGCATTAAAAAAAAAAAAAGAAAAAAAAAATAGACTTGAGTCTGGAAAATGGTGTATAATGAAATTTAGTACGATAGGATGAGTGTATCACTTTTTCTCTTCTCGTATATACTTATAGATAGAATATTCATGGGGAACTAAGATTACATTCCTGATTTTCAGTTTAAAGAAAGAAAAACATGTCCTGAATGTATGACATTCAATTACACCTTCGTTCACAGACACTTATAATTAGAACTCGTTGCGTATCTACACTTGCACACAAGACGAGTTGCAAGATAATGAGTAATTAACATCGGATAAGGAAACAAGTGGCAACAGATAAAGCGAAGTAATATTTATAATTCAGTTGTCCCCTTTCCAGTTTTAGATTTCATATTCTCCAATAAAAAGCACGTACTTTATTTGTGAATTTTGATTTATACTCATTATAGTTTTCCAAACCGTCTATACTCTAACGTGAAGATACCGCCAAGGCACATATTGCTAATGCCAAGGTGATTGTACATGAAATCTTATTTTCATAATAAATGTATTGCTTTGCCATTAGTAACATTGACTTGGGAAAATCATTACCCTATTGTAACATTTCAAAATTTTGAGATATTGTGACATTATATCCTTCCATTATATAGGGTAAAATCACATTATTCTGTATGCTGAAATTCTAAGAAAATCGATCTATTACTCATCCTGATTAATCTTGTTCTCCGAAACCTAGTAAAACTCAAAAGCGTATCTTGTGTACCTTATGTTTTCTTATAACCATTTCTAAGCGCTTGTAATAATTAAATGCACTAAAAATTTAAAATACATCTAATCTTAGCTTCATGATTTGTTATTCTTCAAATTGAGTCATACTAAAGAAACTAGATAATCATGGCTAAGGTCATGTGTGATTGGACTGCATTTTTCGAATCTGATTTGATTTAATGGAGCTGATTTGATTTGATTTTTCGAATCTGATTTGATTTTAATGGAGTTGATTTGATTTGATTTTATCTAAACTAAATTTATTAATAAATTAACTGCATTTAGACGAATTAATAACTAGAAGTAAACTAGATTCATTGATTGTTATTTGATAATTCTGATTTGATTTGATTTGATTAGAATGAAATCGATTGGATTTGATTTGATTTGAATAAATCTAATCTAATTTGAAAAACACTGTTTGATAAGTTGAATCGCACAAGGTATAAGTCTGGAATCTAATGTTGGATGAGATTTTTTTTTTTTTTTGAAATGATGTTGGATGAGATTTTACCGTTGTAGATTGGACGAATTATTTTCTTTTCAGTGTTAAATAACGAAACAAAAATAGAATACCACTTTGCTTTACTAAAAAGCTGCACTACTCATCTAGGAACTGGGAAATCAAGACATGATTACTAGTAAGTTAAATACTCCGTATTAGCAAAGTTATACTATATATTGTGCATTTTCAAATACCCCAACAAATGTCTTAAATGTATGTCAACACATCATATTGACATTGTAATAATGTAATGCACAAACAACCAAATAAGCAATGCCATCTTTTTGAAATCTGGAATAATTTCATACAGCACAACAGGCATCCTTGTATTTTACACCAATATGTATTTACAGTTTCAGAGAATTCAGATAACACAAATATGTATCAACTCTAGATTGCAGGACACTAATAATTTCATACAATGCTTTGAATAGAAACTGCAGGATGCTCTAGCACACAAATTTGCTTAATGAACATACACTTTCTCGAGTTATTCATGTCGGTTTTTAGCAGATACCACGCGCTCCACAGCTTGAAGGGGCTTATCTGAGCCACCAACCATACTGAGATCAGTTACATGACAATCAACAATGGCTGGTTGACAGTCTTCTTGCCACGAAAACATAGGCTTATCAGCACCACCAGAGTTACTCGAGTCCTGTCCGAAACATGGAATAACTGCTGGACACTGCAAGCCCTCAAAACTACAGCTAGCACCAGGACTAACCAACTCAGTATCAATCTTAACCCTGAGATTAACCAAGAGGGCTCTTAATCTCAAAATCTCGACCTCAAGAGCAGCTTGCCCTTGAAGCTTCCTAACCAAATGCTGATTCAAAACCCGAAGTTTCCTGACTTCCTCTTCTAAAAAGGCAGTATGTGCCTTCTTCTTCTCCCTATACTTCCTAACTGCCTCGCGATTTCCCAGGGGCCTGCTGGGTTTCAAAGGGGAGATGTTACAGTGGGATTTGGTATCATCTTCTGACGGAAAAACCCGAGTATGAGTATGATAGCAGGTGTGGGTATGTGCAGCAGCATCAGGGCCAGGTGGGTTGCAAGTGTGAGTATGAGTACAAGTTTTCGCATGCTTCAGAAATTCATCAAGGATTGAGTCTACTGATACTGATCCTAACCCAAGAGTGCTAAAATTACTGTTACTTACTATGCTAGAATTTGGTAAGAATGCAGGGTCAGATATCTCAGTCTTACTATCATCCATGTTATTTTTGTTGGTTTCGAAATATAATCGAGCAAGTCTGATCACCAAAATGGCACTAAAAGAACCCCAAAGATTCAATCTTTTCATGAAATTAGGACAGATTTGGACAATATATTCCACAAAGTGATCCCTAATTGGTCTGCAAATTAGAACCAAATGTTCAAAAGTTGAAACAGGTCCACAGTTGACAATACAACCTAAGAATATATGCAAAGATGGAAAACAAGTCAGTTAAAAGAGCATGATCCATCAACTGTTCACAGCATAAGTTCTCTCCAACAGTCAGAAAAAAGTATCCTTTCAATGTGATATGTGTAATAAGTGCATATTAGTCGATAAGTCGATTGAACTAGTACGATTTTTCATGACACGTTTGTATCACTTATCCTGGTGGCTCCCTATAATCGGAGTAGAATAACGAGAAATTGCACATTTAAGAAATGCTGATGCATGGACACATAAAGTTAATTATGCTTTTCAGAAAGACTTACATTCATGCTTAAATTGATTACATTGTCCTGATTTCGGAAGGATACATTTACACTGTTGCAAACACAGAGTCAATCTTACAACAATATACCTGTCTTTTTATCAGCTCCGTGTTAATGGGGTCAATAAAAATGAAATGGAGTATCATCGGAATACTTGATCAACACCAGATATCGGCTTCACATGTCTACCAGGTCGTCTGACTCCATGATCCATCATATTTTCCAAAATTTTCATTGCTAAATGTTGTATCAAGTATTCCCTAAGCATCTCCTCTCGCTTTAGATTCGTGTCTACATCAAAGCTGTGTATGTTATGATACTTAGATGTCATTTTTGTCCTTGAAATTTCTGCTTCACCAAGAGTTTCCCTAGAGCGTAACTCCCATTGAAGTTTTGCTACTTTAAGCTCCAGTTCCTCTAGTCTTTCCATTTGAGAATCGGCCTTCCTGTCTTGTATTGACTGCGAAACTATATCTATAATTGGACCGCCCCCTGCATGGAAAACAAATCTGTGATCACAGAATTGTAAGAGACTTTCAATACACAATATATGAAAAATCTATAGTTCTGTAGTTATCAAGCAAGTGCACATGATGATCAGATGTTTAATTTCTATGAAAAAAAGCGGTCTCATCATCTCATGGCATTCCCTTGTATGGCAGCCTGGCAGGTAATCTTTATCTCGCCTGGCCTCTGCAGTGGAAGGACAAAAAAAAGGGGAAAAAGAAAGCAGTCTCTTGGCATTCTCTTGTATGACAGGTGATCTTTGTCTCGCCTGGCCTCTGCAGTGGACGATGTTTGTAGTCGGTTTTTGTTCAAATCGTGCAAGCAAAATGTGGAAACTGCAGGAAGTAGTAACAAGCAAGATAAAAGAGACCACTGAGTCAAGGTGAGGGTTCATGAGAAGCACTTGAGCCTGTCTAACTGTCTATTTTACGTTGACAGTCAGCTCAGGCAGGGCAGGTAGAGCAGAATTGAGAGAGTCTGCCTAGTCTCAGGGAAACTACAGGCATCTTCGTTGTACCTCAAAACTGTTGATGCATCTCTACATACTGACAGCTAGGGGTGTAACCGAGCCGATCTGAGCCCGAGCTCAGGTAGGCTCGGGATCGGCTCGGATGTTTAGGATCGAGCTCGGGATCGGCTCGAAGCTCGGCGAGCTTAAAGAATTTGAGCTCGAAATCAGCTCGGGAAATATAAAGCTCGGCTCGGGCTCGGCTTCGGATCGACTCGTGATCGACGTAGTATAATAATTTCCCTAATTTTTATACTATCTTCAAAAAATTAGTATAATTACATGTATCTTAATATAAATGAAATAGTAAAATATTAAAAATTAATTAAACTCATAAAAACGAGCTCAAACGAGCCGATCCGATCTGAGCTTTAAAAAGCTCGGGATCGGCTCGTATTCGCCAGAGCTCAGATCGAGATCGAGTTCGAGCTCGGTTTGACCGAACTCGAGCCGAGCTTTGACCGATCCGATTCCGAGGGCTTGGTGAGCTAGCTCTGATCATTTACACCCCTACTGACAGCAGGAAAAGGCTGAGATTCAGATCATCTGCACTTTAGCACGATTCTGAAAACACGGCCTATGACACTCAGAATGCAGAGAAAGACAGTGACGACTGCCTTGAAAATCTAAGTGCAGCTAGAAGTACTTGAAGCATGTCAATCTTACATTGACAGTCAGGTCAGGTTGACCTGGTAGAACAGCAAGATGAAAATCCATCTAGTCTCAGGTAAAGTACATACATCTAACATCCTGTATTCCTGTGTACTAATTCACTATTATTCACCGCAGTCATACAGTCAGGCATTGTTTCGTAAAGCCAAAAATTTGGAAGTTCGAAACTTCAAATTGGACAGTTCATAAGAACCATTCTCGATCAAGACACAGTATGGAATGCTCTTATGCTATACATGGTTACCATCTCCTAAGGAAATCAAGAATCGAGCAACCAATGAAAGAGCGGGGTTGAGTTCACAAATTATTCAACTCTTCAAGCTATAAATTAAACTAACAGCTGATCAGGAGACTGGTTGAATCATGAACTTAGATTTCAGCTGAGACAGTAACATTTTCTATCAAAGCCCACACAGCCACACTGCATACCACACTGCACGAGTACAGAACAAGTTATCCCCCAACTCTATAATTGAAAGGATATGACACTAGTGAAAAATGAGAAAATCTTGTGGAAACTCGAGTTCCACGACTTATACGATTCTTAATAAACTTGTACCGCCTACTGAACCCGTCACTAAAATCAATTGATATTTCAAAGTTTGTGTATGTTAATCCTGAAATTAATACTGATGATACTACTACTACGACAATAAGTCCATTTTTGCATACAAATTTTCGAGATTTACTAGCATATACGAGTGTTGTTCGAGCCCTTAGGAGCTAGTACTAGTAGTAGGAAGCTCTTAGATGCTAATCCACTAACATTTCCAAAAGATTTTAATTGTAACATTTGTAAGTATAGCCTAAGGCGACTGCTCCCATTATCATAGCTCTTAAAATCTAGCTAATTCAAGATTCGATTCGAAACCCATTTACATCAACACTACTACCCTTCAGGCTTTAGAGGTACACTATCGACCGAAAACATATCACTAGCAAATAGTAATCAACATCGACACTATAAATACACAATGTCGTCTGATCTGACTTGATCCATCGTAAACTTTACGCTAATGATGCATTGTTGTCCTATGTAACGTCCCTAACCCTAACGAACAACAAAATTCGCGTAAGACAATCCTATAAAAAATGCGAGAACATACCATAACTACGAACGATGAAGAGGGCACCATTTTTGGAGACATGTTTAAGGAGGCGGCTCAAGTGATCACGGACCTGATCATCGGAGAGGAAGTCGTGTATCTCACGCGCCTTAGACTTGACCGCACCATCGACTTGAGCCTTAGCGGCACGACTTACGTCTAAACCCTTCTTGTAGACATCAGTGACCGGTTTAACACGGGGTTTGCACCTTTTCACAGCCACGGCGGCTCTGCGTATCCACTCCCATAACCCCATCACTCTTTTTTTACCCTTATTTTTTTCTTGTTCAAAACGATTTACTCAATTTTATTTTCTCCCTTTTCGGCTTTTTTGGCTAACCTTTTTTTCTTCTATAATAAAGAAAATGTGGATTATAGTACGAAGTATTATTCTTTAAAAAAAAAAAAGAAGATTACAAGGTTGGTCTAGCTATGTAATTATGTATGTACCACGAAAATGTAGATTACTAGACACAATGAGAACACAACGTAAGGTGATAGAAAGATCAAATTCTCGTGTAAGATAAACCTATAACAGTATAACTTGTTCTAACAACCGAGAAAAATGTGAGAACATACCATAACTACGGACCATAAAGAGGGCACCATGCATGTTTGGAGACATGTTTAAGAACGTGGGTCAATTGATCACGGACCTGATCATCGGAGAGGAAGTCGTGTATCTCACGTGCCTTAGACATCACCACACCATCGACCTGAGCCTTAGTGGCGCGACTTACGTCTAAGCCCTTCTTGTAGACTTCGCTCACATGAGTCACATCAGTGACCGGTTTCACAGCCACGGCGGCTCTACGAATCCACTCCCATACAACCATCACTCTTTTCTTGCTTTCGTATAATTTCTTGTTCAAGAAGATTTACTCCCATATTTTTCCTCTCATTTCGGCTTTTTAGTGACCAAATAAAGAGTAATCATTCAAGATTAATGAATTACCAAAATATTACCTACTATTTTTTTGAGAAGCGGCTTAGTTATGATGACTTACTAGTGCTAGTATTATCGTTGCATTTCACGTGATTTAAGACCTAAACGTTTCTGTTGGAGATAATTGAGTACCATATATAGGTCTAAGGTTCGAGTTCGACCTTCTCTCATTGATGCGTTAATTTGGAAATAAACACGAGATAAACTCTGAATCAAAAAAGTTATTTTCACTATAGTGAATAAGCGAACAATCAATGTCGTTGGAGAGGGATATAGGAAGATTCAAAGCCAAAACAAATCTAACTCATACATACAAATTGAACTCGTGATAACCAATGAGTCAACGTTACTCAATTGCGACAATATCTGCGCATACACGAGCGATCATACATTACATGTCTAGAGTCTACACGTCTATTTTCCTGAGCAAAATGATGATGCTATACCCATCAACATGAGCATTATCATCCAGATAATTCCAAGTGACTTGAGTGAGCTCATTGAACAAAATATTCCAAATTTTTTCTCCAAAGTGAAGTGAAACCAAGGCTTCCGAAAAAGCCCTTATAGTTTTTGCTATTGTTGCAGCTCGTTCTTTCTTGTCCTTGATTTCTTTAGCCGTGTAATTACGTATTCCTTCCATTTTTTCGATTGCGAATGACCCTTCTTTTGTAAGTGCACTCTGAATTTCTTCTTTGCAAGGGAAGTATAATGGCATGTCAAATGAGTTTAGTTTATCTTCAGTGATCGATCCCTAGTAGAAAACATACCAAAATTCGTTAGACACAAAAGACGTTAATTGATCATACATGTTGCTAATATGATGCTAGCACATTTCACACACGAGTCAAAATGTCGTCATTCTGAGTGAAATATAAAAAAACGCAAATTTTGAAGGTGTACCTTTGAAACTAGACTAGATAAGGCCCGAAAAAGAAGCTTGGATGTGCAAGATAATTGAGGTTTGATCGAGGGGCTGCCCTTAAGGGCTAGGAGCATGTAACCATTGGGTACAACTTCATCCGAACGGCATTTGAGGAACAAAGTGAAATCTTGTTGAAATTGGGCTTGGTATGCTTTTACTACTTCAGGGGGACTTGTCTCAGACACTGTCATGCTGGCCCTGTTCCTTGATTTCCCTGAAGCATCGTATACATTCGGAGGTACCTTCATATGTACATATCGACTATCAATGTCTATAACAACGCATACAAAAAAATGCGTACTATAGTATGTTGAAAAATAAAAATGACATGCATAAATCGAGAAGTGTGTATTCATTTTAATGTACTTAGTATTGTCTAGTCCCTGAAAATAACACTTTTAGAGGACAAGAATTTTGTTTGAAATCGCAATCAAACTTATTTAGAAAGAAAAAAAGCATAATCCCCACCACAAATAAGTAAGATACGACCAATTTAATCATTTTGATATGTCTATATTGTGTACGCCTTGTACTTAACAGTAACGAAAATTGACCAATTCTCATCCAGCACGGCAGCATGTTGGTTGAAAGGTGTTATACCTTTAACCATAGGTCCACCACAACAACAGTAAAAAATATTGACCAATTATTTCAAGATGAACCAATATGAAAATGCAATCAATACTCCTAATTACCTGAGATAGCCATTGGAGAGCGTAATTGGAGTGAACAAAATGCAGGGTGTTTCTAGGGAAAAGCCGGCCGTAGAAGGATCCCGGAGCTCCGACGACGAAACACGAAGGGGTGTCACCTTGTTTTGGTACGTGCATTGTGCCCAAATCTTTAAAGAGCAAGTTAAAATCATTTGATGAAAGATCATTCATATAAATTTGTATTTCCGGCACGTTATCATCGTCCAACTTCAATTCGTTACATGTCGTGTGTACAGTTGTGGTCACGCATTTTATAAAGTTGATTGGAATTGGACCAATGCTACAGCCCAAATCCGCTACATTTAGAACTTGAGATCGTCTCCCAATGTGGTTCGAGAGTAGAGCTCTAAGGGCGCGTTCGATTGTAGGCTTGTTTACGTTAGAAAAAATCTTTTCCTGTCAAAAAATAGGTAAAAGGTTAATCTCGTGTCGATCAATATAGCGGAATATGATTAGTCGCAAATTGGTCGCTAAATCAAATTAGCAATCAATTTTGTTGATAAACAAAAAATGGAAGAACTAATTTAAGTGGGTGTTCATGACAACTTTTAACCCAATGACGCGTTTTTCAATCGAAAATAAACTCGTACGAGAATGTGTAGTAACTCGTACCTGGATTGTACAGTTATGAGCATAGCTGAACTCGCCATCGCCTTCTGTCATACGAAGCACATCCTTTAGCTCCATCATCGACATTACTTGTTCTGGAGCTTTGGTCTCTATAGATTATTCTATGCCATACAATGATACAAGTAGCCTTTATATATACAGTAGTACTTTAATTTAAAGGTTAGTGAATGCGTCGTGACAAATTGACGATCGTGTTCAATTGACCTTTCACCCAGATAAAGAAAAAAAAATGTCATTTCAAAAAAATGTCGCATAGCGTAACATGGTCCAGTCTGTCTAAGTGCGTATAATTGGCATAAATTACTGACGTTGTCTTCAATCATCTGGCAAAAAAAGACTTGTTAAATGCATAACCAATCTGTGTGTCTATGCACGCTAAAATCCAAAACATTGGGGTAACGCTAGTAGGTGAAACCCGTGCAAAATGCTACTCACTAGTCGATATATCACAAATGGGTGATATATCGACATAGCCAATAGAACTATTTTACCCGCCTACTCAGGAGACGATTACCTTTCTTGAAAATCTGTTCCTGTATGATTTATGCCCGAAATTTGTATGTTGAGCAATCTCGTTCCAGGCTAATGTAGCGTAGAGATCCATCCATAAACACAGAAAAGAATTCTTCTGACCAAAAAGAACAAAAAAGTTCTGAAAAAGCCAGTTTCCGAGTGTGTTAGACTGTTAGCTGATACAATTGATCAAAACATTACTTTGATAACTTAAAATGGTTCTGCAGGACCAGAAATAGTTTGACATGACAAAATTGGATGGTTAATGTTTCTCTAATACTTTAACCACCATATAGCCTAAGGGAAACATTGTAAACGTCGCGAACCTCACAGTTTTGAGTGTTCTAAACATTGGAGAATAGGGATGAATGACATGAGAGATCAGTAGGGTTTGAATTTCCTTGCAGCTCGTAATTGCTGTATCCGCTTCTTGTCCTCCTCGAATTTACTTTGGAGCTTCATAATCTCTGCAAGGAGACAGACTCGGCATTAGCTTTTAACTAACAAAGAAGTAACAGTCACCTAAAATTTATAAAAACATGGGTGAGACCAGAACATGCTGTAGAGTAATTTACAATAGCTCAAGAGCAAAAGGCAAGCAAAAGAAGCCTGGTGGAACAAGCTCCCTTAATAGTAAGGAATTAGAAGGAAAAGAACGCTGTATATACACATTCCATATCATCAAATGAAATACTACAACACTTTATGCCGAAGCTTCAGTAACGATCTCTAATATCACCTACTGTTCAATGTGAGATATGATGTCCAGCTCGCAAGTGGAAACAGAGGACTTTTAGCAATGACATGCAATAGAAAAAATGCGACCCAGATGGTGTTTGGACATATATTATGTAACTCAACCCAGAAGAAAGCTTGATCAGATCTCTAGGTTGGAAGCGCATTAACACCAGACACAACTTAATGGAATGACATGGGCTTCACAGATTAAGGCAACCATCTTTCACAAACTAACATCTGAATCAGCCACCAGTTAAGGGATCATCTTTAGGAACGAGAATTTAACATTAGTTTAAGTGACCAAAGTGAAAGTCGTAGATAGTCCCATGTTTTCGAAAATCACATGATCAGTCATTACAACCTACATATCACATATGGTTCAATGGTTGAAGGAGACTCGACTCTCGACTCAGACTAACTCAACCCAAGGCCTACAACTGTTCAAAATAAATTTTAAGGGCCTCCTACTTGGCAAACTATGATTATGCAAGTGAACATTTTTGAAAAGTACTTGGTGCACATACTGAACAATTGCACAAGTAAACAATAGATCATACCACTTCTGTGAGCTTCTCTCTTCTGGAATCGGTAGAAATCCAAGCCAACATTAGTACTCTTTTTCTTGGCCATTTTATCACGCACCGCAGCTTCTGCAACAGAACCCACGGCCACACCACTTTCAGAATCGGTTGTCTTCTTTCCTCCCTTGCGGTGCACGACAACAGTCCAGCCGTCTTCAGCCATGCCTTCCTCTTTCTCTCTTTTAGCCTGTACTCAAATACCAAGGCACAAACATAGCAATTACAGAAGCACAACCACAAAAAAAGAAGAAACAATAGCAAAAAGTACACAAGAAAACTGACTTGTTCAGCAGCTCTTCAGAGCACAATATAGAATGAATGCATATTTCCACACACAAGATAAGACTGTACAACTTTACTAGTGCAACACTAGGATGTTTACATATTTTGAGTTGATGCAAAATTGTCCATTAATCAAGACTACTAGCACCGCTCTGAAAGTGATCTAAAAATGTCCCCGTAAAACAAAATACATGATTAAATTTTTTTGATAGCTTCCTGTGAAGATCAAATTTTCTTATTTACAAATACCTATAATAATACCCCAAATTTATTAGCAACGAGGATATAAACTTAAGTGAGTAGTTCACGGATGCTACTTCTTTTTTTTTTAATAAGAATTTTTTCATATTAATCAGGATAGAACTGTACACAACAGACGATAGGACAAGAAGTCCTCTTTCCAACGGAAAAAATAATAACCCAAGTCCCAAGAGTGAGAACATCAAGAGGAATACCCCTAGCCCCTGCTAGTTCTCCACCTTATCCTCTGAATGAGCAGCGGTTATCCTATCAAATTGATCTATACTGTCTACCTCGTTAAATTTGTCTACACCCTCCAAGCCCACCCTTGGGCCTCTGGAATAAAAGCCCTAAAGTTTCTAAGACGAGGTTTGTGTCATCTTGTTCCACTACTGATTGATCCTTATACAAAGAGCTAAGCTACAATCATCTTGAACCAAGTGTCAATAATAAGGGCCAAAAAGTTAAACATCAATTGAGGTGCATTATATAAATGTTCCATTGTCAGCACTAGGAAACATATTCAAGCCTCTGAAGAAGTAAGAAATACCTGTTCCTCCTGCTCGTCGTATCTAGTTATGAAGTCATCAATCTGTTCTTGGAGTACCTTAATCCCAGGCCTCATTTCATGATATTTCTTAATCCACTCTGCACTCACAAACATACACATTAATACTAAAAAATACTGCATTGTTCGTCCAGAAATCAGCAATCACTCACGCTACGGATATTTACATCCTCTAATGAAATTAAAATACTCCATTCAAATCCAAAACGAACTGATGGGTGGAAGCATAAGTCAACAACGATACCAGCTAAGACTCAAAGTGAAACATTGAAGAACATATACCCACATTCGAGAGAAATGAACACTACATCACCTAAGAAATGAAACATTTCAAAGCTATGACAAAAGAGAGATACAGTTGCTACATTTTTATCTATCGGGCTCTTGGAATGACAAACCAAAGATAAAGGCATATCTAGAATGCAGTCAAAAAAATGTTAGAATATGCTAAAAGGGCATCATGCGTCCATACTTTTCATCCCTTTAGAGTCATCATCCTCCCCAGATGATATTTGATATACATCGGCCTCTGCAATTTCTTGAACCTCCTGCACTGACTTGGCTGCTGTAATAGTTGATTGGCTAGCCTTCCTTGCTTTATGAACCTTCTTTGACTTGCCTATACAGATATAGACAACTTTTTATGAGGGTATAGAGACGCACAAAACCAGATAAACTCTTTAAAACTAAATGAAGGCATGAGTGCGTGATACCACAGTAGATTATGTTCCACTTATGGGATGACAAAACATGTCCAGTAGCTGACACCAGTGACACAGGTACAAACCACAGAGACAGTTAAGGAACATAGTAGACTGAGCAACAAACCTTTTTTCGCTTTGGAGGAATCCTTTGCATCTGGTTTGGCTTCTTCTCTATCAATCACGACTGTGTGCGGCTCCCTCGATACAAGAGCATCTTTTGTTTTATTTTTACGAGCTCTCTTTGACTTATCTTCATAAATAGAAAGCATATAAGGTCAAAAGTTTACAAAGCACAGGTTCCATTATTCAAACTTCATAGCTTTTCGTTTTCTTCTTTTCTTTTCAGAGTACTAGACTACAAACCTTTTTTGGGTATTGAATCATCAATAGCTGGCTCGATCGCCTCTCCATCACTCGCCCCTGCACTCTGCTCATCTGATACCAAAACACGCTTCCTTTTTTTCTTAAGAGCTTTATTTGTCTTATCTGCATTACAGGAAAAATAACATAATAAGCAGCTCACAACACACAAGTTTTCATTCTCCTTTATTTTCATGTGAGAGGCAGAGGGTACAAACCTTTCTTAACATTTGAGCCTTCCCCTGCAATGGATTCAGATTCTTCTCCATTGTTTACTGCTCTCCCCTCATTTGATACAGAAGTGTTTCTCTTTCTACTCTTACGGATCTTTTTCGACTTATCTACAGAAATGAAACCAACATAGTATAATGAAATATTCTCAAGAGTCAGAATTCTGTATTAACATCTTCTGATAGGTTACAAGCTCTATGATTCCAATTACGGTTCCAAGTTTCAATACTCACTTTATCAACCACAACAACAACGCCTTAGAACCAAAATGTTGGGGTCGGCTAGCAGGAATTGTCATTTGGAATTGCTATAACGTCAGCCTAACAAAAATCTATTCGCACTCATGTTTCATAACCTTTTCGATTCTTGTTGATAGCAAGCACTAATCAGACAGCTAGTATCTCTACATAACTGTCCTCTTTGTTTGTTCATTTATGAGGTTACAACATCAAAGAAGAATAAAAGTGAGCAAGGAAGGAGAACAGAATTCTGCAACAGTTCATGAAGAAGAACAATATAATTGCCACCTGGGCTTACCAGCTTTGACTAACACTGCTGGTATGTCGTCATTCATCTCAGTGGCATCATCTTGGGCATCACATTTGGAGATGTTTGTAACCCCAGAATTTCCTCCTGAAAAGAAGTGTCTCAAGGTGAGTGGTTGAGGATGGGATAATTTCCTTTAAGCTACTATGGGAGCAAAAGAAATAACACGAGTGGAACAGCTAGATTGATTTTAGAAAACATGAGCACCCAAAGACACACTTTTTCTATTGGACATAATCTCAGTGGGTCAAATAGCTAATAAGCAGAAGTACAGACCAAATGTTCCATGATCAGCCAAATGCTTGAACGTCTACAATGAACATCCACAAAAAAAAAAAAAAAGGACAATTCACAGCTTTCTCAAGCTTTAAGTGAAACCCGTTAGCCTTTTCAAGCCATGATACAAACCGCTACAGCTCAACAATACTTCACGTGCAGGGAAGGATATGAAACCACAGACACAGACCAAACAATGACAAGAGATCATGTAAGAATATCTTTTGAAATGCCGCCCCAAGTTCAAAGTAAATACAATTCATCCTGAATTCACATCCCCAAACTCACACGAAAAGATTCCTCAGCGAATGTACATTAGTTGCTCCACATTATATAAAGCTGGCACTTAAGATCGCTACAGACACCAGACCATATCTAGTTCAAGCATTTAAATTTGCCCCAACATTCCCGTCACAATAATGAATCAACTCGATTGTTAAAAACAGCAAAAACGATACACACCCAGTTCTGTTCATGCAATATAAACTAAAACTACTTGCAGAAACCCTAGTAGCACCAGCAAAACAAAAGCAACATAGAACCGAATACAATCTCAATCCACCACATACCATCATCAACGAGCTCACGACCACGTCTTTTTATCTTCTTCGTCTTCTTCATCCCCTTCTCCAATTTGCCAACTCCCATATCTTTTATACACCCCAGTAACAGCAAACCTGCCAAGCCAAATTCAACTTTTTCATCAATCAAAGAAGCCAAACAACTCAGGACTTCCATCAAACAGCTTGTGGAATACGCAATATTGCAATTGGCCAACATAATAACGGAAGTAAAACCCAGCAAAAAAACAACAATTTAACCTAAATTTCTGCAGAAAGACACAAACTTTTGAAGCTCAAACAACAAAAAATTACACTATTAATCAAAAAGTTCGCATTTTTGAAGTAACAAGCACTTATATAGCTAATTCAAGTGAAACCCACAAATTATTATGACCTTAATTAGCGAAAAATGGGAACTTTTTAAGCATATAATGGAGAATTGAACAAAATAGATGATTATACAGTGTTAATTAGAGAAAAAAATTGCATCTTTTTTACGAAGTGTGTGAGATACGGCGGAGCAAAGCAGGGGAGGAGAGAGAAAAACCTGTGAAGTGCGGCGGAGGTGGCGGTTAGTTACGGTGGCGCCGCGCGGTGGAGTGTGAGTATTCGGGGAGTCGGAAGGCCAATACCTAGAAACTCAGAGTGAGTGAATTAGTGCAATGTTGGTTTCTTTTGGGATGTTAAGGTCTGGTATGATTCAACTTAGAAAAGCGGTTCGTTCAAACTTTACTATCGGGTTTGGGTAGAGACTATAGATCGAATATTTAGATTTTCGAGTCATTAATTTGATTCGATGTTACCATATACTCCGTACTTATACATCCGGCTTTAGTTAGGTCATATTATGTTGGTTTGATTGCATTATACGAAGTTATAAAGTTTTTTGTTTGATGCTTTATACTTTGCTTTAGTTTGTCAGCAGCACGCTTGGCTAATACTTCTTACTCCTTTAATCGTTGAAATGAATGAAAATGAGTGAAAATCAAGTTCGACTTGGATGTTTACGCCACCACAAACCAATCTTGGTCGAGGTTTATTGCCTTGTTGATTCGTTGGAAGTAAAGATTGATCCTTTTCAATAATCGAATTATGGCTAAGCTATAAATCACCCATCACTTTACATTAAACTTTGTCGATCAAAGTCATTTGCAAACATAATCTCATACTCCGTACTATTTAAACATTAAACATACCGTATTACCGTTTGATCTCAATTGCACACACGAATCAAATCAAACATTAACGATACAAAATAAAATGACCATATTGACCAACCCCAAGCCCTTTTACTGCACTGAGAAAAAAACAGGCACATCTCCGACCGTTATTTTCCTGCATATGAAACAAAGAGACAGGGAGGCAAAAATCAAGAGGAGATGACATGAAAACAGGTAAAAGCTTCAATCTTACGCTAAACCCAGTTCAAAAGATTACATCTTTCGCATGATTAAACATTCCCCATCAAAATTATATCATGTCTAGTTTAATCTATGTATCTAGGGAAACTAGGTTTATCAAAACTTTATGTGCAATTGTATTAAAGGGAGATTGGACCCAACTTCTGAGACCCCAAGTAGCTTCTGCAATAAGCTCAACAACAATAGAGAAAGTATTGTCAAATGTTTCATTAGATTTTCATGATTGTTGGGCATTTTATGATTGGGTTGGAAAGTTTCTTGGTTATAAACATTCTCTTCAATATGATTGGAAAATGGTACATATGCTTACCAAAAACAAGCATTTTAGGGTTGCTCAGAAGCTTGTGGAGAAGATTGCCCTTCACAATTTAATGTCTTCTCCTACTGTTTTGAGTGCACTTTGGGGTGTACATGATGACCCGGGTTCGAATTCGCATATATTGAGTTGGTTGGTGATATATTATGCTGAATCTAAGATGACCCAGGATGCAATTCAAGTGTTTGAGCATATGAAGATTAATAGGATTAGGCCACATTTGCCTGCTTGTACTGTGCTTCTGAATTCGCTTGTGAAGGCGGGGTTGGTTGCTACTATGTGGAAGGTGTATAGGAGTATGTTGAAACTTGGGGTGGTTCCGAATCTTTATTTGTATAATGTGTTGATTCATGGTTGTTGCAAGTCGGGTGAGGTGGAGAAGGCGGAAGAGTTGTTGAGTGAAATGAAAAGGAAGGGTGTAGTGCCGGATGTATTTACTTATAATTCGATGATTTCTTTGTATGTGAGGAAGGGTAAGCATTATGAAGCATTGGTGGTTCAAGATAGGATGGAGAAGGCGGGTGTGGCGCCAGATATTGTCACGTATAATAGCTTAATATTTGGTTATTGTAGGGAAGGTAGGATGAGGGAGGCTTTGAGGCTTTTCCATGAAATTAAAGGTGTCAGTCCTAACATTGTGACATACACCACTCTGATTGATGGATACTGTCGTGCAAATGATCTTGAGGAAGCATTGAGATTGCGCCACGTGATGGAGGGTGAGGGTATAAGCCCAGGGGTTGTTACTTATAACTCAATCATTCGCAAGCTGTGTGAGCTAGGTAGGATAAGGGATGCAAACAAGATCTTGAATGAGATGAGTGAGAAGAAGCTTGAACCTGACAATATCACTTGCAATACACTGATTAACGCTTACTGTAAGGTAGGAGACTTGCAGTCTGCCTTAAGGGTCAAAAACAAGATGCTGGAGGGTGGATTGAAGCTCGATCAGTTCACTTATAAAGCTCTAATACACGGCTTTTGCAAGACCTTAGAGATAGATCGTGCAAAGGAGGTACTTCTAGAAATGCTTAATGCAGGATTTGCTCCAAGTTCGTGCATCTATTCATGGATCGTAGATGGTTACTGTAGCCAGAATAACGAAGACGCAGTAACAAAACTTCCCCATGAGCTTGCAGAGAAAGGTGTTATTGTCGATATTTCAGTGTATCGAGCCCTAATTAGAAATCTTTGTAAGAAGGATAGAACTGAATGTGCTAGAAGAATTTTTAATTGTATGGAGGAGACAGGTATCAAGGGAGACAGTCTTATATACACGAGCATGGCATTTGCTTATTTTAAGGAGGGGAAAGCTAGACTGGCTTCAGAGTTGCTAGATGAGATGTACAGGAGAAGGTTGAATGTAACCCTGAAAATTTATAGGTGTTTCAGTGCTTCAAATTCTAGCGAGAATAAAACTTTAGGACTCTTCTGGGATCACTTGTTGCAGAGAAATCTTGTTGCAAAGAATGTGTACAATCACATGCAAGAGCTCACTTGAGCCTTCCATTGTCGGAATACTTCTCGATACTGCCCAGAACAAAACAGAATCGAAACGAGTCTGCTTGACTGAGACTAGCTTACAATAGCTAGAAACCTGAAGTTTGATGAGAAAGCTAATTGCAATGCCAGATGATTACAGCATGAACGCACCATTCTTGCTGAGAATGCCCTATCGGCTCAAAAATCAATTTGCACTGAGATATCAAACTACTTCGTGATCTTGCAGTTCTGGACAAGCCAAGATGTGTGTTCATAGACAACGACACTAGGTGGTGTTACACAGTAACTGTGTCATCTTTAAACATCGGATATGAGTCATCTGTGACAACTATTTTTTACTGTCCAAGATATGGAGCTCTGTAGCTTTGCTGGACAAAGATCCATGATTCTGTTATTGGTGGTTGCCTGGTGCCTGGTGTGCTTGGATCCTAGCTACTTGTCAGCAGACTCAGCACCAGTCCTTTCTTAGTGCAGGTAATGTAAATCAGTGAACTAATACAGCATTCTACATGATTATTACATTGAAACACAACTTATTTATCTTGCAGAGCAGTTCTCTGTCCAAGAGTCGTATGTAAAGCCTCAATTGAATAGAGATTTGATTGATATATTTTTTTTCTTATATACCAATGTGGCAATGTGGAAGCTATGTGAATATGTGATGGATATTGGATGCAATGCTATTTGTGTCTTGGTTATCTGTAATCTGTTGCCTGTAAGCTTTGTCTTTTGTTATAGTGCATACATGAAGAACCGATATGTTAATTGATAGAGGATGAACTATTATCATCTTACATTAATGTTACCTGTCAGTGCTGTCACTGGGTTTATATGCACTTTGGCTGCTGCTATATGCGAGTGTGTAATATAAAAAATTTGATGTGCATTGTGCATCTAGGCACTAAAACAACCAAAATAGCCCTGATTTCTCTTAAGACACTGCCACTGAGGGACTTTTTCGTGGATGTCCAACCAGTTACTGCGGCACTTTTTTTATCAGTTACGACTGTCAGACAATATAATCTGGAACTAAACGCTGAACTGTTTGCATCTGCACACCAAGCTTCGCTTTGGTGAATGTACTCGATAGATATGATATCTTTGTATGTTTTCCTTCTTTTGCAGCAGACTCAGAATTTTGCGCACTTTGGAGATCTGAAGCTGAAGTGTATTTCACTATGGCGCAGAATGTTTCAGCATTGAAGTCTATAGAGCCAAGAACAGAAATCTATAGCTTTTCTATGAAGCTGAAGACTATCAGACATTCTGGACTATATGGCGGTTGACCTTTCACCTAGTTACTGTTGCGAAAATTATACTGTTTGGACAAGATTTCAGAATTATAGCATAGTTATTACAGACTTACAGCCTTAGGGTCTGTTTATTTTTTATTTATTTATTTTTTTGGGCGATGGGGTCGTGATTTTGACACTCCTTAGATCGATACTCTTTTCGGTGAGATCATTATATTGAGGATAACTTGTGACTGTCATAGACTGATATAGCATGTTAAAAACTAAAGCAAGAAAGAAAGAAAACTGATTGTTTGAGATCATCAAATCAAGAAACACAAATTCTTCGTATTTCACAAACTAGTTACTCTGATTCTAACATCATAACCACCACTAAAGAAACAATATCAATCCTAATTAACAAATACATATATAACACGAAACACTTTTAAAGTTCTAATCAAGTCGTGTTCCTAAAATCTTCATATGATGAAAGTACCACCGATGAGTTATCATAACATCCCATTCTTTAAAGATCAACAATAACGGGAAGTTGTAGTTTTTGTTCAAGTCGACTAACATGAATCGTTAATTAAAACCGAGTCGATTCTCATTCATTTAAGATCCACCTGCCCTTGTGTGGGCTTCTGTTCTTTAGGATCTGCCCTGCTCAAGACACTAAACACAAGCCTGTTCTGCTCTGCATCCCAACGAAGTCCAACTTTATCATCCTCCTTGAGTTCTCTTCTGTCCAAAAAATCCGTACTCCATTTACCGTTGAGTACATGACACTGACTCGACTTCCAGTACGTCAATTTCAACTTGAAATCCAAACTCTTGTCGATGTCGTGAACCTTCACCAGGAAGCCTCCATTCTTTACTTTCTGCTTGTCTTCTTCACTGAGACGACCCGTAATGTGACCCGCATTCGCGTTTTCGATCAGAAGCCGGTTCTGTTGTTTCTTCACGTCGCTTTCTTTGAGCTTCTTCCTTATCGGCCACCCAAGATTATTACCATCATTATCATTGTTGTTGTTGTTGTTGTTGTTGTTGGCAGAAACAACCTCTTCCGAAACACCCCTTTGTTCCACATTGTCGGAAATTGAGGCACTAGGGTTATGTTGTTGTTCTTCTTGTTGTTGCAAAGCGACTAGGGACGCGTTTGCCTCTTCCAAAGAGGCACTCGGGGGAGCAAGAGAAAGATTGAGGTCGATCATGGGTTTGGCTAGGGCTTGTTTTTTCGAGGTACTAGGGTAATCTCGTTGTTGTTGACTACTTTTACGTTTACTACTAGTGCTAGTAGAACCGGACCCACTAGTAAACGACGTATTATTATTATTATTACTACTACTATTTCCGCTATTAAGCGTAAGCGAGAAAGTAGTAGTAGTAGTACTAGTAGTAGTAACGACGTCTCCATTAGTACCAGTGTTGTTGGTTCTTGATCGTGCTTTCTTGGCTGCCTCCTCCATCCTAAAAAATCGCGCTTTTCTTCGTTCATAATCATCACTAGTCGAATTCATCTTTCGTTGCTTCTTGATACAACCTTGATTAGACGAAAATTAAAGAAGATGGTAATTAATGGAAGAGATGGTATTTGGAGATGAGAGACTAATGATTTATGAAGAAGAGATGCATCTGCATTGGTGATTTGGTGGTATATATAGAATTTGTGGAATGGGTGATTTCTAAGGTGTCTAGGAATAGGAATAAGAGCGTAATCGTGATGTTCACGGTTTATTTTTTTGGAAAATTGTCCTAATGTCAGGTTTATGGTAATTTGTTAAATTGAGGTTTACTTTATGGTAAGTTTTTCATTCTTACTGATGTTATTATGTGGTTTTGGAGTTCTGGTCGGATTTGGAAGGTTTTACTTGGACGAGAAGTTTAAGCAATGCCGATAATGCGATATTATTCATCATGTTTAACACGAGTGTCTAAATCGTAAATAAGGGGAAAAAATAGAAGTAGAAAAAACGTTAGTAACATAGACGAAGTTAAACACTTGTAGGATTAATTATACGATAAAAAAAAACCAACTAAGCTCTATGGTTGAAATGTTATTTATTCATGGAAAATGTATGAATTACGCTTTACAGGCAGTAAATTATATGTAGAAACTCCCACATAGGTGCTAACCAACCAAAGGTATGTACTAGGAGAGCAAAGAACCAACAGTAAAAACAGAAATATAACTGACTCAGCCAGGAAATACTAGTGCTAGTAGGCTGATCAGGTAGCAGGGAAGCTTCAATCAGAAGCTGTAGAAGTTGCATCTGATCCATAATCAGAATCACTCTCTTCTTCATCTTTCCAGCAGAATTTGAGAGTTGATCGTGGCGATGCAGCAGCGCTGTCAGACTTCACAAACTGGTAGTATACCATTGAACCACCCTCACTAAGCTCATCACAGCTCTTGTGTTCAGCAGTGTAGCCATCTGCCGTGACAGGCGCAATGCTGGCTCCTAAGTCCACCTGATCAGTACAGTGAACTGCAACCGAGAATTCCATTGGCTGGAAACAGAACAGAACTCTCTTGATCATCTGCTGTATGCTCATTTTTTTCAGGTCATAACCAACAGCTTCAAAACTTGCATAGCTGAAATCATCTTCTGGTGTGACATGGATTGTAGAAATCGCGTCTTCTTGGATAGAATTCATGGAATAGCCACAAGGGTCAAAATCAAAATCACAGATTTCGGACTTGGGGAGGATTTTCCTGATGCCGGAAAATTCAGTCATAGATGATGCAGAACTCATGTTTGCCTTGTGAAACACACTTGCACATTTCTTGTCCAAATTTGTCATGCACATCTCTACAGTGTAAGTTTTTGGAGAACTGATGTAATTGCAGGAAGGCTCTGCAGAGGCTGAATAAACATGCCATTTCTGCTTGCTGTTTACGCTTCCCATCACAAACGCGTTGCTGCTTAAGTCAAGGTTGCAGAAGTAGCTATCTAGAATGGCAACTTCCTCTGAGAAACTCCTGTGGGGGAATGGCTGTACACTCGGAAAAATGAAGCTACCGCGAGTGTACCTTACTGAGCTTACTGTAAGAGACAGGGTTTTAGACAGGTCTAGAATGACAGGGATTGAGAGGAGCAGTTTTGTTGTCCCACAAGTTTTGATGATAATTTTGTAAGGGTAGACAAAGAGGCTGGATTCAGAAAGAACATAGGAATCAACAAGTTCATTCGACAGTGAGCCGACAATGGTGCACTCAGCTGGTTCAATGATACTGTCAAGTTGGTCTCGTGTTAAGGATCGGAGACCATCAGACTCAGGTGATATCTCGGACTTGGAAAAGCAAATCTCAAGCCTTTTCTCATAGCCTTCAAAGCCTATTGGGGAAGTGAGCACGGCCATCTTGCCAGGGGGCCGAAATGACTAAAAAAGCTAATAAAATTGTGAAATGAAGAGATTATAGAAAAGAAGAATAAAAAGGTGTATGTATGTACTAAACTATATACGTATGAACCACGCTTTGTGGTTCTAGTTCCGCTTCTTATAAGAACAATCAAGATGGCTTTCGCGCACACTGCAAAAGGGCGAGAACAAGAAAGTTTTAGTCAGGAAATGAGTTTGATAGATTGTCAAAAAAATGGCAAATTTTATGTTGAGAGAACTCACGTTGGAGTAGGCAGCTGATCTGAACTTCTTGATATCACCGTGAGGTCGAACGTCTTCTATGCCATAACCTAGGGGAGCTTCATAAAAGGATCTACTACTAGATTTCTTTTTCCCACTATTGTTCTCCATAGTTCATCCGCCTAAATTCTGTAAATACCGCGAAATGTTAGTCTACGTACAGCTAGGATCATACAACTATAATGGACTTAACCATTTACTTGAAAGTTGAAACAGGAAAACAGATGTTCAGGGCAGGCTACATAGAGCTAAGAGCGAATACAGAACTCGCGTTTATTTATCCAAATAAAGTCCAATACTTCAGGAATCACAGTTCTTACAGCACCTCAGTATAATCAGATATGCTGGTGTAACAATATGTTTTCAGTAAAAAAAGTTGACAGGCAGGTATTTGTAATGTGCACATGAAGCCTTATTTCTACAGTATATACATAGAGATCCCATTCCACAAACAGACAGACAGAAAGAAATCAGTAACGCAGAAGTTAAACCTTATTCGATCATCAGGTAAATTTTCAGTCTATCTTTTACTAGCAATGCAGTAAATTAAACCTTACTCATATAGACATATAGCCATATGGTAAAATTTCTCATCATGCTAATAAATTGTTCATCTTTGTTTGGGTAAAGGAAGTTTGTCTTTTTATCCTACATAACATTTACGATATTCAAATTCCATGAGACGGTTTTATACAATGAGACCACTTAAAAAATCTCTTTGGCCAAAAGGCGCAAAGAGAACCGAAAATCACGCTAAAGGGTTCAAAAACATTCAAAGATTGAAATAAATTTAAATTAGAGACCAATATACATACCTGGCTATATGGGGCTGAAGGCCTGAAATAATATGCCACTGTTCTGAAAATCCCACTTTTTTTCTTGTTCAGCCAAACCCTGCATATTTTAATACAAAAAAACAGGTCAATCATAATTAAGGCATCATAAAACTTCAACAATAAGAAAGTTAGCAAAATAATTACTCCCTCCGTCCCCTACTGCATGACGTAAAAACATCTCACGTTAACAATTTAAAAGAACGGAAGGAAATCGAAACTTACAATCTATCTGCAATGTATAGGCGGAGATGGATACTAGGGAGTGATTACAGGGAAAAAAATTGGAGTTTTCTGTGATTTAACAATGAGCAGATGGCAAAGTTTTCAGAGAAAAGGACACAAGAGTATATATATGTTTTGAAAATTAGAATTTTCCCATTTTAGTAGCATCTCTATTCTTTTTTCTGGTAGAGAAATTCCTATAATTTAGTTGAAGCTATTTTGGTCATAATAAAAATGTCTCCTCTTAGGCTATATTTGATCCGATAAATCATATGACCACAATTACATGTATCACTTAAAGGTAGATAAGTTTACAACGCCGAATTTCAGAACACCTAATAATCAGGAACGGGTACATTTTCACATCTAGATCACAAGTTTGAATCTGAAGTCATGTCCCTCGGGTCGTATTGGGCTTTGCGTCTTATTATGGACCGAAAAGGGCGTCACTTACTCATTCCTGCTTGAACGGAAATAATGGGAAGGAGCAAGTAATGCAGACAGTTTCTCCAAACCTTCTTTGTTAAGCATTAATTTGTGCGTAAGAGTACAATAAGAGGTTTGAGCCTCCTCGACACTCGAGATCAGATCGCTAGAGCGATCGTATATAACCCTAGAGGCGACTAATATATCATACATCTGAAGTTCTGAATGTACAACAAATTAGAAAAGAATGAAATAAATCAATATGGGTTAGTTAGTCGCATGCCTGGCCATAAGCTGAGAATCGCGTCTTTGCAAGGACCCTTGATCAGAGTGTGTTGCTCCCCCGTCTAGCTTTTGATGTTCTGCCTTTCGGCTGGAGTGACCTCGCCTCAAAGAAAACTTTTGTTGGAAGGAAGCTTCAGGGGACGGGGACTGGGTTACTCCACCATTCTGCTTCTCGATTTGCTTTCTACGTCGAGAACCACGCACTGAACTTGAACTACTTCTTTCGAGAAGTTGTTTCTGCTTCCCTCTAGATTCTATGGATTGGCTCTCTATCCCATGTACCTTCTCATATACGAACCTCAATTCTTCTAGCTGCTTAGAAATCTGATGACAAAGTGACCAGGCATCAGTAATTCTATACAGTAACAATATTGCGAAAGTGTGTTCAGGTGTAAATCACACACTACACGGCCACGGATGATGATCTACTAAAAGAAGGATAATTACTATAGAACATTTTACTCGCTCTTAACAGGATCAAAATTTGTTTTCGTAACTGTTTCAAGTCTCACAACCCCCACAAACAGGAGCAAAGCATGCAGTCTATCAGAAAGCAAGCCTTTAACTGATACAACTCCAGAGGACCCATGAACGACACACTGAGTGCAATGAGCCATCAAACACGGAGCAGTTTATCACCTATGAATTGGAGTGTAGCCTTTCGTGAATCTAATTGGGCCTTACAAGGCTACACAAACATAGATGAGCCATCAAACATGACCGTTCATCCCGTCAAACATTTATTAGAAAAAATGTAAGTGGAGACTTGACATGGGGAACAGACATGAATAACACCAGCTTTGAGTATTTCATAGCACACTTCAGCATTTAGGACCTCTGTACCCTGAAGAACTCATTTTGACTCACCATTTCGATATCATTATTAGGACATGAACTTTAATGACACAGACCAAGTAGTGGTAGATCGCTAGATCCAATACAACCATCGGATATATTGCATATATAAAAGCTAGATACACATAAATCATGAATGTACAGCACATAATAGGTAGCCACATTACTGCACAAGCATCACCCCAGAGGCTGTTCTCAATCAAACCCCTTCCCTTCGAAATTCAGTAAGAAAATAGACTTGAAGGGACAAAAAGACCACAAATCACAGAAAGTGCCATTTGAAATGAAATCACATTTAAGATTAGGCATCTCCTTTCAGGTACTCTCAGGAATTTAAAAAAACATATCATGTAATCCTCCATTGCTTTCTTTATGAAGCTTTCCCCTAACTCCTATCACATATAACCCAGAGAGCAAGCAAACATATATAAGAGCAGCAGATTCTAAAGTGAGGAACCACGACACATCAAGAGAGAGAAAGTAAAACAAAAGGCCCAAAGAATAAAGCAAGAAGAATAGGGACAGGGGGAGTTCGCTAACCTTGATTGTGTAGGCCAAAGGTAACAAGGTATCAGGATCCATCACTTCCTCCGGAAAATAACGTAAAGAATGAATGAGTTTCTCAAACGGTAATTTCACCTGTTTACCAATATAAATGAAAATATAGTTGTTATATCAAGGTTAAGTTAAAAGTGCAAGTACAAAAATTGACTCTCAACACAATACAGAATAAAGTTGTGCGACAAATCAAGAAGTATTATGACGCTTAAGAGTTTCTGTAACCATTAATAGTTGGTATTTCAGCAAAAGAATATTTAGAGAACGGGAGAAATTTTCACCAGATCATCTTGACAACACTTCAACAGGGCCAATCCCACTCTGAAGACAACTTTTACACCCTGGTAAGAAAGAATTAGATAAAATGAAACATAAGTACTCTCCAAAAAAATCCTATGGCCAACAGTATCCTGAACATATATTAATTCACTGACCTCATAGAGAAAGACATCCCAAATCCGAAGGGCCAAGTGAAAAGGAAAAGAATAAGCGAACACGGTGATGAACCACTGACTTGCATACATGCTAGGATTTATCATCTCTTGAGAAAAATGCTCTCCAAGCTTAGGCAGGTGCTCCCTTACCAACTGATCAAACTGGAAAAGGTATTGCTGTACCAAAGGTAATCCTGCCTGCTCATAGCACAAGGACAAAGGAGACTTAGGACAAACTATAGAGGCACAGAAAAGTTGTTGCTCAAAGTTTTCAAACAAAGGTCAAAAGTATCAAAAACACCTGCAAATATTAAAGAATGCAAGTTCAGAAAGTCTGAAACTAGATGACAAGCAATGATCACATGCAAGACAACGAATTAAAGGGGGTTGATGTAACCTTAAAAATTGCATAATGAGTCGGGGGAAAAATTACAAAGTATGAGGAAAAGGCATACTCGAACGAGACTTAAAAACGAGAGGAGTAACAAAGTACGGCAGAGAGCATGCTTTATCAATAATTTAGTTTGTCTTCAAAATTGAAGGGGGAAAAGGTGGTCGTACTTCACATCAGATGTAACACGCCTCAACAAGATCCAAGGAGCATATTCAGTTATAAAGGCTGCAAAACTAACTAACCAAGATTGGCATCACTAGCTGCAAGAGTTTGAAGCATACATGAACAGAGACAGCCCCTAGCCGCACTCCTCACCCCCCCCCCCCCAACCACACAGCCCCAACAAAAAGAAATGAAAAAATTGAAACAAGATTGAAACTGTCAGAGAGTGGACATGAAACAATGAATCTGATGCAAGTCAGTTCTACTTATGCAAGCAGGTGAGCATATTGTATTGTACCAGATATAATCCCTCCATCGGGGAATGGACGGCTCCTTTAAGCAATGCAACCAGCAACCAGAATGCATCTTCCTCACTCATGTAAAGCAGCAGCAAGCCAGCTATGAACCCCATACCCTACAGTCAGAAACAGGATCTCACAAGGTGTACTTGATGGTAAAGCTTACAGGACATACATAAGAAAATATGCAAACCTGAACATATCCAACATCTCGGTCATATACAGAATATGCTTTCAGAACATTGTACAGTGATCTCTGGCCAGGACCATGCCTCTGTTGAAAGAAGATGTGGGAAGGGAATGTACGAGATATATCTCTGATTATGTCCAGCTCTGATGCTGAAGTCTCATATATCACCAGTTGCTGCAGATAAACAGAGTTTGTTATTCTTAAAAAGTGAATATTGTCAACATTGCATGATTTGAGTAACAAACTACTGATGGAATATATGGACTTGAGCCAAATTGCCCAAGAACAGCAATAAACTGCATTCCCAGTAAAGTCTGAAGCATTGGTTACATTAAGGCTTATCCATGCATGCAAGTTGGCAATGGATGCTTAATTTTAAGACAAACTATACCAGATATTCGCAATCATTTTAAATTTCAAGACAAAATGACAGCAGCTGACTGATGAAGCTTATGTGAGATGACATGCAGAGTAGCATAGAGAGTAAATTAAGCTGCATGCCTCAGGGTTACTCTTAAAGTCCTTATCAGTAGAATCAATCAATAAGACCAAAATTTATAATTGAACTTCACTAGTTATCTTCACAAGCAACATACAAAGCTCAACTTAACTGGTCAAACCACGCTCAACTTCAGGATATCCTTATATTTTGTATGTTTAGAAAGAATACAGTTACCCGGAGCCCTTCTAAAATTTTTACGCAAGTCCAAAAATACTAGGAGGCCAAAAATGTAAATCTCATAAACAAAAGGAGACTAAAAGAATAGATTACCTCATAGACCCCAGGGTTCATAAGCAAGAGATCACGACTTCCGGAAATCAACTGCCAAACAAGGCCCCTTAGACAATCAGGAATCCCTTTCCTCACGCGTCTCTTAACCACGTGAGGTTTCCTCCTCATATAGTGCTTCCAGTCACTCCCACCCACCCCAATCATCTTTCTCCATTTCTGAACCCTTCTTTCTTCCCTGTAAAAAATTCTCATCTTATAAGCATGGAAACTTCATAGCACATTAGAGAAAACTGACATAAAAAGGTTTGGATCGGGAAGAGAAAAATAAAACTTCTTAATTTCAGAATATGACCAAATGGACATGAAATCAAACTTGTAAGTCCATTCTCAGCTCATCAACTAGTACTATACAATCATAAACTTTATGCAACTGCATCCAGTTCTATTATTCAAAGTAGATCGGCTAGTATCTATACGGTCACAGTCTGAGACTCTTTAAGTATATCTTCTACATTTCAGTGTAAGAGACAGTTTGGCTGCACGCAGAGAAGCCTAGATTGATTCGAAACAACACCAAAACTTACTACACTGCAAAGAGGGATGACCCTTTACGCCTTTACCAATTTCGATCATATTTTGATCTGTAGCTGCTTACACTAGCTATATACAAAACTATAAAACCCAACAAAGAAATACATGTTACGCAACAGCCAATACTTAAAAAGGAGAGAAATTATACCTCTCAGATTCAAATGCCGATTTGCTCCTCTTCAGAGCATCCAGAGAGGTGCCATTATCCGGCTTTATGAACCCAAATCTGTCAACCACCCTAGGAGACGACGGTCCCGATTCATTCCCATCTAATTTCTTCTTCTCCATCACACTACCTAAGTGAATACCTCAGCCCCATATATCCACTTTCAGTTGTTCTCATCATTTTGCAATGTCACCAGGGTTTTACAAATTCTGCAAACACGATTCACATTACAAAAAATTTAGCAAAACACAGCTTCTTCTTCACAACATTGATCAACAACAACAACATTACCCCCAATGCCCAAAGGCTCCCACTGGCCACATATGGGAAGGTAGTGGGGTCAGATGTACGCAAACCTTACCCCTATGTCGAAAACATAAAGAGGCTGCTTACGATTAACCCATATCGAAAATTGCGCCGGGAATCACACCAACCAACCTACTACTTCACAATACAAGAAACACAGCTATTTTTGCTATATCCCATTACATTCCAAAATCAAAGAATTAACATTGATTAATCATCACTTAATAATCCTACATCCCAAGTAAAACTAGCAGTAATTTACTATTTCACCCCCAAATGTATGATCATAAAAGAATTAATTAAATGGGTAAAAACCGAAAATTGCCCCCAAATCACATGAAATATACAAGAAACAGTTAAAATATCAAAAACCCAGAAAAAATCTACAATTAAATCCAACTGGGTTCTCTTCAATTATTGTTAATATCAATCTAAAGACGTGAACTACAAGATTGGAGAGAGAGAGGGAGAGAGAGATACCGTAAGAGTTAAGCCCAGGAACAGGGCAAATGATGAGGAGTTTGTTGCGTAATCAACAATATACAAGTTATAATCTTTGTTTGATTTTTAGAGAAATTGGAACCAACAAAAGATATTAAATTTGATATTAATCCAAATAAGAATAAAGCTTAATCTTTCTGATTAAGCAGCGATTAATGATGATGATGATGATCAGAAAATGTGATTGATTGACTCTGGGTTTTTGATATTTTTTCTCCCTCCTCTCTCTTTGGGTTTTTGACAATAAACAATGCTTGTATTCCAGAGTGTTTTCTTTGCCAATGACAAATTAAATAAATTAAAATAAATCAAAAAATCTGATGACTTGGATAGTGAGAGCAGCGTGTTAAGGAACCGCGTGTAAAATATTTCGTCATATCTATTATTTCTACGTGATTATGATGATAATTTTGCTTGTAATATCATAGGGAAAGGGGTAACTAAATTATGGGGAATTTGCACAAAAGGGATGGATGTGTACAATTTCGCATTGATGGTAAGACGATCTCATTGAGGTGATGAGTCAGCTCACTTAATCCAAATTATAAGTCCTCCATTTTGTTGAAATGAGGTTATTGTCTACAAGTACTTGAATTGTGTTATACAGTACCGATACAAACAATATCGAACTTATGTACTGGTATTTGTTAGCTCTATGTCCTCTACCGATAGTTCGATACCAACAAGCTCCTTTTTTTTCATTCTTGTTGTTATTTAAGTGGTGGGGACGTTAATATCAAAATCATTCCCTTATAAATTTCATAATCAACGATATACCATAGAAAAATAATAAATAGAAATACAAGATAAATCGACATTCCTTTTACCTCACTACGTAAGGTATCATCAAAACTCTTTTTTAAACCTCAACCCTTTTATACTTGTCGTTTTTTTCTTCGCATTATCCCAACTCTCCTTTTAAATAACTCCATATATATTCACTCCATATTTCCCTTTTTTTTTTAAATAGCCCTATTTTTCATTTATTTTGGACTGAACAATTTAGTCCCCATTTTTTTCACCCACATGCCACAATAAACCAACGAGTTAGGCCCCGTTTGATAGGACTGCATCGTTCTGAACTGATTTGATCTGATCTGAATGATTCTGAACTAATCTGAATACTATTACGAATAAGTCCTATCAAACGGGGCCTTACTCACCTTATAAGAAGGGGTAAATCGGGAAGAGTAAAAAGTAAATTTACTCGTATAATAACTTCCGAAAAACGCAACCCTAAATTCTTCTTCTCTCTTTTTTTCCCCTCTTTCTCTTCGCCACACTCTCTTCTAATCAAATGAAGCAAAACACCTCAACTCCCGCCACCGACCTCACGGTGTCCGCCACCACCGACAACACCACCGTCGACACCATTAAATCCCTAGTCAGCCACCACGCAATCTTCTTCGACACGCTAGTAGAAGCCATACCACCAAGGTTCTACCTCCCCTCTAACGACGACAAACCTTGGTACCAAGGCCTCTCGAAATCCGCAAAAGCGTCGGCAAAGCGCAAAACAATCGAAAACATCCGTATTGCGCGGCGGAACCGTCTCGACCCTGAGAAATCGTCGAAAACTACCATAGATTTTCTCAAAGAGTCGATAGAAAGTAAGAAATCGGAGAATGAATTGATTTTCGACGACGCCGACGGCGGCGGAGGCGGTGGTGGTGAGGAGGAGGAGGAGGAGGAAGGTCAAGGAAGGTCAAGGACGTACGAGGAGTTGCAGATGAAGATGAGGAAGAGGCTTGAGGAGCTGAAAGCGGGGAGAACCACCGGTGAGGGCGGTGAACGGAGGAGAGAGAAGAGGGAGGAGTGGAAGCGGAAGCGTAATGATTACGAAAGCGGGAAGGGGAATGGGCAGGGGAAGGGGAAAGGGAAAGGGAAAGGGAAGGTGGAGGATGAAGTAGAGAAGAAGAGGATAGAGAGAGCGGTTGTTGAGAAGGAGGTTGCGGCGGCCGAAAATGAGATTGAGTTTGGGAAGGTTAAGTTGGCTGCTTCTGTTGATGATGGTGAGCTTAGAGCTTGAGCTTCTCTTTTAACCTAATTTATCATTTTTTTGATGATTGTGTTTTTGTTATATGTATGTTTGGAAGTATGATTAGTGTGTGGGTGTAGTTTTGTTGGATTGAATCGAGTTTAGGGTTCGTGTATGGGGTATTGTTTTCGAGTTTACTAGTCGAGTTTGCTGAGGTTGGGAGTGGTGTGAATTCGAATTTAGTCAATTTAGGGGAAGTTAAAAGGTGCTTGAGGAAGTGCTAGTTGGTTAGATATGTAAGAAAGTTTCGTCCTTTTTTTGGAGTTTTGAGTTTCCTGGTTGTTTTTGCTAAAGCATGAAAGTGGTGGTGTGAATGTAAGTCTTGGTTGTATGGAAACTAAATTTAGGGGAACTTACAAGGTGCTTGAGGAACTGCTGGTTGTTAGATATTTGACGAAAGTTTTGTCCTTTTTGGAGTTTTGAGTTTCCTGGTCGATTTGCAAAATGTATGTGGAAGTATGAGTAGTTGTGATGGATGTTTGTTGGATGGAATTGAGTTTAGGGCTCGTATGGTATCGTTTGGAGTTTCCTGGTTGAATTGCAAAGGTTGGAAGTTGTGTGAATTCGAACTTAGTTGTATGATATCGAAATTTAGGGGAACTTACAAGGTGCTAATGGAGTGCTAGTTGTTAGATATTGACGAAAGTTTCGTTCTTTTTGGAAATTTGAGTTTCCTGGTCAATTTGCCACGCATATAAGTGGGCTGAATTTCTATCCTAGTTGTTTGCTGGACTGTTTCAAGTTTAGGGCTCGTATGGTATTGTTTCGAGTTTCCAAATCGATTTTGCAAAGGTTGGAAGTCGCGTGAATTCAAATTCAGTTGTGTAAAATCGAAATTTAGGGGGACTTACAAGGTGCTTGAGGAATTGTTAGTTGTTGTATATTGACGAAAGTTTCATCTTTATTGGAGTTTTGAGTTTCCTGGTCGATTTGCGAAATGTATGTTGGAAGTATGTATATTATGATGGATGTTTGTTGGATTGAATCAAGTTTAGGGCTCGTATGGTGTCGTTACTTAGTTTCCTAGTCGATTTGCTAAGGGTGAAAGTGGGGTGTATTTGAACTTAGTTGGTAGGAAACCGAAATTTAGGGGGGACTTACCAGGTGCTTGACGAACTGCTAGCTGTTATTATTGATGAAAGTTTCATCCTTTTTGGAGTTTCGAATTTCCTGGTTGATTTGACGAAGCATGAAAGTGGGGTGAATTCGAAATTAGTTGTTTGGAAACTGAAATTTGGGGGAACTTACAAGGTGCTTGATGAACTGCTAGATGTTAGATTTTGATGACAGTTTCATCCTTTTTGGATTTTAGAGTTTCTTGTATGATTTGTAAAGGTAGGAAGTGGTGTTAATGTGATCTTAGTTGTATTAAACCTAAATTTAGGGGATTTTACAGAGTACAAGGTAGTGAACTGCTATAGATATTGATGACAGTTTTTTTTTTTTTTTTTTGAGGGGGGGGGGTGAAAGAAAAGGGATGTCTCATTCTTTTCTGGATTGGTTGTTTCAAAAATTGCAACTTTATGTTTATTCCTGTTTGAAGTATGTGGCATGTAGTATGATTTTGCAATCAACAGATTGGATATTTGGATAGTACTGTCCTGGAATTCAAAATTGGTTTAATTCTGCAAATACTCGGAAATTTGATAACTGTAAATGTGAGTAATATCTTTGATCGCATCTATGCAGTTCTGTTTAACAAGAATAAGAAGAGGAAATTGTCAAAGGAGCAGGAGTTGAAGAGAGCGTTGGAGTTGGAGGAGGCAAAGAATGATCCGGAGAAGGGTAATATTGTGAAGACGAAGCATGCCTGGAAAGCGGCGACTGACAGGGCAATGGGAATTAAAGTGCACGATGATCCTAGCCGGCTGAAGAAGAGTTTAGATAAAGATGCGAAAAAGCAGAAGAAGAGCAAGGAGACATGGAAGCAGAGGGTGGAGACTACTGTGAAGAGTAAGAAGGCAAAGCAGGAAAAGAGGACAACTAATATCGAGAAATTGAAAACCAAGAAGAAAGAAGCGAAAATTGCTAAGAGGCAAAAGAAGTTTTTGGGTGCTGGTTTTGAGGGCCGCAAAAAAGGGTTTGTTACTAAAGGCGAGTAAGGTTTGCTATCAGGTGTTAGAACTGAAATTTAATTTATTGTGTAATTTGCCCCTAGTTGTAGTTGCTGGTACTGAATGGGTGGCCAAATCAATCAAACTTTTACCCCAATATTTTTGCATTACTGTTGAAGTCGGGTTTCCTATATGCGATTTGCTGTTCACTTTTGATTTCCATACCCGAACTCCCTTCTACTTATTGTCATCTGTTTATTCAAGGGGGTTGCGGCTGGTTAATTGTGAGTACTTTGCCTCTTGGAGTTGTAGCTAGGGAGTAGGGACATTGTGCTGGTAAATTATCTGTTCAGTTTTTATACGATATCTGTCCCAGTAAAATGTTTCGCCACCACATTTGTGACAAAGTTTACTATATCTGCTTTCTGTACTTCTGCAGTGCAACTGTCAAAAGTGTGGTTCAGACACTTTAACTTTCAAAGTTGATCCCTCATCCAAGTTAAACTTTGAAAGTGGGACGGAAAAAGTCTTTCTCCACTCTTTATCGATGATGGTTTATATCAGGTCTGCTACCGTCTTTTTCTTTTTGTACTCTGGTAAGCTGTCCTGGCTATGAAGGATCAAGGTTGCTTGTAGTCACTGAGCTCTGCTACTCTTGCTAAGTCGTACTGAGATCTGCTACTTTTGCTAAGTCATCTCTTCTATGGATCCTCATTTGTCAAGTCTCAGGTGCCTTCCCGATGTTTCATTGTTGCGTTTGTTGTTTTGAGTGAGTTGTTTAGTTACTTTAGAAATGCTGTTATTGGCCGAGGCTTCATAGTCTGTTACATCTTACAGACTCATGGTTTGAGTAATTGTTTGGCTACCATATGCATCTCCATCTCTTGATTGATACTGCAGTTAGAAATGTTCCACATTTTTAACAGAGATTTTCGGATGCAGTGGCTCTGCCAATGTTCCACTGTAGTGTGTAGTGCCCATCATTTGTGAAACTGACACTGTAGTTTGCTGCTGCTTTTATTTTTTTGGGTTGAATTCTACCTTCAGCTATTTGAGCAGTTTGCTAGGGGGGTCAATTGGATTAAGCTTTTGCTCCTATGGAGTTAGGATCCTTTGGGAGTTCTTTTTCTACAGGATGTGTGATGTTTACACCTTATCAACCATCAGGAACAAATGTAAATCATGTTTATTTTACGTTCTAAGATGTCTATTTTAAAAGGGGATTATGTATGTAATGTGGCGGTAACATTGCCGATTTGGTGTCACAAAAACACTAAATATTTTTGACAAGACATTGATACAGGAAAGTTTGAGGTCGTATGCTTGTATCCAACTCGATCAAATATTGATAAAATCGGATGACAAAAATCAAAATGAAATCTTTTCCCTATCTCGATTTGCGAGCCTCTCGAAGACTCGACCCTCTGCGGTTTACATTCCAAAGGCAACAGCCGCAACACATCAACCTCAACTGACCTTCACCCATGTGTCCTCTATCGAAATTTGACTAAACTAAATGGCGCAAACTCGAGAACCCGACCCTTCGTAAATTGCATTTGCGCATACGATTTGGGCCGAGGAGGGATTGGGCTATTAGACAGAACAACCCAAAACATCCTCCCTATGTCTGGGAATCAAAATCCTGACATGTTAAGTTATCTCCGACCAAAACTTCTCCAATACGATACTGTTCATTATCCCTCCATTAATTCCACCCCCAAGCTCAATTTCATTCTTCAGCGCCATTAAAACCCAGGTATCATTCATTTATTAATCAAAAGTTTCCTACTTTTTCCGAGACTTTAATCTTCATAACTTACCCAATTGTGGCAGAAGATTTACTAGACAAATTATGATTGGCTTCTTTGGATTTCAGCTTGATTGGTATTTTGACTAATTTAATTGAACATTTGCTTCTAATTTTGGTGTTAATGGGCAAAATTTGATAGCTTGTTTGAGAAGTTAGTAGCCAATATGTCATCTTTTTGCCTTGTTTCTAATAATCAGGTGGTGGGCAATCCCCAAAATTATAAATTTCATGCTTTTAGAGCCAAATATTTGGATAGGTGTGTATGTAAGTTTGTTACTGAATTGCCCGGAAAGAGTTTTGGTTGTTTGAGTTCGTCGAGGTCTCGAATTCATAGTAATTTTCGCGGTGAGGTGGTTTGTTGTAGTAAGATAAAATCAATTGGTAATGGTAATGGTAATGGTAATGGCATTGGAGGGAAAAAGGTTGCACTTTTGGAGAGTAGGGGAAATGGTAATGTAAAGAGGAAGTTTTCGTTGCGAGTACGGCCTAGGTTGAGGTTGTTGTCCAGGGTATTGAGAAGGGTTCAAATTCGATCTGCTTTGAATGATTTTGGGGTGTTTTTGAGGAAGCATTTGAAGAAAGTTACTATAGCAGCTTCGGTTTCCTTTGCACTAGGAGTTTGTTATTTAGTTGTTAAGATCTTGTCGATTCCTTCTCCCAAAAGTGTACCTTATTCGGACTTGGTTGTGAGGCTTCAAAGTGGGTCTGTGAGTAAAGTTTTGTTTGAAGAAGGTTCTCGTCGCATATACTTTAATACAAAGATAGAGGGTTCTGAGGATTCGCTAAACGAAGTGGAAACTTTGCGTGCTGAGAGTTCTCAAGAGGAGGTAGAGAGTTTGTCCTTGGAACGTAATCAAAATGAAAATGTGGCTGGTGGAGTTGATGTGGCAGCTGCGGTGACCCCTCAAGTGAAGAACGCAAAGATGCTTACAACAAGTACAAGGAAGAAAAGTTCTCTGCCGGAGTGGCAGTTTTCTGCAAGAAAAGTTGATAATGACGAAAGCTTCCTCCTAAGTCTGATGAGAGAAAATGGTGTTCCATACGGCTCAGCTCCTCAATCGGTGATGATGTCAATCAGGACTATTTTACTTACTATCTTGACTCTATGGATCCCTCTGACTCCTTTAATGTGGATACTCTATCGTCAACTCTATTCTGCTAACAGTCCTGCCAAGAAACGTAAGCCTAGCAGCCAGACTGTGAGCTTTGATGATGTGGAAGGCGTCGATTCTGCTAAAGTTGAGCTACTGGAGGTATTCTTCTTTACTTTGGCTTAAGTCCGACTCTATACAGTAATTTCTATATGAAGTTGTGAGAATCATTCTTACTTGGTGTTTGTATTGTCTTTGCTATCATCATTGCTAAGCAAATAAATGTTGCGCATTAGAATTGAATAGTCGATTACCTTTGAATAAGAATCCATTAGTGCCTCAGATGTACTAGTGTGGGTTAACCAGATTGCTTGTTTAGAATGTGGGTATCCAAAGACCAAAAGCTATACTGCCAGATTCTCTGCTTCACAAAGCATGTGTAGATTTGGATTATGTTTTCCAAATGATATATTTGTGATAAGGAGAAGTCTTCCAAAAGATATCTTTGTGTGTACATATATGTATTTAAACAAGAGTTTTGTAGGAATTTGTTATGTTCAGGACATATGTTACATATTACTGGATCATCACTGTAAGCATATCCTTTATTCAGGGAGACACACAAGAGTTTTGTAAGAATGTGTTATGTTCAGGCCATATGTCACATATCTACTGTATCATCACTGGAATTATATCCTTTTTTCAGGGAGATACGGTTTTTTGTTGTAGGGCTTATGTGTAGCTAATTGATGTAAGCAGATTATGCCTCAGCCAATATTATGAATCCATGATTGTTTCACCATATAGTAAAATACGGAGTAGTTCCTTTTTCTCCCATCCCTCCTCCAAATTTGAAAAACTTTAATTTTTTGCTCTCGGAGAGAGGACTTTGATGATGAGTCGCTATGCTCATGTACAGTTTCCCCGTAGCAACAAAATTACCTTTTTGTATGCAACATCTATATGCTACAATTACCCCATCTATTTTTGGACGTCCTTGTCTATCCTACTTTTGTAATCTGACATTCTCTTTCACAGTATCTCTCCTGCTTCTTTTTTATTTTCTTCCATTGCCCCTACTTGATGTTTTTTTATTTGTTTTTCAATTCCACGTGAAGTGGCCCACAAGGTTTTTAAAATGGGACCGATGGAGTACTTTAGTTTCGGCCAAATTTCACCACTTTTTTTTTTTAAGTATGCAAATGTTCTCAAAACTTTACTACGAACGACCAGGGAGTACTCTATTGGATATGAGTGTCCTCTGTTAGGGAAGTTCTTCAATCCATTTCAGCATGTGTCAACCGTTGAAGCTATCATGGGTCTTTTGCCGATTTTGGAATTTACCATAGATTTTTTACTCTAATATTTTGCTGAAAGCCATAATTATGATCCATAGGGGCTTCCACAACTAATTCAGCCGTTTTGTTCAGAAGCAATTTCGGCCCAAAAACCGTGACTTACATACTTCTATTTCGGCCAATCTTGGCCACCATTTTTAAAAGTTTCCAAATGTTCTCAATACTTTACTATGTACAGCCTTTGAGTATCCTTGATAGATTTGAGGGGTTCATTTGTTAGCGAAGTTGTATAAGCCCATTCGGCAAATGTCACCCATTGAGGTTGTCTTGCGGGTTTTGCAAATTTCGAGGACCTAACATAGGTTTTTTGCTCTAATATTTTGCGAAAATCCATAAGATGACCTTTTGGGGCTTCCACAAAAATTTGAGTTGTTTTTGTTCTATGGACATTTTGCCCAAAAAACCGTGGATAATAGACTTCAATTTTGGCTTAATTTTGACCACACTATTGGAAAACACCAAATGTTCTCAAAACATTACCACGGAAGCCTTGGTGTACCTTTTTCTTGGAATGAGGCCCGGTTAGAGAAGTTCTCAAGCTCTTTCGACACACCTTACATGTGGAAGCTACCGTGTGGTTTTTGTGGATTTGGGATTTTACAATAGGTTTTTAGCTCTAGTATTTTGCTAACACCCATAATATCTCCCCTCGAGGCTTGCACAAAAATTTGAGCCGCTTTTGCTTTGGGACCATTTTGGGCCTAAAACCATGGATTATTACCTCAGTTTTACCCAATTTTGACCGAATTTTGAAATTAGCCAAATGTTCTCAAAACTTTTATCATGGACAGACTTGGAGTTTCCTTGTTGGATATGAAGACCCATCCCTCTGTTAGGGAAGTTTTTTAACCTCCTTCGAGGCACGTCACTCATTGAGCTTTAGCGTGTGTTTGGGTTTTAAAATTTAAAAGATCAACGGGTTCCTTTGAAAAGTAAAATTGGTCTTCTTGAGTATATGTGTTGGACTGGTGCACATACACTAGAGTATATGTGTTGGACTGGTGCACATACACTAGAGTATATGTGTTAGACTTCTTAGAACAAATCATCCGATATTGGGTTTATAGTGCCAAGCGTGGTATTATATTAGATTGATTAGATTAGATTATTAACTTTAGTCTTTATAAGCATGTGGTGATGATGGTGGTTATTAACTTAATATCGCCTACTTTAAGAACATAACAAGTTATCACTGTTCCTTAAAAGAAGAAGGGTGATTAATGTTTTTCATTCTGTTGTCAAGGGATGTTATCAATTGTATCATTATTATAGAAACAAATCTCTGTGTTTATATAGATTCGTAAATGAGAGGGATAAAATCATAAAAACTTCCCAAAATTGTATTAATTGCCATGAATTTTTTGTTGAAATCTAAATTACAAGTCTGTGCTTAAAGAGTAGGACTAAGGGACATTCGTGGGTGAAGTGTGGAAAATGGTGTTGCTTGCTTTTTAGTTAAAAGAGAGAAGAAAGTGGCAGACTGTGAAAGAACGTTTTGCAGCTGATCTTGTCTTGAGAGCATAATAAGCACTGTCATAGGTTGTATGTAGGTATAGCCTTCCATCAAGAACTGAGGAATAATGTGACCGGTCATCCTCTTTTACTAGTTGACGTGGAGTTTAGTAGTTCACAAGTTAAAGAGGGCACTTACCTGGAAAATAGCATTTCTTTTTTCTATGGAAATGAAGCACTAAATTTCACCAACAAACTTGGTACTCTTGTGGCATATGACGAGGAAACAAAAATTTTGGGGTATTTTGAATTTTGGTTAATAAATGAAATATTTTTATTGCAGAGTAATGGACTAATAGTAATGAACTAATGACTCCGAATTCGAGGAACCAGTATGCTGAATTTTGGGGGATAAAGGGCTTTGTATGTTAACTCAAGTATTGGAACCAAGGGCAACTTATGAGAGAAGAAGAAACTAAATTGAGCCATTTGGGTATGATTGGGGCGAGAGGCACCTCATTTTAGTTAGAAATGACAATATGAAGGTTGCGTATGATGGCCAACCTATAATTACATTAGGACTAAGATTGTTGTTATTTGAAGTGACTATAGGAAGGTGGTGATATAGATGTGTTTGGTGCTTTTGCATGCATGAGTTTATGATACTTTCAGCTTCTATCCGTTTGAGCTTTTGCCTGACGTTAACTGTATAATGGGCCACTAGTTTTGCCTGAATTCCTTGAGTACCATTTTTGCCAAAAATAGTGCTGTCAATCTGTCATTACGTTCCGTGGTAACAGAACTCTTCCTCTGTAGATTGTATTATGTCTGCAAGGCGCTATCAACTATAACAAGTTAGGAGCAAGGTTACCTAAAGGTGTACTGCTGGTCGGTCCACCTGGAACTGGAAAAACCTTACTAGCTCGTGCTGTGGCTGGAGAAGCTGGTGTGCCATTTTTCTCTGTATCTGCGAGTGAATTTGTGGAGCTGTTTGTAGGAAGAGGAGCTGCACGTATCAGAGACCTTTTTAGTGTTGCAAGGAAAAGTTCTCCATCAATCATATTCATTGATGAACTTGATGCTGTTGGAGGGAAACGTGGTAGGAGTTTCAATGATGAACGTGATCAGACGCTGAACCAGGTAATGCTGTTTCTTCTATTGATGCATCTTTTTAGGTCAAGCACCCAATACTATAAATGGAGGAGAGAAAATAATTTGCAAGGGATATATCTTGCGTTTGAACGTTAGCGATGCAGTGGTGGACTTGGGCTCCTTTTGTCTCCGGCTTTGTTGGGTTATATGTTGATAGCTTTGGTCACCTTGAATCTATTAACACTATTAATATACTGTGGTCCGTAGTTCCTTGCTCCACTGCCCATACTCATCCTTCTTACCCTGTGCTCCTATTTTGGTCTCCCGATTCTGTATCTCAATTGCCGAGATACATTAAGTTTCATGGTAGTTGATTCTTGCCGTTTCATGTCTTGTTTAGAGATCCGAGTTAAGCTGTCTGTCTTTCTGTCAAATGATGGATGCTTTCATACATGTTTGGTAGGCTTATTTGGCTGTTTATTTTTGGCAGTTGTTGACAGAAATGGATGGGTTCGAGTCAGACACAAAAGTGGTGGTAATTGCTGCAACAAACAGACCCGAAGCATTGGATCAGGCCCTCTGTCGCCCTGGTAGATTTTCGAGGAAAGTACTTGTAGGAGAACCAGACGAAGAAGGTAGGAGAAAGATTCTGGCAGTTCATCTGAGAGATGTCCCAGTTGAGGAAGACAAGCAGCTTCTCTGCAACCTTGTAGCATCGCTTACTCCAGGCCTTGTTGGTGCTGATCTTGCAAACATTGTCAATGAAGCAGCACTGCTTGCTGCGCGCAGAGGTGAGCTTCTGAATTTCAAAAGCATGATACTGTCCCAAAATTGGTTCATCATACTATGCTACCACTTGGTTAAATACATTGTCCATGTATTAAGATCACTCGGGTTTGCAGGTGGTGAAGCGGTATCAAGAGAAGATGTTATGGAAGCAATCGAAAGAGCAAAGTTCGGTATCAACAATAAGTCGACAAGTCCAAGCGCGATCAGCAAGGAGCTAGTGAAGCTATTCCCATGGATGCCATCTCTCATGGGTAAGACGGACTCGAAAACGGATGGAACTCAAGGACCGTTGGGTTACCAATCTTTAAGCTCATGAAACATGTCTACTCTTTTGTACTAGCTTCATATTCCATCGCATTTATCAAATTCGGCCCAAAATTTTCCCCTTCTGCTTCCATAATACGGTCCAGCAAATTGGATTGGGCTGTATACATTTGTGTGGCTGTGTATACTGTATAGAGTTCGAACATTTCGACCTGATCTCGTACCTTATTATCTGTGTGATGTGAGTAATGAGGCCATGGATATCAAAATTAGCATCTATCTAAGTTCAATTATTGAATGCGCCAGCAAAGGCTCCGGTAGCGGATATGAGGATGTAGAAAGACATCGAGGCGCTACGAGGATTCTTACATGTAACACAAGGCAGCATATATTTGTGTAACGAGATCTAAAGAATCGGGTTTCGGAAGTTTATGGGCGTTATGTCATTATTTGTACCGTGTTCTTGATTTCTTTCGCTTCCTTACATTTGATTTATATTCCTCTCGTATATTCAAATCAATAGTAAGAATCCGAGAGAAACAAATTATTAATATAACAAAGTAGAAATTTCTAGAGACTGGATCTTCTTCTGCAGTAGTGCATGCATAGGTTTGCATGGTAAACATCAGCAACAAATTTCAACCACAAAACTTCACGGGATGATGACACGTGGCATCACTGCTGTAAAAATTAAGTTTATGTGTCAGTTTCAGTGTATCACCAATTCAGCATGCAACAAAGGAAAAAAAAAAGTAAGAAAAAACAATAAAAAAAAAATGACTTGATAGAATCCAAAAGAATCTGGAATATCTGACAAGACTATAGATTCTTGACTCCAGCATTCTGGTAATTTGTCCTTTCCGCCCACTGAACGGGTGGGCCTGCATGGACCACGCACGCGTAAAAGCGACTTCTTCGATAAGTTTTATGCGAGTGATTCTAGAATAACCGCCGGTTAGCGCCGGTTACAATAAAATTAACCATGGTTAACATTAAATTTTAATACAAATAAATTTACTACTAATTACCTATCAACAAATTAACTTGGCTTAATTGGTTTTGGAATTGTAGTTCCTACCAACCGACCAAGGTTCAAGCCTTCATCATGACATTTTATTCCTTTTTTTTTCTGTTTTTTACCTTCCATATATAGACTCAAGTGGAAACAACCAATGGATTCCAAATTAGTCGTGGTAAGTTTTACATTTGGGCCAACATTTTAACCCGAATTTTTGAAAACTACTTAAATTTTTAGTTTTTGTGGGAAAATTTTGATTTTTTTTTATTTTTTGAAATTTCCAACTTTCTTACTTTTTTAAACTATAAAAGGACTTCAATAATCAAATGTCTTTATTATTATCTGCGTAACAACATAATAGTCAAGTTTTTACTCTTATTGCACTCAAAAAAAAAGTTTTTACTCTTATTAGTCCGGCTTTTATTATTTGTATTTTAAGTTCTACAACAACAAACTATAAAAATGTATTAGCGATTTATATACTAGTTTGTCATCCGTTATAGTTTAAGTTTTAAATTATTGTAGGTTGTTTTTTTGTCGCTGAAAACAAATTCACGGGTCCACTCTTAATAATCTAACTAATTATACGCGTATTATATAATATAAGAGAGTATTCACGATTTCATTTACATTCGTTTCTTATATTCAAAGAATAAGTCATCAATAGTACGTGTCGAATCTCCCTCTTCTACAACTTATCAATTTTACCCAAATTTTGTATAACTAGGTCCACATATTAATTATTAGCCCTTTTCAAACTCAATCGAAAGGGTAATGGTCTTTGGAATTACAATAATCGTAGAGTAAGGATGTATTTGGGTTTTATTATGTTCATAGTACAAATATATAGCATATTTGAGCAATATAAGCTTACATGTGGAAAGTTTAAAGCAACATTATTGACCACCTATATGCCTATATGTATAACAGTTATGTTTGTATCGCTCTTTTCTAAAGTTAACAAATGCTTCCGAAATCTCTGTAGCCCGACAATTATTATGTCCAAAATGTCCTAACAATGAACAATACTCAATTGATCAAGTACAATACACATAGGCATAAGTATATACGTTTATCTCTTCGAGTTTTATTGAAATTAACTAAATGATACAATCACTTAGACCAACAAAACAAATATTGAAAACTTGAATAACATAATACGAAAAATTAACTTAGAGATGATTAATTAGGCAAAAATAAACAAAAACTTCAATAACATAATACGAAAGATTAACTTAGAGATGATTAATTAGGCAAAAACGAACAAAAGCTCTCCAAGGATTCGAACCATCAGCCTCTCGTACATATCATAGCCTCTCAACCACTTGCTCTAACTCTTTGTTTGTGTAATTTTCAAGATAAGAAATTATAAATACACACAATAAAAACACAATTAAAAAAAAAAATGAAACCACCGTCTTCTTCATTTTTCTCCGATTTCCAACAATCCTTGCCGGCAAATCTTCACTAACAACAAACGACCCGGCCGGTACGAATCCGCCCCTGAACCTCAGTATGTCGATATTAAGCAAACGCCTATCATAGACGTGATCTTGGATGTCGGTAGTCACCGTCGCCGTCACCGCGGTGGCCGGATACTACTATATATGACGGTGGGTTTATAAGGTTGTCCTTCCTAACCCTCCCCTCGACCAACTCCACCAGGCCATCGTGTATAGACCACCTTGCCGGCGGCAAGGTCTATCCTGGGAAGGACCGATTCAATTCAAAGTAATTTAACAACAATGGTGTATGTCAATGGTGGAAAAGAAATTAATAAAAAAGATAATAATAAAAATTTGGTTTGATTCAATGTGGAAGGGTGTACCATAAAACTTTGACCTAACCATGGTTAATCTATTTAAGGGTTAAGATCTTTTTATCCATAATAAAAGGCTAAGATTTAGTTTCGTTTGGTAACCGGCGATAACCGTCGGTTATTTTAGAATTTTTGGTTTTATGCACTTTTGCCCCTCCAAAAATAAAAATTACAAAATGATCTATGAACTCAATTCGACGATATATTGTCTTCTTATTAAGGTGTTGCTAAACGCAACCTAAAAAATACTAATGTAATCTATTTTTTCTATATTTTTTTCAACTTTACTCTTAATGATATAGTCTTCTCCCTACAATTTATTTTAGATAACTTAGCCTAAATTTACAAAGTTTAAAATCAATTCTAGTACAAAAAAAATTAAGAAAACTATGTACTTATGAACACGATATATTGAGTAAAAATAATGGTCCTCAGTTTTGCTATTGATTTCATGTAATATTTATGGAGTTGAGACATTAACTCCATAAAATGTCTCCATGGTGAATGAAATTTGGGTTAGAGAAAGAAATCCAAATACAAATGTAAGGACTAACATGAAGATTTGACGGAAGATAATGCACGTGATGATGAATAGAGGACGGTGAAAAATAATGTCACTATGACATAATATAGGGAGATAAGTAATGAAGGAGATGAAATGATGATTGGGATATAATTTGTAATTTTGGAAGATATAAGGGTAGTATAGGTATTTGGGCATGTTACGTTAGTAAAAAAAAGGTTACATTTAGCAACCATGTCTTATTATGATCAAGGTTGATCTACCGTTTAGCAAGTCAATTTGCTTGAAGGTTGTCCCTAATCTTAATCCGACCTCATATCTCCGATCCTATATACTACTCCTACCCAAAGAGATTTTCCTGTTTGTTTTTACAGTTTTGAGTTGGCATGTTGGAACTATTTGTAAACTAAATGAAAGACCCGTTTACCTTGAAATCAAGAAGAGTTGGTTGACTGCAATGAAAAATGAAATACTTACTAATTTTTAAAGCAAATGAACGATTCATTTGGTCTAAATATACCTCCCAACATGACAACTCAAAACTGCAAAGAGAAACATGAAAATCTCTTTGGGTAGGAGGGAGTATAAAATAAAAGAAACTCCGTATATAAACAAAAAACAAAAAATGTCAACTTACTAGATAAATTTATTTCTAAAAAATATGCCACTTTGAAAATTATTAATTTTATTCAAATCGAAGAATAGATAATATAAATTTAGTAGACAGATAGTGGTTTACGTCAAACTACCCATCAAATGAGAGAAAAGAAATTATAATTGTCTACTAGTATGTTATCTCTCTTTTTAAAACTATATAGTGGAGGTTTTGTTATTAAATATACACTTGTGTATCGTATCTTCAAGAATTCGTAAGACTTCTTAACTACACTTAATTAACTTCTATGCACTCCTTCAAAATATTCATCTGATGTCAAGTCTACTATAAGTTAAATGATACGAAGAATATCATATATCAAGTGTAGTATCACCCATCTTAATACCATATAGCGTACGTCAATATGCATAGTTAATTTGTCAGTATTTGTTGGTATATCAAGTAACTAATACCTAATTTCAAGTAGAATTGTCAAACTAGTAAATTTACTTTTAAAATTAATGACAATAAATTTCAACACTGTACTATGAATTTTCAACTTGTAACTTGTGACTTAAAACGTCTGTACCAAACCCCATTCATATGAAAAAAAAGTTAGTGGCCTATTTAATTTCAAATAGTTAGAAGTCACATTCAAACATCAATTGGCATACCCGCAAGTAGATGTACAATAGCAAATTATCTTACAATTGGAATTTGCTAAAAGTGCAATTCAAACAAAAAAATGATGAAATAGTACATTAAAGTATGATTTATGTTAGCTTGAAAATAGTGTGAACCAGCTGGAAATGCATAGTGAACATAACACAAGTAGGGCACTCGAGGGCCTGATAAGACACGTTTTTATTGGTTAATCCGAGTCATGAATTACTCACTTCACATGTTATTTTTAGTATTTGTCCTTTTCAATCTACCCTCACTCTCTTGCTCGTTTGTTTCCACTCATCGAGCATCACTATTCACTTCAATTTTGGCTAAAAGGCTTATTACCGAAAGCCCGCACCGGCCCATATAGACCCGCACCTTAGCCATTGCATGAGAATGAATTAATCGGGGGAGGATAACGGTCACACCCGGCCTGAGGGAGGCAAGGGGGGAAAGGGCTACCTCTACCTCGAGCAAGCTAAGGTTCTAACCCCAATGCTGTTATTATCGGACTATGAATTATTGAGTTTTTGTGACGGAGTGATGTTGGATCTGTTTCTTTAAAAAAAAAGAAAAATATCGCATGTTTAACGTAAAGAGGTCAATGAAACTTCACTTGAGGTTGAGGTATTGTATTTTGCATGCAAACTAAATTGTTGTTGTGGCCTTTACTGTACCGTTAATCCATTGCCTTTTATGCTATAGTAGTTGGCATAGTACTAATGATATCAAAAGAGATAATAGGATGATATAATTCAGGTGGATGATATCCGGTGACAATTGTATGTGATATTGATTACGATCGAGTTCACCAAATTTGTAATTTGTGTTGGTATCATCTAGTAGAGGACTAACAGATGATTTTTGAGTATATGTGTAAGGAACCGACGGTACGAATTTTATAACCGTTGTGGTTTGAGTTGATACTTAATTCACTTATAAATAATCAACAAAATTGATCTTGTAGATATTTTAAAATTCAAGAATACTGTTACCGACATAAAAACATGGAGAAAACATTATTATCATATGATAATAAGGATATTGGCATCCGCATAATGGCTTTTCATGACTGAATTTTCACTCAAAGATAAAGCGACTTACGAACAACTTATAACTGTTAGAGAACACGAATAAGAGGGCTTGCATACATGCTTATTGTGTGCAAAATTAATAAAGACCAATCAACGAAAAGTTGCTCCAATAATATTGTGCTAATTTAAACCAATCGAAGGGATAGATATTGACAATCAACCATATCGATCGGCATTTCATGATCATGAATGTATCCTCACTAAAAAAAAATGATCGTGACAATTTTTATAATTTACACTTATTAGCTTGGTGATCGATGATGTAGATTATTTGTCCTGGTTCATATACAGTATTTGCTTAATAAGACGGCCAATTAAAAGGATATTGACATGTATATACTCGTATCAGCGTTTTAAGATTATGAATGTATATATCCGCACTCAAAATGGATAATTACAGTGACATTCAAATTTTATATATAACGGGCTGTAGATTGTTGATTATTTATCCCATTTCACATTAGGTTTTTAGTTAGACTAACTAATCAACAGATGTTAAGATCCAATTCTAAATACGAAAGTAATGTTTGATTATAACATTTCGGTGAGGTTTTATTATTATTTGAACCTTATAAGCTATCTATACCCTACAACAAGAAATCAATAACCAAATGATGGGAACTGACAATGTATAGTTCACAACAACACTAAGATATATAAATTCTTTCAAAGAAAAAATTTACACAACACTAAATTTCAAGTATTCAAATATATATCTTTTCACATTAATCATTAATCGACAAACATTTTCTTGAGATTGTGCTCTTTTAACAACAATAGTCACTCTAATGTTTAAGATTCAAAACTCATCTAGTTAAGCTGAAAATCAAACCAATTCGATATCAGTTAACCAAAAGTCGAAACAATTCGATACCAGTTGATCCAAATGACTATATAAAAGGCCAAAAGGGTAGTGTATAGACAAAGACAAATCATGAGGAGGATCCAGCTACCTATGTGGGCACAAAAAAAGATCACATGTAGTGTGAGTGATATAAGAGGAAACAGTACGTACATAATTAAGGCCCCGTGCGATTCAACTTATTCAACGGTGTTTTCAAATCAGATCAGATTTATTCAAATCAAATCAAATCAGATCAGCTTTATTCAAATCAAATCAAATCAGATCAGAATTATCCAAATAACAATCAATGAATGTAGTCTATTTTTAGTTATTAATTCATCTAGTTGCAGTTAATTTATCAGTTAATTCAGTTCAGATCAAATCAAATCAAATTTATTCAAATCAAATCAAATCAGATCAGAAAAATGCAGTCCAATCGCACAGGGCCTAATTAGCAGTCAGGGTTTAATCAAATTTGGGCCGTCAAATTTGCTGCTGTGTCAACAGTGTACGGTCATCCCATTTAATTAAGCTGATTAATTACAGTTAGACGCTGATTAGTCTTTTGTTAATTACATGGTCAAAGTGTTTGTATTAAGTTTGTAAACAGGGGAGACGAATTCCAAAGCAAACCTTAGTCAGCACCACATGTAATAGAATTTTATAACCTTATCTTTTTCTTCCACACTTGCAGGTCACGTAGTTAGTCGTACATGTACTCTTCTGCATGCAAGTCGGTGTATCCCATGTTGCTCTTTCTACCTACCAACACAACATAATTTATAATGTTTTTCCGAGCACTATTAGTAGACTTGATTAATATAGTTGCGGCGAGATTTAACCAGCTTAATTATAGAGGTTGTAAAATAGAATTTGAAACGAAATTGTGTAAAACATATAGAGACTTGCTTATTATTATCATTTCCCGTTTAATATAATTAGTAGCTCGTTAACCTAAAAGTAGCGGTGGAGAGTAAACGATAAAAGTTTTAGTTTTGAAATTGTAACGTCTCTTTATATATGAATGTACATTGTCGAAGGATGTAAGCAAAATTTTGAAAAGGGGTCGGTGGTGCATCATGCATTACAGCTACACATGTGAATTATTCGATTATCTTTTATCCCGAAAGGACGGAGTCGAGGGGCAAATGGAAAAAAAGTAAGTTAGAAAAACGGTATATCCCTATGTATCGCCTAACATTCCTCCAAAAATCATGAGTCATGATTTGTGACGGTCTTACTTAGGACTATCTTAGGAGTTAGGAGTATTTCTAATAAGTACTACTAGTATTAATCAAATGGAATAAAATTCAAGGGGAAGCTAAGTTCTTCTTTCCTCTTATGGTGATAAGGACATGAAGATCGCTTTTGATATTATCATCTAGTCATCTACACCTCAACCTGACAAAACACAAACTCAGTTGTACGTGTTTCATGACTTATGTGCATTCTACTTGACCTTAGCTTGTTGTATACAGGTCATAATACACATTTCTCATCATACTATAGTTGTTGGGAAAATATGTTCCCATTTGCCAACTTGAGCCATTTCGAAATAATTTAAGACTTGTTCGAGTTAATATTGAAAGTAAAAACTAAGATATAGAACGGATTCTAAAATACTAAAAAGGATTAAAACAAGCAAGTAATAACTGATGTCAATTCATTTAATGAAATCTCTAATAATCCGAGTCAGATTAGTATATCCGTATATTTTATTTTCTTTTTGTTGGGAGACTCACCAACAAATGTTCGATATGAAACGTATTCGGATCCAATATATAGTAATAAAAATACATTCCTCAACATAATTAGAACCGAACTTTGCTAAATTAGATTGACAACACACAATGTGGTGTCCTATCCTTATCCCTTTTGAATTTTGATTTAAAGGTAGGTGTATCAAGTATGAGTAGGTATATCCTAAAAGTTGGAAATAAATCAAAGATTAGACCAATTAAGGCAAGTAATGACATGTTACCATAATCTCAATAAATCAATTACAAAATCAACCCAAATTCAAAATTTAATGTAGAATTTTCCAGAACACCCAAATTAAGAAGACCACTCAAAATTGACAATTCCTAGGATATCTCAAAACATTACAAACAGCTGTAAAAAGTAAAAAAAAATAGTAAAAAATTTCATTGACTATATTGTTTGGTAAATATGATTCAGTCCTACGTCATAAGTAAGATGGAATCCTCCACATTACAAGTTAAAACAGCTTTCAAAGATTCCTAATTAAGACTTTCAAAGCCTTATGAATCGCATGTTTCTCCGTAAAACTCTCTTTTCAACCGTTGCAATTTATTATTTATATATTATATATTAACCGTGGTATATGGTAAAACATAAGAAAAAGTTACCACCCCAACAAACTTTTCTCCTCTATATAATAACACCCTCTTTTGTTCTTCATTTCATCTCACTTCAATTCAACAAAACCCAGAACATCTTTCTGATTCCTATTCTTCTTCTTATTCTTCCAAAAGCTTCTTCAACACACAACCAAAACACAAGAGAGATTAAAAACCAGAACAAAAGCAGGGGAAAAACCAGGGCTATAAAAACAGGGGAAAACAGGGGATAAACAGAGAGAAAACAGAGGATTTCAGTGTGAAAAAACAGGGGAAAAACAGAGAGTAAACAGAGGAAAGAAAAAACAAGGGAAATTTAACAATTTTATGGCCATCCGAGTAACACCAAAGCTTTTCCAAAGTTTCCGCCAAATCTCAAGGCCATTGAGTTCAACTCCATCATCAATTCCCGTCTTACCTCTCAATTTTGACGAGAAACCGGAACCTTACGTCGTAAAACCGGCAGAAACACAAGCACCCCATCCAGCTTCTAGCTCAATCCTTAATTTCAATGACACCAAGACACTCTTTTCAACTTTTTCAAACACAAAATTGTTAAGATCAACTGTTAATCTCAACATGGCTGCCATTGATTCTGTTGTTGATATGGGTATTTGGGTCATGCGATCCAAATTGATGGAAGTTCCGGGTTTTCGACAAGCGATTCTCGGATCCGTTAAACACAGTTTCTATGAACAATTTGTTGCAGGCAAAGATTTGATCGAAACGAGCCAAACTGTTAGGAAGTTTTGGGAAGCTGGTTTAAGAGGCATGTTGAACTATGGGTTAGAACATGCATATGATAATGAATCTTGTGACAAGAATTATCAGACTTTCCTCAACACCATTGAATCAACCAAGTTCTTTCCTCCTTCTTCGGTACGTTACTAAATCTTATAAAAACTTTGGTTAATTTTATTTAATGTTTTTGTTATAAAGTTTGTAACTTTGAGGTACGTTTTTATTTTTATCATGTTATTTAATGTTTTTTTGCATTAAAGTTTGAATTTTTGAATGAGTTTGTAAATTGGTTGTTTAGAAAGTTTTGTTTGTTTGCATGGTATTTTGGTTTGGTTTGGAATGGATTTTGGGGCTATAATAAAATTTTCAGGTCTTTCTATGCTATGTATATGGACTACTAATCGGGTACGCGTAACAAATTGTACAAAATTGGAACAAATATTCATGCGAAATTTGGATTTCTACGTCAACAGTTTTGGTTGCTCGAGGCTCGCACTTAAGGTGGAGCCGAAGAGAGACTGTTTTCGAAACATCCCTGATTCGAGAAGATATGGATGGACTCACGCTTAAGGCGGAGACACGTGACGATGATTGTTGATCGATGTGACCGGGATGATGATGATTTGCATGGAGGAGACCAAGAGGAAAATCCCCATAATCAAACCAAGATAATCATCATGAAAATGTGCCAAACTTATGTGCCATCTTAAATATATTCTTTTACCCTCTCTTATAAAATTTTACTAATTGAAGTTGGTCCATTTCTTTTTGTTTTTTGCAGATAAGTTTCGTGATTGTGAAGATTAGTGCAATTTGTCCAATGGCTTTGTTGGAGAGGCTAAGTGATTTGCTACGATGGGAGAAACAAGATCCTTCTTTCAAACTCCCATGGAAACAAAACTCACTACCCGTCTTATCCGATTCGAGCCCGTTATACCACACGCTTTCGAAACCCGACCCGTTAACCCCGGAAGAGGAGGAAGACCTTAAACTAGCCCATGATAGATTAACCAAACTTTGCCAAAGATGCTTAGAACTTAATGTACCCTTAACCGTTGATGCCGAGGACACCAACATCCAACCCGGGATCGATTACTTGACCTACAATTCCGCAATCGAGTACAACAAATTGGGCGAAATCCCGGTTGTTTACGGTACAATTCAAGCTTATTTGAAGGATGCCAAGGAGAGATTGTTGTTGGCAACAAATGCAGCTGATAAGATGGGGTTACCCTTAGGGTTTAAGCTTGTTAGGGGAGCGTATATGTCAAGCGAAAGCAAGTTGGCCAATTCGTTAGGGTACGAATCTCCTATTCACAACACTATTCAAGATACCCATAATTGTTACAACGATTGTGCATCTTTCATGCTTGACAAAATCGTGGATCGGTCTGGGGCCGTGGTTCTTGCCACCCATAACGTCGATTCAGGTATAACTCGCTTTCATCCTCGTTAGTAAGTTTAGACGCTTATTATGTCGTTTTATACAACGTTATTGGTAAAAGTTTAGACGCTTATTATGTGTCTATATCGATTGTGGTCCATAGGTAAATTGGCCGCGACAAAAGCCAAGGATTTGGGTATCGGAAAGGAGAACGATAGGTTGCAATTTGCGCAATTGTATGGAATGTCTGACGCACTTTCATACGGTCTTGCAAATGCCGGGTTCCAAGTTAGCAAGTACTTGACTTTTGGTCCAGTTGAGGAAGTCATTCCTTATCTTTTACGACGAGCAGAGGAGAATAGAGGGATGTTGTCATCCTCAAGCCTCGATAGAGAACTCATGGGGTAAGCATTGAGCACACTTGATATACAAATATACATTATACACGCAACTTGGTCACGTTTTTTTGACGGGGTGGGGATTATTCATTCATATTGTCCGGAACTTGTTTACATTATTTTTGACGGGTGGGGATTATTCATTCATATTGTTCGCAACTTGTTAACATTTGACTAAGAAAATCTGCTGATGTTTCGTTACGTTTAACTTGTAATATTTGTCGGGTTCGGTCTTTAGCCCTTACTGGGCGAATCCTAAGTTCGAAAAATAATAAGGTTGGTTTAATAGTTAGTCTAACATTGTGAACTATTTGTGTTTGATGTTTGCAGGATGGAATTGAAGAGGAGACTAAAGGAACGATGTGGACTGTGAGTGAAGTTGAAGCTTTTTAGAAAGGATGGAGTAATATTGTGATTACAAAGCCTAGGAAGTTCTCCTCATTTTTGTAAATAAATAATATGTTGGAATCTCTGTTGTTTGTAAGGATCTATTTCATCAAGAGGAAATATGTATGAAGAATTAAATTAAACATGCCTATAGTTGATAATATTGTTTTTCCTCATCAATCCAACAATGTTTGTCAAATTCTCATATTGAATTAGACGAGTTTCAAAAGCACAACGAATGTCCTCTAATGTTCAAGTTACCGATCTATTTTAGACGATTCTTATGCCATACCTTGTGGAGTAAAACTTAAATGAGCTAGCTTACTATTGCTCACTTAAACCGAAAATCACTCATCGATCTAGACTACTCTGTATTCTGAAACAATATCGACCATCGACGAGATCAAATTCATTGGATCTGAACGGAACAATTAGCCGGCGTATTAAGTGTGTTGTGGGGCAATAGTGTTGACCTAGTAAAGCTCCCCAAAACTTGGCAAAAGTTTGCAACTAATACATGCATGATCATGAGTTCATGACTCATATCCCATTTAAAATGAATTGGGTCGGCAACAGCTATAAAGTCACATGTTGTTGCAAACATGCAGTTGCAGTACAAAGAAATTGACGACCAAGTGTTCGATTTCGACGGCATTGGCATTTAATAGGCCAAAAGAAAATTTAATGTTTACGCTTCCAACTTTCTAAGGCTCCGATGACGACAGCTGCTGATGTTGATCCGATGTGGAATCTGTGACTTTAGACTCTAGAAATATTTTAATAATATCTTGATATGGTATGGTGTCCAAAATACTTGGAAAAAGCAGATTTCGTCACTTCTGGAACTTGTACTATACGATACCACCCCACGTTAGAACAAGTCCCAGGTTTGGGCCTTGTCATTATGTTGTCAGCTCCAACACAAGTTGTTGAGTTCTTTATTCTTATCTTCATGTGATTCGAGTCATGTGATATATACACATTATTTAGCATAATCGGATCCTAAGTAAAAGGGTTACCTTAATTTAACGTAATCGTATTATTAAGGACTTAGTCGGTATTATTATCGTTTTGTAATACTCAATAGCTTAAACTGGATAGGCTTTTGAATTAGTCTAAACCAGGTAAATTAAACTCTAATGTCACAAAAAATTAGAATGGATTTCAAATTTTGGAAACCGACATTTGTAACCTAAATTATTGGAAACAAAAATAGAAAGAAACCTGGTTATCTAATATGTATATTTGTCTTATGCACGATGTTACTGTCTACTAAACTTCTCGATTAGACTTTTTGATTGTTCTATAAAAAATTGAAACAACAACAACAACCAAGCCTTATTCCCAAAATGATTTGGGGTCGGCCTATAAAAAATTGAAACTATTAAGAAATTAAGAAAATAATATTTATGCGGCTTGAATAAATGTCGGAAGAATACGAGTATTGTGTGATGACTTTCATTTCGTAGCTTGTATTACTGATTTTTGAAGAATAAAATGGCAATTGACATAGTAATTTGCTAAATATGGAGGCCATATTTCAAATCCCTTGCCAATTAGTGATCCAATGACCGAGCTTGAAGGGGGAATCAGAGAGCAAAAAAAAAAAAATCACTTTAAAAATGTCTCCTAAATCAATGGATCTTTCAAGTAAAACTAACCACTCACTACAAGTAATTCACCAAAAATAGCTCATCAAAATGAGTTATGCACACGTGTGGAACTTTAATGGGCTCTAAAAATCTATTTATTTACCTCGACATTCAGTGAAATTATCATCCAAAGTAAATTATTTTCACCATTAAAGTTTAGAGAACACAAATTAAAACAATCACCTCACTTTTCAAGGAGTATAAACATGAGCAGCACTGAGAACATGAGCTACCACGCCGGCGAGGCCAAGGGCCAAGCCAAGGTACAAATTTCGTGTTTTCAAGCATTTTAATATCGCGAAAGTATTTGGTGCAAAAAACTTTGTGTATTACGATATCATGGATATAAACTATATTTGTTACGTCTACAATCAAAATTCTAGTAAAATTCCATTTTTGTAAGAATTACATTCGTCAAATCAATTCGTTTATTTACATGTAGAAGTTATTATTAGATTAATCTTTCAAATAGTTAATACGGAGTATGAAAATTACCAACATTATTATTTTGACGGCTTGTAGGAGAAGGCCGGGAGCATGATGGACAAGGCTGGCAACATGGCCCAATCTGCCAAGGAGTCCTGCCAAGAGGTACATAACGTTATAAGTTTTCGTTTCATTTTTATTGGTCTCATTTTTTCGCAAGCTAATTAATAACGACAATATAACTCGAAAATATTACGTAATGCTAACATTGTTGTGTCTGGTTCTAGGCCGGAGCACAAATGCAGGCCAAGGCACAGGGTGCGACCGCTGCAATGAAGGATGCCACCGGAATGAACAAATGAAGCAAAATTTGAAGCATTTCCTGCTACTTTAGTCATTAACATAATGAGGGCAAAGCCTTGCTAAATAAGCAGCTTTTGTAATGCCATTATTAGGGTTTCTATAGTGTTTTTATTACATAATTCTCCTTGTTATGGGATTTTTCCTACGTACTCCTGTATGATCATGAGGAGATATATATAGATTTTGCTTCGAAATGAAAAGCAGATATTTTGTGTTGTGTTTACTCTAGAAATCAAATAAAGCTTATCATAATTCAAAAATTTAGAAAAAACGGCATTAGTATCATTTTTCACAAGCATATAAGTATTCGACATAATCGTAATAAACACACTAGGCGAGCCTAGCCATCATAACTCGAGATCTTTAAAAAGAATGGAGGAAATCTGTGCTAGCTAAAAAGACCCAAGTATTCTATATTACACTGACCAGGGTCTCAGCCCGTGTATAATCAAATACACCGAACATGGTTGGGCTTGAGCCCACCGTGTTTTCATCACAAAGATTGGCCCAAGCCCAAATTTCAACTGGCCCTGAGCCCAATAAGAAAGCGAGTTGGAGGAAATAATGTTCAACGAAAGGGGTGCACGTCTCCATATTTTTGTTTCAGATTAGAACCGTCATTTCACGTGACACTACAATTTACTGAACACTGATTTTAAACAAACCAAAACAAAATAAGAATTCCGAAACTTGAATATCCGGTAACGTTAAAACTCATTGAGCCATTGGTAGACTTTTGTCACAACTCACAATATACGATCCTCAATCCCTCACAACTCGATTCACTTCAAATCAAATACTCCGTAGAGCAAATAAATTAGCCCTCACATTTCGGTGTAACGCACCTGATGAGATCGTCGTACCCAAGTTTTTTTTTTGTAAGTTTTTGCGTCGAGAAATTCTCACACCATTCCGTACCCAATATTGGGCTGGATACTTCAAATTATGAATGGGCCGAAAAAGTTGGAATCATTCCATGGGAAAACATCGTTTGGGAAGCGAGAGTGACTGAGTAAGAAGTGAGTGAATAATACGCTAAGAACATGCATCGTTCTTCACAATCTTTATTCTTTAGCATCTGAAACTCTAGTTACTGCACAAATTAACATTTTCAGGTAACTTTTCATGATTTTTACTCTTTTTTTCTCAGATGGGTCAATATCAATTTTCATTTTAGCTAATTGGGCACTGTTTAGATGGATTAAATTCATGATATTATGATTTGTTTGATCTGATTTTGGGTTATTTGTATTCAAGTTAGCAAGAATTAATAGTGGGAAAAAACCTGTTCATGCATAATAATATGTTTGATTTGTTAGCATGTTCAATTGTAATTTCCTTGGCTTGTGTATGACGATTTTAAATGACGATTCATGTTAGCCGACCCCTAACCATTTTGCGACTTATGCTTAGTTGTTGTTGTTGTTGTTGTTGTCAATTGTAGTTTTCTTGGCTTATGTTTGACAATTTTAAATGATGATTCATGTTAGCCGACCCCTAATCATTTTGCGACTTAGGCTTGGTTGTTGTTGTTGATGTCGTCAACTGTAATTTCCCTTGCTTTCAACAATGATGGAGAAATGATAGATACATGAAAGTATGCTTCAAATGTGGTTACAATGACTAGATTCCCGCATTTTCTTATGGGTGAGACTTTGATCATGAGAAAATTGGAATCTTTGTAAGATTTTACTGATATGATAAAAGCTCTGCCTAATATGATCTTGGTTGTGTTTGGTTTTCGAGGATTTATGTATATGCAACTAGATTGGAAACCCAGATGCAGAAAATAAAGTTGTATTAGCATTTGATGCTGATTGGAGTGGTGTCATGTATCTGAGGTGCTGGAGTGTCTTTGAATTCATGCTTGGTACCGAAAAGATGTCTTCTTTGGAATTAGTTAAACAGTGTGCCATCACCCTTAGCGAAAATTTGTTAGATTGGATGAGCGTGAGATGTGCACATGAGTCTTGATTTGTTTGTCAGATGATTATTCTCAAAATAATTGTTCATCTTGCAGTATGAGTAATTTGGGTCTTGGGTTGTTTGTCATATGTGTGTTTCAGGTAGTTAAAAGGGATCCGGAACCAAAGGAAATATGGAATCAGCTAAAGAGTCGAAGAGAAGAATAGCGTTTGTGCTGATTGATGGATTGGGTGATGTGTCCATTCCCAGATTTGGGTATAAGACCCCTTTGGAAGTGGCTGCAGTACCCAATTTGGATGCTATTGCTTCGGCTGGGGTTAACGGGCTCATGGATCCTGTTGAACCTGGGTTGGGTTGTGGAAGTGACACTGCACATCTTTCTTTACTTGGCTACAACCCAAGGGTATATTACCGGGGTCGAGGTGCTTTTGAGTCTATGGGTGCTGGATTGGCCATGTCACCGGGGGATATTGCATTCAAGGTAGACATTAGACTCAATTTTTCACTTTGTCAGTTTTTACTTTGTTTCACTCTCCCACTGGGCTCTATAGATGTCTAAGAAGTTTACCACTTCTGTGCAATATGATTTGTAACTCATTTTTTCATTTGATAGCAGAAGTCCTTATATTTCTGTCATTTGTCACATGTTGGAGACGCCAAGATAAGAATTGACTACATAAAAATTTATGCTTGGGATTGTTTTGTATGACTATCCTCTTCATCTGTGTTCTATTCCTCGTACACTTTTAAAGCTTTGATGGATTATGATGTTCAATGCTGTTTGACCTCAGTCAAATTTTGCAACATTGGACGAGAAAACCGGTATAGTCACAAGTAGAAGGGCTGACCGGCACTTTGAAGAAGAGGGTCCTATCCTCTGTGCTGCCCTGGACGGGATGAAGCTGCCATCCTTTCCTGATTATAAAGTTAGAGTCAGGTGCATATGCTTTTCATTCCCATTACTTTTTCTGCTCAATATATATTCTTTAATGGCCTAGGCTTCATATGGATTGAGTAAAATAGGAAAAATCAAACTGGACTTATGCCCTTTGTACAGATTTGAGATTACTATTAGGTTGTGAATGAACAAATTATACAGTATGTAGGCACATCTGATCCATATTGTCGTAAGATTGTTGTAACGTGATGTCGTGATGTCCTGGGTTATGCAACACAGTTTTAGAATATCAGGTGATGAATGAGGATACTGTTTTTGTCAGGTATGCTACAGAGCACAGATGTGGAGTAGTTGTGAAGGGACCTAGGCTGAGTGGTAATATATCCGGGACTGATCCCTTGAAGGATAACCGTTTACTATTACAAGCTGAACCCTTAGATGGCACAGATGAAGCAAAGCACACAGCTGCAGTTGTGAATGAATTATCCAAGGAGATATCGCGAATACTGGTTGCACACCCTGTGAATGCTAAGAGGATGGCTGAAGGAAAGAACATAGCTAATATTGTTCTGTTACGAGGTTGTGGTATCCGAATTGAGGTCTGTATCTTGGTGCTGTTCTTCTTCAATTATTGCTATTGTTGTGCTATTCCCCATGTCACCATATAGGACAAATTAATGTAACTTTTTGAATGAATAACTAGTACTTCTTTTATCCTTAGAAATTCCTTAGCATATACTTTACTTTCCTTCGGTTCACCACACTTGAGTTTTGGTCGGTTCAGCGTTGTTCGACTATGTGTTGGATGATTGTTTGTTTGCACTGTACTGAATTCGGGGTCCCTGAACGTCAAGATGGCACTTCTGCAATTTTTTGGCTCTGAGCTATTTTCAGATTTTTTTGTTGTTATGACAAAAAAATAGAGAAATACAAAAAAACATAGGATTAATATTGTAGATTAGTGATCAACTTATAGGGCACTGAAGGCTGTCCAGACATGCTGGCTGGAACTGCATGCTCATTAGTTCCCTAAGTGAATAGACTCCCAATGTCTAATTTGTAAGGTCGACTGTGATAGTGTGCTGTTGACAATATGCTGATTAACACGCGCAGCTGCATTTTTTGTTTCCCCCTTTTGCTTAATTTGTCTCTCAGATATTGCTTATTGCAGGTTCCACCCTTTGAAAAGCAGCATGGCCTGCGACCTTGCATGGTAGCACCTACTAAAATCATAGCTGGTCTTGGGTTATCTCTTGGAATTGACATACTTGAAGCACCAGGAGCAACTGGAGATTATAGAACCTTGCTAACTTCCAAAGCAACTGCCATAGCCAAGGCATTATCAGCTCCTTTAAACTCTTGTCCAAATGTTTTTGTCCCTGGTGAGGAGGAGCACAAGCCTGGCCAATCCACTGGATACGATTTTGGGTTTCTCCATATCAAGGTTTTTATTTTGCCTTTCTTGGCTTCTGTTGGGTTACTTGTCCCTATATTTAGCTCTAAGTGTCAGGCTCACATATAGCCATGAATTAATTTGCTTCATATCATGGTATAGACACCTGTTTAAACAGTTTAATATAAGTTTTTCTAAGCGCAACAATATATTCCATCTTGTCCCTAAGTTCCGTCCAACATAGAATCCTAGTGACGAAAATGCTATCTGTGTAAAGATTTCCTCTGATTTGATGTAAATTGCTTTCTTTACAGGCGATAGATGATGCCGGCCATGATAAAGCAAGCGTTTTTAAAGTCAAAGGATTGGAAGCTGTAGATAGGGTTATAGGGCAGTTAGCTAAGCTCCTTTGGCAAGCTGAATCAGTGGGGGACTTTGAATACTACCTTTGTGTAACAGGAGACCACTCTACACCCGTGGAATATGGAGACCACAGCTTTGAACCTGTTCCCTTTGCACTTTGTCGATTAAAGGACTTTGTTGGTGCAAAAGGTGGTGAATCAGTTGTGATGGAAACTTCACTCGAGCCTTTTCCTCTTCCAACTGTCAAGGCTGGTGAAGATCTAACAGAAGAATGTATACGTGCTGATGAGCAAATATGTGATTTAAGGAAGGCCTTCAGTGGTGATTCAGTTTCTGAACTCAACGAGATAGCTGCAGCAAGGGGATGCCTGGGACGTTTTCCCGGAAGTGAAATGATGGGAACCATTAACGCGTTTCTCCAACTAAATTTCTGATATCCTCACAGAAGAAGTCAGTAATAACCACTCATGTGGCACTGACTGAGATTGACCTTTGTTATGGTCTAGGTTGAGTTGCTCAGCATAAACTGATGGTCTAGATTGAGTTGCTTTCAGCATAAATTGACGGACTCGTCCTGCTCAAGTAAGATATCCTATATCTAATATTTGTATCTAGCAGAAAATTTTACTAGTGAGTTGTCGTTTAGTATACTGTTCTGTTGTGTTTACTCTCAAGTGACAAAGTATCGTGAAGTGAACTTGTCCTGTATGACTCTGTAGTCTACTTGTTATGAAAAGTTCATATCTTTCAGTCTTTGATAATAATTTCAGTGCCGTTTTCAATGAAATGCTTGATATGACGTCCTTCACTCCATCCTGCGTGATATATTTCCTAGGTGTTGCTAATATGGTGTTTAGCAAATCAAGTCTTACTTTGACATTGCTCAACTTGAGCTTGGAAAGTTAGGGTACGATCTGAGCTTTTACTTGTTCAAGTCAAGCTAGAACTGTAAAACATCAAGCTCACACACAGAGTTGAGCTCACTGGAGCCGATTCTTAAACATGCTGATCTCGAGCTGTTCGTGAGACGACTCGGCTCATTATCAACCTAAGCTTTTTAGCCAGTATTGGCCAGTTCTTGAACCAGACAAACAACAACTTCCATTAATTAGAAGATAGCATATTGCAGTTAAGCTGCCACAATAATGTGTCATTTTTTTTCTCTCTTTTGGCGGGCAAAACTTTTGGTCTGGTAAATCCAATGGCTGCTTTAGTATATGCATCCAGAATATTTGGTTGCTTTTTATGCTTTCTCACAGATGACTGTATGACTGACCCACTTAGTTACATTAAAACATTATCACTTCTTTAAACTTTAAAGACACAATGCACTTTCTTTTTTTAATCTTCATCTATAAGGAATCATACCTTAATATGAATCCTAGATTTATATGTATTCATACTATATTGCACAATAAAGTTTAGTGTCATTCAACCACTCAAATAAAAGTTGATATGACACTCAAATGATCTTCACACTGCTTTAGTACATAAATGCAAGCTTAGTCAGTTAGTCTTGTAATGTTAGGTCTCAGATTCGAATTTCCGCATCTTCATTAGTCGTATAGGGTGTTTGCGTCTCATATAGGACCCAAAAAAAACATCATGTATGTGACAAGGGGTCTGTCACTGTATAGAAAGGATCCGAGTTCTCTGTCAATTAGGCCTCCAGATTATGCACCTAACACCGGGGTGTTAGTAATAACTGATGAAGATTCGGAAGAGCAGGATGCTTACTGTTGGGGTATGTGTGATTACAAGAATATTCAGGTACTACCATTTCCTCAGAACAAGATTTTGTCCATTGTTCATCCATCAGAGTTCAGAAAGCCTAGTATCACTAAAGTCTGGTTCCTCCCAGTTACCGGCCACCCGCTATCAGCGCATAGGTACTACATCATCCGGGCGAAAGGCCAATACAAAGGGTACGCCATTTCTTCCTGAATTGGCTGTTTTGGTAGTTCGTAGCATTTTTAGTAGCTGGTAACGTTTCTCTAATGTGTTTATTATGCAGTCTTTCGACCATTTTCTTGTGGCTCTCAGTTGCTTTCTCTTGGAAATTTTCTGTTATATGTTCGCAGGTTAGCATGCACAAGTTCAAAAAGAGCAGATATATGCACATGCTGCTGCTACGCAGAGTTCATTAACGACCTAAAACCAAGGCCATTTGATTACAGAGACATCTACCAACAGTTTGAAATCCGGCGTTACCATGGTGGTGGATTCTATGCCAAGTCAGTTGCTTATGATGGAGTTCCTCCAAATTTCCTACGGAGAAAAGGGTGGGAAGTTCGAGTTCATCATTCAATTCATGGACATTTACGTGACGCTTTAGGCCTTGATGAGTCCGTCCAAGCATCACTCCCTCCTCCTCCAACGTTCCCTCTCCCACCTCTGCATCAACAATATGCCGCTGTTGTCATAGGAAGATGGTACACCCCCTTCTTGTTCCTCAGGTAAAGACCCTACTGTACTTTTTTTCTTTCGAAGATGTGTGACTATATTTATAACAGGTTATAGGAAGATGTGTGACTATAGTTATGTATTATCAATTTATATATCAAGGTTGCGCCATTTATATATCGCTTGATCATGTCATCGGATACTACTACATAATATAGAGTATGTACTCTGGGGTGTACCTAATATATTGAGGACGGTTTGTTACTAATTGTGATTACATCGGTTAATGTAGGGAAGAAGCTAAATTATGGCGACACATGAAGAAATCGATGTTCTACGAGATCACTTTAGAGCAACATTGGGAAGAAATTTACTCCAAGCAAAATGAAAACAATGGAGATGATTCAATTGTGATAGATGCAATGATAAAAAGAGAGGAAGCCTTAGTATATGGCATGGAAAGTGTGATAGAAGTGAACCCACTACTAGGATTCGTGAGTTTCACAATTCCGAGCAACTTAAGCCAACAAGGGAATAGGACGAGACTCGGAATGAGCTTGGCAGTGTTCGAGGCCATGCAAGGAATACAAGTCGAGAGAGGATGGATGAATGATCAAGAGTTCGATGTGAGGGTGGAGAGGGTTGAAGAAGTAGGGAGAAGGAAAAGAGGCGATTCGGAGTGGAGAAGAGTTGGATGTTATGTTTTGGTGGAGAGTTTCTCAGTTAGGAGAATGGATGGGGTTTTGATTATGAAATATAGCTTCAAGCATACGCATAAAATTCAATGTAGATGGGATTGACTTTTGGTCTATCTACATTTTCTCTCTTGTGCATGTTGTACCACTACGTTTGAATTGTACATAGTGAACATGTTCTTAAACTTTCTATTGTATGATATGTAATTCGCAACTTAAAATGATTTAATCTAAACAGGCTCAAATCCGACTAAACCAACCTTTTTATTTTCAATGTAATTTCCCGCATGTTTTAATTATAGAGGGAACACAATATCATTATCGACCCATAAAATGAGACATGATATTCGTTACTCTGTCCGAGTCATGAAAACCCCGTTATTTTTCGTTTTGTTTTAATGTATCGATAAGTATGTAACCATTGCACTATGTAGAGGCTAGTGGATAGCAAACCTGTCATCATAGACAAATCTATGAAGTCAATGCGACAAAAAACAAGTTATCCAAAAATTCGGTCAGCATGATTCTATAACAGGTCCTGCTGACTGCTGAGTGTTGACTTTTGCCTTCTAATACTTTGATTGTGATTTCCAACCAAAACCCAAAACTCAAAAATGGCTGCTCAAGCTCTTGTTTCTCCTGTTACTGTTTCACCAATCTTCAATCTCAAAGGTAATATTTCCCTTTTTCATTCCTTATTTCCTTTTAAATTCGTTTTCTTTCTGTTTTAATAGCTTATGTATGACGATTCTTAATGACAGATTCATGTTAGCCGACCCCAAATCATTTGAGGAGTAAGGCTTAGTAGCATTTTTTGTTGTTGTTGTAAAGAGCTTAACTTTAGATGTGTTTTATGGGTACATAGGAGCAGCTAATGTTGCGGGGGTGGGGATATAAGGATTCGAACCCTGGACAATTCCGGGCAGGTTAATGTTCTAACCAGTAGGTTAACCTTGATCCTCTTAACTTTGGAACATCAAAGTTTCGAACTTGTACTGACTTTGGTGGTTTATAAGCATTTTGACCTCAATGAGGGTCATGTATGGAGCTAGCTGTCCAACATCAGATGATGGGGGAAATTTGGGGCATTGGGGCATTGGGCTGACACATGATGGGGGAAATTTGTTAGGGTTAGGTATGGAGCTAGCTGTCCAACATCAGAAATTCGGGTGTGCCGAAACTAGTCATAGTATATAAGCCTCTTTGATTCGTAAAAGCTCATGTGTTTTTCATATGGTCTAGACTCGATCTCGAGGTAGCTCCCAATACGTTTAGTCAAAAACAGCAAAACGGACGCGTATTTGGATATGAATGATGATGGAGTATGCTGAAGTTGGTTTAATTAGTTGTACTGTGATTGTCTTTGGTGTAAAACGGATGCGTGGTAATGCCTATTATATAGTTCAATGCATATGGTAGAGTATATTGATTGGAAAACCATTATATCTCAAACCCAAAAGAAGAATGAATCTTTGGGCGCATTGGAGATAGACGGGTTAATGGTCAATTTGTCATATTCCGAGGTAATAGAAATCAAAGATTGAGGGAATGGTCTGACTGTCTGAGCAAGTTTCATTTGGTGTAGGTGATGGCAATAGACTTGGGACTTTCTCATCGAGAAACAAGGCCTTGCCATTTCTGAATGTCTCCTCTGGCCACAGAGTCAGAGCACAGGCTTCAATCAATGCTGGTTGCAAAGGGATTGACATCCCTACACATTGGTACAATTTAATAGCTGACCTTCCAGTTAAACCCCCTCCGCCCTTGAATCCAAGGACTTTTGAGCCAGTCAAGCCCGAAGATTTGGCACCTCTCTTACCGTATGAATTGATCAAGCAAGAAGTGAGCATTGACAGATACATTGAAATACCTCAGGAAGTTATTGATATTTATGGACTCTGGAGACCAACACCCTTGATCAGGTTTCATTTTTATCGTTATTTGAAGTTAAGAGTTGAAAAGAGTATCTGAACTTGTGAAATTTTCGTAAGATGAAATTTTGAGCTTTACCAGTTGGTGAATATAGAGCTAAGAGATTGGAGAAGCTTCTTGAAACTCCTGCAAGGATTTATTACAAGTATGAAGGTGTTAGCCCTGCTGGATCTCACAAGCCAAACACTTCAGTTCCCCAAGCGTGGTACAATGCACAAGAAGGTGTTAAGAAGATCGTAACTGAGACCGGGGCTGGCCAATGGGGTAGTGCTCTTGCGTTTGCGTGCAGCTTGTTCAACCTTGAATGTGAAGTAAGTAGTTGCTTGTATGTTTAAGTTCATTATAATTTATTGGATCATTTCTTAACATCAAACTGCCTGTGATATTTGCGTTAAGTTTTCCTACTGTGCTTGGTTGATTATTGAAATGTACACATATTCACATATATAGCCCTCGGAAGAATCACTGATGCTGCGCGTTGAACAAACAAGAGGGCTACATGCCTACATGATTGCGTATTTTGGCTTATAATAATGCATATGTATCTCTTAGAACACTTTTTAGCGTTCCTGATACATTCATGTGACCTGTGTTGTTATCCTAATCTGAATGTGACTTACATTACGTAAATTATCTTCAACTGACTGCTATGCTCTTGTGCATCTAATTTCTAGGTATGGCAAGTTAGGGCCTCATACGACCAAAAACCATACAGGAAAATGATGATGGAAACTTGGGGTGCTAAGGTTCATCCATCACCATCTGAAATTACCGAGGCCGGAAGAAACATCCTTCGGATGGATCCATCCAGCCCTGGGAGTCTAGGAATAGCTATATCAGAAGCAGCTGAGGTTGCTCTGAAAGATGCTGAAACAAAATACTGTCTTGGAAGTGTACTTAACCATGTCCTGCTACACCAGACTGTTATTGGAGAGGAATGCATAAAGCAGATGGAAGCGTATGGCGAAACCCCAGATGTGATTATTGGGTGTACTGGTGGAGGTTCCAATTTTGGAGGGCTATGTTTCCCATTCATTAGGGAAAAGCTTAAGGGGAAAATGAATCCTCTTATAAGAGCTGTCGAGCCTGCAGCTTGCCCTTCGTTGACAAAAGGGGTGTATGCTTATGATTATGGTGATACTGCTGGAATGACACCATTGATGAAGATGCACACTCTTGGTCATGATTTTATTCCTGATCCTATCCATGCTGGTAACCATCTTCTCGTCGATTGTTGTCTTTTCGTTCTTTTTCCTTCAGTTCTATATACCTTGAGCTGGTTTGCACACAGTATATGTCTGTCATATGATTTCCTTGCTTTTTTGTTTTTTTTTCCGGGTGTCACAGGTGGCCTGCGTTATCATGGTATGGCTCCACTGATTTCACATGTATATGAATTAGGACTGATGGAGGCAATTTCTATTCCTCAGACTGAATGTTTCCAAGGTAATTGCATTTTCTTGTAAATTTCAGGGTTCCAGTTGTAGTTCCCATGAAACTTCACATACTTTTGTTTCTTTAGCACCCGATTCAAACATCACACGTTACATGTATATAGTACGTAAGGACTTATTATAGGGGACTTTTTTTTATTCCATCTTGAGCAATAGCATAGAAAACGTACCAAGTATTTCACCTGATTTATACTGTAATACATGCTTCAGGGGCCATCCAATTTGCAAGGTCTGAAGGACTGATTCCTGCACCCGAACCAACTCATGCCATTGCTGCTGCAATTCGAGAAGCTCTGCACTGCAAAGAGACAGGAGAATCAAAAGTAATTCTGATGGCAATGTGTGGGCATGGTCATTTTGACCTTTCATCCTACGACAAGTTTTTGCGAGGGAATTTAGTTGACTTGTCTTTTTCCGAAGAGAGAATACAGGCATCACTTTCTAAAATCCCCAATATTGCGTCTTGAAGATACGAGTGTTAGTAATAAGTAAGTAGATTCTCATTCTCTTTCTCTTATTTTCTTTCACTTTGCATCAGTTTTAACTAGCATACGTAGATGTATCCGAATCACCCACCTGATCATATATTTCCTCTACTTATACTATAGGAAATATTGCTAGGCTACAGAATCATTCGGCAGTAGCCTTCTTAACTTCCTGATTTTGTGAAAATGTCTACATGGACAATTGGACATGTAAATAATACCGTCCTTACCATTTGGCAATTCTATACGTAAGAAATTAGTTACCTTACCACTATGCATGTTGGTTTTACGCTCTCGCATGATGATTATTATCTGATCTTTACCTTCTTCAAGGCCCAAAGTCCAGTCACACGTTAAGAATTTTATCTGATGAAATAATCTTAGGCTAATAATTTAAAAGTTGTGTATTAACCCCTTGTATGTTCGTTCTTCGGTGTCATCACCTTTAACATTGATCAACTAAAATGCTTTCAATTGATTGTAAAAACGACCCAGATCTTTTTACGAGAGATTACAATGGAAACTATAATGTATGATTAGTGAAAAAGACATCGTAATCGAAAGTTATAATGAATAAACCGGATCTTGATTAGAAATTAGCTAACTTTTTTTCCTACAAGCCATATTGATTTACAGTGATTAAAGGTGGTGTAAGTTTATATGTCTGCTGACCAAAGTACAAGATCATTACCTTTTTCTAGACTAAATATTTTTGGGCCTTAGAATATCTACATTGTCTTAATTTAGCTTGATTGTGAGGTGTGGAAGGGAAATGACAGCTTTCTAACTAATTTTAGAATACCATTCATAAGATATAGTAAAAATTTAGAGATAGTTAAAAAAAAGAATGTTTGTCAAACCATAGAAACAGTTAATAACCACCCAGATACAAAACCCTTTCCAAACCGTAAAAACTACGAAATCCTGCAACAGCCATCCTAAGGACAAGGTTACACAAAAGAAGACCGATTATCTCTGTTAAGGTGCAAAACCTCATATTGGTTTTGTACCTTAACAGTTTTTCTGGAAACCATAAACTTTGTCTTCTTCTCTGCGTAACTCTCAACCTTTGGGCTCTTTGTTCAGCTCCTTCGCCCCATTTCTTCAGGACCTCTTCGTCCTAGAAGAAATGGCGCGTTGGTGCAATAATGTCACAGTATTCATAAATCTATGTGGCCTCATGGTTGGTGCCTGCATTTTGACCATCGCAATTAGTATAAAGTTTTCTCTCCTCTCCTCTTGTCATGCACTCTTAATCGTGCCTTGTTTTAGAGTGGGAAGCGTAATTGTGATGATCTCATTTTTCGGGCTCCTTGGAAGTTGGTGTCGCTCCCCCTTTCTTTTGTGGATATATCTGTGCTCATATTTCGTCATCGCTTTCATGATGACTGTTGGTGTAGTGCTTTGGTCTCTAATCATATGCAGATCAAAAGTCAATCTTGAAGTGAGTGAAGTATACAGGATGCAAGACTTTGCGATATGGTTCAAGGATAATGTGTTTGGCTTAATAAAGTGGGAGCAAATCAGACAGTGTATGATCGACAGGGATCTGTGTTCTGCAGACAGCAGTATCAAAAACTTTTTCTATACAATTTATAAAGTGCAGGTTCCCTGTCCTGGATCCTTTCTTGCTTTTTCCTCTCGATGTTCATATGTAACTTATCGATCTCATCTGATCGATGATATACGTGTTGCTATGTCAAAACTCTGTATAGCATGCTTGAATATTTACCCCTGAACTCATAGTCAAAGATTGCATGCCTAATCATGTTAACTTGGTTGAAATGAAGAGCTAAACAAGCACACTTTGTTTACTAAATAAAATTGTTTCTTCTCTTTGTTCAGGACAAATGCTGCAAGCAGCCAGATTTTTGTCCCGGGAATCCGATTAATTCTACATTACACGACTGCCTCTCTTGGTCTACGAAAAAGGATAAGATGTGCTACTACTGTGATAACTGCGTTGGAGGGTTTCTGGAGCAGGCTTCTACGCTATGGCGAAAATTATTTCCGGGATATGTTGCAATGTATGTCTGTGTCGTTGGTATTCTTGTAATTGGTTGGCGAGCTTTCCGGCAACACAAGGAATACCATCTGAGTAAAGTTTGTTATACCTCCAAAGCTTAAACTTTTATCAGGCACTTGTACCACTTTGATAGTCTTAGATTGTCGTTCTTTCCTCGTCTGTGTCGTTTATCGAAATCTGATTTTATACCCGAAATAGCTCCCAACATGGCTAGTCAAAACAACAAAATGTTAGTAGGTGACTAGGTGACAAGAAAACACGGCTAGTCAAAACAGCAAAAGGTTAGTTCATGGCTAGTCAAAACAACAAAATGTTAGTAGGTAACAAGAAAACACGGCTAGACAAAACAGCAAAAGGTTAGTTCGGAGTCGGTAACAAGAAAACACAACAGGTGCAAAAATTTATTAGTTGTTCGCTAGAAGGAGGGTTTGAACCTCCGACCTTGTGGTTAACAGCCACACGCTCTAACCAACTGAGCTATTCCAGCTTCGTTGTTATCAACCCAAACGTTTTCTGTTTTTGAACTTTTGTTTCTTTTCACCCCTTGCAAAAGAAAACATTTCTGCAAAATACTCAACAGGAGTGAACTAAAAATAGAAGTGCAGAAGAAAAAGCCGTTCAACAACATGTATGGGTAAAAATTCAGTCCAAGTCGATTAGGTAACGTATTTACATAATTGCTACTACGGGGTACTACTTGATAGATTGGCAAAGTGTGTACTACCGTTAATAGAACCAACATTGTGACGAAACATGCTAAAAAACACTTTGCTTACGTTCTAGTCCGAAAAATTACATTATTATCATTATCATTACCCTAGTGCATGATAGATTGGCAAAGTTTGTAATAGCATTAATGGAACCAACACTGTCGATCACAAAAACATGCCAAAAACACTTTGCATACGTTCTAGTCCGAAAAATTACATTATTATCGTTATCATTACCCTAGCGCCTCATAAACGAGAGTCTCGACTCGAGGATCCAATCCAAGACTCTCAGGCACAGCCACAGTAAACACAGTACCAACATTCTCCACAATTCTTCCCACTGTAGGAGCAGAAATTCTCTCTTGCACCTCTGCTGTGCACCCACCACAGCATATTTGTAAGGCATTCTCTCAACCCTCTGGTCTGCTTTAAAGCCTTTTCCTGATCGTAAATCGCTTCCAATGCATACAGGCATGCCTTCCATCCATCTGAAGCCTCCTGTCTAGCCAAAGCCGGCTTCGCCCATGCGACCACCTGTCTTACAAAACCAACATCGGAAAACAAGATTTCAGTCACAGGTAGTAAAGGACCAACCTGTATCCCAACCCTGATCTCCTTATACTCAGTCGAATCGACAAACGACAGTCTGTTCTCTCTTTTGGTCATCCAAAACATACCCACAAGTCTATTCACCTTACTAAACTCCTCCCCATACACTCCACCATCTCGTACATGAAACCATGTCTTTATAGCCTCGATCTCGAACGAGGCCAAAGTCGAACCCACACTCTTCAAATGTGCATCACCATACGCCATCCCTAAGACGGATGCAGCGTAATACGAAGCCATTGATTCAGCAGGTATCTCATTCCAACAATCCGCATTAGTACCATCATATGAGAAGCTTTTCGCCCACGAATGCAGCTTATAGAAATCAAAACACCGAACTTTAGCACACTTAGACTTACTACCTTTCTTACCCAAACACATATATGATGCAACCAAATCATAAATTTGACCCCTAAACTTTTCACCCCAATCAGAGTCAAGCTTCACAAGTACGCCACTTGCGTACACAAAATTCCCTAAATAAGCATGATTACAATTGTACAACCCGAACCCGTAATCACCCGAATCCTCCGTAACGCCATTTTTGGACACTATCCCACCCCATTTGGACTCATAAACAAACCCATTCCCCTCAAATTTACCCTCCAACCAAGGGGTAATAGTGTCCCTTAAAAACTTCCTAATTGCAGGAATTACATTCATGCAATTAACTTCTTCAGCAATTAAGGCCAATTTAGCCGCACTACTGATCTTCAACCCGTAATATAAACAATGATTAGTCAAAATCTCCGTCGAATCGAGAGCACCCACATCTCTCCATAGGGAAGCCACAATCTCAGGACGACAACTTTCGGAAACACCCCTAAAAGAATGCCAAGTTATAGGAAGATTTGGAGCCCTCAAACTCCATGAATTTCCTACAATACCAACTAAATCACCATCTATGCTCTTATACTTGAAATTACTCATCAAAACCCTAATCTTGGAATTGTAAAGTGAGGAAAGTAGCGTAAGATGCAAGGGATGTGCTAGCATTAACAAATCCCCCCACCCTTTAGTTTCCCACTTATACTCCAAACTAAATGGGTCTGAAAACACAGCTTCTCCATTTGTTGCGTAACAACCTTTGTACAAATCGAGAATCTCCTCAGTATTTGGCTTATTGTTTGGCGTAATCGTTACGCGAATAATCCCAACAAACGGACTTGATTTTAGGAGATCTTTTTCACGTCTCTTCAGAATTAGTTCAGAAGAAGAGTAGATTATCCAAATTTGGTTGTTCTCAAGCTCGATTTTATGCTTAGTGTTTGATGAAGACGATGAGACAGATTTTATGTCAGAGTCACAAGTAAAGGTGATACAGATTGGCTTTGAGACTTCAAGAGTAATGTAAGGACTTCCTCTTGCTAGAATGTAGCGTAAATGAGAAGCTTCAAAGTCCACAGTGACTGCTAAATCACTGTATGAGGAGACCATATGTTGAGATGATTCTAAAGTGGAGATTGTAAAATCCGGGCTGAAGTTTTGGGAGACGGAAGAGGGTGATGCAGTGACTGATGGGTAGGAGATAGAAAGTTCGGAGGGTGAAAGTTTGACCATGTATGGGTGGAGAAAGACAGGGTGATCGCCATTTCCGACGACGAAGTTTTGGAAAAATGAATGTGTTGGTAGAGGAGAGGAAAGAAGCTTCTTTGAGAAGAATTTTGATGGGTTTGGTAGGATTTTGGAGTCTGCATGTGGGAATGATGATGAAGTTTTTTGGTTGGAAGCCATTGTTGAAGTTGAGAGAAGCGTGAGCTTGAAGTCTTGAAGATAATGGTGGAAAAAACAGAGGAAGAGTTTATTGAGGGGAAATGTAGAGTGAAGAAGAAGATTAATGGGGTTTTTAGCAGTAAAAGTTGGCAATTTACCGAAGAATGTAAAAAGCAGAGGAAGAGTTTTTTTAGGTTGATGAGATTTTTTATGGTAGATTTTATGGGGAAATGTTAAATGTAGAGTGAAGAAGAAGATTAATGGGTTAGCAGTAAAAGTTGGAAAGTTACTGAAGAATGTAAAAGGTCGAGTGAATTTATTTACTTTTGAAATCTTTTGGTGTTCTTTGAGGAGAAAGCTCTGTTCTGTGTTCCATGCATAGAGATTTATGAGAAAATGCATGCATGACAAATGTTGAATGTTTTGATTTTGAGCACCAATTATGTTGAGAATTGGTAGTTTCAAAAAGGGGCAACTATCAAAATTGGTAATACTGTACTAGTAAAAAATTAATACAGATGACGACTGACCTGCAAAAGCCGCTTTTTCGACTATACTTGTTATAGTTGTGTTTTGAATGATCTCTTTAGATTTGAATTCATAGAGTAATCGGGGTTGAATCAATTGACACGAATGATCTCAATGGTACGTTTGTAACACTTCATGTGTATACTTTGATAGTAGAAATTAACTAGTTAGCATTGTTTGATTGAAGACTCCATCTCGTTTAAAAAATAAGAAACGAAGGCTAGAAATGATGATGATCGAAAACCCATTCTTGTTCAAATAAACAAATGATGATGATAGCGTCTAATACATTAGTTCATACGCTTCTTAGATTTTACGAAGGAAAATGTGATAACGACACCTGAATTACTCGAAAACCTTGAGAGGTCAGTGGGCGAAATATTCATATGAAATTAGCTAATGTAATGTACGTGTTTCGCTCCTTAGCAATTGAAACTGATTAGTGACATAACAAATGAAAACATACATACATTCCGATTCCAATGGAACACACATTCAAATTTTTACAAAAGGATGATGATCAATATAATTGAGCAGTTTATAAATAAACTTCTAGGATTTTACCAAGGAAATGCTGTACAGCAGGTACCGAAAACACGAGGAGGTTAGGAAGTATGTTCAACCACAGTATGAACATAACCAACATTCTGATGCATCCTTGCTACACCAGGAACAGTAGTTTTCCCTGTCAGCCCTGCTATGCACCCACCATAAAAAGCTTGTAAGACAATGAGCTTCATTAAAACGCTTCAACTTTCTGATCTTCTTAATTGCATTTGGCTGCGCTGATCATATATGGCTTCCAAAGCATGGACAAACCCAAACCATTGAATCTCAGCACCCTTCCGCGCCAACGCTGGTGTCGCCCAGTCGACAACGTCTCTCACAAATCCAGCATCAGAGAACAGAATTTCAGTAATTGGCAACAAAGGCAGAACATGTAAGCCAGTCCTTACCTCCTTATGCTCACTCGGACCGAAAGATGGAGTAAACATATCTTCTCGTTTACTCATCTTAACACCCACAAGCCTATTCTCCTTACTGAATTTCTTCCCATACACACCACGGCACCTTCCCTCACATGAAACCATGATTTCGTGGCTTCGATCTCGAATGATGCCAAAGTCGATCCAATGCCTACTAGCTTATAAAGCTATCTCCTCACACTTATTTTTACCGATGTGGGACACTTTTTTGCACACACACTTGGGAATTGACTCAACAATCTCCCCCTTTCACATGTGTGTGTGGCCGCAACTCCCCCTCAACCGAGCAAACTTATCGTGAGACCGATGCCCCTAGCACCGATTCTCCTATGTGGTCCATTCCAACGAAGCTGCGTACTCGGCCTACTGATGCCACTGCACCAGTGCCCCCTAGACCAAGGGAGCCCAGCCATCACCACATCGGACATGCGCGTCCCCGGCCGAACCATCGGCTCTGATACCACTTGTTAGCAGCAGGCCCATACGGGAAGATAGGCCACAAGCTCAGTGAGGTTCCATCTCAAAACCAATTGGCAATGAGAGGAGTAGCCCACTAGCTTATAAAGCTATCTCCTCACACTTATTTTTACCGATGTGGGACACTTTTTTGCACACACACTTGGGAATTGACTCAACACCTACCAAATGATCATCCTCATACGCCATACCCAAAAGCGACGTAGCGTAATACACAAAGATTTGTTCACTGGAATGGTGAGCATTGCACTCACCATTTGCCTCTCCTTCCCAAGAATGTAACATGTAGAAATCAAATGCCCTCAGTCTTGCATACTTAGATTTCTTATTCCTACTCAAATTCATCAATGTTCCAACCAAATCATAAGCATGATCCCTAAACTTACTCCCCCATTCCGAATCGAGTCTCGCAAGAACAGCAATTGCATACACAAAATACCCTAAATAGTAATTCTTGTCAAACAAGCCAAACCCAAAATCAGCATTCTTGTCAACAAGGCCTTGTTTGGTCAAAATCCCACCCCAATTTTTTTCATATACAAACCCATTCCCCTCAAACTTACCCTCCAACCAAGGGGTAATAGTATCCCTAAAAACTTCTTAATAGCAGGAATCACATCACTACAATTCACCTCCTCAGCAATCAAACCCAATCTAGCTGCCCTAAATATCATACAACCGTACCACAAGACATGAGTTGTCGATATCGGCTTCGATTCAAGCTCACCTACATCTCTCCATAAGGAAGCCACAATCTCAGGCCGACAACTTTCGGAAACACCCCTAAAAGAGTGCCAAGTTATAGGAACATTTGGAGCTCTCAAACTCCATGAATTTCCTACAATACCAACTAAATCACCATCTACACTCTTATACTTGAATTTGTTCAAAACCCTAATCTTGGAATTATAAACTGATGAAAGAAGCGTAAGATGCAAAGGATGTGCTAGCATTAAAAGTTCACCCCAACCTTTAGTTTCCCACTTATACTCCAAACTAAATGGGTCTGAAAACACAACTTCTCCCTTTGTTGGGTAGCAACTTTTGTACAAATCAAGTACTTCTTCGGTATTAGCATTGTTGTTTGGCGTGTTCGTTACGCGAACAGTCCCAACAAACGAGCTTGAGTTCAGGAGATCTTTGTCCTTCTTTAGCATAAGTTCCGAAGAAGCGTAAATTATCCAACTTTGATTGTTTTCGAGCTCGATTTTGTGTTTAGTGTTTGATGAAGATGATGAGACAGATTTGATGGAAGACTTACAAGTAAATGTGAGACAGATTGGTCTTGAGACTTCAAGAGTAATGTAAGGACTTCCTCTTGCTAAAATGTAGCGTAAACCGGAAGCTTCAAAGTCTACATTAACAGTTAAATCACTGAACGAGGAGACATATGTTGAGATGATTTCGAAGTGGAGATAGTGAAATCCGGTCTGAAATCTTGAGAGATAGTAGATGAAGTTGCGGAGACTGGTGGGTAGCACGCAGAAAGTGAGGAGAGAGAAAGCTTCACCATGTACGGATGCAGAAAAACAGGTTGATCGCCATTTCCAATGAAAATTTTTTGGAAGAAAGAGTGAGTTGGAACAGGGGATTTGAGGAGTTTTTGGGAGAGAAATTTTGTGGGTTTTGGAAGAATTTTGGATTCTGCATGTGGGAAAATGGACTTGCGTGTGATTGACGCCATTGTTGAAGATTTGAGCTTGGTAAAATTGTAAAAAAGTTCAGAGATTTTGAAGAGTTTTTTTTTTTTTTTTTATGCAAATGATGATGATGAAGAACAGGGGATTTTGGTGGATTTCTTTTATAATAGGGAAATTATCCAATATACCCCTGAGTTTGCCGAGTTTTTCGGGTATACCCCTGAGGTTTCCGAGCTATACGATATACCCCTGAGGTTTGCGTTTTCGCGTTTTTTCCAGTTTTTCGCTGACGGCCGTCCATCCCCCTTAACGCCTTATAACTCCGTCTCCCTCCGTCTCCTTAACCCCTTAATCTGTTTCTTAACTTAACTTGACTTCTTTATTCAACCACCCACCCCACCACCAACCAACTTAACTTCTTTCTTTTTTTCATCATCTCTTCCATTTTCTCTCTCCTCATCTCTGTCCTCCATTTCTCTCATTTTTGTCCTCCATTACTAACATGCCTTCTTCTTCCTCTTCATCCCCATTTACCTTCATTCAAGATATTCTTAGAAGCGTCAGGTATGAAACAAAGGGATGCAAATGCAAGCGAAAAATGGATCTGAAGATCGCGGAGTCCAAAGACAACCCAAATAGGCTATACTTCAAGTGCAACGACTGTGATACCTTTGAATGGGCTATCCCATATTTCCCAGAAACTACCAGTAATCAGCTCAGGCAAATGTATGGAGGGGGTGGGTATGGAGGCGGTGGATATGGCGTGAATAATCAAGCAACCCCAAATGGTGAAGGGAGGATGAGGGATATGCAGAGGAAGATCGACGACATAGCTATTCAAGTTGCCTTTGGAATTAGGGTATTGGGTTGTATGATGTTTTTGGTATTGATTATCATTTGTTTGAAAATCTAGAATTAGGTATTTATTTGGTTGAAAATCTGGATTTAGGTTTTATTTTGTTTGATCTAGAATTAATGGTCAAATCGGTGTAATATCGAATCTTTGTTATGAAGTTGTTGCAAATTAATGACAAAAGATCGGATGCATTTCATTTCATCGGAAAATTAGTTGTTTTATTTTGTTTGATCAAAATTAATGGTCAAATCGGTGTAATTTCGAATCTTTGTAATGAAGTTGTTGCAAAATAATGACAAAAGATCGGATGCATTTCATTTCATCGGAAAATTAGTTGTTTTACAGGATCGGATGCAAACAAATGCATCTTAAATTTAGATTACATTGACATCAAAGCTGTTTTACACAAAATACATCTTAAATTTAGATTAGATTGACGTAAAAGCTGTTTACCCAAAATACAAAATAAATCTTAAAACTAGATTAGATTGTCTGGTGTACCCAAAATACACAAAGCCAATTATCTGGTGTACCCCTGAAAACAGGTGACTAGCTGGCTGGGTTTGCAGCAGTCCTAGCTCGTTTCTTCCTCTGTTTCCCAGCACCACCAGCACTTGTACTTGCTCCACTACCATCCGCACTGGTACCAGCTTTCTTTGAGGCCCTCAGCTTCCTCTTCTTTAGCGCTTTCATTGCCTTCTTTTCTGCTGCTGTTAATTTTCCCATGCATGCTCTTTGGTTATGGCCCATCTCCCCACATTTGCCACATTTAACTGTGGCAGATCTCTTCCCTTTTGCCTGCTCCCCTTTCTGCCTCCTCCTGTTAATTGGTGGTCTGCCACTTGTTCTCTTCAACTTAGGAGGTGCAAGAGGAAGATCAGGAGTATTAGGGAAGCTCGGCCATTGAGCAGCATCAGAAATGGGGAAGATGCTTCTTCCATAGGTCCTCTTGTAATTGGCCACACTATAGAAGGGACTGCAAAAGCTGGTAGCCACTAATCTCTTGTGATTGATAACTCTTAAGGCATGCTTACAAGGGATCCCGCTAATCTGCCAACAACCACACAAACATGTCCTAGTTTGCAGATTGACATCATAGGTAAAGTTATTCTCCTTGACCTCAAACTGCATGCTACTACTAGGAGAAATATGGCAAAACCTAGAGTCTACAATCCTATCCTTCAACAGCTCATTCACATATGGTGTCACATCTGAATCCACCCATCCCTCACATTGCATCTGCCTCTTTGCAATTCTAATCATGCAACTTCTCCGAATACCTGTCATACATCATACATCATCATTACTTTTAAAATCTGATTTAATAGTCAAACAAAAGAGTTAAAGGTCTAGTTCAAACCTTCGCATAGGGTCAGAACAGGTTTGACTCTATCTAGTCCTAATGTTGCATTAAAAGACTCTGTAAAATTGTTGGTGTTGTCTGGACTACACACAGCTGGATCAAATGCATGCCTAGCCCATAACTTAGGCTCAATGTCATCAAGGTACTTGAAAGCATTTGGATCAATCTTGAGTATTTTGTCCATGGCTTTATTGAAGCCATATCTTGAGTATGAATCAGCAGCTTGCCAAAAGTGTGCTTGAAGTTGAGGAGCACTATAGTATTTCTGCAAAAAACAATATCAGAAGAAGTCTGCAGAAATAAGGGGTACACCAGATAATTGAGACAAAACCTTAGGGGTACACCAGATAATTGAGACAAAACCTTAGGGGTACACCAGATAATTGACTTACATGAAATTTCTTGAACAAATGCCTGGCACATATCCTTCTGTTTGCAGTTGGTAGCAGATCATTCAATGCAGCTTCAACTCCCTAACAAACAAGAATCAGTCAAATGTTATAGTTTTGATATTGAAGCACGAAATATAAGACCAAATGTTATAGTGTTGATATTGTACAAAGTTTAGGTGAACTTACCCCCATCCTGTCACTCATAAAAGTCCACTCATTAAATTGAGTGTGAGAGCCAAATGTCCTCTTGATACAGTTGATGAAATACGACCATGTCTCATTGGTTTCTCCTTCCACAATTGCATATGCAATAGGAAAAAGTTGCTGGTTTCCATCCAATGTCACAGCCGAAAGTAGCATCCCATTGTACTTTCCTTTTAACCAGCACCCATCCACTCCTACCAATGGTCTACAACCCTGTAAGAATCCCTTGAATTGGGCATCAAAACTGATGAACAATTTCTTGAATTGAAATGGTCTCTCAGGGCCTCGCTCCTGCCAAGTGATAAGAGCTACTGCCTCAGGGTGTGTGAGTTTCACCATCTCCACATATGCCGGCAACTGTCCATAAGAGCTATCATGAGCTCCATCAATTGCCTTGATAGTTTGAGATCTGACCTTGTACATGGTGGGCTCTGGCATATCCACTTGATATAATTGATACAACAACTGACACAAGGATTTAACTGGTATTCCTGGAAAAGCCCTAATCTCTTCCATCAACTTATCACTCACCCATGCCACATTTGCCATGGGATTCCTCTCACTCCTAGCACATCTGTGTTGATTCACTATTCTCTTTATTGCCCATGACACTCCATCAGGCAACAAAGAAGCATGAATTCTCCATGGACAGTCTAGGTCAACACAAGCAGCTGTGTACCTTAACTTATCACTCTTCTGTACAACCAAAGCCACCCCAAGTTGCACACAGTAATCCCTAAGAGCACTTGTGAAATGATCCTTGTCCAAGAATATATCCCAAGGTTTGATCTGTAGTTTACCATATCCTGGATGTAAGAAGATCTCCCCATTTCTGTAGATGTTGTCCAGATATGCCTTCTCATCCTCTCTCTCTTCATCTTCATTTGCAGATCCTGATTCAGATAAAGACACATAGTGTCTAGGGTGCACCTTAGGGTCATATTCTTTCTCATCATCATCAGACCCACCTTCTTCAGAATCCAACTCTCCATCATCATCAGAATCTTCATCATCAGAATCATCATCAAACTCTCCACCAACACCCTCATCTTCCCCAATCTCAAACTCCAGATCATCTCCATCCTCCTCACTAGAAGCAATCAGTGGCTCAGTCCTGGTTCTTCTCCTAAAACTATAACCCTCATCAGTAGCAGCAGTAGGAGTAGTAGATGATGTGGCAGCAGTAGCAGTAGCAGGAGTTGTCTCAGCAGTAGCAGCAGTAGGAGTTTCTTGTTGTTGTGAAGAAACACCAGCCTGAGCTTGCATTTTGGCTCTCTTTTCTAATGTTGATTTTGGAATCCTTTTCCTAAAGGATTGTTGACATGCAGAGCTTTGTGTTGCAGGTGGAGGGGAAGCAGGTGAGGGTGATCTTTGTGGAGACTGTGCAGGTGAGGGTGGTCTTTGTGGAGATTGTGGAGGTGAGTATGTGAAATTTGGAGGTGAGTATGGAGTTGATCTTTGTGGAGACTCTGGAGGTGAGGGTGGTCTTTGTGGAGATTGTGGAGGTGAGGGTGTCTTTTGTGGGGAGACAGCAGGTGAGGGTGGTCTTTGTGGAGACTGTGGAGGTGAGGGTGTCTTTTGTGGGGAGACAGCAGGTGAGGGTGGTCTTTGTGGAGACTGTGGAGGTGAGGGTGTCTTTTGTGGGGAGACAGCAGGTGAGGGTGGTCTTTGTGGAGACTGTGGAGGTGAGGGTGTCTTTTGTGGGGAGACAGCAGGTGAGGGTGGTCTTTGTGGAGACTGTGGAGGTGAGGGTGTCTTTTGTGGTGGAGATTGGTTGGCCTGACTTGTTTGGGTGGCCACTGGTGGTGTTTGAAGAGGGTTACCACTTCTTTTTGGTGCACATCTCTTCCTTGCAGTCAATTTGACCCTCTTTCCCACAAATGGGTTGTTTTTAGATGAGCTGTGTTTCTGAGATGGGCTTTGCATGTTAGATGGGCCCTCCTTCTCATATGGGCTCTCTTTCTCACAGCCCTTCTCTTTCTCCTTCTCTTTCTCACAGCCCTTCTCCTCTTTCTCACAGGCACCCTCATCTTTCTCAAAGTTCTTCTCTTTCTCACAGGTACCCTCATTCTCACATTGGTCCTCTTCAATTGGGGTACCAACTGTCATGTACCTCACATTTACACAACCCCCACCCACATCATCACCATCAATATCATACACAGGAACACTCTTACATATAGGAGAAATCACTCCTTCCCGTGCTTCCTCTTCCAACCTCATTTGCTCTTCTCTTTCTCTTATCCTCCTCAACTCATTTACCCTCTCTACGTCTCTTTTTAGCCTCTCATTCTCCTCCATCAGCCTTTTTGCTAACTCCACATTCACGTTAGGAGAAGAGCCCTCTTCTACAGACAACTCTATATCCTTCTCATATTTACACACCATAAACATATGAAGCAAATCTCGATCACTATTTAAAGGCACCATTTCCTTTCTTCTAGGATGCTCATACTTCACTACGGGATTCTTAGCAGGGATAACATTTTGTTTATACGCTTGATATGTCAAATCCGCTAACAAATCCAAAAAAAAGTAACGTTCTACACTATCCACCCTCACATCAAACCCCTCATGCCCATATGTCACTCTAAACCATTTCTCAGGGGCAGGAGCCATTACCTACACCAACACCAACAACCAACACCACCAACAACAACACCAATCCACAACACCAAGAACACCAAACAACAACACCAACAACACCACCAACAACAATAACAACAAACAACAACGAACAACAACACCATCAGCAACCAACAGTAAAAGCGACAACAACAACCAACAACAAAACCAACATCAACAACAACAACAACATAAACCCTAAAGTACAACAACAACAACAACAGCAACAACAACAACAACAACAACAACAACAACAACAACAACAACAACAACAACAACAACAGCAACAACAACAACAACAGCAACAACAACAACAACAACAACAACAACAACAACAACAGCAACAACAACAACAACAACAACAGGAGAAGTAAAAGAATGAGAAAAAAAGAGAGAAGATTAAGCAGATTCGTCGAACAATGAAAAACAACAAAAACAACATAAACATCAACATCAACAACAACCATGGTATTCCCAGATAAATTTGAAATCGAAAGTTCAATTTCAACCCAGAAATCGAATTTCAAAATTTGAAAAATTAAAAAAAAAACACGAACAAATGCATGCAAAAATGATCTAGATCATACCTTAGTAGTTGGATTGTGAAAAGAGCAGCGAATCGATGGTAGAATCGGCGTAAGATTTCTTCAACAATCGCCCAGATTTGAAGAACTCCCTTTTTTTCCTCTCAACAATTTTCTGACATCAACATTTAATGCTCTCAACCGTTTTTTTGTGGGGTTTTGTTGATTAGTTGATTAGTTTGTTAATCACTTTGTTAATTGTGAATGATATAGACAGTTAATATTGGGAAAATGAGACGGAGAGAGACGGAGGGAGACGGAGTTATAAGGCGTTAAGGGGGATGGACGGCCGTCAGCGAAAAACTGGAAAAAACGCGAAAACGCAAACCTCAGGGGTATATCGTATAGCTCGGAAACCTCAGGGGTATACCCGAAAAACTCGGCAAACTCAGGGGTATATTGGATAATTTCCCTTTATAATATAATGGGAATTTGAGATGAATTGAATTGGTTTGTGTTTAATTAATTAGAATTGAATTGGATTTTGTGAGCATGATGTGTTTTGGTTCATGAATTGGAAGTTAGAGCATGTGCAATGGTGGTTCATCCACCTCGAGTTCTTAAATAAGAACCACAAAATGTAAGTTCTTCTATTGAGGGAGGTATAAAATAAGAACCGAGTTCTTATTTAAGAACCCAGTTCTTGCGGAAAACTAGGAGAGAGAAAGAGTGAACTTAATTAAAAACTCATATCATATCATATATATATATATAAAGTTGGATGGAAACCTCACGTGCCACATAGGTGACAGTCAAACGTGCATGTCACACGAGCGTTTCCACCTCATCACTTGGCGCACAGTCAAATTCGCAAAAATGAGACTATCAAGGCTTGAACCCATGACCTCAAAGTTGGATTTCAACGCTTCAACCACTGTGCTAATTGAATTTTGTTGATTGTTTTATTAACATAATCATATATAAAGGTCATTAATGTTGTATTTATAAATATATACATCAAAATAAACATCAAATTTTTTTATGGAGGGGTTGACATAAATCGTTGTATAATGATATTATTCACAATCCTGATAAAAATAAATATTAAAGTAACAAAAAAGTGGAGAGAAAAACACGAGATCAGAATTGGTATTTTACAGTTCCGAGAAAAACGAAAACATGTATGACTAAAATTATAATCTCTCTATTTCACCAATTTACGTATAAAATCAAACACACTAATTGTTTTTGGTGACACTTTTTATCCACAGTACTTTATGAAGACGACAAGGGGGTAATAATATTGATCATTATATACTAATCTATCTATTTTTGAAATTTAGGGGTGATTGATATAAATCAGGATATTGATATAGTTCATAATCGTGGTGAGAATAAATATTGGAATAACTAAAAAGTGGAGAAAGAAATACAAGAATTAGTATTATGCGGTTTGGCGAATATTGAAGATTCCGATAACTAATATTGTAATATCTCTATTTCACTAATATATGCATAAGATGAAACACGGTAATCAACGAAGACCGTGCGTAGCACGGTGTAAAGACTAGTATTATTAGTTAAGAACCAATAAATCTAGTTCTTCCATTGTAGGTGTAAGTTCTTATGTATTGAGTTTGCAAATGTATGAGGTGGCATAGGAAGAACTCAAATGTGAGTTCTTCCATTGCTAATGCTCTTAAAGTGTAATTGATACGCAACTTTTGGTGTTCTTGAGGCTCTCTGTTCAACTTCCATGCAGAAAAACTATAGTGTTAGTTTGACACTTGTTGGATTGCTTCACTTACGAGTCTTTTGTCTTGATGATGTTTGTTTACTCTCTACAGTACTGATCGAGTCTCATGTTCGTAGAGGCGGTAATAAGGTAGCTCACGAGTTAGCCAATCTAATCTTTGCGGTATACGTATATTTTTGTCGATACCCAAAAATTGACATGGAAATCAATTATCCGGTAACTTGATAGTCTTGATTGCGTCATGACCTCTCCAGAGCTAGACCGTGTTTACAACACATCGAACTAATTTTACCAGACATAATGAGTGAAACGACATTTTAAATCATATACTATACCATAACATACAAGGAACTGTAACTCGAAACCCTGTAAACACAAAAATCACTTTTGAAACATGTCTTAAAAGGGAATTTAATTATTCCATTTGATGTAATATAATGTAGGAATAAGACCAATAATAATGATATGATATACTAAAAATTTTACACAGTAAGTCAGTAACAATACCATTATTATTGTTATCATATCATCATATATATATGATCATATGGAAACACTTCTAGTAGAAGGAGAATCAGCAACTCTGAGTGTCTCTTGAATCAACTTACGTGCTTTTCTGCTTCTAATCTCTATTCTCATACTCTCACTCTTCTCAATCTCGTTATATTTATACGCTTTCTTCCCCTTCAACGACCTTACTAGCTTCGTCTTTAGCGTCCCCATTAAGCTTTCCAATCCCATCTTCACCATTTCTTTACCTGCAAATTATTACAAAAAAATTATATATACATTTGATTAGTATGTAATCTGCATTGACGTAATAATAATGATTATATTAGAAATCCACATAATGAAGCTACTAGCTTTTAATAAACGCGAAGGGTTAAGTAATTAAGAACCTTATTGTAGTAGAGGCCAGACTAATGTGATTGCAGAGCGAGTATATTTAATTTGCATACGAGTATATATGACGATGAATGAACTCGATTAATAAATAATGGTTGAAGAGTCACTATGAAGCTATTAATTAGTAGAGGGATTTGGTAGAAGAGAGACCACACAGAGATATATATAGTAGTACAAAATGCAATTAGAGTGTAGGACCATAATGCATTGCTTTCCTTATCAATTTTGTACGAATTCGACGACTTTTAATTTGAGGTCCGTAAATAATGTGCGTCTTGTAAATCTACTACCTTTCACTTGTCAATTAATTACTAGTAATATATGGTCAACTAGTTATGCTCGATCATGCATATGATATGTGCAAACTTAGATTTCAAATAGATGACAAGTATTTTATGCATGATTGTTCTAATTGTTGAAATGGAGTAACAATTGTATTAGGTCTTAAGTTTCATATTCACAATAAATAAATCCAAAATAATACGTGCAATACATTTGAGAAATGGTGGAACTGAATAACCGAATTAAAACTCCGTTATCATTTTCAGTTGTCCTATGTCTTTAAGGTGAATTTCACCGTGCTTGGTCGGGCTAGCAGATCTCGTTAGACATTATGCATGGCGCAAAGCATGTTGAGTGGTTATTGCATTTGTTCTATGATGAGAACAAAAAGACGAGGGGAGCTTCATCCGGTGTTGGGCGATCACTGACATTTCGCTATTTGTAATTTACAACTTTGGTTGCTTGTTCTTGGATACATTGTTCCTTTTTTCGATTCCGATTCCGATTGTTGGTCCAATTTTGTGGCATGTGTATGAAAGATAATGTTAGCCTTGCAATATTTACAAATATTTTGCATATGGCAGTTTATATATGCTCACACGACACATTTGAGACATACAAGTTTTAGACAAATCGTAATGATGGTGTGTGGAGTCTGTGGACAACTAGCGATTTAACTTTATGGCGAACATTGTCAATCACGCTAACAAATTACCTACATTTCAGTCACTCGTTCAAAAACCAAAATGGAAAATGGAAAAACTTCGACTTATTTTAATCAACTGACTCGACCCTTTTCTTTCGGATTTATAAAGAAAAAGGTCAATCAACCCAGAACTTGGTTTGAATTTGGCCAGTTGGGCCGGACTAATTTCAAAAGAGTCCAAACCGAAAAGCCCGTTGTTTGAATTATGGTCCACGGGCCATATTTTCTATAACCCGTTTAAAGATTCAATTGTAACGGGCCTTCACTACTGGCCCAAAACTCTATTATTCAAAAGTCCGCTTACTTCCCAAGTCAATTGGTCCATCCATAACAAAGTCAAATACAAATATTCAAGGTCAACTTTGTTTGCTTTGGGTCATTTATGGTTTAAGCAATTGCTATTAACATAATGCAACCTAATTCTTTTTGGTAAATTTAACAAATTTGACCAAAGAAAGTCAAAATTCTTCAAATTTTGTTGAACAAAATGAGTAGTACTAAGGGTCTAAGCCTTCTTCACTTGAAGAAATTACTCCAATGTAGAGGCACACCATACTTATATCAGAGTGGATCTTCTATCCCACTTTTTGTGTCCCATTTTGTGTGGCACATCAATGGGAGGCAAGGATTTCACAAAGTGGGATAGAAGATCCACTCTGATACTTATATATACATATGACAAACTAGTGTTCTTTTACATTGTTAAATTTCGGACTGAATTTCTTTGTTTAGATTCAAAGTAACTGTCAACGATCCAAGGAATGAAGAATGTAAAATGACTAGAGGGGAATTAAAAGGAATTCATATTCTGGCAAGACGAGGATTAAGATGGGAATCATAGATACGTCATATGCAAATACTACGAAAATGTTGCATGTCAATGTTGGACAAAGAAAGAAGTGATGAAAATAGGTTACAACTTACAAGTCTTTTTTTTACAAGTCTTATGACCACTTATAAGTCATCCTCTTATCTCTTACGTCCAACGCCACAACATTATTACTCATTGTTTATTAATCATATACGACATTGTATTATATCATCATCTTTTTTTTTTTTGAGGGTTTATATCATCATCTTTGGTTCTTTACAAATTACAATTATTGCGCTCATACCTTGATTTATTATTATAGCCATTGTAATGTCTGGTCTTCTAGTAAACGCTTCCTACTCATGATGATCTGATGAACTTAATATTGGAGAAAGTTTCTAGTTGACTTGATTATCTATTAATGTCATTGAAATTAAAAATTGTGTGCTAATAATACTTTGTCAAGATCAGACACGGCTTCGAAATCCCAAATAAATGATGGAATACTCGTGATGATTATGGTATGCTCTCTTCAACTCGGAAATGATTGGTTCATTTTGTAAGACGATAATGTTGATGTAAATGTAAGTCAACTAGAGTTAAACTGAAAATTAAAGAACCGATCAAGCCCAATTAACCTCATTATTGTTGATAATATTTTAATTATATCGATTTTTCTATAATATGCCCTATAATAATAACGATCTTTTAACCACTGATGAGCAAAACCAAGATATGTTGAAACTTGAAAGTTGAAAGCTCTGACTAATCATTTTATTAATGAAATACAGCAAGAGCGAGCCTAGCTAAGAGATCGAGAAGCAGTGTATCAGATCTCTTGAAATTATAATATTTCTGAATGGATACAGTAAGCAAAATTCCAAATGAAGATGTGGTTTTGTACCTTTCCAATTTTCCATATATATAATGATGATCAGTAATACCCTTAACACTGAGGGTAGATCTATACGACTCTTTAACTTTAGCTTAATAAATCATTAGTTAATGAACTTGTATGTGTATGAAGTTCTTCCCACAAAAGGAATACTGTGTACTGTATATCAATCAACATAAAGTAGATCGGATCCGTCTTTCTACTTTATTTACCTCGCTTTGAGTTAATTATACGGAGTATATGAGAAAAATTCTCGATGTCATATAAAGTAAAACAAATTAGCTGGTCAATACGGAGCAGTGGAGTATATGTTTTTGGTATTATCATTATGTGTACCAACAGTCCAATACACGAAGCTGTAAACAAGCAAATTCAGTAATTAACTAAACCTTAGCTAGTGTATACAATTGTGGTGGATGGACATAGAGAATATGGTATGGTGTTCAGAACATTGGAAGGCCAAAACATGCACTTTTGCTAGCATTGTCTGTCTTTTGTCCTTAAAAATTATAAATTTGATCTGTATTTCAATCCAACTTGTAAATTAAGTGTAAATTATTTAATTCCGTCAGTTCATATATACTAAGATATGTACAATTTGTTCTGTAAACGTAAAAAGTTTCAAAATCCGAATGAAACTAATTAGAGCGAGGCAAATAATAGACCATATACGTTGAGCATTAGACCACATACCAAAACCATTTTTATAAAATTATGTTATTACTACCAAGTCTCTAAAACCCCTTCAAATGCTCATGAAAACATCTTCATATACTCTAATCATCACCACTTCACAAACAAGCTAAAAGCTCTACATTTCTTTCTCTCTCTCTCTCACTCTTTCCTCTTGAGTTCTCAAAGACAAAATCATGGAAAATGTGCCTTCACCCAAACCCCAAAAATATAAGATCAACCCAAAACTAGTCCTACAAATAGCATTTCCACTAATTCTACTAACTATAATTCCATTCCAACTAGCCAAAATCATCACCTTCAAAAGCTCACCTAAGCATGAAATTGCATCACCTAGTAGTTATTCTTCCTACATGAAAAATGAGCTTAACAATGCACCATCACCACAACAAGTGGTTGTTACCACTCCTAAACACGGCCCCCTACCGCGAACCACTAGGCCGAAATGTGACCTATTCTCGGGCGAATGGGTTCCTAATCCGGATGCTCCATATTATACAAACACAACTTGTTGGGCTATCCATGAACACCAGAATTGCATGAAGTATGGGAGGCCAGATAGTGACTTCATGAAGTGGAGGTGGAAGCCTGATGGGTGTGAGTTACCTCTTTTTAACCCTAGTCAATTTTTTGAGATTGTTAGGGGTAAATCTTTAGCCTTTGTTGGTGATTCTGTTGCAAGAAATCAAATGCAGTCCTTGATTTGCCTCTTATCCCGGGTACGTCTATTCTCGATCTCATTGTACTGTCATTTACGCCTCATATTCAGATAATCTTTTTAGCTTGGTTCTTAAAAATGTGAATGTCTTTTTGCATAATTTCAAGTTAATTATAGCTATAGCTAGGTGTAGTATTAATTAGCATGAGAATTTGGTGAAATAATTTTGACATAATTTAGTAAATTAAAACTATGGTGTTTATGAAGTAATGCTATTACAATGCTAGATTTTTGGTTTTAATAATGATGAAAATACTAGTTTGCTTGCCCGTGCCACGCCCGGGCTATATATATTTATAAAATTTATACTCGTTTTATAGGAAAAGTGTTGGCTTATTTTTGTTATAATGATTATTTTCCATAAATTAGTTAATACTATACTACTCTATGATAATATATTACCATATTTTAACCGATAATTGTAAATAATGCTATTTTTATGTTCTATCCAATTAATATACGCCAAGTGTCAACCTATGAAAGACTTGGTTTCAGGTTTTAATATATCGTATTAGATAGGAGGGAATAATACAAGAGTTCGATTTAAAATTAAATCTCCTAATCATCTTTAGCTTTTTTCATATCTAGCCAAAAGACTGTCCTCCTCACGTGTTTACTGTTTAGGTTTAGACTTTTAACATTGTGTTAATATTTGATTAATGATCAATTATAATGCACTAATGTGATAGCTAGCTTGTTAAGTGGATCGAGTTAGTATGTTTTTAAGAGTAACACGTAGTCACGTACAACAATAGATCGATGTTACATCATCATGGATTCCCATTTCGGCATTTCCCAAACTTCAGTGTAAAGTTACTTAGACAACATCATAGAACTGTACACTTTTGGTACGACAACATGATTTTGGAACGATAGATCTTAGAATGAAATCAGTGTATGTCAATAATTACTTGATTAACATGTACGTCATGCTTGGTAAACAATGTAGCATGTTGTGTGTTACTATGGTTTAGTGATTAGGCATGCTATGGGCCGTATGGGGTGTATCTTGTTCAAATCCGCATATTCTCCTTGTAAGTGGTAACATAATATGGCGATACACTCTTTCTTAGGTTAGATTATCCTAATATTAATTACTCCGGTAAATTCGAGCTGAATATAACCTCGAAATGACAATAGATTTCTTGCTCAAGACTATTGCATTTTCAGAGTTCGATTTGAATAATTAAAACAAAAGTCTTGGTTAAGTTGGAATGACGACCCCGGCCATGTGATTTGTGAAGTAAGTAGTCAAGGTAGTAGATATCAATAATTTGGGAGCAGATATAAAGGACTAGATTATTGACATGGTTAGTTGAACTAAACATGTAGGAGGGTAAAGGATTAGGTAATTAGGTAAAATATGTCAGAGTCATATATCAAAAGCATTTTGTTCAAATATGATTACAGAAAATAATAATGCACACTACTTTTTTTTTTAAAAAAAATAGCTCGATAATAATGTAAACTTTATGTGGTAAATGATTGAAATGCTAACCTCTCCAATATTACTATTCCATACAGTATATATAACAGATTAAATTAAACAAAGACTTTAATTTGCCTTCATATTGACTTAATCCACCTTCAAAGGAAAAAAAATACAAATTTAACATTGCGCCTAGAGGCTCTTTGATTATAGGTCTAACAAAAATAGTAAAAGTAGTGATTATATATCGAGTATCGACCCTCTACAAATATAAACACGTCCAAGGGCGAATTTACGTACAAGCTCTCTTTGTCACAAATCACGTTGGAGTATAATGATGGAACGATATGATGGCCTCTCTTCTTCACAAATCACATTGAGGATCTTATGTTATACACTTATTCGTACTACTCTTATATGAACTACTCCACTTTTTACTTCCAATCTCAGATTGAATCATGCTTATAGAATCATAGATAGTTGTCATACTTCAAAGCTCAGATTTCATGATAAAATATTGAGCTCAAATCATTAGTACAAACTGCAAATAGAACAACAATTTCGTAAGATCAATTTTTATCCCAATTAAACTAATTCATTTTCAAAAGATTTTTTTTAGGCCTTATGCGATAGGACTGTAATTTCTGATATGATCCTTAGACCTCAAAGAAAAGAAAAATACACTGGAGCAACTTTTTTGTTTACTGTCAACCTTTTTATTTTTCCAATTTGGAGGTTCTTTTCCCTCGTTCTTTATTACCAACAACCCTTACTTTAATAAGTTAAGATCGAACATAACAAACTATAGCTCATTTATCCTTAAAAAATGATTCAATTTCCAAGGCTCAAAAGAAGCTCAAAGTGGCAATCTGCATGCAAAAGGGAGATGCTCCTACTGTTTTTTTCCCGCAACTTTTGTCTCGTGAAGTATAATTTTAATTAAGTAAAGATCAGGAGCATTCATATTCTTTCTGTAAACTTCTACTAAATTATTTTAGTTGTCATCTAACACAAATTATAATTGTCGATTGGGATTATCATATTTCAGTTCGTACCACACCTTCGTATTTACTCACTCATTATCTCCAAACAAAATCACTCTAAAATACTCCATTGAGAGTAATAAACAAGCTCACTCGACAATTATAATTTGGAGATAGTCGAAATTAAACGTTAATAATTCAAAATAACGGATCATTACGGTGTACATACACCATTTTCATATAGTGAGCAAGTGATGAGCAACTTATTTGTCGGGTAGAGCACAAAATTTGCCTAAAGATCTACACCCAGCATGTGTTGTTCAGTAGCATGTTTGTCTTTTCGTCATTTCTTAATTCAAGCTCCATCCCTTATACTTCAACTACGTATTCTCTCTGCCTCCTCTTAATTCTGTTCTGTTTTTTTCTCCTCAATACAATGCATGATAGGGTAGTGTGTACATTACTGAAAAAACCCCTATTAAGTTGGGTCGTCACGAGTCGCCGGTGATGCTTTGTCATCTTTCAGTCCGTCTTATAAAGTAACTGTAATTTTGTACTCCCTCTATCCTCCCTTTAATTTAATTAATCTAATGTCATACATACATCGAAAATCTTAATAATCATTTGAAAATTGAAATTGATCAAATTGGGCAATAAGTAAGAGCAAATCATGAAATTAGTATCAATTTCATTGTTTTTATAAGCCAGCAGTCAACAACTCTGCCGTCAAGTCAGGGAAATTTTCATTGTATAATTATAATAGGGAGTTGCCGTCAAGTAAGATGCATTATTGTGACTTGGGTCCTTGAATAATCCTTTTCGTGTACAAATCTTTAAACAGTGAGGAGTTTTATTATGCAATTTGTAATTTGTTAGTGTTTTTCTATAAGTTTATGCGTAATAGTGTAGCTTCAATTCGCTCCTTATTTTATACCAAGTTATCGGCTTAACTATCAATGTGTCTTTAATAATGGACGCAAATGTCAATCCTATGATGAATTTTAGGATTAAACTTACGACTAAATGTACCCGATTCTTCATTTATATATTTTTCCTTTCATGTAAATGTCAATCTGTATTTATTGGTGGGCACACATTAGATGCAATTTTCACGTATCTTTTGATGGCTTCAATAAACCCAAAATTCTATCTGGAAAACAGACAAGATGAAATCTCACATATATAGACACTGCATGGATGTTGTAGTATGTGCATTATTTGCCTTAGTCGAACGGCATTATGTTATTGTCTCTTGTTGTTGGCCGGTAGCATAGCGTATATCTAGCATTCTAGCCCATAGGCCATAACTTTGCCAAGCCATACATTTCATCTATGGCCCTAACTATTTTGGTATTATTGGATTATCGCTTCGACGAAAAATCAAATAAATATTCCGGAGTATTGTGAATCGAAAATGAATAATGTGTGTAGGCTAAATAACGCTTCGAAAATAATAATATGTGCATTAGAAATGTCCTCGCTTATGCTTTCGTTACATTTGTTAGTGTTAATTTCAAAAGGGTTAAAAAATGTTTAGGTGTGTGAAATTTCGAAGAAACCGTTTTGTTTTTTCATAACTAAGACGTTTAATTCAAATTCATTTCACATGTATAGATAAAATGTTAACCACTTGAAAGTTGAAACGGACAATTGATTTTGGATGATTGGTTATGTGGGAATTTTGTCCATGGTAATGGGCCATGGCCCATGGGCAGCCTTTCATCCTCTTACGAATCTGTTTTCTGGAATGGGTCCAAAATTGCACAGTAGTTGGGTCGGTCCATTATTAGTGGACTAATTGTTCAAAAATATTCCCTTTAATACTGTTTAAGATCTTGGAAGTACTTATTGCCTGTTGGAGTAAGGGGCGAATGTAGCTAGTTGCAACACATTACGATCTACGACTCTACGAGTTACAATCGTAACTCAGACGCTTAATTGTGGAACTTTATACGAGTAGTTTTGAATGTGTCTCTGTTAACTGCAAGTTGTCATTCTTGAGAATTTTTTGGATTTCGTCAGAATTTTCGATTTTTAGTCATAGTTCTGCCATCTACTAAATGTTGTGTTTTTGCAGGTAGAATATCCGGTGGATGTGTCGTACACTAAGGATGAACATTTCAAACGTTGGTACTACGAATCTTACAACTTCACATTAGCCGTATTTTGGACACCTTTTCTCGTAAAAGCCCAAGAAAACGACCCAAATGGCCCAACAGGAACCGGCATCTTTGGGCTTCATCTTGACGAGCCCGATGATGTGTGGAAGGACCAATTAGATGATTTTGACTACGTTGTATTATCGGCCGGCCATTGGTTTTTCCGGTCCATGATGTACTACGAGAAAGGCCAAATCATTGGGTGCCGTTATTGCCAAATTCCCGATGTTAAAGACTACACCATTCTATACGGGTACCAAAAGGCGTTTCGGACCGCGTTTCGAGCCGTTTTGGAGAGAAAAAACTTCAAGGGTGTAGTGTACTTGAGGACCTTTGCTCCATCACATTTTGAAGGTGGAGAGTGGAACAATGGTGGGGATTGCTTAAGACAGAAGCCACTCAAAAGTAGTGAGATTAGTTTACAAGGTACGGATTTGGACTTGTATATGGCCCAAATAACCGAGTTTAAGGAAGCCCAAGAGTTGGGGTTTAGACGTGGGCTGAAAATACGACTTATCGATATGACCCAGCCCACATTGTTGAGGCCCGATGGGCACCCGAGCATATATGGGCATTGGCCCCATGAGAAGGTGACATTGACCCATGATTGTGTTCATTGGTGCTTACCAGGGCCCATCGACACGTGGAATGACTTTCTTCTAGAGATGATTAGGACGGAAGGCGTTAAATCTAGAGAAGAGAAGATGATTCTTCATGCAAAGCAAAGAAAGCTGAAGAGTAGGTTCTAGACAGAGATTAAATTTTTTGAAGAATAATGTGTACTCTAGTAGTTCTACGATTGTGTAAATTGGGGATAAATTATGTCAAATTGTGTGTAGTAATTGGGTGTATGTTTCAAAATTTCAAGCTCAACTATTATTATCAACTTATGAAATAAGCTTATTCATAAAATGTGCATGTATCCTGTTATCTTCGCGCCCTTGTTTGTATTTTTCGTCGATTATTGTTTCGATATATACACTGTTACAAATAGTTCAAAACATATCACCGCTACAGTCGAGTTTTTAACTTCAATTCACGCCCCAAATCTTCCACGAAGCAATTCAAGTCTTTAGTGGGGGAAAAAACATAGAACCTGGGACAACTTTTGAAATTTTCTAAACTCGGGTTAAGTTATTGTTTTCTAACATAAGTTTGATGTTTGGTACTCCCTCCGTTTCTTTCATTTCTTTACGTTTCGTTTGAATTCCTCTCACATATTCAAACGAAACGTAAAGAAATGAAAGAAACGGAGGGAGTAGTTTATTTGATTCTCATCCAATTATTTTGATACAGACCTCATTATTGACCATTAAGTTCGAGTTGTTGGAGCTTGCTTGGAAGTGAGCAAAGACATGCACCCATGAAGTTTTGAACTTACACTCAGCCAACTTTTTTCTAGTTTTCTTATCAATCAAAGTCAGCTTCCAAATTGTCATTTAAAAGACGTTAATTTAGTTCTTGAGAGAACTAACATAGTATAAGTATAAGTTGAAGTTGAAGGAAGATGATGTTAATTACTTAATGTTATTAAGGCTTTTTTCTTATGTTTTTCATAGTTTGACTTGGTTAAAAATAAGACTTTGACGAAATTTGACATTTTGACATACATGCTCGGCATGATAGTGAATAAAATATGGTAACATTTGCGTGTTATATACACTTTTAATAAAGATCATATCTTGTAAATTTTTTGAATATATACAATCCCATATCATTGACTCTTGAGTCTTGATGACTATTGAAAATTACTTTGGCAGTTGGTCAATCAGCTATAGAGATTGATTTATCGCCTATGTGATCGCGGTTTATGCTATCATGCGTTAGAAGAACTTAATCAATTCAACCAAGCCCTCTAAGTCACTGAGATCCTGTTTGATTCAAATTAAAGAGTGATGTATTCAAGATAGACCAATCTCATTCAACTCAAATCAAATCAAATCAGATTAATTCAAATTAAATCCAATTAGAATTATCCAAAAAATGATAAACGAATCGAGTCTACTTTTGTTAGTAATTCGTCTAAATTCAGTTAATTTTTCAAGATATTCAGATCAAATCAAATCAAAATAAAGTCACCCAAATCAATTTAGATCAATTTAGATCACAATTTTGTAGTTGTCAATTAGGGTTTATATGTTAAACCATCATTTAATGACGTAGATTAACCAAATTTTTAAGGCACATTGTAATAACTGATTATAACTTTGTAACTTTGCTTGAAAACAAATTTTACTAGATGGAAAGCCCGTGCTTTGCACGAGACTCTTTTTCTTATTCTCTTTTGTTAATTAGTTAATTTCAAAATGGATAAATTATGATAACCGATTAAATGTTGGTTTGGTAAGATGTCTCCTAATCTCATTAAATCACTTACGAAGCATATCACTTACAATTATTGGATTATCTCTGCGTGCATTTTTTAATGTTCCGTATGGATTACTAAATCACTTACGCGAGTATTACTTTATCTTTAACTAACGCTCTTTTTTTAAAACATTCAAAAGTACGTGTAAATTGAAGTTTTAAACTTGTCGACAAATCTCAACCAAGATCATACTTAACTTTTCAAAAGTATGTGTAAATGGATCTTTTATTGAAGTACATTTCAATACGAACTCAATGATACATGTATCGTAATATTCTGATATACGTAGCTCGAGTTACAACAGTTTATATCATGTTTTATTCAGATAACTTTATTAAATACGGAGTAAGATTTTTACAAATATCGGACTCCGTGTGTGCATTTCTTAATGTTTAATGTGGATTACACTAATATTTTATGTGAGAGTTTAACATATCTTGGATTCTCTCGTTGCATTTCTGCGCCTCCCGACACCCTCGTAATCGCCTATTCTTATTTAATAATTAAAATAAATAAATAAACATGACAAATAAATAAATATTTGTTAGTGGAGATGTCTCTTAATCTCATTAAATCACTTATGTCATCGTACAAAGTTTTAATCTGTATACTCTGTCTTTCGATAATACTCATTTTTTAAACATTTTTCACAAAAGTTTTAAACTTGTTAATATATCACAACCAAATCAAAAGTATGTGTAAATGGATCTTATTTTGAAGTACATTTCGACACGAACTTAATGATACATGTATCGTAATATTCAGATATACGTAGCCCATGTTATAACAGTTTATATTATGTTTCATGTTGATAATTATTTTACAAAAGAGTTTTACAAATATTGGACTCTCTGTGCATTTTTTAATGTCTTAAACTTGTCGGAATATCTCAAACAAAATCATACTTAACTTTTCAAACATATGTGTAAATGGATCTTATATTGAAGTACGTTTCGACACGAACTTAGTAATACATGTATCGTAATATTATGATATACGTAGCCCAAGTTATAACGGTTTATATTATGTTTCATGTTGATAATTTTATTACGTAAGAGTTTTACAAATGTTGAACTCTCTCCGGGTGCATTTTTTAATGTCTAATGTGGATTACATTATAATTTTATGTGAGAGTTTAACATTTGGTGGACTCTCTCCCTGCATTTCTTGGCCTCTGGATACCCTCAATGCGCTCCAAATTGTAAGCTTTTATATATATATATATATATATATATTTGACGGTGCGTAGACTTTAGTAGTTTAATAGCATGTTGACTTTGACCAAATGCATAAGCAATATTAATGCAAATCGACTATATGTGCAGTGCGCACGTATTAGTATGGTGACTATAATCTACACCAAATACGGCCTAATCATGCTAATAATAATGTAACTAGACCCTTCTTAGAATTATTAGCAACAAGGCCACTTCTATTTTCCAAAAAAATTTGAAAAACACAACAACAAGGCCACTTCTTCTTATACCCTTCATATATAAGTCTCAAAGTTTCTGTAGCTTATGAATTACGTCTCACTTTCTCTCGATCTCTTACGTTCAAAATTATGGACAAAACACCCAAAATCCAAAGGCAACTTAAGATCAATCCTAAACTTGTCCTACAATTAACATGTCCGCTAGTCTTTTTTGTAATAATTACCCTACAAATATCCAAAAATGTGTGCTTGAATAGCCCACCGGTGGCCGTATATCGCCGTTCTAGTATTGTTAGTCTTCCTCTTCCTAAACACGACGATGATGAGCTACATTTTACGAAACACGAGCAATTGAGCCCTTTGAAAAGTCCACCGGTGGCACAATATCGTCGTCCTAGTATTGTTAGTAATCTTCCTCCTCCTAAATACGACGATGAGCTACATTCTCCGAAACAGGAGCAATTGATCAGCCCTTCAAATAGCCCACCACCGGTGGCACAATATCGCCGTCCTAGTATTATTATTAATGATCTTCCTCCTCCTCTTCCTACACACGATGTTGGGCTACATTCTCCAAAACAGGAGCAATTGAGCCCAATAGAGAAGCCCAAATGTGATCTTTTTTCGGGCGAATGGGTCCCGAATCCGGATGGTCCGAATTACACGAATGAGACTTGTCGGGTGATCCAAGAACACCAGAATTGCATGAAGTATGGTAGGCCAGACACTGAGTACATGAAATGGAGGTGGCAGCCCGATGGGTGTGACCTGCCTAAATTCGACCCGACCCGATTTTTGGAGATTGTTTCGAACAAGTCCTTAGCATTTGTTGGTGATTCTGTTGCTAGGAATCAAATGCAGTCTTTGATTTGTCTATTGTCTCGGGTAAGTTCTTTTTTTTTATGCTTTGAAACTATATGATCACATTTAATTTGAAACTTTATTGCATGCTTAATTGCTTATATATGTTTTTATCTTAGCTTCGACGGGGTACTACCGTACTACTACTTAAAGATTGTAGAGTTGGTCGACATTATATAGTTTGAGCTAATTAAATTAACGGTACGGTGTTAATCTGTTAGACTAAAAATAATGTTGGCTACATGTTTATCGGCCTGGGAGATTAGGAGTAGTGAATAAGCTATAAACGTTACGATGATCGTATGTTAAAATTACTCATAAACGAAAAGATTGTAGTACCATGTGATTTTAAAGATCTTAGACTTTGAGAACCTTACAAGTTCGATCATTACAATAGTAAAAACTTATTACCCACAATTTTGAATTCAACCTGCCTGGAGTTGTCTCGGGTTCAAATCCTCATACCCCCACTCCCGCAGCACTAGCTGCTCCTTTGTACCAAAAAAAAAAAAAAAAAAAAAACAATTTTGAATTATTTTGTAGCTTATTTATTTGTTTTTGGACATAAAATAACAACAGAATGAAATTAGTTATTCTGGCAAGCTTTAGGAGAAAAAAAAATTAAATAATTATTTCAGTCGAGCAAAACTTGGTCAAAAGATTCATCACCAACGGTGAAGTACATATACGTCGAGATCAATCTACACATAATAAAATGAACCTTAAGCTGGACAACTTACGCCCACACATCACACATGCATGCACGTCCACCACTACGTTATTCGCCGGTTTGCTAGGTTGGATAATCACAACAAGTCAATAACATATACGGAATACTCCTTATTTTCGTTTACCAAATCGTCGTAAATAATGATCACAAACCCAGTTTGATGATACATTTATATGATGCAATAACTTATAAATTACGGCGTATCAAGTACAATTGTTTGTTTGTAGTTTTTTGTTTTTGTAATTTTTTTGGCAAATGGTAATCGAAATTTGGATACAGGTGGAGCGCCCAAAGGATATCTCGGATCACCCAGATGATGACGAAAAATTCAAAGAGTTTAAACGTTACTATTATCCAACCTACAATTTCACACTAGCAATTTATTGGAGCCCATATCTTGTGAGAACCCAAGAAAATGACCCGGCTGGAAAAGCGGGTAAAGTATTCATGGGCCTCTTTCTTGATGAGGCCGATGAGGCATGGACGGCCCACATTACTCAATACAACTACCTCATCCTATCGGCGGGCCATTGGTTCGACCGTCCACTTATATACCGCGAGAAAACCCAATTCATGGGTTGTCGTTATTGCGAGATGGATGGTCTTGCCGAGTATTCCGTCACGTATGGCTATCGGAGCGCGTTTAGGAGCGCGTTCCGAGCCATATATGGGAACAAAGATTTCAAGGGCAAGGTGTTCTTGAGGACTTTTGCTCCAGCCCATTTTGAAGGTGGGGAATGGAACCATGGTGGGGATTGCAAAAGGGAAAGGCCCTATAGAAGAAATGAGACTAATTTGGAAGGGGATAATATGGATCGGTATATGGCCCAAATGGAGGAATTCAAAGCCGCCCAAACGTTGGCCCAACAACGTGGGCTTAAGGTAGAAGTTTTGGATATGACGCGGCTTATGTTGATGCGGGCTGACGGGCACCCGAGTGTATACGGGCGCCCGGCCAATTTGAATGTTACTTGGCCCAGTGATTGTGTCCATTGGTGTTTACCCGGGCCCATTGATAGTTGGAATGATTTCTTGCTTGAGACGTTACGGGCCGATGAAACCAAGCCCACGGAGAAGATAAGTTAGAGGAGTCCAGTCAGAAAGACTTCGGATAAAATTGAAACGAAAACAAGTTTGAGCGAACTCCAAATGCGAATACCGATTTGTTAATTCTAAGTTAAATTAGTTGATGTTTACGATTAACCATTGATTTTTACCAAACACTATGATCATGGTGAAAATTTGTAGATCATATCATGTAACGTCAATCACATTTGTAAGTGTGAAGTTTCGGTGTGCGAACACACCATGCATGCATGTGTTCGACTTGCTACTTAAAAACGCAAGCACGTTGTTGCACCATCGCATGTTACTCTAATTTATGAGTGTTAGCATAAATTGACAGGTTTTGAATAAAATTGATTTTTAAATGTTCAAAATGTTCACCTAATGTGCCCCCAAAAGTCCCACACGTTGTCTTCCAAGTAATGACAAGACCTCAATTGTCAAATTATATTAGCATCGTATAGATCAGATGTCTTTAAATAAGAAAACATCGAGAAAACGTACCAATAATTTAGATCGAATCGATTTAGATCGAGCAGTAATACAAGCAAGATCAGCTAGTCCCACATTTCACCAACAAAACCGTAATCTTAGAACTCGACCATCAACCCACTTCTTCTTTCGAGCATCGACTCTACTTACCAAAGTGAGCCTTATTTCAACCCCCTTGCCAAGCCGATCTCGATCTCGAGTCAGACTGACGTGAACCGACTCATTAACCAGCTCTACTAAGAAAGCAAAAACCAGGCCACCTCAAGAGTTGAATTGTTTTCGCCACGTGTCAACAGATTAATGGTGAGCTAAGATTTAAGGTAGAAAATGAAGAAAATAAACAGGGACAGTAGAACATGTGCACTAACTTCTAAAGATACTCACTTGTACTTAAAACTACTCCCATTTATTTCCACAAATCTTAAAACTTTTCTTGGTGTAGTGTTCTTCACTCTTCTCAATGCCAAACAATGGCGCAAAATCTAGGAAAAACTCAGCAACAACAACAAAAGCTCAAAATCAATGCAAAATTTGCACTACAATTAGCACTTCCACTAATACTTTTTGCTACAATCTCCATACAACTTTCCAAGAACATTTGCTTCAAAACAAGCCCAACTACTTTTGATCATCTGGCCCAACCTAATGGGCTGGTCAGGCCTGCAGAAAGCCCAAGTTGTGATATTTTCTCGGGTCAATGGGTCCCGAATCCGGAGGGTCCGTATTACACCAATGATACTTGTGGGGTGATCCAAATGCATCAGAATTGCATGAAGTTTGAGAGACCTGATACTGAGTACATGAAGTGGAGGTGGAAGCCTGATGGGTGTGAGTTACCCGTTTTCGACCCGAACCGGTTTTTGGAGATTGTTAAGGGCAAATCTTTGGCCTTTGTTGGTGATTCTGTGGCTAGGAATCATATGCAATCCTTAGTTTGCCTCTTGTCCCGGGTAAGTTACTTAGATCCCTTTATTTCACTAATAATATCGTCAAATGACGCTATCTCATTTTCCTGTTCTGATGAGTTTTTGGTATATACTATACGTTAAGATGACGCTATCTCATTTTCCTAATCGCTTGCATTTTAGAATCCTAGGAAAGGTGTAGATGTGAATCTAATCAGGTAAATGATCATAGAACAAGTGTGATTTCCCCAAATAGCTTAAGCATGAATATACAGGGAATTATTAACCCTGCAAGCAACTGTCGGTAGCAAGAGGACAAAAAAGATAGTAACTGTTTTAGGTAGTGTACTAAGTTGACTAAGATATAGTTACTGCACTGTAAATTTCTTGATTTTTTATCTGCAGATTGTCCCATGATTTCACAGTAAATAGCAATGATTTTCCCATGATTTCACTGTCATAGTATTGCTAGATTTGGTAGATTTAGCTGGGCTTTCAGTATTCACTTCAATCAGTAGTGCAGGGTAAAAAGTAAAATGTATGCAGTAGATTTTTTAACTTTTCGAGGAAATGAGAGTAATAATGGAGTATGTTATGGTCCCCTCTTCCTCAAAATTTGGTGGTGATTGTTGAATTATTTTTATTTTTTATTTTTTTTTAGATCAAGTGATTGTGATTGTTGAATTATTGCATGTTCATAGAGTGAGAGTCCACGTTCTCGAGATTTGATTTTCTAATCATCGTGATTTAAAAAGGTAATATTAAATCTATGGCTCGACCCAAATTCAATCAATCCTCGCTACCTGAGTTCAACCAATCCACGCTACAAGACCCATAACGCCTTGTGGACTCGTGGATTGGTTGAGCTCAACTGCGGGGATATCACTCACCTTTGGAAGTTGATGTCAAATTCAATTAAACCATTAGAAACAAATTTTGTAAGCATATAGAAATGTTTCTAGGGAGAAGTGTTGTTTCGGGTTATTGTGTCGTATTTGTATTGACTCATACGCCTCATTATGAAAGCGTACTAAGATGGGGTTCCTTACTTTTTAATTACAGGTTGAAAGTCCAAAAGATGTATCTACTTCATCAGATGATAATTTGAAACGTTGGCAATTTGAGACCTACAACTTCACACTAGCCATACTTTGGAGTCCATACCTAGTTAGAACTCAAGACAACGATCCACACAACAAGACCGGAAAGACCTTCTATGGGCTCTATTTAGACGAGGCTGATGACATTTGGAAGACCCAAATCGACGATTTTAACTACATCATCATATCCGCGGGTCACTGGTGGTTCCGGCCTATTAATTATTACGAGAAGCGCGAGTTTATGGGGTGCCGTTACTGTGAGATTGATGGTCTCAGGGAATACTCCCTCACGTTCGGGTATCAGAATGCATTTAGGACTGCGTTCCGAGCCATCTTAGACAGGGAGAGTTTCAAAGGTACAGTGTTTTTGAGGACCTTTGCTCCCTCACATTTTGAAAGTGGGGAGTGGGACAATGGTGGAGATTGCAAAAAGACAGTGCCTTATAACAGCAGTCAAGTTAGTTTGGAAGGGGAGCATTTGGACTTGTATACAACCCAAATGGAAGAGTTCAGAGAGGCCCAAAAGTTGGGCGATAAACGTGGGTTGAAATTCCGACTTTTGGATATGACCCGACTCATGTTGTTGAGACCGGATGGGCACCCGAGTATATATGGGCGCCCGGCTAAGTACAATGGTATATGGGCTAGTGATTGTGTGCATTGGTGCTTACCAGGGCCAATTGATAGTTGGAATGACTTCTTGCTTGAGCTGCTTAGGGCTGATGGGTGACAATAATGACATCACAGTCTTCAGAAAGAGATAATTTTGATGGAGGATGTTTTTTTTTTTTTTTTTCATAATTTTATTGAAGTGATTATTCGCAATTGTTACTACATTATTACTATTTGATGTATAGAAAGGAACACAAAATTTGATAGACAAAATACTGATAAAAAAGTTCATCTTTTCTCGTTCTGGAGTGTAGCTTGAAGGAGTGAAATCAGAGTGACGATTTCATATGTCGATTCATATTAACCGACTCCGGACCATTTTCGGAGTAAGGGGTTGTTGTAATTGTTGTGGGGACTAGAAAGACAGGTGATTTGGTGAAAAGAAATTGATTCTTGTTGAATTCCAATATATCAATATCATTACAAGCTAAGGCTGATTCTACAGGGCAGGAGCATTACAGCCAGGTGACATTCATCAGTCATATTTGCACAAAATTAATCCCTATTCTAAAAAAATAAAGTTCAAGAGCAGACCTATAAAAAAATTCAAAATAATGAGATCTTGATGAAAACTATGATATGCAACAAAAATATATAAAGCACGAAAGATGACCTCAAGAGCCTGAGCCTCTGGCGGTATTCAGATCGACCACCAGTGTGATATGGGAGAAGTTTAGTGTGGCCATCTAGGTCTGTGTCCCCAAAGTCATACGAAGTGCTTGAGCCGCCTCTTACAAAGCGATTCCTTGCAGAGTTGGCATCTCTGCTGCTATTTTCGACCTTCCTCCACACTCCATTCAATCTTTCAAGCTCCTTCTCCTTTATATGTATTTCATTCACAAGAGATTCTGCTTGAGCCTGAAACAAGATTTCACCACATGACATTTCGGAAATAATGATCTTGAAGATGTACATAGGTACATTATCCATCACCAAACAAAACGAGAGTTAAGTGAAACAGAATACCAGTCCATTAAACAAAAAAGAGTGAAGACTTTGTTTTGCTATAGCAAGACTGACCTGCTTTGATGCTAGTTGCTGTATTACGCTATGAAGCTGCTTATCCAACGCCTTTTCTCTCTGAGCTGGAGAAGATATTGTCACAAAGTCAACAGAGCTCGACAATGGCGGGAATTAATTTCATATCAACTTCATAGCTAGACACATCCACTCCAGACATAACAGATGGTAACAATGGACAATTGCTTAAAAATGTTTGCGGTTGATATTTTCAGCAACAACAAGAAGAGTGTGTGTTTAAGTAATGGAAGTTGCAAGTACATGAATAAAGTAAGTACCTGGAGACGGTGACTTCAGTGCTTTCTCTTGAAGTTCTGCCCACTTCTTCTCTAGTATTTGGATCCTCTCCTCGGCCATTTGCTGAGAGATTTTAGAAAGGACGACTAAAACCATCAGAAACAATTCAAGGAGTGAACTTACAGAAAACTTTCAGCATCATCTTTCCTTCGTCATCTAAATTCAGGACTGCCCCAGCCACTCAGAAAACGAAATAAAGAGAGAAAGGGGCAGGTCTCGTAAAAAGCGTACCAAAGAAGCCCCTTGGCAAGCGAAAGAAGGATAGAAAGGGAGATGCCCCAAAGAAAGAGATAAACGTGTATTATATGGCACTAATAATATTAGGGTTTTATAACGCAAAATTGTGAAGATCATATCCTCTCTCTACTTCTCATGTTCCTGTCAACGTCTGTTCTCCAATATCTAATCCCAAATGGCAGAAATGCACTGGAAGTAGGCGTACAATAACATACCGATTCTTTCTTCTTGCTTTCCAACTTTTCAACCAAAGCAGAATTCGAAGCATCTTTCTCAACTTCTTTTTCCATTTCTTTTTCAGGCCAAATCGAAGATGCATCAGATTGGCCAGCACTTGAAGCCATTTGAGCATCTTGCAGCTCAGCTTTTAAATTCTCCTCGATCAAGTCCATTTCCTGTGAGAGCAGCAGGGAGCAAATCAGAATATTGGTATGTGGAAGTCGCAGAGGTGAACAAATTACACTTTGTTCATTAAAAGCACAACAATAAGAAGGCCAGTGAAATCAAAACACACACAATAAAATCAGCAAACTGTGAAGGCACCTAACTTAAAGAATAAAAGTTACCTCCAACTTCTTCCGCAATTGTTCAGCCTCCTGCAACTTCTCTTGAATCTTCCCCTGGCAGTTTGATACTTCTGTCTCAAAAAAAGCATTTTCTTCTAGCAACTTAGCCTCCCTTTGTTGTGCCTGGTCAGCAAAATAATTTAGAAAATGAAGTCACGAAGTGAAAGCTTCCACCATTATACATGTATCTGTTCACTGAAACATTGCACAAACCACAAGTACTGGCCATGAGTCAAACTTGCATCGGGGCACAATCTTACCATGAATACATTAATGCACATAATTTGTTTTTATATGAAGATGGATCATGGATCAGCTAATACTATTACAAAACTGCAACAGAATTTCAGGATACACAATAAAAACATGTCCGAAATTGATACGCAGAAGTACCCAAATGCCGTCCTGACAATGGTAAATACTTTAGTACTTAAATTCTCAAATATGATTCAATACTAACCAATTCTTCGGACAATCAGCACAGATCAAGAATCATTATCAAGTATGAGACGTAAAGTCATCAACTGTGCTGTCTGAGCATAAGCCTGAGTGGTTACCAAAAAAACTACTCCATTGCCTTAAAGGCTCCCGCCATAAGGCGGGATATGGGGGGTGGGGTCGGATGTACGCAAGCCTTATCCCTACATTGAAAAGATAGAGAGGCTGCTTACGGATGAATTATGGCCATAATGAAGATTGCTTCGAGAAACCGACTGACTGCTACTTCATAATTTAATAATGGACAAATAGTCAAAGATAAATCCTTTGGAACAATCAAGTGACACAAAACCTCACAATCTGATAATCTCAGCTGTGATCCCACCAATTCGGACCACACTTCGAACAATCATAACTAAATCCCTCGTCCGAAAGGATGAATTAGGTTGTAACTACCCGCAAAAATCAACTACTTTGGACAATAAACTTACAAGTTACAACAATATGATTTGGACGATAAACTTAATTCCTTTAAATCTTAAACAATCAAACATATGAAAGGGGAACAAATTGCAATCAGTAAACCCTAATTGATCAATCAATCAAAAATCAATCACAGATGAAGAGATTAATTGCGTAAACAACACATATCAGTACAGAATTATAATGGGTACCATATGAATTCTACTGAAATGCTCAAAATATTAAAAAGATTACACCTTTTTATTTCCCCAGAAAAATTGGGATTATTCAATTTACCTCTTCACGAGTGGCAGAATGGGAATTTAATTGAAGGGCAAGGGCAGCATTGGAAGCAAGGGAATGAGCATGGAGATGAGGAAGACGCTCAGAAATGTCAGAAGGAGGGATTCTGAGCCGTAGATCTTGAATCCAACGGCTGAGAGAAGCTGCCTTCTGGTTCAATTCTCTGAGATATTGTTCTTGTTCAGGGGTGAGTATGAGTGGGATTGAATCTGGACCGTCTGATCCTCCTCCTTGGTCATCACTTTCTCCTCCTTTAACTACGTCTGTTGCCCATGCTAGCAATCCCGCCATTTCTCTCTCCCTCTCTCAACTTCTGTGTTACGCTTCTTGTAATCTGTTACTTGACAGTTGAATAATAAGTGACAGTTATGTGAGTTTTGATATTCTGACGCAGGTAAGGTTCGACTCCGGTTGCGTCTTCGACACGAGCGTTATGTGACTAGGAAACACGGAAATGGACATGAATTAGATACGTGACACGATGATTATAACTAACCCGATATTTTGGGAGAATGGAGAGATTGTAAGGAAGACGAGTAGTGAGGAAGTGTAGAGGTGAGAGTTGAGTTGACTAGTCGGAATGTCATGTTAGGTATGGTCTCGCAATATCGCATATACTCCGTATAAAATAAAACTAGTGTAAGTATTAGGTTAGATACTGAAAAGTAAAATCGTGGACTCGGACTTGTTTTGATTAAGGTCAAGCCGGGGAAAAACGCTACCATATGCTCCCTCCACTCAGCTTTATACCGTTAAGGGCCGTTCGAGACCTTTCTTTAGGAACGTGTACACGGTAACATAACACGCTATACAATTTGTTTGGAATTTTGTTTAGTCAATCAACGTGCACATAAACCCCCTTTAATTAAGAAACCAGTCCAACTGTCCATCACCCCCCGACACAGGCATATTGCTAGAGGTCGATCGTGTAGACACTATCAATTTGTTTACAATGCATGCATGTTGTGGTCAAATTGAGTTACTAGTAGTAAATTTGAGATTATGAAAAGTTACGGAGTATTTGTGTAGTAAAGTTTAGATAGTGCAGTAAAAACATTGTCTTTCCATAACATCTCGTCAAATTTTTTTCCATAAATTCTTGTCATAAGAAAGAAACAGTTTCCATAATTTTTTAGGAAAGTAATCTATTTATATGAAGGGAGTACAGAGTACTACATACTCGGGGTATGTATATGAGCAAGTTTAATTTGATGTATTATTATTGTTGAAAATTAAACTCACAAAGTTGATCAACAGAAAAAAAAGCCGCACATATAATAATAATAATAATAATAATAATGGGTAGCAGAGTCTCAAAAGAAGATGATGAATTGTACTATGACGCTGATGAGTACTTGGACAGTGAGGCTGATGATAGTGACGAAGATTATCCCAACAGCAGCTTCATCAGTGACGAAGATTATCCCAACATCAGCTGGAGTGACGACGAAGTTTATGATTGTCCCAACAGATACAATGACGATTATTATCCCAGTGCCGAATACATGAAGACTACTACTGATGATGAGCGTGATGGTTACGAGACATGTGTGGAGGAGGAGTGGGAGACGAGAGTGACGATGGATTGGATGGATTGGCGTAAACATAACAATGATCCCTCTATTAAACGCCAACCCTATCTATTCTCCACACATCATTTTAGAGCCATGTACGGTTCGATTGAGGGCATTATTAGGGATAAAGATCGGCGTCTTAATGTCTTATCCCCTTTGAACTGTGTTATGGAAGTTAGCGATATTGTGAGTCTAACCACCAAGTATAAGCGTGTCCTTTTGGCTTTTGATTATGAAATCTATTCGCTGCTCAAACAACTTGCTGATGATGGTCAGTGTTCCGACGATCTGGTTGTTCGGGTTAGTTGGGACTCTAGGAGCTATCTCTTCCTCCGAAAACTGGCTCAGTGCGTGTCTGATGGCTTGACGTTTATTGCTGTTACAGACATGGACAATCACCACCTTGACCTCCTTACCTTCCTCGTCACACCTCCGTCTCAACTTCCTACTTATTACAACGACATCAGGAACGAGGATTTGTCACAGCTACTCGAGGAATGTCTGCTTGCCGGGTTTGGTAAAGACAGTATGTACTCTCGACATCAAATGGCTCGGGGTTAGGCCTTCCGACATTGACAACTATGCTCCCATGTTCAAGGCTCACGCGGAGAGGAATCGTGTCCGTGACTTTAAAGCCGTGAACAATACGTTGTTGAGCAATCCGAATTTTTGCAATAAGGAAGCGTGGAAGGCAGAATTGCAGCGCCTCCGAAACCGCCCTCTTTACCTGCCATTCTATGCTACTACTTTTCCAACTAATTGGTCCCTGCCTAATTACTGCGTGGACAACAAGGAAACACACAAGAGAAGAAGAATAGTCGTGGTACGAAATGAATACCTGCGCGCCAAATTCGAAAAACAAGATTGGATTTGATCTCATTATAATTACAAAATGTCGTAAAAGACTAATTTTTTCATAAGTGGTTTGGAAATCTGCCATAAAAAAAATTGGAAATTTTAGTGTATGTGCATTTGTGCAGCAAGTTGGAAAAAGATAGAGGATTGGATTTGATGTAATCTGCTGTTCTTATTGTAGCTCTATCTATTGATGATTTTACTCCTATTGAAATTGCCAATGTTTCCTTAATTATCTCATTGCTGCAGCAACCAATCGTAACTGGTGTTGTATTCGTGAATTTTGCTAACCCATTGATCATTATATGCTGATATACTCGTGCGGTCGTGCCTGACGAGCAACATTTATCATAACCGAGCAGAGCCGCAGACGTTCGTACACTCACAGACTATATACTTGCATGCATAATGTAAAACTGCGACTGTCCAAATAAAAAATTGTCATCTGAAAAATTCGCAGTTTGAGAATTCTAAATATTGCAGGATAAGTATGAATGGAATGAGGTGGTTTTGAGAATTTAGGTTTGTTTCCGATGATGGAGAAGATGTCTTTTTGAGGTGGGTTGGTGAGCTATGGGTGGTTCACTGTTAGGAGATAAGGTTGTTAAGGTTGTTTCCGATAAATTAGGCTAACATATCTCTAGCTTTATCCTATAGTTTGTTGTATATCTTAGCTAGTTTATAGTAACCTCCTCCGTATATTACGTAACTACTCTCACTATATAATAGAGCAATACATGAGGGCTGATCATCATCAAATCACCCCATTTCATTCACACTCTGTTTTCCAATTTGGCACCAGAGCATATATCGATCCTCTCGTTATGGCCGCTGGCAACTCTGAAACAAATTTGCTCTCTTTTTTGGGAAGCTCAGCCACCAACTTTGCTATGCCAAAAATTCAGATTACCCTTGGTATTGACAACCATGATTCATGGCGTCTAATTATTCAACAAGCCCTTGAGGCCTTTGAACTTGATCACTTCCTCAGTTCATCCTCTGTTCCAGCCGAAACAATTCCTGTGCCGGACAGCAACCCACCCACAACACAACCAAACCCAGAATACATCACTTGGAGGAAGAAAGATCGGTTTATTCTGTTATGGTTGAAATCAACCATTTCATCTCGTATCATTGGCTATGTCTCACGAGCCACTACCACTTATGAAACATGGAACATTCTCAACCGTGTTTTTCAAACTCAAGCGCGCTCTCGAATGATGTTTGTTCGCGATCAGCTTCACAATCTCAAGAAAGGCTCACTATCCATCCTTGAATATGTCGAGAAGAAACGGCTACTCGCAATAGCCTCGCCGAGGCACAATCTCCCATCAGCGATGGTGAATTGGTTTCATATATTTTGTTTGGTCTGGACTCTAGCTATGGTCCTTTCCGATCCAGTCTCAATATTCGCACCGATCCCGTCTCTTCTGATGAGTTACTGGGATTGCTCCTCCAGGAAGAACAACGTCTCAATGAAGATAACCAGGCTCTTAATGCTTGTGTCAATATGGTGCGTCGGTCTCAACCATCAGGTTCGTCCTTCCATAACTCTGCCAATACTCGCTCTTCTCCATTTGAAGGCCAATCAAAGGGCAAACGAATTTTCTGCCAAATCTGTGAGAAGCCTGGCCATGGTGCTCGAGACTGTTATCAACGCGACAATAAAACAGCCTATCCTCCAAGAAAGCCCAGACAGCCCCGATCGGCTAATCTGGCCACTGTTACTCCTAGTGATGTAACTGATCCGTCTTGGTACATGGATTCCGGAGCCACCAATCATGTTACTGCCAACCTGCAAAATCTCTCGATGGCTACCGCTTATGATGGTGATGATGGTGTCGCCGTTGGTGATGGTATGTCTCTTCCTATTCATCATATTGGCTCTTCTAAAATACAAACTGTTGCTAATTCATTAAATCTCCGTGATGTCTTACATGTGCCTACAATTACAAAAAATTTGCTTAGCATTTCACAACTCACAAAAGATAATAACGTGATTGTTGAATTTCATCCTACTCACTGCCTTGTCAAGACTATGCAGGGAATACCGCTGTTGCGAGGAACTCTTGATGCTGGTCTTTATCGACTCCGTGACATTCCATCAAAATCGCTAGCCCTCTCAGCCGAACGTGTCTCTCTTCAAGCGTGGCATAATCGTCTGGTCATCCTCATTTTCAAATTTTAAGTCGACTTGTGTCTGAATTTAGTCTTCCTGTTTCTTCCCGTAACATAGACTCAGTTTGTGGTTCATGTCAATTAGGTAAAAGTCATCGTTTTCATTTGTCAGCTACTCATGTTTCTAGTTCCTCTTCATTTGATTTGGTTTACTCTGATGTATGGGGTCCTGCTCCTGAACTTTCTATTAATGGGAATAAGTACTTTGTTACCTTTGTTGACGATCACACCAAGTTCATATGGATTTATTTTCTTCCCACAAAGTCCAAGGTCTTTGACGTGTTTAAACTTTTTCAAGCCATGGTTAAAACTCAATTTGGGAAAGATATCAAACGACTTCAAACTGATTGGGGTGGGGAATATCGTACTGTATTTTCCTTTCTCCAATCACAAGGTGTCTTGCATCGTCATCCTTGTCCTCATACTCATGAGCAAAATGGTGCGGTTGAACGCCGAAATCGTACCATCGTCGAGAAGGGGCTATCCCTTCTCGCCCACGCTCAATTACCAATGAAATTCTGGGAACAAGCTTTTGGTACATCAGTTTATTTGTCCAACCGCACTATCACTCCCACACTCACAAATAAATCTCCTTATCAGATGCTCTACAATCAAATTCCAAACTATAGATTTCTTCGCATTTTTGGTTGTTTATGTTACCCATTTCTTCGGCCTTACAATAATCACAAACTTCAGTTTCGGTCTCTTCCTTGCGTGTTTCTTGGTTACAGTACAAAACATAAAGGATATCTGTGTTTTCATCTTCCTACTGATCATCTGTATATTGCTCGTCATGTCGTCTTTGATGAGTCTTCCTTTCCGTATCCTAATTTTATCAAGTCCAAGTCTGAGTGTGCTCCGTCCTCACAACCTGTATCATTATCAATTCTTTCCTCCCTAACTTCTCTGTTTCCTACGCCAATAAATGATGATCAAGCATCTCATGTTCACTATGCCACGTCAAATTCCACTTCTAATCAAATTCCTAATTCTCCTGATCAGTCTTCATCAAACACTTTAGAAGAGTCCACTTCGCCCTCTAGTTCTACTATCCCTCCTTCTGACCCTCCTGTCACGGAGTCCGCCTCGCAACAGCACACCTCTATCCCGTCTTACTACAGACCCTCAGATACCACAACTCATTCGATGACTACCCGTGCCCGTACCAATTCCCTTAAACCAAAATCCGTCAACATCTCCACAAAACACCCTTTACCTCAACAGTCAGAGGAAGTTGAGCCCCGTACTTATCATCAAGCTTCTAAAAGCTCACAGTGGAGAGCCGCCATGGAAGCAGAGTATTCTGCTTTAATGAAAACAGGTACTTGGACACTACAACCGAAACCATTACGTGCTAATGTTGTTGGATGCAAGTGGGTATATCGTATCAAACGACGCCCAGATGGTTCCATTGATCGGTATAAAGCGCGGCTAGTGGCAAAAGGGTTTAACCAACAAGAAGGCGTTGACTATTTTGATACCTTCAGTCCAGTCGTTAAGCCGACTACCATTCGCCTAATTTTATCCATTGCTTTATCAAAGGGCTGGTGTCTCAAACAATTGGATGTTAATAATGCCTTTCTCAACGGGGATCTTCAAGAAACAGTATATATGTCCCAACCACCAGGCTTTGTTCATCCTCATAACCCCAGCTATGTTTGCAAGCTCAATAAGGCATTATACGGTCTTAAGCAAGCACCTCGTGCATGGTTTCTTCAACTAAAACAGTACCTAATTTCTTCAGGTTTCAAGGCGTGTTATGCTGATTGTTCTTTATTTGTTCGTCAACAAGGTCCTACTGTCACTTATTTGTTGGTCTACGTTGATGATATCATTGTTACGGGCAATGATAACTCTTATATTCAGTCCTTCGTCCATGCCTTGAACAAGAAATTTGCTCTAAAAGACCTTGGCTCCTTATCATATTTTCTTGGCATTGAAGTTCATCAACATGGCTCCAACCTGTATCTCACTCAACAGAAGTATATCACTGACTTGTTGCGCCGTTGTGACATGGATGGTTGTAAGCCGGCTTCTACGCCTGCTGAAGTTGGTAGTCAGCTCACCCACTCCGGTGAAGCCTATTCTGATCCGTCCCTCTATCGCAGCATTGTCGGCGCCCTTCAATACGCTACCATAACTCATCCGGAGATATCGTTTGCTGTCAATCGTGTTTGCCAGTTTATGCATAACCCAACCACTGATCAATGGAAAGCTGCCAAACGCATACTGCGCTACTTGAAAGGTGTCCTGTCACATGGTCTCTTTTTTCGGCCATCATTAAGTACTGATCTTGTAGCATTTGCTGATGCCGGTTGGGCCTCTGATCACCTTGACAGACGTTCCCCTCAAGGGTTTGCCATCTATTTTGGCGGTAATTTGGTAAGCTGGTCTTCCAGAAAACAAAGTGTTGTTGCACGTTCAAGCACGGAGGCGGAATACAGGGCACTATCCTTTACTGCTACTGAAATTGCGTGGCTTCAACAACTACTCTTGGAGTTGGGAATTCCTTTGGTAAAGCCTCCATTGCTCTACTGTGACAATCTCAGTGCTATTTTTCTTTCTGCAAATCCGGTCGTGCATCGTCGCTCCAAGCATTTTGAGATTGATCAACATTATATTCGGGAACGTGTTGAACGGAATCAACTTCACCTTCGTCATATTTCTTCTCATGAACAAATTGCTGATGTCTTTACAAAGCCGTTGTCCTCCGCACGTTTTGCGAGTCTGAAGTCCAAGCTCAATGTCTGTTCCCTCCCATTGAGCTTGCGGGGGGATGTTAGGAGATAAGGTTGTTAAGGTTGTTTCCGATAAATTAGGCTAACATATCTCTAGCTTTATCCTATAGTTTGTTGTATATCTTAGCTAGTTTATAGTAACCTCCTCCGTATATTATGTAACTACTCTCACTATATAATAGAGCAATACATGAGGGCTGATCATCATCAAATCACCCCATTTCATTCACACTCTGTTTTCCAATTTTCACTGTGGTTGTGTCCCTCACATGTTTTTGCCGGCACATTTCCGGTGTCCGTCGATGGTTGCCGACAAGGTGTGGTGGTGCGCCGGTCATGTGGCTATGTCGGGGTAGTGATACGAGTGGTGGGTAAAGTGAGGAAGAAAGAGTTGGTAACAAAAAAGGGGAAAAGTACCAAATTGCCCTCTATATACATATGCAAATGGGATTGGGTTCATATGAGAAGCCTACCTTGTATGGGAACCATGAGAATTATTTGTCACCTTTAGATCTAGAAACTGATAGGCTCCATACAAGTTTCTGAGGTAGATATATACCTTGGAAAAAACGAATCAGTTGAATTTGTTCAACCGCTTGAACACTTCCATATCACATTTCCTGTTGTATCTTCTTTGATATCAAAACAATTTCTCAGCTAAATAATAGTAACAGTTCCGTAAATCGATCGTTCAACAACAACCTAGATCGTCTTAAGCATTCAATGAACCACAATTCACTTCAAAAACTTCTTTTTATTTGGTGGAATGTATGGTTTATTAGAAATAGTTTTATTTTTAAGAATATAACACATTATGTTGATAAAGTTAAATGTTTGACTGACTTATCACTAAAAGATTGGTTGTTCCTTAGAAAGCAGAATATTGATAACCCAAACTATTGCATAGAAAATCCCGCATCACGAAAAAATAACACCTTTAGTGAAAACATTTTTTGGAACAAACCCCCTCTAGACTTCTTCAAATTAAATTTTGATGGTTCTAAACTGAACGATGGAAAGTCTTCTTTAGGATATGTTATCAGGAATTCAAATGAAATCCCGTTATTACTTGGTGCCAAAGCTTGTTATTCTACGAGCATTCTGTTTGCAGAAGTTTTGGCTTTAAAAGAAGTCTAAAGTGCTATTTTCTTAGACATCAAAAGTATTATAATTGAGGGAGACAATCTTTGTGTGACCAATTCTATTCGCCGTAATTGGAAAATTCCGTGGGAGAATTCTAATCTCATTACAGATATTTTAGTGGACTTGTCAACTTTTCACAAAGTAGAGATTAAACACTACTTTCGTGAGGCCAATCAAGCCGCAGACTTTATGGCCAATTTGGGGCATTCGTGTCATTCTCTTAAACGTTGGTTTGAGAATCCTTCTGATTCTCTTTCCTCTCTCATCCGAAAGGGTGAATTAGGTTGGTCTTACATTCGAGGATCAACCTAAATTTTCTTCCCTCTATAAAAAAAAAAAAAACAATTTCTCAACCATCCTTCTTGCCAAAGGTTTTTTGCTCTTACATGGTCTCAACTCTCAACCACTAATCTGGCTCAAGTCTGTTGTATCATGCTTGACAAGTTGTGTTTTGAAAACACCTATGAGCCTTACCCCGCTACCACTAAGTTATCGCTCATATACGTTAGCGAACCAGAACCGAACTTAAGAGTTTGAAAAATAGCCAGCCCCGAAGGATTGAAATCCACTAGAACAAAGATATCCAAGAGCGGTAATGTGTGGGATAAAAGTTTCAGGAAAAGCCTGAAGTTAATATCCGGTTGGCCTCCAGTTGCCAAAAGGATACATGGGAATCTGAATTGGTCTGATTGGAATGCATCTGATTGATCTGAATGCACTGTTTTTTTTTTTTTTTAAATCTTATCAAATACTAACTGATTAGATTAGATAGATGGACGTTAGATCGTTTCACATTTCATACTAACTTAACTCTAACGAAATAATGTTAGTAGGTTACAAAGTCAACAATTTTAATTCTTTATGGGTACAAGCTGGACAAGAGTCTAAAAACAAGATACAAACTTGAATTGTCAAAAACACAGGGTACAAACCATTTACCACTACGCTACGTACATATGTGTCGTGTTATGCTACGTAACAATACTTTACGTACATGAGCCATCACCTGATGTAGATGTCTATGTTGGAATTTTGGGGCTACATTCTTATTAGTGATTGATATGTTATTCTTCTTCTTGAATTCTTGTTTCTTCAATTGTTCATTAAATTGTTGTGCTTGATTACATTTGCATAATGCTCTATTTATAGAGCTTCTTAAGTCGGCTAACTTGGCATAACCGACATTCTACACATTTGTAGAATTTTCTAGATTATACAATTATTTTCTAATTGCTAGCTTAATCTTGAACTTTGTGGACTAATCTAGATTTTTCTAGATTAATTCCAACACTCCCCCTAATCTGAAAAATGTTGAACTTCATTTGTAATTTTTTTGCTGGTGCTCGTGTCACCAAACATTTCTTAACTCAAATTTTTTTTTGTTTACTTGTGGCGCTCTTGTCACCACTTTTCATTTCTTCAATTTGTTTGTAGGTGATGTCCTTGACATCCCTTTCCTCTTCTTGCTTGTGCTGGTGTCACCGGACGTCTTCTCCGGTTCTTTTCTTCTTCTATTGGGGCCCGTGTCACCGGACATCTCCTGCCCTTCTTTTTTCTTTTCTTCTTCTATTGGGGCCCGTGTCACTGGACATCTGCTCCCCTTCTTTTTCTTTCTATTATTGGTGCCCTTGTCACCATTTTCTTCTTCTTGTATGGGTGCGTTGATCGTCACCACTGTTCCTTTTTTGCAGGTGCTCTTGTCATCCACCTTGCAGATTTTTTTTTCTTTTTTCGGAAAATTCACGTGGTACCCTTGAAGTTTGACTGATTGCACATGGTACCCAACTTAGCAAGTTTGTGCACATGGTACCCCCGAAGTTACCACTTTGTGCACATGGTACCCAAATAGTAACCTCCGTTAGATTTTCCGTTAAGTGATGATGTGTTAGTTAGTTTTTATGTAAATTAATTAATATTAATGATGATTTTCCATTTAAAAAAACCAAAAAATAAAAATAAAAATATTTTTTTTTGACTTTTCAAAACAAATCCAAAAAATATTTTTATAAACAAAAAAATCCAAAAAAAAAGTTTTGTTTTTCATAAAAAATATATTTTCTCTTAAGAAAATCATAATTTGTGCACGTGGTACCCTTCAAATTACCACTTTGTGCACACGGTACCCCTAGAAAAATTAGTTTTTTTTGAAAAAATTATTTGAAAAAAATATATTTATTTTTCTAAGAATTTATTGAATTTTTTAAAATTGAAATATTAAATCTATAATTTAATTAACTAATTACCTAACAACTAACCGACACATCATCACTTAACGGAAAAATCTAACGGAAGTTACTATTTGGGTACCATGTGCACAAAGTAGTAAGTTTAGGGGTACCATGTGCACAAACTTGCGAAGTTGGGTACCATGTGCAATCGGTCAAAGTTCGAGGGTACCACGTGAATTTTCCGTTCTTTTTTTCGTTGATGCTCATGTCACCAACATCATTTTTCTTGAGTAGGGGTCCTTGTCACCCTGACACAACTTTTTTTTTTGTTTCGGTCGTTGCCCGTGTCATCGACCATCAAAATTGTGTTTGATTCTTTTTGTTGATTTTGTTTTGATTTGTTGTGTTTTTTTTTTTTGGTTGAATTTGAGTCATCGCCCGAATAGATCGACCCGGCGCTCTGATACCATGTTGGAATTTTGGGGCTACATTTTTATTGGTGATTGATATGTTATTCTTCTTATTGAATTCTTGTTTCTTCAATTGTTCATTAAATTGTTGTGCTTGATTACATTTGCATAATGCTCTATTTATAGAGCTTCTTAAGTCGGCTAACTTGGCATAACCGACATTCTACACATTTGTAGAATTTTCTAGATTATACAATTATTTTCTAATTGCTAGGTTAATCTTGAACTTTGTGGATTAATCTAGATTTTTCTAGATTACTTCCAACAGTCTACGCTCTCATTGACTACAACCTATGAAGCCTTGTAATACGGGTTTGTCTCTCTTGCGTTTATGAGTGACAACTTGAATAATGAACTTAATTCATCTAAAAATCTATTCTAAACAATCATACACAAATGAAAAGAGAACAAAATGCAACCAGATAGATTAACCCTAAAACATCAACAATCAATTAAAAAAAAATCACAAATGAAGAAATTAATTGCGCAAATAACACATTTACGATAAAAAATTAATAGGTACCACATAAAATCTATTGAATTGCTCAAAATCTGGAGTTAACTATAAGACACAAGTTGAGAGTTAACTATAAGACACAAGTTGAGTTCAGTTCGGAGCTTCTAGAGGACATACAATGACATTGACTTATGTATATGAATACTTGATTGGGTTAGTACGAGACTCAACCAAAAGATCAAACAGATAATACCATTGATGAACATACTAACCAAAATACCAACCCCATTAAGAAAATCCTTATCCTTTAAAAATGTGATGTCATTTGGGGCCGTGCGACGATTATCCATCGGTACCAAATTCATACTTATTTTACATTTATAGATCCCAAAACAAATTCATTATTCATCCAATGATGACAAATGCTTGTAAATTTCCTTTCATATATTTTGTGGGCCTTGTCGTACACCAAAATTGCTCGCACACAAGAACCAAACTTTAGACTTTACGCTCATTACCATAACCGCACCTTAGCCTCCACCTCCAAGTTATTCCTCTCAATCATACCTTACTTGACGAAAACACACATTTACACACCTCAATATACTCCAAACAAGATCCCCCCTCTGTACCCCGCTTACAAAAAAAAAAAAAAAAAAAAAGAATATACTCCAAACAAGATCCCACCATCATTAACATCCCTTTCAATCCACCCTTCTTCATCCCTTCCTTCATGCCAACTTCATTCTCCCCCCAATTCCCTCCAAAATTTATGGCAAAATTTTCCACAATTTACCAATTCCTTCCTTCCCAACAACCTTCCTACATCTCTTAGCTCCTAAGGCAATAATAACTAACTAATTTCATTCACCCCCTAATTAAGTAATTCCAATCCAACGGTCCAACTACATTAATAATTACTCCATCATCATAATCACATCATAAAACATTAATTAAGTAATTAAAAATTTGCCACATGGTACTTAAGAAAGTCAGAGGTAAGATCACTTCTTTGATCACCAAACCCTTTAAAAATCCTCCTCCAACATTACCATACTTCCCACAACAACAATCTTCAACTTCAAGTTCAATCCCACCACCACCATTCCCTCCACCCCCTCAACAACAACAAAAACAAAAACAACAACCCCGCAAAAACACGCATACGATGAGTCGGTCTCACCCGTTCCGATTCCCGGAGACAAACTCCACTGTATTACCAGACCCATCTCCCTATTTTGCCCCTCAACTCATCTCTTCCCCTCTCCCTACAAACTCATTTTTCCAGAACTTTGTCCTCAAAAATGGCGATCAACCTGAGTATATCCACCCATATCTCGTCCGTCTCTCATCCTCTTCACTTTCTCTCTCCTACCCAATTCGCTTCGCAAACTCTTCTTTCATTTACCAGACTTTCAACCCTGATTTCACCATCTCAGCGTCAATGGGAAGCGACCCAAATCCCCAATCTCATAAAGTTTCAAGCTTTAGTGATCTTGGTGTTACTGTTGATTTCCCATCGTCAAATTTTAGGGTTTTTCTCGTACGAGGTAGCCCTTTTATTACTTGTCTTGTTCCTGAAGATACAAGAACAAATTTTATGATTTCAACGATTCATGCTATACTTTCATTTTCTGCTAATTCTACAAATACAAAGTATATTGTTAAGTTGAATAATAATCAAAGTTGGGTAATTTATTCGTCGTCTCCTATTAATTTGACCCATGATTTGTCTAATATTAGTTCGGATTCGTTTTGTGGGGTTATAAGGTTTGCAGTTATCCCCGATTCGGACTCGAGATATGAACCGATTCTTGATAGGTTTAGTTCGTGTTATCCTGTTAGTGGGGATGCCGTGTTGAATAAGCCATATGGTGTGGATTATAAGTGGGAGAAGAGGGGTTGGGGTGATTTGTTGATGTTAGCTCACCCTTTACATTTGAAATTGTTGTGTAATGATGGTGGGAATAGTAATGTGGTTGTTTTGGATGAGTTTAAGTATAAGAGTATTGATGGGGAACTTGTGGGTGTTGTTGGGGATTCATGGTCATTGAGGGCTCGGCCGGTTTCGGTTACTTGGCACTCTATTAAGGGGATTAGGGAAGAGTGTTATGAGGAGATTGTATCTGCTTTGTGTAAAGATGTTGCGGGATTGGATGCAGGATTGATCTCGACAACATCGTCGTATTTTTATGGGAAGTTGATTGCTAGAGCTGCTAGGATGGCTTTGATTGCGGAGGAGGTGTGTTATCCTGATGTTATTCCTGTTGTGAGGAAGTTTTTGAGGAATGCAATTGAGCCTTGGTTGGATGGGAGTTTTAATGGGAATGGTTTTTTATATGATAGGAAATGGGGTGGGATTGTGACCAAACAAGGGTCTACAGATTCGGGTGCTGATTTCGGGTTTGGGGTTTATAATGATCATCATTACCATTTGGGGTACTTCCTGTATGGCATTGCTGTTCTTGCTAAGATTGATCCTGCTTGGGGAAGGAGGTTTAGGCCACAGGCTTATGCACTGATGGCCGATTTCATGAATTTGGGGAAGCAGGCAAATTCAAGCTATACTCGATTGAGAAATTTCGACATGTATAAGCTGCACTCTTGGGCTGGTGGGCTGACTGAATTTGGTGATGGGAGGAATCAGGAAAGCACCAGTGAGGCAGTGAATGGTTACTACTCTGCGGCTTTAATGGGGCTGGCTTATGGGGATACCCATCTTGTTGCTGTTGGCTCAACTCTCGCTGCATTGGAGATGCAAGCTGCGCAGACATGGTGGCATGTGAGGGAAGGTGAGGGTATGTATGAGGATGATTTTAGCAGAGAGAACAAGGTGGTGGGTGTTCTGTGGGCTAATAAACGGGACAGCGGACTTTGGTTTGCTCCACCGGATTGGAAAGAGTGTAGGCTCGGAATTCAAGTTCTTCCTGTACTGCCTATTACTGAGGCCTTGTTTCCTGATGTGGGATTTGTCAAAGATCTTGTGGATTGGACAATGCCAGCGTTGGCGCGAGAGGGGGTGGGAGAAGGTTGGAAGGGATTTGTTTATACCTTGGAAGGAATGTATGATAAAGATAGTGCCTTGAACAAAATTCGAAACTTGCAGGGTTTTGATGACGGTAATTCTCTCTCAAATCTTCTCTGGTGGGTTCATAGCAGAAGTGATGATGAAGGAAGCTACTCTGGACCTGGAGGTCATTGTTGGTTTGGCCACTATTGCCACTGACTCAATATCTGCAACCGCACTTTGTTGAACTCTTCAGGGTATGAATGTATTTGTATGTATCTTCAGCAACAAGTAACATGAGACATGGTTTGGTTTGTTGCGATTTGTGTAAATCTATGAGACTGATAGCTGCTGAACTATGTTTGATAAATCAATAAAGAATGCATCTTTTTTTTTCATCGGTCGCTCCTTCAACTATGGTCTATGGCTGTCTCTCTGAAAGTTTTATCTCTGTCAGGTCAGCTGTGTTGTTTTTTATGTTCTTTCAATTTAGCCTTTTAAGAGTTTTAGCTTATCATGTGTCACATTGTATGATACCGGCTGCAGAAGTGCTCGTTAATCTCATATGCTGTTAAGTGTTGAAATCGGATATATACAGCATATTGATAAGTAAGTGCACGTATGCACTCTCTACAGTGCGCGAGTCTTTAGAAACCCGTGCTCACCTTTGTGAATAGGATTGGAAGGATTGCTTGCCATGGAAATACTTCTCATGGCTTATCATTTTGGAAAAGAGGGGGGTTACAAGTTTCATTTTACTGCAGTTTTTTTTAGAACTTTTCTTGACTTGCACTCTATATCAGCATTTGATTCTTTGATCTTCGTAGTTACCCAATGGTCACGAGTCACAACTTATCTAAATTTTAAGTTTATTGACTGGTTTAAGGGATATATCAGCATCATGGATGCTGTAGGATGCCGTCTTTCATGCCTTGGGTCGTTGCTGTTTGGAAGTAATGCATGATGCCCATGGCTTATGTTCAATCTACCATTTGAACTGTTACCCATATGACAACAACAACAACAACAACAACCAAGCCTTATTCCCAAAATGATTTGGGGTCGGCTAACATGAATCGGCATCCAGTAACTGTTACCCATATGACATGCCAGTAAAATGTTTTCTGATCGTAATTACAAGAACTATTACTTTTATGCACTGATAGACTGATCTCGACTCTCCAGCTGGAAAGATCGATGTTTGGTAGCGTCTTCCAGCTCTGGTCATGTCTGTTACAGGCTTTATAGCTAGAGTTTGAAGAGTCTGTTAGGTTAGCCTCTACGTTGTTCAGGGAACGCACCCCTGATCTGGGGCAAATGTCGCCTTTTCCTTAAACTGTACCGTACACCTGACACTGCCTCCGCCTGCCATTTTATCTTTCTTTTTTTTCTTTTTTTTCTTTTTTTTTTGGCAAAGACCTGCCATTTTATCAATACAGTAGAAAGTCAGGAGCATCAGCATTTCAATCAAAAGTGTATGATGATGGTGAAATCATTTAGCACCAGGATTGTATATGCACTGCTCAAAATACATCCTTTTATCGCTTATTCTGTCAGGAAGGATGTTACTGCAGTCTGCATATGGTTTGAAACTGAATCCGGCCAGTCAATCTGGCAGAATTGAAGGTGTAAAAGCGAGCTGTTCAAGCATATCTGCATATGGTCTGTATTATTAAGTCATACACAAGTTTTCTTCTGCCAATGATCAGCAATCGGTAACTATACCCTGCTGAGAACTAACATAATTTTGCTGCTGATACTTTACCATGAGTTCTTCATTTCTGTATTATCACAGAATAATGCAAGCTCTATCTTCTGAGCTGTTAATTGTTATGCTGTGTTATCGTGTATTAATCTGAGTCTACTGTGTACATGAGTTCATCTCTTGATAATGTTTACTGTTGGAAGCGTTTACCTGATAACTCGATTGTGCTTGAGTACACAATCGGCGTGGGATGCTCTCGGTCTATCACCGGAAAATAAATTAAATTCGTATACAGTGAAGTTGTAATGGGGTACTACTGCAGTAGTTGCACTTCTGTAACAAAAGATTGAGCATCAGATCTCACAGCAATAAATAAAATTTCATGGGTTGTCTCATCATGGGTTGACTCGGCCGTTCCGACCTCGCGAAAAAGATTGTTAACTTTTGGTTGGAGTTCAATTTGTCCGAAACCATTTTGCTTTCCAAAACGTGGTAAAAGTGTCACAAAAAAACCATCTTACGAAAATCTTATTCACTTATTACGACATTTAAGGGAGGTTCATCCATAATAATTTGGATATCGATAATTTTAATTTAATCTCGTCGTCATGATTGTATGATTAGTAGAGTACCCTAAACTTCAATTTTACGTTCAAAGAAACTAATGATCAAACTAATATGGGATGAATCCGAATTTTGGCGCAGAACACTGAGTGTAACATGGGTTCAATTGTTTGGTCGTTGACTTGATCATATGCATATGATATGAATGATGTCACTCTTGTAGTCATCCATCATCCTCATTCACATTACAACACCCGTTAATGCGGGCAATGTGCTTAGTAATAAGTTAGTTTGATTTGCTTCCGAATTTGCCAAATTATGTAAGTTATAAAGCTATTCGATTCGTTCGTTAGTAAAGTTTATTCGATTGTAAAAGCGTATAAGTTCTCTTTTCTTATCCGACATCTTAACTTACCTCGCCATTTCGCGAATAATAATTTGGAACTTTCGAGGAATTAGGGTAATGTTATTGTTTATATGCATTTGAGTATACTACTATATCACTACTGTATATGGGAAGTTAACGATGATTATATGGTGATTGTCAGTTCTTGACAATTAGGATAAGAATTAACCATGGTTAATATTAAATAATAATATAAATTATGACGTAATCTTTTAGAAAATATCAAATTAGATTTGTTGAATATATATTAGATACTAGTATTATCCATTAGTTAGATGATTTGACCCCAAAAATTTTTATTCAAAAAAAAAAAAAAACACCCTCACCTGACCGACTGACCCCACTGCCCCCACCGCCGGTCAGCCACAACTTACCCCATGACCGGCGGTGCTCCCGCCGTCCGGACCTGTCAGCCGTGCTTCCCCATCCCGGTAAAGGGCAGCTTTTATCTCACATTTCTCTCTCCTCGCAAAGGGCAGCTTAGCTTTTACAGGGAGTAAATTAGGAAGAGAGGTGGCGGCAATCACGCCGGAGGTGGGGGCCGACGAAGTTGCTATTAGCCACAAATGAGAGGAAATGGAGGAGTGAGGAGGAGATCAAGGAGCAATTACGGGGATGGGGAAGCAATGAAGCATGGCTGAGTGGCTGACGGACAATGACGGTGAGTATGGCTGGAGAATCGTCGGTCATGGGGCTGACCAGCGGTGGGGGCAGAGGCGGGTCAGGCGAGAGGAAGGGGGAAGACCGAAGGAGAGGGAGAGGGAAATGGATGGGTCGGTTTTTTTTTTTTTTTTGGATCTATTTTTTGTTTTTTATTCCTAATTTTTTTTTCTTTACTAAAATTGGAAATTAATCAACTTTTCTTTCATCAAAAATTCAAATATTTTTAGATAAAAATTGAAAGACAAAATCAACGTAATTAAGGAAAACATATTTTTAAGTGTATAAAAAATTACTCCCTCCATTTCAAAATATATGACGTTTTCGAGTTACGAGACACTTCTTTACACTTCGATATCTCTGAAAATATAAGGGTAAAAATTATGAAATTATGATCATGTGAAACTATATTTCATAACGAATCCAATGGTATAATTTTTATAATTTTTGACAAGATATTTTTTCATAAAATTGAAAGTCAAAACTTGTCTCGTAACTTGAAAACGTCATATATTTTGGCATGGAAGGAGTATTATATTTCGTAATCCTCTGTGGTAAAGTTTATTGTAGGAACTTTTATTAACCATGGTTAAACAAATCAAATGGCTGAAATTTATCTTATCCTAATTTAATGGTTCTGATTTTATTTCTTATCCTAATTGTCAAATACTGACAACTATAATAGAATTTTTGGGGAAGTTAATGGTATTTGATTTGGTGATCATATACCATCAAAACAACATTTCAATAATTTAATAATAAAAGTATAATTTAATGTAAGATGAAATGTATTGTCAATCTGTCTGATATACAGTACTGTAGTTTTTTTTTTTTTTTTTTTTGAAATCATATACAGTACTGTAGTTGCTCCCACGTTTGTATGCACTAATTTTGGCTAATCTTGTCACCTGTAAAATTATTCTGTACATTCTGAAACCTCATTTTCTTGGGATTTTTTCGATTTTTCAGAAACCCATCTGTACAAACACCCCTCAAATCAGGTAAAGATTTCCTCTTTATATTGTTTTATGCATGAATTTTTTTGTTTTTTTTAGCTGTTTATTTCATAGATAAATGACTTGTTTTTTTTGTAAATGTGGGCTCTTGTTCTAATTTCCATGCAAAGTTGATTGAATTCTGCTGTTAAAATTGTAATGTGCATGTCATGTTAATATGTTATCTTAGTTTGCTATATTTTGGGGGAAATTTTGCTGTTTGGTGATCCGAATTTGTCTCATTTTGCTAATATTGGATCTTTTGCTGTCTGTCCTGTTTTTCTTTTTTTCTTTTTTCTTTTTTTTTTTGAAAAAAAAAAGGAAAAAAATTTGGGTTGTTCTTCTTGTTGGGCTTGATTGATTGAATTTGATTTCTGGGCAAAAACAGTAATCTTTGTATTGTTGTATTGAAATTCTACTTGGATAGATTATCCACTTCAAAAATCACAAAGAGAAAATTTACAAAGTGTGTAGCAAAAGATTTGCATTTTCCCTGAGTTAGGGATTTGTTGCTGAGAAAATTTACCTAGGGTTCTGCTGATAAATTGGTTGATGGTAGAGAATTGTGGGTTTTTGCAGTAAATTTGGGTGTCAGAGAAAGGTATTCTGGGATTTGGGTGACCAAGAAAATTTGGTGGTTTGGGAGGAGGGTTTGAAGGAGGAGAAATTGTGGAGGTTGTATCCTTTGCAGAATTGGCATGTTTGTATGAAATGCATGCCTGCATTTTGCTGTAAGGGAGCAATCTGATCAAAGAAATGGCTTCATCCCCGGATTCGCAATCGCAACCTGATAGCACTATTAATCCTAACCTAACAGATGCTGTTCCTTCATTACTCCCTCCCATTACATCACCACCAGCACCTACTACATCTAGCCCCCCTCCTCCGGCTGATTCGCCCCCTCCAAAGCCATCAGCTCCACCACCAACCCCCTCTTCACCGCCACCTTCGAAAGCAGAAGCACCACCACCCTCAACACCTGTGTCACCACCACCATCACCTCCTGCTTCTACCCCTCCGACTCCAGCTGCTGTTGCATCCCCTCCACCAGCTTCTTCCCCGCCTCCTCCTGCTGCTGATGCACCCACTCAAACTTCTCCGGTAGTTGTCCCTTCCTCGCCTCCCCCAAGCTCCCCAACTCCATCTCCCCCAGTCTCCCCGGGCTCACCTCCAGCTTCCCCTGGGTCACCTCCACTCTCCCCAGGCTCACCTCCAATCTCCCAGGGCTCACCTCCAGTCACCCCTGACTCACCCCCGGGTTCTGCTCTCCCTCCCTCTACACCTGCCTTTACGTCTCCTCCTCCAGTAGACCCATCAGCTCCCCCCGTTCCACCGAGTTCTACAACCTCTCCTCCAGCTCCGCCCACTGGTTCTTCACCCACTGTGTCATCACCAAAAACTCCATCAGATTCTGGCACTCCTAGCTCGCATGGTGCAGTAAATTCTACTCCTCGGACAACTAGTCCTCCTGACAACAATGACCAAGCTGTTCGGATGGGAGTTGCTATTGGTGTTGTGGCAGCAGTAGTCATAATTGGGTTCATGATGGCTGTCTTGTTCGTCCAAAGACGGAAGAAAAAGCACAATCGATACAATTCAGTGTACATGCTGCCTTCACCATATAACTCTTCACAGGCCTCAGGTATTACTTCTGTTTCTCTTAGATTCAGTTGTTTGCAGTTTACATCTTGAGTGATATGATGATTGAGTTTGAGTAGAGAGTTGGTGACAATTAAGTATATGTGGATACTGTATTTTCTTTCCCGCCACAACATTTTTCCTGGATTGAATTTAGGCTTTTACTGGCAAATTGATTATCTAGTTTGAGCTGGTAGGTTGCTCTAATTGCAACCCTTGATAATTTGGTGAAATTATCCAATTGATCATTCGGAGATAGTGACCATATATAGTATTGAGATGGTGGATGTGGCTAAAAGCTAGTTAACTCAGTTCACTATGGGAGAAGGTTGTGTTAAGGCAAAGTTGTGGACTTGTTGTATATTATTTTGGTTTAAGTTGTTTCTCTTCAAGCAAGTGTCTGTTAGTGCCTTCATTGACTAAATGGTCTGTTCTTTGATTATCCGGGCCTTAAGCAGTCGAAAATGTTGAGATGCCACGAACATTGTGTACAATGATATCCTGACCTACCTGTAAGAGTTTCTGTAGAGATGATGGTAATAATAAAAGGTTATTGTGATGTCAAGGTAGAAACCAGAATTTACCGCTCTCCCAGTCATTTTTGTTCTTAAGCCTAACCCCTTGCAAACTTTTCAGTCAAGTTAATATGTGTTCGGCCCTTGACTTTGTAATGAAGAGTTGCTCTATTATTCTTTCATTTTTGCGCACTGCAAGTTCAACATTCTCTAATTGTCTATACCTGGTCATGGCGTGACAACCCTTTTCCAGGTTCATCTTTTATGAAGGCAAATTCTACTGGTGGGGGCGAATATATGAGCTCACCACCGGACACTGGTGGATTAGGAAATTCCAAATCATGGTTTTCATATGAGGAGTTGACAACAGCCACCAGTGGATTTGCTTCACAAAATATCTTGGGTGCTGGTGGTTTTGGTTGTGTGTACAAAGGCTTGCTGCAAGATGGTAGAGAGGTGGCTGTCAAGAAGTTGAAAGATAACAGTGGACAGGGGGATCGCGAGTTTAAAGCAGAGGTTGAAATTATCAGTCGTGTACACCATCGGTATTTGGTTTCCCTTGTGGGTTATTGTATAACTGACTACCAAAGATTACTTGTCTACGAATTTGTTCCGAATGGCACCCTTCATCATCATCTCCACTGTGAGTATACTGCTTTTCTTATGTGAAGATGTGTGTTTCATTTCATTTCATAGAAGTATAGAAAACAGATATCTTGTTCAATTGTATACGGAAGGAAATCTTGATGATAAGATGATGAGAGTTCATTACGCTTACTTCTGGGCATCTCACCTTTTCAGCTTCTAGTAAACCGCCCATGGAATGGTCACTCAGAGTCAGGGTCGCGTGTGGTTCTGCTCGTGGAATCGCTTACCTACATGAAGATTGTAATTTCTTCTTATATACTCTCCATTTCCTTAATCCATTTTATTGCTTTTCCTATTCTCTTTAACTGCTTCATGATTGAACTCATTTTTCCTTGTCTTGCCGTCTTTCATGACCAGGCCATCCAAGAATCATTCATAGGGACATAAAATCTGCAAACATTCTCGTAGATAGCAACTTCGACGCTAAGGTATGCGTTTTCTTCTGTAGTGAGTTGGTAGCTGTCACACTTGAATGAATTTACATGATTCTATCGTCACTATTATTGCCCCCTTGTATAGGACATCAGATTTTTATTCCCATATTTTCTTCAGTGATTGCTGTGGTTCTCAAATTTGATTGAAGCATCTTACAGCTAAAGTGCCAAAAGTATTGACATGAGTTCTCTGCTACAATCAGGTAGCTGATTTTGGGCTTGCAAAATTGGCACAAGAGCTAGAATCAAATACGCACATTTCTACGCGTGTCATGGGAACATTTGGGTAGGGAATTCTTGCCTCAGCTTATTCAGATTTCCTTTTCTAACTCCCTTGTAGATCATATTTGCTGTAATTAACACCTTACCTTACCTGTGAAGCTCTTACGCATAGAGTAATCGACTGATTGCTACTATACATAGACGAATGATGCTCTTAGCCACCTGTAATTACAGGAATTCACTCGTCTCATTGAGTCATTTCCATGTCATTTTTTTTTTTGTAGTTACATGGCACCTGAGTATGCATCGAGTGGGAAATTGACTGAAAAGTCTGATGTTTTTTCATACGGAGTAGTGCTTTTAGAGATAATTACAGGGCGCAAGCCTGTTGATGAAACCCGGCCACTAGGAGATGAGAGCTTGGTTGAATGGGTAAGCTACAGTTTACATTAACCAATCCCCCTCTGCAGCCTGACTCCTGAACATTCTAAAATATCTGAAATACGACTGTTTCCAGGCTCGACCCTTGATGACCGAGGCACTAGACAAGGAAAATTTTGACGAGCTAGCAGACCCAAGATTACAAGGGAACTATGATAGAGGTGAGATGTTTCGACTTATTGAGGCAGCAGCAGCTTGTGTTCGACATTCAGCAGTAAAGAGGCCAAAAATGAGTCAGGTAAGTATTCTTCTTTAGAGAGTTCATCGTCCCCCCTCTTCGAGAGAGGCTGCTCTTGTTTAAATCCTCTTCACGAATCCTCAGGTGGTACGAGCATTGGACACAATGAGCGAACTATCAGATTTGTCAAACGGAATGAAGCCAGGGCAAAGTGGAATCTTTGATTCGAGGGAACAGTCTGCCCAAATCAGAATATTCCAAAGGATGGCTTTCGGAAGCCAAGAGTTCAGTTCAGATTATCAAAACACTCAGGGTAGTTGGCCAAGTGGTCAAGTCGGAGGCAGGAGCGGACAGGTATAAATCACTAAACATGAGATCATATTGCTTCTGACTCGGCATACTCTATCCGAGAGGGCATATTGAAGGCATGCCAACGATGCATAGACGCCCATCCCGTTATACTCAGAAACCTCTGATAAGCAGCATGAAATGCCTCATGGTTCCCTTACGAACTAACAGCCTTCATTTGCGCGATTTGGCACGCGTAATTACATATCATTTCATCGAGTAAAAGCCATGATTTTTGGTTATTGAAGGGTTTGCTTTCACTTGTATACTACGCTTCTCTGCCCTCTTCTTGTCTTTCTTTTTCTATAGTTGATTTTATTCTTGTGTTCGTGTATAATGTAAAAATCGTTGTAACAAAAATGAAATATATAGTAGCTAAAGTTTTGATACATGTACACTGAAGATACATTTCAAGTAGTTTCAACACAGTCTGGTACTACTAACTTCACAAAGAACAAAAGAAGAAAAAAAAAAAACAATTCACAAAGCCCGAAAAAACGACCCAAAATGTTCTTCCCTTGGCTCCTATTGAAGAGGAGCCATCATCAATAGGTTTGTGACCAACTGACCATCAATGATCGTCACTTTGTTGCGGTTACGACATTTTAAAGTATATTCTGATTAGAACCTCGATGTTCACTATTAAGTTGTCATGTACCACTTTTTAAGGTAATATCAAGACTTGAAATTCGCCATTGTATGTCTATTTCGCCAAAAACATTATGGTTTTCGAAAATCTACGTTCAAAACCGTCATTAGTTGAAATGGCAACACTCATTATTTAAAAACCAGCATTACCCACCATTTTACCATTTTTCCTTCTTGTGTTATGCCCCAACAGAGTGTTGAGGTTAGCAAAACTCTCACTATAACCAGTCTAATCATCATATTCACACATTAGTACCACGGAGTATTCAATACATACAATCAAATCATGCTTATAGGTTATACTACCATTCACTATCATCCGAGAACGAGACATGTACTAGGTATATACTCATAAAAGAAAAGGTCTCACCGCTCACGTCACTCTTTGACTTATAATATACACACTCCATATTGAAGTTTTTCATTTGTTCTAGATCGTAAGTGATAGTGTCATATAACTAATATCAAATCATCAGTCCAAATAAAATTTTCACCCTAACGAGTAATTCGATGGTAACATTTAAAAAGAACGCACAACTTAACCTACACGTTCACCCGAACCACGAAAACGGGTAATTACGCACCCTACTAGACACACATACTAGTACATCGTTGGTTATTCCTTCACAAAGCTTCACTTACACAATATTTTAGTCAACTCAAACCAAGACTAAACAAGTAGTACTAGTACTCCATAGTACAGATTACTCCCTAATAAGATCATCATCATCGACAAATAGTTGATTTTCAAGAAAGAGAGAGAATCAAAGAAAAGAAAAAATGGGGGAAGAAGATGAACAACAAAAGTTGAAGAGAATAGCAGCATCTTCATATGATTATGATAATGATGCAAAGTGGGCTGATTATTGGTCCAATGTTCTCATTCCTCCTCATATGGCTTCTCGCTCTGATGTTGTTGATCACTTCAAGCGCAAGTTTTATCAGCGTTACATCGTAATCTTTCTTCTTTTCCTTATTCAATTTTACCCCCTTTTTGTTTTTTCCCCAATTTGTAATTGGTTAATTTTGTTCAATTTTGTTCAATTTGATGGATTTGCTTTGTAATTTTGTTGATTTATGTGAATTGATTGAGTTTTGGTTGATGGGTGTTTGTTAATTTGTTGTTTTGTGGTGTGGTTTGATTGGATTTTGGGTATTTGAATGTGGTTGTTTGCTGTGAGTTTGATGTTTTGTTTGGTTGGAATTTGGGGAATTTTGGTGGTGTGAGTAGTGGGTTTGTTTTAGATTGGGTTTTGGTTGATGGGTATTTGTAATTGTGAAGTTTTGATTTGTGGATTTGATTGAAAGTTGTGTTCTTTGTGTACTGGTGGGATTTAGCCTAATTTCGAGGTTATGAATTGTTGGTTGTGTCGCGGGTTCTGTTTTCGCGCAAAAAATAGGTTTCTAGAGCTGGTTTGCACTTCTACAGAATTGTTAGTTTACGCTTTTGCTCTATGATGGCGTCTGGTGTTACCATTTATGTAATACGAGTAGAGGATACTGCGTGCAGCAAAACCCCGATGCATTTTGTATTCCTAATGCTTGATTGCGAAGATGGAATTCTGATTAGAAGTGTAACTAGTAGCTGTTATGTTTAGGCTCTGGTGAATTGTTTGTAGTAAACTAGAACTTTAATTTTAAGGTCTTGCTAGATTGAAATGATATTTGGATGTCAATTTAGATGAGCTCTTGGTTGAGCTAAAGTTCATGGGGGAGATCATGAGTGGATTACATAGGAATTTGTCGAATAATTCTCAATCCCGAATAGGCTCAATGTCTCATTAGCCTATGAGTGGAATGGGTGCAGTAGACTAGAAGGGACTTGGGTAGCTTCCTACTTTACTCTCAGTATCAGCTTAGAGGTGATGATCTTGTGTAGGTTTTATCGAAGCAAATATGAAAGGCAGAAAATTTAAGAAAGTTTTGATATTTTCTAGACTTGCTTGGTAAGATGTGATATTTCAAGTGAAACTTGTAAGAAATGTCCCAATGTGGCTTCAGCTAATGGATTGCCATGGGAACTAATATGCTTTTCTTTTTCATTTTTACCTTTTTCAACTCCCACCCTTTTCCGTCGTGCCAACCAAGTTGTATATTGGAGCTCTACGGAAAGTTGACAATCTTTTTACTTTATACTGGTTGTACATGCCTGGTTGTAATTCTGTCCCTGAGAACATTTACTCTGTTGCCATTCCATCAATAATGCATTTAAATTACCAAAACTGTTAGTGTATGAAAAGACAGAAAATCCAAAATATCTGAATTTTATTTCCTACGTGGTAATAACCCTGCTATGTTTGTGAAGTTCTATTCAATCACGCCCTAATATTTTGTAAAGTTCTATTCAATCATCGTGAGTTTTACCAGAGTGGTTACGCCCTAATATGAAGAACAAGAGTGAATATGAATTTCTCCTAAGTGTGATTTTGCTCAGCCAACTAACTTACTATACCTGTAAAACTTGTGTTGCAGGTTCGATCCTTTTGACTTATATTGTGGTATAGTCTGTTGAGTTGATTAAATTTGACATTGAGCCTTTTCCTTTCCCTTTTTTTCTGCTGCTGGGGAGGTTTGAGAAGGGGATTGAGGGTGCCAAAAATCAGTTAGTCACTTTTATGATCTAACATGTCGTAAATAATATTATAGCAATGCAAAGAGCTAGACAAGCTCATTATGAAGCCACAACAATGTGGTTGGGGAGTTGCCTGTTGTTATCATGTGACGAGCTGATAACATGATAAAGTTGTGCATAAAGTTGTGCTTGTAACTGACATTATCTGAAAAGGTCCCCAAACAGGCAAAGTTCATGATAGTGCTGCTTCATTCTGATACATTGATACACCCTCATGTCCCTTTTAGCCCATGAAACAGAGACATGGCATATCTCTGGTCTATGTGCTTCAATTTGACACTTGACTAGAACATCTAATACAAAATGGCTAGCCCTATAGCCTCGAGGTGCACTGCTAGACCTTGTATTGTGGAGCACAACTACCAGGAGTTGTAATATCACCGGTTTTTTTGGACCACCCAAGGGCACTGTTGCTGTTAAAAGAAGCGCAATACAATCATTGTTCTTAACTTCTTACTGTGGAGTACTACTTCCTTAATTAGCATAAGAGTCACAGTATTCGCCTACTATACAATTCTGTAATTGAATTTAGTACTAGTTATGATGGTGAAGTTTTGTCAGAACCGCACAGGTAAGCGTAAGAAGTTCCTTTACGGTCAAATACCATAACTTTCACTGTGTGAAAACCAAGTGGTGATCTTGTACTTTATTACTGATTAGGCTGAACTTATGAGACAAATGTGGTTTTTGACTTGTCAGTCGCATCACATGACCTGTAATTATTATGTTTTGCGGAAGTTTTACTCATGGAATAGACGGTCTTCTCTTAGCTTGTAATGAAGAGTCTTGTTTTTCCCCAGAACCCCCCCCCCCAACCCTAGGAATAGTCAAACCTGATGATGCATGGCTTAAAGTCTCTATCGTATTGTTGATTCAGAGGTGAGAATGAAGTAATGCTTGTATTTGTTTGCATTTTATTGACTTTTGTTAATTGGTCTTCATCCTGTATGCACTTATAGTGTGTTAAATACTTACTGTATGCTTACTCTCTGTGATGAATCTATGCTGTGTCTGTTGCTCTGTATGCGTGTTCTTGCAGCTTTAACTGTTCTGGAAGCCATTCAAATTTGGAGTCATTTGTTTCCCCACCTTTCTTTTTCTTGTAATGCTTGTAGAATGAAAAATGTTCACTTTGCTCAGATCTTTGCTATCATATTAGTTCCATTTTACAATCCTGATGTTACCTGCCGGTACTGTCTTTTCAGGATCCTGGTCTTGTAGTTGAGCCAATGTCTCTCGGTGGTTCATCACCAGCAAAACAGACATCATCGTCTTCATCTACATCGACACCCGCAAGTGACCAAGCAAGGCCTCGTAGCTCAGGTAGATTTCGGAGTTGATCTCACTATTTCCAATTGCAGTTTTGTCCTTGTGTGAGAAGCGCAGACATTGTGGGTTTTCAGTTTTCACTGATAAGTCCGTTTATTTCTCAGGGTCAAGCACTAGAACTTCTGGTTCTAATACAACCACCAATTCTAGCAGTGGTGCAGCTCCAACTGCAATGCGTTGGGATCGACAAACCATACAATTTTCTGTGAATGCTTGGGTAAGCTAATGAAAAGTCTCCGAACTGTGTGGACCTTGTTTGACAAATAAGATGGCTATTGAGAAAATAATTGAAAGCATGATTTCAGAAAGTTTAGGCTTTTCCGCTGTACACATGTTTTCCCTTTTGATCTTTCTTGGTTCTGGAGCTGTTGAGATATTTGTTTGTTTATGGGATCCCTAGGACTGCTCCTTTAACGATGTGCAGTTGCTGAATCCTACACAGTAGAAATGCAATTAAAATGGCAAACTAAATGAGTAGCTTTGGATATTATCCTATAAGCCAACTTTTCTAAACTAATGGAAGCATTTGCGCTTAATTTGTGGAAGTGTATTACTCTATTGTGTTTATGCTTGAAATTGGTACAATATTTGTCTTGTCTGGATGTTGTTTTATTTTCATGATGTAACTTATTTTGGTCCACCCTTTGCAGGTGTTTGTCTTGGCTTTACTTTCAATCGTTCCCCTAATCCCGGCGAATCTTTCAAATAGGGCTTATCGCCTATCCTTTATGGGCACTGCTTGTTCCTCACTCTACTCTTTGTATTCGCTATATGGGGTAATGGCTACTCTCTTTCCATCCATTTCTGAGCTTGCACTTCGGCTTTTGACTTGTATGGCTTTTGCCTTATCATTGGTATACATGTTACATGCAGAGACCTAGGGCATGGAATATGCAAGCTGCTCAGCTGTGGATGCAGTCAGTAATTGTAACAAAGGACTTTGTTTACACTATGTACTCTCTCATGTTTGTGACATCACATCTTTGCCTCAAATGTTAGTTTCTCCTTTCCATTTGGTTCCTATGTTTTTTTGTTATTTTCTAGTAAAGTATGGTAAAATCTGACATTTTGATGTCACATTCATGTGCAGTTGCTTTGATTCCGATTCTCTGCCGATCTCTAGAGCATGTTGCCAAATTTCTAAGGCGGAATTTCAGTCGCTCTAACTTATACAGGTAGGTTGTTCTCACTGTTGACGTTCAATGTGTGGATGTTATATGCAAAGTCTTAGCAAAACTGTATGTTTTTGTCGTTCCTTCTTTTAAGTTGGTTTTAGTATGGGGTGATTGAAGGTTGGTAACGGGTTATACTTTTTGCCTTTCAAAATGTCGTGTCAATTCTGAGAATTGCTGGTCAAAGAGAGCGTTAAGTATTCCATATATGCTCGATTATTCAATAATTTCCCCTCCAGTTTCCTGCTTTATAATCTCTCATAATTGAGCGAGCAATCACACTGAACTGCTGAAGGTTGCACTGGTTTCAATATCTGACCAGAGATTTGCTGAGCCTTTATCTCGACTGACCAAGAGTCCCCCCTCCCCCCCAACCCAAATTTACAACCAATAATGCAATGAAAAGGAAAAGTCTAGGTTGTAGCTAAATCATTCGCTTATTTAATTTGCCCTTACTTAGTTCATCCTCCTCCATGTCTATTTTTCGTCCTAATGGAGTGTTGCATTTTTTAGGTTTCTCGTGTAGGTGTTGGCTGACAAAGCAACTAGTGTATGTTTTGCTGTAAAGTTGTTGTCTTTACTGTGTCCATTTTAATTTGAAATCGTGCTTTGTTGCTGTGATTGAACAGGAAGTATTTGGAAGAGATCTGTGTTTGGGTAGAATCTAATGGTACAACCCTTAGCATATTATCCTCACATGCTGAAGTTGGACTTGGCTTCCTCCTAATCATCTCATTGTTATCGTAAGTAAACCCCTTTTAACCATTGGTGTTTCTCTTTTCAATATCTTCGTTCCCTTCAATCTTTTTGTTTTACTAATCAACGACCTTACTTTCTACTCCTTTGTAGATGGCAGCGCAACTTCATTCAAGCTTTCATGTACTGGCAGGTATAGAGAACGTCTCATTTATCTCTGAAATTACACCTTTTGGTTTAGATTGGGTTTTAAAGCCATCTAGTATGTAGCGATAAACTGTGTCAGATGGGTAGGTTTGGTCGATAAATTTGGCAACTTTGCTGCATGCTAACATCCATGCTTGTAATTTTCATAACAGCTACTGAAGCTCATGTACAATGCCCCTGTTACTGCCGGCTATCACCAAAGCGTATGGGCCAAGATAGGAAGGAGTGTCAACCCTGCCATCCAGCAATACGCTCCCTTCCTGAACACTCCCCTTTCTGTCATTCAAAGGTGGTGGTTCAGGTAAATACACAGAGCACACACTTGTTGGAGCATATGGAATAACGAAGATACTACTCTCACACTGGCAAGATCGAAGAGGGTTAAGGACGCGATCATTGATGTAGGTTCCAGTAGTAGACCTGACTAGAATGTTTCGACGAAATTTATTTGGAAAATCAGTATAGCTATTTTGTTGTGGTGTCTGGAAAGTACTCATCCAGACTCAACCTGGATTAATAGATAGCAGAAATTGTTTCTTTGAATGTATGGTTCTTTACTCCCCATGCTTGGTTTTGCTAGTTGTTAGCTTATAGTACACGGGTCTTTTTCTGCTCGACAGTTTTGATATAAGATGAACCATCCACTATTTTTTTGAACGATTTGTTATTTTTCAAGGTGAGATTCGAGAAGTACTCTCTCCGTTTCATGGAGTATTTTACGCTTCGTTGAATATACAAGTAATGATTTTGATAGAAACCGATGATGTTAACTTGTTTACATTGTATAACCATGTCGTTGCGCGATGATAATAATCATTCAACAACTACAATCACCACTCTACGTAAACACTCCCAACACACTCAATCCTCCCTCAACACTAGTCAACGGAGATTGGAAACTAAGGACGGTCGTCTCTACTCTAATAACCAAACCCGAATATAAAGCGAACTCAGAGTCACTTTCACCACCACACTTGATCCCCCCTAAAACATAAGCTAACAAAGGTCATTCAAAGAGGTGACTCCAATGAGAATAATCGTCTCCACTCCAATAACCGAACCCAACATAACCCGAACTCGAAAAACTGTCGTATTTGTGACCTAACATTACATTGGACTATAGTGCAAAAATCATTCACAAATTTCACATGCCAACATGGCCATTTGTGTGGATGTTGGGCCCCACATTCTCCCAATAATGGGCCAAATAACCCATACAATATGGAACAAGAAACCATACATTATTATACAAATAAAATAACCGTTGCAAAAAAAACTTTCGAATCCAAACATAAAACAATTTTTTTTTAATTTAATATTAATTAATTAATCAAATAATGCAAACCCACAAAAATTTTGTCCAGCTATATGATTCGTTCAAATAAAAGAAAGAAGTGTAACCAAGAAGCCAAAAGAAGAATCGTCATCATTCATCTTCATCTTCTTCTTCTCTTTCTCTCTCCTCCGATCTCCTCCCCTTAAAAAAAATATCCGGCAATGGGGACTGAAACGCCGTCGTTTGAGAAGACGAATAATATCCACGTAGGATTAGTCTCCGGCGACGAAAATGGCGGGAATTCATGTGAACGCCGCCCAATCATGGGCTCCCCGCCGTCGCGTCAGCACTCTTTTAGGCGGGAATTTGAACATGCCGCTGCCGAAACTTTTTTACTTACCCGCTTCGCTTTCATCCTTCTTTCTTACCTTGGGTAAATTTAACTTTCCGCTCCTCTTTTTTTTTTTTACCGTATTTATTTTCGTTATTCTGAATTATTGTCCGTTTTCGTGGATTTAAACCGAACGTAAAGAAATGAATGTGACGGAGGGAGTATTAGAATTTCGAATTGGATTGGTAGCTTATGAGTTACGCGACTTTTATTTATTTATTATGTCCAATTTTGATTAGTGCAATTTTATCGTGGTCGTGTTTAGTGAATTAATTTTATACTCCGTACATGTTACTGTGCTTTGTAACCATTTATTGGTACGATACGTAATCGTTTCTTTTTGTTGGGTGGAGATATGAGGATTTATATGTGGCTGTACTCGTAAATCAATCACGAGTACAGTCGAACTACTGTTAGATTATTGTTACATTATCGTTGTTACGTGTTTGTAGTGACTAGTGAACATGTTATTAACTACTCGATCCGTATGTGATTTTATATCATTACTTTGTATTAACATTTCGTTCTCTTGGATTGCTAATGTTTGGTTTTGTTTGGATTGGATACAAATTAAAGTGTAACGTTAATAATTCAAGAGAACGGAGGGATATGATGTGTGTCGAAAGTCATGCTTCTTTGAGTAGGATATCTAATCATTCATACATTTTTAGGGTAGGTTACCGCTGGATTACCAGAGTGCTTGCTCTCGGATGTTATGCCATGTTACTCTTGCCTGGTTTCCTTAGGGGTAAGAGCTCATCAATGCCACATTCTAATGTTTTTTTGTTTTTGTTTTTCCGATTTTTTCAACTGTTGGTCTGTAAATGTGTAGTATACCTTAACCTCCTTACTTTGCAATAGGTGGGAGCCTTTTTTTTCGTGAACTTGTTAACTACTATGGTGCAATTTAGAAGGAGGGCGGGTTGGGGTTGTAAAACAATTTGGTGGTTTCAACATTTACTAGTAGTTGGATTCTCCGAGTTGTAGTATTAGAATCTCTGAGTTACTCATTGTGGGGGTACATTGTTCTCGTGCTGCTATAGCGCGGTGAACTCATTCTTTGTGAAGACTGAAGAGTCTAGTATTGGAAACTAGAGATCCTGGCCCTGTTGTAATGGTGGTAGATTTTAAGTGCTAGAACTTTTGTTCATTGGTAGTCGATTTTTGAGTTCAGTAGTGCCTGTTCCAGCTGATAAAGCCAGATAAATGATGCCACCTAATTCTGAATGTTTACCTTAGTGCTGATATGTTATGCAATTTTGATTGGTGCAATTAACTTAGAATGTCTTTATTGGTTTCGTGCAGTGGCGTATTATTACTTCTTTTCAAGCCAAGTTCACAGAAGTGTTGTATATGGAGATCAACCAAGAAATAGGTAGGTCTTTGGTTCTTGTACATTGATCTTGAGAAACTGGGTGTCTGAATACCTGTGTGTGGCTATTCCATATGCATTTCATGTTAATGTGTTGCTTTATTGTTGGATATGACTATACAGGTTAGACCTTTATTTGCCACGGAATTTGGATGGACGTAAGCCTGTCGTGATATTTGTGACTGGTGGTGCTTGGATTATCGGGTGAGTAGTCTTGTGAGAGCTTACTTTTGATGTGATTAGAAGTGTAAATCTCAAAGGCAAGAGAAGTTTGAAGAGCCATGATTATGATTATGATGTTGCATTTACTAAGCTACTGCAAACTTTAGATTTACATCCTTGTAGAGAGCATGCTGGTTTTCTTCATTCGAGATGAATTTGGGTATTCGGCTATATGGTTTCCTGATTAGTGAATGCTCGCAAATTGAAATACAGAAGTGGATCATGCAAATTTATTGAATACTGAAAGTATGCTTTATTTTTTTCCCATTTCATATAGTTAAATAATTAGTTTCTTACGGGGGTTAACTGAGTTCTGGTATCAAAGTATTCTGCTAATCATATATGTATATTTGTTTGTACAAAAAGTGCCTTACGTACTCATATTAAGTTCTGGGATCAGGTCATGATGCTAATCATACATTTGTAGTTTTGATTGCTGATAGTGGAAGAAGGGTTTCAGTTATCTTCCGAGTCTTGACTATGCTCTCCCTTTTCCTCTTGACTTTCAGTTATTTGGTTGATAAACTGGTTCATGATAAATGTTAGTGGACCATGCCCATTACGTGCTCCAAATTAGTAGATGATTCTGAACAAAAAGTTCTGCACGATAAAATTGTTTATTATATCAGTAGAAAGGAAGTTCTTATGTGGCATGCTAGATTGCCAATTGATGGCTTATAGATGAATGATGAGTCGATGACATCTGGGACTTGTGAGCTTCAATAAATTTTATGATGTCTCATTATTGATCTGTACTTGTTCTTGCTTCTGTTGCACACTTGCACCTGCTTTCGTTGTCTACCATGCTAAGCATTGTTCTGGTGTTACTATGTCAGGTACAAAGCATGGGGTTCGTTTCTCGGGAAGCAATTTATTGAAAGAGACATTATAGTGGCCTGCCTTGACTACAGGTATTTGGTCTATGAGAATTCGTTGTTCATCATGTGTCTCTGACTCTTTTGTCTATTGGTTTAGGTAGTTCAACTATCAATGCTTATTCATTCATACATGTCTGGGCCGTTACTCAATACTTTCACTTTACATTGTTGTGTTTCGAAGTAGAGTGCTTAGTTTTTTAAGACCTTTGGGAGACAGGGAGAGAGAGATAATAGGGACATAGTTAAGATCTGACAGCCCAATCTTTATGCAGAAACTTCCCTCAGGGAACAATCAGTGACATGATCAAAGATGTTTCTCAGGGTATCTCATTTGTATGCAACAACATTGCTTCTTGTGGAGGTGATCCTGACAGGTGCTTAACATTTCATATCTTATGCTAGCTTCAATGTTGATGATTGTGTTAGTGACATCTAACTTCTCTTTAGTACAGAATTTATCTGGTGGGACAATCAGCTGGCGCACACATCTCTGCCTGTGCTCTCTTACAGCAGGCTATTGGAGAATCACGAGGGGAAAGCAGTTCTTGGAGTATCTCGCAAATAAAAGCTTATTTTGCTTTGTCAGGCGGGTATGCAATGAAACAGATTTTCAAATATATTAGTTTGCTTAATTCTCTAATAATGTTAATCTTGTGGCAGAGCATTGTTTGTTTAGTAGTACATGCTGGTTTAGGGTAACTTTGTTAAAAGAAACGCACAATATCTGACATCTCTTACTTGAGCAGTTCCTCTTAAGCTTCTTCTATTGGCAGTGAAATTTTTGTTCAAAGGGGGAGGCTTTTGTTGGAATGTGTTTGTAGGTAGAATTAACATTTGCAATTGCCTTTAAAGGCACAGACCTGGTACTGCTCTTGGTCAAAAAGTTGTGTGTTATTGCTGGAAAACATAGTGAGATGGGGGTGCATCTATTTCTCACTGTGATGTTGCTCATATGTCTGTGTTTGGGGTCTATTGGATTCTGTCATGATGACTGGGTATATCATGGTCCTGTGGTTAAAAATTTTGCAATAATTTTAAAGGTTTGGGTGATGCCAAAGAAGAGAAGTTCGTATAGAGGTGCACATTATTATCTTTTGCTGCACTTTGTTGGAGTACAATCTCTGTTTCTTCTTCACTCTTTTTTACTGCTCAACTCATAGAAGAAATATGCAATTCTTTGTCTGTCAACTGTCAAGCATATCTGGCAGGGATCAATTTTTTTTTTTTTTTTTTTTTTTTTTTTTTTTTTTTTGTGGTATGGTACTACGGTGAAAGGGCATTTCTTTTGATTGGTTGCTCAAGGAGAAGGTGCTTCTAAGGGTATTCCAGATTGGATGTTTTCGTAATTATTTACAAGCAAGAACCCCTTGTCTCCTATTTCTTCACATATCTTGTATGTCTCATTTTCTTCACTACAGATCTCCCCTAGTTTAACCAATGGCACCCATTAGTTTCCGTGAGCTCCTTTTAGAGCACCAGAAAGCTTGTGGCGTTACTGCATTGGTTCTCCCTTGCTTCTCTTGCCCGCAAAATTGTAGATCTCTTGAGACTCTTCATGATTTTTGCTCTTATTTGTGTTTTTGCATTGATCCAATCTTTTGCAAATGGTGTGATATAATGCATGAGAAAATTGTGGTGTTAATGGTCTAACAAGCACCTTTAAATCTCTGGATTAGGTACAACATGTTGAAACTGGTTGATCATTTCCACAATCGAGGCCTTTATCGCTCAATCTTTTTAGGGTATCTGCCAGTCACAGTTCAGTTATCATACTTTCTGATTAGTGAAGTTTTACTATCAGCTTGCTGTAAGCAAATATTACATGCCCTTGCAGGATTATGGAAGGTGAAGAATCCCTAGCGAAGTTCTCCCCTGAACATGTTGTACAGGATAGAAGCATTGCAAAGGCCGTTTCTATGCTACCTCCTGTCACCCTTTTCCATGGAACGAAGGACCATTCCATCCCATCAGATGCCAGGTATATATCTTATCCTGGGTACTGTGTGCATTTTGCCACGAAATGTTACTTCTGTTCTAAAATTCGTTTTAAACATCAATTGATATTCCCTTTTGCAGTCAAAGTTTTGCAGATGCTCTGAATAAATCTGGTGCTCATGCTGAAGTAATCTTATATGAAGGGAAAACGCATACAGATTTGTTTGTTCAGGTAGGAGAATATAAATCCCTTTTGATGTTTACATCATCTGTGTAACTTTGCACTGAGAAATTGGACAGTGCCCCGCCGAACTTAGGTGATAGAAAAGAATGAGCATCAGGAAACACAGTACACAGTTTACACCGCTCAGAGGTTCCTTTCTGAACATGCTAACACAATTATCCAACTGATCGTGCAGGATCCGTTAAGAGGTGGTAAAGACGAGCTGTTTGAGCATATGGTTTCTATCATACATACAGGGGATGAAGACGCTTTGGCCAAGGATGCAATGGCACCACCGATGAAACGCCTTGTCCCTGAGGTATTACTGAAGCTGGCCAGGGAAATTAGCCCTTTCTAGGCCCCCTAGTAATTTGCCATCAACGCGTAGCTGATAGTTCCCCTCACACGGTCACACCCCCACATTCTTCCGTAATCACATTATTGTTTCTTGTGTATCAGTGTATAGGATTAGGATATCACTGCATTCTTTATCATCTAAACATCTAGTAATGTAGAAGCTATCTGATTACTGCTCAATAGCTTTGTAACATCATTAATTTTAAGAGGGTGTATATGGTTCGAGTTCTTTAAGGAATGAAATGACTTTTCAACGTCCAATTCCAAATCTAACGTATTCTCTGCATCTCATACTCGCGTGAGATCTGTACTCCTCATTCTCAGGCTTAGGATTCAGACGATGTGTACAGTTCTAAAAAAAAAAAAATCTCAGGTGGAAAAGACAGTATTGCCCCTAACCAAAAGTAACTTCCAATTACTAACCAACAGATCCCTCTATAACTTCTTGGCGGGAAACGTCAGTTAGAAGTTGCAAACCTTACATTTTTATTCATCCTATATTTTCCAGAATCATACTCTTTAATTTGTACGAAATCAACAATGTCTTCCAATCAACAATGTCTTCATCTATTCTTTCCTCTTCTAATCCTCTTCTTCGCGTCGCCGCCTTCTCTCGTACTTTCAGGTTTCTTCTCTCTTTGCATTAGAAGTTAGAATTACAAATGTCGTTTGACGATTATATTAATAAAAAATTTCGTTTTCGCTTAATGAAACATGATATAGATTATGAAATTTGATAAGCAGTATTTTACAAGCAAATGGATGATCAAAGGCAAGAACTTTTATTATGATGGTTGTGAAGGATTAACATGATTGCACGTTTCTGTATCTAGATGAACCCTCGAGAAGCGTGGCTTTTACGCTTGGAAAACCTCTGATGAGTAGAGATGATGGAGTTATATATGCTTGTTCAGAGAAATTTTTATATGGTTTTCGAAGGAATGGGTCCATGTTATGGAATGTACACTTGAATTATACTTGTAATGGAAGTATTGCTCCGGTTTATGGTGGTAAAAGAAAGGTAAGTGACAATTTCGGGTTTTTCGTTTTTTTTTACATCAATTTTCGTTATGTTTTCTAACTTGTAAGTCTCTTTGTGCAATAGCAAATTAAAGGTTTAGTACAATGGTCTGATCTTTTGGTGTGACATGATTAATATTTCGGGTTTTGGGATGAGCTCCTAAACAAGTTAAAAACTCGCTCATCACTTTATTGTAGGATCGTTTTACCTAAATTAAACGAACTTTAAACAAATTCTTCTAATAAACAACAGTTTGTTGTCTGATGGTGCAAAGTGGAATGTTATGTACCATGTTTAGTTTCCTATGCTTATCTAAGAAATATTTTTTTCATTTTCGACAATATTAATATGCACATTTCTGCTATGGTATGATTCTTCTGTTCTTTATTTCGTGCAGGTGTACATTGTTGCAGAAAATAAAGTGCTAAGGATTAGCTCTACGAGTGCTGCAATTTCCGAATCAGCAGTGGAAGTTTTCTTTGGTAATGAATCAGCAGAGGCAAAATCAGATGAAATCATTGGACTTGCTGTGAATATGTTGATGTCTTCTGTTTACATTAACGTAAAATATAAGGGTCTGTTTGCGTATTCTCTGAAAGGGCGACTGCGTTGGACTGCTGTACCAATGATTAATCAGTTAGGGTATACTCAGGGTTGTAAGGAAAATGTCACAGATTGTTACTTCACTTCAGCTCCTGTCATTGATGACTGTGAGTCTAGTATATATGTGAGTTATGCTCATGTTATGTCGAGAATGAAATCGACATTATTCTGATCAGTCCCTAGGATGCTTATATATGTATGGTTCTGCAATCATTTAGATGCAGGATGCTTACAGATTTGTGTATGTGTTTCTGTTCCTGCAGATTTCGAATAATCAAGGAGAACTCTATTCCATATCAGCTCGTCGTCCTTATTTCAAATGGATTCAGAGTCTGAGTTCATTTGGGAAAGAATTCACTGCAATTGCAGGGAATAATGGTTACCTGTATGTTACAGTTCCTAGCAAGGCTATCGTACTTGCCTTGGATGTTTCGACTGGAGATGTTCTATGGGACAGAGGCATTGGACCATTGAGTTCCCAAGATCATTCACCTGTGGTTGATTCCAATGGTAAATTCTCGTTCTATATGCTCTATATCGTAACATGTCTCCTAATGAGAATGCCCTTTGGGCTTAAAGCGTGATGATGAAGCACATGCTCATTCAATCATACCGCGTGCTAGCTGTTAAGTTGTGTCACTATTATGTTATCTGGTTCTTTTAGGTAGAAGATATGTATCATGTGTGGATTCTTCTGATTGAAGCTCATCTGATGGCGTTACAGGGTGGGTATCAATCGGCTCACTAGACGGGTACCTCTATTCAATATCACCTGAAGGGACTCTGAAGAAGTTTACAAAGGCTTCTCCACTGGACTCTGTGATTCAAGTGAGTCCAGTTCTTGATTGTTCCGGATATGCTGTATACATGTCTCAGACACAGATTGAGGGCAAAACTAGTCGTGTCATCGGTGATTACACGTATGTTTCTGCCTTCAAACCCCGGAATGTTGTCTTTTCATTGTTGGTTCCAGCAACAGAATCTTTCTATTGGTCTGAAAGTTACCCTGGTAAAATCTCACTGTCAAACTCACTGTGTTAGATTCCGGTTCCTGAACATCTCAGGTGTACATCAACTGACTGATGTAGGTTGTACTAGGTCAGGTTGGATCAAACTTGTCGCAAAGTGACCTGCACAAATTCATTTTGGATGAGGAGACGGTTCTAACTTTCATAGCTGCCGCAAGTAAGCCATTTCTTCCTTGCTCTTGACGTTAAGCAGACATGTTTTGTACAACTTTATCTTATTTTATTTCCGGTGATGGTTTTTATTTCTGAAATGGCATGCAGAGATTGGAAATCCACTTCCTTGTCGAAGCACACGTAATTCATCCCTGAAGCTCTCATAACTAAAATTTCTTACTGGTTATTTGGTTAAGATGATATAATTCAACAAAACTGTGGCTGTTTTTTGCAGGTTTGAAACTGTCATTTAGTTGCTCCGAGGTGAAACCCAAGAGTGTCAGCGTCTATACAGGCACGCTACCTGCGTTTGATTCTGCTTAGAATACAAATTACAGTAACTTTCTTAATTTTAACTGCTACTATGATGTTAATTCACTAGGCAATGAAAGAGCAATTCTTCTGTTCCTGCTGTTTGAAACTGTCATCTTGGTTGTCTTGGCTATTGTTGTACGATTCTGTTGGATATTTTGGGGTAAGAAGAAGCTCCAAAATCAAGATCTTGGAAGATTTCTCGAGAAACGAGTAAGCTTACCGAAACATGTCTCTTTTGTAATGATTTTGTTGGAATTTGGAAATGCATTGTAGATACCACATTGTCAGTGAACCACGTAAATCTGTGTATTCAACAGCCGAAAAATGATTAATTGTAGGATTTCTCACATCATGACTACTATCAGAATCTCAGTATCATTATCTGTCAACTGTCATTCTGTTTCAGCATTCACTCAGGCTTAGGAAGAAAGAATATGACAGGACTATATCAGAGCTGGAGCAGAAGGCTGCCAATGAAGCATCAACTAGTAATGTAATCGAAAACTTGAGCAGTTTGGTACGTGAAAGAGAAGGCGTGCAGCGAAAACTTTCAACCACCTACAGCTTGGGCAGAGACAAGACCAAAAACAACAGGAGTGTGCAGCAAAAGGGTCTGCTTCCAATCTATGATGGGAGTAGTAGAAGCTACTCTTTTCGCGGTTCAAAGAACGAGAGCGTGACCATCTTTCATGAATTTGATGATGCTTATTCAGGTGACGAGAGCAGTATCGAAACAAACTCATCAGAGCTTGATTTGCATACAGAAAAAGAGCTTGCAGCAGCAACCAAGGCAAAAGGAAAAGCTAAATGCAATAATGCAGTGGAAGTAACAAGTTCTAGTGATAATGGAGATGTTAACTATGAAGGTTTTTATGGCGATTCCTCGTTTTCGAGCTCAGGGTCTATGGGTTTTCTTGATTCCTTACATGGCAGTGATGAAGAAAGAATGATGAGCTCAAATTATGGTGTTAAAATTGCAGGAAATGATGGAAGGACCTGGCTAAGTAGAAGGAGGTCTTTATCCTTGAGTTAGCCTCCATGTTGTAAACTTGTAATGTGTTAAATGTTGACTAGATGTGTAACAAGGTTACAAGGGCTTAAAGTTTACCCTTTTCACTAGTTACACCAACGGATAACCAATTACTACTTGTCAACAATGTGATGACTGTTTAGTTCCTAAAATTGGTCTTATATAGATGTACTTTGATAGAAGATGTACTTTTATCACCTTCTTTAGTCTAGGAGAGGATACAGACATGCATAGAGGGTCTTATGAGTAGGACTTAATATACTCTGTATACTAAGACAGTCAAGACACTACCTTTGTCTTTTCTACTAAAGTTACCGTCTTCAAGTAATTTTGTTAGACCAAATAAGCGACTTCCTCACACATCCGCGATTGAGTCTATCTCCTTTGTAATCGGATTATTCCTCACCATCTTCTTTCTCACCATTCAACTAGCATCTTTACTCCCTCATCCCTGCCCGCCGTTTTCTTTACCCGGGGTCATGGCCTCCTCCCTGAACTGGCTGGTGTTTGTCGTCACTCACCTCTTCCGGCTTCCTGTCCGAAACGGGCGCAGGATGAACTTTTGCTTACTAATGTGTAAACGACAAATGCTTTCTGATGGGATGAGTTTTGATCTGATGCCATTTGATCTTGTATGATGAGATTAAACATGTATTTTTGACAATAGTAAGACATGATGGAAATTGAAAGTGCGTGGGTAGGAAACCATTATGCCCACAAAAACAAACAAATAAGGAAAGTTGAAGATTAATAGGACTTTCATAAAAAGAAACAAGAACATAATATCGAACCGCAGAGAGTATATTTTTTCCGAGGGAGATCAAATTTTTATTTTTCGTTTTTTCCCACCAAATATTCATGCACTTAATTTTTTTTAAAAACCAATATTAATAAAAAACAAATTAAATCAGAAAAAACAATATAAAAAAACTATTATATTATTTACACCCAAAAACAATTGATCGATGAATAGAAGCCGGGAAAGGCTAGGAAAAGGGGGAAAAACACAATAAATTAGATTAGGGTTTATTTTTAGGGAAATTATTTATTATCCAAATTAGATTAAAATTTCCTCTCTCACCTCGTTTTCTTCCCCAATCCTAAAACGTCACCAACACGAGACACCCTCTTTTCTTTCCCTTTCGCTCCAAATTAATAAAACAAATACTATAATTTGCCCCCAAAAATTTTCCCCCCTTTCCAAAATTAGGGTTTCCGAATCTTGATTTCCGTCATCCAATTTCGATTCTTTCCATTAAAATTAGGGTTTCCGTCGCAATTCGCAGCATGTGGTTGTGATCATGGCTAGAATTCAGCAATCTTCCGCCCCCAATTTGCCGTCTGACGGCAAATTAGGGTTTCGATCGGGACTTCTATTGAATTGGCGGGACAACCCTAATATTGTTCCTTTTCGCCAATTTACGATTAATGCAATGTTAGTATTCTTTTTCCCCCAATTTTTTTCTTTGTTTTGTTATAGAAAGTTTTGATTTTTAATTGAATTTCTTTTTTTTTCTAATTAGGGTTGTTGTTTGCTTTGATATTGCTTTGTTTAGGGTTTGATTGTTGATTAATTAATTAGTTGATTAATAAAGTTTGATTCTTGGGGTAGTTCTTGTAATTTTTGAGTGAAATTTAATCATGGGTTTGCATAAATTTAACCACATTGTGTATATTTTTAATTTATATACTTAGTGATTATCCAGGAAAGTATAATTTGATTAATAAGTGAAGTATTAGGGTTGAATTGGTTGATTAGTGATGATATTAGGGGAAATTTGGAATGTTTGCTATTTTGCTGATTGGAAGGAGTGGGTAAGTATTGTCCTTTTATTGCTACGTATGGCGATTTCAAATGGCGATGCATGTTAGCCGACACGAGATCATTTTGGGACTTGGGTTAAGTTGTTGTTGTTGTTGTTGGAGGTAGTGAGTGAGCATGCATGAGTAAGGTTGATGTGACTGGTTCCAGATTTCCGGATTTTGCTGGCGATGATTGGGTGTGACACGGAATGTAGTTTTTGCACAACTCTTTGGGGGTATGAGAATTGGGATTTTTGAATGCCTAAAATGTGTAATTGAGTGTGTAGTGTTTTGTGTGAATTGAGATACATTAAGCGTGTTTTTGAAACGGAGAGCCTGACTGCATTATGCTCTTTAAGAGCTTAACATTTTTTGATGGCTATTCCTCAACATAGTTTGTCCTCATTAAGAATAAGAGTATAAGTTGTATAACTATGTGTTCTTCCCTGCTTTCGAAATGGCTTTTGTTTTAGGATGTTGGACGTCTCTGGCTTGCCTGTTAATTTCTTTTAAGCTTTGAATTTCGCGACTGTGTTTGTTATGGTTATAATCATCTTATATTTATCTTCAATATTCTGCAGCCAAATGCATCTTGCACAAAAGACCTCTGGAGATCTCAGGACGGCAGTTCCTCAGCTTGCTCTAATTATGGAAGATCAAATTTTTAGGGACGCTGTTTCTCAGGTTTGCTATCTTGTGTATCTACAGATTAGCACATCTCTTTAGTTCAGTTATGTCTCCCTTCCCCCCACATTGTATATGTATGAATGACTTGTAATTTGAGACGTTTAGAATCCTACAAATGCTGGATAGTTTTTCTGTACATTTACAATGTATACAGTAGCATGCAGATCTCGCCCTTTAAATCAACCTCAGAATAACATGAAAATTTTGTCCCTTATGCCTGGTCACGTAATTTCGCTCCAGTATGGTTTCTCACCCTCAAGTATATGCCACATTAAGTCCGCACTGTTGTAAATGATTCTTCAGTATGCTGGACTTCTAGTTCTTGGTTTAAAAAGAGCGCCTGATGGGCAAGGCGCAAAAGCGGGCGCCTTTGCTGCTTCAGGCGATGCAGATTTAAAAAAGGTGCATGAGGCGCACCTAAGGCGCTAGGCTATGCAATTTCCACTTTTTTCTCAAACCATATTTCTTCACGTTTACCCTTCCCTCATCCCCTTAATCCCTAGTTTCTACTTTTTTACACATTGGCCCTTTTCAAATAACAAAAAAGCGGTAAATATTTTCAAAATAATGTTCTGAAAAGTAGATTTCTGTTTGCTAAATGAGTGTGCCTTGCTTCCATGAGGCGTGCTCTTCACCTTGCGCCTTGATGCCACAGGCCCTCATTGCCTCAGTGCGTCTTGCGCCTTTTAAAATCAAGCTGGACTTTGAAGTTTGAAGAAATCAATGCCCTGGTTACTGCCATAACAGTTTTTCACTTTGACAACGGTCCCAAGTCCACTTTAAAATGTTTAAATCACTTCTTTTCCCATATGGTGACATCCTGAATGTTTACATGGTGAGGAACAGATTTTGTACTAGGACGTGTTGTCGAAAACTCATCTCCTTAAGCCAATAGACATTAATACAACTCAATGTTGAACATGCTGCCAAAGTTTAGTCCAGCTCCGTTTGCCTATCTTAGGAGGTCTTTTACATTTATTTTGGTGACTTTCTTGATGCCTTTTCCTTATCTTTTATCTTGTTTCAGGAGGACTATATGGATCAGGAAAAGCTTTTTGATCGTGTAGAAGCTTTGATTGTGCAGAAGTGGTATGATCAGCAAAAGGCTATGCAGAAGACTAATTTGCTGACAATGTATACTTCTGCACCACCCGCTGTTCAGACGACAAGGCGTGACTTTGGTACCAGTTTTAACAGTAACCTTCGCGATAAGCCCATGAGTGCTGATATTGGCATTAACATGGGTTGTCCTGATAATATGAGTCGACAATACCTCTCTGCTACTGCAGTAAAGACTGGTTTTCATGGTAAATGACTACTTTTCATTTTGTGTAAACTTCAATTTCTGATTTTATCACCTCATTTTGCCATGCCGTAGTATTGAGTGTTTCTTTTTGCAGGATCACGGAAGCGTAGTTTTGATGCCACTTTGCAGCACTCAGAATGGATGCTATCCAAGGTTTGTTCTCCCAGGGAAGGATTTACTTGTGGTGATCCTGTCGATAGTAGTGGGCCCACTTTTTCCGGGAGTGTTTTGCAGTATGATTCTGAGGCATCTTTTGAAAGCCATCGCAGCAACTCTCAGTTTCAGAGTGAAGGTGTGCTTTCTGGTTTCATCTGTTTGTACTGCTTTGATGTGGCAACATGTTTTGAAGTTTTCTTCTTCAGCCTTTCTATAAACTCCTATTTAACTTAATGTCTGTGTCTCTTTTCCATTTTGTCATCATAATTTTAATAGATTCTATGAGTGAAGTTGGGCTGGTAGTGTGGCTTGTATTTAGAGTTTATGAAATTTTATTTCCATTTATGTCATTGAGGACATTTCAGTTGTATCTGTGTAGGTTACTTGTCCTTGTAAGGTATAGCATGTTTAATAAACCGTGGAACTGTTTTTGTGCTTGTGTTTTACTTTAATGTTGCTGATGTGTCCAATTCACTTTGTTTACTGTAAGTTATTTTGTAACATGAATTTTGATTGTGCCGTATGATAGTGTCTCATAATGCTTCTTGTATACTTTTTCTAGGTGATCTGAATATTATTATGTCAAGTAATCAAAGTTCTCCGTCTGTGCAAACTCCATCTATTATTGGTGAAAGTTACGATGGCTGTCTTGGAAAGCCAATATCTTTTGCTGGAGTATTATGTCAAAACAAAAATTCCTACGCAGTTCAAGATGCTATGGCGAGGCCACTACCTCTTTCAAGTTATCATGGTTTTAGCCAACATTCTTTTGATGATGTTCAGCGCCGTTCGATTGATAAGCTTCTTTCAACTTACATTTTATACAATAAGAATTGTTTTGAGCGTAAAATACCATTTCTGGAATTCTGGCATTCTCGGAATTGCGGTGGTGGCATCTGTAGTTGTGAGAATAATAAGATGGTTTTGTCTCATTTTGACACTTGTGGCTCTTCTGACTGCGCTGTCTGTGCACCTGCTGTAAGAACACATGGTACTGAGGCTGGCAACACTGTTTGCTACAAAGTTTCTGAAGACCTTATGATTCCTACCAAATATAGGAAATTGGATGCCTCTTCTATGAGATGTGGTTCATCCTATGATGTGGACTCAATTGGTCTGTCAGGACGTTTGAACGTTGATCCTGAGAATCCAGTAATGGCTACTTCTGACAGTCCAGAGGCTACAATGGAAATGGCTTGTCATGCAGATGATCCTATAAGAAGTGGTCAAGCTGGCAACAGTGTCGTGGATGTGGTACTGAAAAGCAATTCTGATGATGTGAGTGGACCTGGTGAAGTTATGACTGCTGTGAAACCTGAATCGCCGCATGAGTCGAAAGATATGGGCTCTGATGGTTTTTCCAAGTTGCTTCCTGACCCTGCTCCAAGCTTGTGTGAAGAACTGAAGACTTTTCAAGGCCAGGAGGTTATTACAACAAATGATCCAGAAATAGTCGAGCCTAAGGAAGAAGAATCTTCATCATCTGTTGCTACATTAACTGTTCAAGGTCAGGAGGTTATTACAAAAATTGATCCAGAACTACTCGAGCCTAAGGAAGAAGTTTCTTCATCGTCTGTTGCTACCTTGACTGAAATGAAGGTTGAAAAACAAAAAGTGGATGGCATCAGCCTTATTGATTTTTTTACAGAAGAGGAAATTAGACAACATATGTCTGGTCTCCGAAAGAAAGTTGACCAGGTCCCTCCTTTATCCCTTGCTTTTTGTTTTTTGCTTGTTTTTGATTGTGATAAGTGTTTTTCTTAAATAATACGTAGTACATATTTGCAGAGAATATTGAAATATGGATAGATAGTCTTAGCATTTGACTCATGGGATCATATCCTTTTTTCTTGTGCCGAATTATTTTTAGGTTGCTGCAACTACCTCCCCCGCCCAGGTTTCAGCACGAGTCTGCTGTGACTGAGAATACTTTTAGATTTGCTGTCTTTTGATATAGGGGACAACTGATGGCCAATGCGATAGAAAAATATAAATGCTTACATCTTTCTTGATTACTTCCTTGAATTGTTGTATATATTATGTTTTAGCAGCCTACTGTAGAACTTTTAGAACTGATATCCTTATCATTGCTTTTCCTTAGGTCATAGCTGACGAAACAGTGGGGAATACCGCTACCTGTTCTGTTAGTGAGAACTTCTGCCAATTGTGTGCCCAGGACAGACTTTCATTTCCACCGATGCCAATTTTTTGCTCAGCCTGTGCGGCACGTGTGAAGAACTATCAGTCATATTACTCCACAAAGGATGATCGAGCGCAATTTTGTTTTTGTAGCCACTGCTATCACAGGTCCCGTCTTAACATCACATTTTTGGGGTTTTCTATTGCTAAGAACATTCTGGAGCTCAGAAAGAACAATTTAGTGACTGAGGAATCGGTGAGATATAATTCTTTGCTGTACAATGCAAGCCACTATCTATTTTTGTTTGTATCTAATAGTTCTTGGGTTTGTTACTGCAGTGGGTTCAATGTGATAAATGTGAAGGATGGCAACACCAAATATGTGCACTGTTTAATGACAAAAGGGATCTAGGAGGTAAAGTAGAGTATATTTGTCCGAAGTGCCACTTAGAAGACCTTGCAACTGCTGAAGGAAGGATTTCACGAACCACTTCATTCGATGCAAGCAACCTTCCTCGAACATTACTTAGTAATCATCTCGAGGAAAGGCTAGTTAGACGTCTTAATGAAGAAAGGGAAGAAAGGGCCAAGGCTACAGGAAAGAACCCTGAAGAGGTGAGCTTGAGACTTCAGTTTGTATAAGTTGCTATCCTTTTCTGGGGTTGGTGGGATTCATGGTGTTTTTTGTTTTTCTTCATTTATATAGAGTCCAAACTGAGGTGCAAAATATATTATGAACTCTGCTCTTTCTTTTAATTATTATATAGGTTCCTCAACCTGCTGATTTGGTTGTAAGAGTGGTATCATCTGTCGACAAAATGTTGAAAGTGAAGCAGCAGTTCTTGGACATATTCCCAGAGAAGAATTATCCTGCAGAGTTCCCTTACAGATCAAAAGTATGTCACTTGCTCCAGTTTTGCTGTTAGGAATATAATATAATGTTACATTGCATTTTCTTCTCTTCTATAAAATTCAGATTGTATTCTAGGGAACTCTTGTTAACTTTTTGAATCATGTCAATATGTTGAACATCTGTGGTAATTTTTGTTCCTTGTCATTTATTTTGTGCTGTGGCTTTTATTTCTTTGCTTAATTTGCATTTCATTTATGTTGAGGACGTTCTTTTTATCTGCAATCTTGATTCCTGAGGAGCTTAACCTGCTCAGATTTTCGAACATCTTTGACTGTGTCATGTTTAATGGTTATATGTGCTCCTTTCAGGTGATTCTCTTATTTCAGAGGATTGAAGGTGTAGATGTATGCCTTTTTGCAATGTATGTCCAAGAATATGGCTCAGAATGTAGCCTGCCTAATCAGAGATGTGTCTATATCTCGTATCTCGATTCTGTGAAGTATTTCAGGCCTGATGATAAAACATTAAAAGGAGAAGCTCTTCGGACTTTTGTTTATCATGAAATCTTGGTATCTATTCGTTCTTATGTTGTGCTTCTCCTTTATAGTTCTTGTTTTCTCATATCTGAAACAGGAGATTGTTCTGTACACCGTATGTCTTAAGTGTCTTATGTATTATTGTGTTGGTCAGGTTGGATACCTTGATTATTGCAAGAAAAGGGGCTTTGTAACCTGCTACATATGGGCTTGTCCACCTGTGAAAGGTGAAGACTACATTCTGTACTGTCATCCAGAGACGCAGAAAACACCAAGGCCTGATAAGCTTCGGCAATGGTATGACTTTCTGAAGTGCTCCTGTCAATTTTTTTTGTACTTGCTAGGTTTATGTAAAAGTGTGTTTGCAAAATAATGCAAATATGTGATCTGGTCTAGTTTGTATAAGATTATTGTTGATTTTGCATGTATTCTAGTGTCGGCTTATGGACGTGATCTTTAATGTTTAGGTATCAAACTATGCTGAAAAAGGCAACGGAACAGAAAATTGTGGTTAGCTTCTCGAATTTGTATGAGAAGTTCTTTGTGCCTAATGGAGAAAGCAATACCAAAGTCACAGCTGCAAGGCTACCTTACCTTGAAGGGGATTATTGGTCTAGTATTGTTGAGAGCATAATTAAGAAGATTGAGGCAGAAAGTGGAGGAGACCTTGAAAAGCAGATTAAGAAGATGACTCGAAGGAGTCTTAAAGCTATGGGACATACAAATCCATCTGCTCGTGAGGCAAAAGACATCCTATTAATGCAAGCGGTTAGTATCTCTCAATATCTACATTATCTTGACTACAACAACCAAATCTACATTATCTTGACTAGTGTGTAATAATCTAATGGCTTTTTGGTTTCATCATGATAAGTTCTGGATATTTCTCGCAGCGTAGCCTGTATGTCTTTTTTATTTATTATTATTATTACTTGATGATGAGAGTCTGTTGGGTGTCGATTATCTTAATTTATGTACAGAATGAGTTTGGCAATCTTGAGTTTACCATTACTTCCTCTCTATTTCTCCTATATTCTGATGTGATTTATTATTACTTTTTTGACAGCTTGCGCAAAGTATCTCATCTGCGAAAGAAGACTTTATCATTGTGTACTTACAATCTGTCTGTACTCAGTGTCATGAAGTCATGTTATCAGGGAAGAGATGGTCCTGTAATCAGTGCAAAAATTACGAGATCTGCGAAAGGTAATGCCTGGCTTGATTGAATTTTACATATACAAGGTACCTTAGACACGTAGTGGGAAGTGGAATTCAGTATAAATAGTCTACCTGTTTGATTAGAGAATAAGTACGATTAATTACATTGTGGCACCTGGATGTCTTTTCCTACCTCCCTGTTGGTGGAGAGCTTAAAATGTTTTTTTTTTTTTGAGATCGGAGAGCTTAAAATGTTGGCAGCCTCAAATAGCTCCTAGATCTTACCTTTTCAAACCTCAGCAAGAATCATGCCTTGGCTGCATACTGCTATCATGGTGCTAGTCATGTGGGAAACTATGTGATTAATGTTTCTATTTGGTTAACTTCGAAGGATCTTCGTGTGCATGTCTTTTGAGTGCTAACATTACTGATTGACAGGTGCCATGACAAAGAGGAGTATTCTGGTGAAGGGGCAACACACGTATCTAGCAGTGGTCAAAAACATACCCTCCATCAGGTATCATCTTAAACTCCTACCCCACCCCCACCCCCCTCCAAAAAATAAAAGATTGATGAAAATCGAAAGATTCTTTCTGATTGTTGGTGTGATTTATTTTTTTAAATCGTGCTTCTCAGGACATGGTGGAGGACGTGGCAATTGACACAGAGGACAATGATGCCATCATGAGCAACTGCTTTTTAGAGAACCGACATTCCTTCCTGAACTTCTGTCAGGGGAATCACTATCAGTTTGACTCACTCCGTCGTGCTAAGCACTCCTCTATGATGATTTTGTACCACCTCCATAATCCAAATGAGTCTGGTATTGGGGCCAGCTGCAGTTTGTGCCTCAAGTATATTGGTGCTGACCCGAAATGGACTTGTGAGATGTGCCCCGATTTTTGTGTCTGCAGCACATGCCATCAAAGAAATAATTTTTCCTGTCACGTTCATACTTTGATTCGGGATCCACCTTTTGCGACGGCGGGACATAAAGTAGCTGAAATGGTAAGCACTTGAAACTTAAACCCCACTCTTTATTTAGTTTTGGAGGCTATGCGACACAAGTCAATCTCAGGTATTTCAAATTTTTGTTACCAAACCGTAATCATGGAGTAAACTGGCTCTTAATATGAGACCACAGCGTTTAGCTGTCGTACCCATTTGGATTCTGCTTTGTACATTTAGAGTGTCTCTTCTGCTTTCTTTGGGTGTGTCTTTTCCTTGGGGGTGGGGGGGTAACGCTGTTTCTGAGTAATGGATATCTAATGAATTATATGCTGACAAATGCAATTTGCATTGCAGGTCAGAGAGTTGCTGAACGTTGTACTGCATGCTTCACGCTGTCAGACAATTCCTGGTTATAGTTGCTCTTTTCCGAGGTGCACACTTCTTAGACGACTTTTCTCCCATGCACAAGCCTGTAGTATTAGAGCTCGCGGTGGATGTCAATATTGCAAAAAGATCTGGTTTGTTCTGGTGCTGCATTCACGTAGGTGTAAAGACAGCAATTGCCCTGTCCCGCGATGCAGAGATCTGAAGGAACATGCATTAAGGCTCAAAACAAAGTCTGAAACCAAACCTTTTAAACAGCTACCTGATGCTTCCCGGCAGCCAATTTTGTGACCCGTGGTTAGGTTTTCATGTACAGGCACCATTTTTCGAGTTTTTTAGAAGCAGCAGAAACAAGCTGTATATTCCCGACACATAGATCAGTTGTACAGGTTAGATTATCGCATCGTTTTTCCAAGAGGAAATCTCGATACATGACAGATCAGAAATACAATGACCATTGGGGGTGGTTTTACTCTCCGTGTAGGATAGTATAGAGAGCCATGGAGGTTTTGTATAGTTTAAGCCTTTATTAGTTCGTGTAACACCCCGTAAAATAAGATGTAAGTTGAATCTTTTATCTCAATTGGTAAGTTTTTTGAAATACCAAAAGATTTCACTGTTCGCACCCCTTCTACAGATTATTGATTTTTACACCCGAGCATTAGTTTTACACTCCTACGGTTTCAGTGGCGGGGGAACTTGTTAAGGTAGGATAGTTTCATCTGAGGCGGTCTTACGCAAGACTTAACATAAATGCGTTTCTAAAAGATGGTTATTTCCAAATCCAAATTAGTAAAATGTGGTTTCTTGCTAATTTTTCCACAATCGAAGTAGTATGGAAAATACCTGATTGAAATAACTGTTCACAAGTTGATCTTGTACGCATCGACGTCTTTGCGTCCCTCATTGGGAGAGGGTATATAAATTCTACTAACTTTTAATTGAATTTATCAGCCTCTGTTTCACCGCCGGTCTACATCCTCTTCGTCAGTTATCGTGGTAAGTTTTGTTATTTGTAATTTATTGGGCTCCCTCTTAGTTATCACGCTTGTAAACTTGTAAAAGATGCAAACTTTAATGATTTTTGATCGAAAGATGCAAACTTTATTGGGTTTTGGTGGGTTATGGATTCTGGGTTGAGCTAAAAATGTACCAAACTCGTATCCGGACAAAACCGGATGACTCAAAACAAAACAAAAGCTGCAAACTATAGGGAATTTTTGGTGTGTAGGTGAAGTTTTAGGTGTCACACTTAGTTTAACAGTTTGTTGTTGCAATACTAGACTATGTTGGAATTTGGATTTGAGTTGTATTTTTGTTAGTTAATTTCGGTGGTTCGTCTCTGTACATTCAAAAGGTTGAAGTTTGAACTATTGATCATACATTATACTGAATATTTCTACTGTAATTTTTCTTATGGATGTAAACCGCATTAATCTGTTTTCATGGATGCAAGTGAAATGTGGAGGGGTAGATTTTGTGATATGTTAATGTTATGTAGTCAAGCTTGAAACTCTAGGTTGAAATTGGTCCCTTTTTGAGTTACATTCGACTCCTTGTAGTTCCTACATGCAAATATGCAATAGATTTTAAACTTAGTACAATCTCAACCAAAAGTTTAGACTGATGGTTGAATCTTTAGAATGTGAATTGGCATGCTTGATTTAGAAGCTTCCTTTTTTGTTTTCAGACTCGTTGGTTAGTGGGATCAAGCAGTCGGTCAATTGAAATAGCCAGATGCCGATGAAGAAACTTAACGAGGATCCAATGACAGTGGCGGAAGAAAAGCAAAAGCAGAAAAGACTTGTGTTGCAACAGTGGTTTGTTTGGGCCTTGGCGGTTTCCTTCCTTTACTCCTTTCTTTCCACCATTGATAACCTCAAACCCGGTGAAAAGGGACCAATAGCCAGAAATTTCGCAATCAATTTTCCATGGTTGGCCCTTTTTCCATGGCTTCCCTGGAACTGGCAGACATGTGAGCTTGTGCGCTTAGAAAGCGTCATCTTCAAGGAAGACATCAAGGGAATAACTTGTTTCGAGTGGTTGAGTAGTATTGTATTTGGCTATGGGTGGAGTTTCCTAGCCTCCTCTGAGAGTCATATCCATAATTTAAATGCTATACTGTCTTACTCACTTCAAGCATTCTTTGTCGTTCAGTTGTCGAGGCATCTCAAACCGCATCTGTGTTTCTTTTTGGTAACAATGCTTACTGCCATTGCGACTGCATTCCAGGACTTCGGAGGCCTAGACAATGCTTACACTTGGGTGGTTTTATGGTTCTGGGCAATTCTGCTTTCTCTGCACTGCCTTTTGCCAAGCTATGATCAAAAGCATAGCCGAGTTTTCTTATATTCCGATGCTGATATTAGAGCCTGGTCTGCTAAAACTGATACTAATGGTTTTACTAGTAGTATTGATGTTGTTCATTGTAAAGTCTAGACAAGTTTTAACTCTCGGCAACTATGATCACGAGTTCACTACTGACAAGCAGTATTTAGGTCACTAGGATGATTACTTTATTTTTTATTTTATTTTCGAGTGGAATGTAATATATTTAGTTAGACGCATTATATATTTGACCTTGTAAATGCTGATAGACTACTTCGACATGTTCTTTACTTATCTGCAATGAGTATCTGAAAGTAAATAAACTCATAATCATGCCCCGCACAGGAAGAAAAATAAAAATAAATTCAAGTGATGTTTTGTTGTTGCTGCTGTTCTGTTGTCGGTGTTGTCAAGATTACTAAGGTTGGTGCCTTGGTGGTGGTGTTTTGGGGAAGGAGTACCAACGTCTTATTTGCTTAAACAAAAATACGGCTTTTAATATTTAGTATAAGATAGACATCTGACCCAAATGGATATTAGCGGTGGCAATTGAGCTCAAAATAATACACTACGCTATTAGCAAATACTCCGTAAACTGTGGAGATCCAAGAAAAGTCTGCTCAAAATAATACACTACGCTATTAGCAAATACCCCGTAAACTGTGGAGATCAAAGAAAGATATAACATTTTCTGTTGTTTCTGATTACGATGTAAAAGTATCCAGTACATATATCCGTGGGCATAGTAAGCCAGCATATATTCTGTAACGACCCTATTTGAAACTAACAGATAGACACGAGATTAACGACCCTATTTGAAACTAACAGATAGACACGAGCCACAATCTCGCAATTCTTCAATATGTATATTGTGGTGAACAAAATCTTAGGGACATGCAATTTCCCAACTCCTCTGCAACATCTTGCGCGTCCTCTGTACCAGCACAAGGCCAAACTCAAGGCCAAGCTGAGTTTAAAAATCTACAACTCTTCCGATTACGAATCCAAAATCACTGGAGCATTAGCGAGAGCTTGTTCCAATACATCAAGAGACGGTCTCTCTTTCAACTAATATAAGCACCTTAATTTCTCTAAAACTAGAAGTGATACTAAGTATATGCAATCAGCTATCATTATAGTTTTGAATTGGAGACGTTGTGGTCTCAAAGGGTCAGTGGGAGCTCCAAGGCTGGTCGGTGGTCCCGCAACAGGTCGAGCCAAACCGAGATACCCACAGGGATGCAAGCTGAAAATGGAGGCTAAGCGAGCCAAGGGACTCTCGTTTAATTGTGACAAAAAAAAAAAAACGCATCATAACATGTGTGTAAAGACTCCACACCAAAACCTCGATTAAACCAAAAAGTCACTACGCCTAACTCCACACCAAAACATTATTAAAAAGGTAATCGCCATTTGCATGAAAGTTGTGTTCCACCATTTACCCATACGTAGATACCGAGATTAATCGTAACGTAGAATGACAAAAATATCGTTGCGTAGGACGACAAGATTATCGTAGCGTAGGAACAAATGTTTAGCTACTATTAAGTTCCAACGGTATTTTGCGAAAGTGAAGTGATGTTCACGTCTCCTTTTTCTTTGTGATTCTTGTTGGCGTTCACGTAATCTTGGCGCTGATTACTTCGGTCATCATTTCGACGTTGTCATGACTTTGGTATCCAAATGACGTCTCACCTCTTTGTTGCATGAATGCCTACTGGCATTGCATTTTGGATTGATCGTTTACGTGATCTCAGACCATCCATTGCATAGAGCTCCCTTTGACTTATAACACGACAACGGCTACTCCAGCTTTTTATTCAAGTTCTAAAGATGAATGTCTAAAAAGAGATAGTATCACATGTATGCAGTCTGGTCTTTTGAATAGCTACATATGAAGAATCCGTACATTTTTACAACTTTTGGAGATGAATTGATGCTTGATAACCACTTGAGAAATAGCCAGATAGGCTACAATTACATCTATGTCGGCATAGGTAGACAATCTATCATTGTGATGGAGTTCATATGATTACGTTGTGAATAATAATCCACTATGTGAATGATCGACGAAGTTATAATAAATTAATCACCCTCCAATTAATTTTGGGAAATTTAACGACAACATATACCTATGTTGACGATTTTTCTAAAATATTCTTTACATTTCAACTAACCAAAATAATCGCAACTTTAACAATTAGTGGTGATTCCAATATTTAGACTTACGCACTTGTGTACTATTAGTCATTAATCTAGGCAAATTATTAGGTACCCCAGTGGTACCTAGAGCTACGTACCCCCTGATTTACTGTTCACGCATGAATAGTTGAACGAAAATAATGAGTTAAAATTTGGAAATAATGAGTGCAAATTGAGAAGTAATGAGTGCAATTTGGAAAATAATTACTATAAAGTGGTATAGAATGAGTAAAAATTGGAATATAATGAGTGAAAATTGAGACATAATGGGTGAAAATTGGTTAACAATGACTGAAAATAAATAATGACTCTAAAGTGGTATACTAGTATATCATAATGAGTGAAAATTGAGATATAATAAGTGAAAATTAAACAATAATAATGACTGGAAATAAATAATGACTATAAAGTGGTACATAATGAGTGAAAATTGGGAATAATGAGTGAAAATAAATAATGACTATATATAAAGTGTTATATAATGAGTGAAATTTTGAAAATTAATGAGTGGAATTTGGAAAACAATTAGTTAAAATATATAATGACTACAAAATGTTATATAATAATGAGTGAAAATTGAATCGGGGTTACGTAGATCTACATATGGGGGTTATTACACTTTCGCCGCGTAAAAATTACCAAACACGCACTCTACTCTACAATGTACTATCCTAACCCATATAAATTTAGAGCAAATGAGTCATTCATCTGGTGCAGAGGTGGCTCCCAATATAGAAAGTAAAAAACATTAAAGACTTGGGGCATTTTGATATAACCGGAATATTAACCAAATTAATACAGTACACTCTCCCTCCGAGAAAGAGTATGCACTCTAATCGTTTAGTCAAAGTATAAAAAAAAATCGAATATTAACTAATTGATTTAGAAAATTCGATCGTTCCGATCTAATAGATTTAGACAAGATTGGAAAAGACCAAAACGAGATAAAACCTTCAAACCTGGAGCTTGGAAGGGGAACGAAAAGTTGCAGATGAATTGATTGTTTGCCTATGCCGAAATACATGTTCCCCACCCCCTGTCGTATCCTTTGTCAAGAAAAAGAAAAAAGTGTATTTCCTTTCTTGTTTTCGGTGAATAACGCTCCCGATTATAATGAAAGATGAGAAAGCAAGAAATAGTCCTCCCTTTAGGGGAGTATGATCCTGTAGTCATAAAGAAAAGGTAGTGCGTTTATCAAGCACCCAATTACTGCACAAAATTTCTGCCAAGATACATCCACATTTCTGGTTGTGCGTTTATCAAGCACCAACCATTTCAAAATGCTATTCAAAATTCAGAAAGTTACATTTACATCAGAAAGCCATATACGGAAACGCAACGTGTAGTCTCCAAAAGCTGTACAATGTATGAGTCTTCATATGTAACCATTCAACTTACCTGTGATACTATCTCTTAGACATTAGACTTGGGAACCTGAGGAGAAGCTGGAGACGGAGTAGTTGTCACTGATTAAAAAAAGTTGTGAGGGTTAATTGTTCTAATTAATTCTTGTGGGGCTAAATGTCACATAGCGGTAAACGTATGGGGGTTATTATCCACTTTCGCTGGGTAAAAATTACCAAACACTCTACTCTACAATGCACTATCCCAACCCGTGTAAATTTAGAGCAAATGAGTAATTCATCTGGTGTAAAAGGAGACGTGAACATCACTTCACTTTTGCAAAGTATCGTTGGAACTTAATAGTAGCTAAACATTTGTCCTTACGCTACGATATTTTTGTCGTCCTACGCTACGATTAATCTCGGTATCTACGTATGGGTAAATGGTGGAACACAACTTTCATGCAAATGGCGATTACCTTGTTAATAATGTTTCCAGATCTAAACCTTTTAACCTAAAACTCGCAACGCCTGACTCCGCACCAAAACCTCAGTCAATACTCCTAACTCCACACCAAAACCTTGTTGCTCACGCATCTAAACCTAAAACTCGCGACGCTCGACTCCACAACAAAACCTCACTGCGCAATTACACCTAAACTCACGACGCCAAACTCCACACCAAATCCTCACTGCAACTAAACCTAAAATTCACGACATCTCCCAAGCATTCTCAACATTAAAACGATAGCAAACAGAATTCATTAAACCTAAAACGCTAGAAATTGCGAATAAAATCAACAAATTAAATGATAATTGTTACAACTACTTGTGCGAAATTCAAATTCAAATTACTAATTGCTAATTGCGAACAAAAATCAACAAATTATATGAATAAAGAGATCAATTGATGGTGAATCATACCTAGTATTCCACAGAATACGAAGTCCCGTCCGTTGCCGACTAAACTACGCAAGGCGTGCGAGTAAAGCATTACCAGATAGCTGATTGCACACCAAAACAAGATAAGGTCATCTCTCTCTTGGAATCTAGCACGACGTATCCCGAGTTATGAATTGAGAAACCACGTTCAATCTTGACAACCATACGAACTATTTACTATCCCCATGTCTTCTGATTCAACAGAGGCTCACTCTCTTGATCTCTATGGGAATTATTCTATGGATTTATGGTAATCAATAATCAATACTGGTTAGGGCGCTTGTGAAATATGAGAATTATAATTAGTCAACATGTTTTGATATTCGTGCAAGGTGCAATTAATGGACAAATGAACTCATATTATCACATTATAAACCCAATGGTTTTAGGACAAATGAACTCATATTATCACATTATAAACCCAATGCTTTTAAAAACATCACATAAATCCAACGTGGCTTTATGATAATTTTCGACAAATCACTATATAGCATTCTATATAGTTGGTTGTGGATGATCATTTTTCTTTTTCAGGTTAAAATTCATAAACAAATGATTTCATGAATTATGGAACTGTATTTGTGATTGTTACATCATTTTTCTTAATCATTAGCTCGATTTCATGTTAACCATCTAACAATATATTGGTGAGAAATCGAAAATCTCATGAGAAATTGTGTAAGGGGTTGATTCCACTGATTAAGAAAGTTGTGGGGATTAATTGTTCTAATTAATTATTGTGGGGCTAAATCTCACATAGCGATAAACGTATGGGGGTTATTATCCACTTTCGCCGGGTAAAAACCACCAAACACTCTACTCTACAATGCACTATCCCAAGAACAGCAAAAAAAAAAAACAGCAAAGACTTGGAGCATTTTGATATAACTGAAATATTAACCAAATTAATACAGCACACTCCCCCTCCGAGGAAGAGTATGCACTCTAATCGGTTAGTCAAACTATCAAAAAAAAATTGAATATTAACTAAAAAAAATCTCTAACTCGCAATATTATTCTTTTGAAAATTTTAATCAATCGATTAATTATGTGCCCATACGGAGGGGTAAGCAAAACCGGGTACCCTGTTTTTCGGGTACCCGAAAACAGGGTACCCAGTTTAAAAATCGATAGAAATTGATACCCGTACCCGACCCGAAATAAACCGGATACCCGCTTTTTGGGTACCCGAAAAAATAGGGTACCCTAATTACGGGTACCCGTACCCGAAATTTCTTAATTTGCAAGGTGAAATTGTTAGAATTCCATGGTGTTTAACTTGACGGCTATACAAATTTCTTAGAATACTTGTGCAATTGTGATAAAGATGATGGATTTTTACTAAATTCACTAATGTGTGAGTTGTTCTAACTTCGAACGTTTAGTTTTGAAGGGTTCCTAATCACAAAATTAGCGATCCGGGTTCAAACCGGGTACCCGATTTGCTATTTTTAATTCCCGTACCCGACCCTAATTCTTTTAAAATAAAGCGGGTCGGGTACCCGACCCGATTAATACCCGGAAAAACCGGGTATTGAAATTCGGGTAGCGGGTCGGGACCGGGTAGATAAAGCGGGTCGGGTATTTTTGCTCACCCCTACCCATACCCATAAAATACATGATAGGACTTGATTTCCTTCTTTAATTAAGTCCACCCCATACTCCACTCTTCACTCCTCAGCAGTCCACAGCTCCACACCCAAAGCAAAGCCCCAAATCAGAAATCTAAAACCCCCAAAAAATGAAACCCACACAAAATTTCAATACTTTCTCCCAATTATTGTACTCCTAATGCTAACCCCAATTCCAATTCCAATTCCATCTTCAATTCCAATATTTCCCCCAATCTTATCCTTCACGTCTCATCATCCCCAATTCCAAAACCCTAACCCTAATTTTAATTTAATTTAATTCTATCCATGGACCCACGGCGCGGACCTCACCGGGCTGTAATCGACCCGAAGGTCCGTAAAGTCGGGTTCTTTACACCCAGCAGAACCCAATCGGGCCCACCGGACTCATCCCCACAACCGCCGCCGTCGTCGCCGCCGACTTTGACTGATATCTCACCTTCCGGCAACTCCCTCTCGCCGGTGATGATCCCGCCGCCGCGCCACGCCTCCGACACTTACATCCTCCGCCCTAACCACCTCCCACCTTCGATTCTCCCCACCTCGCCCCTCCGTCGGCCGTCGTCCGACGCCGTGCACCTCGTCGTCGGCAGCTACAACCCGTCGGAGGTTTACCCGTCGGAGTCCGGGTCGGAGTTTTATGATGAGTCGTTGGATGGTCTTGGGTCGCCTGGTGGCGGGAAGGTGAGGAGGAGTGGGTCCGGTAAGTTTGCTGCGTCTTCGCTTCCTAGTGGTGGCGGCGGTGGCGGTGCCGGGTTCGAATTGATGCGTGGCAACACAAGGAGTATTATCAATAGTAATGGTGGTGGTGTGGTAAATTCATCAGCTGTGATTTCAGGTATATTTTATTCCTTGATTTTGTTTTTGGGGTTTTTTAAAGGTTTAAGTGTGAATTGCGTTGACATTTTAGTGAAACTTGACTCTGAAGATTTGCTGGTAGGATACAGAATGTTTGAATTATGTTAGAAATGTGTAGTATTTATGAGTGTGAATATTGTAAAGGTTATTTCTTTGATGGGCTTATTGTTGCGATTTCGAGCTTCCGGATTGTGTGTAAAAGTGTTTTGACTTAGATTTCAAGTGTGTTGACTTGAATGTTGTTGGGTTTATTTAGGAATGTAATATTGACCAGTGTGCATATTGTAAAGGTTATTTCTTTGACGGGCTTATAACCTTATTGTTGCGATTTCGAGCTTTCGGGTTGTGTGGAGCTTGTGGGTTGTGTTGTGTGTGAAAGGCTTTGACTTGAGTGTGACTTAGATTTGAAGTGTTGACTGGAATGTGGATAAGATTTTGTGTGTTTGAATTTTCATAATCCCGGTTGAAATGATGGATAAATTGTGTGTGTGTAAGTTTTTTTGTGCGTACGTCTTGTCCTGGGACATGTGTGTTGTGCCTACAACTTGCGTTGGGACAACAATAAGAAAAACAATCACGAAGACAAAGCCTTTGTCGGTAATTGAGTTAGGGTTGGCTGACATGAATCTGTGTATGGAATTGTCAATGTGGGAAAACAATGGAAAAGAGCTGTGTATTCTATGGCAAGTTGTAGTAGAGAAAAATGAAAGTAAAACAATGGGTTACGTAGGGGATAACATTATTCACCTACACAAGAAAGTTTATGCGTGCCTTTTTAATTTGCAAGACATCCAAGGCTGCGTGTGACGATTGCGGCATTGGCTACGCTAACTCAACATTGTTATTTTTGGGGTTTAGAAAGGTGGAGCAAGCTGGATCCTATTTGGGAAGGGGGGAGGTATGGGATAATTTTGTGGCCTCTTAGTGTTGTCTTACCTTGTACCTTGAAGCTTGCCCTCGCTCCTGCTTTGGAATATATGATTTGTTATCCATGCATGTCCGTAGAGTTTTGAGTTTTGTTATCTGTGAAGGGTGGTGGTGTTTACTAAAATCAAAGTACTTCTGTAGAAAAAGCTGGAGATGAACTGGCAGAAGTAAGGGGTGAACAGCCTGGAAGTTTAAAGCCGCCAAAAGAGAAATTGTCCAAAGCTGAAAGGCGTGCACTTCAAGAAGCCCAAAGAGCTGCTAAAGCTGCTGCGAAAGGTATATTCCGAATGATCACCCATGGTATTATTCATCACTGCAAAGGTTTTAGTTTATGTTCAGACTGGACTTTCGTTATATGTCTCTTGATTACACTACTGCTCTGCCTAGTTCTTGCAGAGCGGATGCCAAATTTTATGGCAGACAGATGTTATTGCGTATTCATTAGATAGGTGAAGTAAAAAGTAGTCATTTAACCTTGTTTTCTAGTAAAAATTCATTAGTGCCATTGATCTGCGATAGTTTCTCATATTAGTAGCGAGGGCTTTTAAGTATCATTTTGCTTATATGAATCTTCTTTGGTTACATCTTTTGGCTTTTTTTTCATTTGATAATCGCAATATAAGACCGTGCTCAATATGCTTCATGTGTCCAACTGCCCATTTTATGTTTCGGCACATCATCAATACTGGATGTCCTCGAGTGTATATGCCGAGACGAGAAACTCACCAATAATTGAGCTGCTAGGAAACTTTCACTGATCTGACGGCTCACACTCTTGCTTTTATTTTTTATTTTTTTTTTGTGTGTGTGTGTGGGGGGGGGGTCATACTGTGTTCCTTTTGTGATGGTTGCCTAGTTCGTTGTTTCTTTTAACCTTCTATATATGTCCCGCATATGGATAATGGCTATGTAATTACATATTTGCCCTTGTCCTTAGCACCTTGGGTATTTAGTATTGTGCTCGACCTTTTTGATTTTGTTTGACGATGCATTTTTAAATTGTATTTTCTATGTAGCCGATCAGAGCAAGGGACCTGCTCCTGCTTCTGGAACGGGGAATGCTAAGCAGGCTAAAAGTGTTAAGGCTTCCTCCCAACACAAAGATAATGCTTCTGTTGCAGCATCTGAGAAAAAGGGTGGTGATCGCCAGATAGACAAGGAGAGAAAGAAGGATGTCCCGCATCCACGTATGCAGTTTGATGATAAGACAAGGGTTGAAAAAGCAAAGAAACGGGCAGTTGTGAAACAGACAGAAGCGAGGAACAGGGTTGAACTTTTTAGGCATTTGCCTCAATACGAGCATGGGACACAGCTTCCTGACCTGGAGTCAAAGTTTTTCCAGCTAGAGCCAATGCATCCAGCTGTTTACAAGGTACCATGTGAACTGATTGTCTATTTCAGTTTCTTTTGGATTTAAGGTTTGAATTCTGTTGTTGAAAAATAGTCGTCTTCAATCATCATGTTTCCATTTTGCTGGATCAAATTGCTAGGACATTAACCATGGATCCTTTCAGCTGAGTTAGTTGTAAGTTATAACTGGTCACCAGGTTTCCCTCACCCCCTTCTCTTCCTTCTCTCGCCTCACCAACATGACCATCATGTCTTTTTCTCCTTGACCACGCATCAATTTTGGCCTCATAAATGTGTGTTGTTTCATTGTTTGTGATTTTTGTGGCCGACAGTTGTATCTTTTTAGAATTCTATAATTCTATTATCACTTAGCAGAAAAGAGGTGGTTGGATATTCAGTGTGAACCAAGTATGAATTGGTTATTGACTTTCAGGTTGGACTGCGCTATTTAGCTGGAGATATATCAGGTGGCAATGCTCGTTGTATTGCTATGCTTCAAGCATTTCAAGAGGCAATTAAAGACTACTCGACACCACCTGAGAAAGCCCTGATTAGAGACTTGACTGCAAAAGTTGGTAGCTATGTCTCATTTCTTATAGAGTGCAGACCCCTTTCTATCAGTATGGGGAATGCCATCAGGTTTTTAAAGAACAGAATTGCCAATTTGCCTCTAAACTTATCAGAGTCTGAAGCAAAGGCTTCCCTGCAGTCAGACATCAATCGTTTTATTAGTGAGAAGATACTGATTGCTGACAAAGTGATAGTCAAACATGCTGTAACCAAAATCAGAGATGGAGACGTCCTTCTCACATATGGATCATCGTCTGCAGTGGAGTTGATACTGTTACGCGCACATGAGATTGGGAAGCAGTTCCGTGTTGTAATAGTGGACTCCCGTCCAAAGCTTGAGGGTCAGCTCTTACTTCGCAGATTGGTAGCCAGGGGTCTGAACTGTACATACACCCATATAAATGCTGTGTCATATATTATGCACGAAGTCACTCGAGTTTTCTTGGGAGCTGCTGCAATTTTGTCGAATGGAACTGTTTACTCAAGGGTTGGAACTGCGTCTGTGGCTATGGTTGCTCATGCTTTCAACATCCCTGTCTTGGTGTGTTGTGAAGCATATAAGTTTCATGAGAGAGTGCAACTTGACTCTATATGTTTTAATGAACTTGGTATGTACTCTATCTATTAGTATTAGTTGGATATAGTTTTCTTTCATTGCTCAGGTTTTGCCTATACATTTGAGTTTTACATACTGGAATTTATGTGTCTATACATCTGCTGTTTTCCGTAGGTGACCCAGATGTAATTTTGAATGTTCCTGGTAGAAAAGAGATTAACTATTTGAAGGATTGGACAAGTAGTGAAAATTTGCAACTCCTGAATTTGATGTAAGTTGCTAAGCTGACGATTTCATATCTGCTTTATGTGCTGTTTTCAGTTTGATCTTATAATAACCCCATGTTGCGGTGCTTTTGATAGGTATGATACAACTCCTTCAGATTACATTTCTATGATTATTACAGATTACGGCATGGTAAGTTTGCTACAAATTTGAAGGCTTTCTGATAATCTTTCTTTCCTGGTGTCTTGCCCTTCTTGCCTAATCCGTGAACTTAAATTTGAGTGTACTTGTATCTCTATTGCCATGGGCCCTGTCTGTTGTATTCTGTAGCTATGTATAATTATTTTTACAAGTGGCTTCTACTGTTTGTAAGCTGAAACCTAGAATGTGGCGGTATCTCCCATTGTAGATCTGGTATGGTATGCTTATTTTTTATTCTTTTTTTTTGGGGGAGGGGGTAGGGGGGTTAGTTTAAATATGCCTAAGAAGCTCTGAATCTTGTTGCCAAAAGAGAAGATAAGCTTGCATCTGAAGAAATTGTCTGGGTTAACTGGATTATTTGCTCACACAATGAACTAGGTCACTGTTTCGATTATTGCAAACAATAAGTATCTTTGATTTCACGTGTCCTGTGTAGGTATAGCCTGATTCATGGCTTTTGTCACTGTGGAACAAAGGTTTCTTTATCTTCACATGTTACTTATGGGTATAGCATGATTTAATACCTTTAATAGAAATTATAGAATATCACACAGTATAAGCTGACTCTAAGTTCTTTTTTTAATCCTCGAGCCACGGTCCCACAACCCCAACAGAGAGGGATTGGTCTGTTTGGTGAGGGTTGTCTCTGGGCCGCTGATTTTAATCTGTTTGGTAATGCCTTGATTGAACACAAATTGTTGTATAGAATTACTGTTTTTAGTAGCAAATAGTACTGATGTACAATGAAGAGACGGGGGAAGTCTATAATTTGGACTTCTTTATGTGTTTGACTTGTTTCATGTTTAGGAGTGGGTCGGAGAGTATTGTGAGCACGACCCTACATCTTTTCTTCCGAAACTCCAATTTCCTCTCCTCTTTAGGATGAATTTATCAGCAAAACTACTACTCCATTCTAGAAGTGGTCATGAAAAGGGAATAGATAGCATCGCAGTTTACTTTGTCTTTTTGTTAAGAGTAGGAGATCTTGAAATAATTTTGAGTTTCTGCAAAATCGAGGTTTAGGGCTAAGGCAGAGGATTTAGAGGATGACTTCAGGAGCTGTGGTTTCATGGTAGGAAATCTACTTTTGTTGGGCATGCTATTGGAGGTTATTAGTTGTTTCTGAATTCGTTAATTTGAAACCAGTGGCTCTTCAAAACTCTTGTCTCTTTGTGTGATCTTCTTGCATAAAAGTTCGTTGGTCATGCTCAAATGAAGTCATTATAGTTTTTGCTAGTTGTCATTGGAAACCTGGTGGGGTGCATCTGGAAGAACATGACCCCAAATTATTTTGAGACTAAGGGTTTGTTGTGTGTCGTTGTTGTTGTTGGTGGTGGTCAAAAGACAAGGGGGGGTGGAGGGGGAGCCAAGAACAAAAAGTGGAATGTTTTTTTTTTTTTTTTTTTTTTTTTTTTTTTTTTTTTTTTTTTTTGTAAAAGGTTGGTTCTTTTTATTCATCCATAAAGGGAAGAAAAAGAACATTTAGTACAAAAGTACAAAAATGGACACCCAAGGAGAATCAACCTAATAGAGGAACCTAATTACAGATCAGTGCCTCGACTAATTCCTCCTGATTACAATTATTGCTCCAGAAATACATTCTAACACAAACTACAAACTTAATTTGATTTACTATCCAGTCGGTATTGTGCTCATTTCCTGCAAACAACCTCGAATTCCTCTCTTGCCAAACCATATAAATGGTTGTGATAAAGCTGCAAACAGCCCACCTATGCCTCCAGTTTTTCTTACTCCTGCTGCTGCCAAGCCAGTTCACAATATTTCGAACATCATGGTGCTTCATATTCATTCCCACCCAATCCTTAACTTCATCCCAAACTGCACTGGAGAATGAATCTAAAGAAGATGTGATTGTGGGACTCAGCATCACTTTTACAGATTGAGCATCTGTTAACCAAATAAAATCCTCTAAGAGTCATATTATCGACAGTTGCAAGCTTTTTATGAAGGGCTATGGCAGCTACAAAGCTGTGTTTTGGAAGATTGATGCTATTCCACACAACCTTATGCCATCTAACCCTCGAATACTTGCTTCTGATGTGATCATAAGCAGCTCTAACATTGAACTTACCCCCAAGTGGAATGTGATTTCTTGTCATGTACTCATGTTATCGCCTCATCGAAATGGATTTTACATAGGAGTATGGGACACAAGCAAGCCCATACAAGAAATTATTTTTAAGAGAAACCCTTTCACTTAATGCATTTGAGGTTAATGAATATTCCTTAAAATGAAGTAGCTTGGTTTGGTTGAACCTATTCTAGAGCCACCACAGATGTCCGTCCTTGTGAGCTGTGACGCACGTTTTTTTTTTTTCTTTTTGGTCCTTGTGAGTTGTGAGGTTGACGAGAGTTACTTTATTCTTCTGGTTGATATGGGACTATGGGAGGGAAGGTGGTTGTGGTTTTCCACCAAAAATGATGAAATCGTAGACCGAGTATTTTTTTTTTTTTTTTTGGTGAATTGCGAGGCAGGCAAGAGTTACTTTATGGATGCTTCATGCTTATGGTTGACATGGGACTATGGGAGGGAAAGGTGGTGGTTGATTTCCACAAAAAATGATGAAATTCCGATGACTGCCTTATTATTGGATTTAAACTTCTCACTTTTTGTCAGATGGTTGAGATAAGACATATAAAGTACTCCGACACTCCGTATCATATTGTTCAGTTAGAAATTATGATGAAATAAACTCAACCGCCACCGTTGTATGTTTCCTCTAATTTAGTTAACCTACCAGGTTCTGAACGTATAACTTATCAGGTTGTTTTTGCATCTCAGATTCCGCCAACTAGCGTTCCTGTAATTGTGCGTGAATATCGGAGGGAACACTTGTGGACCTAGACGGAGAAAGGACAACTAGCATTAATTCGCATTTTTTTGTGCTAGATGGCGAAGTTGTATTGGCAGATGAGGGAAGAAAACGGCTTGAATCTAATCACTCTCTTATCATTTTTGGAATTATTTTGGTTGTATCCAATTTTCCCGAGTTTTTGAATTTTTCTTTGGTCTTAAACCTGACTCTGTGAAGAGTGCGTCTTCTCGCCTCTCCGGGCAGTTATAGTGATGCATTTGTAGCCCATGTTTGTATCGTTTCCTTTGATTCCCCTTTGCTGGGGTCTGAAATGTACTTTGGAATCCAACTGGAAGAATCATGGAAATTATAGCCAAGTTTTATTTGCAAGCAACTTCTTTGACTTTTTTATCTTTGCAGATGACAAGTTTTTATTTGGACAGTCGCAGTTTTACATTATGCATGCAAGTATATAATCTGTTTGTAATTTAAGCAGGAGTCTACATCTGCGGCTCTGCTCGGTTATGATAAATGTGGTCGGGTAAGGGACACTGTTGCTCGTCAGGCACGAGTATATTAACGAATGATCAATGGGTTTGCAAGAATTACGAATACAACTACCAGTAACGGCTGCTGCAGCAATGAGATAAATAAGAAAACATGGCAATTTCAATATCAGTAAAAATGTAAAATCATAGATAGATGAGCTACAATAAGAACAGCAGGTTACATCAAATCCAATCCTCTTTTTCCAACTTGCTGCACAGATATTCATTTCGTTCCATGTTTAGCTTTCGTCTCTTGGATCTATCCTCGCACAAGTAGTTGCGGTCGGGGCAAATAGTGAAGAATGGGATGAAGAGAGGGCGTTTTTGGAGGCGCTGCAATTCCGCCTTCCACGCTTCCTTTTTGCAGAAATTTGGATTGCTCAACAGTATAGCATTCATGGCTTTGAAGTCACGGACACGATTCCTCTCCGCATGAGCCATGAACATGGGAGTATAAGTGTCAATGTCGGAAGGCCTAATCCCGAGCCATTTGATGTCGAGAGTGCTGTCTATACCAAACCCCGCAAGCAGACATTCCTCGAGTAGCTTTGACAGATCCTTGTTCCTGATGTTGTTGTAATAAGTAGGGAGTTGAGCCGGAGGTGTGACGAGGAAGGTAAGGAGATCAAGGTGGTGATTGTCCAATTCGGTGACAGCAATAAACGTCAAGCCAGAGTCGCACTGGGCGAGTTTACGGAGGAAGAGATAACTCGGAAAGTCCCAACTAACCCGAAAAACCAGATATTCGGGACAGCGAAATTCAACAATAACCCTGAGCTCCTGAAAGATGTCATGACTAAAAGCCAAAAAGACACGTTTTTTCTTTGTGGTAAGACACACAATATCGTGAATATTTTCATAGATACCACCAACAGTCGGATCATAGGGGACCAGAGTACCAGTTCTGGTCCGAATAACGCCCTGAAACGAACTTGTACCCCAGACATGAAAAGATATTCCAGATAGATCGGAACGACGACGATCAGTGATATCATAGCAATCTCGTTCCCTACCCGTCCAATCCCACAGTCTGGTCTCCCACTCCTCCTCCACACATGTCTCATAACCATCAGTAGCATCACTCTTGAAACTGTTGAAATACTCATCATCACTGTCAGGGTTACTCTTACGATATTCTTCATCACTGTCCCAATATTCATAACTATCAGTGTCAGTGTCGTCACTGTTACGATATTCATAACTATCAGTTTCAGTGTCACTACTGTTGAAATAATCATTAGCGTCGTAGTACAGTTCATCAGCAGCTTCTTCTTCAAGATCTCTTTTTCTTTTTTTGGAAATTTCTTTTGGGTCTGTACTACTAGCCATTATGTCCGGCATCTGTTGATCAACTTAGAACAGTTTTGAACACCACTCATAAATCATAACTTACCCATATGGTCTTATATACTCCGATATTTTTATGGAAAATTTCCAAATTTTCTATGGAAAGTTTATCTTTTCCCGACTTACCATATCAAAACAAGCCCGACTTTAGGAACTCTACTTGGTTGTAACTCAGCTGTGTTGTAACTTGTAGATCATACATTGTCCAATAACACGCCCAAATTACTATTAATACAATTAATTCTATTACCTGAATTTTTATATCACAAATTAATTTTAGGGTTTTTTGCGAAACCCTACCTTTAAAACAACCAAATTTTGCGAAACCCTACCTTTTATAATCATTTTTGCGAAAGACTACCTTAAAACAAAAATTGTTTGCGAAAGACTACCTAATCACAGTTTCCGTCCAAGCTAACACCATTGACCGTTAGTTGACTTATTTGCACTCTAAAACATCGATTTTTGGGGGGTGCATGTGCACGTCGATTGAGTAACCAAAATTTTAACAAATTGTATGGCGTGTTATATTAGCATGTACACCATCCTAAAAAAGGGGTAATTCTAAACCAATAGTGCCTATTGGACAACTCGTCTAATAGGGGCACTAGAGGACAATAAATCACCTTCTTCTTCTCTCTCTCTCATCCCGACTCCCCTCTTCTTCCTCCTTCTCTGCAACTGCTCTTCTTCTTCCACTCTCTCCCCAGCCACCATAACCACCTTGCTTCACCCATCTCTCTCTCATCTCTCACCTCTCACTTCTATCCATAGCCACCCCCACCTACCCATCTCCGACCTTCCTTCCGCCACGACCACTAGCACGGAAAAAGCGTTTAGGGTCCCACTTTCTGGTGCCGCGTTAGCGGTGCCGGGAAGTGGGACCATAAACCCTTTTTCCGCCCACTTCACAATACCACGCCCAAACGGGTTCACCACGCCCAATCAATCACCCCATCGATCATAGGGTGTCTTGTGGTTTTTTCCACCGGCGAAACCGTTGGTGTGCTGTGCCGGAATGGGTAACAGATCGGTGAAGGGGTGGGTGAAGGTGGGTGGCTATGGAGTTTCGGGGGGAGAAAAAAGAAGGAAGAAGGGGATTTTGTCCTCTTGTATCCCTATTGGGCGATTTCGTCCAATAGGCACTATTGGGCTATCAAAGCTCCTAAAAAAGAGCGTTAACTGTCAACTTCTTATGATATAAGAGTACTTGATACAGTTGATGATATTTTGGGCTTGTTTGAGGAGCAGAGCCAGACCCTGACCAAGAAGCCTAAGTTTCGTGTTTGCTTGTACACACCCTACGTAAAAGCTTCCAACAAGCACTCAAAGTGTTGAAATACATATACGGAATATATCTTGATACGTTTATACTGCTTATCAATCATGTTGTAGTTCAATTTTCATTATTAACACTGACACTTAATCCTATAGTGTATATGTAAAACCAGAATATTGGTCGGGTATGAGCATAGTATATGGCTATATGGAGCGAACGCCTAAACAGAGAAGTAATCATCAAAATTCCGCATGAACATAGCAACATTGATGACTGGCAATATCTCATAGACAAGTGAGGATTCGAATAATCGTACGAGAATTTGCACTTCACGTTTAGTTATAATCTCTGAGCAAATGTGTAGACATTTTACGAATGTTTGGTAATCAACTGGATGCAATTTGTCTTTACCTTATCACAGAAATGAATTCTTGGTGGTACATGCCCTACGACCTAATGTATCACGCATAGAGTAACAGTGTCCATTGGACGATTTTGTGCTTGCAATTAAACACCATCGTAACAACACTATATCCAGTCAAATCATTCAAAGCCAATATATATGACAGTTTTTGTAATAAAATAAAACTAGTTTTGAACCCCATGTTTTTGCAATAAAATAAAACTAGTTTTGAACCCCGTGGAATTATAACATAATATAACACGACATAAATGGACGTGGCGTAGGGATAAATGGTTTCACTAACAAAAAAAAAATTAAAATAAAAAAACATAAATCCCGAGCTTTGTTACTACAAAAGATTTGTGATTAGTAATAATACCAAGGTCCCCATCTTTAAGTTTCGCCAATTTTACGTAAATGATTAAAAAGTGCTATAATAAGTTTAGTAGGATCTAACCATTTGAAATTGCAACATGAATGAACAATAAAAAATAGAAAATTTGGCAAAAAAAACCACCTTTAAGTTTCACAATTTTGTAAACAATCACCTTTTAAAATTAATTTTGCAAGAAACCACCTTATAAAATCAATAAGCCTTGTTAAGACCACCTACTGTCCCTTTGACCTCCACCAAACCACCATTGACCACCCCTCGCCGCCTGAAACCGCCTTATACCACCACCAACGACCCTTGAAAATAAAAAAAAATTCTTAAATCCAAAATTTAATTAATATATTTAATAGACTATGTCCATCTTAACAACTCCTCCAACTAAATATCAAATTAGTATACTAATTACACTAAAAAAAAACTCTTTCACCCTCTTTTATCCCGCCAAATTAGTACGGAGTATATCAAATGGTAAAGTTGTTTGGCTAGATGAAAGAGCGTAAAATATTTTTTTTTTCAAGTGTAGTTAGTATACTAATAAGATATTTAGTGGGTTAGATTAAGATTGGCATAGTATAACAAATATATTAATTAATTTTATAGATTACGGAAAACAATTTTTATTTTTTTGCGGTTTGCGAGGGTGGCTGGTGGTGGTATAAGGCAAGCGAGGGGTGGTCAATGGTAGTCAAGGGTGGTTTGGTGGAGGCCAAAAGACAATAGGTGGTCCTGCCAAGGCTTATCAATTTTATAAGGTGGTTCCTTGCAAAAATAATTTTAAAAGGTGGTTGTTTCCAAACTTATAAAATTTAAAGGTGGTTTTTTGCCAATTTTCCTAAAAAATAATATAAGGGTAAGACGATCTCATACGATGAGACCTCTCACAAATTTCAAAAGTAATTCAAAAATAAGTATTACTCCTCAAAGTCACCCTATTTCAAGAGTACCATGATAATTTAAAAATAAAAAAATTAGCCAAATTAATCGATGTGTCTAAATATAAATAAGATAGGATACACGACGATAAATCTATTAAAATATTCGATCGCCGACCTGGTAATTAACTGAACTTGATCCAATCTTCTTCTAGTATCCACGACACTTAATTATTGGCCTATCTCGTTATGACCAACACATATTGATAACATACCTTTTTTGTAAAACTCTAAAGTAGACATGTTAAACTTCAACCCTAGGAACACGACCTTCATTTTTTGCATTATGATACCGGTTTTCATTACGGTCGACCCGCAAATTTTGAGCTTAAAAGAACCCAACCATTTACAAATTTGACATATGATCAAATTAGCTGTAAAATCAAAAGAATGGGAGATTTTATCTCACAAGCAATTTTACACGACTTTAATCCAAACTTGTAATCTTAAGTTCTTAACTAGCTTGAATCCAAACTAACCACATGCCGAAACATAAAAAGGGCACGAAAGCAACAAATCTGGAACACTCGAAAGTATAGTCCAAAGTTAAAAGACTTTGACTGTCCCTCACCTTTCGCGGACCTGCAACTTTCTGTCAACTCCGAATCTTGTTGAATAAGATTGCTTTCGTTTCATTAAGTGATTTATTGAATTGTAATCAATTGTCATTTGTCAGTGATTGTTTTTTGTTTGGATTAGAAAGGTGAAATCAGTGTACTTTGAAAGTAAGCTGCAAAAATCACAAGAATCACAAAAGTTTACATGAGGTTCGAATCGAACCCATATCTTACACCATGTGGCTCTAATGAATATATGTGGTCTGGAATTCTACAAATCATGCTATCAAAATATTCCCCTTCAATATGCTCAGCTCATACGCCTACTCTTGCGTTTTGGGAATCTCACTTCTGCCATTCAAGGGCGAGACAAGCGCCAGAATTACAAAACCCCCGAGGACTACTATTAAGATACCCATGCTGTTGATTAACAAGGCCTCGGTGGAATAACGAGATATGATATGGCTACTTTGCAGAAATGTAGCTTTCTCTAGAATGCCCGTAACTGAGGTCACAATAGCAAGGGCATAGATGTAGGCTCCGAAGAAAACGTGCCATGGTAGCAGGGAAGATCTGTTGTTCCTTGATCCACCAGGGTACCAGAATGTCGTAAAACCAGCAGCCCACTGGACAGAGAAAGTATATTTAGATTTAGATCTTTCTAACTAAAGGAAACAGGACGTTGAAATATAAAGAACGAAATGGTCTTTCCAAAGTTCAGGTAAAGAGTTGAAATGGGTGAGAGATGAACCTGCATAGTAAATAAGAAAAGAGAGGCTAGACCAAGCCATGAATGCAGACTGTAGCAGTGGTCAATCCCCTTATCAGTGTGAAACTTCCAAGCAGTCCATACACCGATTACAGCCAAGAAGAATGCCACGAACTGCAAGACCAGGTGGATCAGCTTTTTGAAGTTTTTTGTTCCTGGAACAGTTTTGTAAGCTAGCATCGCTGCACATAAACCACATTCAAGATAAGCAAATGATTCACAGCTCTAGATCAAAGATTGAGAAAAGAGTAGCATAAATGAATTAAACTGAAATGTTGGTTAAACTATGTGACACTTGACAGGACGATGATGCTGAACATGGGGTAGCAACTATATCTATGTTAGATTCTCTAAAATACTAGGGAGTACTTTTCTATCTCTAGTCTCATAGCATAGATGTACATAGATGTAAAGTACTTGATATTATAACACGGAGTAATGATTCATAGCACACGATGTACTAGATGTTGAGTGGATGAAACATCAGTGCTTAATAGCTTTCAACAGAAGTCTTTCACATCTGCCCACGTAACTGATATTCTACAACGGCAAATTGAGAAGCCAAATTGCAATGGCTGGCAAGAAGGAACGGTAAAAAGGGCGAACATGTGCCGCCAGGGATAGAGAAGTTCCCAAATTGAAGAATCAGCCCTCATATCCAACTATGGGCGGTCAAAGCTGTCCATGCTATAGTTTTGATATCATTTGGCAACTTTCCAAAAAATCATCAAATTGCCCAAAATTGAAGTATATAATTCACGGTTTTTGGCTCAAAATGACAAATTAACAAAAATGGCTAAATTTTTTCGACGTGTCCCCTAGGTGTTATATAATGGGTTTTACCCAAACAATGGTGCAAAAAACCCGTGTAATTCTCATAAAAACCAGTTTTGCCTTAAGAGGTGATATTGACTCGAAATGCTTATGTAACGTCCCCAATAGATGAACCAACGCCCATATCCCATTAGGGCACTCCGAAACTGTCCATGGTTATGTTTTTGGAGCATCTGGCTACTTTCAAAAAATTGGTCAAAATTCCCAAAAACCTAAGTGTATAATCCACGATTTTTGGCCAACTTTGCACCGAAACAAAAATGGCTCAAATTTTTGTGGAAACTTCTTGGTATCATTTTAGGCCCCGTTTGGTTCGCTTCCAGGAATCGGGTTGGTATCGATATGGAATTAAGAACCCGATTCCATAGGTTTGTTTCCAAATTTTTTTAATGTGGGGCCCACTGGTATGGGTTTCATAAACCCATAGGAATCGGGTTATGAATCCCCCCATCCACCCCCGGACTCATCATAAACCCGGATGCTCATAAAATATAAATCAAAACATGTCCTATTATTATCACCAGCCATATAATACAATCAACCTTCATCTTCGATTAACATCACCATTACAATCATCTCCATGATTGCCACCGCCATCATCTCCATGACCTTCACCACCATGCCATCAACTCCGACTTTCATTACCATCTGACCGACCACCACAACCTAACTCAACCCTAACAACCACCACAACATGACCGCACTGCACACCGCCGACCCAATCAAAGTTACAGGTTACCCTGGACGCCTTAACGTACTATCGTATTCGAAAGTCCGACACGGCTCCCAACCGCCACTGTATAATTTCATGAAGACATGACACAATTGATCCAACCAGTTTCCGAATTTGTTCCAAAAGATTTATGATTAAGCAATCTGTGATGGACCATTGATGATTGAAATGAATAGATGATGGAGCAGAAGACATAGATGTGCGAATGTGCATAGACAAATTCCCAGAAATTTTCCTCTTTATTTTCTCTTTTTTTAATAGAAATATATTTGGGGAAGATAAAAGGAGTAACCAAACAAATTTTTAAAGGAATCGGGTTGTGGGATGAACAAATCCATACCATCCGGGTTGAAAATAAAACCCATTCCTGATTCCAATATTGAACCAAACGGGGCCTTAGGGGTTTTAGCCAAATATGGGAGCCAAAAGCTTATGGTAAGACTCAATCTCGGCTAAGAACGCACGTTAGCCTTAAGGGCGAACGTGTGCCGGCAGGGATAGAGAAGTTCCCAAATTGAATCAGCCCTCATATCCAACTATGGCTGGTCAAAGCTGTCCATGCTGTAGTTTTGACAACATTTGGCAACTTTCCAAAAAATCATCAAATTGCCCAAAATTGAAGTATATAATCCACGGTTTTTGGCTCAAAATGACAAGTTAACAAAAATGGCTAATTTTTTTCGAGTTGTCCCCTGGGTGTTATATTATGGGCTTTAGCCAAACAATGGTGGCAAAAACCCGTGTAATTCCAGTTTTGCCTTAAGAGGTGATATTGACTCGAAATGCTTATGTAACGTCCCCAATAGATGAACCAACGCCCATATCCCATTAGGGCACTCCGAAACTGTCCATGGTTATGTTTTTGGAGTATTTGGCTACTTTCAAAAAATTGGTCAAAATTCCCCAAAACCAAAGTGTATAATCCACTATTTTTGGCCAACTTTGCACCGAAACAAAAATGGCTCAAATTTTTGTTGAAACTTCTTGGTATCATTTTAGGGGTTTTAGCCAAATATGAGAGCCAAAAGCTCATGGTAAGACTCAATCTCGGCTAAGAACGCACGTTAGCCTTAAGGGCGAACGCGTGCCGGCAGGGATAGAGAAGTTCCCAAATTGAATCAGCCCTCATATCCAACTATGGCCGGTCAAAGCTGACCATGCGATAGTTTTGATAACATTTTGCAACTTTACAAAATATCATCAAATTGGGCAAAATTACCTTAGAGGTTGATCGAACACGGCTATGCTATTCAAAAGATTCAGCTAAAACTAGAACATGATTGAGAATAAACATTTTGCATATCAACATTTCAACAATATCATTTACCTTCTCCATTCAGAAGGACGAGGCTTATTATCATCAAAACAGGATGAACCTGCAATGGGGAGAACAGTTAGCAATTACCCACAGAGAAAAGGAGCAAATCTCAACAGCAATCATCAAAACTGAAGTACAGCTTTAAAAATGATCATGATCTTTTCTAAAGCAAGAGAGGCTACAACTAAAAATATTTTCATGTTACTACTGCAGCACATCAAAGCTTGCCCAGCTGAATGTACACATATTTACCCAAAATCCAATTCAAAAAGAGGGACCAAGTGAGGGCCTTTCGAAACTTGATTTTTCAGCAGAAAATAACTTCTATCAAGGGCTATCTACCAACATCAAATTCATGTCATACGCACTCAAGCCTTACACAAATTTACCATTGTTTTTGACAATAGTCTCATGGATTAGAAACAAACCAAAATCTCCAACTAAATTTTCTCTCATGCTAGTTTCAAGTGAATGCTGGTAGAAGTAAATAAAGTGTATCAATATTTTGGCACAGATCCCATATAATCAGAAAATTTTGGGAGATCACCAGTCATCATCCCATTCACTCTATCCTCCTAAACTGGTCAGTTCGGCCTTGTTTTAAGCAAGTCTACTGATTTCCTTAATATCATAAGAAGCAGGATCACTAAATTGACACTTATCAGACCATACACAGCACAATGTCAGACTAAAAAGCACAATTTCTCCCGTCAAAAAATTAAATCTAAGGGTTTGATTATCATAACAGTCGACTCCAAAATAGAAGTGTAGAACCATCAACACTTCACAATGCATGAAAGTAACACAGAACTTACAAAGTCTAGAATAGCGCCACTAACTCAACATAGAAAGAGCAGTAAAAGCTACAACGAATTGCAATAGGTAGGCAGCTTATTAACCCGCACAACGCCAACAAACCAGACATACGAATGTGTCAATCCCTCAATAATCCCTTAAAGGGTTGCACACAAATATGAAAACCACACTGTATATGTAAATCATCTTGAGTAGACTATAAGCTATTCAGACCAATATATGATCAAGACAAAACAATTCCATAAGCTGATTTACCCAAAAGATAAAATCTTGTAACACCAGGAGTTCTATGACTTTTATGATGCTGAGCTGCAATATCATATTCATCCCATCAGATTAACTACCATAACTTCAAACACAAGATCATCTTAAAAGCACCAAAAAAACAGTCCATCCCATCAAATTACACTCAAAATCAAACCTCCCCACCATCAAATTGGACATACAAAACCACACCCACAACACAAAATCAAATCAAAATCAAAACTTCTTCAACAAGTATCACCAAAACCAATCAAATTCCAACATACATATCATTTCCAATCATACCCAACATACAAAATCATAACTTTCTCACGAATAACATCAAATTTCATCATACATTATGAAAAACAAAATTAAAAAAAATGAGATTAAGATTGAAAAAGAGGAGATTTACATTAAAGAGGAGAGCTTTATTATCAGAGAAAAGAGCAAGGCCACCTCTGTAGTGAAGAGTCCAAGTAAGAACAAGCACAGCAACAGTAATTCCAATCAATCTTATTACTGTATATATTGGAAATTTCACCATTGGTACCACCATCTTCTGATCTTTAAACCCCACAACTTAAAAAAAAACAGTTAATTTTTATAAAAAAAAAATCAGAGTAATTAATGTGGGATTTAAAGGGTGATTAAAAAAAATCAGAGTAATTAAAGTGGGTTTTTGAGGGAGATTACTAAGCTGGGAGGGAAAAAAGATTTGATCTTGGAGATGAAGATTGATTATTTTATGATGAAGATTGTTGGATTATGTTTTTTTGTTGTGATTATGGGGGAAATCTGGGTTTGTGTTGACTTCACCGTGACATGAAATAGTTTGATGAAATGTGTAACTGAAGTTTCACTGCGTTACCTACAAATTAACCGTAAAGTCGTGAATTCCTTCACCAATACGACTTCCTCTAAAGAGAAGAATCCCCTTTGGTTCGTTATACTAACGTTTTGATCAATTGCAATGTGGTTGATTGAGTTCGTCCATTGTAAAATCAACTAATTCCGATTTAATGTTAGTTTCAAACGTAAGATGATACATTCACCGATTTGATCACATTGTCACTACTACTCGAATTATGGCGGTTTAAAAATGGAACGAATAATGAATTATACTTACTGAGCTACCATAAGACTCATAAAGAGTACAATTGTGCTCCTATTTCTTTCATGAAAGTTTGCAAGTGCCAAGTTACCATGTTTTCGCATGCATCTTCACACTTACCATCGAGTGCTCGCCAAAAAAGTAAAGGAAAAAATATGTTATTGATCGTAAAATTCAGTTTCCGTAACTTGGTGACCATGGATTCAGCCTCATCACGCGACCTAAGTACCAAACTCGTTTAAGAACAAATCATGCACTTCCTCTGGTGACCAATTGAGTACGGCCAGTCGGCCAGTGGCTGTTTGGACAAATGATAACAATATCTAAAACATTGAGCAACATGCTTTTAAGCCAATTTTCGGACCAACATACATTCCACACTACCATGTACGCATTAAGACAGAAAATTAAGAAGTTCCAAAGTCTACTTCTGTTGCATAGGTTCAGCTTAATTCTGAAAGGTACGGAGTACAGACACCAAATCCAAATGCTGCTGAAGCAGCCACCAATTCACCATCAGCTGCTGCCACAAGCTAATAGAATCCACCTCAATAAGAAAAATACAGAGTCTGAGCCGTCATCTACTTACTAAAGTCACTAGCTCATTATTCTAAAAACTGCGCAAATGATCCTGATCTTAGCTCCTGAGGCAGGGGCCTTTACGGAGTTCACAGCCACCTGACCAAACAGACGAGCAAAGATCTGACGCTACCAGCTAAGGTCTATACAGGCAATATTCCACCAATCTGCCCACAACAGACATCCAGCCTAACCTATTATCTTCTGCCGGAACTTAATAGTCTTTGGGTTACTGTATAAAACAAACAGACCCCCAATGTCTACAAGGCAGGCTCGCAGACCTACCTTTTACCATACTTGCATAAAGAAAAGAGTCAACTACATGGCACGATACACATTCTGCCCTCGTCCTCCTCTTCCACCATACCCATAGCCATAACCAGAGCCGCCCCTTCCATAATAACCGCCTCGTGATCGACCACCACGACCTGGTCCACGCCCACCTCGAAAGCCTCGGTTCCTTGAGAAATCACCAAATGTCTGCATCAATGGAAAAAAAAAATGTCAGAAATAGGAAGAAAACCAAGCCGACCAGGCAAACAAGCAACAATATTAATCTCACAACTGTTGGTTTTAAACAACATTGACCTCAAAAAAAAAAAATGGTTGTTATCAGGTTAAAATGAAATCAGCATCTCTAAATCGTATGAGACATGGACCTCCACTTTATAGGAAAGGTGAGAAACTCACGTCTAAGATCCTTACTTTTTTTAGTCATATACTATGAAGGGGAGCCTTGGCGCACCGGTAAAGGTGTTGCCGTGTGATCGATAGGTCACGGGTTCAAGTCCTGGGAGCAGCCTCTTGTCAAATAAATTGACAAGGGAAGGCTTGCCCTCATTACACCCTTGTGGTGGGACCCTTCCCCGGACCCTCGCTTAGCGGGGACGCCAATGTGCACCGGGCTGCCCTTTTTATACTATGGAGTATTCATTTTTGAGAAGGTTTGAAAAGTCCAAAGACACTGAGATAGTTCAAAATGGCATCACCAGGTGCTGATAGCAGATAAAGATTGCTTGAATGCGGAGTACTAAATGCCACTAGTAGAAAGCACCAAAACCTCTTTGATAAGATATAATTGAGGACATCATAGTCATCTTTAATTACAACGGACAAAAACTCCACAACTGTGACATAATTAAAGGGATGACTAACCACATAAATTAATGCTAAAGTTTCATTTAGCCAACCCTCTTTCGTAACTCTAAATGCATATATTTAATGACCATCCAAAACAAGCAAGATTGTCGTACCTCTGTATCTAGCCTCATTTGCTCGGAAAATCGAGGCCTTGCAGTACGGTTTTCACGGTCAAGAGCATTGCAGGACAAGGTATCAAAGAAATCATCCTTCTTATAAACGGGCTGCCCAAAAAGCCAAATAAGACATCAGAGCTATATATCGGATAAGTCAAAAGATCATTCATGATAGACATTAATGCCATCACAGAGAGAGAGAGAGAGAGAGAGAGAGAGGATGCTTTACCTTTTTATCAGCTTCTTGGACATCGACATCATCTTCATCTTGTAGCTCTGGCCCATCATCAGTCTTGCTGATACTTTTACCCAGATGTCCCCACACCTCATCTTTTTTGAATCTCTCGTTCATTGCCTCGAAATCAAACTCTTCAACGTAGTTGGGTACAGAGCGAGCAAACTGCATAGCATAAGATGTAACTAAATTACAAAGGCTCTGAAAAACTACCATTCTTACTTACTTTTCTCTGCCTCATGTTTGGGGGTAGAGATGTAAAGATAGGGTGGGACAGGCAATACGGTATCGGGAAAACATCCAAGTAGTGAATTGCCCAATCAAAACCAAGCAAATAGAAACTGGTCAACAACAACATCCAGATAGTCCCAAAGCACATCTGTCACTGTCCATATAAGACTACAACCAGTGGGACAAAGACGCACTAACTAGATTACTAACAATCAACCATCAATGTATCACAGGTACTCTCCAAAAGCAGATCGATTAATAGGAACACTGGAACAGCATGTTTTATGGAATATCCTTTCTTACTAGCTTATCATTGCTAACAATCAACTAAAAGTTCAAATGTAATCTCTTAGGACAAGATCAATTGAAAGGAACACTGGAACAGCACCTTTAAAAGAGTATCCTATTCTTACAGCTACACATGACTCCTGCTTGGGAGAGGAAGGGGAGCCCAAGAAGGCTGTCTGGATTTCAACCAGGGGAAATACCCATGAGGCCATGATCTATAGTTTATCTCATCTATACCCAACTGAGCTACCCATCACTCCGTTCTAATTCTAAGTTTAAAAGTTAGAACTACGACCAAGTATGTCAAAGCAGCAATTCCAACAGCAAATAAGTAAGAAGCAATAAAATACCTCATATCCTCTTCCTCTCCCACGTCCACCAGGACCACCACGATTGGCATACCGCATGTCCGAAGAAACTCCATTCATCTAAACCAAAAGAGTTGGATAAATACATGAAAATTTAGCACACTTTTGAATGATTAACACAAAAAAGGACACAAATCCTAGCCAAAATTAAATTTTATTATGTAAATCTACCAGCATAGTACTACGGGTATGGAACTATGGATGAGATAGGTATGGAACTATGGATGAGATAGGTATGGAACTATGGATGAGATAACATAAAGAATAGTTACAAAAAAAGATAAACCAATCAAGAATAAAATTATTACCTTTCGATTTACAGGTGATGGAAGAGGCAAGATTGGCGCCTGAGTTTCTGCAGCCACTGGTACTGGTGCAGCTGTCACCGGTGCTACAGCTGAGGATTGTGGTGCTGAACCTAATGACGAAACCTGAACCACTTCAACATCCTTCTGAGCCATTTGTGAGGTCGGGGAAATGGTGGGTCCAGGCTGTAAAAATTGACCTGGAGTCACCAGCGCAGGTGAACTGGATGTTCCGCCAACAGAAGCAAGAGGTTCAGAAAAGCTGTTAAAGGGCATCGGTGAACTAGAAATGGGTTTGGGCTGGTTAGGAATCAAGGTTGGAACAGTACTCTTATCCAACATATTAGATAATGTGGATGAAGCCAGGGATGAATTAGTACTCTGAGACACAATCGACGCAGCTTGAGGAGGTGCCTTAAAAGGCATCATGCTTGACGAGTCCACATTTAGTGCAGAAGATTGAGGGGGAAGCACAGTTGATGGCATACTTACAGTGCTGCTAACTATAGGTTGTAGCAGCGGGGGAGGGAACTCCATAGATTGGGAAGCTGGCATATTGGATCCTCCCATTGAAAAGGATGGGTTCATGTTTGGATACAGAATAGGTTGCTGCCCCATTGGTGTCTGAAACGAAGGCTGCATAGCCAAACCTTGAGGTGGTCGAAGCAATGGCTGTTGTTGTGGCTGACCAGGAGCAGACGGGCCATAATAATTTGGCCAATACATTGGTCCTGATGGACCGCTGCTATTAGCAGTCGGTGGAGGAGGCGGATTCCAAGAAGCTAAATTCCCTCCCGGCTGATACAAGGGAGTGCTGTTCTGATGAGCGGTTCTAGGAATTCCAGGCTGCGGAATTGGAGTGCCAAAATCAGCTAAAGATCCACCAGTCTGAGTTGCAGTTGCAGTTGTCGGAGCTGTACCCAAGCTTGAAGGTGCGGTGGGAGGGGTATAGTGAGACTGCGCCAAAAAAACAGATTGTGAGCAAGACATGCACAGATTTCAGCGTTATTAGAAGGAAGGAGATTAACAATCCATCACCACTAAACAGCACAAAAAGCATGAAAAAATAAATGTGAATCTAGCCCAACTAACGCAGTGCCTCAATATGACATCAAATCAAATCAGAAAATTGAAAAGCACGAGGTGCCAAGTTCACCAAAGAACACTCACTGACTAAGAAAGCATAAATAGTAGTAACAAAGATATGCTGTGCTGATAGAAACAGGAAACATGGTAGAATCAAGAAGAAACGGCAGTGGGCGTTCAAAAAGATACTGACATCTGGATTACGAATGTGTTAAATGCAGACGGCAGCCAAAATCAAGAGTTGTAATAGGTAACAATTGATATTCCATAGAGAAGTGCACATTTGAAGTCATTTACCTGTATGATGGCAGGGTCATTATGAACAGATGGAGCAGGCTGGACCGGTGGGGAGGATTTAACCTGTAAATCCTGTCAAAACGAAGAGAAAATGAATATTAATAACATTGAAAAATTATCTCAGTTCAAACTATAGCCAAAAACTCTAACAGAACTTAAGAGGTCACAACATAACCGAACCATAACATTCCGCAAGCAATTATATATTAAAAAAAATAACAAAAAATATGCAAGTGTTCACAGCACCCAGATAGAGCTCTATTACAATACATCTATTAAGAGCTCACATTACCTTAATGTCACTTCCTCTAAATACTATATATTCATACACTTTGTCAATCGCAGGGACTTGTGGACCCTCCTTTCTGCGGCCCTCGGTTCCAAAAGATCGAACTGGGAAAAGAGAAAAGTTAAGAGTTAGGGGCCTTTAAGAAAAAAAAAAAAAAAAAAAAAAAAAAAGAATTAAGACAATATATAACTGCATTGCACATGACCACTCCACAGTCCCAAACTATAACACAGATGATCGAAGATTACCCAAACTTAACATAGACTTTTAAATTAAAGACCTATCAGAAGGTTAATGTGGTTAAACCGTTTAAGTTTAAAACTGTGTAGACCTGTATTCTACTCATCTCATTAGGTATAGCTAATAACAAAAACATGGGCAAATTTGAGCAAAAGTAGGGAAAGTGGGCAAAGATTGCATTCCATTTCCTCAACAGACACTATACGACAAGGAAAACAATCTTCCTATCCCGCATTACCGTCATTAAAGCTAGGCTGCTTACTCACTCACGTCCCTCCCATCCCATCTCCCAGCAGGGGGAGAGAAAGAAGGGGGGGATGAGCTCAAATAGGAGATAATATTTCAAAATCTAAACCCAACCAATATGCTTCCCACCAGTCGGATAACTGGACAGCAGCAAAAGGCAAACCCTTGCTTCATTCTAGCATCTAGAGATAAAACGCAAGGCGCCTGCTCGAGTATCAACAACAGACTCCCTTTTTGGTAAATCAAGACACAACATAAATGCATAAAAAAAAATCTGACGTCACTACATTTCATAGTATACCTCCGAATTGGAAAGCATGATTCATGGGGTGATTTGTGGTTTATATGTTTCCATTTATCGCCAAGATAAATCATGGACTACGGAGCATGAAACATCCAACACCCAACACAAGTTACACATCGCTACAGTCTGCTAATTAATTTAAGCATGTCAAACTTAGGCGTAATGAAACTACTATCTAACACACCAGAACAACAACTCCTCTAAGGGAACTAATAACCACACCAATATAAAAACAAGACACACACTGACTCCCGACAAAACCCAATGTCTCGATCCTCAAAAGTGCAAATTTGAAAATCACAATCCTACGATGTGGAACAACAGGGACATCCTTAAAAGCACCAACTCCCGCCAAAAACAATACAATCTTATGTACAAAAACATAAACCACCCCGCCAAAATGTCAGTAACTAAAAGCCGTTGTGTCCACAGAAAGTATGTTGCCCGCCAACATACTGCTTAGTTGGTGTCAACTTTTACGAAACCAGTCTGACTCAATCGAGATGAGGCAACAGCTACTTCCGACACCAACAAAAACACGGGACTGATATCTAAACAATTTCAGTATCGTTGAGATCAAAACGCCTTCCCTCAAAATTCACCAATCACACGATACAACACAACACAACACAAGCATCAAAACTACTTATATTCCAAATGACGCTACTATTATAACAATGTCACTTCCTCTTTACGCAACCCGCTGCGAAAATTCATACGTCTCAAACCTAAATTCCAGGCAAATCTCAAACAAAATCACACGAAATCTTGAACTTCTTTATAAAAAAAAAAAAAAAGACGATTTCGATATCAAACACAACAAAATCCAACCCTAATTAAAATTTGCGCCTAATTCAAATCATCGAACCAAAAAAAAAAAACTAATTAAACAAACAAATCACCGTTAAAAAAAAAAACCTAATTAACAACAAAATAAATAAAAAAAATCGAAATGAAATTAGAGAGAAATTTATACCGTTGCGAAGACCGATGCTAGCTTCATCGGTATCAATATTGAAAAGAACGCCTTCGTACCGGATTTCAGACTTGGACGTCAAGCTAATCAAGCTTCCTAGATACGAATCCGCCGCACCACCACCGCCTCCGCCGCCGACGGTACCGCTACTAGATCTAGAAGCATCCGTTGCCATTGATGAACACACGGCGGGAAACCGCGCGATTCAAGAGAAGAACAGGAGAGAGAGAGAGGAAAAGAAGAGTATACGAGAAGTTTTACAAACAAACAAGAGTTTAAGAGAGAGAAAAACTGGGGGTTGGTTATTGGTTTGGGTGAGTGAGTGAGTCGATTATTGGGAGTGACTGGATTGAATTTTTGATGATTGAATTGAAGAAAATGAAAGGGACAATAGACAAACCCTAACTTATATTATTATTATTGGTTTTTATTTTATACTTTGTTCTTTGATTGATTATTGTTTGTTATTAATTTGTTAAAGTTGTTGTTGTTGTTGTTACTAGGTTTTGATTTGATTTTTATAGGATGTCTCTTTCAATGTTTTGGAAATTATGGACTTATCTCATCGTATTTTGATTGAATCATTTGAGAGAATCACATATTCGCATATAATAAAGGGTATGATTGAGTTTGAGTTATAAAGATGCATCGGTATGAAATTGTACAAACTAAATGTATAATTTGTCACTGTATGAGATCTGTATGACAATTCGATTTTGGTTCACTTGAAGGGTGTAAACAAAAGGTTATACTCGTATGTGAAGTAGATAACATGGGTGTGTGAAGCATTGTGCAACAAAAGACTTGTTATGCTATCACATGGTCGAGTCTGAGTATGGAAATGTATCAATGTTGCAAATTTGTGAGGATAACTTAAATTTGTCGTTCATTTTCAGCCATCGAATTCAAGCCAAGTTTGATGGTGAAAAAATAGAAGAAACTGGCTTTGTTATCATTATGTGTGACATTGTTAGTCCCACAATTACAATATATTAATGCAATCTGATTTGTTTACTTTAAGAATGAAGATATTGTCGAGACTTGTATTAATGACGCCAAGATAATTGTACATGAAATCATAATTTCAATATAAGTGTATTGCTTATTTTACTAGGCTATATCATCACCCTACTTTGAAATTGTCGGTGACTCTTTAATTGACCCAAATATATATTCTTAGAATAATGGAAAACTAATTAGGGTTAAATAAACATGTACAATTACCACGTAGAGCTGCCTTCAAATGGAAAAGGTGTTATGAATCATATAATTAATTTCCGTGTTAACACAAGGAATGATTTGAGTAGTATTGAGGTCACTTGATTTCTTACTGAAGCATTTATGTATGATACGAAATGATTCACTTTGCAAACGTCGATCCAAAACGGTATTGAGTTACTGCTATAGAAATGTGTAATGTGTGATATCATGGAAAGATAATCTTTGACACCAATACCATGCATGTTTCAATAATTGATGTGTTGAAAGTTCAAATATTGAGATTTTATTGCATCGATGGATACTACGTGAAACACTTATACATAATAATACGTGACAACTTTTGACAATAGTAATAATGACTACAAAGTATGTACAAGTTTGTGTCTTCAACACACGATTATGCCGATCGGGATTTTAATTACAATTACAATCAATCAATTCTAAACGTCATATGAAAGATGAATCAATTACAAATCTTTCTTTTAAAGGTGACGAGTGTGCATGTTTTAGTTGTGGATCCACAAGCTTATGCATGCAAAGTAATTACTCATCTGACATTATATAGTTTGTCCTTACCTAATTACAACTACCTATACCAAAAATATCAATAAGAGATCTTGATGATGGGAAGGACACATGCATGGATCAAAGCGATCATTTGAACCTTTATGAAGTTTTAAATATTTACTATACCTTTTCTTAGCAACCAATCGGTTCTTTCACGCATGACTCTCTCACACATCAAATGCAAACACATAGTTCGAAAGAAGAAAAGTGAGTTCGTAAATTATCATTTACACTTGTTCTTTTTAGTTTTTATGAATTTATCACTAGAAAGTTACTAGGATTTAAAGGGCTACACAACTAAGGTACCTAGTTTTAACACATAGGAAGTGAAACATTGTACTATGGTAGTAGTGTAGTACTACTTCATGTTTGCACAATTGCACAAATAAGTAGAAATGAATAAGAACCCCCTTATCTAAGGCCTGGAGTGGGATATAGAGTTACGGGGCCAAATTTTCTATAGACGTTCTAATTCCTTCAGAAATGTTAATTCGTCGAAAATGTCTACTGTAATTCCGATCGGTAAACATAAAAAAAACCAAAGTACACCAAAACAAGAAAATAAGCAAAGATAAAGAACAACCTTCGATACTGCTGCATAACAGCCCGTCAACACCGTGGCATTACAAATAGGCATATCCTTTTCTTAATGATATCCGGCCCCCCATCAACTCAAAATGACCAAAACACCCTTCTTCCTCCAGCCTATCCACTCCTCTTCCCCTCCTTATCACACACAAGCCGGCTAAGGTCACTTTCGTCATAATAAAAGAACTCTCCCAAAAGGCCAAAACACCCATGTTCAGTTTCAAAAAAGCAGGCTCCTCAAATTCCAAAACTACCCCTATAACGGATACACTCATCAGACTAATACTCCGTATATAACTCATATCAGTATATCACCCACACCTCAAGGGCATTTCCGTCATTTCACGTCTAAAAACTGCTGTCGGACCCTTCTTTTTTCTTTTGCCTTTTTATTTTATTATTAAACGTGACTGATCCCCGCGCTCTATAACGAAAGGTGGCTGGCAAAGCAGGAGAGAGAAAGACAGATAAGTGTGTGTGTTTTAGGAGAGAGAAAGTGTGATTTCTGAGGAGAGAGAAAAGTTCGTTGGGAGTAGAGAGAGAGAGAGACGTTATCGGACTTGAAAACCCACTTTCCCAATTCCCAATTAACTCGCCGGTATCAGTGAATTGGGGCAAAAAATTTGCCCCAATTTGTCAAAATTAGGGTTTTCTTCAATTGAAATTCGGGAAAATTAGGGTTTTTTTATCTTCAATATTTGGAGAAATTAGCAGGTACCCATTTCAATTGGAGGTCTGAATTGCAGTTTAATGAAGTGGGGTTTTGGATCTGATGCTCTGAATCGCCAAAGTTTTGATTTTTAATCAGAAGAAGAAGAGGAAAAAAAGAAAGAGTAATGTTTACTCCACAAAAGAAGATTTTTTCTGGGTGGTCTTCAACTCCGAGGAGTGATATTCAGAAAACAACAACTCCTGCTGCTCAGAATTCGAGTTTTAATCAGAGGGTTTCTGATGGGTATGAGAATGGTGAGAGAGTTGAAAGTGGGGATTTGCAAGATTTGGGTGAAAAAGTCTCCAACCTTGAAAAAGAGGTCCGGTTAAAATCTCATTTTTACTGAATTTTTAGCATTTGTGTTGGTGGTAATTCACGGTAGAATTTTTTTACTGTGTTTGGTTACTAGGTGATGTAGTTGATTCGAGGTTAATTTCTGAAGGCTTTAGGTTTACGCTTTACTTTAAGTTTTACTGGATTTGTGGGGTTGTTTAATTAGGTTATTTAATTTAATTAATGTTTGCTTTCGTGTGTTTTTTTGTCTTCATTCTGTAGGTTGATGTAGTTGTATTTCTACGGAAGGTTCGATTTTTTTCAGGTGTTTGACCTTGTTGTGCCCTGTTTGTGTGTCGGGAATTTTGTCGAAAATGGGTTATATATGGAGAATGTTTGATTTATCGTTGCGATATTAGAACGAAAGATTCGTAATTTGCGTGGAATTTATCGAAAATGAGTGCAGAAGAATGAAACTATTGAAATTGGAGTTGGTTAATTGAATTAAAGTAGGTGGTCGAGTAGCTAGTTGTGCTAAGTGTGATTGCGAAGAGACTAGTGAAAGAGGGAGAATTGATTGAGAAGCTATCATCATCATGATCTTTAGTGGCTTAATTGTGTTTTGTTGCACGCCCGCTTTGGTTTAATCATTTTGATTTGATATCGTGTTTTGCATTGTACATCTGTTTGATTATGTGGATAAATCTTTCAGCTTTTCGAATACCAATACAATTTGGGGGTTCTCTTAATTGAGAAGAAAGAATGGAGCTCCAAGCTCGAAGATCTGGAGCAATCACTGAACGAGCACAAGGATGCCCTCAAGCGAGAGCAGACAGCTCATTTCATTGCAGTATCTGATTTTGAGAAAAGAGAGGAAAATTTAAGGAAGGCGCTGGGGGTGGAGAAGCAGTGTGTACTCGATGTAAGTCTGACATAATCGCCCAACGTTTAGCTTTCAAAGCTTATATGTATGTTTTGTTTGTTGTACTGTGATAATATTCCAAAAATACTTGTTATCATCAACTTATCATCTGGGTTAAAATTTGTAGCTTACCTGACGTTTTGTACTTTCATTTTGTTGAATGAAATTACCTTTTTCTACATACTCCCTCCACTTTTTTTGGTTCTTTACGTTTTGTTTGAATCTGTGAGAGGAATTCAAACCAAACGTAAAGAACCAAAAAAAATGGAGGGAGTAGTAGGATTCTATGGAAAATGTGTGCAGGCCCGTGGCTCTTTGTACTGTGGGCCAGATATTTTCGTCGAAAAGTGATAAACAGTTAGGATATAATTGTAGAGTTTCGGATATGCGTAAACTCTTCATGTATAGGATAGTACTTTTGTTTCATGATACGACTAGGGGACTTTTTATTTTATTTTATTTAATCTTTTCTGAATATTTGTTAACTCTATTTAAAGATCCTTACCCATCCTCTAAAATTGTTCCTTCTACCAAAAACACAACTTTGTGTGATTTGTTTCTGATTTCTCTTTTGGGCTTCCAACGTAAGATTCCTGTCTCCCTATGATGTTTCATTTGGCTTGAATCATATAATCAGCTGTACCTTTCTTGTTGCTATTTTTAGTCTCTGTAATGTTGCATTCGGTTTGGATCCTGCTGTACATTCTATTTTGTAGCTATTTTTAAACATCTCTATTTGTGGAGGCTTTACTGGATATGGCTGCTCTAGTATTGTATCCAAGTGTACACAAAAGTCAGGATATATGTTTGTTACTGATTGATTTTGTTAAAAGGAAATATTCGGCCGAAGTTGTAGACGTACTGGTGGCTTGATTTGACGAGCTGCTGGTTATTGCAGATGGAGAAGGCCTTGCGTGAGATGCGATCAGAGCATGCTGAGATCAAATTTACTGCCGACTCAAAGTTGGCTGAAGCCAATGCTTTGGCTTCTAGTATTGAGGAGAAGTCGTTAGAAGTCGAAGCAAAGCTACGTGCCGCCGATGCTAAGTTCGCGGAGGCGAGCAGAAAGAGTGCAGAAATTGAGAGAAAGTTGCAGGATTTGGAAGGACGAGAGGGTGCTCTTCGGAGGGAGCGCATGTCGTTTAACTCTGAGTATGTGGTTGAGCTTTCATATTTTTTGTGCTTTCATATCATTGGTGGGTCACTAAGCTGTATGCCTTTCCTATATTATGTGAAATAATTCTTGTTATGGGTCATCGTGAAACCAACTCTCGTTTTTAAAATGTTAAGGCTGTGTTCATCCGACCATCCTTAACCTTTCATAGGTGGGATTCTTTGAGGTACTGGTCGTTTCTGGTCACGTTGTATAATATACATGCAGTATTGCTGTCTTGGAAGATTATTCTCTTTTCCTTGTCGATGAAAGTTTTTATGTCTTTCGGTGGAGGGTTTTTATGTTGTAATATATTGTTCTCTTCTTTGTTATATTGTTGTAGTTGAGTTAAATAACTGTCTTTCATATATTTCTAGGAAGGACTCTCATGAGGAAACTTTGTTTAAGCAAAGGGAAGACTTGTTGGAATGGGAAAGGAAGTTACAGGAAGGTGAGGAGAGATTGTGCGAGAGTCGGAGAATTTTGAACCAAAGAGAGGGGAGAGCCAATGAAATTGACAAGGGTTTGAAACTGAAAGAGATTGAGTTAGAAGAGGCACGAAAGAAGATGGAGGAAACTAATATGGATCTGAAGAAGAAAGAGGAGGATATAAGTCAGAGACAAGTCAACCTGACTGTAAAAGAGAAGGTGAATTTACATGTGAAATCGCCTACCTTTTGAAGTCCAGTTAGAGCTCTGGTTGTTAATTGATTGTTCCTGTTATTGCAGGATTTTGGTGCCATGACCAAAAGAATTGCGGCAAAAGAGAAGGAGTTAACTGCACGTGAAGAGCAGCTTAATGAAAGGGAAAAGGTGAGGTTTACAATCTATCTAATGTTGCAAGGGGCTAAATCTCCTTTAAGCCAATACCTGCTCGAAATTTGACCGAGGTAGTATAATGGTATAATTACTTGTGTTCACTGTTAAAAACAGAGTAAATGAAGGTGTACTATAGCCAACATCTTGCTGTAATTGTTGTCTTTCTTTCTTCATCTTAGGTTATGTGAGTTGGACTGCGTCTTGTCATCCATTGCAAAAATTGTGTTTGCCTCCACATCATCTGATTGCTCACTACTTATCTTGTTTTGTAGAGTGAGATACAGAAGCTTATTGACGAGCACAAGGCTCAATTAGATGCAAAAAAGCTGGAGTTTGAGTCCGAGTTAGATCAAAGGAGAAGATCAGTTGATGAAGAACTCAAAAGTAAAGTAGTGGAATTGAATAAAAAGGAACTTGAGGTCAGTCACATGGAGGAAAAGATAAGTAAACGTGAAAAGGCGTTGGAGAAGAAGTCAGAAAAGTGTAACGCAAAAGAAAATGACCTCGATCTAAGAACAAAAGCTTTGAAGGAAAAGGAGAAGACCATGAAGGAAGAGCAAAATTCTTTGGATATGGAAAAGAAACAGATGCTGATAGATACGGAGGAATTGCTGAAGCTCAAAGACCAACTTGAGGAGATTAAATCTGCCAATGAGGAACAGCTGCAGAAGATACAAGAAGAGAAGGAGCTCCTTCGGCTAACTGAAGAAGAAAGATCAGAGCATTCTCGTCTTCAGTCAGAACTGAAAAGGGAGATAGATCAGTGCAGATTGCAGAGGGAAGTGGTACTGAAAGAGGCTGCCGAGTTAAAGCAGGAAAGGATGTCCTTTGAGCAGGAGTGGGAAGCCCTTGATGAGAAAAAGGTGGAAATTGAACGGGAATTGAAGAAGTTGACTGATGACAAGGAGAAATGGGAAAAATGGAGACATTTGGAAGAGGAAAGATTGAGGTGTGAAAGCCTGGCTTCCGAGAAGAAACTTGAAGCTGACCGTGAAGCTCTTAAGTTGGACAAAGATTCTTTTGAAGCTTTCATGGAGCAGGAGAAGTCACTTCTCTCAGAGAGAGAACAGGCTGAGTCAAGAAAAATGATTGATGATTTTGAGCAACAGAAAAGGGATCTTGAGATTGATTTGCAGAAGCGGTTTGAGGAGAAAGAAAGAAATCTTTCTGCTAGGGAAAAGCTGTTTGAGGAAGAGAGAGAAAGGGAGCAGAGTAACATAGCATACTTGAGAGAATTAGCTGAAAGAGGGATGTCAGACTTGAAAGAGGAGGAAAGGAGGATCGCAAAGCAGTTGGAGGAGGTCACAGAGAGTAAGAAGGAGATGGAAGGGCGTAGGCTTGGTATTCAGAAGGATATTGATGAGCTTGTTGTCCTCAGCACCAAATTGAAGGACCAACGTGAGCAACTGTTGGGCGAGAGGGAGCGGTTCATTTCTTTTGTTGACAGACTCAAGAGTTGTGAGCATTGTGGAGTAGTAACACATGAATTTCTGCTCTCTGATCTTCAATATCTCCATGACAAGGACAGGGGGGAGATCCTTCCGCTACCAAAGCTAGCTGAAGATTATATCAGAAATAACATTAAGGAGGGACTCCTTTCCTCTGAATTGAAGAACAATGAAAGATCTCCGGTTGCTAATATGGAGGCTCGTACTCCCGCTAAATCTACATCTTGGCTTAGGAAATGCACCGAGAAGATACTGAATCTGTCCCCAATTAAAAGAGGAGAACCAATAGCAATGGAAGTTACTGCTGGAGAGGCGTCTCTAACGGACTTGGATGATAATGCTGGGCCAGCTTCTAATCGGCATGATTTTGTTGAAGAAGCTCAAGAATTGTCTCTTAGAGTGGTAAGCGACAGTGTAAGGGATTCTCAAGCTGATGAAGAGCCTTCTGTTGGAGGTTGGGTAAACAGCAAAAGTGACAAAGATCTTGAAGTTTCCCAGAACTCTGATTTGAATGGTCTGCGGCAACCTGGCAAAAGAGGTAGGGCCAGAGTTAGTCGGCCACGTTCTGTGAAGGCTGTGAAGAAAGATGCTAAGGATGTACTGGGTGACAGTGAGCGTCTAAATGGTAATGCTGACGGCTCCTTGCATCTGGATGGTGGAAACCAGGAGCAGTCTGATCTTGCAGGTGCAGACAATGTAATAAAGGGTAGGAAACGCGGCCGTGGTCCTGCTTCACTAACTACAACAAGTGAGCAGGATGAAGGGGAGAGTGAAGTGCGCTCTGATAGTGTTGCTGGGGGTGGACCTAGGACAAGACGGCGGAAAGTTTCTGCAGGTGCACAAGTTCCTGCTGAAAAACGGTATAATCTCAGAAGACCCAAGACGTAAGTACTACTTTCGTGTAAAATTTATTTTTACTTAATTGAAATGCTGTGCACTTTGACTTGTGATTGTATATGATTGAAGGCGTTTAGATGTTCGCTCCTTGGAAAATAATTGAATTACTAATTGCTTTGAAGTTTGAAGTGTCTACATCATTGATTTTCTTCTGAAGAGAAGGAATAAGTATGAATTTAGCAGGAGTAATTTTGCGTAATCTACTTCATTTCTGTGTTCTGAGATTCTGCTGTGGTTTGCTGCAGTGTGGACACAGGAGCTGTCCAAACCTCTTCTGATTCTAGAAGAGGGGGAAAGGGAAATGGAAGGAGGGAGAAGCCGGAAGGGAATTCCAGGCTGGGGCCTTCTGACTCAGCTGGAGTTGCCAGTGATAACGGCGAAAGTGTAAATTTGATGCAGGTGACTGCTGTGTTCTTTTTTTCTTTTTCTTTTTTGGTGCAGTTAAATACATAAATCTTGTCTTTGACCACGAATATTTGATTGTGAATCTTCCGCAGAATCTTTGTTTATCGCCCTTAATGTTGTCGTTATGTAATTTGTAGGTCGAATTCGGGGACGAGGCCAACGAATTCAGCACTCCTAAAATTCACAGGATGACTGTGACTAGGATGACTGAGACTACTGTGCTGAGTGAAGAAGTGAATGGAACTCCAGCCAGGCAAGTCGAATATGGTGATGAAGGTGATTCCAAGAGTGGTTCGCGGGGAGATTCTAGCGACGATGATGGGGATGACGAGGAGGTCGAGCATCCAGGTGAAGCGTCCATAGGTAAAAAGCTCTGGAAGTTCTTGACAACATGATGTGTACAGTGAAGCATTTTATCAATTATCAACACTTAATTGGAGCTTCACTCTCCGACTGCATTACAGTCTTAACCCCTTACCTCAACCCCAGTGTTCCATTTTGCGAGTGCATTGTGTATTATCATACTGATTGTCGAATCTAGCCACAATTACGGGATCTCCGATCAAATTTTAAGAAGAGATCCCGGTTGTGTCTGGCTCGCGCTGTATCTTCTAGGAGTAGCGGATGGTTTAGTGTCTAGTGTCTAGTATGTAATCTACCAATTCTAGGCGAGTGTAGGTGTGGCACAGGGCGTTTTTTTGGCGCGCAGAGACTTAGCTTACGACATTATTTCAGTGGTGGAGATTTGTTTGTATCTTTAGATTGAGGCCTCGAATCATTTGTTAAAAGTTTTCATAATAATCCCCTTTTGGTCTTACCCTTGTTCGTGACATGAATTTTGATACGTTTGTTGCACGATAGCGAATCAATTTATTTGTACGTGGCTGTTTTGTATCTCCGTTTTGGTAAATCTCCGTGGCAGTGTGGCGCATACAAGCGATAGTAATTAACGGAAATTTAGGTAGGTGGGCATATACTAGTATACTTCTAGTATTACAGTTGATCGTCCCACCCGCCAAAGGGAAGGCTTTCGTCTATAAATGGGTCACTGATTATTGGGCCCATCGGATCAGCCTGGGTGATCTGGCCGCATACCATTAAGGTTTGTTTGATGAACTTTTGGGGTTTAGCTGGGTTCGATGAGGGTCATTGTCCGAGCTAGTCATTTCGGGTTACTAAGTCGGGTTGGCTCTGGTCTGGTCTTGCTGATTATTTTATCGACTCGTTTCGAGGTTTTTTTTTCAAAAATTCTGAACTATGGCCTTGTTAAGGTAGTGTTATTGCCGAGCGTAATTGGCATCGAGTCATTTTTCGCTTTGGGTCGCTACCGAGTCAGAGGTCATGTAGGTTCAGTTCAGATTTGGGCAAGACATTGTCATGTCGTATTAGGCAACATTCTTAATTATTTACGATTGGATTGGGTTTGGGTCGAGGTATGCCACACTTTCGAGTTCTAATATCGGATGCTTTCAATTAATCATTCAAATCAGATATATGCGGCTACCTTTACCATATATTAGTAAATGTTTATAAGACCAATAATACTCGTAATTATTATGACTTGTAAGGATCTACACAATGTCATATCCTATGACCTAAAAGTATAGGATTAAAGAGGAATGAAATAGTGGCATGTCCAATGTCCATCAAAGAAGTGATGGTTACGTTTTACCCCATAATTTTGATCTTTCAACACGATAAACAAGAAATAGACGTAGTCAAGTAGTACGTACGACTGCCCACACTATATAAAAATCAATGTGTAGGTATTATCTTACGTTTTTCGTCGACCAAAATAACTTCTCCGCCGTTGTTGATAATTATTAAATTGAAAAACTAGATATAGCAAAGATTTTGGGCACATTTTTGATCATATTTTTACTAACTTTTTTGACCGCGAGGAAACATTCGTACGCCCTCACCTTACCCCTCTTCCTCCTACAATCAATCTCTTTACTCTTGTTATTCTCCGCCGTTGTTGAGTAATTTTATATTGTCAATCTCTTGTGTACGTGCACCTCATTAGTCGTTACGTCTCGAATTATCGTGTAACGTGTACCAATATACCAAAGTTCCCGTCGATAGTAAAAAAGTTTGTCACCGATTCTTAAATCTACTGGTGACATAAAAAATTTCGAGACTTGTATATTCACACATACATATTCGTAACCTATCGTGCACCAAAGTAAGCCCAAACGCCCAATTATTGTACCCTAAAGTCCTTTTCTTTGGTAATTGGTATAGAGGCATATATCTATCTCCATTTCAATTTCAAGCCTCCCAAACTTTCGTCCAAATTCAAATTAACTCCAACAAAAAAAAAATAAAAAAAAAAAAAAGAAACCCAACAATACAAGAAATTCTTCCACAAATTTTCCAACCTCTTTATCTTCACGCGAATTTTTATCTCTTAACTTGGTACGAAAAGCATACAGGTACGTACGTACTTTTGTTTGAGCTCCTCATATGTTTTTCTGTGATTAGTGTCTTAATTCATATGCATAGTTTTTGCGAGGCTAATCATGTCGGGAGATGATTTTTACACTCTCGTTGTAGCACTACAATTAGTCTAATAAATTATGGGATCCGACTTCATCAAACACAATAGAAGTTCTACCATAATGAGTGCTTCTCCGTTACTTTTCATTTTAATTAGAAGTTTAATTAGTTTGTATATCTTTTCGCAAACTATATGTTATACTTGTACGTTTCGTTTATCTTCATTATGCAAGTTTAACACTAGGTAAATTAGCAGAGATTGGATAGCAAATTCCCAACTTTCATGGTCTCTTGATTGTAAATAAGTAGGGCTGAGTAAATTAAATCTGACCCAAATCAAATTTACGAGTTCCCGGTTTCAAATTCGCTAACATGGTTATTTTTTTTTTCTTTTGGTACAAAGACGAGAAAACAAGAATTAGCTACTGTCTATTACATCCTCCAAAGGAGGCAAAATAATACTCTTAGCAGAAGAGTACATTATTACTAGTACATAATTGCATTAGTATATATAGTCTGTAGAGTAATTTGTTTACCTAATGAAAGATTATAGGAACCTTCATTTGAAAGACCATTAAGTAGATGGTCCTCTGATATCTACTAGCAGTAGCATGCAACACTAAGATAGATCTGTCACACACAGCTACAAAGAGTCAAAGAGTGAGACACTAATTAAGGGCGATACTATGGCCGGGGTGTACAGACTATCCCGACTTTGTATTCGAGAATTGTATGTAGCCGATTTTTAGGCTCAAAGAGAGTGTATGAAGATGGATATACAGTAGGTTAATCTGATCTCAATTCCCACATTTGTTTGTGCTAGCAGCTCAAAACCCTTTTCTTAGCTTTAAATGCACAAACTCCAACTACTTGACAAAAAGAAACCCTTAATTTAAGGCTCGATCAAACATACTTAACCTAGGCAAATTAAAATCTGACTGCTGTGAAGCTTGATCTTCAAGATGAGTTCATTAGTTTATAGAGCTACCTACCTCATAAGATTATTTTCTGATACATATTCTAGTATCTTCAAGTTGAAATAAAGATATAATATCTTATTACATGAACAAAAACTTCATCATTCACAATCAATGACATTACACTATAAGTAATATCTCAACTTTGCTAAAACAGTTATATATATGATCAATCAAACCACACATACACATAACTATAAGACAGAATAATCTATTAGGCACACATGATTTGAGCACACATCTTGCACAATTTTGGTGCATATATAAGCTCTCGAGTGAAGTATCAATCCCTAAGGAGGACAATAGCACATAGTGCGGAAGTATATACTTCTGAATGCACCTAATAAGTTAAAGTTGACGCGTATAAAGATAATCATTTTAGAAGTAAGTATGTATTTTTTTTTATAACACATGTATATATAACAATTCAATGGAGTACTAAATCAGATCTACTTTGGCTATGATATGGAGTTATGCACAATAATGCCACAATATATATAGTAGCTAGATAAGAAACATACCTGGAGAATTCTTTGAAATTATAGCCCTAGACTAGAGATTATTAGGACTATTTTGTTTGAGCATAAAGAGTACTAATCTTGGGTGGTCCATCATTTGCTTCAAATGTGTAAGCACAAAAGAGAATGATCCTATATCTTTAGGGACATGATTAAGGACATGATAAGGAACATGGCCACAAAAGGGTTCTCTTTAGTCTTTATTCATGCCCTAAGGATTTAGACTAATGTTGAAATGTAAATGATTGTTCTTTAGTGTTTAGAGTTATACATCCATCAAACTAATTGATGTAATCTTTCAACTTTATTTGCGAGTCCAACCACAAAGTATTTCTACAATCAAATTAAAGCTATTTAATTAAGTGTCGAAGCGTTTTCCATTAGGAAAAAGAAAAAAAAAAGCTTGTTGTTTTGTCTCCGTTTATACAAGAGCTTGAAACTCGATCTACTAGTCGTTGTAATTAAGTCTTCCATTTAAATACTAAATAGTAACTTTCGGGGGAAATTGATGTAACTACATACATTTAGTGTTCTTGGGGGATCATATATTTCTAGCTGCTTATTTTCTACTATTTATCATCGGGATATTAGGGAAGACAAATTATCAACCTTTACGAGTGTTAAATTCTAATCGTCCATCATTCGAGAATGAATACGAAATTGAACTAAGATAAATCAACCAAAACAATTATTGAATCCTACTAAATATATTCTGGTGATCGAATATAATGTCAATTTTATGAAAGGTTACTAAAAATATGTCAATTTCTACAAAACTATGCTGAATCATTTCACTGTTCTAAGTGGATAGAACGACATTAGTTTATGCTGGTGCACTAAAACATGTTTGGGGCATATAATTGTGATTAACAGGCAATACCGGGTTCGAGTCTTGGACAACCCACTTTTTCAAAAAAGACCTTTTATTTGCAACCAACTTAACTAACAATTAACAAGAAACATTATTCATCACAAGTTTCACAATACTTCTAGATTGCAATAATCAGGCAATACTATCATATAATTTAAACACAAATTAACTTATTCGTCAATCATGATCATAAAGCATTGGAATCAATAAACTCGAAAAATAGACCTAATTGAATTGAACAATGATGCCATTCGAAAGCAATCATGCCTCTATCAAGAAACTTAAAAATTTAGAACAAGACACTATATATAGTGAAGTTAAGCTCTTACATGCATATATATGTACATATTTTCCAATTGCTTGCTATTGCAGATTTTGGTTGCTGTAATTTGTATCCCATGATTTCGCGTTGATGCAAATTTCTGTAAAAGGAAAAAGAATTATTTAACAAAGTAGACACTAAATTCCAACATCACATAATTAGAAATTAATCCTCATTAGAGTTATATTATTATACATAAATTATTATTAAGAAATAAAGAAAGAAAAAGCAAGAATATTAACCTGTGCTTAAGTTGATGATATTCAAAGCTGATAATCCAGGAGAAGGCTGAATGATTCCACCATTATTATGATTTCCCAACAATTCGAATTTGCTATGATGATCATTTTGATAATTGTTAATGTAACCCATCTGATCATAATCCTTTGTAATCATATCATAATTATTATTATTATTGTAATTAAGACATAATGTTTCTTTTGCTTTGCTCTTAACCACAACAGTTTCTCCTACACTAACACCTTTGCTCATCATACCATGAGGCATCATCAAAGTAGTAGGTTGTGTAATAGAACCCGAAATCGACGGATGATACATCAGAGTTTGCTCAGCTACTCTTTGTTGTTGATCATGATGACTTAAACCCTCAAATGATTGTACATGAACATTGATGTGATCAGTCTGATCATTAAGTGTCTTCTTACTCTTAGTCCTTTCCCTTGCTCGATCTCTGGCCTTAGCTCTCCTCGTCCTCCTTATCGCCTTTTCGAGACTTTGGTCATTACAATTCCCTCTCTTCCCTTGCTTTCTACTTGAAGCTAAGTCCTTCTCTTCATCAACAACTTCATCTTCATTATCACCATTATTATCTCCAATGTTTTGAGCAACTAGATTGGTATCGGAATTTGAGAACAAGGGCTCATTATTATTAGCCTTGTTCGAGGTTCTAGTAAGCTCCTCAATGGCTGCCTTAGACTTCTCTAAGAGCCACCCTAGAGTTTTGCTAGCCTTATCAAATCCTAGCATGTCTTGAAGGTTGAAGAAATCGCGTGCAATGCTGATTGACAATCTTACCCTCCGATCTCTTACCCCTTGAGCTGTGGAAATCTTAGTATGTCTATCTCTCTTACCATTTGCTCTCTTATTACTTGAAAAAACTTGCTTGTTCATATCTAAAGGGCCAATATTCATGTGATTTGCTAGGTTAATTGGACCTTCTAATAACAATGTGTTTATCGAGTTTTCGGATATTGGTGGAATTATACTTGAATGCATCAAGTAATTGCTATATAATTCTTGTTGATGTTGAAAGGAAATGTTGTTGGCTTCAAGTGAAGTGGTGAATGATGGAGATTGATTGTAATAGAGAGGATATGATGATGAGTTGTTCATAGAACTAGAAGGGAACATTTTCTATACACCCTTTTAATTTCCTTGGTTTAATTTTTTGAGGAAATATATAAGATTATAGTGAAACTTTTCAATAAAAAAGCTAAATTTTTTTTGTATACTTATTTAGTCTTTTGGGGTTGTAATTCTTTTTTAGGAAACCTAAATTTTACCAACAAGAGCAAGTGAAAACCTTAATCATGAGTAATAAAAGACTAGCTTAAATAACACCTTTTTGACCAAAAAATGTGTCAAGTTTCTAGTGGATAAATCACAAAAAATAACATGAAAATTGAATCTTGAGATAAAAAGAGGGAATTATAATGTGTCAACTTGTAATAGGATGAACAAGTATTTGGTTCCAAAATCTTACCTTTTATTGAGGTGATTTGTGGTGCAAAGATTGACACAAAGCTTGAAAATTTTTAGGGAGACAAAAGTGTTTTTCTACTAAAAACTACAAATTCTATTGGAAGAAATGAGATATTTGAAGTTGAGCCCACTTTTTTGTACTATAGCTTAAAAACCAGATCTAAAAGAGTGGAGTAGATGACAAATTAAAGCTGCTTCAATAAAAAAAACCACTCACCCACAACTACTTTGAAAGAGCATTTGTACTGTGTTTTTGCTGATGGAAAGCTAACAATGGAGGTCTAGCTTAGGTAAGGATCGGAAAAGAGAGACATACTATACATGGATTTGTTGAAAAATGATTTGGGGTCGGCTAACATAAACCCTGGTGTGGATTCCGCGCTTTTAGGCAATGTTGAATTAGCTAGGAAGAGGTGAAGAAATGGAGATATGAGAAACCCTTAATTTGTAGAGTTTTATTGAGTTTGCTGCCTGTTTTGTACTGTGATGACTGATGAGGAATGCTGAGGTCTGAATCAGTGATTTTTGCTATTCATGGACAAGGGCATGTGATAATTCTATTTGAAACAGAAAATTTTCCCTTTTTATTTTGATGATTATTACATATAATTCTGTCTTGTAAATAAAGTTTAATTGATGTTTAATCTGCTCACTCTACTGGAGACTGTCTCCTTTTGCTTTAATTTGTCTGATCTAACTGTATCAGAAGATAAGGGGTTTCAATGTCTTAAAAAAACAAAATAGGGCTTGAATGTATTAAAAAATTCTTATTTTAGGGTAGAATACGTGTTGCTTATGTTCAGAAATGATAAATGTTATTAGGGCGTCATCGGGTAATTGATTGATATACTTAAATAATATGGCACCCTTTTCGGAATTTTACGACAGTACATGTTTTACCAAAACATCGGGTAACGCTCTATCATTAGCCAAGCCGAATGTTGATTATATGTTCAGGTTACACTTCACCATTAGCTAGCCTAACTGCCTGACCGAACTAGGGAAAATCTGTTTGGACTGAAATCATATGCTAGTAGTAGTACAATATAGACCATAGTTAATGATATCTTTTGACTATGAGTCTATGAGCATATATTATGCAAGACCCCTCTTTTCAGGCCAGTGGTACATGCATGCTCATCAGTAGCGTACTTCTGAATCTTGTATTAAAAGCATTTCTGCTGAGAAATTTGATGCTACATGTTTTTCTACAGGAAAGTAAATTACTGATAATGAGGCCATGAGGGTGCTTCTATTGTTTTGCTTCACTCTGAATCAACATTGTTCGTATTGTTAGTGTTTGGTTTGAATCTTTCTCATGTATTCGAAAGAATGGAGCGAGTTTTAACGAGATAGTTTGGTTAAAACATGAATGGTCAAGTAAATGATAAATATTGTTTACTGACAGTACAGCAAAAACATGTTGCTGATGCTAGCTCCCTAATACAGCAGCTCATTTTTCGGCTGATTCTGGATGACCTGATTGTTGGGTACTGAGCAGCAGGAACTCGAATTCGTAATTCAACAATCCGCTAAACTGTAACTAAACCAGACATTTTCAAAGGTTATGAATTCAATCTACACTCGACCTAATCTTGTATAAGACACCGTGATAATAATTTGAGTTATATTTTAAATCGGTAGACTATATTGTTTCGTTTTTACTAGGATATATATATCTCGAAATCCGTGTTTCATGAGTGTTGGATTTTTTTTACTATAGATTAGGATGAGTACAAATAAACTATCAAGAAAACTAAAATATCATGGATCCAATCACGGAAAACATAGGGGATTACATGGGCAATGATGCATACAATTTAGATGACAAATTGAAGTAAAGAACAGTGTTCAATGTAAGTAAGATCCTTGTGTATTGTCTTCTTCATTGCTAGTAATTGTGTCAATAATATGTTCAATCTAATCATGTTTTTATTAAGTGAACCTAAGAGTAACACGATGTCCTATATTCTTCCCACAATTCCACAAATGCCCAAGAAAATTAGTAGCCTTAACTTGCTTTGTAACCTCATCTTCATTATATCTGTACGGTTCTTTTTAGTGTTACAGTAATCACTAAAGATCGAGTAAACTAGCTTACAAGTTAGGTGGACTTTCTTATCTTATCAATCAGTTTGTAGAGAGGTAAACCTATAATAATGTAACTCAAATATGTATCCTACTATGGCTCGCTTTCCTGGCCACGAGGCTGAACGTACACAAACCCTAACACAACAACTCAATGGCCGAGCTGAGCCGGCTCCTCGCTCATCCGAGCCATTGCATTGGTGGACCAACCGGCCGTTGATGGTCCCGGGACGAACTTTGGCTAGACCCATTGATAAATTAAACAGACCGGTCTAACCAATTTAGGTTGAACATATAGCTAGTGTCGCATGATGCCGCTTAGGTCGAGCCAAAGGACATAGGATGTCGCCTTCAACTACCTTTATGTGTATTTTTCACTCTCTTCTTTCTAGGAGACCAAATAATACGACAAATGCAACTCTCACTTTTCTAATCAGTTATCACTATTATCTACTGTTTCAGGTCCATTTTTATCATAAACAAATATAATGAAGCCCTAATTTTAGCAAGACAATGAAATGATAAAATGAAACATGATATAACCCTTGATATTTTCTTGGTTGATTTTTGTTTCCATTGATTAAATTACAGTAACTTCAATCATACAATGGTGTTCCCTTTTCAAAATATCCTAGGAAAAGTCCATTTCAAGTAACAAGTTGTACAGTTAAAACTATAAACCTAGCTAGGTAGGACGTTAATACAACATGATGGAATGAAATTCCAAAGTTTTAGAAAGCTCTTAATAATGATTCAGTGTTTAAAATGCACCAGAAAAACACTTCTCTCGGATCCCTATCTTATATTGTAAAACGTGATAGATGATGTGTATCATCTATCAAAACGTTCTTATATATGCGGAATGAATTGTCATAAATCTCGGCCTCACAATACGTAATTCTTAATAATCAAACATGAGTATCAAACCAACTTGTAAATTTAGTTAGTGGGTTACTTTTTATCGTCAATCAATTGTACGATAAAATTTTCAAAAAACTTTGAGTCGTCTTATGTGCGGGCCAGTGTTGACCCATTAAATATTCAACATGGCATCCGCGTGGGTAGTGATCTTGGGCCATTATCTGCCCAGGAGGGGGGGCTGAAATCATGACAGAAACAATTCGAAAATAATTGTAAAGTTGTGATAGCACAAGTAATTGTGTAGCTCCAAATGTGGGCTTGAACCCAAGTAATTGAGTAGCTCCAAAAGTGGGCTTGAACCTCTCCCTGTATGAGAAATACGGAGTACTCGTAGTTGTTTAGTTTCACTTTCACTAAAAAATTCGAAAAGGGTGCGGTGTTAAAGATGATGTGACATAGATATACAATAATACAATATATATAAAAGACGGATTACTAGTTTATAAAACTAGCGACCTACCTAAGTTGTAACCAATCAATTTGGGATGAAATTTAACATCTTACCTGCAACAACAATATCAACATACCGCATCCGGTTATACGACAAGTAGATAATGCATGTGAATTTAGATTATTCGATCCACAAGAGGAAGCACGTTGAATCGTACGTCCGTACACTTTGATGCAGATGTTTTAATTGTTGTTGTTAAGCGATCCTATTGAAAATGGTCCATTTTAAACTTAATGTCGTTTTTTCTTGGATAGAAGGGATAGATGAGATTCGATCGAATCATATATATTAGTACTCCATATCTAGCTAAAAGCGCATGATTGTGATATAACCTTCGAGTATCCATTTTCAAAACAAAGTGAAGAAAAGTGGCTTATAGAAAACCACTACTTTTGATGCGTAATTGTCAATTTGTCAATGCCGTACCATGTTAGAAACATATACTACTATACTCGTACAATTTATGGCCGGTTGCTATGTGGCCTATGTCCAATGTAATATTGCAACGATACTCATCATGACAAATTGACAATAATCGTTCCAACTCGATTATTGTAATGCTCGTCTTTGGGTTGCTTTACAACAAATATACGCTCGTATGATTCATTGTGATAGTACATGATATATTGTACACTCTAAGATAAATGATAGAACTTGTGGGAGGGAATGTTGAATCACGGGTAACATTCAGGCTTCCGTATCGGTGAAGATTTCGAGGGTGAGGAAATGTTGGTATTAGAAAGATTTCGAGGGTGAGGAAATGTTGGTATTAGAACGATAGCTCTTTCAAGATGTGGTATTAGAAGCCAAACGTTAATTAGCATCATCCTTTCGACTACCTGATTGTTTTCATTGAATATCGATGGGAGTCGCAGGCTACATACCTCTTTTTACGTAAGCTCGCCCAATGCGTGACTGGCCTGACCTTTATAGCCATCACCTGTGTATTACAATTGGGATCTAACCAGGGACTGTGAGTGTGCGGGGCTTCCTGATGACGCTACATTGGTTACAAGAATAGTCAGGGTGACTCCCAGGCTGTGAACAGTAATCTATTGAGCAAGGAAGGAAGCGTGGAAGGCGGAGCTGTTGCGCCTACAAGACCGCCCTCTCTTCCTCTCGTTCTTGACTATTAAGTCCCAGGGGGTCAGACAGTATGAGGGCAGTGACAAACACTATAAACCACCAAACAAGTATATGTGCGAAAAGCTTGATAAAGAAGATTGGTTTTGAGGTTGAGTTTACTCCACTCAGAAAGTGAGGCTGCTGCTGAAAGCTACATTTTGAGCACTGTTGCTATTGGCTGCACATTACACGATTTCGACATTACGCAACTTTTCTCAGGTGTTGATCTAGAGCTATGAATCGTTTGCTTATCATCAATTCGCCCCTGCTGATATGTACGTATGTAAGAAACACTATCGCAAACAAATACTACCAACGCACCAGAAAATTTTCTTATAATAACAGGCCACGACTCCACAAGCCTTTGCCCAAAAACGGGAAAAAAAAAAATCGGTCTCGAGACTGAATACCCCTATCTGACATTCGAACCCATACATGTAGTCTACACGAACTGATCAACCCTACATGATAGTTAAACAGAGGCCAGCTTCTGTTTAACGCTCATTCTTTATCACTGTAGTTTCCTATTCATTTCCACAATCAATCTTTCTAAACCCAAGTGCTCCTCTTTCTGTGTATATACAGGCAAGCCTTTGCATACCCGAAGCTACAAATAGTGAAAATCAGGCCAGCCCCAATGCAGCCTATGAATGCTTGATCAAGCCGATACCAAAAGACACCAGGAGGGTTGCACCAAATCTCATGACATCATAGCATGCAAGTTTTGCATACACAAAAATGATTCATTACCTAAAGCTAACCAACTCCCATCCAGCTTTCGCCCACCAAAAAAAAAAAAAAAAAACGGCATGCTGGTTGATAGTTTATTTGCCTCAAGTACACCAACAACAACTAAAGCTAAAGACATTTAAAAGAAAAAAAGAACTGAAGCTAAAGCTAGGTGTCAGCAATGAAGATGACAAACTGAACAATACGAAGCTACAATTGCAGGTTCCAGTAAGACGATGACTAACTTGACTCTTATGTATCCGAGACCTTAAACTGCCCCTCGTTCCAGCACACCCTACTTAAAACACCAGAAGAATCTCACATTAACACATTAGGACAGAATCATCACCGCACACCGGAATATCACCATCAAATTCAGCCACACACCTCATCATACCCCAATTCCTTTTCCTAGGATTCATTTTCCGAAATCACACAGAACACTGTAACGAAACACATTTGTAAAGCTAACAGTCTGCAACCTCAACTCAAAAGCAATTCTGACTCCCAAGTCCAACCCCTAATTCCTACTTTAAACCATTACTTGTAAGAAAACCAAGTGGACAGCATAGTAAGGTTCATAGTGTCCTTGCTAAAAACTTCCATATCGGATGACATAAACAGTTCACAATTCACAGTAATCAAAACGCCAAACTAACAAGTCACAGTAATCGAAATATCAAACTAACAAGTTTACAACAGATGCACAAAGGTATAACTAAACAAGCTTAATCCTATCAAAACGTCAAACTAACAAGTTCACAATAATCGAAATGTCAAACTAACAAGCTCACAAGGAGGCAACCAAGGCACACCCACACCGACACCCACACCCACACCCACACCCACCCACACACACACACACACACACACACACACACACACACACACACACAAACACACACACAGGTAAGTTGCCATAACTTATGCCACCATCACCAGCAAAAGGAATTGGAATTCTTCCAACATACAAACCTATATACACCTTGTGATCCTTTAAATCATTACTCAGTACATGATACTTTATGTTCGCTTTACACATTAACCTATAACCTTGAGCTCTGCCAGCCTCGTGGCGAGGTCATCCTTATGACCTTATCTACCTTTGCACTCACCTGGGGAGTAGCAACAGGTCCAGTAAACTGCGGCAAGCAGACAGAAACCTCAAGACCATATTCATCCACCACCTGCTGCATCAAGCAATTAACTTCCATCCCCGGCTCCAATTGCACTCTGTTCTCTTGCCCTTAACATAGTCAAGGAAAAGGTTCCTTTCCTGCCCTTCCAACATCTCAAATCCATGAATCCCCCATTCCAAAATCTTTCGCTAGTATGGCTAAAAGACAAAACCAGGTTTTAGTTGTTTCAGAACATTTCACTCTTAAAAGACAGCACCCTCAAGAAAACTCCATAGAGAAATTATGAGACATTACGTTTTCGTAGACTATGTTAAGGGCAAGAGAAGAGGAGGAAGGATCAAAATTACAAGGAAAAAAAAAGTTGGTGAAAATTGAAATGTTTGGAATGATACACGACACATGGACCCCCGAAGAAAACCTTTTACCTTTAATCAATAAGAGGCGAGAGAGAAAAAAAAAGTTCAAAGAAGATTTCTTTAAAAATAAACAAGAAAACTTCAAGCTATTGGAGCCACGATGTAGGTCGAATAGATGAGAAAGTACTACATATAAAATGAGAGGAAAATATGGTGCCATTAGTTGGTTAAAAAAGGCAGTCCAAAAACACGCACCAAGCAAAGTAGAAAATAGTAGAGTGCTACTCTTGCCTATTAGGTAAATGAGAACTTTCGGATTCATCATAGCTCAACTTATACTTCAGACATTAAAAAAAATGATTCATGATGAAGATCTCACAACATCATTCAGACACTCGGCAACACAAATATCTACTGTGGACAAAGCTACTACCAAGCACCAGAATTTCTCTTAGGATTGTACTGTCACACTTTGAACTTTATTTGTAACCAAATACCGCATCCAACATCAGTAACCAAACATATAGATTACTTTGACTGATGAACTTGACAACCAACTCTGACTCCATGACACTTTCAACAGGTGATAGTCAAGCACTAAAGCTTCCCGTCAAAAAGTCCAAATTGATTCCAAAATCAATCATTCGAACCCAAGTTCTCTTCTCTCAGTAGAAGTTTTTCTGAATTGTGCCACTGTAAGCCAAATACTTCATCTCACTTTATCGTATGCTTCAACCCCAGATCCAGGACGGACAAACATATGCATTACCAATTTTCAAATGGTAAAAATAAAAGGAATCAGGCCAGTCAAAGTGATTCATGAAGGCTTGATCAAGCCACCAAATGACCAACCAGGAAGGTCACACTAGAACCCATGAGCATCATAACATCCAAGTTTGTAAATACATAATTGCCTCAGCAACTAAAAAGCGAAGCAAGTAATCAGTATTGACGACACTACTGACTTAACCATAAACATATCTATACATGCTGGTAGCACTCTGAGAAATGAACTGACTAAATCATGCATCAAACTGGTTTCAGCACACACTACTCCCAAAATTCAGCACAACCTCACATTGACAAAGTAGGACAAAGTCATCAACAAACACCGAAATATCACCATCAAATCTAGCCATCATCCGTTTCACTCTGATTTCCTTTCACAGGATACATTTGTACATATCACGCCAAACATTCCAAGTTTCCCATTCAATCCACGTGCATCCTACTTGCCCAGTGAACATGTTTAAACTCAAAAGACTAAAGTTTCCATTCCACAGCATAAACTTTGTCAATAGACATCTAAACCATGAAACTCTCAAAGTAAACGCATACTCTGTTTCAAAGAGATAACATGCGTTCTCAATTCCCCACACAATTAATGTACCTTAATGAACTTAAAGGCTAATACTTCACAGTCCAAACACGTCCTCAACCAGAGGAAGGAAAGGAATATGGTGCATCCATAACATATAGATCCCTTGTCAGCATTTCTGTCTTTCCTGAAAAAAAAGGAGTGACGAATAGTGCATCCATATCATATGGATCCCTTGTCAGCACCCTTATCCCAACTATAGGAATAGGTTTCCTTCCATCTTCCACCCTCCCTTCCCGTATCATCAAATTCCCCCCTTCTGAGCAATGTTGTCAATATGGTAAACTTCACTACTTGAAGAGTCCTACCTCCAAACGGGACTGACCAGAGAAAGAAGGAAAGATATTTGATAGTTATGAACTTTTGATACGACATTTCAGTGATAAAAAGCTTTTACAAGCCAACACTTTGGTCTTGTACAGCAGCTCACTAAAATAACGAAACTACAAACAAATGATGTAAGTGAGATACAGAACTATTCTAAAAGAATGGTAGACAGCACAAAGAGGAGCAATCATAGCCCTTAAAAAATACATCTTCCCTGAAAAGTTCCCAAAAAATGTCCCCTTTCATACCTAGTGAAGAGCAAGGCAGTATTGAGATCACTACATACTAATCTAGCCATCGAACACTCTGCCTAACAAATATGTAAAAACAATAACCCCATATTACCATATGAGCAGCTCACATACTTACACAACAATATCTAACATCCTCTCTCCACTCTAAGTTACTTTTAAGGTACCACGTCTCCCTTTTCCCGAAACCAACTCTCATAAAAACAAAACACAGAATACAAACATTTGAACTTCTTTGGGTTCACAAAAGCTAGAAATAAGAACCAAAAAGAACAATAACAAAAACAGTTTACGATTCACAGTATCCAAAATCTCACAAACAAACTCCTACACACATGAGACAAGTCCGACAACCTACCATATAGATATCAAAAGGATGTGAAACAACTCATCATTAAGCAAGCATAAGTTGCATAATACAGAGTACTACATTCGATACTCTATCCTAACCCTAGTTCTTTCCGCGAAAGGGTGAACATACGCCCCTTCTTTTCTAAACCCTCACTAATGCATAACATAACCATATGAGAACATTGATTATCAGATAAATTCTCTGCATAATTCGTAAATCCACGGCCATCAACAACAATTACATCTTCCGAAACATAAACACACTTCATAATAAATCACTCGAAAATAAGTCTCCAACACACAAATTCGATCCGAAATACAATATACACAATAAAGCAACATCTCAATAATAATGTTTAACAACAATCCGAATCGAAGTTACTCGTTTTCCTTATGCCACAATTAAAATATCGTCCGTCGAAACACAACACAAACATATATATACACACACAAGTTTATACCTTCCGAAGCTTCTCGATCACGCATCAACCTCTAGCCTTAAGCTCAGCAAGCCTCCTAGTAAGATCATCCTCATCAACCTTCTCAGCCGCGGCAGGAGCAGCAATAGCGTGTCCAGCAGCCTGTGGCAAACCAACAGATACCTCGAGACCGTAATCATCCGCAACCTGTTGCATTAAGCTGTTAACCTCGGTTTCCGGTGTCGAAAGCGAAGTACTACCAGCCATAGAACTCTCCATAAACTCCGCCTGGACCTCCATATTAACAAACTGCTTCTCGAACGAATCCATCGTCTCCGACATCTTCTGCAAGTTACCAGTGTTGAGTGATGTTTCGAGTGATTTGACGATATTGCCCATGGATTTTCCAATGACTTGCATCTTCGCTTGCGTGTCGAGACGCGCGACGACGGCGTCGAGCCGCGATGCGAGGCGGAGGTAGTTCATTTGTTCAGTACGCTTCCTAATTGCGTTTTCGGCGTAGATTCGTGCGCCGTCCATGTTCCCCTTTTCGATCGCTTTCTTCACCTTGAGTTTTTCTGATTTCTCCTCTTTCTCGCACTTTCGTGATTGTCGTTGTAGAGATTTTGAGGTGAATTTTAGCTCCATTATTTGGTTCATTAGCTTCTCTGTGTTTCCCATTGTTGTTGAGTGATTGATACGATTCGATTGATTTGGGGGAAATTGAGGAAGTTAGGGTTAGGGTTTTCTGGAAAAAAATACGGGGCTTGATTTTTGTGAGATGCGTTTACAATTGGGGATTATATGATCGGAAAGCGCGTTCAGTGTGGTTGTGGACTTGGGGCTGTTGTTTGACTCTCTCTCACCCTCGATCTTTTCGTACCACGTGATTTAGTCTCAATTCGAATCGGTAGTATATGAATGAATTAACAAAAGTAAGTCATACTACTTTGAGGGGTCGTTTGGTTCGCAAACCGGTTTCGGGTTGGACTCAAGAATCGGGTTGACCTGGTATCGGGTTGGAACTTGATTCCTAATACCTTATGTTTGGATTAAATCTTTTGCACATCGTATTTAGTTTCATTTTCCGAAAATCGAAAATCCATACATCATAAATTAATAACGAATTTTACTCAAGTATCATCATTCACTTTCCCAGAATCATACGAAAGCAAAAAGAGCTCTTCTTCTACCTCCCAGAATCATACAATTATCATCTTCATGCCATTAATTATCACCTGCCTCCCATATTTTGTATATTAAACCAGAATCTTAAATTTGTTTTGAGAAATTGCAGTTTAATTATGCAAAGTAAATTGGGTAGATATGATAGAGAGCATATGAACTGGGATTCATCAATGCGTCCCAGTACCAATTAATTGAAAGGAAAAGATCACATCTCTCTCCTCATGGCTTTGTTCAGTTTTCTTCTCAATTGTTTGGTGAATGAGAATGGTGTCAGGCAGAAGAAATTGAAGACAAATAAAGGCATGATGAACCCAGGAGAGGCACTAGATACAGGGTTTGATGAATCCGGGGGGAGGAGTACGGATTGGAAAACCGATTCCTGGGGGATCTAGGAACACGGATGGAATGGGGTTTATGGGCCTAAAAAATGTAACCAAACCATAGGAATAGGTTTCATTAAATCAAACCCCATTCCTGAATCCCTTATTTCATGAACCAAACGGGCCCGAGTAGATTATTAACGTTATACGGAGTATATAACTTTAAAGTCTAGCATGATTACTCAGTAGCATTAGGCACTAGAGGCGGCTTTTAGGGCGAGTAAGAAGGGCGCAGGCCAACGACCCCGAATGATTTAGCCCTTAGAGCATTGTTAATGGCGGCTTTTATGCACTCTCTCTCTCTCACTCTTATGATAAGTTGTTATAGACTAGGTTTTTAGGGACACTGTTATATAAAGTCGCATTTAAAATGGGTAATAATTTAGGTCAAATCTACACACGAAATGGTTTATTTATACCTATAGTCCCACGATAGTAAGAAAGTCATAATACTTCTTTTTTACCTTCTAAACATTTGAGTCAATTATAGTATACGGAGTGGGTAGCTAGGAGCCTAGGAGTGGGTATTGCAATATAATCGACCGTTGAAGGGCCTTTCCAAATATTGAGGAGGTGAATCATGCAATTTGTAAGAAATCCTTCTCCGTCTCGGATCTTGAGTTCCATTTCAAAGCAAGCCACCAGAGATCCCTTACTCTCATCACTGCAAGACGTGTTTTACTATAGATGACAAGAGGAAAAATCCAGCACATATCCATAGTCCTCGCCCGCGTCCTGCTGCTGCCTCGAGGGCTGGAGGACCTCCTCGATCTGGTGGTGGTATTGGGTCTTTTGAGAATGACCTATTTGTCGGGCCTATATACGAGTACTTGTACCAATTTTATACTCTATACTCCCTCTGATTCAAAGAAAATTTGATCTTTCTTTCTACAGTTTTAAGTTGACATTTTAGAGACTACTTGTAAACTAAATGAAAGATCCATTTGTCGTAGAATTAAATGGAATTGGTAGATTCCATTGCTGAATAAAATATGTACTAATTTTTGCAATAAGTAAATGATTCATTTGATATAAAAGTAGCTCTCAAGAGTTTGAATTTCGGTTAGAAAAAATTAAGCCAACTGCTTTCGGATCAATTAATCAATTGAAATTTTATCGGTGGAGTTGCACGAGTCGCACAACTTAGTGCACTCTTTGTGCACAACCGTTATCTATGACGGGGTATCAACCCAAAGAGCGAGTACTCTTAAATCAGTGACGGTTGTTTCACAATTAGTGATGAAAATGCGAAATTCTATTACTAAGGGTCAAAAAACGGTTAAAGGCTTTGGATACAGTGTCAACAATGGGAAGGCTGACATCCAAAAGTTATGTGTCAATGGTAAAGTTTCCGTTGAAACTATTAGGGACTATATATAAGACATTTGTTGTGGATGTTGTTATGACCCTACATCATTAGGAGTAGAGTATTGCCCATCCGATGGCATATTTGCTGGGTTGTTATGGTGGGAAAGGGTGATGATCGTAGGCCCCTTATGTACGATGATTATGGTACCCAACCACGGGTTTACGCCACTGTAGACATCATCACTGTCAAGTACATAGGACCTTCAAAAATGACACAACCACGATTCATGCTGGTTGTAGAGGAAAAGGCCGTTGTGTTGACCCTCATTCAGCACGGATTTCTCAAGAAATACCCTTGTATCCTATTGGCGACGGGTGGACAACCTTATATAAGTTTCAGGCTCTTCCTGAAGCGTTTATCCCACACGTTCCCACTCTTGGATATCTTAGGGTTAGGGTTTTCTGGAAAAAAAGAAGAAGAGTGGTTTCGATTTTTGTGAGATGTGTTTGCAATTGGCGAATGGGGATTATATGATCGGAAAGCGCGTTTAGTGTGGTTGTGGACTTGGGGTTGTTGTTTGACTCTCTCCCTTTTCATACCGCGTGATTTAGGTCTTATGTGATTGGACTATATTTTTCTTATCTGATTTGATTTGTTTGAATTGAACTGATTTGATTTGAATAAACTTCATTTCATTTGATCTGAACTGAATTAATTGATAAATCAACTACAATTAGACGAATTAATAGGTAGAAATAGTTTAGATTCATTGATTGATATTTGGATAATTCTGATCTGATTTGATTTGATTTGAATAAAACTGATCTGATTTGATTTGATTTGAACAAATCTAATCTGATTTGAAAACACTGTTGAATAAGTTGAATCGTACAGGGCCTTTGAATCGCACAGGGCCTAAGGCCCTGTACGATAGGACTGCATCTTTCTGATTTGATTTGATTTGATTTTAATGAATCTGATCTGATTTTATTAGCTCTTATCTGATGAAAGTTAATTTGAACGCGTCTGATCTGATTTGAATGGTTATGATTTGATCTGAATAAAATTCGAGATTAGTGTTAATTATGATATGATCAAATTTCTTACATCTGATCTGATTTGAATGTCTATGATCTGATTTGAAAGTCTCTAATCTGACCAAATTTAATTTGAATACTTCTGATCTGAATTTAATAAATATGATCTGATCTGAATATTCCGTTTATTAAGTCCTATCATACAGGGCCTAAATCATACTACTAATGTAATAGTTGGAAAATAAGGCATCAGAACTGGGGTTAGAGCAACTTATGAAACTTGTTGTCACTTCTTATTACAGAGAATTTTTGTTTTAATACCATTTATGTTAGCCAACCCAATTTGTTTTTGAGAACATTGCGTGTCTATATACAGTTAGACCGCTAAGAAAAAAGATAAACCTCACCTACAAAGTTTTACAAATTCGTAAAATGCTACATGTAACTGAACTACCTCTTTATCCGTATTTATGAAATGAACCCGCAAGATGAAAAACGATGACATTACGATGACATTCCAAAGACTCAAAAAAAAAGCCATTTTCCTACCTATTAAATTACTTTTTTTTTTACGGTTTGACCTATAATCCCGTGTACCGTGTCTCAACTCTCAACTAGATGTTCATGGAAATGTAGTCGGCTTAAAATTCAAAAAGGTCACGACTTAACGAGTATCCATGGAAACGTTCATGGAAATGTAGTCGGCTTAAACTTCTCAGATTGGAGTCTTCTACGGCTAACTAATGCAATGTTTCAACATCTCCTGCAAATCCCGTGATAATTGATCACTTAATGAAAATTGTGAAGTACGGACGTTTTGCAACAAAAACATAGTAGTCATTGTACTAGCACAATCAAACGGTTCAAACCTGTACAAGATTACCTACCATTCCTATACAATTGGGCTACTAACAAATGCACAAAACCCGCCTACAAGGTTCTACAAAGTTCTGAGTAAGACTACATATAATCGAACCTCTTCAAACTTAATCGATGACATTACAGTGTTTGAGAAGACGACGTATATTTGAACCTCCCTAAAACCTGGTCGACAACAATGTCGATATTGCGAACTTTGTTGGAGAAGTTAGTCATGAGAACAAAGGAGCATGACAATACACCTCCTAATAATGTAAAGTTTACCCCTTTGTTCTCTTAAAAACCTCCCTAATTTCCTGCTTGACATTCTCTTCTCAGATTGCCCCATAATTCGTTGCAACTTCTGATGAATGTATGTATGATCTTCCACAAAAATTCAGGGGAATCGTGTGCTGTAAGTGTTGTTTGGTGTTAAGACTGTGTTTTGGTGTATCTTTGTTTCTCTAAGTAAGCATAAAAGTTCTCAACTTTGCAAACTTTATGATAGTGCAAAACAAAGAGACAAACAAAGGGTACTTATATAGGGAAAAGTTCAGGGAAGATAACACAAGGGAATGTGGCCCAAATAGAAAGGGCAATTTACCTCGGGCCCCCCTCCCTTAAATTGGAATCTCTTACCCTTAGACCCTTAGTTTATAAGAACCTCTCCCTCATTTCACTAAATTTTTTATACTACTCTTGTCTTTTTGTCTCTGCCAAACAACACTTAGTGGCTCCAAAGATTTATGTGAGGTTCATCTAACTTCTTGTATTAATTGTAAGACGAATTAGATACGAGACTTGTTAAATGTAAGTGAGTGTTGTTAATTGTAGTAGACCTACTGGTATGTAGTGTATGTATCTAGTCCGCCTTTCTCGATCGCATATTATGCATTGTAAATTCGTTTGTGTATTTTTATTGATATTATATGAGCACTTCAAATCTTTAAATCTAAATACTATATGCATGAACTTGATGTAATCAGTTTTTCATCCTCATTTGTATTAAAGAGTGTCATAATTAAATGAAATTTTCGTTCATATAAATATGTAATCTAACCGGCGTTCATCATTTTTGTTGTATTACCAATTTATGGTGAAGTGATAGTTCAAGTTTTATAGGGCTGGGGGTAAAAGGGTCACCTCTATTGAGCTTGTATGGGAAGAGAATGAGACATTTTGATGCTTCCTTATTATGAGATCTTACATGGACTTGAGCATGCATCTTAAGAGTAGATGAATGACAAGACCATTTAATGTCTAGTAACCCTATTTATCCTTGAAGTGGTAAAAGTTAAAATGTACTTTACTAGTCATTGACATTGAATGGACTTAGTATAAGAGCTCTATCCAAGTCATTGACTCAAATGTTGTACCTAAAGATTCTTCAGAAGTTTTGCTACTTCATGTGTATATAATTGATTAATTGGCAATTATTCCCTTGAGAGGGCATAATTTTCTTTGTACTCTAATCAATCTATCTTGACTCTTGAGGGAGTTAATATGAACGAGACTACAAATGATGTCCGAACTTGATCCAGATATGAGACGGACCGATACTCTTCTTTGACGCATCCAAACAGTTATGATGCCAAATATTATAATAGCATGTACTAGTAATTTTGTATGGTCCCCTAATTAACCCATAACCATCCCATATATCCTTCCAAATGAAGGTACTGTCAATGGCCGGGGGGATGAATCTCATAAATTGTGGGATCATCATGAATAATACAAAGGCATTTTTTTTAGCTCTAGAGTTTAGTCTTAGGGCTACAACTGCCCTTCAACTATTAGCTCAAGGGTATCTATAGTATTTGTATTACTACACAAAGGGTCAAAATTCTCGGCTCAAGAAAAATAAAAAGGACAATAATGCCTTACAAAGTTAGGCCTTCGGATAATAAAGGCTATCACTACAATGTTTACAAGCGAGAAGTATTAGTGAAAGTTTACATTTCTATTCACCAAAACACCCTACATTTTAGAATCGTTTTTATGCAAAGCTGTAATATAGTTGGACTCGAGTGACTAGATGAAGGGCTAAGTTGACTGGACACAGAAGATTCGAAATGATCATTATATCTACAAAATTGAATCTTTTTCTCTTTTTATTTTCAGAAAAAACGAACAATACAATTCCTATTATAAAATTTCGGGTTTACAAGAAGCGAACTTGTAAATCGATTTTCTAATTTTTAATCAGGAACACTAAGGTATAAGACTCACATTCTACTTACTCGGATTAATATGTTGGGGAGTTGGAGACCCTTGACTTGTCTGATTACTAGTAGTTTACTACACCTTACAAAAATTCATTTTAGCCGTCGAGTATCAATTCACCAACAATAAAATAAATCAAATACAGGCTGTTGAATTACTCTAATCAGAAGAAATGGGGCAAAATTAAGTAAAAATGATTTCATTTGCAGACACTTGTCCTAGTACAAGAAGCAGAGCAACGACAAGGTGAAAACTTGAACCTTAAAAAACGCAAATTTGGAGCAACACACACTGAATTAAGCAACATTAACCAAAACATGGAAACATGTATTTCCCCCTTAATTCCCTGCATCTTAATATTCCTGCTGTACTCTCATTTCAGTGAGATAACCGTCATATACTTAACAAGCTAAGGGAAACCTCTGTCAAAAAAAAAAAAAAAAACAAGCTAAGGGAGGATCCAAAGTAGCAAAACGAGCACATTTATTTCCACGGTTTAAATGAACTGATTCACTCTCGTCTGTTTCAAACGGTTAAATGATGGACAAGAGACTGATCCACAACGACTGTGTTTGAAATAGATTTGCATGGATTAGTACATTTGGAACTCACAATTATCAATTACGTAAGCATAGTTATTGAGTTTGGCCTCGTGCTTTCCCCAACAATCAAGAGTTACAATATTGTTTTACAAATTACAATGATTACGTTTCATTTTTAGTATTTGGGCAAAAGGGAATGACACTACTTCGAATTCCCAACTCTGTTGATTTTGTTGTCTGATTTTGACATCCTCAGACTTCAAATAACATATATCTTGATCTGATCGTAACGAAACTTCCCATCTTAGGGGTCGGTCATGTCACTAGTCATTGCTCTTAGCGCAACACTGAAATGTTTACGTTTAGTTCAAATTTCTCTCGTAATGGAGTATTGAACAAAAATTTGACAATCCAGAAAAGGACGAGGACACCGACCAATGTGATTCACTGATTCATCGTGTATTAGAATGTTGCATCACAACGACGGACAATGAGACGTTTTTGAGTTATCGGTAGAACCTTGAAATTTCCGTTCATGCATTCTTTACGTTCGTCTTCGAGTTCATGCAGGACAAGATTATTATTGGACATCTAACATTTGCTTTGACCAGAAATAGATCAGGATATATGTAATTTCGTGGATAGAATTAATCTGTCAGAACTGAAATAAATCTAGTAGCGCAATAATACGAAGACAAGGATAATTAATTAAGAAGAAAAAAAAGCAGAGGATTAGCAGACAATTAGGCCATTATCTGGTCCAAACTGTTTCCTTGGCTTAGCAAGTCTTAACTCTGGTTACCTTATAATAACCGAAAAAACGACATATTTGTACAGTACATAGTAGACATATCAGCACGTGACTACCTCGTGTTATACAATTGTCTTATTACCTATTTGCCCCTCTAGTGTTGCATCACAAATTCACAATGATCATGGGTTAATTACTTGATTAGTGGAGTAATATACAAGTGAAAAGATTTGGGATTTTGACAGTTGTTAAAAGTGTGGTTTCTTTGTATGATGTCAACCTTAATTATATTATTTGTGTTAATTGACTTGATTTGTTTGTTTTTGGTTGTTTAGTAGACAAGATCATCTTGATTAGTGTAGAAGATCATACTTAGGTGAATAGATTAAAATCTTAATATTGGTTTAATCGAAGATTTGTTGTTGCTAAGACACTCGTACTATGCCCGTATGGTTCATTGTACTTGAAGGTTTAGAATCTCTTGATTTCCGGCCTAAATCATAAGGTTAATGTTGATGTACTTTTACTGTTCGAAAACTTTTAACTTCAAAAGTGACATGTTACATAAGCTGGTTATGAATAAGAGTCTAGAAACACATCGTCATCACCACATGAGTGTTGGTCAAGCATACTGAACTCATTCGATAAACGACTTTTCGACAGTACGTCGGTAAATCTACCGTTAAACAGTTTTTGAGCTTCTAACTCACACATCCACACAGGCGAATATATTTGCTAAATGGATTCCTTGACTGTGGGCCTTAATGGCCATAAAAAAGTCCTGATTACCATTTTGGGCTTCACATAGAACATAGTGAATTCAGCAAGAGTTCTTTGTAGTTGCTAAAGGTTAAAACTTAATAGTAACAAATGACAGTTACATTAACCTGAAGTCTCGGTTCAGGTGATTGAGATTAAACATGGCAGTCCACAGTGAGGTTCCAAGCTAGAATTTCGGGTTCCGATGCTCTGTAGACTGTAGCAAGCAACCCTGAGTGCTACCAACTCAAGTAACAAATTGCAAAGACGACTGACATTAGTTTCGTGACTGTCACCTGAAAATCTGTGTTCAGAAATGAGATTTAACAATGACATGAGTTCTCTAGAGCTGAGTCTATGCCACAGTCCCAAGTGAATGTTTCTAAGCTAGAATTTCGGGTTAACGGAAAATGATGTCAACTTCACAAATGAATTGTATATACATATCATATCAGCAAGACATCAACAATCAACATCCGTATTTGGAATAGTCGGAGCCCTTAGGCATTCATCCACAACTGCATCAGTATACATTTTCACATCAGAAAGAGAAAACAGGCTAACTGAAAACTAACCTCTCTGTTATTTCGGGGGAAGAATTGTATCTCCAACTTCTTTAAACTTGCTTGGACCGGCAACTCCTTTCGAGGTACTGGAGAATAGTATAACATATTTCATTACACTAGTGTTTCAAAGGCTAAACCCTATGATTGAAAGGACTCCAAATTGAAAATTGCATTGACGGTTGTATCTGATACTGTTTTGATACATCATATTTCAATTGGAATGGGAAAGACACTTGGGAGTAGTAGCTAAATACAAAGAAGACTGACGACAGAAAGTTTGCAAAGAAAGTTCAGTTAACTTTCTATCCGGTGAGGAATGTGATGGACCTTGGACCAGTCGGCGCAACTCTCACTCTTACATCTTTCTTCCAAAAATGTGCAATTTTGGATGTGCAAGAAGCCAAGTGATGGAGGTAGGGGTTCTTCAGGTAAGCATTGAAGCTCAGGGCAAGAACTAAGCTCTAAGCTCTGGAGGGACGTGAGGGCTTGAAGGGCCTTGCCATCCAAGAACCTCAATTTCGGAAACTTTGAAATGGCTAGCTCCGTAAGAGTATTGGGCAGAAGACAACTCTCATCAGGGAAGATCTCAGCAGAGTGATGACAGATTCTCAAATTAATTAGATAAGAAAATCTTAACAAATTCCTGGGACTCCACTGCGATGTCATTTTGCCAGAGAAGTCAAATGTAAGAGCCTGTAGCTTTGAGGGGAACACATCTTCTGAATCATGATCATCACCTGTAAACAGTGGCTTCACGTTCTCACATTCAAGGATACTAAGGGATGTAAGGTTGGGGGTAGGCAACACTGTTGCTGTTCCGCTGGCTGTAGCTTTTCCTATTATTTCCAACTTTGGGCAACTTCTGATGCTCATAGATAGGAGAGAGACCAAATTGTGGCCACCTACTTCATTTGGAATAAACACCTTCTGCAGATCTCTGCAGTTGCGAAAAGTGACCCTCTGTAGATTTGGGAACATGCCTAACGGAAATGACACTAAACCACCACCCATGTATCTGAAGCGTACCTCCTCAAGGGCAGAGTAGAGGTGCATCCTATCCATTGCTAAAGGTAACTCCCAGTTTTCGCAAGAGCTTACATGGAGGTCATGCATTGAAAATGGGAGGGTGTCTCCTGGGGCTGATTTGAGGCTAGGACAGTTATATAGCGTGATGTTCTTAAGATGTGCAAGGTGTACCATAGACTTAGGAAGAGAAACGAGAGCTTGACATGACGATAAATGGAGGTCCTCAAGTTGGAGAGGTAGTGCAATATCTGCCAGTGACATGAGAGCTCCACAATTGTTTATATTAAGCAACTCAAGTTGGGGAGATAATCCAGTATTTGCAAGGGACTCAAGGTTGTCACAATCAGATATACGTAATGCTCTGAGAGATAGTAAGGTGGCTAGTTCTACGGGTAAATTCACCAGCTGATCCAATTTGCTCAAATTCAAGCTCGTCAGTGAGGTAAGAAGATAGGCACTTGCCAATGGCAAATTACGCCATGCCGCCGGGCTTAGCACATGGATGGATGGCAGTTGCGGAAGTGAACAAGCAAGCTGTTCACATCCATGTATCTCAAGTTTTTCAAGTGACGGTAAATGCACAGGCAAGTCACCCTTCAATTTGGGGCAATCTTCCAAGAGAAGTTCCCTCAAGCAAGGGAAAGGAAAACTTCCGCCCTCAACCTCATAACCTGACCAAACCTCCCAGCTCTCCATTTTTGTAAACTCCAGACATTCTAAGGCAGGAAATGGAGTGCCCAATGATGAGTTATTGCCATAAAAATCAGACTCCACCGTTGTTACGTACAGCAATCCATATATTTGGAGTTCCCTGAGATATGGCAGCTGCCCAACAGATGGCAAGGAGAGACAATATTTACAATCAGTTAGACACAAGAAAGTAAGGTTTATATATCCTGAGCAACCAGCATCTAACCAAGTTGGAAATCTTGTGCCCCCATAATTTCTTATTTTGAGCTTTGAGAGGCTCAAATGTGGCTTTAAATTCTCAAGAACTCTCCTTTCCTTCTCGGACTCATCACTGTCACTGGTATCGAACTCAAGAGCTAACTCTTCGATGTGTTCCTTGCAGCTCAATTTTGCATCGAAAGCTTCTAGAGCATCAGTCACATTTTGCAACCGGCGAAGAGCAAGCGTGCCACAGATCTCTGACAACTCCCCTAATTCTCTTAGGCTTGCTCCGCTTTGCTTACCCACAATGAAACCGGTGAGCGTTAGTAAGCCTGTCAACTTGCTCATATTCCGAGGCATCTGAACCAATGAACTTGCTTCTGTTATATCCAGATGACTCAGAGATACAAGTCTGGACATGTCTACTGGTAACTTTGTAAGACTACGACAATAAGATAGCAACAGAACATGCAAATTGTATAGTCTACTCACAGATTGAGGAAGCTCTTTGATGCTGTTATAAGAGAAGTCCAAGTAACGGAGTTGCTTAAGATTTCCAATGGATTCAGGCAATATGAGAATTTGACAGTTCCGAAGGGTTAGCACTCGCAAACAATAACATTGAGATACAAGTTGTGATAACATCTTACTGCCCAAACCATACGCGTATACGCCTGGAATTTCGTGGCCTAGAAAAGCTCGCAGTGACTTGGCTTCATTAACAGCTTGGAATTGGGCAATTGGGTTACAATTTCTAGGACTAAACACAAATTGTCTTGTTCTTCCAGATACTTCCACTACACTGTGGAACTCCTGCCTTGCAACAAATTCTCCAGCCACAGCTTGCGCCAGATCATGCACAAGATCGTGCATTATAAACTTCGAATTCCCTTGACCCCTTTGCTCGAAGAACGATCTTGATAATAACGTATTGAAGTACTCGTCTCCTATGTCCTCCATTCTTCTCTTGTTCTTACTAGGCTGTACCAAATTTTCAGCAATCCAAAGGAGCACAAGAGTTGTCTTGTCGAATTTATAGTCCTTGGGATAAATGGCACAGTAAGAGAAGCAGCGTTTGAGATATGAAGGCAAATGATAATAGCTTACCCACAAGGCAGGAGCAACATTGCTCTTATCAGGTGGCAAATCCCATATGCTACTGTCCAGAATAGCTTCCCATTCGCGAATATCTTGTGTGGAACGCAACAGCCTACCAAGAGCTTTAATAGCCAGAGGCAAACCTCGACACTTCTGTACAATATGTCTTCCAATTGGCTCTAAGTTTTGGTTTGGAGTTGAATTCCCAACCCCAAATGCATGTGCTGAGAGTAGAGACCAGCCATCCTGAACTGACAAGAGATCGAGGAAAAACATAGGAGCTGTACACATAATAGATGCAACGCCTGTATTTCTAGTTGTGACGATAATTTTGCTGCCGGGAGCACCAACATTAAAAGGTGTCTGTAAACATTCCCAATCGCTGTAATTTTCGTTCCAGACATCGTCCAAAACAAGGAGAAACTTTTTGTCCCTTAACTTGCCACTCAACTCAAGCTGGAGGACATTTAAGTCCTGGGAGTTGGAGCTTGATGAGCCAGAAATGGACTCAATAATTGACTTGGTGACTCGCAGGATATCAAATTCGTCAGAGACACATACCCAAGCTTTTACAGCAAAACTTCCATTCAGACTTTCATCATTGTAAATAAGCCTAGCAAGGGTTGTTTTACCTAGTCCGCCCATACCTACAAGAGCAGAAACACTGACTCTGTTGTTTTCGGGTACACCATCCTTAGGTACCAGAAAGTCCAGGAGCTTCTCTCTGTCATCATCCCTACCATAAACTCTAGAATCTTCCAACAAACAAGTCGATGGCACCCTTAGAGGTGCTTTGGCAAAAAAGATTTCCCTCAACCCCAGTGCATCCTTTTGACACAGCATGCTCTCAATCATATCAACAATTTCACTGATCTTCAAGGTAATTGACTTAGCAAAAGCAGAGGATCTATTGATAGCAGGAATCAAGTTGCGTACCTTGGCCCCAAGTGATTGAGGTTCTGGAAACAAATCCTCTTCCACAGACAAACGAAGAACTTCAGTGTTGATCTCGTCCACAACCTCCTCAGCTCGGTAGAACCAATGCTTGAGCTCGAGAAGCCACAGTTCAACTGCTCGATCAGTCAACTGTTTGTACTCAGCATCAGCAAGCAACTTCTCAGTCGCCAACATCAGGGTCTTAAGCTTGTTGACTAGGGACTTGTCGACTTTTGAGTGCTTGAAAAAGTCGATCACATCCCTAGAAGCAAGCCTATCAAAGACAACTTGAAGCACAGCACCCAGAAATGTTTCACCAATTGCCATGAAAAGTTTTTATTTTGGAGGAGTTGATGATAGAATGAAGTTAAAAGTTGCAGATGATCAACATGTAACTGAAGTGGATGTAAGAAGTTTAAGAAAACATTGATGTCACTACCAAATCACATCACACCGAAATTTCCTTTAAGAAACAGACAAATGCATGAGGTCATTGATAATCTTAAGATAATCACTTTGACTACAGAAACTTTTGATCGTAGTACTGGAAATAAAATAACAAATGATAAAAAATCCAAATAGTCCACCAACTCTATTATACCTCATTTCCAGGAAAGTCCAGTTATATTTCACTTGCATCATCCATGCCTATTCTCCAATTATATAATCAAATTCTAGGTTTATGCACATCAAAGCGTTTAAAATTAACAAAAAAAGTATTTTGGCTGGATTATTAAACTACTAAAATCCCTGTTTATGACATGGAAATACACAAGGTACAATCAGTATTGTTTGTGATGAAAATTCTATACTAACAAGAGTTCATTAGAAAAGATAAGGGTTTCATGGTAGTGTAGAAAGCAGTCGAAATAAATTTCTTTTTTTTGGTGTCATATAACATTCACGCCCACAAGCTTAAGATATAACGAATAGTTGAATACAATATCACCCTATCTAAGAAGAGTAGTTGATGCCACTTCATTTGTTAGCCGTAGTTTCTATTCAGATCCATGTTGTTAAAGAGCCATCCCAACCCAAAAGTTTAGACTGATGGTTGAGGCCCAATAATTGGTTATATCTTAACACATGTGATTATGTGAATCTGTCAAGGTTAAGCACCATCAAACGAAAATAAACTACACCGACCAGGAACTAAGAAATGGAACCATGCCGTAATTTAATGGTTCTTATCTTTAATAGCTCTATGAGGGAGGGACTGAATGGTACCATGGTAGCGTCATTACCATGATCATTCACTAGGGACATACGTACCAGCTAAAAGTACCACAAAATTCATATGAAACCTACATTTTATACCCTCTTGACTAACAAGCCTTAACACAAATGGAATGCTAATAAAGATGGCATCTTTCAGCCACCTTCGGCCTTCCTGATCCCGATACCACTAGTTTACCAAGAGAAGAAGACATCCCCTTTTCCGGCAACCCATGAATCTCTTGACTACGAACAATTGCCAAGAAAAGTTACTCCATAATTCGCGATTGTGATTTGTAACCATTAATAAAGCACACTACTTTGCTAATTGTTCATTAATCAATATACTCCATCAAGCTTGTCTTTCAAGTTTCAATTAACTAGACCTCCATTGCAGCAGCATCCCCTTCGAATTTCGGTCCATTTTAAAACCCTTTCACATTGAAAAGATACCAACTTTTTTTTAATCAATTTCAACATAAATATTTCTCTCATACTGATTGCCAATTCAATTCAACACTGTGCATTGGGTTCCAAAACGATTCGGGGTCGACTAACATGAATCGTCAAATTCAAATAACCAACATCTGTAATAAAATAATCTATAAAGACAATCAAATGAAGCTATAAAATTAGAAAGTATCATGCAAAAATGAAAAACAAATTAAAATTAAAGGAAGATGAGAGAAGAAAGACTGACGAAGTTGGTAGGTAAAGTAGTTAGTTTGGCGGGAATAAACTGGATTGCGCGCGCCATAAGATATCTCCGACCGCGCCAATTACAGTTGCGCCACCAGCCCATCTGCTGCTGCCCCAATTTTTGCGGCGGATTTTTTTAATTTGAGGGTGGCGTTGCATTGTTAGTGGGGTGAGGGAGTCTAAGAATGTCTAAGTGAGTAGTGACTCGTGTCGTGGTGAATTGGTGATGCATGTTTGAGGCGAACCCATGTCAAATAGATCTAGAAAACGGGTCATTCGTGTAAAGAATTAGGTCGAGCGGGTAAATGGTTATGGTTGTGTCGGGAATGCTCGTTGCGTTTGGAAGATGTTTTTTTATTTTTTTTGGCTGGGTAAATGTACAAACAGAAAAACGAGGAAGGAAAGTCTTCAAAAACTAAGTCAGAAGCCCGATGAAGAGAAGATGTTGGTTTGCCATGTGGTGCGTTCTCTTGAGTATGCTTGGGGAGTGAGTGATTTGGGTTAATCAGTTAATGACGAGTTTGTGGGATTTTGGTTTAATGATTTGATTTGTAGTTCACGTATTAATATATGCTCAAATCAGGGAGAGGATGAGGAATAATGAATTGTTATAGAGTACTCCATTGTAGCGGGAATAGTATACGGAGTATTTTGGTAAACTCTATAGTAAGAAAATTCTAATTACAAATTTCTCGCATAAAAATATAAAATAACTCGTCTCTTTCAAAATTGTCATCGTGACTCATTTTACAATGAAAGTCAAACTTAAACTTGGAATACATGAATACAATACTCAACAATTCCAAATTTCCATGGGGGTTTCACTGTTTTGTTCAAGTTCAACCAGCGTGGGCGCGGCATCTTTCAAGCTGACATCTTTAAAATTGGAAAATTCTATAACAAGCAATTAAAAAAAAATCCCCAAATTAATTTGATTGATTGTAAAACTTCACAATTACTCTTCCATCTCCAACTAAATCCCCCTTTTAATTTTAATCTAATTTCTCTGATGGAAGGAGCATTAACATTCAAACTCAAACAATTTCCCCCAATTTCTAGGGTTTCGTCCCAATTCCTTAAACCCTTCAATTCCAGGTCTCAAATCCCCAATTCAATTTCATTTTCTCGCATTTCTATGGATGATCACACTTCTTCTTCACTCTTTCTTCGAGCTCATAAGGTATAATTAACGAATTTGGGGTTTTAATTTGATTTTTGTAATTTAGGGTTTTCATTTAATTGCTTGCGTATTCCAGAAGTTAAACTTGTCAATAAGCTTGCTCTGATTGTTTATTAATTACTTATTATAATGTGATTGAGTTTGAGTTGCGTAAATTGAGTTATTTTAATGATTTGATTAAATTCTGTAGATTATGTTGTTCATTTGGTTGGATGTTCGTGTATAAGTAGGGGAACTATTGATATTAGGGTATTTTCGCGGTCGATTGAGTTGGTGATATTCTGATATTAGGGAAGTTATAGACATTTGAGGAGCTGGTGATAGGGTGATATCAGTTTGTTGTTCGTCATTCGAGCTGGTGGAAGAGTATTTATACGAATGGGGGCGATTTTTTTGGAGCCCTTCTCTTGGATTTTGCTTCTGTAAAGCCATATTTCTCGTGGTCGTAAAGTGCTATTTACAGATGAATGAATGATGGATTGGGGGTTTGGTAATCAAGTATTCAAGTTGCAAAAAAATTGTGGTAGGCATAGTTTCATAGAGGAGCGTTGTGATTGAACCTGAAATTGAAGTGGACCTCTTTTGATAGGTGTATTCTCCGAGTTTGTGAAAGCCTGAAACTTTGCATTGACAAGGGCGTTTATCTTAATTACGAATGACTGAGGGTTGGGGTGGGGGGCGGTGGGATAATGTCAATTTTGAGAAGTTGAAGGACGGGTTGTGCTGATCAAGTTGCAAAAAATACTTGTGTTAGGCATAGAGGAGCTTTGTGATTGAAGCTGTAATTGTAGTGTGACCTCTGCTAAGATCAGAGTATTTTCTGAGTTTGTGAAAGCCTGACTCTTTGCGTTTAAAAAGGGTTTTTGAATTGGTTACGAATGACTTGGGGGTGAGTGGGGGGAGGGGGGTAATGTCAACTGTGAGAAGTCGAAGGAGGACTGTAGTGGTGATTTTTAAATCTGAAGTCAAAACTTGAAATTACGAGGTGCCCTTATTCTAATCTTGTTCGTTTTTGAGGATGGGTGGTTGAAAGTTGAAATCTTGATTAGTCTATGTTGTGTTTTGCAGGCGGACTCTGTACATGCGCCTGCTGCCATTTCAATGACTGGTGAGTCTGTAGAGCATGCACTGAAGATTAAAGAGTGGGAGGCAGGAATGCTTCAAGAGGAAATAGCTGCGAGCCAGGGCATAAAAATCAGAAGACGACCACCAACTGAACCTCCAGCAAATTATGAGGGTCCGTTCGAGTTTCAGATACAAAATGTTTCCACTACACCTCTTAATATTCTGGAGGAGATTATATGGTTCAAGGACATTGAAGTATCACAGGTAGTCTAGTCTCTATGTTTTATGCATATTGCCTGCTGGATTGCCTCGCATATTATGTTACTATCGCTTCTTGTACTAGCTTATCTTATAACCTTCTTTTCTTATTAGTTGAAAGAGAGGCTGTCTTTTGATGCGTTGGAACAAGCTCTCGCAAATGCCCCTCCGACTAGAGACTTTGCTGGTGCATTAAGGGCTGCCCACCAGCGAACCGGATTACCTGGCTTAATTGCAGAAGTTAAAAAGGCTTCACCTAGTAGAGGCATTTTGAGAAAAGACTTCAATCCAGTATGATTATGAGATTATCCCTATGCCAGTTTCATGTGTGCACTAAAATTACTTTCAATGTAGCAAAAGTAGTTAGAACAAAAGTTGCATCATGCATTGTGGTTGCATTATGGTTGCTTCATGATGCGAGGGGGCTTCCATATACGGTTTAGAATTTTGGATATTCTTGGCATATGTGTGTATATCTTAAACTATTTACTTGTTTGTTGTTATTTCTTCGCATTGCAGAAACTGTTCTTAAGTTCTATGGTCTAGTATGTTATCTGTGACAGTTTGGTTGAGTTCCCCATGGTTGGATATGGAAATGCTAATTTCTATACATTATGTTGTTATGTCTTATGTGATCTTCAACTACAAAAGTCATGAGCTTTCTTCGACACACATCATTGGCTCAAAACTGATCAACAAAGTTTGGTTCAAGGAGTGTAAATACCATGTCTAGACAATAAACTATCTGTATTTGGATAGCTTTTTGAGGTGGGTCGATGCTTGACGAACACTTGACCAGAGATAGGCAACACGCTAGCGAATTTGTTTTCCTCTATCTGAAGCTTTTTTGACTTCCTATGTGATGTTACTGATGCGTTTGGGGCCTCCCAGAAAAAGAAGCGATAGCTTCGTATAGTTCTTATTTAAAGCTGACCAGGAGTTGCCCTATGGCAGGTGGAAGTTGCAAAAGCCTATGAGAGAGGTGGAGCAGCATGTCTTAGTGTTTTGACCGATGAGAAATATTTTCAGGTAATGAGGTAGTTTTTTGCTTGCTAGTGGATGTGTCTGAAAATAAATTCTGGGCCACCACCTGAGTACCTTATATTTCTCATGACAGGGAAGTTTTGAGAATTTGGAGGCAATACGCAATGCTGGTGTACAGGTTAGTTTAAATTCACGCTTTATCCATAGTTTTGAGCCATGTATGAAATGAACCTGAGAACTTACTTCTTGTGCAATTTGGTCTTATAGTGTCCTCTGCTATGTAAAGAATTTGTAGTGGATGCTTGGCAAATATACTATGCTCGTCTGAAAGGAGCAGATGCTGTTTTGTTAATTGCTGGGGTTTTGCCTGATCAAGACATCAAATACATGTTGAAGATTTGCAAGGCATTGGGGCTGGCAGCACTAGTTGAGGTTAGTGTGCACAAGCCTTTTCTTAAGTTTGCCGCATTTATTTGCTAAACATGCTCATTTAGGACCATAAGCAGATATGAATCTCCAATGTCCCTCAACTGGACCCTTGTGTTCTGCATCATATATGGTCCTAATTTATAAAACTCGAGAAACCTAGTTCATCTGGATAGTTAGACTGAGTACTTAATTCTCTTCTTTTACCATTTGTCTTTAGTTCTTTACTACTTGAGTTCAAAACTTTTAGATTTAAGTATTTTCTCTTGTAATTCTCTTAAGGTCCATGATGAGAGGGAAATGGATCGCATGCTTGAAATTGAAGGCATTGAACTTATTGGAATCAATAATCGTGATCTTGGTAAGGCTTCTGTTTGCATCATTCTAACATGTTTACCTGATTCATTGTTGACGTTTGATTTTTGTGCTATCGAGGGTGTCTTATCGTCTAAACGTGCTATATGTCCTTGTCGATAGGAACGTTTAAGGTTGATATAAGCAATACAAGGAAGCTTCTTGATAAAAGACGCCTAGAAGTTCTCAATGAGAAGAACATTATTGTAAGTTTTCCTTTTAAGGGTTTCGTTAGCTCCCACCTTGTCCTTTCAGCATTTTCTACAATTGATTTATACAATCTTACCCTGGTACATATCCGCATGATTTCAGGTAGTTGGAGAATCTGGTTTGTTTACTCCTACTGATATCAGCTATGTTCAAGAGGCTGGTGCGAGAGCGGTAAGTTCAATGGATTTACAAGCTTTATCTACTTTTTGAAATACAATTTCTTATTTTTGAAAGACTATGTCAATCTTATCACTTACAGCCATCCTAGGGCTGCTAGGAGTTGAAGGCTCTATCAGTGACAATATTTTGGATTACTATATTAGATGTCATATTTCATCTTAAGAAATAGTTCATGATTACTGCAGAGCTATGTAAACCCTTCAATTTGAAACCTACTCAATCACGAGCCCACACCCTTGAAATTGTTAGTTAGTCATGGAATGTCGATACAGATTAGTAGGTTTCCAAGAATAGTATGGAGCAGACCTCCCCCACCCTCAATAGAAAGAAACACCTCCAAAAGAAAACCTTGTTTTAGATTCCGTAGTACCGCGGACAAGCTCTAATATAGTCGGCCAAGCTTGAGTTAGCTCTCTGAAAGTACTTCCCCTGAACGTAAATTTGAATATGGGATGTATGTGGTACTGCACTTGCTCTGAATCTAAAAAGGTATATCGTCTTTGCAGGTTTTGGTTGGGGAGTCCCTTGTCAAACAATCTGACCCTGCAAAAGGAATAGCTGACCTTTTTGGTAAAGATGTAGCAGTATGAGTCACTGAGTGAGTGTCACGTCCTTCCTCCTCCAAGTTGAATCCAGGGACAATCTGTGACGTTCTTTAGAGATCGCTTGAAAGTATCACTACCCTCACTGCAATTTTGATGAGTGTCGTGGTGGCGCTTTACAGCAGCTCCTACGGGTCTGTTTGTCTATGTCGATTTTTTTCTTTTTTTGCTTTCCTTTTACCCAAAGAAGGGAAAAGCATTGTGTTGTTGTAAAAGGCTGTTAAAATCGTACCGGAATAAAATCCACTAATGTAAAAGTAGGAAAATAAGGCATCAGGCCAGGGGTTAGCAACTTATGAAAACCCTTTTTTCATAGTGGTGTTGTGCCCTTGCATTTGAGAAGGTTGTGACATTGATGGAGTTGTACAAACTTTTTTTTTTTTTTTTTTTAACGAGGTTATACAAATGTGTGACAATGTCCAAATAGCAGTGAAAAAGTACGTTTATTGTATGATCAATTAGACCTCAAACTTGTGGTTTTTCTATTTCAAAAAAAAAAAAAAAAAAAAAAACTTGTGGTTTTTGGATTATTAATGTATTTTGTATGGTTATACTAATGTTTTATCCAGCATATCTGTCTACTATGCTGTTACTTCCTTCATCTTTGAACATGTAACTGAAGAAGACTTAGATTACTATAACTACATCAAGATTGAGAGCATTATACCCTGAGACATAAAAAAAATGCTCGAGCTATCTCAATTAGCTATCTCAATTCTCAATGAATCGTTTAACTTACTTAAACAGTCATCTTTACGTTTTGGAAAAATATGAACATATCATCAAGGACTAACTTGTATCTCCACTCTGTTCATGTTGGCCGGTGTGCACTTGTATGATCACTCTCGAAGTAGTACTTACTTTTGGGGGACTCGCCTTTCACATACTCCGTATGTTTTTTTTACTTACATGCTTTAAATATGCTTCTATTTAGGTGTCGTTTGGATACACTCGGGAAGTCGTAATTCCCATGAACTTGCAAATCCTAGGAATTAAGAAAGTATGGGAATTGGGAAAATTTGTTTGGATGAACAAGGGAATTCAATTACCATGGGAATTTCCACTTACCTAGCCCCCCCAAGGTAATTAAATTCCTACAGTTTTGAGGAATTGGAAATGCCTAGGAATTTCCAATTCCTACACTTTATGGTAACCAAACAACTCAAGATATTTCAATTCCTAGGAAAATAAAATTCCTATACATTTTATGGGTATCCAAACGACACCTTAATCTGCTGACCACATTCCACTGCACTAAAACAATGTGGACTCTGACCCATGCATCATTAAAATACATCAAATTTCAACACACCTCATTTTCCACACCTTTTATTTAACATAGTAGCACTTTTATGTTTGTGGAAACATGTACATTAAATTGATTTAATGGATGAATTAAATTTTGTATGACTTTCAATCAAATGAGTATGATTTCAAAGTAGAATGTGAACCATGTATCAAAATTCATGAATTTATTCTTAATTTTAATATTATATTAGTCTTTTCAAATTTTTAGAGATTTATTAGTCTTTTCATATGTCCATGCAATTATTAAACTCACCAATCTTCTCCCTTATTTATATCCCATCACTTTCCCCTCCCCACTCACCAAACAATTCACATTATTATTTCTCAAACAAATTCATTTCTAAATTTTAAGTTTAAAAAAATGGCTACTTCATCATCAACTTTGCTCTCAAAAACAATTTCTTCACCCCTTGTTAATGCTCACAACTTAAAATCCCTTGCATTTTCTTCAACTACAAGCTTCAATCAAGTTGGATTCAAGTTGTCTACAAACCCTTTTACCAAAAGCCTCAAATTCAGTACTGCTGCACACAATCAACTGCTCTCTAAGAGATCATTCACTTGCAAGAATCAGGCTGACTCTTCTGATCATTCTCCAAGTAAGCACTATTTTATATTCATTTCACTTTTTGTCGTGACATTTTTAAATGACGATTCATGTTAGTCGACTTTGATCACTTTTCGACTAATGTTTTGTTGTTGTTGTATGATGTGCAGCTGAAAAAGTTCAGGAATTCAGTGTGTATGAGCTGAATGAGCGCGACCGAGGTAGCCCTGCAGTGCTTAAACTGAGCCAGAAGCCAGTGTTTGCCCTAGGTGACTTGGTCCCTTTCACTAACAAGGTATGAAATTTCTCTGCTTTCTTTGTCAATCTTTTATAATTTGCTCAGAATATTAATATATGAAGTTTTAGTTTTAATTATGATTGGTAATGGTAAATAATCATCATTTTGAGGTGTAGGAAGTGTTTATTTACAACATTCCTGTCACGTATTTTAAGGTTTTGAAACGAGTTTTAGTGACGATCCTAAAACACCTACGTTGTTACTATGTGTCGGCTCGTGTCTGTCTAAGTTTTTTTTTTTTGAAAAATATACACAAAAAACAGGCCTAGGCATTTATTATGGGAAAATGTTGATGTTATGTAAGATTTGTTGTATAATTATGCTAATGTTTGGAACATGTAACATTGTAACCAGGTATACACAGGAGACCTACAAAAAAGGCTAGGAATAACAGCAGGAATATGCATTTTGATCCAAAACAAGCCAGAAAAAAAGGGAGACAGATATGAAGCAGTGTACAGCTTCTACTTTGGTGATTATGGTCACATTGCAATTCAAGGACCATACTTGACCTATGAGGACTCATACTTGGCCGTAACGGGCGGTTCCGGGATCTTTGAGGGTGTCTATGGGCAGGTGAAACTTCAGCAGATTGTGTACCCTTTCAAGATTTTCTACACATTTTACTTGAAGGGTCTCAAGGGTGACTTGCCAGAGGTGCTACTTGGTAAACCTGTTGAGCCTCATCCTGATGTTGAGCCTTCTCCTGCTGCTAAGGATACTCTTCCTGAGGGTGTTATTCCCAATTTCACTGATTAAATTTACTAGATTTGTTGCTGTTAGATGGTGGTTGAGCTATGATCTTTTTTCACAATAAATCAATAGATTGTTGGACTTTTTGATGCAATCAAATGTTGGTTTTTATTATGGGAAATAACAGTCCTTTATTGGTCACATAAAACGAATAATTGGATCAAATGTTAGTCGAAATTATTTAGCGCGAACATGGCGCATATAAAGCCTACTCATGTTTGTATCCCCCATTGGTGAAACATGGAAGTAACTACTACATTTAGGTGCGAGTGATGAAAGATATCGTAGTAAAAGAGTTTTGAGTTTCATATTGCAACAATTACCAACATTAAAATTAGGTATACGAATTAACATGTTCTAATTAAACTTACTTTACGTTACAACATATCAAGTCTTATGTGTATACAATACCGCAAATTGGGAATACTCAATCTATCTCCAACATATTCACTCTGTCCAAATCCTATCAAATCGCCCTTTCAAATTCAACGACAACCTCAACAAGAAACAACAAAAAAATAAAAAAAATTTACACTCGTGTTTGTATCCCACGCTAACATCGAAACCCAACATTACTTGACAAAAATCGAAACCGATGATCACTCATATAGTCATATATCCCACATTGGCGAAACATGGAAATAATTGCTACATTCAAGTACGAGTAATTAATCAAAGCTGTAATAGTAAACCCAAGAAATCAATCAAACAAAGAGACTCGAACACAAGACTTTGTTCCCTCTTTCTTTTGTCTCAGTCTTTTCTTTTCTTAGATCTTCCCTCTTTTTCTCTTTCTCTCTTTCTTCCAATGTCAAAACAATGGTCAATCCCAATTCTCCTCAACAAACCCACAATATTAATCTTCATCTTCATGTAAAAAAAACCCAGTTCAGATGTTTATAATTGTTGAGTAATCAAGAAGATTTCAAATCAATGGTTGGTACAGTGGAAGCTCGGAAGCTGAATCTTTCTGTCACCTGTTCTCGTCCTACAAAGGTCATAACTTCTCTTCTCTATGAACCCACTTCTCTTTCTTTAGCTTTGATGCATTCTGATGCTTCTTTCTCTTTGATTTCCCCCTTTTCCCCCTTTTCTCTCTCCTCAATTTCCCCCCAAACCCTAATTCCCCCTCCCAATTCTTCTGCTTGTTTTGTGCCCCTTAGCTCTAATCGTAAGCTACAAGATTGCCCTGATGAGAAAGATGTTGTCTTTGTCACTGCTGGGTCCCACAATGGTGGGTCCAAGGTTGTGCTGAGGTTTTATGTTTTGGGTAAAGGTGGGAAATTTGGGGGTGTTCATCAGGTGGGGTGTAGTCAGAATGGGGTTTGTTTTGATAGGAAATTGGGTGGTGTTGTGTTGGATGTTAGTCATGGTATGAAGGTTATGCTGTCTGGGTCTGTGAATTACTTTGCTGTGTATTCGGGGTCGGCCGCAAAAGTGGTTGTTTTTGGGGTGAGGTTGGTTGGTGGTGGTGGTGGTGATGGGAGGAGGGAGTTAAGGTTGGTTAAGTGTGCTGTGATTGAATGTCAATTGCCTGTTGTTTCGATTTGTGTTTCGTTGAGGTTTCTGATTTTGGGAGAGATGAAAGGAGTTAGGGTTTTTCCGTTGAGGGCATTGGCGAAAGGGAAGGTTGGGAGTAGGAGGAAGAAGTCACGTGTTGCGAAAGGGAAGGCTGAGAACTCGAATAGTCTTCAGCAGCAGCAGAAGGGGGAGGAGGTTGGTGCTATGTTGGAGGGACGAAAATTGAAGAGGCCCAATGGGGTTATAAAGCCTTTCAATGAATGTAACGAAGTTGATAAGAACATGGCGCTTTTGAGTTCTTCCAAGCTGTTGGCTAATGGTTATGTTCATAACGTTCTTGATGGACCGCACTCAAATGCAAAATGTGATGACACTCATCATGGCACTGGTGAGTTTACGATAACTCAGATTATACTTCCTATATATAATTACGGAATTGTGATTGGAAACTTAGATTATACTTCCTATATATAATTACGGCATTTGGTATGTGCTTGTTATTGACTATAGATTTGTTTTGAGCGATCATTATTACACTTAATCGCTGATTTTTCATGAAATTTTGAGTTTTTACGGTTTCTGTTTCACGTCGATTGTGCTTTAGCGATTTAAAGCTGATGTCGTTGCTATCCTCGAGATAATACTACCTGGGCAACAATGTAAATTTTGTTTCTGTGATGCACCCTTGTTGTCATCAAGCTCTCTGTTTGACTTTATTGGAGTTTTTGGTGCTAAAAAACAAATGTTGAAACTCTTAATGGTGCCATTGGCTACAGCAGCTGATCTTCTTCTGTAACTCCAGTGAAGCCGAGGTCTTTAAAACTGCGTCAAGACTCTGGTGAATGGGGTATGCAGTTTGTTTCTTTCAATTGTAGCATGGACGAGGGTGCGAAATCCAGAGAGACGGGATTTTTGACAATTAAGGCGACCTCCATACAAGCTGTTTCACCACAGCAGTTTTTGGTTCTAGATTCAAATGGAAAATTGCACATTCTTCATCCATCAAAGACTGGTCCTGCTCAAATGAGGCATTTACCTTGCACCATTCGAGTTCAGCAGTTGGCTGCTTTTTCTGATACATCTCCCAGTATGCTTCCGTTTTCCTTCCTACTTTATATTAGTTCTTGAAGAGAATTTTGTCAATACTCACTTGTTTAGCACCACATCATTACTTGGAAGAACTCTAGGATGTCAACTCATTTTGCTTGTAATAGGATGATTCTTCCCAAAACCATTGCATTGTAAAACAGGTATCTTTAGTTGTGACAGGCTTACAGCATGAGTTTGGGGAAGCGATTGCTCTAGGGAACAATCTATTCATGACCGTTTGTGACTTCTTTAGTAATTTAAATGCTACTTTCTTATGATATACTTTCTGGTAAGAATCAAAAGAACTAGAATAATGAAAAGTTGTTGGTACTTAAAGTTAAAGCTATGGTCATAGATGGGGCTGAATCACTCACTGCATGTTTGACTGTACCAAGTAGTTTTGCACACTATTATGAGTATTATCTCCACTCAAAAGCTATTTTAAAGCTTGCTTGAATTCTTGATGAAGTGGATTTATGGCCTAAAATCACCTTGTCCAAATTTGGATGGAGGTTTAATTTAACAGTGGATTGGTTGGACTATTTAGTGATAAACGCTTCATTCAAGTTACTTGACTTTTACTATCTTTGCATCAGCTGATATCTGATCTATTTCATTACCTACAGATTATCGTGTTTGGGTCTCTGACGGACTCAACTCCGCGCACGTCTTGGTTATTTCTTGCCCAGATGCCTCAGAAAATGAAAATAGTGGTGATACTGAAGAAAAGATTACCCGCTGTTCAGGTTTGCACAAATATTATCTATCCTATTTGAGTGGTAGGGTAGAAAAACAGGCTGTTTTTGATAATGCATGTGTGTGTGACTTACAATCACGACTCAACTGGTTCAGCATTCTTGAGTGACGTAGTTGAGTGATATTCAAATTGCTTAAGTCTCCTGTTCCCTTGAGACCTGAATTGAGGCAAGTGATGGGTAGGGAACAATTTTTCGATCACTTAGGTTTGACTTTTCATTGTATTCTTTGGTTTGCTAGTTACTCAAGCAATATTTACGAGCGAGAACATTCGAGATATGATTGCTGTGGCTGCAAATGCTGTACTACTTGTTGGGAAAGGTAAATGGAGTCAATACTCACAATTTTCTTTTTAACCTCTTTAAAAGGAAGTTTGAGAATTTTTGTTGCATTGATTAGTCCAAACTGCCTGTAGCTTGAGTTATAAGGAGAGAGTAGAGATTAAAGCTTATAACTATAGATCGTGGTCATTGGGTCAATGATGTGATGCTGCTTGTCAACATTATCATTGATTGCCCAAGGAAGTAGTATTGTGGCCGCTCTCTTGAGGCTTGACCAGTCGAAATTCCTTTTTGCAGATTGTCTCTATGCTTATGCAATTTCATGAAGTTGCTTGTGGTAATGTTGCTTATTTTGGTGAGTCACCTGTGTACACCTCACACCTTTTCTTTTAACACTTAGATTTATGTCAAATTCTTGGATGAGACAAAAGTAACATGTTTTAGCTTTAATTAACTCATACAACTCCTTAGCCAACATATTAGGAGTTAGTTTGAAGTTTAATTGTGTCCCTTTTAAGTTCATAGGAGGAACTTTAGGGTTGTCCCATACAGGAAGATCTACTAACTCAATTTTGGTTGTTGTGTTCTGTAACTTTTTATGGCAACACAGAAGCAGTTGTCTCGGTGGTTTATGACTTGAATTCATGGAGTCAGCATGTCATCTTCCTGGTTCACATCAAGTATTTTGAGTAATTGGGCTCTGTGATCGCTTTCTGTTTTAAATGTGAGTTTTTTTGGAATGTTTGTGCAGTCGACCCCATCCCATCTTTTCAATATTGCTATGTTATTCATTTTGGCCCTTATTCTCTGTTTAATCACATCAGGAATCAACCACACTGTTCTTTCATGTGTCTGTCCCAGCCCACTGATCTGTTCCCCCTCATGAAATTGTTGAAGTCATGAGATACATATCATATTTTTCTACTTGCGTAGCTTGGAGGGGAGGTCTTTCAGGTATCTTCTTCTTCTTCACCCCCCCCCCCCTTTTTTGCTTCCTCTGTGATTAATGTTCTGAATTTGTGACTGCCTGGTAAGCCAACTAACTGGGTGGTGAATCTGCGCCACTTAGGGGAAGTAGGACTCAAACTCTGCGCCCGATCAGAGCGTTAGGAATATGTGTAATACAATCTAGGTCCCATCTTTTAATTGAATGAATGTATCAGGATGCAATCTAGTCTGCCCTCACATTTGCTTCACGAATCCTTGTTAAACACCTGATCTGTCACAACACGTGGACACTTTATTTGAATAAACAAAGTGTAAATGTTTGAAAGGATTGATAGAATTTTAGGAGATGTATTAGATTAAGGTCTTTGACACCCTTTACTTAATAAATGGTTATTTGGGAGGCTTTTTACCATGGTGAGCAATGTGGAGGAGTACTGAGTTAACACCAGCTACTTTTTATCTTTAAATGTTGCCATCGCATGCTTTGATCGATCTTCTAGACAGTCCACATTATCTAAAAAGCTTGGGATAGAGGAGTAAAAGCCCTCTATTATCTCATGAGCTCGAGTATGACTGTATGACATGACAACTGCTAAATAATTTAGGGTTGAATTTGTAGAATGTAACTTGGAGTGTATGTCGAATTCTGTTCAAGACTTTATGTTTCTGCTCTTGTTTATGTTTCCAAATCTATTATGTGACTTTGGGCAGGGAAATTTTGTGATGATAAGTTTAGTGGCTGGAATTGGAGCACATTCTAAATCTCACTGCAGACTGAGTTCTTCCAGTGACTCAAAGGCACCTATCCTTCTGCTCTTCTTTGTTGAGCTGGCCTGTGTGGTGCTTGGACTACTCCCTTTGCGGCCCTTTTCCGGTGGACTCTGATAGTTCGTGGTTGGTCACTGCTCCACATCAATTGGCCTGCCATCAAAGGGTTTACAATTGGAAGTATCTGCCTGGTTATTTGTTGCAACATGCAGCATAATCTGAGGTACTGCTTGATTTGGATGAAACTCCATTTTATTGTTGAAATATAGTATATTGTCAGAGCATTGTATGATCTATGATGAATTTATGGATCTTTTATTAGCGATTTAGGGGGAGTTTGCTATGTGCATATAAAGACCCTTTAGTGCAACACGCTTGAACCGATTGAAACTTTATGCTATCTTCAAGGTTCTTCTTTTCCTCACTTCCTTTGCTTCTGGTTTTGTGTCGTATAGTAGCGCCTAATTGGTTGAAACTTCTGCTGTCTTACCTACTATATGTCAAAAGGCGACATGGTAGATTGGTAGATACATGTTTGTTGTTGTTAATCTTCCCACACCCTTGAACCTTGGTTTATGCATTTCGTACTACCTGTGATTTGGAAACCCCACTTCATGTGAACCTAAACAATAGGTTTCAGTAAGACAAATGATTTGCGGGGATAAACCTAAGCCTTAAGGAGGTCCCCCTCTGTCGTGGGACTTCAAATCACTATCCTTACCTCTAGTTCATGGGGCATATGTGAGTGAAATCTTGGAAACATAAACTGAAAAGGATGAGACTACAAATAAGTTCAAGGCATGTTAAAGTTATGTTGTGATCGTCGGAATGTAGGCACCAATTAGACACCAGCCGACTCGGGGACCATAGTTGCAATGAGTTTGGAGCTTATCCCCGACAATCTTTGCCATTTTCTCCCAGAAGCTGTATCGCTTCCTAGGTCCATTAGGGCAGGAGGAATTTGAATATCTTTGGTAAGAGCTTGTTTGGGTTTTGGCCTTTGGTGATCATTGGAACTTGGGTTTGATAAATGATAATAGGAAGGAGAACTATGGTTAGTGAATTGGATGAAAATTAGAAAATTTGGTGGTGTAAGCTTTCGTTCTGTCTAGATCCAGCCGAAGATGAGACTTCTATTAAGTTTTATTTCCCACCCTTCTATCGACATTGCAAAGAAATGTAACTCGATTGCGGTTATTTCTTTTCATTTCCACCAAATTCCTTTGTACCGAACAAGCTGTGAGGGTTTAATAAAGTCGTCAATGCCACTAGGTAGTTAACTATATGAGGTCTCAAGTTCGAATTCCTTGCATGATGTACATTACCTGATTCATGGCCCAGAATTCCTTGTAAATTATCATCATCTGCCTTTCCCTTTCCTGAGGATGACAACCACATGGAAACTCTGTGTCATCCAAATGATATATTTTCATTTTTATGCTTGTATTTATACATTGAAAACAACTTCACATGAAAAAAAATGTTATCAGCTTTGGTGCATATATTGCACCAGGTAGCCAAATGCCCATGTGCCACGTGTCTTAACTTCTTATATGTGCAAAAAGAACTTGTTTCCTAAACCTGACAAAGTTGTAATGCAATCTTGGTGTGTTCGAACACTCATAAACTTTGTCTGAGATCTTAAGAGCATATTATGGAGCTGTGCTCATCATTACGTATTGTGATAAATGATAATGACCAATAAAGTCTCGGTTTAGATGGTTAAGATTACGGTACATGGTATGTTTATTGGATTGTGCGAATATGCTCAATGAGCCCATAGATCAATGTTCCACAAGTCCAGTGAGATTTCATTTTTGAATCACCTGCGCCCTAACTTATGAATCAGTATTGGTTTTTCAACTCGAGTTAGTGTTTTTCATAGCGAGGAATAGTCCGCCACCTCAACTAAGTTTAGATCTGACAATAAGCATTCATCGGGTGTGCGTTTTTTTGCCGATCTTCAAAAGGAACAAAGTCCCCACTAATAACTAACTCATGAGTCGATATCATAGGATTGTTTCGCTCAAAAATCATAACCAATAAAGCTTCATCAATAAGCTGGGGACGTCTGTTCCAGCTTAGGTTTCAGGTTGTTGCATGTATTTAGCCAAGTTCATTTGTGTACTACACTTTGTCCTTAACTTCAGTACAATAATCACTTTGAGAAACTCCCATTTTTTTCTGATTGCTTTTACTGCCTTAACACAAATATACACATGATATGCCGGCTACAGCTTTCTTAACTTCTCTCTCATCTCTCTATAGTCTATACCAATTTCAAATCACGATACGAAAATGCAAACAAAGCACGACAGTACGATACCCTTAGTCGCTTTGTTATGTGTCGTTTTATGTATATTTTGCAATTCAAAGCGGGATTTTCTCATTGAAGACGTGATTTACATGTGAAATTAGTCTAATAATCATTCATATCTTGATGATTAGTACTTTAATTTGTCTAAGAATGTTATGAAAGTGACTTTCTTAATTTTAAGCTATGATTGTAGTTGGATGATAGTGTATAAGGAGCTCTGTTGCGCGAAAACCTATCGTAAATTTTACATGTTAATGCTTCATATTAGTGAAAGTTTGAGGAGCTACCTATCACACATTAACACATCAAATCGAGATACAGTAAAGAGTACTAAAAAGATTGACAAATTACGGTAATGATATTGTCACGGCTCATATTAAATGTTCGATGGGTGTGTGATGCACGCCCCCGACACTAGCTCCAGTGAGCAGTTGACATGAAGCGTGGCACGATGCTTTGCCCAAATTATACTAGTGAACCATTGCTACTATATATGTCACGAACACATATCATTATCATCAAAGTCACTATCATGACAACAAAAAAAAAAAAAAATTGAACTTAATTTACGTATGAGCAAGATTCTTATAAATTACAACGAGCCATAAATCTCTCTCCAAGTGAAAAGCATAGGTTGAATACAAAGAACAACAATGGAGGGCACTTTCTTAGGCTCCCAACATCGTAACGATCAAGAAATCGAACTAAGAGAATGGCGTCTTCGAGCTCGAATTAGTAGGGAGAACACTAGCTCAAGAAGATACTCAGCATCTTACTTAAGAAGCTTTAGAGAAGATTCATCAAGGTCGTTTAGGTCCAACTTCACCATTTCTAGCACTGCCTCTTCCCCTGGCTACCATTTGAAAGGTACGTTACACTTTCGAAAATTACGTTACATATCGACTTACAAAGTGTGTCGTTATTAGAGACCTCTAGAATTATTGTTGACGATTTTTTCATACTTTGTTGTTTCAGATGAGATTGATCCCTCAACATACTCATTTACCACAGCACTCAAAGGTATATTATTTGAGGTCGAACTTAAACCAATATTATCTTACGGTTTTGAATGAATCTAATCTAATGCACGATACTTTATGTGTCGGGTATTGTTACAAAGCGTTACAAGCAAGATCAGGATACGTATGGGAGTGTTTATCACCAGAAGGGTTTGCATTAAACTCGAAATGGAACGAAGCAGAGAGATATATATGCAATCCATTGTCAGGGGAAGTTCCTATGGAATGTCTGTCAGCCAAAACGCTAAGTGGAAGGTCGTTTCGAAGCAACATGGCTAGTAGAGTTACCATGTCTGCTCCTCTTGTTTACTCTATGCAGCCAAGAACAAGAACAAGTAACTTTTCTAACCAAGTTTCTGCCTCTGTGAACAAAGATCAACTTGTGAAACCTCAGCTTCTTATACAAGGTATTACAATTATTTTCGAGTAATGAGATAGCATTACCTGGTGGTTTTGATTTGGATCAGGATTTCTATAACAATTAATATAAACCATGTCATTGTATATTTGTGATTTGTGAACAATGAAATTAAAACAATTTCGTGAGCCTATTAGTGACAAGTTTGAGTATATCGATGATATGATATTATAATGCCACACACCTATATACAAAATCACGTGGCAACAACTTGAAAGTTGTAAGACACGAGTTTAGGGTTCATGAGTGATCTGTGAAACGGGATCATCTAAAAGCTTGTATTTTCCGATATTTTTGGTTCAAAGAGTAATGTATAACATTTGAATTGAATGTAGAGAAACATATAGGGTGTAGAACAAGGGATGTAGGAATACAGAGCACTCCTCCCCCTCCTGATGAAGGAAGATCCAGCAGTCCAAGTGCAGCATCAACTCCTTCAATCAGAGAGAGGTCGATTAATCGTTACGAGGACACAGAAGATCAAGATGAAGATGTCCAAAATTCGAGCTCAAGCGTAAAGTCGAAGGTTGATGAAGAGGTATGTACATTTTGTCTGAGACTGTACGGTAAACTTTCTTAACTTCATATAATCGTAAGTTACATACTCGTACATTGTTGTAAACATGGTCCATCCTAAAATGAAACGATAATTGATAGATTCTTTACAGAATTACGACCTTAAATACCCTTAGTCATTATCACCTCATGTTACCAAATTGCCGAGTTTCACTTAGAGCACAACGTTAATTTAGGAGTTTCCGTGCTTCATTCAATCACGAGTACTACTTGGATGGAGAAATATTCTGAACATCTCCCGTGATGTCCCCTTCCCAAAGTGGAGTATCTTCGGTTTTGCTTTATCCTCTATGATTACATACTTCTAAAGCGTCAAAATAACCCAGGAACTTTTTTACTATATGATTGAGACTTCATAGTTATTGCATTTTTTGGTCCCCTGCATCCCAGTTTACGTACATATTCTTCTTGGGATTTGTGGCATATAATTAAGCTTTGTTCTACACTTCTAATTGATATAGACGAGTTTTAAAGACAACACGATTAATGATCTAGGAGAGTAATACAACGTTACGAGTTTTATAATGTCATTATAAAATTATGCTCAACACTATTCTATTTACCGTCAAATTTTATTAATCTGTATTAGCGGTTTACTTTGGATTCGAGTTTGCATGAGGCTCGTAGTAAGTATACATCCTAATTCCTAAGATTTCAGAATTAAGACTGTGATTAAGCTGGAATTAGTTGATCCAAATGCTAATGCTTGTAATTAGCATAATGTGTGGATACACATATTCTCATGCTAATCAGAGATCCACTGATTTTGGTATTACAAGGAAATGAGGAATGAAAAATGCACCTTTTTTCGGATGATTTCTTGAATATTTTTTTAGCAGTTTTCGGATGAATTTGCAAATGCATAAGCTAAAATTTGTACATATATAATAGTGTGCTTGTACAAGACCTAAAACTTTGTTTACATGCATCAAAAAGAAGAAGAAAAACTGAAAAATATGGTACACATTATCTTAAGATGTGTGATGCAGGTGGACGTGAAAGTAACAAGAGAGGGGGAAGAAACAAGAGGGAAAAGTAAAGATAAAGCCATTTTAAAGACGTCTGATAAAATTGGAACGATACAGAGAAGAAGCAACGATAAAGGAGATGTCCAAAAGAAGAAAAAGAAGAAGAAGGGGAAAAGAGACCCACGGTGCACTTGCAATGATTTTACTATGTCCTCTCTGCTAGCTTCATGGAGGAGATTGTGGGCAAAAAGGTTGCAACATGAAAAATCTAGGGTGCCCCCAAAATTAAAGAAATACTAGATTAATATTTCACAAATGGGTTTTTGTGAGACATGCTTGTATGAAAATCCTTTTCCATATGTAACCAAGGTTGATAAGAGTGTAATTTCTAGGATCATTAGTCATATTTTCCTTGGTTAAGCCTAAACCCGAATTGGATATAGTGTTGTAAATCTTTCCTCGCTCATGGGTTTCAATAGAGATACATTTTTATGCTCAAACTCGAGACGTTAGTTAAACACGAGGGAATCAATGTTGTGGTGGGGTGGGGTGGGGTGTTGCGGAAAAGATAACAGAGATTCTTATGTTTTTCTTGGGGCGAAAAAGTTTGGTAGAGTAGAATAACTTTTCGCAAGAAAATGCAAATCACAAATCCAAAATGGAAGATATATTTGTAACAATATTGATGTAACTCCTTTTGTTGTTTACTTTGTTGGAAGAAATATTTGCACATCTTTTAGAACTTTTTTTTTTTTTTGCCTTTTCTGTTCATCATATGCATGAGAATGTCTTGGCTTTTCAAGGCAGAATTCCCATCTGGATTTTGCAAAGAGATGTATTATGCTCTGCTTTCTTCATCAATATTCTTGTGTATCATTATATTTTGTATTGTTCTGTTTATGGGCATCTCCTTTGGGACCTTATAGCTAACAGATTCTCATGGACGTACATACATATGAGCCATATTTGGTGGAGCTTTCAGACCCTCGTCAATTGCTCGTGTGGGAAGTGCTTTTATGCCATCCCGGCGCATGTCACACTTCGAGGCTAGCGTAGTAGCGTGGTTTGTGGTCAAAATATGTAGATCATAGCCTGCGTTTTTGTCCGATTTTCATCATTTCGTCGATTTTTGCCAAATTATCTTTAAATTCTTGTAACATCACCTTACACATATTAGAATTTCCCTTGATGATTTTACGTCACAAACTCTTTCGTTACTGTTTTTTTTTTAACTGTTCAATGCCCAATTTCTCGTGGAATGAAATGTATGTTTTTCGCTTATTTGGAAAAAATAGCATAGGTTATATACTGAATTCTTTTTCAAAACTCATAATATGACCTCAAGACACTATTGCTTTAAATTTAGTCATTTTTGCTCTTATTCTGTTAATTTTGACAAAAACGTGGATTATACCCTACGTTTTTGTCTAATTTTCGTCATTTCGTCGACTTTTGTCAAGGTATCTTAAAACTCATGTACCATCACATTACACATATTCAAACTTACCTTGATGATTTTAAGTCACAAACTCTTTCGTTTAAGATTGCTTTTTGGCTGTTCAATGTGCAATTCCTCGTGGAGTGAATTGTATTATTTTTGCTTATTTGAACAAAATAATATAGGTCTTAAGTTATATTCTTTTTCAAAACTCATAATATTACCTCCAAACCCTATTGCTTCAAATTTAGTCACTTTTGCACCTATGCCGTTTTTTTGCCAAAAACGTGGATTTATAGCCTACGTTTTTGTCCAATTTTGATCGTTTCGTCGACTTTTGTCAAAGTATCTTAAAATTCTTGTGACATCACCTTACACGTATTAAAACATGCCTAAATGATTTTATGTCACAAACTCTTTCGTTTAAGGTTGTTTTTCGGCTGTTCAATATCTAGTTTCTCGTGGAGTGAATTGTATATTTTTCGCCTATTTGGACAAAATAACATAAGTTTTCAGCTATTTTCTTTTTTTCAAAAGTTGACAATTTGACCTCTACAAGGTCCTGCGTTGAATTTAGTTATTTTTGTTCTTCTGACGTTTTGGCCAAAAAAACGTGGATTATAGCCTGCGTTTTTGTCCAATTTTAATCATTTCGTCGACTTTTTTCAAAGTATCTTAAAACACTTGTATCATCACCATACGCATATTCAAACTTATCTTGATCATTTTAAGTCACAAAGTCTTTCGTTTAAGGTTGTTTTTCGGCTATTATGTCCATTTTCTCGTAAAATCAATTGGTTGCTTTTCGCTTATTTGGACAAAATAACATAAGTTTTAAGCTATATTATTTTTCAAAACTCATAATAAGACCTCTGCAAGCTACGGCGTTAAATTGAGTCATTTTTGCCCCTGTGCCATTTTTGGCCGAAAAACGAGGATTATAGCCTACGTTTTTGTACAATTTTCGTCATTTCGTAGACTTTTGTCAAATTATCATAAAACTCTTGTCTCATCACATTACACATATTAAAACATACCTTGATCATTGAAGTCACAAACTCTTTCGTTTAAGATTGTTTTTCGGTTGTTCAATATCGACTTTCTCGTGGAGCGAATTGGGTGTTTCTCGCTTATTTTGCTAAATAACAGAAGTTTTAAGCTATAATTTTTTTCAAAACTCATAATATGACTTCAATTGGTATATGGTACCCCGGGGGGCCGGGGGTACGTCCCCCCGTCCTAATTATACAGAAGTTCCTATTATTAAGTCAAGCCCAATCTACAATTCTGGCCCAAATTATTATCAGGCCACAAAACATCAAACATAAAGCCCAAGTATTCTCTCCTCCCCCTTCCTATTCCCCATCCCGACTTCTCGTCTCCCCCTACATTTTCCCGACGCCGGCGCTCTTATTTCGCTGGAAAATCCCACTTTCTCACCGACGCCGCCGCCGAAGTACAGGGCCGGGCTGTCCTGAACTAGCGGGCTGAGGCAGAACGCCATGCTCGCCGCACGAGCTGAACTCGGTCTAACTCGTGCTGGACTCGGCCAAGTCGCCCACCTCGCCGGGGACGATTCCGACGGTTCTTTCTCCTCGTAATCGCCGTCCTACTCGTTTTCCGGCGACATTCCCTTGTTCCGGCAGGTTATTCGTCCACCTACCTGACATCGCCGGTAAAATTTGAGACACCATTGGTTCTCCGCACATCAGCGTTCGTTTTTCTCCTCTCCAAGCATCACCCAGCCCCTTTCCCGACCCCATCCCCTCTAACTCGTCGACGCCACCAATTTACGCTGGGACGACGATGGTGGTGACGGTGGCGCGGGTATAGCGCCAGTGAAAAAAAAAGGAGAGAGAAAGACAAAAGAAAACAGAAGGAGGATGTGAGTCGGTGGCGCGGGTGTTGGGCCAGAATTGTCGGCGACTGGAGTTTATAGGGTGGTGGTCGACGTGGTTGACGTGGAGGCGGTGGGGATGGGGGTTGGCCGGCGGTGGGTCGGGTGGGAGAGGGAGGGAGGAGAGAGTAAATGGGTTTGGTCATTATTTGGTAAAAAATGATCATTATTATTTCCTTCCCTTTTTATCAATTATTTCCAGTTTTATAAAATTTCTCCCACCTAATTTCTAGTCATCATTATCTTGTGAGAGTCATAATTTCCTATTTTATAGCCATTATCTAATTTTTTCAATTATTTACTTTTTTGGATTAATGACTACAAAGTGGTATGTAACGATTAATGACTGAAAATTGAGAAGTAATTAGAGGAAATTGAGAAACAATGAGTGAAAAATGAAAAATAATGATTGGAAATAAATCATGACCATATAGTGTGAGTGAAACTAAAGAGATAATGAGTGAAAATTGAGAAACAATGAGTGAAAAATGAAAAATAATGAGTGAAAAATAAAAAATAATGATTGAAAATAAATCATGACTATAGTGTTGTATAATGAGTGAAACTAAAGATATAATGAGTGAAAATTGAGAAACAATGAGTGAAAAACTAAAATAACGTTTGAATATAAATAATGACTATATAGTGTTGTATAATGAGTGAAAATAGAGATATAATGAGTGAAAATTGAAAAATAATAAGTGAAAATAAATAATGACTATAAAGTGGTACATAATGAGTGAAAATAAACAATGACTATAAAGTGGTACATAATGAGTGAAAAGTGAGAAATAATGAGTAAAAATCCATAAATAATGAGTGAAATTTGGAAAGTAATGAGTGAAAAATCAAAAACTAATGAGTGAAATTTTGAAGTAATGAGTGAAAATCCAAAACTAATGAGTGAAAATTGGGAAGTAATGAGTGAAAATCCAGAAATAATGAACTGTCTTGCTCATTATCTGTAACTCGCTCATTAGTTGTAGTAACTCGCTCATTACTTGTATTGTCTTGCTCATTATCTGTAAATACTTTGCTCATTATTTGTCCATAATCTGCTCATTATTTGTCCATAATCTGCTTATTGTTTCTCTATAGCTTGCTCATTACTTGTATATACCTACTCATTGTTTTCAAATGTCAAGTCATTGTTTTATATTTTTCACTCATTATTTTCTATTTTCTAGTCATTGTTTTCTGATTTTCATTCATTATATACTATTTTCTACTCATTGTTTTCTAATTAGGGAAACAATGAGTGAAATATTGAAAATAATGAGTGAAAATTGGAAACTAATGACTGAAAATTTGGGCACTCATTATTTCATTATTTTCACTCATTAGTTCTCACTTTTCACTCACTTTTCAATTCCCACTCATTTTGTTTCAATTCCACAAATTGTTATCCAATTTACACTCATTGTTATCGAATTTTCGCTCATTATTTGTAAATTCTCACTCATTATTTTTAAATTCTCACTCATTGTTATCCAATTTTCACTCATTATTTTTAAATTCTCGCTCATTACTTGGGTTTTGTATGTAGTTATCTTTATGCTTATTGCCTTTTTTCATTTCTCATTCATTGTTATCCAATTTTCACTCATTATCTCTCAATTATTACTCATTATTTTTAAATTCTACTATTTTTTTTTTCTATTCATTATTTATACTACTCATTGTTTTCTAATTTTTGAGTCACTAATTTGCATTTTCAATCATTATTTTGTATTTTTCAGTCTTTATTTACCTTCAATCATTAATTTTGACCATTATTTCTCTTTTTTTTTTCTTCTAGTCATTACATTATTTTCTAATTAATAAAAATAAAATAAATTAAAATCCAACCCAAAATACAGATTTTTCTCTCACCTCTCTTCTGTGCTCCCCAGCCGACCCATCGCCCAACACCCAACACCACCCCCAGTCGTCGTCGCCGCCGCTTCCAATTGAACGTGCAAGTCCAACCGCCGAAAACCCCCACCAACCACCCCAAACTCACAGTAGACGTTCCCACCCCCATCACCCACTCCCTTTTTCGAAAATTCTCGATACCCCCGCGATTTCCCCAACCCCGACACAGCCCTGTTCGCAGCCCTATATTGGTCTAAGTAGTGGTGGATTTCATTGTGTTGTTGGTGGCGAAGGTCATATCTCGGTGGACTCTTTCGTTTTTGCCGGCCATGAGAAAACATGAGGAGAGAGAGAGAGAGAAAAATGGGGGGAAAGGGAAGGTGCCGTTGATGGGCTGAGTGCTAAGTTACATCGGGATGGTGGTGGAATTGGTGGTTATAGTGATGGCTGGTGAGTGGCGGGGCACGGCGGAGTCGTGGCCGGAGATGGTTGCACGGGTGGGTGAATGAAAGGGGATGGGGAGGAGAGAATACTTGCTGGATTATTTTAATATTGTGTATTAAATTTGGTAGTGGGTTTGTCAAAAGTCTCACTATTGGGCTTTTCAATTTAAATCATTGATCTGTTTGTTAGTTACATAAATGGACTGAGTCCACGCGTGGCCAACTTTGTTTTTCTTTTGGGCCGGGCCACTAATTGACACGGGGGGTACGTAGAGCTACGTACCCCCGGGGTACCTAATAATTTGCGATATGACCTCTATAAGCTACTGCGTGAAATTTAGTCATTTTTGCTCCTATGCCGTTTTTGGCCAAAAACGTGGATTTATAGCCTTCGTTTTTATTCAATTTTCGTCATTTCGTCGAGTTTTGTCAAAGTTTTTTAAAACTCTTGTAATATCATCTTACACGTATTCAAACATAATATGATGGTTTTAAAACACAAACTCTTTCGTTTAAGGTTGTTTTTCGGCTGTTCAATGTCCTGTTTCTCGAGGAGTGAATTGGTTGATTTTCGCTTTTTTGGACAAAATAACAAAAGTTTTAAGCTATATTTTGTTTCAAAACTCATAATATGACCTCTGTAAGCTACTGCGTTAAATTTAGTCATTTTTGCTCCTGTGCCGTTTTTGGCAAAAAACGTGGATTATTACCTACGTTTTTGTTCAATTTTCGTCATTTCGTCGAGGTTTGTCAAAGTTTCTTAAAACTCTTGTAATATCACCTTACACGTATTAAATCATAATATGATGATTTTAAGTCACAAACCCTTTCGTTTCAGGTTGTTTTACGGCTGTTCAGTGTCTTGTTTCTCGAGAAGTGAATTGGTTGTTTTTCGCTTTTTGGACAAAATTACAAAAGTTTTAAGCTATACTTTGTTTCAAAACTCATAATATGACCTCTGTAAGCTACTACGTTAAATTTAGTCATTTTTGCTACTGTGCCGTTTTTTGGCAAAAAACGTGGATTATTACCTACGTTTTTGTTCAATTTTCGTCATTTCGTCGATGTTTATCAAAGTTTCTTAAAACTCTTGTAATATCACCTTACACGTATTAAAACATAATATGATGATTATAAGTCACAAGCTCTTACGTTTAAGGTTGTTTTTCGGCAGTTTAATGTCCTGTTTCTCGAGAAGTGAATTGGTTGTTTTTCGCTTTTTTGGACAAAATAACAAAAGTTTAAAGCTATATTTTGTTTCTAAACTCATAATATGACCTCTGTAAGCTACTGCTTTAAATTGAGTCATTTTTGCTCCGGTGCCATTTTTGGCTGAAAAACGAGGATTAGCCTACGTTTTTGTACAATTTTCGTCATTTCGTCGACTTTTGTCAAATTATCACAAAACTCTTGTCTCATCACCTTAAACATATTAAAACTTACCTTGATCATTTATGTCACAAACTTTTTCGTTTAAGGTTGTTTTTCGGTTGTTCATTATCGACTTTCTCGTGGAGCGAATTGGGTGTTTCTCGCTTATTTGGCAAAATAACACAGGTTTTAAACTATAATATTTTTTCAAAACTCATAATATGACCTATATAAGCTACTGCGTTAAATTTTGTCATTTTTGTTCCTGTGCCGTTTTTGGCAAAAAAACGTGGATTATTACCTACGTTTTTGTTCAATTTCGTTATTTCGTCGAAATTTGTCAAAGTTTCTTAAAACTCTTGTAATATCATCTTACACGTATTAAATCATAATATGATGATTTTTAGTCACAAACTCTTTCGTTTAAGATTTATTTACGGCTGTTAAATGTCCTGTTTCTCGAGAAGTGAATTGGTTGTTTTTCGCTTTTTGGACAAAATAACAAAAGTTTAAGCTATATCTTGTTTCTAAACTCATAATATGACCTCTGTCAGCTACTGCTTTAAATTGAGTCATTTTTGGTTCGGTGCCATTTTTGGCTGAAAAACGAGGATTATAGCCTACGTTTTTGTACAATTTTCGTCATTTCGTCGACTTTTGTCAAATTATCACAAAATTCTTGTCTCATCACCTTAAACATATTAAAACTTACCTTGATCATTTATGTCACAAACTCTTTCGTTTAAGGTTGTTTTTCGGTTGTTCAATATCGACTTTCTCGTGGAGCGAATTGTGTGTTTCTCGCTTATTTGGCAAACTAACACCAGTTTTAAACTATAATTTTTTTCAAAACTCATAATATGACTTCTATAAGCTACTGCGTTAAATTTAGTCATTTTTGCTCCTATGCCTTTTTTGGCCAAAAACGTGGATTATAGCATACGTTTTTGTTCAATTTTCGTCATTTCGTCGAGGTTTGTCAAAGTTTCTTAAAACTCTTGTAATATCATCTTACACGTATTAAAACATAATATGATGATTTTAAGTCACAAACTCTTTCGTTTAAGGTTGTTTTTCAGCTGTTCAATGTCCTGTTTCTCGAGGAGTGAATTGGTTGTTTTTCGCTTTTTTGGACAAATTAACAAAATTTTTAAGATATATTCTTTTTCAAAACTCATAATATGACCTCTGTAAGCTACTGCGTTAAATTGAGTCATTTTTGCCCTATTACAATTTTTGGCCGAAAAACGAGGGTTATAGCCTACGTTTTCGTATAATTTTTTCGTCATTTCGTCGACTTTTGTCAAATTATCATAAAACTTTTGTCTCATCACCTTACACATATTAAAACTTACCTCTATCATTTATGTCACAAACTCTTTCGTTTAAGGTTGTTTTTCAGTTGTTCAATATCGACTTTCTCGTGGAGTGAATTGGATGTTTCTCGCTTATTTTGCTAAATAACACAAGTTTTAAGCTCTAATTTTTTTCAAAAATCAAAATATGACCTCTATAAGCTACTGCGTTAAATTTAGTCATTTTTGCTCATGTACCGTTTTTGGCCAAAAACGTGGATTATATCCTACATTTTTGTTCAATTTTCGTCATTTCGTCGAGGTTTGTCAAAGTGTCTTAAAACTCATGTAATATCACCTTACACGTATTAAAACATAATATGATGATTTTAAGTCACAAACTCTATCATTTAAGGTTGTATTCCGACTGTTCAATGTCGTGTTTCTCGCGTAGTGAATTGGTTGTTTTTCGCTTTTTTGGACAAAATAACAAAAAATTTAAGCTATATTCTTTTTCAAAACTCATAATATGACCTCTGTAAGCTATTACTACGTTAAATTGATTCATTTTTGCTCCTGTGTCATTTTTGGCCGAAAACGAGGATTATAGCCTACGTTTTTGTACAATTTTCGAAATTTCGTCGACTTTTGTCAAATTATCACAAAACTCTTGTCTCATCACCTTAAACATATTAAAACTTACCTTGATCATTTATCTCACAAACTCTTTCGTTTAAGGTTGTTTTTCGGTTGTTCATTGTAGACTTTCTCGTGGAGCGAATTGGGTGTTTCTCGCTTATTTGGCAAAATAACACAAGTTTTAAACTAGAATAATATATTTATTAATAGCGGTGGATTTAGGCCTTCCTAAGGATGTCCACGTGCTATACCACATCAGCGATGATGTCAAATGAAAGCTACCCGAAATACCTCTAATAATAAAACGTAAAAGTGTGACTGGCACACGCCTTAGTGCATATTCTTAAATCTGGCAACAAAATATATCATTATCTATTACGCCCTAAATCACTATTTTTAAATTATAAGTAAGATAAAAAGTTAGTTAGTATATATGTAAATTTTGCAACCAAATTTGAACAAAAACGGCATATTCCATCATTGAGATCTCTCAAAACAATTATATTGAATATATTTTCCCAAATTAAATCAACAGTAATAGAAAATATAATAATTGCCTATATTACAGCCATATCCAAACGGGAATCATTTTGAAAAAGGCAACATATCTTTAAAAATGAAATAATACAGGTAAATATATACCAGCATATGGGATCTGCGGAAATATAATTAATTGGAAAAATAGGAAGCAATTAATAAAGGGAATTTTCAATTGCCTGTATTCACACACTTAAATTATAAAAAGGGAAAATTTCCATATATCTCGGCATAATATATTGCACACTAGATTTCTATTGCACACTAAATTTCCGCAGACAATTTTTAATGAAAAAAAATTCTGGAAAATGAAGAAATTAAAATTCTGAGTATCAAGAACTCTTTGAAAATGAATCGTCAAATTCATCATAAATCTCCCGAGAATATTGCATTGATTTCAGTCAATCATGCCTGCCTAATACGAGTATTTTTTCCAAATTTAAGCGAGATAATTTAGCACGGAAAAGGGGAATAACGTATAAGATTATCATCGCATTTTAACGAATATAGCTGTTTGACTGTGCCACAAATTAGGCAACGAGATATTTCAATACTATACTATAACTCTGTAAGCGATTGACTTTTAAGAATGATCACCTCCACTTTACTTTACTCTCTATAAACATTCAAACCAAAAACTTCATCCTCAAAATTTCGCTTGATTGTACCCTTAGAAAATTCATTCGTTTGTTAATTTTTTTTGCTTTACTTTTCTTCATATCCGAACGATGTCTGTCTTATTTGGCCTTATTGTTTTCAGGTACAGTTGTTGAGCAAGCACAAGAAAAATAATGTCCAAGTTAGGATTCAACCTATTTCTCCCATATTAGGATTCAATCAAAAGGAGGACAATATGGCTGAGAATTGCACGAGCTTTTATTGGTGACTAAACAAAAAAAAGATTAGTTATCGATAAAACATGTCCAAAAGGTTTGAAAGCAGTTGGATCCGTTGTTATAAATTCTAAGCCTTCGCACCAAATCAGGTTTGACATCGTTTGTTAAATATAGTTTTAATTCGAGATCTCCGTGAATTACATGTCGAGGAGCCATATTGCTAAGTTCTTGCATCTAATTGACCCTTTTTTTTTTGTTTTATGTTTTGCATCTAATCGACCTCTTTTTTTGTGTGCAGCAAACAGCCAAACAACAGACTGGTTTCAGCTAACTAGCAAGTGAGTAACTGATATCATCTGAACAATTGATGAAGAGGACACAAAGTATCCCAAATACTTTTACAGTTTGTACGATATTTCAAGCAGACGTTAACGAGAAAGTTAACAGTACAGACTTTTCACTACGTACGAGTCTTATGATTAGATTGACTATACTAAATATTCAAGGGATCCTGAATTCCTGATCTGATATAAGGTTAATCATTAAAGTCTGCGTGTTCTCTTTTTGTTTGTATTTTTTTATCAATCATCGATGCATTTTTGGGATTCATTTGGTCGAAATTATTACGGGTTGAAGGGCTTGATGGAGAACGTCGAATTTAGCTCGGAATAATGTTGGTCAAAATATCATACACGCCATTTTTGGCGACAACACACAAAGTAGGTTCATAGTCCATAAAAATCAAGCCAAATCTGATCATATTTGCCGGGACTAAACTTTTGATATGTATAGCATTTTATCTAGATATTTTTATGAGAAAAGTGTGTTACACATTTGTATTGTATAAATTGTAGCATAATGTCCCACAATGTAACACCAATCAAGTCAAAAATAAGGCTAGATCCTCTCCTATGATCTTTTGTGATTTTTAATAACCCTCGCGTTGTTAACGTTAATTATCAATTGGCCGGTAATCATAACGTTAATTACCCTCGCGTTGTTAAAGTATTTTCGATTTTCTGTGACAAATTAATCTACACCTTTATTTTTTCCACTTTTTCTGAATTACTATTTTTTTGTGACAAATTAATCTAAGCCTAGAATGAGATATGCATGGGTCAAAGCTGATTAAACCCAACCTTATATAATAACCTTAGATTTAAGTTAAGAAAAAAATATGGGTCAAAACGGATTAGGGTCATAAATGGTCGCAACTCATATTAAACGTTGATCCATGTAACATAAATTGTTACTATTAAGTTAAGAAAGAAACTAACATATTAACACAACTTCAACTTTGTTTGATAAAATTTAATAAAAATAGTATTCACATTAGTTAAGAGTCATAAAATCAGCATTATGACTAAAAATTAGTGGTTCGTGGGTTATTTAAAACAAATTAATAACTTAGTTTTTTTTTTCATGTGTAACTTCGTGTCATGATTTTTTTTAATGTACATCTTCTAATTTAAATTTCTAATTTAAATGGTAATATAATATAAAACAGTAATATAAAAAGGAGTCATCACAAATATCATACAACATCCATTGCAAATTACACGGGTAATCACCTACGGGTCAAATACGGGCTTAATTTCTTCTTCTTTTGTCTTAATTATGAATTAACGGGTCAGGTTGGGGTTGACCAAAAAATTTCCTGTTACAATGGGTCGACAGGTTGGATCAACTTGAGTTACCAGGTCGGTGATCCACCTTTTGATAGGTGTATCACAATATACTACATTGACACTATCAAACGTAAACAAATCGAAAAATACAAACTCCACTATTATATCAATGTTTACAATTTAACTTACTTTCTAAACTCTAGAAACAAACAGCCTGTGCAATTTTGCACGGGTCAATAAACTAGTTTTTTCCAAAGCTCATAATATGACCTCTATAAGCTACTGCGTTAAATTCAGTCATTTTTGCTCCTGTGCCGTTTTTGGTAAAAAAACGTGGATTACCTACGTTTTTGTTCAATTTTTGTCATTTCGTCAAAGTTTGTCAAAGTTTCTTAAAACTCTTGTAATATCATCTTACACGTATTAAAACATAATATCATGATTTTAAGTCACAAGCTCTTTCGTTTAAGGTTGTTTTTCGGCTGTTTAATGTCCTGTTTCTCGATAAGTGAATTGGTTGTTTTTCGCTTTTTGGACAAAATAACAAAAGTTTTAAGCTATATTTTGTTTCAAAACTCATAATATGACCTCCGTAAGCTACTGCGTTAAATTGAGTCATTTTTGCTTCGGTGCCATTTTTTGCCGAAAAACGAGGATTATAGCCTACGTTTTTGTACAATTTTCGTCATTTCGTCGACTTTTGTCAAATTATCATAAAACTCTTGTCTCATGACCTTACACATATTAAAACTTACCTTGATCATTTATGTCACAAACTCTTTCGTTTAAGGTTGTTCTTCGGTTGTTCAATATCGACTTTCTCGTGGATCGGAGTGAATTGGGTGTTTCTCAAACTAACACAAGTTTTAGACTATAATTTTTTTCAAAACTCATAATATGACCTCTATAAGCTACTACGTTAAATTTAGTCATTTTTTCTCCTATGCCGTTTTTGGCCAAAAACGGGGATTATAGCATACGTTTTTGTTCAATTTTCGTCATTTCGTCGAGGTTTGTCAAAGTTTCTTAAAACTCTTGTAATATCATCTTACACGTATTAAAACATAATATGATGATTTTAAGTCACAAACTCTTTCGTTTAAGGTTGTTTTTCGGCTGTTCAATGTCTTGTTTCTCGAGAAGTGAATTGTGTGTTTTTCGCTTTTTGGACAAAACAACAAAAGTTTTAAGCTATATTCTTTTTCAAAACTCATAATATGACCTCTTAAACTACTGCGTTAAATTTAGTCATTTTTGCTCCTGTGCCATTTTTGGCAGAAAAACGGGGATTATAGGCTTCGTTTTTGTACAAATTTCGTCATTTCGTTGACTTTTGTCATATTATCATAAAACTCTTGTCTCATCACCTTACACATATTAATTAAAACTTACCTTGATCTTTTAAGTCACAAACTCTTTCGTTTAAGGTTGTTTTTCGGTTGTTCAATATCGACTTTCTCGTGGAGCGAATTGGGTGTTTCTCGCTTATTTTGCTAAATAACACTAGTTTTAAGCTATAATTTTTTTCAAAACTCTTAATATTACGTCTATAAGCTACTGCGTTGAATTTAGTCATTTTTGCTCCTATAGGCTACGTTTTTGTTCCATTTTCGTCATTTCGTCGAGGTTTGTCAAAGTTTATTAAAAATCTTGTAATATCACCTTACACGTATTAAAACATAATATGATGATTTTAAGTCACAAACTCTATCGTTTAAGGTTGTTTTTCTGTTGTTCAATGTTGTGTTTCTTGCGGAGTGAATCGGTTGTTTTTCGCTTTTTTGGACAAAATAATAAAAGTTTTAAACTATATTTTTTTTCAAAACTCATAAATTACCTCTATAAGCTACTGCGTTAAATTGAGTCGTTTTAGCTCCTGTGCCATACATTTTTGGCTGAAAACGAGGATTATAGCCTACGTTTTTGTACAATTTTCGTTATTTCGTCGACTTCTGCCAAATTATCATAAAACTGTTGCCTTATCACCGTACACATATTAAAACTTACCTTGATCATTTAAGTCACAAACTCTTTCTTTTAAGGTTGTTTTTCGGTTGTTCAATATCGACTTTCTCATGGAGCGAATTGGGTGTTTCTCGTTTATTTTGCTAAATAACACAAGTTTTAAGCTATAATTTTTTTGTAAACTCATAACATGACCTCTATAAGTTACTGCGTTAAATTTAGTCATTTTTGCTATATATTGTGCCGTTTTTGGCCAAAAACGTGGATTATAGTCTACGTTTTTGTTCAATTTTCGTCATTTCGTCGAGGTTTGTCAAATTTTCTTAAAACTCTTGTAATACCACCTTACACGTATTAAAACATAATATGATGATTTTAAGTTACAAACTCTTTCGTTTAAGGTTGTTTTTTGGTTGTTCAATGTCCTGTTTCTTTAGGAATGAATTGGTTGTTTTTCGCTTTTTTGGACATAATAACAAAAGTTTTAAGCTGTATTCTTTTTCAAAACTCGTAATATGACCTGTATAAGCTACTGCGTTAAATTTAGTCATTTTTGCTTTTGTGCCTCTTTTGGCAAAAAAAACGTGGATTATAACCTACGTTTCTCCATCATTTCGTCGACTTTTATCAAAGTATCTTAGGGGGTGTTTGGTTTGATATTTATAATGGTAACGGAACGGAATGGGATTAGGGGTGGAGTGTTACAAGTTCCGTTACTTTACCTAAACTATTTGGTTCACTAAGAAAATGGAATGGAATCATGTTTAAAGGACAAAACAGTAAATTAATAAATTACCCAAACCCCTTCTCTTTCTCTCTCCTGGCCCCTCAACTTCCCCTTCCCCACCCTACCACCGCCGCCACCGCGCACCACTACCACCTGAATCGGCGAGTTCATCACCGGCTGAATTTTACGGCGCCTGTAACACCTCGCCAGCCCACACGAACAAGCCACAAGCCCATTCCTACCCAATTACATAATCTAGCGACCCTTTTTTCCTTCTCTCTCCTCCCTTGCTAGCCACCACATCTAACCGGTGAAAGGTTAATTAGACCTTGTGGACGGCGACATAGGAGGTGGCGACGGTGGAGAAAATGGTGGTTGGTGATGATGCCAAGAAAGTAGTATAAGAGAAAATGGAGGAAGAAAGAGAAGATGGAGGAAAAGGAGAGACGAATTCGGAGAAAGAAGGCCACCGCGGTGGTCGCCGGATGAAGATCGCCCGGCCAGTGTTATTTCCGGCGAGATTGGTGGCCGGTCATCCATCGCCGACGGCTTGTGGTGGCTTGGCAGTGGGGTGGGGTGGGGTGGGGAGGTGAGTGATGAGAGAGAAAATAAAAAAGGGGGGAATGGAATTGGAAATAACGTAATCGGAGTGGGATTTCGTTACTTGGTCTCAAAAAAAGACCAACCAAACATGCACTTAAAACTCTTGTATTATCACCTTACACATATTAAAACTTCCCTTGATCATTTTAAGTCACAAAGTCTTGCCAAGCTCCGCCAACACGACTAAGGCTCTGTTTGATAGTACTTATTTGCAATAGTATTCAGATCAGTTCAGAATCATTCAGATAATATCAGATCAGATCAGAGTGATTCAAATCAGATCAGAATTGTTCAAATTTTTATGAATGTATTTGGTCTATAACTGATACTAATTCGTTGAAATTCAATCAAAATTTTAACACATTCAGATTAGATCAGATCAGATCAGTTCAATGTCATTGAAATCAGATCAGATCAAATCAATATCATTCAGATTAGATCAGATCAGTTCAGAAAGATACAGTCCTATCAAACGGGACCTAAGCCCTCCGAAAACTCGTAACGAAAATGAGTAGAGACGGTATGGACAACAATGCCAAGTAAATTAGTCACACACTCTCTTCTCAATTTGGCGGGTTAACAACCGTTTGTTTTTGCTCTCTATCTCTCTCTCCACCTCATCATCATCTTTCCAAAATTCCGACCACATCAACTGAACTTCCCACCACCACCACCCACCAATTCCCCAAAATGCCCCTCAAAACAACGGCGGCGGCCACGGTGGCAGCTCCGTCATGCTTCCACCGGAATTACACTCTCTCTCCTACTCATCACCACCGTCACTTACATTTTCCCGCCACCACCATGACTCAATTTTCTCCTGCTCTACTCTCTACTGATACTCTCCACTTCTCTACCTCTAAACGACGCCGTTTCTCCTCCTTCGCCGTCGATTCCTCTTCCTCGCAACCTTCTTCCGCCACCACCCCCACCACCACCGCCTCCGCCGCCGCCGGGAAGTCTATCGTCGCCGATAATCAGATTTCTCTAGGATCGGTATCTCTCTTTAATTATATCTTTTTTAATTAATTTCATAAATTTATGTGTAAATTATTGTTCTTAGCATTGATTTTATAATCTTGGAGAATTATATAAAGTTTGATTTGAATTTAGTTAGTTATGTATAGAAATTGAATTGTATGTGCTCGGAAAACCCTAATTATGATTGTATAGTTAGATTAATTGTAATTACGCCGTGGATTACGAAGCGAAAGGAGTTGTAAACTTGTATTGCAAGTTTCGTTTGTTTGGAAGATGTGATTTTGGTGTGTGATTCTTAAGAAATGATGATAATCAGAATAGTCGTGGTTGTTGTAAGTTGGAATTGTGTAATTATCGACTTATCGTCGTAAAGGATTGAACTTTGAAGTGAACGAAAGGAGTGGCATTGGGAGTTATTGTTTCTGAAAGATCTTATTTTTGTGTGTGATTCTTAAGAAATGATGGAAAATCAGAAAAGTTGGGAGTTGTGAGTGGGAGTGGTGTAAATTGGACTTGTATAATTGTCGGCGTAAAGGATTGATGTGATTAATGTGTAATGTTTGATCGAGATTATGTTGTAATGAAAAGACTACCTAAATTGCAGATACTTTTCTACTTTTCAGATTTCGTTAGGTGTTGTGGCACTTGGAAGCGGAACTACATTGCTTGCGTGAGTGTCTTCTTGTCGGTGATTGTCTTAGTTTGGTTCGTGGTATATGAGTTGTGATCGAGTTTTGGTATGTGCAGATATGGTTTTGGTGCTTACTTTAATATCCTTCCTGGATCGGAATGGTCTGCACTGATGTTGACGTATGGGTTTCCTGTTGCTGTTATTGGCATGGCTCTCCAGGTGATTATATACGTTGCCAGTCTTTTACATTGTTGGTATAAGTATATGTTGTTGTGTCTTGACAATCTCGAACAACCTGAACAAAGCCTTTCTCACAACTCAGAAAAGAACACTAGGAGCTGAGGGTCACTGTTAATCTTTATGTCTTGGCATTGATTACTTATCCATGACGTTTCTCAGAAAGTAGTCCACCGAAGTACTGTGTACTCATTTGCTGATGCTGCAAAAGATCATGGATGGAAAACTTAATTTACTGATGCAAAAGATGTTGAATTATAAACTTGCAGTGTGCTTGATGAGTTCTGCACATCTGCAAGAACAGCTCTTATTATTTTTGTGTGTTTCTGAAGCTAGAAACTTTATACAATAATATTGAAATGGCTGCCTGTTTTGAGTCTCAAATTGTGGATTTCACGTCTTCAACTAGTTCTCATTACTTTTTCTGCTTATATTGCCAGTGGGTCATTGCCTCATTGGTGGTGCTCATCCTTGAGGATCTTAGCTTCAGATTAGATGTCGTGTTTAAATTGTCAAGACCTAGCATTGTGTAACAGTATAGCGATCCTATTGTTGTACCTTATATTAATCATAAGGGAATTATTTTACTCTTTTGCAGTATGCAGAACTTAAACCTGTACCATGTACGACTTATTCTGATGCTCAAATGCTGAGGGAAAAGTGTGCAACCCCAGTACTCAAGCAGGTTAGCTCTGGTTGGTGCATGTTATACATGTAATTTACTTTTCAGTTTATACGCACCTTGTTCCTATTGATATCTGTTGTTCTCTGCATGATTTGTGGATGGAATGGCTTAAAAATTTCACTCTATTTTAGGTAAAGACAGATGTAACCAGATATCGTTATGGAGATGAGCAACATCTTGATGAGGCTTTGAAACGAATTTTTCAATATGGCCAGGTGTGTTTCTGACTTATTACTTGTTATTTACTTCTAAAATATGACTATTACCATCCGTCAAGGTTCTAGTACCAAATCATGTGGAGCTTATAAACTGTTTAACCTAAAGTAGATTTACTCTGTCAAAGAATACCCATTCCGGAGTTCGAACACGTGGAATTTCAGGAAGAAAAAGCCAAGTGAGAAGTTATATGTCATACGCCGATATGAGTATAATTATAGTTTGAAGTCTTAGAAACCTTCCAAACTATTCCACATTTATTTGTATTTTGTAGAACTTTGAAAGCGTTTTCCCAATACCCGGGTTAATCCTGCTTCCTCTGGTGATTTTGAAATCCTGGCTTTAGGAATGTATTATCATTCAGTATCCACTGTATTTTTACCCTTACAGTGAGTTTCTGGAAACATAAACTTGCCCAGTTCAAGCTGTATCTTATGTCAGAGAAAACTGCATTTTCTGTTTCTTTATGTTATAAAAGAAAGCCTGTACACTTCTTGCTGAGGAGATCAAACCATGTATTTCATGTTGATACTAGTGGCCCACTGGTAGAGGCAGCTCCTGCTATCAATAATCTGAGTGTTGGACTGTCACCTCTATACTAAGGTACTTGTTGTATGGATAGCACTATTGGAGGGAATGGTAGGGGTAGATAAAGGGGAGGTGAAGGGAAGAGATTAGGACGAATAAATTGGATTCCCGAAGTTTTTCCAACTTTGCAGGGTTTAGGTTTATTATAGAGGGAGGGAAATAATTCCCCTTTATCCCCTTTCCTTCTTTCATTTCAACCCTTTACCCAAGCAAGGAAAGTGGATCATCACTCTTATTATCTTATACCTTGCCTCTCCGCCCAAATCCCCTTATCAAAGCTGATTAGGTCATTCAGAATTAATGGAATATCTGCACAAGCTATTCTGATCCTAGACTTGATTTGGTGGTATTCTTTAGCACTAGGCTGGCTCTATACCTCCAACTCTCTCTGTTAAGCCATTTTGATCAAGAATATTCTTGAGCTTATTTAGCTCATAAATATGCTTTTACATGATCAAGGTTTATGTTAAAAGTTGGACTTAATCTCTACTCTAGAATAAAAGAGTTCAGTTTTGGTAGTACTCATTAATGGAATACTGAAAGTTTAGCAATCCAGGAGCTTTGACGCACAATACTTCTCGAAGGAGATGTATCTCACTTCTTGCACTGTTTCTGCTTTTCATCCAATTGGGGCTAGAGGCTGATGCATTAATTCTGGGATATCTGAAGTACAGTGTTGCCATTAAAAATATGCACCTTTTAGCTGTAAATCTATCTACACAGGGTAAATTATGATATTTCCATGCAGCTGAGTGGGTTTATGTCTAACATGGTATGCTAGTGTTGGTTAATGACTGATGTTCATTTTTGCTTCCATCTCTATCAGTTTTGACCTTTCCTTTCGTGTGTATGACATGTCCTGAAGATCCATGTCGGATGTTTCTTCTTTTTTGAGAATCTTTGTTGAATCGTTTGTGTGGAACAACTAGACATTGATCATGACATTAATTTGTCTCATGCTCCTGCTAAGTTGGTTTATAGTGTATAATTAACCATGTTGAGGAAGAAATGTCAACATAATCTAATGTGAATTGTGATAATGGACGACTGTATATGGTTAAGCATCCAATCTGTAGCAAGGGCTACATTTGTGTCACCCCTGGCAAAGAGTTACCAAAGATTCACTATGGACCAGTTCAGTTCTCTTTTTTCTTATATCGTCTATAGAATCCCTAACATGTCTGCGGGTGTTTTAGGATTTGTGATGTTAGTCTAATGCTTCTGTCTTGGGATTTTGCTGGTTGGACTAAAGGCTAGCAGCATGCAACGTAAGACTGCTTGCAAAGAATGTCTAAAACCTGGCTGGAACCCTATAGCTCACAGAAATATTACTATCTGTTGCAGACCAGTATTTTCGAGGGAGTTACTTTTCTCTCAGCTCAGCCCAACTTAATAGTGCTAAACTGCAGGCTACATTATATAGTACCTCTTTTTTTAACAGCGGATGGAGAGAGAGAGAGAGAGAGGAGGATTGGTGAGAGGATTGTGATTAAGTGTAGAATGTTAGTCCTTAATAACATCAGGGCTTACAAGGGAGAAACCAAGTAGTCAAGTCCGCATTCCTATTTTCCTGGTGGGAATGAGAGCCAAATGACACTAGACCATTAAGCTCTCCTTTTCCATCCTTCTCTTTGTTGATTATTTCCAAAGTAGTTAGCTTGGTAATTAGTGAATAATCTACCATGCTACTTAGCTGATACGGTATCAGCGTTGTGGAGTGCTTTTTGATAGGTGATAGTGTAACAGGTTTGTATCTCATGATTATGATGCTGATATGCTTGAGCTTTACATCTTATGCTTTCTATCTGTTGTTTGTTGTATAGGGTGGAGGCATTTCTAGGAGAAGTGCGCCTGTTCTTCAGATGATTCGTGAAGAAGTATGCATCTGATCCGATACCATACTCTTTCCTCTTCTCTTTTGATGAAAAATAAGCACATTATCTTCTTTTTGATGATTTATTCAGTCAAAGTGCCATGAAGAGGTGGTCTTAATTGTCTGTCCACCGATGGTTAATGAACCACTCTTCCTTTTTCATTTTTCTTTCAAGTCCATGAGCCTCTCTTACTTAAAACTTGACAGTTAAGTATTTATTTTGCTGCCGAGTCTGTTTGAAACCAGGTTTTGTGGCTTCTTTTTAGGGCATCTTTGAACCTTTCTTAAGCAAAAGTAATATTCAACCCATGAAGGTTAAAAGTTCTTCCCATTTTCGCAATAATTTACTATGATCTGCATTTGCCTGATCTCGCACCATAGATGTTTTTGGTTGCTGATAATAAGTAGTCATCTTCTGATGCCAGGATCACATTCCTACTGTTTATTGTTGTTTTTCCTTGAACAAAGATTCAGCTGCTTGTGATTTCCATTTTTCAGGTGACTGAAGATGGTAAATATTGCTTAGTTCTAGTGTTCGCGGCCAAAACTCTGGAGCTTTCTGATTTTGAGCGAAGACAGGTACCACAACCATCGCTTTGGAATACCCTTTTTTTTCATCTTTGACTGTGATATGAATCATGCTCTCAGAGCCCAAACCTGTAGTAAATTTATGGCTCTAGAGTTCGGAGTCATATTCTGGAACACAGTTCTTTAATTCAACCACCATGCTGCTGCATAACACCGATAATGCTGACTCTGAACGATTTTTCCTTTTGTTTCTTAGGCTAAGTTTGCCTCTTTCTTCGGACCAGGCATCACTGCTGAAGTGGGTAAGTTTTCAGCTTCTCCAAATAACTTGATCATATGGAATAAGGGAAAAAGAAGCTCTAATGGCTTCCATATACAAACCCTAGATCTAATGTCGTCTAATGTTCTGATCCATTTTCAGGCAAAGGAGTTGACGATCTCTTTGAAGTTCGTCTGATATCCGACACACCAGCATGAGGGAGCATTCAACTCTAAGAACATAGTTTGTCAGATACGAATTTTTGTATAGTATTCATATAAATTCTTAACCAATATAATCTTCACTCCAATTCCTATATATAAAATGTTTACTCTACATTGATTGGCTGCTGCCTGCTGGTGTTCTTCGTACTGTTTCACTGTTCTTTCTCGAAATAGTATTCACAGGTTAAGCTACTGCGTGCCAATATGAAATCTCTCATTAAGAAGTTGAGGTACTAGTTCATTCATCTCTAGTAACATATAAATGGTGTTGCGGATCGTGATTGTCCTAGTGATTTGTAAACTTGATTAGTTTGTGTCTACAGATAAATTCTAGTATATGCTTAGCCGCCTTGTATGGCTGTACCGGTGTTACATAAGGGTGTTCGGGTTATCGTGTTAGTTATCTCGATTGCTAAGGTCATTAAAGACAATACACGAGTAGTACATTTGTATCAAATTGTGGAATGTTTGCGTTACATTGTCCGCAAAATTATTATTATGCGGCAACTTTTAGACAATCTTTGCATACAAAATAGACTACAAAATTTTTGAGTAGATTATGACCGTACATATGAGTCTAGACGAGTATAAGCATTGAGTGCATGTTTGCATGACATGATGAAATCGGATTAAAACGGATTTATTTCCCACTTTTAAGGTTTTATACTATTGCATGGGAAACCAAATTAAAACTATATTTTTAATAAAATTTGGTGTAGAAAATGAATTTCCCCTCATTATGATACTTGCCTTCACTTTTTAAAAATGATTTAATGGAGGTGTAAATTTATTTGGATAATTGCAATAATTACATGCCTATTGATTGTTCATGATTAGTTCAGGTACAGAATATTGGTCAGAAAATGGGATGCAGGATCTGTATCTGATGAATTCATTCCAAAAAAATTGCTTAATTTCTATTTTCATTTTTTGGTGCATTGGTTCTGATGATTGCTTTCCATAATAATAAAATATCATTTTTATTTATATCGTATATAAGTACCTCCTCCAATAATTTTTTATTTCATTGTAAAAGTGTGTGTTTCGTAAATCAACTTAAAAGCGTGTGTAAGAGAGTGTTGTGCCGAAGAAAGAGAGTTCATTTTTGCAATTCTTTGCAAGGTGAGTTGTCTTTACTCGTCTTTAATCTATTTGATTTGTCAATCTCAGGTTTTGTTGCAGATGTATAGGATGCTGACATGCGAAATGTTTTTTTAACTTTTTATAGCAGCGAAGGTCGAACCATACCGAGTAATCTCGATTATCTTTACTTTTAACCAAGTGAGTCAATCTTCTAATTGTAAATTGTTTTTTTCTTTTTTTTTTCTACTGATTATTTTGTCTTGTATCGATAAACTCATGCCGACATTTTGGATGATTGGATAGATTTGTGGATTAAGCACCCCAATTTGATTTTTAAGTCATAAAGCTTACTAATTTTCCATTTTTCAAATATTTTTTTAGATCTTAAAGGTTATAATTTATGTGTTTTCCAAAACATAAATATTGGTAACATCCGGTATCTTAGATCTTAATTTATCTAAACAAAATGCTTGAAATCAGCATAGTGAAGGCAAATCATACCACAGTAATCTCGATTGTCTTTATTTCTCGATCTTACAATTGTAATTCTTTTTTTTTCTACTGATTATTTTGTCTTGCACGGGTCTGATTTGAATGCTCTTGATTGGATTTGATCTGATTTGAATGACTTTAAATTGATCTGATTTGATCTGAATTTTTAGAAAATTTGATTGAATTTCAACGAAATAGTATCAATCATAGACCAAATTCATTGAACGTTATTCGAACATTTCTGATCTGCTCTGATCTAATTTGAATGACTTTGATCTGATTTGAATGACTTGAACTGATCTGAATACTCTTTTTATTAAGTCCTATCAAACAGAGTCTTATAAGACGTAAAGCTACCATTTTTTTTTAAATTTTTTTTTCCGTCATAAACTTTACTACTTTACCGTGTTTTTCAAAAAAAAAAAAAAATTGTGAATTCTGTATATTAGTATATACTTATTCATCTAAAAAAAATGCTTACAAAAATAATAATTCTTAACGGTTTGTTTTTCCTAATATTTGTTATGTAGTTCTGTATATAATTTGATATCCTTCCTTACTAGTTTCAGTACTCGTCCAACTTCATGCGTGTTTGAATGTTTTTTTTTTACCTTATTCATACCCCACATGGGCATAAATTTGATATTTCATAGGAATAGCAAATCAATTCTTGTGATATAATATTTTTTAGGAATAATATATCGGTTTATTCAGATATGATATTTCGTAGGAGTAACATATTAAATTTTCAAAAAATGCATACTAGTACTATTTTCCATGGGCTTATAATAAATAATTAATTATCAATCTTTATTTTCCCCAAAACGAACATAATCACCAAACTCCAAGTAATCGACCCATAAAACCTCGAAAATTAATGGTTTATTTTTCCTATTATTTGTTACCTACTATTTGTTGTGTAGTTCTGTATAATTAATTTTTCCTCAAAAATTGTTTTTTCTTTTTTTTTTTTTTCTACTGATTATTTTGTCTTGTATCTATAAACCCATGCCGACATTTTGGATGATTAAATAGATTTGTGGATTAAGCACCCCAATCTGATTTTTACGTCATAAAGCTTACTAATTTTCCATTTTTCAAATATTTTTTTAGATCTTAAAGGTTATAATTTATGTGTTTTCCAAAACATAAATATTGGTAACATTTGGTATCTAGATCTTAATTTATCTAAACAAAATACTTGAAATCAGCATAGCGAAGGCAAATCATAACAGAGTAATCTCGATTGTCTTTATTTCTCGATCTTCAAATTGTAATTCTTTTTTTTTTCTACTGATTATTTTGTCTGGCACGGATCTGATTTGAATGTTCTTGATCGGATATGATCCGATTTGAATGACTCTGAAATGATCTTATCTGATCTGATCTGAATTTGTAGAAAATTTGGTTGAATTTCAACGAAATAGTATCAATTATAGACCACATTCATTGAATGTTATTTGAACATTTTTGATATGCTCTGATCTGATTTGAATGACTTTGATCTGATTTGGATGAATCTAAACTGAACTGATCTGAATACTCTTTTTATTATGTCCTATCAAACAGAACCTTATAAGTTATAAGACGTAAAGCTACCATTTTTTTTTTCAATTTTTTTTTCCGTCATGAACTTTACTAATTTACCGTGTTTTTCAAAAAATTAGATATTTGTGAATTCTATATATATTAGTATATACTTATTCATCTAAAAAAATGCTTATAAAAAGAACAAAAAAAAATAATTCTTAATGGTTTATTTTTCCTAATATTTGCTATGTAGTTCTGTATAATTAATTTGATATCTTTCTGTACTAGTTTTAGTACTCGTTCAACTTAATGCGTGTTTGAATGTTTTGTTTATCTTATCCATACCCACATGGGCATAGATATGATATTTCATAGGATTCGCAAATCAATTCTTGTGATATAATATTTTTTTAAGAATAACATATCGGTTTTTTTTAAATATGATATTTCGTAGGAATAACATATTATAATTTTCAGAAAATGCATACTAGTATTAATTTCCATGGGCTTATAATAAATAATTCATTACCAATATTTATTTTTCCCAAAAGGAACATAATCACCAAACTCTAATTAACCGACCCATAAAACCTCGAAAATTAATGGGTTTTTTTTTCCTATTATTTGTTGTGTAGTTCTGTATAATTAATTTGATATCTCTCCGTACTAATCTCTGTACTCATCCGATTACTTCATGGAGCGTTTGAATGTTTTAATTTTACTGTATCCATAACCCAAATGAGCATAGATATGATATTTCATAGGAATAACAGATCGATTTTTCGGATGTGATATTTCGTATGAATAACATATCGGTTTTTCTGATATGATAATTCGTAGTAACAAGATAATAATTTTCAGAAAATATTTACTAGTATATATTATTTTTTCATGGGCTTATAATAAAATAATTAGTTAGCAATATTTATCTATTTTCCAAAAGGATGGAACTAATATAATTACCAAACTCTACTTAACCGACCTACAAAACCTCATAGAACAAAAATGAACCCTAATAACCAAACTCGTACGCATAAACAATCAATTTCATGTATCATTTCTTGTGTATTAATCTTCAACAAGAAGTCAAAGATATCACATTTGATATTCTTCAACGAATTTTCTTGGATTGTGTATATATATAGATGGCAAATGGAAAGGGAGACAGCAGCCGCCCTGCATGGACATGGCAGCAAGACAAGGCTTTCGAGGTTGCGTTAACAAAATTTCCCGAGGGTTCTGAAAACAGGTGGGAAAACATAGCTGCCAATATCCCTGGTAACGTTACTCCAGAAGAAGCCAAACACCACTATGACCTGCTAGTAGCTGACATTGCGGCCATCGAGGCTGGAAATGTCACCCTACCAGACTACAAAACTGTTGCTTCTGAGAACGAGGGTTCGGAGGTTGTCGAGCAGCAGGATGACAAGAATGCGTTATGGGAGACGCGGAAAGGTGTAGCGTGGTCTGAAGCTGAGCACGCTCGGTTTTTGCTAGGGATAAAGAGGTATGGGAAAGGGGATTGGAAGAGTATAGCTAAAGATTTTGTCAAGACAAGGAGTTCAACACAAGTTGCGAGTCATGCTCAGAAGCACTACAAGAAGCTGGAAGCTGGGAGGAAGAATGATGGCAAGAGATGGAGCATTTTCGACATCACTAGTGATGATGTTACTGATGAAGAGCTGAAAAAGCTAGGAGAGGAGGATGGTGTTGTTATTGATGAGCAAAGAGAGCAGGTTACTGGCCTTAATCAGCAGGTTCAGCAGGCTAGTTTTGATGTTAATCAGCAGGCTAGTTTTGATGTTAATCAGCAGGAAGGTGTGCAAGGTAGGGCTGTTCATGGTCGGATGTTGGGGGTCAAAGAGGTTGTGGAATGGGGCATTTGGTCGGGATGCCGCCCCATTGAAGTTGTCCAGGCATTGTGGGCCAATTTCTCGACATCGGGCACCAATGGAGCTGTGCAGACATCCGGCATCAATCCTATGCCACCATTTAGAACCAATGCAGCTGCGCAGGCATTTGGCATCATTGGAGCTCTGCCAAGATTCGGCGTCAATAGAGCTCAGCCAACATTCGGCGTCAATGGACCTCTGCCACCATTCGGCGTCCATGGACCTCAGCCACCATTCGGCGTCAATGGACATCAGCCACCATTCGGCTTTAATGGACCTCAGCCACCATTCGGCGTCAATAGGGCTTGGGCTCGGCCACCATTTGGCGTCAATGTTGGGAATGTTGTTCCTCAATCTCAGCCAAGGTCAACTCCTCATATCTCACCCCCTGCGAGTTGGTACGTTGGCAGTGATGATGATGATGATGATGGTTCGGGTTCAGGCTCAGGTGATGCCGGTCACCAGTCTCAGCAGCCACCTAAATGATTTTGGGTATAAGTTATCAATGCATCATGAATGTTGACATGTTGTTCTTTAAACTTTATTTAGCATATTTTGGGTCACAACCACATGATTGTTATCAGTATTGTGACACCACATTATTAAGCACAGTCTAGCAGTTTGTATGGTTTTATACCACAAACTCTTGACCAGTAGCCAGTACTGTAACTTTTATACAAACTTTTATACAATAAATTGTGCTTCATTTGAAATTAAGAGCTAGGGTTTGCAACTTTCAATTGTGATGCTTAGTGTTCCTTCAAGTTTACTCTATATAAACAGGGTATATTTCATTTAGACAAAACAAGACAATACTGTAATCTCTGAAAGCATGATCACTGATACGCTGTAACAAAAGGGCTGCGGAAAATGTATAAACTTTCCTGCAGAGCCAATGGCTTGATTACCTGCTAGTCAGTGAGCAGAAACTAAGACATTACGGAGCAAAGCACCCAAATTGGAGATTTAATCTTAGATGTTAATGACACCGGAAGAGCAAAGCATACTGTAGAAGTCCTGAGATTATTGAAAGCCACGTATTTGTATTTTCTCAAGATTCTGTCAGCAGTCAGCTAACAGCAGAACACCAAGCAGAGTTGCAGGTAAAAAGAACAAGTCATGTGTTGAGGTAAAATAGCGTAATTGCATTGCTATATAAAGTTGAGTTCATACAATAGCTAGGAAACCTCGTCAATATCTCAGGGGTTCACAAAAGAATACTCAACAGGAAGTACAATGTATCTTCATGATCGGCATTCTATAATGCACTACAATGACTGACAATCTACATGTGTGTACAAGGATTCCGACAACTTTCTGAATTGTGATGATCAATAGGAGCTGGGACTAAGCGCAAAAAATAATGTATGGTCCCTGAGCTAGTTGAATGCTTCTAACTGATCAGCTACCTGTAACCTGTCACCGATTAGACAAAACTAGTAAGATATTGAGTAGTAATTGTCCATTTCCAAAAACTACAAAAGAGCGGAGATTGAGTTGAATTGTTGGATTGCAGACATGATCAAAGTAGTTGTATATAAAGAGGTGAAGATCTGAAAACAATGGGCAGCAGTTCCCAAGTGGTAGTATGGCTTAGCTAATTACTATTTGAAGTGAAGTGATAGAGTGCAAATACACTCATGACTCACCAATGCATTGAAAGGTATGCCTTAGCTGTTATTTGGAGGAGCGGTTGAATCATCGCTAGAGCTTGAATCTACTTCAGGGTCTGAATCGGGTTTTTTCATCATTGATTCCTGAGCAAGCCTATCACGCCTGCGTCTTTTGAGCCTGCAGTCAGATTGGGTAGTGTAACATTTATAAGAATCGGATATATCAACAACGCTGTTACATATATTCAATTCCGCGGTCAGACTACATATGGCATGCAAAGCTAATGATTTATTAGGTGACATGCGTTATGGTTGACATTTGACAAGCACACAATCAGTTCTTCAATGACTGCTTTCACAGGCAACCTTGCTTCAGACAGCACAGAATTGTCGACATGGAATTCAGATTCCATGAAAGGAAGCAACGTAACATATCCAGTTATTTGTGGGTTCCGAGAATAGAATTCAAATAAAGTCAGCGTATCACAGGTTTCTCTAACATTCACACTTTTCACAGTTGCTCTTGTTCTTTTGGAGTCCCATAAACACGACACTTCTAGGTAGAAATCATAGATTACCTGAGGGATGAGATACATTTCTCAGCTATTTGCATCTCAGCAGCATCAAAACTAGACCATGCATCATTGGGTGCAACTTGTTCAATAGCTCCGAAATCTGAAGAAGTATGAAGAACATCCGAATACTCAGAGAGTTGCAGGGAGAGACCAAACTGTAGAAAACACATACAACAGGTGCAAGAGCTGCAAAAAAAACAACTTGAAGAATCTTTTGACATATAGTTAAGTGACCTTGGAGCATGAGGTTTGTGTCATCCAAGCAATTTAGTCTCCAAAAAGCATGACCACTGTCATCCAAAATAACTGGCTCTGTCCTTACAGCATCTGATCTTTGCCTCTCTGTACACAATATTATCAATTACCAAAAAACAACTTTGTCAGATAAACAAATATGGAAATGGAAATTCTCAACATCCATCGAAAAATCAGCCTATAAAGAGTAAGTGAGCAAAAAAAAAAAAAAAAAAAAAAAAAAAAAAAAAAAAAAAAACTTGTACGGGTATTTTTGTGTAGCGGATGTCAACAAGAGGTGTAGATTGGGATTATCCAAAAGAACTGTTTCAGTCTGTTCATCTATACGTAGATACTGGAAGAAGCTTGCTTTATTTTTTATCATCTGAAATGAATGCACCAGCTGATCTAAATATCTATGGTTGTCTATTGTATACGGCGTGATCAATGTCTTTCCACAAGAAGCTAAAAGGTAAGTCAGAGACGTAAAAGGTAAGTTCATAAGCCTTGTCTTGAGAGCTAATAGGGTAAATAGAATCATTTGCTTGGAAACAAATATTCACCTTGACAATGTATTGGTGATTGCCCTAGAGAATAGTAACGTCTATTATTCAATTAGCCTTTCACCTTAAAAGGAAAGTAGAGAGAAAGAAGGCCTTCTCTATGACATTCAGGGGCTATCAACTGCATCAGAAACCAAGCACACATATGTACAGTCTCAAAGCCGATATCAAGAACTGAACACCACTTAGGGATCGGAGTATTCACTTTATAATGCCAGAAAAGAAAAAGATATATAAGGCATTCACCTCCCCTGAAAGAAAATGAGGTCTCATCATCAAGCTACAAGAAGGTAGACATAACCACCAGGCTGCTCTAACCAATTTCAGAAAGCAGTATCTCCCAAGCAGACATCAAAACTACGACTCGGATTCCCAGAAATTTTAAACTAGTAATCCAGTGAGCTAACATTACCATCAGGCAAAGCAAGACTTAAGTATTAACTGGAACAGAGTATATAGAAGCAGACATCTTTTCAGACACTAAAACCAAAAGTTGTTAGCAAAAGCTGTTACACATGCTTTCTTCACAGTAAAGCCTCGTACTAATCCAGATATCTAACAAGTACGTAAAAAACTTAATGCAACAATATGTTCCAGTGCATGCAGTGTTAAATATGCAGAATAAAGGCCACATGAGGAGACATACTTTTAGATACCAATCCCATTGCGTCTAAAACCTCTTCTTGTACTCGTTTAGATTCAGCTTTTATCTCTGCAACTATCGAATCATGTTCAGATACAGTGAGGGGTGCACCCTGTTTTGCAATAATCGCCTTAGCAATATCCTCTTGCAGCTTGCGCTTGATTAGCTTTTCCTGCATCAAATATAGATGTTTAATACGGAAATCACAACAATATTCACTAAGTTGTTAATTGAATTTGCCTCCCAAAAAAGATTTTGAATAGATGCATCACCTTCTCTTTAGCTGCATTGAGAGTCTCCTTTGCTTCCTTCCCTTTCTCAACAAACAGCAAGTTCTGCTCCTCAATCCAGTTCCTCATTTCACTGAAGAAAAGAGGCAAGTTAATTATCATCATTAACTACAGGATTATTAGTGATTCGAAGACTCCACTTACACAGTAGAAAGAGTTTCATCACAGAGAAATGTCAAAAGTCGGAGCTTTTGTGAGGACTCCAGCAACTCGTATTGATCACATCCATCTTCAAACCAACCTTCGGGTATATCTTCTGGTGCCAAATCAGCTTCTGACAGGCATCTCTTGAGAGAATGTATCCAATATCCTTCGCCATCAGAGGGCCTTAAAAAAGATCCAAAAGCATCAGAACAATTACTTATAACAACTGTTAAATTTTCATTACCATTAATTGTTTAGAAAACATACTCTACTCCCATAAACTGCAGTAGCTGAATAATAAACTGGACAGCAGACGAATTTCTCCCTTTGCGACTACGTCCACCCATTATATCTCGTAGTACACATTCAGGCTGTCCCTTCCTTATTCCAAGAGCCTGTAATATATTGAGAAGCTCAGAAAATTAACACATGACTTCATTCCTCGAAACAGAAAGTTATAATGGTCAGAAATGAGTATCAGATAGAAAAGCAGGAAACTAATCATCTTATCTGCACACAAGAACATGAAATCCATGCATGAAGGAAGTTACCACCTTACAAAGACAAGACTAGCACAACATGAGTACGTGCAATTATTCAAACTAAGGCTTAACAGAGACATAAATCCAGCTTGAAAGGTGATAGCCTCTAATAGGTAGTATTGCATTTTCAGATAACTCCATTCTTCCTGATATACACCATGAATAATGACCACTGATAAATAAGCAAAATGATTTAATATAAACGACCCTTCGTCAATTACCTCCCCAAATGCTGAGCAAAACTCCAAAAACTGCAAAGCGTATCCAACATCTTGGGGAACCAATTCAATCCCAGCCACATTTGTTAACGAAGTGCCAGGAGGGAAGGCGATATCCATAGCACAATCATCAATACTTGTATCTTGGATAGATTTGTTTTTCTTTGCTTTTCCCTCTCCTCGAACTTTAGTTTTCTTCTCCTTCGTAGTTACTGCAGCGACGGCACCAGAGGGAGCCCCACAAGTTTCATACTCCAAATTCTCTTCATTTTTGGTAACTTCTTGAGACATATTGGATTTTCTTGGGCTTCTTCTTAGGGCATTACCCTTCTCATCATCAGGGTTTTCTTCCAGAAATTCATGTGGTAGAATGATTTTTCTGGGACTTCTTCTCAAGACACTAGCTGCATTATCTTTTTTAGGACTACTCACATCTTCGACAAGAGGAATCGATGTTGGGGACCTAGAGTCTCCATTGCATGTTCCTTCAAGAGAATTCTCCTTTCCATGTTTCTTTGGAGAACTAAGCAATTGATCCTGCCCACAAATATAAGGATGACAATAACATAAGCCAATTCGCCTTGACAAATGTACATGAGTCATGATGAATCAAATACTGCAATAAAGTATAAGCCACAATCACTTTATACCTTACTAGAACCTTCTGGCTCTTGTGCTGAAGATATCTTGCTTTTAACGGCCAACTCCTGGCTGACATTAGGGCCTTTAACATCCAACAGCTGAGAAACTGATGTAAATCCAGTTGCTTTGGCTGTGTATACGAGGATACCAGTGGGCTTATGACCCTTCTTTTTCCTGTAAAGAGGTCCCAACATTGAGTGCTGAAGATGCAAAACTGGAAACAATAGAAAGACAAGCAATTCGCTTAACGGGAAAATGAACTAGAGGACTTACATGCAAACACTGCAATTACATATGTCTCTACACTTGGGGCAATGCCAATTATCAAGAGTTGCCATCTCTTCAGCTTTTTCCCCATACCTATTAGGGCAAAACACAAAGCGGATAAAGCAATGCAGACCAAACAAGCGACCTGGCATTTAAGAAAGAAGATGATCTACAATTCTTACCGATTATGAAGACACTTATGACAAAACATTATAGTACATTGCTTATCAATCTTCATGTTCTTGCATCTAGCTGTGAAGTCCATCGTTTTTTGGCGGCACTTTAAAAAGTTCAGTCCATTAGTTAGTTTAGAATAGTACGATTATGCAAATACAACTGCTAACAAACTCTAAACTTAAACAACGAACTTTCATTAAATTTCTAATAGAACGTACTATTCTCCCCTGGGGAGCCTTGTCAATTACATATATAGATATTAACATAATTAAAGGACATTAATTCCATAAATTCCCCATTTAGAGAAGTGTGAAATGCACTCTCGCACTTACTCATAAGGATTCTACTATTTCTCGTACGAAACTCACTCTAAATCTTCATTTATAGAGTAACACAACATTCTAGCTTGCTCCTAGCAAAGCCTAGTTTCGATAACAAGCATATCAACAAAGAACTACACCTAACTTTCTCCAATATAGCCGAAGTCTAGCAATGATAATTGATGGAAATCTTTGCCTATATCATATCGAGATTACAAAGACCAATAGATAAAATCAAGTTTATAGAACCCTTGATTTTCATGTGGGTTTCTAGTCCATATCTACGTAGTCATTTGTTACAGATAACAACCCTCGCCTCCTTGCAACCAACAAATAAGAACACAAGATCATCATCAACCCAACATAACCTGCACTACTTCAATCACTACTCAGCATTCACTCAATCCACAAAGGTATCCAACAATCCAACTGAAATGTTAAACAATACGAGTCTCAATGCAAGTTCAAGAAATGAAAGCAATACAAACCCTCCGAAAGACCAAAACTTTCAAAATCAATAATAACCTAACTGCATAATCCAAGTTCTTTTCTTTTAAATTTAGTACAAATCTACGACATTCAACAACAAAAAGAACAAATCAATGATCAATCCTAAAATCTGTCAAAAGGGTTAGATTTTGACAAAATCGAGTTGTAACTTGATCAATGGACGTACTCCTTAACTAGATACACGCAAACCTTACCCTAATCAACGGAAATAACTTCCGGGTTACAACAACAAACATACCATCAAATTCAAATTCAATAAAACCTAATTGCATTCCCCAAACAACAACATCATCGAATTAATAACAAACCCTAAAATCAGACTATACAGAAATCCAAGATGTTAGATTTTGACAAAATTGTCGTTATAACTTGATCGATACACTAACTCCTTAACCAAATGTACGCAAACCTTACCCCTAATAACCCGGAAACAATTCCCGGGTTACAACAACAAACATACCATCAAAAATTCAAATTCAAATTCAAATTCAACGACAACGAATTAATAATCAATCCTCAAACTTTGTCTAGACGTTAGATTTCGATAAATCTAGTTGTAAACTTAATCAATGTACGCAAACCTTACCCCTAATCACGGAAATAATTTCCGGGTTACAACATACCATCAAATTCAAATTCAAATTCAAATTCAACGACAACGAATTAATAATCAATTCCTCAAACTTGTCTAGACATTAGATTTCAATAAATCTAGTTGTAAAAATTAATCGATGTACGCAAACCTTACCCCTAAACCCTAAACATTTTCCAGGTTACAACAAACAAACATACCATCAAATTCAAATTCAAATTAAAAATTAAAAATTAAAATTAAAATTCAAACACAACAGATCAACTAACAACATAAAACAAAAACAAGGGAAAATCACAAATCTTCACAAACACACTACCAATCAAACTCCAACCCAAAACACAAAAACCCTAATTCGTATCCAAATTAAAACAAAAATAGAAAAGATGAGAGAATAAACCTGATGACAAGTTTTGCCATTAGTGGAATCATAGATACGACCACCAACAACAATAACACGGGGAACAGTGGAACGAGTCCGACGTTTCTGGGGCTCCATTTTCTTGGGTTCTGGGTTTGATACAACTGCCATTAATCTGTGGGTATTTGAGGAGAGAGATAAAAATTAGGGTTTTCGGGTAGATTTTGTATTGGGTGTCGGAATTCAAATAATCTGATAATTTTATTCCATTAATGGAGGATTACACAGATCATTTTTGGCGGGATGGATTTAATTTATTTTTCACCCAATTTTTTTGATTTTTTTTTTTTAGGGTTTTTTGAGCCGTGAAAATTTTTGGGGGGAATGTTGGCGCCAAAATGGGATTTATTTTTTTGTTTTGTTTTAATCGAGATGGGCCGGATTGGAATTTGTAGATCGTTGTGTGTGTAATTGCATTTTTTTTAGGGAAATTATCCAATATACCCCTGAGGTTCCCGAAATTTTCAGGTATACCCCTCACGTTTCCGAGCTATCCATTGTACCCCTGAGGTTTGCATAATGGTGTTTTTTAGTGTTTTTGACTAACGGACTATAACACCGTTAGTCAATTACTTCATTTAACTTATTAATAAAAAAATAAACATAATTAACAAAAAAAAAAACAAAAAACCAACCCAAATTTCCTTTCATTTTCTCTCTCATCTCCCCTCCCCTTCTCACACCACCGCAACCACCACACCACCACCGCAGCCACCACATCAACCACAACCATTCGGTCACCTCCGCCACCTTCTGGAGCGCCCTGCTCCGGCGACTCCAAACGCCGCACTCAGAACTGCGGCCGCCCACTTTAATTAGCCATGTAGATGGTGCCGCAAGATTCCGCCCCCCCTACTCAGCCGCTCTCTTCCCTACAGCCGCCTCACCCTCTCTCATTGCCGCCCCGCCCTCCCCCATCGCCGCCGCCTCCTACAAGTGACGTGGGTTGCCAACGTCGATTGTTTCTGAGCCTAGAGATGGCGGCGTTGCAACCCAGAAAACGAGTGAGGGACAAGGGAGGCGGTGGCGCGGGGCGAGGGTTGCCATATTAGAGTCGTCGGAGCAAGGGTGGTGGTGGGGGAGATGGACGAGGGTGGGGGAGGGGCGAAGCAAGGGTGGTGGGTGGTGGTTGTGGGAGTGGGGAGGAGAGAGAAATGGGTTGGGTTTTATTTTCTTAATTTTTGTTTAATTGATTTGTAATTAAGGGTTAATTTGGTTTAAAATAGTCTAATTTAGTGATGGTCTGACGGTGTTAGAGTCCGTTAATCAAAAACACCAAAAAACACCATTTTTCAAACCTCAGGGGTACGATGAATAGCTCGGAAACGTGAGGGGTATACCTGAAAATTTCGGGAACCTCATGGGTATATTGGATAATTTCTCTTTTTTTTATATTTGGGACGTAATGGGAGCAAAGGGGACCAAGAGTGGGGAAGAGGGATGAGTAAGGATGAACATGATACTGCGGTGCGCGAACTGTTTCATGTTCAGGAGGTTAGATTTGACTCGACTCATGTTACACTTGCGCGCTTTAATTAATGTGAAAGTTGTGATAGTGGTTTTGAGCGAAATAATGTTTCAGTTTACTAGATTATTCATGACTCACTCAGTCACTCATGTGTTGTATTTGAACGCTTTGCTATGGAGGTCATGTGCTGTATTTGAACGATTTGGTATGGAGGTCATGACAGTGGCTTTATCGGTTTGGACTTGATTGTATATATGAGTTCATCATCACTCAATCTATATTCAGTTTTTATATAAGCATGCAACTCGAAGCGAGCTGAGAGTTAATTATCACAAGGTTATTATATTGCAGTAGTTTTTGCTTACTGGATCATATTTAAATTCATATTTTAACTTGCGCGCCAAAAAAAAAAAAACATGAGTAGTTGGCATAATTTGAGATTTTAAAAGATTTATTGGCTGCGCAGATATATTGACGTATATTTATAGATTTCTAACATTTTATGGATCATAATGTATTTAACTCGACTCGTGATATAGTTGCGAGCTTTATTATGGAGGTCAAAATAACGGCTTCAAACAAATGTTTCACTTTATTATATTATACTTGACTCAGCTCATGTTGTATTCATATGCTCTGATCTTGATATATATATGGAGTCATGATGATTGATGGTTGAACATGTATAACTTCATCCTTCCCCATTGTCTATGCAATTTTTTTATTTATTTCGGGAGTATGCATGTATTTGAAAAAGTTAGAATTAGTCGTTAATTCTGATGTGCTCCTCAGTGGGCAACAAATATATCTGCTACAAAATTACATTGTGTATTTGATCACACTTCATTTCGTAGTTAATTATACTTACTTGCCGAAAAAGCACAAAAAGTGGTGTATATATAATGAGACTTTTACCGTCACAAAAATGAAATTGACAGCGCAAATAAATACTTCTTGCATCTTAAAATTTTTGTATCATCCTACATTTTTCTTTTAAAGAACGAACTTATGCATATTCAAATCAGATATAGAGAACCTAAATGAAGAGACAGATCGACAAACACAACAATCCAAAAGTTGAATTCTTGCTAATTCACATACTTTCCTCTACTTGTTGTAATGAAAACAATCTTTAATGTAAAGCAAAAGAGAACTCAAGAACCTTCCACAATTCCCATGACAGGAACGATTGAGAAATTAAAGAGGGGGAGGAGGGTCCCATGCATGCAATAGAAATGTGACGTTCACGCCACAGTACAATACACTAGTAATATGTACTCATCATAGAAGACAACGTCCACCGTTTATACTTATTCTTCATCATCATCATCTTCTTCTTCTATCTTCTTCTTCACGTATCTCTTCTAAAATTTCACTGTTTTGAGCACCGTACTCATCATTTCTCAAGTGTAAGATCAGAGTGGCTTATAAATGGCGCGCGGGAGGCTCGGACGGGAGCTCATGGGGCCGTTGATGGTGGTTGATTTGGTTGTTTATGTTATAATCCTAGGGCTTGCTTCTTGGTCACTTGACAAGTACATCGATGGCCAACAATCTCACCCTCGTAAGACCACCATCTCCTCCTTTATTCCTCGTCAATTTCGGTTTCATATTACGGTTCATGTTAATTAGAAGAAATTTAGAATGCATAATTGTCATGGATTCAGTGTGATCTTTGTTGATTGAATTGCAAGAGTAAAAAACATCTTAAGTTTTCGGTATAACGTAGTGTACTTGTATCTAACAAGTCATCAATAATAGGCAATTTTATTGCGGATTAGTCAAAATATATGTCATATGTGTAATGGTATCTATCTGCTAGTAATTAATATTGAGTTACATATTCAATATGATCTTTAATTGTAGATTGAAGGACTCAAATATCTCTAAGCTTATTACTTTTAGTGCAAACAATGTGTTTGAACATGTGTTCAACAACAACAAGCCATCAATAGGCTACTTTATTAGCAATAAGTCAAGACATGCCATAACATGTGATCATTTAGTTGAAAGCCAAAGTGAGTAATATAGTTAATTTTCAGGCATATTGGTGATATATGTATATTATTATGTCTAGTATCACATAATGGTAATTTGGTGATATGCACATTGGCACATAATGGTGATATGCGTATAATGGTACTATATTAAATTATTAATACTTTATATGAGTCCGAGATACGTCTATATCGAATCTAGTAATCTTTCTAGAAATTCGGAATTTTAATTTAAAATAGCCGTTTATTACGGAGTACCTTATTTATTCGAAGAATTCATACTTCTTATCATTTAACCTTTATGGTGAGGGTTTTACAAAGGAATAACTTTAGTATTAATTCTATTATTAATGATTGGCTCACAGATTTAGGAGGTAATGCAGCAACAAATTACATGCTAATGTTCGCATTGCTAGCTGGAACCACCGGGGCAGCATCGATGATTGTCGGGCTCACACACTTCCGAGCATGGTCCACCGAGAGTATGGCGGCCGCATCATCTGCGGCCATCATTGCGTGGGCGGTCACCGCCCTCGCATTTGGGCTGGCGTGGAAGGAGATCAAATTGGGAGGTCGTAGGGGGAAACGTTTACAAACTCTAGAAATATTCATCGTAATATCTACATTGATCCATTTGTTGTACATAATGTTGCTTCATGCTGGAAACTTCAATCATATATATGGGCCTGGTTACGGTGAAAGTAGGCCTGAACGTGTTGGGGAAGGTGTGGGCCGTGAGGCCCAAAAACGCAATACTGGACCGGATCAGTCGTCTTCTGCTTGAGTAAATACTCGTATTTATACCTGGTGTTTATGTCTTCTTTTTATTTATTTTTTTATGTTGGGTGAGGACATACTATGTACTGTACATTGTAAAATGTAAATTGAATTTAGCTTGTAATTTAAGTTTAAGGTGATTGAAGCTTTTGGAAGTCTTTAGAGTTTAGAGATTATATGTTGATAATTATTATACTAAATTCATTAGGTTACTAGTGGTTGTGCTGTTTTTCTTGCCCTTTTTGTTGGTAACAAAACAATGAAGTTAAAAGCGTAATATAAAATTATAAATAGGACAAAGTCGCAAAGACGAGTAGAGGGTTTTCGGATCACGAGTCACCTAACATAATGATCGTAGTTTTGTTGAGATTTGAGTTTTATTTGATGTTAGCGATGTATTTTGATAATTTCAGTACTCGTTGTAGATGCCGTATGGCTAATTATTATGAATGAATTTATCCTTCTATTAAAAAAAAAAAAAAAAGTCGCAAAGACGATTGACACTCCATCAGAGTCCTCCTACGCTACAATTACCTTATTTTCTGAATTAGATGTAGAACATTGTGGGTGGGAGTACAGTGCATGTCAAAAGTTTACGGTGAAATGTCAATAGCATCTCCCAATAGATAATACGAGTATAGACGTAACATGAACTCTAATCATCTAGCCGTAGTCAACCGCAAATTATACCATGCTCCCGGGAGCACAAGGAGCATGGTGGTCCTTCTCACAATAAAGGAGTGGGGACCACACTTAAAATGATTTTTCATTTTTTAATATGTGGTCCCCACTCATCTATTGTGAGGAGGACCACCATGCTCCTTGTGCTCCCGGGAGCATGGTATACCGTAACAAACTTCGAGATTTTTATTGTACTCGTATATAGTGACGACTTGAGTTTGCAATGTCTACGGTCTCGAAGTATATAATTATATCATAAATCGTTTATTATTATCACTTGATCGAATATCCTTTCAAAGTAACAGGTTAGTGGCGTACGAGTAATTTATCAAGCTAAGATAACATGGTATTCGATCAAGTAGTACGTTTGTTTATTATTTTGAGAACATCTATTAATTGATAATTGATTATTAATACGTACATAGTACTAATTTGTTGATATAAATGTCCCTAGTCCAAGTTCTCCGTCCTCTTCATCGATCAACTGTTCCACCTCCGGGAACTAAAGCATTGACGATCAATTACTTAAGATAGCCTGATCTAGCTACCGCGATACTATGGATGCACCTATGCCAGCTCCGGGAAGTGGCTATCGTCCACTAATAGGTGTACCGTCTCAAGGCGAATGGTCTACCGGCCTCTTTGAGTGTGCGTCCGATGTTCCTACTTGTAACTTGTAAGTAAAATCATCAACTTTTGGATCTCAAGCCTTCTCTTTCGTTTAATTATAAAACACATCGCATGTAGATTATATTCGTATGAAAACAAATGTCGACCTCGTACGTATATAGTCTTATAGGAGTACTAGCTAGTGGTTTTGTCACATGTTACCGATTAAAAGAACAAATTCGACGTAATTTTAAATTTAAGGGTGGGTGGATAGGATATAAGGGTTGATATTAATTAGATTAACCAGTGACAATAATAATGATTGAATTGAATCTACTCGTAGCTATCATGTTGGATCAAACTTTGGAGGGATTACTGAAGCCAACTTTATTCTTTCTCTTCTTACATGTTTAATTTCTTTATACATTATTGCATAGGTTGCTTGACATGTTGGTGTCCATGGATCACTTTCGGGCAAAATGCCGAGATCATCGATAGAGGAATATCTTGTAAGTACTTGACTTCATTTTTTTCCAGTAGATGTCGGGAATCTGCAACCGCTACTTTATATACTTCGCACTGAATACTCTTATCTAAAAATTAACTTTATCTTTTGAAATGGACTAGGATGGATCTAATTTTATTGATTAAATTGCAGCTTGTGGGACGAGTGGAGCTCTATACGGCCTAATTGCATTTGTAACGGGCTGCCAATGGATCTACGCTTGCACATACAGAACAAAACTGAAACGACAATACGGGATGCCGGAAAATTATATCAAAGATGGTTATACACATATCTTTTGTCACCCTTGTGCCTTATGTCAGGAGCACCGAGAACTCGAACATCGTGGTTACGATGTTCCACTTGGTATGTCTTGTTAGACTTTACATATAATTAAATCCCACAAACAAAAGTATAATGCATTATTTACTAAAAAATGATGACTTTTAAATTTTGATTATGCATTTGTTAATTAATATTGGTCTTTTTGGTAATCAGGGTGGTATGGTAACATGGAGAAGTTGAATGTGGAAGGTGGTGCGCCTATCCCCCCTATGGTTCCAGGCGGTATGAAGCGTTAGACAAAAGAAATAGACGTGGGTCATTTAAAAAGAAATGCTAATTACATTTCAATGTACAAAAAATAAAGTATTATTCATGTGATGAAATTGTCCATCGGTGACTTTCTTGTAAGATGATTGAAAATTTCAATTTATGTTTGAGATATTGTTCGATTTAATCGGATTTAATTTGGATGAATCTAGTTTATTTTAGGTGTGTTAGTTGAACCCAAAATGGAGTTGGATAACCCAGTTCATGTAGAAGTGAATTTTCATTATATCCATTCTTGCCCAAAAATTTAAGTCAATGGTTAGGTAGAGTTACAACCACAAAAAAAAAGTTATATATTACAATTGGAAGATTAAATATTGATTTGCTCAGCTACCAACAATAATAATTCATAATACACGGAGTAGAATAGTAACGATTTTTCTAGCGCATGAAACTCCATTACCGTTATTGTGAGTTGTGTCATCGATTTTGTGAGCATTGATGAAGAGTTCAACTCGAGAACGAAATTAAAATTGCCAACTTGATCAACTCCAAGAAATTGCCAATTCAATTAACTAAGTATCTAGTATCAAATAATTCACATAAAACACCAAATTGTTTCTAACTAATCAAAATTAAATAATCAATTTCAAATTGATTTATAAAGATTCATTCATTAATTAATTGAGACCAATAGGAAGTCTTGCAAGAAAATAATTTTCATGTGATCATTGGTTTGTTTTAAAAGCATAGTCTACAATGTGTGTTACATACATTTTTGTCCATCACCTTGCATTGTATAGTAATCTCTATCATGACTGCCGGAGTTATTCCTCAGAGGCCAGGGGGTTACCCGCAGGGAAGTGCCCCAACAAAATTATCCTCAAACATTAGGGCTCCCAGGCTCCCAGCTCAAGGCCAATGGTCAACTGGTCTTTGTGATTGCTTTGATGATGTCCCTAATGGCGTTTAGCGTTTATGAAATAGAAAGCTCGATCTAATTAACTACGGATATTTTTTTAATTTTTTTTTTTTTTGACAAAGGATACAACAGGGGAAGGGGGATACAAGAACGAAAGTAACTACGGATATAATCATTATGATATTATTACAACTCGCACCCTTAACTTCGAAACTAAAAACTTTTGAGTCTAGAGTTTCCTAACTGAGCGGAAATCATCATATAATTGAGCATGTAAAACTATAACACTTATGATCGATTAACCTTCTCACGTACATTAGAGTTTATTTGAAGATCAAAATTCGATTCAACCCCAACATTTTAGACTATATAGTATCAGCAATTATTTGTGACCAGTTACATTATAATCGACTGACGACTGAGCATTGATGAATAGTTCAAACCCAGGAATTTGCCAACTTCAACTAGCTAGGGTGTCATTCTTTCGTGGTGTACCACTTCTAACTTAGCTAGATAGTTAATTAGTCCAATCATATGCACCAAAATACCAAATTGTACGTAATTAATTAAAATTAATCCCATTCATGTTTATCTATAGAGATTATTCATTTGTTAATTAAGTCGATATGGAAATGTTCAGAGGAATAATTTTCATGTATTTGCTTGCTATAAAACTTTATAGTCGTCTGATTTGTTGCATTCTGTACATCGATCACCCTACATTATAATTATTATCATGAAGCAGCAGCCGGCCACCGGAGTCCCAGCGGGTTACCAGCAGGGAGCTGCCCCGCCGCCATATCATCCACCTCCTACCGGTGGCCCTCCTCCACCTTATCAAGGGCCGCCTCAACCTCAAGCGGCGGCCCCGGGCTACCAACATTACCCTCAAACATTAGGGATCCCAGCTCAAGGACAATGGTCTACTGGTCTTTGTGATTGCTTTGATGATGTCCCTAATTGTAAGTTGACTTTATTACATACCCGTTTAATTTATACTTTGATTATATATGTTAAGTAGATCTAAAAATTTGCGTTACATTTTACATAATAATAAGACGCAGATGTTAATACCACATGGATCAAATAAAGGATTAAACTTTGCTATGATATAGGTTGCTTAACGTGCTGGTGTCCGTGCATTACTTTTGGACAAGACGCGGAGATAATTGATAGAGGATCATCATGTAAGTCAATACTTAACAAATTAAATTAGTATACCATAAATCGACTTTTACGTAAGTTTTTCAAATGTAATGTTGTTGATGTTATATTAAATTTTTTATTTGTGTCTAAGATTAAAGTGTGAAAATGTGAATAAAATGGCAGCTTGTGGGGTGAGCGGAGGTCTATACGCACTAATTGCCATATTTACGGGGTGCCAATTTATTTACTCGTGCACGTATAGAACCAAGCTCAAGCAACAATATGGTATGCCACAAGGTGCCCTTGAAGATTGTTGTATCCATTTTTGGTGCCATGGATGTGCAATTTGTCAAGAGTATCGTGAGCTACAACACCGCGGTTTCGATGTTTCCCTTGGTACGTACCATCACCCAAACTCATTTCGCCTTAATTAAAAGTCGATACTGCATCACGAATTTGCTAATTTTCTAAAAAAAAAAAGATACTTCAAATTGCTAATCACTTTGGATTTTCCGTCGTCTAATATATAACAGGGTGGTATGGAAACGTGGAGAGAATGAACAGGGCCATGGGAGTTACAAATCCACCCGTTGCGCCAGCCGGTATGACCCGTTAAGCAAATAAGAACTATCCCGGCCTCGAGATTGAGCGACATATAATCTATTATTTTGGTTGTTTTTTCGGGTGATTGTATAAATTATGTCCCACAACTTCTATTCTTCTATGTTTAATTTCACCGGACAATACTCCTATGCAATATGTATAATAAGCTTTATTTACACGCGCGTATAGTCAATTATCATTATTGTGTTTTTTGACGTGTGAAATTGTGAACGGTATGTAAATCGAAATTGATACAATGTAAAAGACAAAAACAATCCAAAATCATACCGACAAACATAAAATGAACCACATCAGATTATACTAAAGTTTGAAGCATTTGAAATAATGTCATCTAATTTAAGGCAGCTAGTAATAAGAACATTAATTAAGCGCCAGAATCATATATCATATCATATCATATCATATATTTAAGCATTACCGGTAGATTTAGCAGCACCTCAGCCTATCCACCTCAGCAGCCACCTCATGCCACGTCAAAAATGACATCATCATCAACTAATTTAATCAAAAAAATTACCCCTAAAAAGGAAAATATCCTAACAGAATCCGCATATACCCAATAAAAAAGGACTTCAGCCCTAAAATATTGCTAAATCCACCAAAATTTAAGCTGAAAATACGAAAGATAACATAAAAATACGTAAATGTAAATTATATTAATTAACCATATAATTACTCTATGTACGCAATTGTAGCAATTGAATTAGTCACCCATTCCCTAAATACAAGGATAACAACTAATCATATATACAGTATGCTCTTCAAGTATTAGACACTGGCCAAATTCATAGACCCTCCATTTTGTTCCAATATTGTGAATAATTTTCGTTCATATGTTTTCTTCTTATTTGGTTATATAGATAAATCATTCCTCTTATACGATTAAGTTGTGAATTTCCCCATTTTGCAGAATACTTTGGGCATGGAGTATTACACATTGATTTCCATAACAGGTTCGTTTTCTCATACCATTCTTCGTAATTTAACATATCAATCAAGAATCATCTATTTGTTTCTCATGGATTAATTCAATTTGAAATTTTGAGTCCAAAAGTTTACTCAATTATATATTTCGGCTTGTGTCGATAAAGGACTCAGGTAGTCCATCAATCACAGGTGGTCATATAACGAGTCCGTTTTTGTACATTCAGTTGTCTCGGACTCCTCCTTCGGCCATCGACAAAGGTGAGTGCTTGGTGTTTCGAAATCATTTAATTTGTGATCGAATACATTTCTACAATTTTATATATCAAAACAAAATCACGTTTCTGCGATCAGGTGAGGAAACACAACATCATGGAAGTCAATATCGTTGAAGCCGAGAATCCTTTCGGCAATTGCTGCTGTTTCTGCATAAGTCGGATTGCTATTCTCTAAGTTGTTATGTGGTTATGCTTGTGCAGTAAAACGCCATAGAAAAAGAACAAGGGAAACCAACAACATCAACGTAGGGGCCGCTGCATATTGTTAAGTCGTCATAGGCATACTACATAAGTTCGATCTGTAAGTCTTTGTTTGATCTTCTGATGAATTCCTTGGCCTGTGAAATCGAGTTTGATGCTTTGTCATATTCGTGAAAAATATGAATTACTCTCACATTCATTTTTTTTTCTTTGTTAGTTTCAGAGCCTAAATCATCCTAAAAATTTCATTTGTTTGTTATCATATCTTCTAAGAGATTGTTCTTTTCTTTTTTTCTTTTTTTAAGGAGAAAGTGTTGAACTAATACTCTTCATCAGGAGAAAGAAGAAGATAACAAATTATGGGCCGGTCGAGAAAGAAAACTCCTCCGAAATTTTTAAGACAGTTTCATAAGAAGTTTCCTTCATTGTGCCTTTGACAACGGGTCAATTCGATCGATGATCGCTTCGACCAAACAGTAGATACGAGTCATACGACATCTCAATTCGGTGGAATTCTGGTATACTTACAACTCCAGTGACGTCCATCGTTGGTGATTTAAAGCGGGTCAAATTCTTCCGCCAACCATGATTCAAAGTTGGACACATAGGAGAAATGTTTTGCAACATCCTATTAAGCAAGAAATATGGACATTATGACCTAATTATCATTCTGCCTTAACTATTTTATTCGAGTCGGGGTTGCTCACATTAATTTTTATGACCTAATCAATTTTGCCTTAACTAATTTTTAATTAACATCAATTTTTATGGGCATATGGTGGGAATGTGGGATGGGGTTTGTGTAATAGACCAATCAAGTCATGTTGGAAAGTTCACATCAAACATGACTTTCGACTATTTTGGGTTTATGAGGTCGTGCATGTTCAAGTTCTTACAAGTTAGGTCATGCTTAACCAAATCGAAGGATATATTTTCATCTACTTAGTATTACTAGCAACATTGTTGTGGTAGTGAGATAATATTAAAGCTACTATCTATTTGGTACTACATAGAGTGGAAGTTGCACGAGTTCACCAATTCAATTAGCTAGAGCTTTGACATGCGTTACGAGTCTGTCAGGTAACTATATGTGGTATTATATAGAGTGCATACGGATCATACGGGTCAATTACATAGAGTGCAAATTGCACGGGTTCACCAATTCAATTAACTATACTTGGTATTATACCCGTGAACAGTTACAGTTAATATTACATGGGTAAACCTGTCAAATGGGCAGGTCAGGTAAAGGTAAGATACGGGTTGGTTCTATAAGTAAAAAAATACGGTATCATATCGAGATGGGTCAAAATATGGATAAAAATTGCACCATTTTATTTGTTGTAACAAAAGTTCAGTCGTACTAATAATTTTCAAAACTTAAATATAAACAATAAATGTTTATCCAAAAATTAGCTCCGTAAAAAGTGAACATTCCGAAATTTTAGGTAAGAAAATCTCTGTGATTATATTGAGCAACAAATTTTCAAATATAATTTATACTAAAAATGTGTAACAGAAGATACTATCCTAAAATAAAATCAACGGAAATGATAATATAATCTGAGCGAATTATAATAATCCTTAAAGATATCAATTTATGCATGTCCAATGTTCCAACCCGTCATATACTGGATAAATAAAAAAAATCCCAGAATAAATATTATAAAATCGAAAAATTGGGGAAAACTTACAATTTCCTAAGGTAATAAAATCTGAACAATATATTGCAATTTACCGGGTTTTTGAAAGTTATTTAGCCCCTAATTAGACTCCTCTAATTAGTACTTAATTACCCCTAATTAAGTTTAGCTAGGATCTTTTGTTGCATGTAAGATTAAAGCATAAATAAGGTGATAAAACATATTTTTATACCTTAATGAAGAGGAATTTTGACCTTCCTTCAAAAGAAGGATCTTGAGCTGCTAATTAATGGGGATCCTCCTCCTTAGTCTTGAGTTTCCAAGTTAGGAAACCTCCTCTCTTGATCCACCAAAGAAGCTCTCCAAAAATCTCACTAAAAGACTAGTTTTTATGAGATTTTAACCCTAAAACCAAAATAAAATTAGCTAACACTTTAGCTAATGTTATTCTAGGTTTAGTAAAGTGTTTTGATCAAGTTTTTATTGACATGCAATGAAGAAAACTTGATCTAGAAGGTGTTTGAAGTTGGCTGATTTTTAGAGAAAAAGAAGGGTTTTCTCTCAAATCCTCTCTCTAAAACTTGTTGTATTTGTGAAAAATGATGTAAGTAATGTGTTTTGACCACAAAACACATTATATATAGTGGTGGTGGCAAAATGACCATTTTGCCCTTACTAAATATACCCCTTAACATCTTATGTTACATTTTGGGTATAATTTGTACACTTATTTCTTTAAGTGTTAGTTAATTATTATATCTCTATATAATAATTACTAATTACATCATTTTAAGCTAAAATTACAACTCTTTGTAATTTAAATAGCTAATTGTCAATTTTGACAATTTACACAAAAACTATAATTTATTCGACTTGAGTTCAGAACTCTTAAAACACTATCCGACATAATCAGTTAACTCTTTAACTGATACATTAGGGTTTATATTATATTGTATTAAATACAAATATAATATCTTCTGGAGAAACTATCTTTATTAGTGTGACCGGGAGGGATCAGTTGATTACCGCCGTCAAAACGACAATAACGTCAAACTCTAGCCAGCCAACCGTTATCGATTTACGTTAATCAACTGACTTAATATATATAATATATCCCAGGTTTATTCCTAATTAGATTTAATTAGTCAACGCATTATTGTCGGAGGACACCTACTCCAACAATCTCCCACTTGTCCGAGACAAGTCATGCGTTACCGATTCTCTTGTCCGTTACATCTCCCACTCAATGCGAAGTATCTTTCAGGTCGAACTTGCATTGGATCTTTATCAAAAGTGGTTTTCTCGATCTGGATTATGACTGTCTTACCGGAATATCTATCATAGATCTCTTCCGAGCGTGGCCACGCATTTCAGTCACAATTCCTCGAGTGGCCCAAAGATATTATACCCTGACGTGGGTGGACAATCCCGTCTTGACATATTTTCTTTGTTTCATACAGTAGGTAATGACCCAATAGAAGCCCTTTTAGCCTCCTTTTACGGCACGACTTAGAACATAAATCAAAGTCACCGCCTGCTGCATAAACTCAGACAAACAATCTCAGGTCGAAAGAATCGACTAATAGGAATAATATAGATTACCTCGTCACGACCAGACACAAAGGTTCTATAATTGGTCAAATGTCTGACAGAGTGTCAACTACAGTCCGTCTATGTAATCGGTTATTCATCTCTATGAATCCATGATCATTGAACTAGTCATCAACCGACTTACAATCTAGTCAATTGAGACGTCACCTCATTTTATGACTAGAGACAGCATACACTGTTAATCCTGTTCACTTAATAGGGTTCAAATCGTCTCCACGACCTATTAGGAATCAACAGAGCATATATATAATTCAGCATTTTCTTAAAACTGAATTAATAAAAGAGTTCAATAAAACTTAAAACGATGAATTTAATTATCATATATGTAAAAGGTAATACACTTATTAACTATTACAACATATAATCTAACACATGTCAGGCATACGCCTCAAACCCATCGAGACAATATGACCATTGTGTTTAGCCTGTGATAATGGCTTGGTTAAAGGATCAGCGATATTATCATCTGTCCTACCCTTACAAATCGATATATCTTCTCGTTCCACAAAGTCTCGAATTACATGGAACTTCCTGAGTACATGTCTAGATTTGTTACTAGATTTAGGCTCTTTAGCCTGAACTATTGCTCCACTATTGTCGCAATAGACTGGAATAGGATCCGCTGCTGTAGGGACTACATTTAATCCTTCCAGGAACTGCCGGATCCAAACTGCCTCTTTTGCAGCTTCTGACGCCGCAAGATACTCAGCCTCCGTTGTAGAATCCGCAGTCACCGATTGCTTGGTGCTCTTCCAGCATATAGCTCCACCATTCAGTATGAAAACATATCCTGATTGAGATTTTGAATCATCTCGGTCTGTTTGGAAACTAGCATCCGCATAACCCTTTACACGAAGCTCAGAATCCCCTCCATAAACTAAGAACGTGTCCTTAGTCCTTCTTAGGTATTTAAGGACGTTCTTAACGGCTATCCAGTGGCTCTCGCCTGGATTGGCTTGGTAACGACTTGTCATACTCAAAGCATATGACACGTCTGGACGCGTACACATCATAGCATACATGATCGAACCGATTGCGGAAGCGTAAGGTTTCGATTTCATGCGTTCAATATCCTCAGGTTCAGTTGGACATTGAGATTTACTCAAAGTTATCCCACTTCCCATAGGTAAAAATCCTCGTTTAGAGTCTTTCATATTGAACTTGTCAAGAATCTTATCAATATAAGTTTCTTGACTTAACGCTAGTATTCTTTTTGATCTATCTCTATAGATTCGAATACCTAGGATGCGTTGCGCTTCTCCTAAATCCTTCATCTGAAAATGTTTCCCGAGCCAGTCCTTAACAGAGTTAAGCATAGGGATATCATTTCCAATGAGTAATATGTCATCTACATATAGGATTAGGAGAGTTACTTTACTCCCACTAAATTTCATGTATAAACAAGGTTCCTCGACACTTCGGGTGAAACCATTTTGTTTAATCACATGGTTGAACCGATGGTTCCAACTCCGAGATGCTTGCTTAAGACCATAAATGGATCTCTTAAGTTTGCAAACTTTCTTAGGACTGTTTGGATCAATAAAACCCTCAGGTTGTGTCATATACACTTCCTCTTCCAAAAACCCATTTAGGAAGGCGGTTTTAACGTCCATCTGCCATATCTCATAATCATGAAAAGCAGCAATCGCTAAGATTATCCGAATAGATCTAAGCATTGCAACTGGCGCAAAGGTCTCGTCATAGTTTAAACCATGAACTTGTGTGAAACCTTTAGCTACCAATCGAGCTTTGAAAATATCTTGATTTCCATCCATGCCGGTCTTGATCTTAAAGATCCATTTGCACTGAAGAACCTTGGTTCCTTCAGGCAAGTTAACCAAGTCCCATACTTGATTCTCGTACATGGAATCTATCTCGGATTTCATTGCCTCCAGCCATTTAGCAGAATTCGGTCCAGTCATGGCTGCTCTGTAGGTTGCAGGCTCATTGCTTTCTAGAAGCAAAAGGTGATCACCACCATCCTCGATCACACCTAGGTATCGATCTGGTGGGTGGCTTGATCTGCCTGACCTTCTAGGAGTGGAAAATGGAACCACAGAGTTAGACGATTCAGGAATGTCTTCTGGCAAAACATCCTGAGCCTCATTATGCATTTGTGGCTCCTGAACTTCACTAAGTTCAAATTTTCTCCCACTCTGTCTTTTAGAAATAAATTCCTTTTCTAAAAAGACAGCATCTCGAGACACAAAAACTTTGTTCTCTAGACGATTGTAGAAGTAATATCCTCGAGTATGTAAAGGATAACCTACAAAGAGACATTTATCAGATCTTTGTGCAAGCTTATTGTCAGTCTTATTTTTGACATATGCTTCACAACCCCAGATCTTGATAAATGAGAGGTTCGGAACTTTTCCTCTCCATAACTCATATGGAGTTTTCGGAGCTGATTCAGTCGGGCATCTATTGAGTGTGAAAATGGCAGTTTGGAGAGCAAAACCCCAGAATGAATCAGGAAGCTCAGTCTGACTCATCATTGATCTTACCATATCCAACAGGGTACGGTTTCTTCTTTCGGCTACACCATTTAATTGTGGTGTACCAGGAGGTGTAAGCTGTGATATGATTCCACAGTCTTTCAGATGAATATCAAAGTCATTACTGAGATATTCACCTCCCCGATCAGATCGTAAGGCCTTGATCTTCTTTCCTAATTGGTTTTCTACTTCCTTTTGAAATTCTATAAATTTCTCAAGTACCTCACTTTTATATTTAATTAGGTAGATGTAGCCATATCTACTAAAATCATCTGTAAAAGTGACAAAGTAGTCATAACCTCCTCTAGCAGTGATTGTCATTGGACCGCAAACATCTGTATGAATGAGGGCCAATAAATCACTGGCTCGTACTCCTTTTCCTGAAAAAGGTGCTCGAGTCATCTTGCCTATAAGACAAGATTCGCATGTTCCATATGATCCAAAATCAAATGGTTTGAGAACTCCATTGGCTACGAGTCTCTCAATGCGTTTTTCGTTTATATGCCCTAAACGACAATGCCAAAGGTAGGATTGATCGGGATCTCCTATTTTGAGCTTTTTATTTGTTACATGATAGACCTCATTTGTCAAATCTAAAATGTAAATACCGTTTATAGATTTGGTTGTTCCGTACACCATATCATTAAACGAGAAGGTACAACTGTTGTTTCGTATTGAAAATTCAAAACCTTCAGCGTCTAAAACAGAAACCGAAATTATATTCTTACTTAGAGTTGGTACAAAATAGCAGTTATTTAGATACAACTCTAGCCCAGAGGCCAGTGACAGAATATACGTTCCTACTGATACGGCGGCTACTTTAGCTCCATTCCCGACACGGAGGTCAACTTCACCTTTTGCCAGCCGACGTGCCTTCGTCAGCCCCTGCAAGTGATTACAAAGGTGAGATCCACATCCAGTGTCCAATACCCAGGACGTGGTACTTGCATAATTAATGTCTATCATATATATACCTGGTTTTGACTTCTTCTCCTCCAGGTACTGTGGGCAATTTCGCTTCCAATGGCCGAAATTTCCACAATGGAAGCATTTTTGTTCAGGAGTCGCGCCTCTCTTAGCAATAGAATTGTTGCCCGAAGCAACTTTTCCTTTTCCTTTGCCTCGCGCGGGTTTCTTACCCTTCCCCGCACCCTTCTTGAACTTCCCTTTTTGTTTTACCGCCATGGATAAAACATCTTTATTCGCGCTCCCACTTGACACCAAATCCCTCTCATGTTGTACAAGCATGGCATGCAATTCATGAAGATTTTTCTTTAAATCATTCATGTTGTAATTCGTCCTAAAAGGACCGAATGTTGCAGGCAAAGAATTAAGCAGACGGTATACCGCAAAATCTTCAGAAATTGGGCATCCTAACTTCTCAAGAGTTTCAACATTCTCGATAAATTTGAGAACATGAGGACCAACTGGTTGGCCCTTTGAGAGCTTAGTCTCAAAGAAACTCGAAGCTGCTTCGTATTGAAGTATTCGCGGCTTTTGCGAGAAACTAGTCGTAAGCCGAGCGAATATTTGATACGCACTGAAATCAATCATGCGTTTCTGTAAACGCGGGTGCATAGCAAAAATCAATACATTCTTAATCTGGTCAGATTCATGCTTGTACTCTTCATACATTTGTATCATATCAGGGGTGGCGTCGGGACCTGGAGCGGGAATCGGGGGTTCGTATAGAAAACGTTGTTTTCTATCAGATTGAAGGGCTAATCGCAGGTTTAACTCCCAATCAGTAAAATTGCTTCCATCCTCCTTTAGTTCATTCTTTTCCATAAAATTACGAAGCCAGGAGTCTTTGGATATTACTGAATTGGACATTTGAGCCATTTTCGACTTTAAACTACAACGTGGGAAAAACAATCGATTAAATTCATCGTCAAATTCACATTAAAATAATTATTTGTGAATTTAGGCATTTATATAATGATCTCTCTAAATTATATAAATGATTCCGAGATCCGATCTTATATAAATCTAGGCACGCGGAGGGCGATACATCCTAAATTTATGTAATTTCGGTAAACCAACTCATGATTAATTCTACACTTAGAACTCTCGGTTGATCGATTTCAACTAAATCAATCCTTTAGTCCCGTATTGCAAGACTTGTATTGCAAATCACGTCAAGATTAAACCAAAATTCACTCGTAATAACTCTTTATTAACCTACTCCCCCAAGGTAAAAAGGAAACACCCCGCTAGGGCGAGCGTGCCCCTAATGAACAAGGGTTGCATAGGTGTGAATTGTGGAAGGACTAAATCTCGATTTTAATTTTTTTGTGAGAGATCTTGTCATATTTTATCTATCGCTTTTAAGTGAACTAATTCTAGCGAGTCGCGGATAATGGATATGACAATGTGGGATTTGCGTTTGGTTATAATTGTGCGAAAATTAAACCAAGCATGCATCAAATAAATCCAAGTCCTAGTATGGCCATAAGACTAGAACCTAATAAAAGCAATTAAACCTAAACTAGGCTTCAAAAGCTTCAAAGGCTCCGTCTTCAATTCGATCTCGAGTCACCAACTATTGGCTCCGTGAAAAGCGTCGGTCTTCAATATAAACAAATGTACATATGGACTATCCTATTATACATTTTTGAAAAATAAGGAAATTAAATATTATTACAAACCGGCGATACGAGATCGCAATTATTACAAATGAATCGGATACCGTCCTTACATTTCGGTACAGTACCGATACTATAGTACTCTATGGCCATACTATACTTAGAATCATGCAAATAAGACCGAAAATCAGATTTTCAACTTTACAGTACAAGCAACCCGGTAAATTTAGGAATTTCCGATTCTAACTTATTAGAATCAATAATCAACACTTAAAACACCTTTTAAGTTTAAACTAACCACCAACAAATTAGTTTTTCAATATTTAGTCTCCACTAAAATTGAATTAATTAGTTTAATTTGATTGTATTTGCTAACTATTTGTCCAAAAAACACATAATAAACCCGAAAATATCTAAATAAATCATAACTAATTATGAAAAAAAATTTAGAAATTATTTCATTATGTGATTTAAGCTCACAACCAGTAGCTTATTAAGGACAAAATATGCAAAATTATTTTGGTCATTTTCTCTTAAGAAATCAATTTTCCACCATTTATATTATTACTAATTAATAACAAATGGCCAATTAAAATTATGAAATAATTTCTGGAAATTATACTCATTATAATTCTGGAAAAATTATAAATTTCTTAAATTACAAAAATCAACATGCATGTTAATCTAATTACCAATTAATTAGAAAATAGCATAAATCTTGTAAAAACAACCAAAAATAAGCAAAAAATAGCAAATAAATTCCTAAAATACCATAATTTCGGTTGGAGCATCCACATGCCCAAAACATCACATGCAACTTTAGTTTATATGATAAAACCAATTTTTATCATTAAAAATTAATTAAGTTACCAATTAACCTAATTAAAGCTTAAAATTAACATGCAACTTAAACCTCGCTCTGATACCACATGAAAGTTATTTAGCCCCTAATTAGACTCCTCTAATTAGTACTTAATTACCCCTAATTAAGTTTAGCTAGGATCTTTTGTTGCATGTAAGATTAAAGCATAAATAAGGTGATAAAACATATTTTTATACCTTAATGAAGAGGAATTTTGACCTTCCTTCAAAAGAAGGATCTTGAGCTGCTAATTAATGGGGATCCTCCTCCTTAGTCTTGAGTTTCCAAGTTAGGAAACCTCCTCTCTTGATCCACCAAAGAAGCTCTCCAAAAATCTCACTAAAAGACTAGTTTTTATGAGATTTTAACCCTAAAACCAAAATAAAATTAGCTAACACTTTAGCTAATGTTATTCTAGGTTTAGTAAAGTGTTTTGATCAAGTTTTTATTGACATGCAATGAAGAAAACTTGATCTAGAAGGTGTTTGAAGTTGGCTGATTTTTAGAGAAAAAGAAGGGTTTTCTCTCAAATCCTCTCTCTAAAACTTGTTGTATTTGTGAAAAATGATGTAAGTAATGTGTTTTGACCACAAAACACATTATATATAGTGGTGGTGGCAAAATGACCATTTTGCCCTTACTAAATATACCCCTTAACATCTTATGTTACATTTTGGGTATAATTTGTACACTTATTTCTTTAAGTGTTAGTTAATTATTATATCTCTATATAATAATTACTAATTACATCATTTTAAGCTAAAATTACAACTCTTTGTAATTTAAATAGCTAATTGTCAATTTTGACAATTTACACAAAAACTATAATTTATTCGACTTGAGTTCAGAACTCTTAAAACACTATCCGACATAATCAGTTAACTCTTTAACTGATACATTAGGGTTTATATTATATTGTATTAAATACAAATATAATATCTTCTGGAGAAACTATCTTTATTAGTGTGACCGGGAGGGATCAGTTGATTACCGCCGTCAAAACGACAATAACGTCAAACTCTAGCCAGCCAACCGTTATCGATTTACGTTAATCAACTGACTTAATATATATAATATATCCCAGGTTTATTCCTAATTAGATTTAATTAGTCAACGCATTATTGTCGGAGGACACCTACTCCAACAGTTTTAAGGCAATAAAATCCGAACAAAATATCGTAGTTTCTTAAGATTTTGATATTATTCATGAATCTGAAATTTTTTATATAATAATAAAAAAAAAACAACAGAATCCCCCCTCCCCTAAAACAGTGTCAAGCAGGATAATAATAAAGTAGTGATATAATCTAGGAAAAATATTAATTATTCAATTGAAAAAGAATAGGAACTAACTGAAATCATTTTCTTATAACAGGGTCTTAACCCAAAAAGCCGGTTACGGGCCATAGAAGTAGGTTCATGGCCTTCAAATTAAAAGATCTTTTTCATGTCAAAGGTCATGTCTTTCCTATTTTTTAGTGTACATACCAATTTTCATTCTTAGATTTTGTGCAAATTGCATATACACAAATAATATCTGATTAAAACAACACGTACAGTTTTCGAAGGGGTTCAATTAACTTTATCTTATTTATGGGTCATATCGGTAAACAGATTGGGTCAAGTTAGACAAACTATGGGGGTTCAACTGAATATGTGTATGTAGAGGTCATGTACAAGTCCTAAAAATAGAGAGGATCAAGGTTGGCTTAATGGATAGGAACTCAACCTACCTGGGGGTTGTCCCGCGTTCAAATCCTCATACCCCCACCCCCCGCAGCATTAGCTGCTCCTTTGTACCCAAAAAAAAAAAAAATAGTGGTTTGATGATTTAGAAAAACCAAGTTCGAATTGAGTCGAGAAATTAAATCAGGTTTATTAAACTTTCAATTAAGCGGTCTAATTATGTTCAAACTAATGTTTTTATCACACACATTTATTAATTTGGTAACCCAAAATAGTATTATCACTTTCTCTTTGTCCTTATATGGTGGTGTTGTATTTCGTTCTATTTTCATTTTCTCTTTATCCTTTTATAGTTAGAGGACCAAATCTACGTATATTTTTCCTTAAATGATCACTAATAACATAGTTATCAGTTTGTCGAGTTTCGAACATTTTTTTTATAATGGATTTGTACACACCGTATGAATGGCAGCCCGTGCAATTTTGCACGGGTATTAAACTAGTATAAATACAATAGCGGTAGAATTAGCAGCTTCTTAGGCCGTCCACATCACATGTGACATCATCGACACGTCATTGCTGACGTCAATACTCCGTACTTTAGGCAATAAAATCTACAGAATAAACAATGGTTTCCGTAAATAAATATATTTACTGAATTTATAATTGTATTAAATCTAGCTATAAGCAGAAAAGATATTAAAATGTCCGTATTCACACGCATAAAAATATTACACGCGCTAAATCAGAATATTCCAAACATGTGATATATTGGATAAATCGAAAAAGTCCCAAAATAAATTACATAAAACCGGAAAATTAAGACAATAATAGTAAAAATAGAATAAAGAATATAAAAGATTTACAACCGAAATTATTAAACAGTAAATAAGAATAGAAAATATATATATTTTTCCTAAACAAGTTTGCATGAGATCAATATTTACGAAAAAATCACTCCACAAATCTTTTACAATAATCATAATTTCCTAAATTCATGTAAAAACGGCAACAATCTTCCAAAATAAAATATAAAATATAATTAACCTTGGAATATATCATATATGTACACCCGAAATTGTTGTTAATTGATATTAATTAGTTCTAGACCATGATCTCAACCATAATTAAAATGAGCATATTAATGATTCAGGATACAACACTGTGATACTTTCCAAACTCCTTTTATTTTTTCTTAGGATTTTAGCAATTTTACACATCTCCTTACCACTATAAAAGGACAATAACACACCATCATTTCCGAAGCATCCAAAACATTTTCCAGTACTTATACAAATGTACCATAAATTCTCACGACTGGAATACATGAGCCATGTTATATCGCTTTCTCCTACTAATACTATGCATTAGCATTTTGGCCGTCGTTTTTTTTTTGTTCCATATGACATATAGTAGTGAGATCATGTTGTACAATCTAACTAAATGTAAAAAAATTTATTCTCACATTTAAAAGTTCATGTGGGCTATTTCTAATATCAATATGTTGTATGTATATTAGCCATAATGATCAACAAGTGGTTATACTATCACTCTCTAAATTGCTCTCCTAATTTGTAACAATTTTACTTCGTTGGAAGTGAGTATTCACATGTTATTGGTCAACCACCAGTCCACCATCAATTCCGTATGTGCGTTAGCGCGTTGTAGTCGCAAAAAATTTGTAAATAAATTTCTCGGAAAAGGTCAAAGTTTGCTACGAAACAATTAAAATCCTGGAATATGGGTTTATATTGATATGGGAAATCTGTCTAAATAATTGTGTTTATTGCCCTAAAGTGGGTTGGATTACTTGGATAGGGATGAGTTATCATATCAGCTAATCTTTTAACATGTCAAACATCGTTTGTTCCTAATTTTAGATTTTCATGCACATTTATTATTGACTAAATTAAAAATGATTTTTAAATTGGAGTATAAAAAAATTGGAACGTAGGTTTTATGAAATTGACACATCCAGCAAATGTAACCATATTCTGAAAACACGTAAATTGGTGATTCATATCTAAAGTACTCATATCTAAACGCAATCATATTCTGTTCTTTCGCCCTGATCTGAAGGACAAATTATTAGCTAACTCAAATCTTCAAATATTTATACTTATAAATTATTGAGAGTTCTTAAGTATTGTGGTTTCATTTAAATTTATGACAAATTAAGATTAGATCAATCAGTTCAGTATCATTATTCAAATTAGATCAGATCTTCATGCAAAACAGATTAGATAGATTTAGTCCTATCAAACTGAGCCTTAATGGGCTAATAGAGCTGATTTGGGGTATTGTCGACCATAATTATCAAAATAAAACAAGGTTCATGATTAAATACAAGCGATTAGATTGATTTTCGGGTTGAAAACTTATTAGTTTTGTCCTAATTATGAGTCAATGGGTTAGATCAAACAATATTTGCGGGTCTAAATGGGTTCGGAATCCATAAAAAGAATGTCTAATCAGGTTGACTTATCGGGTTGGATATGCATCTAATCATGTAAAATAAACGTTTGAGTTAGTTAATTAACCTTTTATTCTCCTAATCCATTTTGGGCTTGGTTTCGTCTTTTTTTTTTTTTTTTTTTTTTTGTCTAAAATACGAGTCAAATTTTGGTCAACGACTAGGTAATGTTTGTCTTAAAAATATGGTGGTTTGGTTAAATAAAGGTACGGGTCATTCAACGGGTTCATGATCAAGGAAAAACGGGCCAGTTAGACGTGGTCGAGTCATCGAAACAATTGACTTTTCATAAGTCGACACTTTGTATCCTATTTTTTATTTGTAGACGCTAACAACGGAAAATTATTAAAAATCAAAATTTGAACTTGATTCATTATAGCGTAGTTTATAAATTAAGTTATTACAAATGCCATAGGACAGCCCGTGCAATTTTGCACGGGTCAATATACTAGTATAAATACAATAGCGGTAGATTTAGGAGCATTTTAGGCCGTCCACATAGGATGTGACATCATCGACACGTCATAGCTGACGTCAACATGTAGTATTTTAGGTAGCAAAATCTCGACGTAAATTAACATATTCCATATTCAAAATATTCTGACAGAATTATACACAAATTAAATCATGTTATAAAAAAGAAAATATATCGAAATATATGTATTCACACGCAAAAGCATGTGTTAGTAGTATAGAATATAAAGTAGATCCGTTATAAGCGGCAAATGGAATATAATAAGCTTTCATATACTGGCTAAATCGACTAATTACCAAATATGAATATTATACAATCTTAACATTCTGGAAATATCCGTACTCACGTGGAATATAATAAACTTTCATACACTGGTTAAATCGACTAAATATCAACTATGAATATTACACAATCTTAACATTCCGCGAAAAGATTGATATTCGCGATTCATGCTGCAAGTAATAATATATAATTAAATATTCACACATGTACTCCTCAAATGGGAGCACTATAAATGATGGCTTTATTCGGAGGTCATTGCCACCACCAAGCCTACAAAACATTCTCCTCGACGGAAATGATGAAACAAAGTTCTGAAACTCCGACCCCTAACAGGCGAATAAACCATACAAATGACACCGAAATGTTACATTTTATTAGAAACCAACCACGAAATCAAACACAAGCTAACACAAATCTTGCACCACTCGATAGTGAAACATCCCCAATCCGTCTCCCCCACGAAATATATGGGGTAGACATCACTTAAACTGTAGCAAATGTTAGGGGGTCCTAGAAAGTTATAAAGGTTGTCTTTGCGCAATTGATTGTAATATGTCCCGTTAGCATTTTTACAGATGTTATGTTATCTAACCATAGATGTTGATCGATGTTTTCCATCTTGAATTAATACAGAAGTTGTTGTTAGACGAGCATTATATATGGGTGGAGTAGAATTCAGATTCACAAACGAAAATTTTGTTGTTGAATTGTAACCTTTTCGAATGTATAGATTGTAATTTATCCTTCTCATGTAGTATTCAAATCCGTGATGCCTAATTAGTATGGCCACGGATGTTGCCGACGTCAAATGTTGATCGTTCAATCTTTTTTTTTTTTTTTTGAATAAAGTACTCTAGATGAATGCAATTAGGATACATTGAAATAATGTGTTAATCCCATGTGCATTGCTAATGGTTACTTTTGCTTGACCTCGGCTCTCATTAGACCAAATTAATCTCTTCTTTTGTTGTTGTTTGACATGGGCTTTGTATCTGATCTCCAAGAAAAACTATACCTAACTATAATTATCCATGAGTTAACAAAGTTAACCAAACCTAACTATAATACCTTAAAATATGGGTTAATTCAAATAGCGGGTTCCAAAATAAAAGCGGGTTATGACCCAAAAATATATGTATCAAAATAGGTTCAGGTTCAAGCCATGAAATTCAAGAAGGGTTAATTTTATAAGACAATCACGAGTCAATGGGTTAGGTAAATTTGACTTGGGTAACAATGAAGAGCATTTTGGCTTTCCGCCAAACTAGCTAGATTCACCACTATTCCTTTGTTATGTTTTGTATGAGCTTTTTATCTCTTACCGTAAGTGTATCCTAATGTTAAAGCCTGAAATTATACTAGGCTATACTCCGATCCGTATATATGATAAGGTCAAACATATACAACAACATAATGAACGATCATCCTATTACTTATAGGAGAGATATACAATGTATAGTATTTAATAATTAGAGTATCACAAGTTTTTTTTTTTTTGAATAGATTAGAGTATCACAAGTTGTGGCGTAATTGTGGATTTAATCAAAGTCCTCATTCGTATCTGACCACTATTTTTTTTTTGTTTCGAGGTAGATCTGACCACTATTTTATGGGATTCTTCAATAGGTTTCGACTTTTGAATGAGCAGTAAAACATGCAACTCCTATCATCTCAATTCCCATAGTTGTTTCTTTTGTGAATGAGAAAATAAATCTGCTTTCTTATTACTTTTAATTTTGGACAGCCTTTTGGTAGATGGAATTGATTATATAACAGCCTTTTGATAGATGGAATCAAATATATAGAGATCACAAATCGTATACCGAGTATGGAAGTGTACCTTATACAGATGACCTGAAATATATCCATTCACATACTTTTAAACATGGTCCATGACGATTTAGTCGAATTCTATTTTTAAAAAAGGTATAAAATCTTTTAAAATAATATATATTAGATGATTTTCTCTACTTACGCACGTAATTAGCCGGGTTAACCCATCTTTAGTAATCACAGTTCGTTATACACACTCTATTAGGTATCCATATAGTGCAAATTGTACTGGTTCACAATTAGTTAGACATGTCAAATGGGTCAAGCGGGTCAGATTGAGGTCATATACGGGTTAATTTCCACAGTGTCTAATATGGTGAGCGAGTCAGGTCAAACTAGACGAAAAACTTATGTGGGCTAAGACAGGTTCGGGGTAGTTAGGGGTCACATGTCGTATAAAGCGTTGTCATTACCCAAAAAAATCGAATCACATTTGTTGAGTTACTCTGTTACTTAAGCTTTTAAATTTTAACAGGTCTACAAAAATACGATTTCTCAAACATATTATCCTTATTTCAAGGCTAATCCTATAGTAGCTAATACCATATTAGCATAACTTAGTGAGCTAAATACGGGGCAAAACGGGTCAACAAGTTAGGTTATCTCTGACCGAAAATATTATAATATTAATGGTGTTATATTATACTTTTAATGTGGAGTAATTTTTTTAGCGTTAATAGATATGAAATTTGTTTTAATATCATAAGAGTTTACAGATTGTATAAGTATAATTGGTCAATGGATCGAGTGAATTTAGACTGAAAACGATATGCACGAGCAAACAACTACGGGTCAATCACAAGGTTGGGGAGAAAATGAGTGGTGATTTCAGGAGTCGTTGGTTTAGACATTGAGAAACATTTTTTTTTAACAATATTTGCCTTATGTTTTTTTTTATGAGATGGCACCTGAATTTGTTCATTTTAATTTTTGCAATGGGGTTTTTTTTTATTATATTAGGGTTACGACATCGTTTTTTCAAAAAAAATCTGTCATAAATCACTATACTAACATTTTCAATAACAACCAGTTCAAATAGAAAAAAAAAATGAAAATTAGTATTGTAGGTACTATTTGGTTTTTTACTATTGATTTTTTAAATATTTGTACATAATCATTTTATTAAACAGCCCGTGCAATTTTGCACGGGTCAATAAACTAGTATAATATAATTACCGGTCCTTTTCACAGCATTTAGAGCGTCCAACTCAGCAATGACATCATCGCCACATCATCGATGACATCATCCGGTTAATTCTTACCATTATACAAAGCTGTGGAATAATAATCATTCCTAAAATAACAGTAATTAAAGTGTGAAATGACGGCAATAGAATCATTCGATATAATGGCAATTACCTCAATTAAATGAAAATATAATATATTCATTAGCAATTTCCATGATTAAATTCACAATATATCGCGAGAATAATTTTTAATGATAAGTATTAAGTATTATTTTCTATATTTACAGGAGGTCAAGTTATATGTCTTTGCCAAATTGCCGAAAAAAATTAAAAGACCAACTAATCAATTAGGAAGATTGAGATAAATTAGGTAACAATAATAAATTAGTTAATCAATCAGTATTTATTTCCTACCTAAAGAAATTATACACCTGTACAGAATTTTAAGTATGTTCATTCACATTAATTCTACATATATTCGATGAGATTTAGCCGGAATCAAAAAGGCATTAAATCTTGATTTTCTCCATTTACTCACCTAATCAGCATTCTTCATCTTGCAACGTACCAATTACCCGCTTCTTAACCCCACCTCCTCCCCATGTCAAACTTGTTTCTATTATTTTGATTCATTTGATTAGCATAATTAATAAGCTTTGATTGTTTGTTTGAATTTGTTTTGCAGCGCAACCTGCCACCGTCAAGTGCTTAGACTCGGGTGAAAATGGGATCCCATCAAAGTGAAGGGCTTCGCATGATCTTTACGATACATATTTGATTGTTTGATTGAATTTGATTGTTTTATTGGAATCGTGTAATTTCATGAATGTCTCCATTTATCTTTGCGACAGAATTTTTTTCTGCAGTTCTCTCTTCTCGGGAGATTGAAGGCTAACCAGCAGATTAATTCGGACACAATGCATCTGCGTTTCTTTGATGTAATTTACTATACACAGACGTCCATACCATATAAACCTCATCTGTTGTGTCACTTATGGCTGATTGGCTGACTACACTCAAACAGCCGTTTCATTTCTTGCGATTCATTTGGGAGAATCTGATCGAATTTGGGTAAGGAATTCGCTAACTTGAATTTTGTAGGCTACTTTTGTAGTGTATCTCTATTTTGTTAAGGGTTTACCGTATCTCTTTTGAATCAACAACATGAATTAAGTTTGTAACTCCAAGTTGTATCTTTAGTATTTATTTTATTTGCAGGAGGATTTTGATGTGTAGTTATCTGTTAAAATTCATCTTCTATGTGTGTGTTTAATTATACACACGTACTTGATCTTTCTCATCATTTCAATTTTTCGTTATAGATGTACACCACATTGGTAAATGTAGCAATTGGCTGCTGATACATGCAATTTTGTCATGGGATCACAAAGGATGTACAAGTCAAATCATTCAATCTACTTGATGTAAATTACGAGATTTACGCTTAGTTGTCTATGTGTATATACTTCATAGACATCTTCTGCAATTACATTCAAATGATTTGTTACCTACGATTTATGCGCCTTGAGTTAATTAATAAAGACGAGAGTGTAAGACTATGGAATGGCAAATAGGTCGTAGATCATGTTATTAGCAATATTATCCTCCAAAAATGCTTATCACAACTTTATTAGTCAACCATCACGCCCGTCATGGCCTCCATGGCTTTATGCTACGTGATTGCGCTTCTTGATCTTTTTATCTTTTTTATTATTGAGCTAAATATTAATTATGGTGTTGTGCAATTTACTTTGTATATTAATTATCAAACTACACTACCGACTGATTTGGCATATTTACCAACTCAGGTTATTAATAATATCTTGCTTGATTACGAAAATAAATAGAGTTAATGCGTTTAACATATAATAACCCGTGCAATTTCACGAGCAAACGACCGGTATCATCTAAGTCGATATTAGTTAAGTGTGCTATTAACACGTACGTGGCTACATACCTCCATATTCAAATACGCTTAAGTCGTATATTTTAGACTTCATTTTTTTCTTAATTTTTTTTTAATCAACAATATTATCATATAAGTCGTAGATTTAGACTTCATTTTTTTCGTACTTATGAGTCAAATTGGCTCATTAGACCGTAAAGTTTGTCTTGCAAATTAGCACATGATGTTCGAAGTGGAATATAGGGAGTGGCGGCATTAAAAAAAAAAAGTTACAAATTACACTGGTGAACGACATAGAGTCTACAATTGGTATTATACGGTTGAACTGATGTAGTTAATATTACACCGATGAACAACTATACATATGACATGTTGACCAGGCTATTTCCCGTTACAACTACACATAGATGACTTATTGTAACTCTATTTTATTACTCATACTTAACGCAAAACGAGATGATTAAGAAAGAAAGATCAAAATCTGGTCATGGGCATGATGATAGCCTACCATTGGTTGTACAATAAGAAAAATGCCGAGAAAGCTTCTTGAGGAGAGGATGAGAGTGGTAAACGCACTTTCAATAGTTAGTAGACTACTTGGTTATTGGCATTTAATCAATATTGATCTTATGCGTGCGAAGGTATAAGGCTCAGGAGCTTTGACACTTAAATTCTGATGTCACCCTAGAATTGTTCGACAATCATAGCTTAGAAATCAACAATTTTGTATCATTTAGTAATTAAGTATTAAAGTATGCTTTCAAAAAGACATGAAAAAAGACCCTCTAATTCTATCTGATTGCAGTAGATCAGATTAATTGTTATTTGGTCTCTTGCGTAGTTAAATTCCTAGATGACTAAACTGCGTTTTTCAAATTCTTCTCAGTCCTTGGACAGTTATTTTTTGCGATAACATTGAATAGATATCCGCCCGTTGCATATAAGATGACAATATCGTAAGAAAATATGCATCGTAAACGAAATGAAATGTTTTAAAAGGCATCAAATATTTACATATCACATATCGTATGCCGAGTATGAAAGTGTACCTTATATATATACCAGCCTGAAATATATCCATTCACATTAATTTTATATATGGTCCATCACGAGTTAGCCGAAATATATTATCAAAAAAAGTATAAAAGTTTTTAAAATAATATATAGCACATGGTTTTCTCCATTTACGCGCGTAATCAGTCACCTTTAGTAATCACAATTCGATATAGACACTCTGTTTGATATCCACATAGTGCAAATCAAACTGGTTCACAATTAGTTAGACATGTCAAATGGGTCAAACGGGTCAGATGCAGGTTATTTGCACGGTGTCTAATCTGGTCAACAGGTCGGGTCAAACTAGACGAAAAGATTACATGGGCTAAGACAGGTTCGGGTAGTTAGGGGTCACGAGTCATATAAAGCATTGTCATTACCTACCAAAAGCGGATCAGATTGAGTTGAGTTACTCGGTTCTACAAATAGCAGTTCTTATGAATTTATGGCACAGTTCTTTAAGCTGGGTAAAGGTAAAGTAAACAGTAAACAGCAAAGACTCCCTATATCGAACCCCATTTTTTACTTAAACTTTTAAGTTTTGGCAGGTCTCAAAAAATGCAGTTTTGAGACACATACAAATTATCCTGATTTCCTATAGTAGCTACTACCATATTATCATAAATTAATGAGCTAATTACGGGTCACAACGGGTTATCAAGATAGGTTGTCTCTGTAATAGCCGATTCCTATCACTTTGATTAGCTTAATCACTCTCCTAATCTCCAATTAGAGATCTCGGTTGTGGAATTAGATGATACCATTAAGTTTGAGGAGCTATTACTTAAGGAATGTTCGTTTACATTTTCAATCCATTGTCGTTTCGATAGCTTTCTTAATCGTGAAGAAACGTTTTCTTAGTCGCTAAGTAATCTCTTAATGCAAACCCGGAACAAAATTGTGATTGTTCCATTGTATCATTTGAGGAGCTTTCCTTGGTATATATGAAGTCAAATGACACAAGTTATAGGTTCATTCTCAACTTACACAACTCAATAATCTACACAATTTTTTAGAAGTTTGTGTATAGTGTCGGGATTCAAAACCGATCTTATTTCATAAGCACGAGGTGCCGGGAGTACCTAATCATCCTAGATGATCATACCTCATGTTGACACTTAATTGGACCCCAAATTTGATGCTTAGTCGACCAAGCCGTGCCTTAGAACGAGCCACGGAGCTACCTGGCTGCTTGCCGCTAGAATGACCTGCAGCAGGTCCATCTTCAACATCAATTTTCTCATTCTTCTCTCACTCAAAAATGGCGAAACAAAAGCCTAAGCTCAACTACTCTTTTCTATCTACAATTTCGCAGAAGAGAGTAAGCCCAAATTTGTTCATCATGATCGCCTTATTGGCTCTACAAGTTAAGGTGTCTTTCTGAATGCGATTCTGGACCAGTTTGTGTATATTGGTCATATCTCCTTCATTTGGTAAGATCAATCCTTGATTCTTGTTTCTATTTACTCCTAAGATATACTGGAACAAACTCCAATTGGTTAATTTCATTTTCATTATGATTTAGTTGCCCAAATCATATTCTAAAGTAAACCCTTGTTTCGTTGCTCTGCCTGCTGGTATCATGAACATAGGGTCTTCGTAATTTGATCATAACAGTCTCATTTGTTCATGTATTCAATCCAAACAAAACCCTAGGTTGAACTTTATTTCAAGATCTTGATGTTAGGCTTTTGTAATGCTTGAAAACCTGTCGTTATGATCATCTTATAGTCCCTACAAGTTGGATGCGCATATGGTACTCTGTTTTGGAGCAGCTGTGGTATTTGAGCTATAAATCCTTTGATAGTTAATGAAATTTGACGTTTGATGTGTGGAAATACTCCTAAGAGGAAGGGTTATGATTTACAGTTGGTGTTGTGCCTAAATAATGAGGAATTCTTGCCTAAATGAGCATCTAAACAGCCGTCATGTGTTCTGAATCATGAAGATGGTGCAGCCTATTGTTGTATTGGATTTGGACAAGTTATACTTGGTTTCTTTGGGAGATTTTTGGTGAGTTGAATACTGATGTATAGTGATTTGATGTCCCATGATTATATGGTTCGTTGGAGGTTGATTCATGGAGGTTTTGGATGCTTGGTTCGCGGTATGGAGCCGTTCGGGATAGCTAAGAGCGTAAGTTCATACTTACTTTGTGTTTTGCGTGTTGTGAGTAATATAAAGGAAGTTTATGAACGATATGACATTATGATTATGTGTGAATGATAATTGTTGAGTTTTATCATGTTACGGTGTATAGAATCACGGTCAAGTGCCCGATGTAACTCTTTGGTGACAAGTGCATGCGTAAGTTCATACTTACTATGTCCTTTGCATGTTGTGAGTAATATAAAGGAATTTTATGAATGATATGACATTATGATTATGTGTGAATGATAATTGTTGAGTTTTATCATGTTACGGTGTATAGAAACACGGTTAAGTACCCGATGTATCTCTTTGGTGACTAGTGCATGAGTAAGTTCATACTTACTTTGTGTTTTGCGTGTTGTGAGTAATATAAAGGAAGTTTATGAACGATATGACATTATGATTATGTGTGAATGATAATTGTTGAGTTTTATCATGTTACGGTGTATAGAATCACGGTCAAGTGCCCGATGTAACTCTTTGGTGACAAGTGCATGCGTAAGTTCATACTTACTATGTCCTTTGCATGTTGTGAGTAATATAAAGGAATTTTATGAATGATATGACATTATGATTATGTGTGAATGATAATTGTTGAGTTTTATCATGTTACGGTGTATAGAAACACGGTTAAGTACCCGATGTATCTCTTTGGTGACTAGTGCATGAGTAAGTTCATACTCACCTTGTTCCATGAACGTGTATGATGGATATGAGTGATGGGATGTCTCATATGACTCTTGTTAGTACTTTTGAGTGGCATATGACGAGTCGAGTCATGTTTTATGTGAATAGTACCCTTTGAGGGTGATTAGAACATAGTTATGCATACGGTGTGCATCATTAGTTGATAGTGTACTAGTATATGATGTCTTTGAGAGGTGAACGTGGTTTATGTTTAAATGTAAACTTATATGAACGTGAATTTATATATCTCAGTTGGTGCAATACTTGTGAAGTTGTTATAATCTATTACAATTGTGTGAGTACACATGCATCGTACATGTACATGAGTATAGACGTATATGTGAAAGTGTTGTGACTGGTGATTGACGAACTCATCACCTGATGTAAATGTATTGTGGCTGGTGATTGACGGACTAATCACCTGTTGTTTGATTTCTTATTAATTGATGATTGACACACTAATCATCTATCATATGTATAAGTTATATGGCAATTTGGTTAAGGAGCCTCAGTGGTTTGATGGGGGAGTACCATGAGGTGATGAACGTATGACAGAAAGTCGTAACCTCGAATTTGGGTTACGTGATTGAAATGACCCTGATGGGCAATATTGATTGTCGCCTTAGGAGAGATTACCTCGAATTTGGGTAAGGACCTCCAAGGGGTGTGCACACTAATGACTGTTAAGGCATGCATAAATGAGGGGAAGACGTTCTCCAACAAGCGAGTGAGCCCGCAATGCGATCTTTGCCGCCCTCGCGTCGTTCCCTTACCTATTGCCAACGAAACTATAAATTGTATAGTGCAAGTTATGTATGGTATTGAGCTATCCTCTGAGCATGCTGGTGCTATGTGAAATGTATAGTCTAGTTCTGAAATAGAACTATGAATGATATGAAAGGTGATTCAGTGAATTACGTGTTTAAATTCGAGTTGTGCTTAGAGGTGGAATATGATATTCCTACTCATATATGTAGCAAGTAGGTTATGTGTGACAAGTAGGTTGCATATCAAATCAAATGCGACATGAGCTTGTCTGTTATGGTGATCTTTGTTATTTGTAAGTCTTTGTATGCAACAAGTTGCACCTAAGCCTAAGTCTACTTATGTTGATTGGCACGTGTATGCAATTGAAGTTTCAAGGTCATGTTATATGCGTTGCTATTATGATCTTGCTTTAATTTCTCTAAATGGTCGGGGCATGAGTAATGGGTTTGATTACCCAATCGTCGTCGGTCTCAGGACCTATATATGTCGGACAAATGAGGGCATGTGTACCTCGGTAGTCCTATATGTGTGTCGTAAGTACGATGAACTTACCAGCTTTTGCTGAGTTACCCCTGTCCATTCAATTCATTGGAATGGGCAGTGTCGTGTTTTGTTAAATGTGCAGGTGTACGTGTATAGGGTCACATACTAATGGAGAGGACGAATCACCAAGTCTAGTAGAAGTCAGGTCGTATTAGACTATGGTATTAGTATGTCAAAGGTTATAACTTGTAAACAAACTGGAAGTTTTTGATGTACTCGTATAATATAATAATCGTTTGTAACCGAGTAATTAGTGTTTTATGTTTTGGAGAGCCTTGTATCTTCCTTTGGGGGAGATACGGCGGTAACAGGTCCGATTTAGGCTAATGATGCTTCCGCTAATAATACTGTTAATTAAGTCTTAAAACTAGCTTAGAAAATCGGGCTGTTTCAGTCTCAGACCAGAAATATTGTAATGGTTATATTATACTTCTAATGTGAAGTATTATTTTAGCGTCATTACATTTGAAATTTGTTTTAATATGAGTATTATCCGTCAGTGGGTCGAGCTAAGTTAGACTGAAGAAATTTGCACGAGCAAACAACTATGGGTCAAACACGGGTTGTGAGAAAGGGATGGTAATTTCAGGAGTCGTCGGTTTAGTCATCGGGAAATATTTTCTTAACTATATTTGTTTTTTTTTTTTTATGTTTTTAAGAGATGACACCTTAATTTGTTCATTTTAATTTTGTAATGACTTTTTTTTTTGTATTGAGGTTACAACATCGTTTTTTCAAACAATCTATGACATAAATTCATAATCACTAGACTAACATTTTCAATAACAATCAATTTAAATAGAAAAAAAAAATTAGTACTATAGATATGATATCTTCTAATACTATTAATTTTTTAATTTCGTTTACATAATCATTTCATTAAACAGCCCGTGCAATTTTGCACGGGTCAATATACTAGTATATATATAAAGTTGGATGGAAACCGTGTGGGCGCGACACGTCATCCTCCACCTCACGTGCCACATAGGTGAAAGTCAAACGTGCATGTCACACGAGCGCTTCCACCTCATCACTTGGCGCACACATACCTCATCACTTGGCGCACAGTCAAATCCGCAAAAATGAGACTATCAAGGCTTGAACCCATGACCTCAAAGTTGCATTTCAACGCTTCAACCATTGTGCTAATTGAATTTTGCTGATTTTTTTATTAACATAATCATATATAAAGGTCATTAATGTTGAGGTTATAAATATATACATCAAATTAAACATCAAATTGTTTTATGGAGGGGTTGACATATGCATAAATCGTTGTATAATGATATTATTCACAATCCTGATAACAATAAATATTAAAGTAACAAAAAAGTGGAGAGTAAAACATGAGATCAGAATTGGTATTTTACAGTTCCGAGAAAAACGAAAACATGTATGACTAAAATTATAATCTCTCTATTTCACCAATTTACGTATAAAATCAAACACACTAATTGTTTTTGGTGATACTTTTTTCCACAGTACTCTATGAAGACGACAAGGGGGTAATAATATTGATCACTATATACTAATCTATCTATTTTTGAAATTTAGGGGTGATTGATATAAATCATGATATTGATATAGTTCATAATCGTGGTGAGAATAAATATTGGAATAACTAAAAAGTGGAGAGAGAAATACAAGAATTAGTATTATGCGGTTTGGCGAATATTGAAGATTCCGATAATTAATATTGTAAGATATCTATTTCACTAATATATGCATAAGATGAAACACGTTAATCAACGAAGACCGTGCGTAGCACGGTGTAAAGACTAGTTGTTATTATAATGCAAAATAAGGTTAAATTGTCGGTCCATTGTATAATCAATGGTGATGCTATATATACGAACACAAGGTGAAAAATGGGAAAGCTTGGAAGGTAGGGTTCATGTAAAAATGACATCTTTATTAATTAGTGCTTTATCAATACACTTGCCATAGTTGCCCAAATAAATGGATGCTCTAGATAATAATGTCGTGTAGCCTAATTAGTATTGTGTCACGTTCAATTCCATATTTCAATTCTTGTTAATCTTTTGAAAGTAATTGACCCGATGAAATATTTTTTAGAGACTTCGTAGTTAGTACTCTATATGTGTTACATATAAAATCAGTTATGTGCCGGAAATTTGAGTTAAAACCTATTGGATTGCGAAAATATCGAATATAACATTTGAAGATCGACTCTACGAATAAAATTACAGAATTAATCTAGCAATTTGCATTATTCTACAAAAAATGTCCATGTAGCGACTAAAATCATTAATCTATAGTTCAGCCATCGTACATGTTTACTTCCGCAAAACAGTCAATCCCATACCCTGATCTAGTTGATCGAACCTACCGTGCATATACTATTAATATCATTTTTCTGTGTTTTTGAATGACACTTGGTAAATGTCTATTATTATCGCCTAATCTACGTGAGATTTATTTTCAATTAGAAAAATAGCATAGTGAACTCCGCCAACTATAGAAAAATAACTCTACAATTATTAATCGTAAATTCGTGATGTCGATACTGTAATTAGCTAGTGACTTGATTGTATCATCTATTAATTTTCAGTGCTTGGTAATTAAATCCTTTCTTTACCGTACCCGCGACTTGATACACGACGTAGCTAGTCACCCTTATGATTCCGCAAATAGATGAACGTACATTTATGTTTTCTACTTCATTATTGTTACTAAAGTTTCCACTATATATATATATACACTTTCACACAAATCCTAGGTTAATAATCTCACATTCAGTGTATGTAACAACTTCATGCTCTGATCTCTAACTTTGTAGCTTTAATTTTTCAATGCAGTAGACAGTAGTCCTTATACTGTTCTCGTCCACATCAATATTTCCCTCTAAAAGTGGTCATAACACTTAATTTTCGATTCCAATGGAAATCTTGAAGCAACTCGCGACCGGAATACCGATTGGCCAGCAACAACAAGGTGCTGGAGGGTTTTCCACCGGTCTTTTTGATTGTTTCTCTGATATCCCCATGTGTAAGTTCGTTCTACTAAGTACATTTTCGCACCTTTTCACTTGTTTAAATAGAACCACATGAGTTAATTGTGACGGGGTATTATAAACACGTCTTAAACCCTACTTTATTTTAGCATAATGTGCCTTTCTTCATAAAAAAACACTAACTGTACTCTAGCACGTCCAATTTTAATTTATACTATATTATTTTCCAGACTCACGCCATGCATTTCAGAGTACTGACATTGATCACAAAATGTAACTCTGTGATCTGAAATAAGAATCACCTTGTAGCGCCTTATCATATTAACTTTTCTCATCACGTCTTAACAACTTATTAAAATCGTTGTGTTATAGGTTGCCTAACATGTTGGTGCCCATGTGTTACCTTCGGAATGATAGCAGAGATAGTCGACAAAGGCTCCTCATGTAAGCTTGCTTATTCGTGTTTCACATTCACCTAAATATATAGTACTCCCTCCATTTCGCGACTTTTATCAATTCAATAACTAAAATTTGATTATGTTACACAAACATTTTTGTTCTAAAGTAATAATGTTTGGATTATATTATATAACGCAGCATGTTTCGAGTGTGGGGGATTGTACATGATATTGTGCATGACAAGGTTCCAATGCATTTACTCATGGATCTATGGGTCCAAGCTGAAAGCACAATTTGGAATGCAAGAGAATAATAACATCGCTGATTTTTGCACCCACTGTTGGTGCGAGCCTTGTGTCTTATGCCAAGAGTACCGCGAGCTCGAACACCGTGGCTACAATGTCGCCCGCGGTAATCGAACTCTTTCTTTGTTTTGTTTAATTTCCCGATTCTATAAAAAAAATCACGGAAAATACTACAAAATGTACGTAGCTTGTGGTGGATAAGTTGAGAAAATACATAAACCCGAGAAAATTAAAAATAAAAATGGCATAGTTAAATAGTTAATTAAAATACTCCGTAAATTTTTTTCTCCAGATTTATGAGGCTAAAATCGTCTTTTGTAGATAATAGTTGTCCGAATTATAATTATGTAAGAAATAGTTCACTAGATAATAGGAAAAACGGAAGATGACGATATTACGAGATAATATCGAGAGATATTATGGAGTAATATGGTCAGAAATATTACCATACGCAAGTGTGGTGATATATCGTGAATATGTCAATATTGTTAATATGGTAAATTAGATTAACGTACATTGTATTTAGGTAAATTGTATACCTTGGAGGTTAAGTTAGTACGAGTATATATACGTTGTACAATTGATGAAATCAATGAGAAACAAGAAACTGAAAAACCCGAAACGTTTTCTATGAAACACGAACTCCGCTGCGTGTATATTGTTTCTCCCCATGAACTAGTTTCTTGATACCGACCGACCCGAATCCCTAACACTAGATTAAGTGACATTGACTCATTTAATTTTTTCTTCTATGAGTTTAAAGGATGGGAAGGTAATAGGGAGAGGCAAAATGCTGGAATGGTGGCGCCACCATCAATGGCAGGCGGTATGACCCGATAAGTCTAGTATCAAAACCCGGCAACCGCGGAAATAATCTTAGGTCGGAAGATCAAGCTAAGCTAGTAATGGAGTACTGAAGCTCGATCAGAGTGATTAAGTGAAGATTGTAATTTGGAAATAAGAGAAATTGAATTATGAGTGCCTTTCTTTACTTAGCTAGCTAGTTAGCTTCGTTGTTGCCTTTCTCTAAAAGTCTTAGTTGTTTAATTTGTGAGCGGTATAAGTAAGCGTGTTGTGAAAATCGACTTTATTTATTAGTATGAGTGTTAATTGACTTGATCTATTACTATTATTTATGCGCCCTATGTTACCGATCTACCATGGATAGATCAAATTTGATGCATGCAAATAGATCGATCGATTACCAATCGCGACTCATCGCGTACTCGATCATGCATGAATTCATCATCGACAATTTCGAGACAAACTACCTTGCTATAAGGTGGAATCATACACAAGTTATATGTAACAATGCGGTTGCATAATACGTGACTATGCTCTTCTCAATTTAGTCTTGAATTGAAGGTGTAAACCGTAAGATATTATTAAGTTGTCAATAAATAAGAGATTTAGTACTCCGTAATGATGAAATTATTCGATTTGAATTCGGAACAACTCATATTCATGAACGAGGTAGTGAGCGTCATCTTCAACTTTAATTTGGGTTGGCAGTTGGGATTCCTCACTAGTGGCTTGCTAGCTGCATTACTATGCATTCATGCTAGACATGGGTATTTATTTTTAGCAAGTCGGAAGTCTAATGTTTAGATGTACAATAAATACACACTTACTAATACTGTTACTAGTATCGTGAAAAATTAGGTCACTTCTGATGATCAACTTCCCATTTGTTATGGCTATAGGTCAAACAAACTTCGTTTTTTCATCCATTTATATTTATAAAACTGATTGTGTTGAGTTCTTACATTTTGAAAAAAAAAAAGTAGACAACGAGTCGACGACTAAGAAAGTCAAATATAAGGTATCTTATTATACTTCATCCACACTAGCTATGTATATTTCTGTTTTATTAGATAGATAAACTTGACTTTATTATTAATATAGAAAAAATAAACACGCTTTTGATCGAAACATTACCAAAAACTATAGACCAAACTTATTACCAAAAACTTAATAAATTGTACCGCGTCAAGCTCAATTAGTTATTTAGCCTAGTAGTTGAGCTTAAAGAAAAGGCCAACGACCCTTCACCGTCCTATCCACGCAATGTGTCCTATGATGCACGCTAAGCTAAATATCGACCATACGTATTAACTAGTGAGGAAGAGCTTTGAGTTAAATGTCATATTCCATTTACCAAACCTAAAAAGTTTCAATTTGCTCATAAGTGGATTAATTAATTAAACTGTGCGAGTTGATCTGGATAGAAATTCCATAATAATTACAAGTATTGTAATTTGACTCGATATGAATTGAACAAATCCATCGAGACATAAGTTGAATAAAGGAAAATAACACCCTTACTTTAGTGTTAAATAAGATGGTTGTGATGGAGAAAGAAATGTATTCGCTTTTTAAATGTATAATTCTCGCATCAGAGAAGTGCACATCTAGTATCGACATACTATTCGAACATACGGGACAATTAGTGAAAAATGCAAATGGCATCTAGTGATCATACACGTAGTTGCCCAAATAAATGGATGCTCTAGATAATGATGTCGCTTATCGTGAGTGGTCATCACATTCCATATTTCCATAATTCCATGTAGAATATATATGACACTTTATATACTCCGATTCGTACTCCATGGTTATACACATCCGATTATCTGAAAGACGTTCCTTAGCTTGGTAGCCAGTGTGTATGCATAATTATAGTGAAAATGTGACATACACAAAAAGAAAAAAAAGATTTTTTTTTATTTCTTTTATTTTGTCTTCTCGTAGAAGTGCTCAAGTGCAGCGTAATAATAATCTTAAAATTCTTTTTTTTTTCCGAATGCATGCACCACTTAATTAATTAAAAGCTAGTACTAACCCACAACACACTGTCACATACGCCATGCAATTAACAGGTCTCGCTTGTATTATTGTATACGCCCTTTTACCTAAAAAGACGAAGGCTGCTAGTGAGACATCGCAAGCGAGTCTCCATGACCTAGTCCTGTCCATCCTAAACAAACGTGTATATATGATTTGTTTAGTCATTTTTGCGATGAAGTAAGACACTCATACCAAAATCCCCCATATTTGAGTGTACTTGACCAATTTATTTGGTGCATGTTGACACTTGAAATTAGCTGATAGTCTGATACCATTCAACTTTATGAACAAACTTGAGTTGATCGTGAAACGATTTCAACAACTTGAAGTTTACTTAAAATAGTGAAAAAAGTTATTATTCGCTCATTTTACAAGTTCATGTGATTGTATATACTGTGTATGTACTCCCTCCATGCCAAAATATATGACGTTTTCAAGTTACGAGGCAAGTTTTGACTTTCAATTTTATGAAAAAATATCTTGTCAAAAATTATAAAAATTATACCATTGGATTCGTTATGAAATATAGTTTCACATGATCATAATTTCATAATTTTTACCCTTATATTTTGAGAGATATCGAAGTGTAAAGAAGTGTCTCGTAACTCGAAAACGTCATATATTTTGAAATGGAGGGAGTATCTTTTACGGTTTAAAAAACTTAAACAAAAACTACTCTGATCTATACGTAACTTTAATCCGTAGGATTTCGACAAAAATTATTAGCAACTAGATTGAAGTAGTATTTACGGAGTATAGTTTATAGTATCATCTCTCTTCATGTAAATGAAATCCAAAATAAACGCGTAGGCGGCGTAGAGCAAAATTGATCAACAGTATTATACACGTAGCCGCCCACCCTTATATAGTTACGAAAGTAGCATGAACTTACATTTATGATGTTTTATTCATTACTATTGCTAAAGTTTAATTTCCACGCACATCCCACTATATATATTCTCGCAAATCCTATGTTGCTCTTACATTCAGTGTAAACGATCAACTTCATCCTTTCAACATTATCTATCAATAATCTTAATTAGTTCTTGTCTGCATCAAAATTGTCCGAAAAACATTTTTTTTTTGTTAATTTTCGATTTTACTCCAGCCAAATCACCATGAAGCAACCCGCAATCGGAATTCCAATGGGCCAACAAGGTGTTGGAGAGTTTTCCAATGGTCTTTGTGATTGTTTCTCTGATGGCTCCTTATGTAAGTTCAAGTGTTCTACTCACACTTCTACTAACTGTACTAAGTACACTTCGCTTTTATTTTCTCTTGTTTATAGAGAACGAACCACGCACATAGCTTACATGCAAAAATTATACGTCCTATTCCATACTATTAGTTAGTATCATATTCCATGTTATGTGGCTTTAATCACAAAATACAATATCTGATATGACACCGAAACAAATAGATAGAGTATCACCTGGTAGCGCCTTATCGATCGATCAATTTCACTTTCCTCACGTTGTTGACTTGACTTGAAATCGTGCCGCAGGTTGCCTAACATGCTTTTGCCCATGTATTACTTTCGGAAGGATAGCAGAGATAGTCGATAAAGGCTCATCATGTAAGTATGTTTAATTTCGATTCTCAAATTGCAAAATTAAAATTATACTCCCTCCGCTCCATTTCATCGATCAATTGCATGTACGTATATGTAATTATGTAGTACTAAACAATTTTGTGGTTTAAAAATGCAGCTTGTGGGGTGAGTGGATCATTGTACACAATATTAATGTGCTTCGTAGGGTTTCAATGGGTATACTCATGCACATATCGGTCCAAGCTGAAATCACAATATGGAATGCAAAACAGTTGCATGGCTGATTGTTGCACCCACTTCTGGTGCGAACCTTGTGCCTTATGCCAAGAGTATCGTGAACTCGAACACCGTGGCTACAATGTTGCCCTCGGTAATCATCGATCAATCTCTTCCTCTTATCTGTTTCATTTTCTCAATCTATATACAAATATGTCAAATGGTGAGGCTTAATATAAGTACTATGAAAGTAGCCTGGGGTGCATAAGTTACGAAAATGATACAAAAACCCGAGAAAATAATACGGAGTATATTGCATGGTTAATTAATTCGATCACATTGCTCTATCTTTAAAAAAAGTGATTATAATACCCGTTCTTCATATATACAAGGCTAGATTCGCCTTTTATTTGAACAATTATATATAATTGTCTCATTTGTGACAATTTATCAAATTAAATAAATAACAAATATTGACTTTTCTATTCTTCTTTGAGTTAAGGATGGCAAGGTAACATGGAGAGGCAAAATGGTGGAATGGTGGCGCCACCACCAATGGCGGGCGGTATGACCCGATAAGTCTAGTATCCGAACCCGGCAACCTCCGATTTCTCAGATGGTCTGGGATGATTAAGTTGAAGAATCATATATGAAGCTGCAGAGTGCACATTATTATTGCAAATAAAGGAAGCAGAAATTTATAGATATACGAGTTTAATTAGGGAGTGAATAGAATAATGATGTTTAATTTCATGTTTGTACTTTGGTGTACTTATCACTATTATCTATTGCCTTCATTTCTCTTAATGTATGTATGGTTTAATTTGCGACTTTGCAATAAAACTAAGCTAGTTGTGTGATATCTTATAAATGGGAATTTCGAAATTCAGTTTGTATGTTAATCAGTTGTATTAATAATTTCTCATTGATTATTTGAGAAGATTTTCACTTGTGTAATGTTGATGACTGAGATGAGTTGATTAACATGTGTCTTTGGACTTTTGGAGAACACATAAAAACACCGTAATGGTATTTACTTCATATGCAATTTGATATAAATCTAGCGAAGTACGTACTTGTTTATTTTTAACCACTTTAACGATATCTAGTACGAGTACCTTACTAGAAGTTCTTTTTAAACATTGTTGTATGTGTTTTCCTATATGTGACTATTATATGCCCTTCTCAAAGTAGTTTATATTGGAAGTCATGGTAACTTGCATTGATTGTCATTCTAAAAGAATAACTATTAAGGCCGATTATACCATATGAATGATTGAATTATATGATAGGAGTATGATTGATTACTTGATGTTAATTAATCCTATAACTAGTAGTAGTGGCTATATATGATTAAGAGAAAAAAAAAGAAAAAAAAAAGAAACTATGATTGGCATAAATTAGCTTGAAAGTTTGCAATAATAACTCATATGTTCAATGCATCTGCATGGAGGTATGATGCCACCTTAGCTTGCTCCTCTTCTTTGATTTGGTTGGGCAGTTTGAGATTCTTTATTGATGATATTACCATAATCTCTAGTGGCTTAGGGTGCATTATCATACAAGACATCGGTACTTAAACATGTATGTTATGCCAAACGCTAAAAGTCTAATATTGATATAATGTATGATAAAGTCTACACTTACTACATCGTAAATAAAAATGTCACTTCTTTGATAGCCATCTTTGCCATTTTATTATGGCTAGGTCAAACCATTGTGTGTTTAAGAATCTTTAGTTGTCCATTAATTTTTATAATGCTGATTGATGACATGAGTTATTCTTAAATCTTGAAATAAAACTTATACACCCTCCATTTTTTTTGATTCTTTACGTTTGGTTTGAAATCCCCTCACAGATTCAAACCAAACGTAAAGAATCAAAAGTAATGGAGGGATATATTGATGTATTTAAATGACTTATGTTGTTGTGGTGGTACAAAGTCTCAAACACCCAATCTATAGTTACAGGTAAAACACTTTCAACCAATGAGCCGGATGTGAGTATTAAAATGACTTATTATTATTGTAAAATTAACAGGTTTAGTTTCAAACAGGTTTGAAAGTTAGTTTAGCACAATCACTACAAGAAATAAGCTAAATAGAGACGGAATTTTGTGAAGGAAATCCGTCTCAAATCACCATTAGAGACGGATTTGAGACGGAATTCGATCCGTCTCTAAAAGGCTCGTCTCAAATTTATTAGAGACGGATTATTGATCCGTCTCTAATTTGAGACGGAATTGTATATCCGTCTCAAATATCTTAGAGACGGATTTTATATTCCGTCTCAAATTAGAGATGGAATAAAATATTTTCCGTCTCAAAATTTAGAGACGATCATCTATCCCCGTCTCAAATTAGAGACGACATTCCCTAACATTCATCTCAAACTAGAAATAAGAGTTTTACAAATTAGTCTCATTCCCTTTCATGGTGTTTTGTTTTTTTATAGGCTATATGGGATTTGAACCCACATCTTTGTGCATATGCACATGCTCTTCCACCTTGAGCTAATAGCCTCTAAAGGATCACAATCTCAACAACATACTTACAAAGTTACAACCAAGAAAGTATGTTACAAATGAATAAAGGTATCACGATTTCTATTGTTACACTTACATTGAATCTATTCTAAGCTGCTCGGTATTCTCCAACTTCATGTATGAGAAAACATGATCCTAGAGCGACCCTTGGCTAATTGACATGAAAACAAAAACAATTATCATAATTTTGGAAACATATGGACGATTTCACAAAAGAACAACACTATATCAGCACAAAAACAACATCACCAAAAAAAAAAGAAAGAAAAAAACAGCAGCAGCAAAAATCAATAGCAAAGGGGATTAAGAGCAGCAGGTGCATGAAACCCACAGCAGCAGCCAGCAGCAAAATTACAACAGCAACAGCAGCGGAAACATAACAAATAGAACAGCTAAAAAACTATAGAACACGAGCACCAATAAAGAACACCAGCAGAAGCAGCAAAAATTAATAGCACAAGGAATTCAGAATATGCAGCAGGAACATGAAATTAACAGCAGCAGGAGCATAAAACTCACAGCAGCAGCAACAAAATTACAACAGCAACAGCAGCAGAAACAGAACAAATAGAATAGCTAAAAAACTTTAGAACACGAGCACCAATTTAGAACACCAGCAGAAGCAGCAAAGCAAACAGCATACATGCATGCATGTGATCATCACTCCCGTAAACAACACTCAAGTCTCAAGTGATCATACACACATTTTCCATTGCAACTGAACCATTTTACAAGGCATAATCTCTAACGATAAAAAACATTCAGATTTTGTTATTATTTTAACAGAACGTAGCCACCATCACTTAAACAGTTGAAACTCACAACACAGTGTTCTAGAGCAATGCATATAGGGGCGTAAACCTTTACATGAAGCGTTCATTAAACATTTCTAAGGTCTCAAAATCCATTGGCAACTATTGAATCAAACAAAATGACATAGAATATAGCTACCTAGAGCGTTTCTGGACAATCAGGACCAAAGTAATCTTCAAGAGTCTTTTCATCTTCAAGCTCATCATCTCCAGTACACGATATCATCATGTAATCAGAACTTGTTCAAATGTTTCCTAGCATCTGACCCTAGGACATCGACTCGATCGGAAGAGAGTAATTAGACAAGTGTTGTGGTCAACAGAGCCTAGATTACTAACATTGATGATGCAGCTAACAATTCTAGTACCGCCATTTTTATTTTTGTAGCTTCTGCTAGCCACTGCTTCTGATCAGTCACACGCCACTGATTTATAACTACAATGCCACTAATCAATCAACACAACTATCTGCATTGGCAGCATAATTCAATATCAACCCAAAGTCTCGCGCAAATTACAGTCTAATTCCCCAAATAATATTTATCAGTGTTGAACAACTAATGAATCATTTAGACAAAGCAACAGGAATTTCGTATACGTTTACGCAAATAATCTTCTCATGTCACAAAAGAACAACCAGAACATAAAATTGAAGCTAATACTCCTGCATTTCAATGAATTATTTACATAAGGATTGGGCACAAGTGACAAGGAGGGGTATTAGGGGAGAATTTGTCAATTAAATCCTTTTTTAATTAAGAAAATATGTCATAATTTTCTACCGTTTCCCTACTACCTCCTCCCTCCTCCCCCTTTCTTTGTTCTTCCACTGTACCTCCATCATCAAGGCTATAGAATCCAGGTAAATGTAAAACAACAACATCCAAGTAATGAAACCACTAATGTAAGGAATCCACAACAGATTCTATACATCAATAAAGCCACAACATAAACTGCCTCTGGGAATATTACGACAAATCTTCTCACGTTAAAACCTTCATCACTGGACACACCAATATGCAAGGAAAAAGAATCAACGGTCAAACTCATCTTTGAACCTAGATGGCTAGATACGAAGTCAGAACGACTGAGATAGAATAGTAATAGCACCATACCATCATCAACTTCATCCTAGATATGCACCAAATTTACAAGAAACTCACTTACACTAGTCATTCAAGAATTGAGACACAGAATTGAACACCGACCTATCATTATCTTTATTTCAATCACAAGTTCTAGTCAACTCAGACACGCTTATTCACCAATGGCCTATATAGGCGAGCATGTAAATAGTGCTTAGCTTAGCCAGAATTACAGATTCAAATCTGAATAAATAGCATGGAAAACACGACACTATGAAGCATATCTAATTCTGCATCTGAATTACAAAACAAAGCAGCAACAATACATAAACCGATGATCATCTGATGATATGAACATAGTCCAACACACTATCTGAGTCCGCGAAAATCAAACACTCAGGATATCACCGGCACTCGTAAAGGAAAGTAAATGCAACGCCTTTTAACTAAAAACCTAAATATCAACAACAAAAATCGAGCAAACGCAACACGTATGACAAATTCGCAATCAAATCCATCAAAATTCCAAACAGAATCGTATCTCAACCAAAATAACACAACATCTCACGTTTCCCCCAGCTCCAACACAGATCAACTAGATCAAAATCCGATTCAAACGAAATAAAAAATGCAAACCACACGAAACATGCCATTGCCATTCGGCACCCTTCACAACATAATCTTTGAAAACAATCTTCACAATCACGCATCTCAATCTATACAATTCAGCTCAACTCTACTAAATTATCGAAAAGCTATCTCTTTCGAACCCTAAACTAAATTCATTCACTTTCATATCCGAAGGAACCCAGAATGTAAAAAGTCAAAACCCCTAAACATAAAATCGCAAGAACGAACCCAGAAAAAAAAAATTCAAAACCCTAACACATAAAAGTCACAGATGATTACAAATGAAATTAAAAATGGGGGAGAGAGAAAAATGCCTTTTGCAGCGGCAATGGTGCGGCGATTGAACTGGACTGCTGCGATTCAAATTCGAAACCGAAATCTCTCATTCTTCTTCTTCTTCTTTTAATTTTTGTTGTTCTTCACTTTCGTGTGATGCGTGTGACTTGATTCCACGATGTCTTCCAAGGGTAGATCTGAAATCGGAACCGAAAGAGAGATAAAATCAAGGTTTCGAGATGAAAGGGGGATTAATTGGGCAAAACCAGAGATGAGAGTGGGAGAGACGATAAGGAGAGAGAGATCGACGATCGACTGAGAGTGGGCGAGAAAGATAGAGTGAGATTGAGAAATGGAATTTGAGGGAGAGATGAAATTGAATTGGGAGAGATGGAGTGAAACTGAGAGATCAGGGGGATAAGGGAGTGAGATCAAAAAAAAAAAAAAAAAAAAAAAAAAAAAAAGAGGAGACTTCTGACATATAATTGTCAATTTTAAAAAAAAAATGAAAATGTACGGACACAAAAAAAGGGCGGAACGGCGATTCTGAGGCGATTTTCTTCAGTGAACTCGATCCAGCCATGGCAAGATCGAAGGCATCAGGAAAATCATCTAGTAAGAGATCAAATAGGAAAAAGAACAAGCAACTTCAGAAATTAAAGCAAATCTTGAGTACAAGAACTGGGCCTTCATCATCGGACGCACAACGACATAAGAGCTTGGCAGATCTTCAAGGGATTCCACCACTTGTCCTTACAGATGAGGAGGAGGATGATGACCATGAGGAAGCCTTGCCAGTCATTGAGGAAGAGGAGGTGCTGAACAATTCAGAAGCACGAAGTGAATGGCAACTGGTTGTCAGGAGTGGAAGAGGTAATAATTCTGGTAACCCGAATTTCTCAAATCAGTCCTCTAATCAGTCAGATAATAGTTTAAAGATGGTATCTTTGACAATGGATGATGTGATTGAGGGTAAAAACTATTGGAATTCTGCGATTGTGTGTTTTGTGTTAGGCGCAAATCCCCCTTATGAGACTATGCAGGGTTTTTTCCATAGAATTTGGGGTAAGAAAGGATTAAGCAAAGTTTCCTTTCTCCCAAATGGGTTATTTGTGGTTAGGTTTAACACAGTTGAAGAGAAGGCGGAGATTATGAAAGCTGGGCATTTTCTATTTGATAATAAACCACTAATAATCAAAGAATGGAGTGAAGATTTAGATTTGAGCAAGAACTCTGTCAAAACGGTGCCAATATGGGTTAAATTGATAGGCTTAGAACTTAAGTTTTGGACAGAAAATTGAATTCAGAAAATAACTGGTATCATTGGGAAATATGTGAAATGTGATAAAGCTACGGAGGAGAGGAGTCGACTGGGATATGCTAGAGTTATGTTGGAGGTGGATATTGATCAGGTTTTCCCAGATGAGATTCAGTTTGGAGATGAGTATAATAGGGTGGTGAAACAACCTGTTGAGTATGAATGGAGACCAACTAAGTGTAGTGTTTGTAAGAGAATTGGCCACACAGGGGAGCAGTGTAGGAGAAAACCAGGGGTGAGAAGAGAATGGAGGCCTAGGGAAGGGAATGCAAACAAGCAGCCACCAGTCCGTACACAACAAGTGTGGAGACCAGTGTCTAACCAAAATGCAGTACCTGACCCTACTTACGTTACTCCACCAAATCCAGTGGTCTTTCCTAGATCAGAATCTATATCAAACACCAATGGAGGCACAAGAAATGCCCACAGACAACTGATTCTGACACCGCATACAACAACAAATCAGGGTAGTACTTTTGCAGATGTGGTTAGGGGAAGTAACAGGGTTGTGAATGGAACTGGTAATGGGAGCCATGGTCATGTGGACCATGGCTAATTTAGGGTGTTGGAATGTAAGGGGCCTGAACTGCCACAGCAAACAGATGGAGGTCAAAAGATTCATTGTTAAACAGAATGCTGGGATGTTCGGGCTCCTGGAAACGAAAGTGAAATCTAGCAATAGAATTCACTTGAGTTTCTGTGATGGTTGGTGTATTGTTACAAATAATAATATGCACCCAGGAGGCAGAATCTTGGTCATTTGGGACCCTGGTAAGTTTAGTTTGCAAGTTAATAAAGTGACTAGCCAACTCATCCATGGCTTAGCCACACAATTGGATTCAAATAAGCAGTTTTATGTTACCTTTGTGTATGGAATGAATAAGGCAAGAGAAAGAGATGAGTTATGGAAGGATTTGATCCAATTGAAGATGAATATTAGTACAACATGGATCTTATGTGGGGATTTCAATAATGTTTTGCACTGTAATGAGAGGATTGGGGCACCTGTAACAAATGCTGAAGTCAGGAGCTTTCAAGATTGTGTGCAGCAATGTGGATTGAATGACTTGAAGGGGGAAGGAAATTTTTACACCTGGAATAATAAACAAGAGAATGAGAAAAGGGTCTTTAGCAAAATAGATAGAGCGTTGATCAATGATGACTGGATTCTAAGTTTTCCTGATAGCAAAGTTTACTTTCATCCGGAGGGCTTATATGATCACAGCCCCTGCATTATTAGTCTTCACAAAGAGAGGAAATCAGGGATCAGAAGTTTTAAATATTTTAACATGTGGAGTAAATGTCCAGAGTTTAAGCTGATAGTGGAAAAAGGGTGGAACACAAGTGTTATTGGTTCACCAATGTTCAAAGTGGTCCAAAAACAGAAGCTTTTGAAGCAACCATTAAAAGATCTAAACAAAGGAAAGTACTCAAATGTGGAGAAAGAAGAAGCAAAAGTGTATTTTGAACTTCTGGAGCTACAAAGAGAGCTACAGGCTGATCCAACTAGTGAGGAATTAAAAAAGAAAGAACTTCAGAAAGCAGAGGAGTATAGATTCTTACACAAAGCAAAAGAGAGCTTTCTAAGTCAGAAATGTAAAGCTACTTGGATCAAAGATGGTGATGCAAATACTGCTTATTTCCACTGTGCCATCAAAGCTCGAACAGTAAGAAATTCAGTGAGTATGATTAAGGACATGCATGGGAATGAAAAGTTGGATGATAATGGCATTCAAGAAGCATTCAAGGAGTTTTATACTCAGCTCTTAGGCCAAGATACAAAGTGCATTAAAGTTCACTTCTCTACAGTTAGGAAAGGGAAAACCCTAACAGATGAGATGAGTAAAAGAATACTTAGGCCAGTTACAAATGATGAGATCAAGAAGGTTATGTTTGATATTCCAGGAAATAAAAGTCCCGGGCCTGATGGCTTTTCAAGTCAATTTTATAAGGATGCTTGGCATATAATTGGGGATGAAGTGTGTGGAGCAATCAAAGATTTCTTTGAGCATGGCAGATTGCTCAAACAGCTAAACAACACGATCCTAACACTCATACCAAAGGTAAAACACCCTTTATCAGTGATGGAATTTCGCCCTATAGCTTGCTGTAACACCTTATACAAATGCATTGCAAAGCTATTATGCAATAGAATTGGGGAATGCCTGCCAGAACTGATTAGTGGTAACCAGGGAGCTTTTGTGAAGGGGAGAGATATTGTCGAAAACATCATGATTTGTCAGGATTTGGTGAGGAAATATAATAGGAAGGCTATATCACCAAGATGCATGCTCAAGATTGATTTGAGGAAAGCCTATGACACAGTGGAGTGGGATTTTGTCAAACAAATGATGGAGGCTCTTAATTTCCCTCAAAAAATTGTTGATTTGATAATGGAATGTCTCAGCACACCCTCTTATACCATGGCACTAAATGGAGATCATTTTGGTTTCTTCAAAGGTAGGAGAGGGCTGAGGCAGGAGGACCCTCTCTCCCCTCTGTTATTCACGATATGTATGGAATATCTCACTAGGGTTCTGAAGGTTGTCGAGGAGAAAAAAGAATTTAGATTTCATCCTCAATGCAGTAAGATGAGACTCACTCACTTATGTTTTGCTGACGATCTCTTGCTTTTTTGCAAAGGAGAAATGAAGTCTGTGATGCTGATTCTTCGAGCTTTCTCAACATTTTCAAAGACTTCGGGATTGTGTATGAGCCCTACCAAATCTGATATTTACTTTGCAGGGGTAAATTGCCATGTTAGGAAGGAAATTCTGACACTTTCAGGATGTCAAGAAGGTGAGCTGCCCTTTAAGTATTTGGGAATCAAGATAACTGCAGGTAGACTCTCAGTGATGGACTGTAACATCTTGACTGATAAAATTGTGAAGAGAATTAAGGATATAGGAGCAAGGAAACTTTCCTATGCTGGAAGATTAACTCTTGTCAAAACTGTTTTGATGAATCTCCACTCGTATTGGGCCAGAGTTTTTGTATTACCCAAGACAGTTTTAAAGAAAATTGCAGCTGTGTGTAGGAACTTCCTGTGGGATGGAAGTGATCAGATGATGAGAGTGCCCCTAGTTGCCTGGGAACATGTTTGCAAACCAAAGGAAGAAGGAGGACTGGGATTGATTGACATTTTTTACTGGAACGTTGCAAGTATTGGGAAGTATGTAGCGTGGATATACCTTAAGGCTGATTCTCTTTGGATTAAATGGATCCATAGCATTTATCTAAAGGGGTCAGATTGGGATTCTTATATTCCAGCTGCTGATACGAGTTGGTATTGGAGGAAATTATGTAAGGTAAAGGAAAAAATCAAGAATTTCAGCACTGATTGGGCAAGTGCAGAATACAATGTTGCTGAAGGATACAAATGGTTAAGAGGAAATGGAAACAAAGTGAATTGGGATAAGATAGTATGGAGTAGATACTCAATACCAAGATCAAGCTTCATAGTATGGCTATCAATGAGAGAAAGAATGCAGGTGAAGGAGAAATTGAAAAAGCTGGGCATAAGTCTGGATGACTGCTGCCTTCTTTGTCAGGAAGGTGTTGAAGACCATGACCACCTGTTCTTCTCTTGTTTATATAGCAGGAAATGCCTGGAGAAGGTGAAGGAGAAGTTTGGCTTTCTGATCCCAGAGGTACACCCTATACAATGGTGTGCAGGCAAGAGATTTGGAACCAGAATTAAGAAGCAGGTTGTGGGAGCTGTCATTTGCAATCTTATCTACTACATATGGTTTTCCAGGAATAGAAGTCGACATGAATTATGTGTGTGGATGCCAGATGTTTTAGTGCAGAAAATATGGACAGAAGTTAGGCATCGAATTCGTAGTGTAGTCCAGAATCTGAAATCTAAGGACATGGATTGGTTAGCTAGGAAAAATCTGATTTGATTGTCCAAAATCGTAGCTGGCTGTAGCTTGTCTCAATTTGTGATGTATTTTGTTGTTTTTCTGGGGAATACCCCTTTGCTCTTGTAACCTTCTATTCAATCAATAATACTTACCTTTCAACAAAAAAAAAAAAAAAAAAAAAGAGGGTGAGAGTAAAGAGAAAAGAACGAGAGATAAAGGAGTAAAGTACAGTAGAGTATCTCTACACAGTCTACAGTATCCGTCTCTAAGTGAGTTGGAAATGTGAATCCGTCTCAATTTTGAGATGGAATTGAAAATTCGACTCTAATTAGAGACGGGTTAATGACATCCGTCTCTAATTAAAATTTGAGACGAAAATTACTTTTTCCATCTCTAACTTAGAGACGGAACTACTATATCCGTCTCTAAATAGAGATTTTCTTGTAGTGAATGCAACTTTGTACTCCTCTTGTTACAGAGTATCTTTGTTTGTTGGACAATGCTAGAGGTCTACAGTGTAGACACTCAAAAGTGTCTATAGTCAGTAATAATTTTACTACACTATCAAAATTTTACTACTCACCCAATTAATTTTACTACCTGAATTTTTCATTACAATTAATTTTACTACTCCAATCTCAATTTTACTACTATCAACTCAATTTTACATTGTAGACAAATTAATTGTGTCTACACTCTAGACCTCTATCAATTTGCTTGTTTTTTACTGCTTGGTCTTAATTAAGTTCTTAGAATGAAATGTTAACAAATACTCGTAAATGAAAAGAACCGTATCTTATATAGGTCGTATAGGCTCAAGAGGACCAAAATTATGTACCACCTAATTAAAATTACCAAAAAGCTACTCCAACTTGTATCTTGTCAAGCTCAATCTCGTCTTGTTGATGTTGAGCTTAAAGAATAGACCAAGCAACAACCGATCAATATCCATCCACACCTAGGGCCAAAGAGATTTCACATGCATGTACTATGATGATGCACCGAGTACTATATGATGATGCATCTGGGATGTTATGGAACCATGCATACATTGGCTATAAGCTAAAAATGATGTTTGAGACCCAATAATCGGTTTGATAATACTCTAACACGCCTCTTTATTATAGAATGTCATTTGGGTTTGAAGCGATACCATGTGCGTCTGAACCATTCTATATCATTCGTAAGTTTAACACACTTAATTAGTTGATGGTTGTTTGAGATCCAATAATTCGTTTGGTATATACTCTAACATGGGAGAGTTTTGGAGTTCAATTCCTTGAAATCTTGGACCTAGGATTACCTGAATATGAAATTAATCTAAACTAGAATAACGGATTTATTTTGATTTGAACTGAATTACATTACTCAGTATAATTAGTTTAATTACAAAAAGTGTTACTCACTTCTAGACAAGTAAATTAAAAGCAAAACGAAACTTCGGAACTTTAACAAGCAAATTCAGATTAAATGGAATAGTCGCAATGAAAAAATAACATACGGTTTTTGGTATGTTAAAATCACGCGTCTTTATGTGCACGTATGTAAACGAACATCTTTTCCCGACGTAAGACGTAAGAGAAACTGAGAAAGTCTCGGCTCCTTGTACAAGACCAGAGCTCCTCAGTCTACCATTCTTCATGGACGACGATGGCTAAATAAACAACAAAGTGTCTCCTTTACGCTTACTAGCCACGAGTACTTTAGCAGAAGTTTATTAGATTTATTTTATGTATGTATGGACCAAGACTTTGTTTTGAAATTAAAAATGAATAAATTATACGACAGTTATTATAATATAATCCATATAATCATATTGGTGAACTTGCATCGATAAATCTTCAACCAGTTGAGGTTGCGACCTACCATTTCATGCTACTAACACTTGTGACAAAGGCCCGAGACCGAGAACGTAATCACTTTAATTTCCGATATCATTTTGTTGCAGGTTTTTGAAATATTAAGTATTAAGCCAATTTCGAACAGTAGGTGTCTTTAGACAGTTAGACGGAATAACCCGCACTTATTTTCTTCGATTAGAAAATCCGAGTTGACTTAAAAAGTTAGCAATGAGACAATAATGACCGGGGCCAGGTCAACGAAGTAACTCCAAATTGATTGATTTGAGCTCAATTGGCTTGTTAATAACTTTCTCAATAATTCTAATAAAACCAAAAGATTAAAATAATATATAATGAAAAGTTTAAAATAAAAAAATGAAATATAACAAACTTATGTAATAATAAAAAAAATCCCCCACTCATCTACCATACATTGATACATATCATATCCAGGGTGTACAACAAACAAGTTGGTCCAATAATAATAATGAATACCAAGTTAGACCAAGTCAAGTTCAGCACACCTTGACCTTACCTTGTTTGTGTATCTTCTATGAAATTGCTCGCATTTGTACTCGTTTACTCCCACTTGACTCTTGTATATAAGTATGTCCGAAACTCGATTCAATCTTCATATCAAAACTTAGAAACTCATTTAATTTCATATCATCCCTTCATATCTACTATCGTAGAGACGTAGAATTGTTGTATAATACTCCCTCCGTTTCAAAAAATCGTGAATTGTAATCATGAAGCAGCCAGCTACCGGAATTCCCCTAGCTCAGGCCTATGCTCCTCCACCCCCACAACAGGGTCCAGTAGGAGAATTCTCCACTGGTCTTTGTGATTGTTTCTCTGATTGTTCTCTATGTAAGTTCCGAATCCTCATTAGCCACTTATATGAAACCGTCTCATACTCTCATAGCTAGACACTAGATAACCAAAATGACCAATTAGTTACGACTTTAGAGTTTAGATGCATGCTTTTACTACAAGTTAGGCTTTGATAAAGGGTAGTAACAATATTAACGTAACATTGAATTTATGCAGGTTGCTTGACATGTTGGTGCCCTTGCATCACATTTGGACGCATTGCGGAGATTGTTGACAGAGGCTCATCATGTAAGTTTTATGACCAATGTTCGTTTTTCCGTGAAACGGGTTTATCCAAAAGTTTGCGACAATATTGCTAACGAGATTGATGTTGTGGTTGCAGCATGTGGTGTGAGTGGAGCCTTGTACGTCTTGATTGCTGCAGTGACAGGGTGTCAATCCATATACTCGTGCACATACAGGTCAAAAATGAAGGCACAAATTGGAATGGAAGAAAATTGTTTTGCAGATTGCTGCACCCACTTTTGGTGTGAGTCTTGTGCCTTATGCCAAGAGTACCGTGAGCTTCAGCACCGTGGCTACGACCTCTCCCTCGGTACTCATCAATCTCTCTCTCGGATGTTACATATTAGTCGATTTTTGGTTGAGATGATTCTGTAATATGCGCGGATTGTTTGTGCTAAGTTGTTTATTTGTGTTATGATAGGATGGCATGGAAACATGGAAAGGCAAAACGCTGGCATGATGCCTCCACCAACGGCAGGTGGCATGACTCGGTAAATCCCGTTGCGACACCGTGTAGTGGTGGTGGGCCGGAAGCGGCACCAGAAGCTGGTTGGCTATGGAAGACTCAGTGCTGTGGTGTGACAGTGTGTGTAGTGGTGGTCAATTGTATTGTGTTGAGTTCTTGAGTTGTACCCATTTTCTCTCCCTAAGCTTTTTATATGTTTATTTTTTCATGTAATATATTCAGATTTGAAGTGTAAATTACAGAGTTTTCTTACCCATTCATAATGTAAGCTGCAAAATAAATTGATCTATTTGTCACAAAAAGTCTTCACATTGGTGTTATATTTGCAATTTTCTCCACTGCAAAGGCATAATTCGTAGTATCTTATTCCATGAAGAAATAAGTTAAGATTTTGGAACGAGGGATTTCGATCAGTGATGCTTAACTTTTTCCTCGTATTTTTGAATCTTGATGTCTTGTCATATGACCGATCTTATCCAAAACTTAATACTAGGAGCCAGACGACATGTGGACAGAGAATGACTAGCATAACATTAACAAGTTCCTTATAGATAATAGTAATAATGATACAGCTATTGGTGTGTGTTTTCCCAGTCTGTTTTTGGCTTTCGCCATAAAAGGGTTTATGAATAGGACACTATTTTTCGTATTGAAGCAGTTTATTCATGCTCATCGGATTGCCATTCAACAATTGCTAGAGTATGTCGACCACCACAGCCTACAAGTTTAGCCTCCCAGTGTCCGTCAGGTTTCTCATCGTCATCAGTGGTCTTCGGAGGTGGGAGATCTATTGGCACTTCCATGGGTTGACCAGTTGTGACCTTCCTACCATATCCTAAACGGCCATGATCACCACGCCCATACTGCACAAAGTACACACCAAATATTGAAAAATATCCACATTTCCACATCAATACAACATTATCCTAGTGCCTAAAAGGCTCCCGCCTATGGCGAGGTAAGGTGGGTGGTCGAAGATTTTCACATCAATGGCTAGAGTAATTCAACTTCTACCTCCCACTTAACAACAAAAGACAATGTATATGGGAGAGTCCACTTCAGCATAGCTAAGTCTGAAGGTCCATTGGCCCCATTTTGGGTTAAAACAGCTGGAAATCAACATGTTTCGGGCCAAAGGCCTAAGCACGCAGTTTTTCAGCACTGTGAAGTAACTTCCCTAACAAATTAGTACTAATGGTGGTTATAGTTGACCCTACTTAGTACTTCAACTTGGTGTCTGAGCTGCACCACAGCCTAAAGGGTGGACCACAAACCCACATATCTAGATCCACTTAGGTAACTTAACTACCAAACTAAAAACGAATCCAACCTCAGCAGCATAGTTATGCATGGTGTGAAGCAGTGAAAAAGGTACTTACAGAATATATGAGTCCATCGCGTGTCATTGCAACTGAATGAGTTCCTCCACAAGACACCTGTTTATCCAAAGACAAGATCAGACTTACATGAGAACATGACACAAGAACGAATGCATACGAAGATCAAAGCTGACTAAACAAGTTATAATTGGCCATCAGTTTGAAACATTCCCTGATAGCTAGCTGACCCAACAGCATTTATGCCAATGAAGGAGGAAATGAGCAGATATCAATGAAAAGGTCTGTAGGATCATTCACCCAAAAGAATTTGAAGAATACATAGAAAAGAAAAATGGTTCTGTAAAAAAAAAAAAAGGGAGATATGGTTGGCAATTTGGCATCTCCCTTGACAGGGCGTGGAGGGCCTTTGAGCCTCTCTATTGACACAGGTTGAGATTACTCATATTTCAAGGAAAATCTGTAACCTAATTATAAACTCCAAAAATTAAATTTTGCAGAATATTGATTCATTGTATGTAAAGTCTCATTCTGAGAACATTACCTGAACTATATCTTCTCCAGCTAAAAGTTGAACCTTCTGCGGCAGCATTTTACTACTCTTGTCATCACCAAATCCTAGCCTTCCATGCTCTCCTCTGCCCCAACCATACACCTAGAAAAAGATATGGGAGGATTAGAAGCAACACAACCGCATGGCAGCATCAATTGAAAACATGTTGGGATCTTTGAGGCTTCAAAGAAGCTATAGTAGCAGTGTTTTGGATGAAAGTTATGCATAACCAGAAATTTAAAAAATAGTAGGAGTGTTTTGGATGAAAGTATAACATTGTGCTTGGGATATGGTAATAAATGATTGAATCATCATTCAGAGAGAAATCTCCAACTTACCTCTCCTTCACTTGTTAGTGTCGTCGAATGCCATCCACCAGCAGCAATGTCAACCTAATATATAATGTTAACAAGTGAAAAATGTCAGTGCCGTAGTTCCTTGCATGGCGCAGTTAAACATCATGTACTAGTTAAAATCTTGCATGTTAGGATGCTAAATTTGTAACCATCCCACAGCTTTAACCTTTGAAGATTTCCTGCTGTCTTAATACACTTACTACTGGGGGTCACAACAACAGCACTCAGTGTCTCAACTTACTACTTCGGGCATTTCTAAAGAAAAATGAAAAAAAATTGGGGCAAAATTCACCATATCAATCTTACATAAGCACCTAAAAGTAATGCTCAGAAAGACAATCTGAAAATAATTTATAATGAAAGCAAATGGGGAGTGCACAGTACCAATGAAAGACCAGAAAGCCCTTGCACACGAATAGGCTGTGATCTTGGTTGCGTGTCTCCAGTTCCGAGCTGTCCATACTCATTGTTGCCCCACGCCCATAATGTACCATCTTCTGTAAGAGCCAAATTATGAAATGCACCTACGGCAATAACCCGCACCTTCTCGAGTCCTTGAACTCTAACAGGGACAAAAATTTGCTTTCTGGAGGAAAAGGTTAAAAGAGTCTAGCATAAGAACAAGTCAATGAAGTTCTCACTCTTCTCAGGCATGACATGGTTATGAGCAAAGTTAAGGGGAACCAGCAAAAGGAAGGTGGAAGAGGTCATACATATCTCCCGGAGGCCATGGCTGACCCCAAGTCCACACGTGACCTTCACGTGTAAGGACCACTGAATGTGTACCCCCAGCAGCCACCTAAACATTGAGTAGGAAGTTAGTTACTTGATGGCGATCAACCAAGCTCTTCCTTTTTAACATGTACAAATTTAAAAGTTCATGTACATGACTGTATAATAAGCAATTGATATTGTGGAAATTTTTCCTACCACACCAACTCCCTCTTTCATCAATACATGGTAACCTGGCTAATGTTTAAAACTTGAATTCTGAGCAAGTCGTTTCACTCAAGATTCAGACTTTTACAAGTTTTATAAACATATATTGAGGTCTCCATACACTCCAGGAAATTCAATTAATTCATGTCAGGAGCGTATTATAGTACTAAAATTCAGTCATATAAAATAGAGTACATCACCTGCCGAACTGTAAGCTTATGTGCACAGCGTTGCGGTATGACAATATCCCTTCTCAAGGGCCGACCAGCATCATCCTTCTTCTCAGGTTCTTCACCACACTGCCCATATTCATTACCACCTGCAACAACCCCCATATATAAACACATTAAGTCCCAACAACGAGAAGATTGATTATGTGATAGCAGATAACTTACCCGAAGGGCTAAAGTTTTGTCCTAACCTTTAAAGGATGCCTTACTGATTTCATATTAGCAGAGAAAGTACATTTACTTTGAATGGAAGCAAGTATTAGAGCAAATAAAAGACACCTGAGTAACAACCACTTATAAAAGGCCAAATCTTTAATATTATCTCGTTCAATTAGAAATGTGCTCAGGAAACGACAACCAAGACTCCAGTTCGACGAGAACTTTTTGTTCTGTGGATCCATTGTGCTGATAGGGTGAGTGTGTCCAATTAACAGACTTATTTACCACATAAACTTCGGTTTCAGTGAAGCAAACGAACAAAATTGAGAAGACAAGGGCGAGAGCATTTACCCCAAGCGTAAGCACGGCCTTGATCATCAACAGCTAGGCAATGCCATCCACCAATAGCTGCCTAAACACATTCACAATTCACATTACTTCCTCAACTATAAAATCAACTAACTTATAAAACCTCAATAAACTTCAGTCCAAAATCATGTTATGATCTTTCTAATAAGTTGTCCAAAATTATGTTATTACCTGTACAATTTTCACATTGGCAAGAGCTTTAACTAGAGTAGGAACATTCTCCGCCTTCGTCTCGGCTGGGTGTCCCAATGTCCCTCTTTGATTCCATCCCCATGTAAACAGCTACTCCACACAAACACAAACACAACAAAATCAACCACTAATCATTCTAACATAAACCCATCAAGATTATGCTAATCACCACTTCCAAGTGCTTCTTAAGAACAATTGAACCAAACCCAAGCAAAACATTACAGTAAAAACCCACCAAAACATTACAGTAAAAACCCACCAAAACTAAACTAATTCAAATTACTTGTTGGTAAAAATATGAGCAGAACAAAAATGCAAATAAACCCATACAAAATCAAACAAAATATTCCAGTAAAATTATACATAATCCCACCAAAATGAACCCAATTTCAACAGCTTCTGCAAAATCATGAGCAAAAACAGACAAGAAATGCAGATTGCAGAAAAACCCCAGATGAAAAGAACCAATCTTTTTAACCTTCATACCAAATTAAACAGCACAGTAAAAAAATAATAATCAAAGAGAGGTAAAAGGTAAAAAAAGAGAATAAAACCTTGCCATCATCACAAATAGCAAGAGAGTTGCGGCTACCAGCAACAACAGAAGAGACACGGTAAGATTGAAGAGCTTTAACTTGACAAACCCATTCTTTATCTTCATTGTTTCCTATTCCCAGTTGCCCATCTTCTCCTGAACCCCTGTAACACCACCATTCAAATTTTACCACAGTAAAAAAAACAAACACTCGAATATTATTTCATTTCTATTGCAATGGAAAAAGAGAGAGAGAAAAGAGACCAAGCAATGACAGCAGAAGTAGAAGAAGACATGGTCTGGTCGGTAATAAGAGAGTTGAGAGTAGCGTAATGTTGAAGGGAGAGAGAAAGAAAGTGAGGAGTAGACGGCGAGAGTGCCGGGTTTGTATGTAGCACAGCAACTGATGTTGGCGACTGTTGTGTTTTGCTTGTTTTTTTTTTTTGGGAGGTTGGGTTGGGGCCTTGGAGTTGTGTCTAATTATTTAGCGCGGACACGGATTAACGTTTCTATTACTTAGCGTTTTTGTGTTTGATCGATAAATGATATCGTATATGATAGTAGGTATGATTGAATATTAATTTCGATAAATATGATCGATACTGACCTTGATACCGTCGCGTTGCAATAAATCCGTTTTTCTTTGTTTCTTTAGCAATACAGAGATCTATGTGGATGTGGTTTGAACTTTGAAGGTGACATGTGATTGGTACTCATACTATTACCACATTATTCACATGTTGGATAAGGATTAAGGAGGCTTACAATTTAGGTGATTTACAGCAAGGATAAAGGTACTTACGATCATGTAACGAAAAGTTATTAAGTGAGTACCTTTCAATAAACGGGATTTCAATCCGACATTCAAGAGTATCAAAGTTCAAAACAATTCCTAATTTCCTGTGTCTTTTTGGAGATTGATTTTGGTTACTACGATAATAGCAAATCGAAAGCTATTGATAATTTAAAGTTTGAAGTTTGAACCGTCTCCCATGGATTGATTCTTACGGTCCAATCTATATAATCCGAGTTTGCTATATTGAAGTGGAATGCTCTGCAAAAGTTGATAATTGTATGTTTTCAAAAAAAAAAAAGTTGATAATTGTAAAGCAAAGTGATGTTAGAAATTGTTGAGATGGCGTTACACAATTGTAGCATATAAATAGTGTGCATATGATGATATCCATTAACGCATAAAAAAAGTTATTCAGTGGAAAATCAGTCATACACAACGCACCTGAAGTACTACTTTTTGCCCTAAACGATATTACTACCGCAAAAGGGAACGTAAAGGTGACAACGAAAAAAGGCCCTATAATAGTGAAGTGGCCCTATTCTTTGAATCCACGGAAATCCGTCACCGGCGAAAAACTACATGTTCCGACAAGAAACTTCAGCTAAGATTAAGAGGCCACTCCGGAAATCAAAAGTTTGATTGGAATACCAGATTGGATAAATTCTCGACATTACAATAATACTCATCAGAGTTGAAAAATCTGAGCAAGAACTGAAAATCTCAACATAGATCCAAGACATCTAAACATTCACTCTTTCATTCAAGGACAGAACTGGATTCAGTCACTCTAGGCCCCAATCTTCCGGCTCGGAAGCAGAAAAGAAAAAAAGAAAAGGCAAACCAATTACAATCGGGCAAACGAGAAATCTGCCAATACCATCACACCAACAAGGAACATTCAACTTCACATCAAACCAAGTCCAGGCAAGCAAACAAACTTCACCATAAACCACATCTCACATACATCCAAGAATAGACATTAAGACCAACGCGTATGCCTTTCACGAGTCTACGAGGAAACGACTACTAAATCTGAGTGTTGGTGGTACTCTACCAGCAGTCCAGCACTCGAGACTAATATTATATGATTCACTAAAGTCCTAGCTAAAACCATGCAAATGGCACCTACATTGAAGTCTTCTGCTAGAGATAAAGAGGTGAACTCCTTTCATGATCACTGCTGTGGTGGCTGTGCCTCGCCTGAATCACGTTTGGGAGCTTCCTTGATCTCCTCGCTTCCATCCTCCTAATAAGACGTTTGAAAGGGTAAGACACAATGAAGATGTCATGAAGATCAATGCACGAAAAGAGGTTCAGCTTCAGCTAAGATCAATACATCAGGGCATATGCCAATCAAACAACCATTACAGTAAGATACACTGTACTCGTCAGAAACAAGAGAAACAAAATGCACTCGCACAAAGGATCACTCACAGCCACACCCCCATGTACAAGCAGGCTCCTCCACATAAGAGAGGATAAAACATGCATGTCGGGTAAAAAACTATCCTCCTAACAAACGCATTTGACGCCGGCATTCTGTGCCTACTCAATAGTTAGTCCAGTTTATATGTGAGTGTTGCATTAATTGAGTCCACACTTGACAGCTTGAAGGGATTGTGTATGAAAAGATATATGGTGTGCTCAAACAATGCCCGAAGCACCAAAATGAGAGTCCAGCGTTGCTAGAGCACCAGTAAGTGTTTTATATACAGTCAACAGACCTTTAGCACGAGAAACATTTTGAGAAACATATTCTTTTAAAGTCAAAACGGTTCACCAGCCTAAACAATTTTACAGTATGTTCTTAACAAATTCATCTTCTACGTTTATTAAGAGATGCTCGGATCACAAAACAGATTTACAGTTTCACATTAAAAGAAGACACAATGATAATATGAACAATCAAATGTAATCAAACAAACAAACAACAGCCAGATATGCAAGTGCGTTTGATGGAAAAGATGCAAGTACCGCATTATCTGAAGTCCACAAGGTCAAATTGTCACGGAGAAGCTGCATGATCAAAGTGCTGTCCTTGTATGACTCCTCACCTAATGTGTCCAGTTCTGAGATAGCCTCATCGAAAGCCTGTACATTATACAAGTGGTAAGAACAGCAGATTAACTAGTGACGATCAAACCGCAGAACAGCAGATCCTCATCAAGAGGACGAAACAGACCATATCAAAATTTAGATGGTTGCGAATAGACTTCGAGGCTATATTACATACGAAGGTCCTTGCACTAGGAAAAACTTCCAAACAATATAAGACTCCTATGGTTATGACTAATTGTGATACTAAATAATATACATCAAATGACATCCAAAAAAAAAAAAAAAAAAAAAAAAAAACCGGCAGAATTTCAGTGTAAGAACCTCCAATTCATCATTTTTTTTTTGATAAGTACCCTCCAATTCATCATGTTAAATACTTAGATCTGAACATGCATTCTTTCCCTCCAATCTAAACTATCTTTTTCATGTTGATCAACCATTCCAAAAAAAAAAAAAAAAAAAAAAAATGCACACCCTAAACATTTATATTAGATACTTAGATCTAAACATGCATCCTTTCTCTCCAATCTAATCTATATGTTCATGTTGATCAATCATAACATCAAATATAAAAACTTCATCTCCAACTCATCTTCTACTACAGTTTCCTTTCAACTTAAAGAGGGCAAACAGGGAAGGGGAAAGAGCGTGACTATCAAATTTCAAAGAGAACAACCAGTTTTAATAGCACACCATCTCATCTAAAACTGCCTTAGAAGGGACTGCCGCTTTGAAAATCACAAATCAGGGGTCATTAATGCAGGATACATTTGAAGCTCAAATTACCTAAAGCACATATAGTTACAATTTTCAGGCCTAACAGGGTCGCAATTATTGTCATCACACCAATTTTACTAATTAAGTACATAATAAGGGCAATCCCAGGCAAGCTTAAACTTATCAGAGACTAGGAGTACACGGTTCTCTACAGTATCAAAGAGGCAGAAAAGGTGACGAAACAACAAGATACCTGCTTAGCGAGGTTGCAAGCACGGTCAGGCGAGTTTAGAATCTCATAATAGAACACAGAGAAGTTCAAAGCAAGACCAAGCCTAATCGGATGAGTGGGGGCCAACTCAGTCATAGCAATGTCCTTGAAACAACAACAAAAATCAGATCAGTACATTTCACCAACGAGTCATACGAACTCAACACCAAAATTCACAAACATAAGATCCCCACCTGAGCAGACTTGTAAGCCAAGAGGGTATTCTCGGCAGCCTCCTTCCTCTCAGCACCAGTCTTAAACTCAGCAAGATACCTATGATAATCACCCTTCATCTTAAGGTAAAACACCTTAGATTCAGCAGAAGACGCAGTAGGAATAAGGTGCGACTCAAGAAGGTTCAGGATCCCATCACAAATCTTACTAAGCTCCGTCTCAATCTTACTCCTATACTCCTTAATAGTCAAAACATGATCCTCATTCCCCCTGCTTTCCTCCTTCTGTTCAATCGAGGAAATAATCCTCCACGAAGCCCTCCTCGCACCAATCACATTCTTATAAGCCACAGACAGGAGATTCCTCTCCTCCACAGTAAGCTCCTCAGCATCGGCCATCTTAGCCACTTTCTCCATAAACTCTACCATTTCCTCATATCGCTCGGCTTGCTCGGCCAACTTAGCCATGTAAACATTGTCTTCCCTCGAAGCATCCGACGCCATTTTTCAACTCACCAAACTAAAAACCTCAACAACCTAGCCACCACACAAACAACTACCCATCAATTCCAAATATTCCACCCTACACCACCCATCAAATATTCTCTACACCGATAAATTCCGCAAAATCGTAAAGAACACGCAAACTACCAACAATAAACACTCAATCTAATGATTCTTCAACAAACTATACTATGAATGAAATGATTTGATACCCTAATTTCTTCATTATTAACAATATTAAACTAATTAAACACGAATAAAAACAAGCAAAATTACTCTAATTCAACAATTCCAACAAAATCACAATTCCCAATCTCGCCCAAAATCATAAAAATCAGATCAATAACATGAGTTTTCTTCTAATTGAACAACAAATCAAATCAATCAAAACGAATAATCTCATAACAGATCAGTAATTCATCAAAGCGTAAACAGTACGCACAATAATTAGCATAAAATTGGGGGGAAAATTAGCAACTGATGAGAAACAATTAATCGGAATAAATAAAATCAAGGAAAAAAAGTATACCAAAGTTGACGAACAAACCCTAGAAATTATGATGACCAGTTGTAAGATGATACTTCATTTGGAACTTTTTCTTCTTTTCAAATGGGTCATGACTCGGGGTAAAACCTTGTGCGATTTAACTTATTCGATAGTGTTTTATATAAGGTCAGGTTTATTCAACTTATTAAATCAATTCACATCAGTTAATTGAACGGATCAAATCAAATCAAATTAGAATTATCCAAATAATAATCAATGGATGTAGTCTATTTCTAGTTATTAATTCGTCTAATTGTAGTTAATTTATCGATTGATTCAGGTCAGATCAAATCAAATCAAGTTTATTCAGATCAGATCAGTTCAATTCAAATCAAATCAAATTAGTTTAGAAAAATGTAGTCCAATCGCACAGGGTTTAAGAAAACTTCAAATAAACTGGTGCGCACGTGGAAATTTTCAGGCTCTATATGGAACTGTCATTTCGTATGCAGACGCAACTTTATATGAGTCTATAAAGTGGTGAATGGTAAAAATATCCAACTTAAAAATAAGTTAAGTGGTCGTTTGGTTCATGTAGGAATTGAAATCCCACATGAAGTTACATATCCCATTAATATAGTTTCTGTGTAGAATTCATGTGAATTCGTTTAAAATTGTTTGGTAGACATTAAGGAATTTGGATTTCCCATTAATTAAATTTCAACATCTTGTTTGGTTGCTCCCGTCCAATTCCCTTATTTTTAATTTTTAATTACTATTATATCCCTTAATAATAGTGTTTATCTAATTATTTGGGGGCATATTTGTAATTTTTGAAAAAAGATGATGGGGGAATTCAGAATTACAAAGGGGTAGTTGGTAAACAAATTCCACCATTATGTGGGAATTTCATTTTCCCATGAAATTTCCAATTCCCCCATTTTTGTTAAATATGTGCAACCAAACAACCCGAATAATATGTAATTCATGGGAATTTAGAATTCCTGTGTTTTAAAAGGACAACCAAACGACCACTAAGTAGTGCTACAAGAGACGGTTTTATTGAAAGAGAACTGTCATACTGTTTAAAAAAATAATAATATAAAAAATAATGCTCCAAACTAAAAGAGGTAGACACACCCGTCTCTCTCTTCCTTCCTTCCTCCTCAGCCTCAAAACCCTAGCACATAAATATAGATCTAATGAGCGGGAACAAGGCATGTTTTGGGTAATATGCTGTGTTGTTTGTGCTTTTCTCCACCATGTTAATTTGCTTTGCAATGTAGTTAAATAAAAGTGACTATATGCATTCTCAGATTTTTTTTTTTTTTTGTCATGACAGGTTTTCGACTTATCGTCTTGGCGAGCATCCATACGGCAGAAGAGCCCTTGGCGTTTCTACTCCTCCTTCTCTCATTGTAATTCGCTCCGGCAGTAATTTCACTCTGGTGAACCTTTTATTTGTGTGGCTCCGTCGGTACTCTATGAAAAGGACTTTAACACTGCCATACACGTCCCGTGGGTCGTTCATCAGTTTGAAAAAGAAGCCTGAAAGGGAACTTGTCTCAGTCGCTGCAATTGAGTGTACAATCTGTCTACCGTGGTCTGCCCCAATGAGACACACAAACATGATGTCAAAGTGAACAAGACTACGTATAAAAAATTTGTAGATTCAAATAGTTTTTTCTCTTTATTTTTCTTTTTACAATTTTTCAGTTGTCATGTTAAGGACTACTTGTAGTCTGTAGACTAAATGGAAGATCCATTTGTCGTAAAATCAAATGGAGTTGGTAGACTGCATTGTTGAATAAAATATGTACCAATTTTTACGATAAGTGAATGATTCATTTGATATAAAAGTAGCTCTCAACATGGCACCTCAAAACCGCAAATAGAAAGAAAAAAATCTCTTTAAATTAGAGAAAGTACTTATTAGTACAATGCTAACCCATAAATAATTTAGGTTCGACTTTAAAGCTTGCATCTGCTGTGCTTAATTGTCCATCAGCTTAGGGTCATATATCTCCGCCATTATCCCTACTATATTTCCGTCTTCAATCCAGGCGTTCGGTGTCTTCCTCGTCTACTTGTTTTGCTCCTCCGTATTCGTGTTGAACTTCTTTCCCCTATTGTTTGATTTTGGTTCCATTGGGGCTGTCTTGGCATTACTTATGTATTTCGAACATGAGACATCAGGAGTACACTGTAACTAATCCTATTCGGGGCCGACCTCAACATTCTCATTACGTGTCATTATCTGAGGAAAGTTATCGGGAACGGACGTGGGGCGCTGTTGTGTGCACTACTGGGTAAGCGCCTCGCCCCTTAATCTTGCTTCTTTCTTATTGGTATTATAATTGCTATGTTTTTATAGATTGTGATGCTTGATATGTGTGTCTTGTGTGATGGAGAGGAAGGGTATTCAAACTGTTGCTACATCTGCATTGCTCTTACAAGCCACCTAGGATTGATTTAACTATAATGTATCTTTCATGACTGTTTAGCATAATTGTTTCTTTTTTTATGAATGTATTGTTGGTGGTCTTATGGCACACATGGTATGTTAACACCATCCCTTATTACCTTGAACATACGAATGACGAATTTCAAATGAGTCTGTCATATTCAGCTTGCTTGCATTGCATTGATGATGGTGGGTTCACGAGGAGGAGCAGGAGATAATATTGTAGAATTACATGATTTTTGGGTGGACTATTAAGGTTTGGTCTTAACAATATTGTTTTGGAGAAAGTACAATGGTGTGAACAAGAGGTGGTGGTGGCGAGTGGGTGGGAGAAGGTGGCGTAGGAGGTGTGATAGTGTTGAGCATATTTGTACTCTGAAGGAAGCTGGAGGCTTAGGTTAGAGATATAATGAGCTGGAACAAAGCTTTTGTTGGGCCCTTGCGCCCAATTGCGCAACAACTTTGTCTCTTGGTTGAACAAAACATTTTGCTCGTGTCAATTAGAAATTGAATCTCCTTAAGACTAGATAACACTGAAGACTTACACCTAACAGTTCTTCTCGAGCATCTGCCCGCTCATTGTTAATGTTGGAGTGAGTTTCTTCGAAGGACAGTAATTAAGGTCGCCTCGAAGAATACCTGCAAAAAGGGAGCCCGGCTTTCACCAGGCGTCGCCCCTCCGACGCTTAAGTCAGAAAAGTGGCTCGCAAGAGATGGAAAATAAAGACAAAGAGTGCCTTTAATGCGCAAATCTAGGAGAATAATTAGAGGAATAAAGAATGTCAGAATTTGGTGTAAGAACCTGATTTTGATGGCTCATAAAGGGGAGTATTTATACCAAATGACGGGGGTCCTAGGAATAATCCTAGGTTTCCCCAATCAATCTTGAACCTTTATTCACCTTCCATCTAAGGGTTGCCCTTAATTGGGTTTTAATTTATTGCATCACATAGGCATTTTCTAAGGTACACTACTTTAAGGGCTATGACCCAATACCAAAGTGGCACCAACAATTAATCATATGCTCCCTAACTATTAGTGTTTCATTAACATCTTCCATTTTTTCTCAAGTTTAGTCGTCAGAGTTTCAGTCTCACTGTGCTGACTGCATATCAGAACCTGTTTAAAGCATTACTGTTCGGGTTACCTTTGAAACATAATGTTGTACGTATAAGATGAGGAATTGTTCTGCATAATGTTCAAATTTGTTCTGCATACCATGTACTCGTATAGTCGTATTAAGAAATTTCCGTCCTAGAGAAAGACAACATGTTTTCTGTAATCAAATGAATAACCATTGACAACTTTGAGCTCCATTATCCATCCGTAGCTCAAAGTAATTGCCATTTGCAGAGACTATTATTTATGGGATAATGCTGAGCATATGATCCTTTGTTCATTGGTGTCTTGGAGTACAGTTTGTACTCCGAAGGAAGCTGGACGCTTAGGCTAGAGATATATTGAGCTGGAACAAGACATGTTTTGGGAAACATGTTGTTTGTTTGTGCTTTTCCCCACTATGCCAATTTGCTTTGTAATGTATTTGGTTAAAGTGACTTCATGCAAAGTTGTCTTATCTATTTCTCAGATTTTTTTTTTGTCCTGACAGGTTTCGACTAATCGTATTGGCGAGTATGCATGCGGCCGAAAAGCCTTTGGCATTTTTAATTTACTGCTCCACTTGTCACTCTGTTTCGCACCCGCGGTAGTTTCGCTGTGGCTGGATCTCTTGTTCCTTTGGGTCCGTCAGTACGCCATGGAAGGGAGGTTGCCACTTCCATTTCCAATTTACCGTGGTGCCGGGGAGAGTGATGCACCTCGTGTTCCTAGGGTTCGTGTTTGAAGAAGAGGTCTTGGAAAGATTAGCATAATTTTGTTTGTTACTAGTTGACCCGTAAAAAAAGACAGGGAAATTAGCATAGGTCTTTGCACATTTGAACACAACTTGTGACAATTACAATTATGCTAGTATACATGCTTATTATTACTACAATGCTAACCCATAAATTTTTTAGGTTTGTCTTTAAAGCCTGCCTCTGTTGTGCTTCATTGTCCAGCAGCTTAGGCCCATAGTTCCGTCATTGGGTTATCCCGCAGATTACATGGGTGCATTAATGAACAACAAGTATTTCGTGTTGATGCAATTCGTATAAGTCATATTGCATCTTCATTCTTGTGTATTGGAACGTGGACACATGACCGTATATAAGACCCCAATGCTCGTGTATTAGATATGTGGACACATGGGCATACCCCTTTGATTTTAGCTAGTTCCTCCATTGTTTCATAGGTATTACCAAGGTGAAAGCTAAAAGGAATTGCTTCATAGTCGGGAAACAGATCATAAGTTCAGGTCAAATAATTAGTGTCAGGTGACCAAATTCGTACATTTTTCTAATTTGACTAAATCTGATTTGATTTGAACATAATGTTCTTTAAATTGAATCAAATTTGGCATAAATGATACTCAATATGATTTAGCATCGGGTCAAACCGACCTGAAATTAATTTGGTCCGCACCATAGAACAAAACTCAATTTTTTTGGACATAGAACCAGACCAAAACTCATTCTAGGACCGGTGAGATCATCCCCGTACTGAACCGTTCGGCTAAGTCCATTTTGTGTCCGGACCGAGATTTTCTCCCCATGGGTGGCAAATTATACCATGCTCCCGGGAGCACAAGGAGCATGGTGGTCCTCCTCACAATAAAGGGGTGGGGACCACACTTAAAATGATTTTTCATTTTTTAATATGTGGTCCCCACTCATCTATTGTGAGGAGGACCACCATGCTCCTTGTGCTCCCGGACACATGGTATAAGCACTGGCAATTGTAGGCGTTAATATTTTACTAACGACAGAGATTTCACCAACTCTAGGAGGTAGAGTTCTTTTCCTAACGAACTCTAGAGTATCCTGATCCCTAACTTTTTGACCCCTTGACGCACAATGCTATCGTAGTAACCAATGTTTGAAGCTTTGCCGTGCAATCGAGATCTATCGTTGAACTCTTGGCTAGAACCTAATTCCAAAACACGCTTATAGTACAGGAAAAAGCGATTCTAGCCACGATTAGAGTCATTCATTAGACCCACACTTCACACAAGTCCCAAAATTAGCCTCTTTTTATCCATCTCCCCATTTCTCTCACTCACTCATATAATCTCCCGTAATAACCAGCGGTAAGTTTCCCCCCCTTTTTATCTCTCTCCTCTTTTTTTAGATCTCAATTATATTACCTTTCGTTTAATGAATCATCATATCTTCTTGTTTCGTCAACCTGAAGTTTCATCTGCCGTCGTAGTTTTCTAGGGTTTGTTCGTTACCTCCTTTTTTTTTTGCCCTCTTTGCTTCCTTTATGCCGATTATTGTTTCTGATCAGTTGCTTGATATGTTAGCTTGAAGTTGACGATTCGATGAATTATTGATTGGTTGATTAGATTAGATTAATTCGTTTGAAATTAGTTATTGATTGGTAATTAGATTAATTAGGCATTTAGGCATGCTTGTTGTTTTTGTTGAAATTAGTTATTCACAAATTCTACCGTGTGAAACGGTCTCATACGATGAGACCTCTCATACATTTTAAACGTAACTAATTAATTTAATTGGTTCTCGTACGATGAGACGGTCCCACTGTAGAATTACCGTTAATTATTTGACATTGGTAAAATTAGGATATTACATCATTTCATTTCATTTTTGAAATATTGTTAGCTTGAGTGTGTTGATTATTGATATAGTCTGTGTTTTCTTTTCGACGCTACGTAATTCATCGGAGCTAGGCGCTCCGCTCCCGTTTAGCCAAGGAAATTTTATTTTTGTAAAACAATGTTTTGCGAAACATTACCGTGTTTTTTGGTGTTTAAAGAGGGCCAATGCGAAAACAAGTAGAATCTAGGGAAAGGGAAAGGGAAGGGTAGACGTAAGATATAGGAGAAAAACATGAAAATTGCATAGTCGTGCGCCTTTCTGCCTGCGCCTCAGTGTGCATAGCTGCGGCTCATGGTGGCTAAGGGTGGCAGACATTGGTATGTGTTAATGGAATATTTGGAATTGATGGGGAGTGTTTGTGTGGTGGGCAGATTGTCGAGATTTTGTTTAGTGAGTTGAGAAATGGCGTCGGATGCTTCGAGGGAAGACAATGTGTACATGGCCAAGTTGGCTGAGCAAGCTGAGCGATATGAGGAAATGGTAGAGTTTATGGAGAAAGTGGCTAAGATGGCCGATGCTGAGGAGCTTACTGTGGAGGAGAGGAATCTCTTGTCTGTGGCTTATAAGAATGTGATTGGTGCGAGGAGGGCTTCGTGGAGGATTATTTCCTCGATTGAGCAGAAGGAGGAAAGCAGGGGTAATGAGGATCATGTTGTGACTATTAAGGATTACAGGAGTAAGATTGAGACGGAGCTTAGCAAGATTTGTGATGGGATCCTGAACCTTCTTGAGTCGCACCTTATTCCTACTGCGTCTTCTGCTGAATCTAAGGTGTTTTACCTCAAGATGAAGGGTGACTATCATAGGTATCTTGCTGAGTTCAAGACTGGTGCTGAGAGGAAGGAGGCTGCCGAGAATACCCTCTTGGCTTACAAGTCGGCTCAGGTGGGGAACTTGTATAATTGCATTTTGTTTGATATCAACTTGTATAATCCATATGCCTAGTTGGTGAATTGTAGTACTCACTGCATCTTTGGTTTCTAAAGGACATTGCTATGACCGAGTTGGCTCCTACTCACCCGATAAGGCTTGGTCTTGCTCTGAACTTCTCTGTGTTCTATTATGAGATCTTGAACTCACCCGACCGTGCTTGCAACCTCGCGAAGCAGGTATCTCATCGTTTCTTCACTCATGCATACTTTCATATTATGTGCTTCTTTCTTTATACAGAACCATGTATTCCCCTCGTAAACTTATTGTTTTGATTAAGTAGTTATCCTGGTTGGGTGATGAAAATAATTATATTGTTGTTAGGTCCATGAGTTGTAGTTAACATTTAGATGATAGTGCTTGAGGTGATTTGAGCTCTACATGTATCCTACAGTCATGAGTCATGAACTTGATATGTGTATTTTCAAAGTGTTCTTTTTAATTCCTCTTTTGATTAGATGAAACATAGAAGTTTAGAACCATTTGTTCTCTTCTGAAAATTGATAGTCAACCCCTTGCTCATTTCTTTTTGTCCTTTCTAATTTGGAAGGGAAATACTATAATAGATGAGTCATATTTGGTGCATGGCTGATATAACTTCAAAAATACTGTTTAGATTGGAGAAGAGGAATGAATGTTGAAATTTGAAATAATGATTTGGAGTTCATCACACGTGGACTGAAGTTTGCTGTTTGTTATTTAGTATCACTAATGCATTACAAATCAAAATCTTATGAATAAATTGGTTAGTGCACGTGCCCACATATATTTATCTCCTTAAAGTTTTGACGTTATCATCTAAATATTGATTTGGTCTCTTTCTTTCTCTGGACGAGCATCTGGTGATTTGTAGCTTTGTCATTTCTATTTGTGTGATCCTTAAGTAACCTTTATGTTTACAACCCATATAGGCTTTTGATGAGGCTATCTCAGAGCTGGACACATTAGGCGAGGAGTCATACAAGGACAGCACTTTGATCATGCAGCTTCTCCGCGACAACTTGACCTTGTGGACTTCAGATAATGCGGTACTTACATCCTTTCTACCAAAAGCATTTTTGTTTCTAGCTATTGTTGGTTTCCTTGATTATGATTTACTTTTGAATGTTTATGTATGATCATGTCTTGTTTTTCAATGTGCAACTGCAAATCTGTCTTGTAGCCTCATTTTGAATGTGGAGAATGGTGTTGTTTTGAAAATAATGTTAACACCGTTGAGGCTGTTAAGGTTATCCGTTCTGACCTGAAAACATTTGTGAAATTGGATTCAAAATCAGTTCTTTGTTTGCCGATTTGACTTGGATAGTTACATCATACGGAGTAATATATACTTCTTAGAAAACGTCTCTGACTAAACGTCTATCGACTAATGATGTATAAACGACTTGCTAGTGTCCCTTCATTTGGTGCTTGAGGCATTGTTTGAGCATGCCATGAATCACTTCGTGCATGAATCCCATCGTGAGCTGTCTACGAACTCATGCAACTCTATGGAACTTCTTTACTTAAGTTAGGGCTATTATACTTGAAACATAAGCTTCTACACTACCTTATGTAAGAGGAGCTGCTCTTACATGGGGGAGTGAAATATCTTTTGTGGGAGTGCAAGTCTTTTCTTGTTTCTCATGAGTATTGCGTATCGTTTTTTTTTATTGTAATACTCGCTTATATTGACTGTACCCTTGTATTGGGCCACAATCTGTTTTTGTGCATTTACAAATAATTCTTATAAACTCACCTGGTTTCTTAACCTATCAACTGTTTTCTTAGGAGGAGGGAGGCGAGGAGATCAAGGATGCTCCAAAACGTGATTCAGGTGAGGTGCAGCCTCCGCAGTAATTATGAAACGAGTTCTGCTCCGTATTTCTGTCAGAAGACTTCATTGCAGGTGCCTTTTGCATGGGTTTAGTTAGGACTTTTAGTGATCCACATAATGTTAGTCTCAGAGTGCTGAACTCTTGGTAGAGTACCACCAGCGCTCAGATTAAGTAGCCGTTACCTCGTAGACTTCTGAACAACGTATGCTTTGGTCTTAATGTCTATTCTCGGATGTATGTGAGATGTGGTTTATGAAATTTGTCTGCTTGCCTGGACTTGGTTTGATGTGTGAAGGTGGCGGTTCCTTGTTGGTGTGATAGTACTGGCATATTTTTCTTTTGCCCGATTGTAAATGGTTTTCCTCTTTTTCTTTTCGTTCCTGCTCTCCTGCCGTAGGGAGATTGGGGCCTAGAGGCACTGGATCTAAATCTGGGCTTCATTGAAAGAGAGAAGGTTTAAATGTCATGCATCTATGTTACAGGCACTGGAACTCTTTTTTTCTTTTCAAGTATTCTTTCTTGCATTTTGGTTTCATTTTGCGAAATCTCAGTAGCCTGGTTGAAGTGTAGCACATAGCACATTTAGCCTGTAATGATGAATAAAAATCCACTTTGGTACTCGGATCAAACTTGTTGAGTTCTGGCTTCGTCTCTTAATCTTAGCTGAAGATGTTTCCTCAGTGTATGTGATTTTTTTGCCGCGTTTACAGTGACGCATACGCTCGAGTCACGGATATGAAGTAAGAGTCCAAAGAATAGATCCTGTTTAAGAAATGTTGTTGGAGATGCTCTTTAATTGTTTTAGGACCAGTTTTCGTTAGCAACTTTACGTACCCTTTTCACCTTAAGATGCGTTTTTTTTTTTTTTTTTTTTTTTTTTTTTTTTTTTTTTGGCGAGGCGTTGTGTTCTTGTGTATGACTAATTTCGCAGTTATTAGCTTCTTCATGCGTTAATGGATGTCATTATCTGTACACTATGATATATCATATATTCGTATATGCCACAATTGCACAACACTATCTCAACCATTTTCAAGCATCACTTTATCCTTGCGAGTTTACGCTTCTTAACTTTTTGTATGCGTTAATGGAGTGCTCCACAATTCCTTACAGTTGAAATTAAGTACTACCAAATTTGTTAAATCAAGGACGTATCCGACACGTGAAAAATGTGGCAGTAGTAACACAGTGGATGACGTTGAAAAGAAGTGCCATTCATACGTCACATTGTCACCCTCAAAACCACACAATGACAGAAGTGAAGGCATTTAGCATAATGAGACGCAGAGGCAGTACCGGTGTCTTTGTGTCGCACATGTTTTTTAGTTTTTAAGTCGAGGCAATATAATAACCAGTGTCCGAACACAAAATCGCGAGGTCATAGAAGTGTCTCCGTGCGTCCTAGCTTCAGACACACACAACATCCTTGTGTTTATATATATGGTTTGTCGCAAGTGGTAATGAAAATGGGCAGTGTGGTGAAGAACCTGAGAAGAAAGATGATGCTGGCTGGCCCTGGAGAAGGGAGATATTGTCATATCACAACGCTGTGCACCTAAGCTTACAGTTTGGCAGGTTATGTACCCTAGTCTGTAGAACTGCATTTGACTCTGATGAATCTCCAAGAGTGCAGGGAAACCTCCATACATGTTTTAAACCTGAATACCTGATAAAGTCTGAATCTTGGGTAAAATTACTTGGGTTCAAGATTCGAGTTTTAAACATTAGCCTACTCTCGCTAACCTGGTGCGTGTGTGGCGCTAAGCTGGTCCGATTCTAGTTTAATGAAAACCGGACTACAAAAAAAGAAGAGCGTGATTGAAAGGCATGATTTGACAAAAATAAGTTCCATATTATCCAACACAAATAGTCCTGCAATTAATGAATTACAAATTACAAATTTCTAGTCGCTCTCTTGACAGACCAATCTATCTTTAATTTTACTAAAGAACGTCTTCAAGCAATACCGAGTTTGGAACAAGAATAAGCATATACATGCCTACACATACTGATAATGTATACTACAATAATCCGAAGAGTAATTGTCTCGTATGCGACATTGCTGTAGTTGATCAATGACTGGAGACCGGTTCAACTCTGATCTTCATAGGAGCATTAAGGATGAGGAGTCATTGCTCCCCGAGGCTTGTGCAACATATTCATTGCCATTTGTTGCTGCTGCGGAAATGTAAGAATATCATTGAGCATATAACTTGTAATATCATCACTCTTACTCCAATACCTCAGCTCATCAATAGTTAACCCATGTTCACCCACATTGCTTTCGCTATAATTATGTGCATTCACCATGTTAGTCTGACTGCCTGAGTTACACACAGGTCGATAGAACTCAGGTTGGCTGCCTTGTTGAGCATTGTTATTCCAATTTGGCTCTGTTACCCCAGGTTGTTGCGTATGATTCACATTATTGTTATTCCACACTGCAGGCTGTAACTTTTGCTCGTAGTTGTAACAATTTCCGCTTTCTTGAACATTATTATACATAAACTGTGAAGAACCTCCCACACAAACTCGTTTGCTTCTTTGTTGTTGGTGATCAGTGTATACCTTTATCGAGTTTTCTTGGTCTTCCACATTCATCACTGAACTTCTACTATCTCTGCCCGTGTTCTTCGCCTTTGCCATCTTGTTCGTGATACAACACAAGACAAAGTTACCATCATACTGATCCTCAGGAAGGGAATACTCGCGCATACTCCATTCACATCCTTCCTGAATGTCATCAAGCTCAGGACAGTCTTTAGCTTTCGAGAACGTAAAATTCCTCTTGTATCCTACCAGAGTAGCATCCCCATTGTGGATCATGACAACTGGTATCTTACTCTCACCTTTCCAAGTTCCGAAACACGCAACCTTCCGGTTAATATTACTCCCTTCTTTACCAACAGTCTTGCCTTTTTTAGCAACCTTCTCCAATGCCGTGAAGAAGAAGCGTTTCGACTCTTCATCCTCACTCTGTGATGCTCCAAGCGACCAAAAGGTCTTATAAGGATGGTCGCGGTAAACATCAACATCCGGCATCCTAGGGTACGGGTGTGGCCACGGCACACCATTCTTGATTCTGTTCACAAGATAGTAGTTCACAAGTTCATGATCTTCAGGTTCAAAGTGATATCCTACTGGCAAACCCATAGTTATTACAGGGTGATCAAAGCTGAACAAACAAATTACTATGGACTTTACTATTTGATGCAAGATTTCGGACTTTCGGAATTTTTTTTGATGGTAGGGTTTCTTTGTAGTACGTCAGGACTCAGGAGGTAAGCTTTACATATATAGGAGTTTCTTGATCATACCAGTTTCTTTTCCTGTTAGGACAAGGTCTGTAACAGAATTGAGAATTTTCAGGGATAGCAATATTTTAATATTTTATTAATATTTTTCTCAGACAAATATGAAAATACAATTTCCTTTTACAAGAGTATTATTTTTCTGCAGCCCTAATATATTAATTAAATATTATTCTGTGACAAAATCAGAAATCAGAATCAGAATTTAATTATGACTATCTTTATAATAACAAACCTAAGTAAATAAAAAAATTCAGAGGGGAGGAGTGTAAAAATCAATGTCGGGAGTGTAAAAATCAATACCGGGAGTGTAAAAATCAATCCCCGATATTCTTTGTTTGAAGAGGAAAACCTACACCTTACATAAAAAGAATTCCACACAGACCAGTAGGCACCTGAGCACACTAAAACTCCACTTAGGTCAAGAAGTAAAAGATCTTTCAAGTGATCCAGCTACCACATTGATTTCCAAAGTCACAGTAAATTTCATATGAGACACAAGCCACTCAAATTGTTACCCTAGTGGCGGTGATTCTACGGTGGTTACTACCTGCCGGGCTAACCATGTAGTCGCAAAGTACAAGCCATTGACATATAAACCTTTAACACAGACAGTAGATGATTTGGACATTTCTAATGACCTGAAAATTCAAGAATTTCGTTTTTACAATGTTATGATTTATGATTTGAGGTTCTTTATGTCGTGCAGTCTATTCCTTCATTTTCTTGATCTTTCTGCACTTGCAAGAACTACGTATAAAAGACCAAGAATCCAAGCTCTCCTACAAAATGTGAAAGGTCATTCATAGTTTCATACATAGCATAGTACAAGCGAACCCATGTGTAGTTTGATTCATTTGATATGAAATTCTTAGGAATCTTCAATCTTCTCATTCTTTGCATACAAATGAGATTAAGAATTACTGAGCCTAGGTGGGGCTGTTACAGTCTACCCCTAAAGACTAATAAGAAGTATGATCTTCAAGTTCATGTTTGGTGTGCAAAGCCATGCCTATCTTTATCACCAAGAATATACTACCTACCAGTTTTCTTTTCATCTCAAGACATCACTCGATCTCGTGATAAATACACTGAGGTAGCCTGAGGTTTGCTAAAAATAACTAAGGTCGCATCATATTTCAACAATTACAGTGAGTTAACCTAGCTCAAACCAGTGGTGTATGTCTTGGTGATACTAAGAATTTCAGTGACAATTCCGGCATCTCAACTAAATTTCATTATCTTCAAACAGAATTTGCCTACCATTTCAACTAAAACATGTTCTCCACAGTCATCATAACAGTCCACAGTCCGGAAACCAACACCCTACACCCGATTCTAATTCATCTCCTTAAGCATTCTACAGTTCCCCCAAATCATTTTGGGAATAAGGCTTGGTTGTTGTTGTTGTTGTTGTAAGCATTCTACAGTTCAACAAACTCGCAGAAAAACAAAACGCAGAAAACATAAGCAACTAATGGTTTCATCCCATCGCAGAAAATGAGCAAAAAAAGATCTTTTAGCATAGAATTGCAATGGCCAACGGAAGTTTGTAAAACTTCTTGAATATCAAATAGTTTAGCTAAAACTCGAACAATCACCATAGCTTTACGGTGTGTTTGTGTCTAAAAATGATCCTATTTCAAGTTTTACTTAGCATGCTCCCTGGCACTTCTATACAATTCCAAAAAAATCCCACCACATTCACGCTACAAACACCACAATGGAAAGTATCGAAACCTTATAACACTCAAGGGCATACAATCAAATTACAGCTCGTATAAATTCCAACATTGTAACAACAATAGTACAATACCTTAAGAACACGAAAACAAAACATGTCGATTTATGTTCCGACTTCAAACACCAAACAATTGACAGAATTCAGAACAAAGAACAGTACATCATTCATCAAAGTAGATACAATGAAACAAATTCAGACATTTAGTAAAGTTGATCATTTTAACAGAGGAAACAGTGAGTTCGAACTTCTAACCTGGTATTATTATGGAACAGGCATTTCGTCGAACACGTTATAGGCACCACAATATAAGACCCTCGTTTAGTCAAACCCGGAATTCGGCTAAAAAAGGGGTCTTACATCGGTGGGCCCAGCACCACCGTGGGTGGCACCGGGAAGAAGTAATGGCGGGAAAGTTTCGAACTTTCCCGCCAAACCAAACCCAATTTTAGGGGCATTGTTTCCGGTACCCTATTTGGGTATATGAGAAATGGCGGGAAAGATGAGAGGGTTGTTTTTGTCGGGAGGAGAGAGAAAACATGGATGATAAATTTGATGGCGGGAACGCAGGGGGCAGGTTGGTGAAGACAGCAGACTGAGCTTCATGATCACGTTACTTGAACAGAACAGAACTGAACTGAAGTGGTTAAACTGTTTGAAGTAGAGACGTAGAGTTGATGTAACATGTAACTAAATTAAATAATAATTTAGTTTAAAACAAAATTATATTATTTGAATAACAAGGGCAAACTTTTTTTCACTTGATTATGAAAAAGTTACGGTAACTGTGGATAGGGTTCGAAACTCGTTTGCGTTAATATTGATTTTTGAGGTATTCTTGAGAGATAGAAAAAACATTGGCTGAAAATTACATTTTGTCGTTAAAATTAGTAGATTTGTGAGCCCATGACACAAGGGAATTGAAAATGCGAGAAAAACACGTCAATTAGTACGAGACGAGTTAATGAGAAATCAAGTAGAAAGAGCACGGGGAAGAGGTTTTTTAGTGAGGCGCAAAACACCGTCTCAGACGAGTTGCATTAGAGAGCTAGAACACGAAACAATACATTATCAATGTGGAATGAACAAAAATAGTTAGTTAAAGAGAACGGGTACACAATAACAAAGTCTCGAGACAATTCGGCTATTCCGAGTATCGTGTCAACTTAATCGAGTACTCGTATCGTGGTTAAGTGGTTGAGTCGAGTAAAAGTCCACCCCCAACCAAGAACAGAATCGCCCCAACCCCCAAAGTTCGAGCAGCTCGCAGAAACCCCCAAATCAATTCACAATCGTCCTCATAAAGCTGCAGATCAATCAAATCAAATGGGTCTTCTTGAAGAAGCCAGAGAAAATCATGTCAAGAAGAAAGTTGAAGAAGGTCTGATTTTTCTCATTTTAAGTTTACCCTTTTTCCTGCTTTCTCTTAAAACCCCCCCAAAACCCTCAATTTTTCATGATTTTCTTCTTGATTTCTCCAGCATTTTAGCTTCACTATTACGCTTTTAGGGCGATTACTAGCATCTTCTATCTATTGTTGTTAATGGGCTTTTGCCATTTTTTGTTGTTATTGTTGTGTGTTTCTTGTTTTATTAAAGTAAATTGATATAGCCCATGTAGGATGTTGAATTAGCTGGTAAAGTAGCTGCCTTTGTGGGTTTTCGATATCGAGGAGACCCGAGTATTTGAGGCATTGGGTTGGGTTGGGGGTGGTGGTGTTATTGTTGTAGAATTTCGTTTGTGGGTGAATTGAAGAAGGGATTTGATGTTGAATGATGGCAGAATTTGAGTGCGGGCGAAATGAGTTGAACAGTTTTAGGTCAGGAGAATGTAAATTGGTACATAGAAGTTCATATTCAAGGAAATGCATTGATCTCACAATACCAAAAAGTTCGTCGTGGTTGAGAATTGTGTAATGTGGTTGAGGTCATGATTAAACCTAGCAAAAACGGACGTCTCGTTGAAGAAGTATGAGGAACATTGTGTGCATTTCGCTCTCGTGGCTTTGATACTCAGGCCAAGGCCAATGTTGGGGAGCTTTATGTTCAAAGCTTTTAGCTTTGTTGTGTGGACTTGGATTAGTGTTGTTGTGGAATATACATTTGAGTGTAATGATTGATGAGTCGTTTTGTTGTTGGGTAGTGGCTAATTGTATGTTAACCTAACTTTCAGCTTTACGCAGCAAAATGAAGCAGAAGGCATTAAAAGAATGTGACCTCTATACTTCTAAGTATGCGGAGTGTGCGTCTGGGAGGACTCTATCCGTGGTGTGGAAGTGTAGGCAACAAGCTAAGGAGCTGAATAGCTGCCTTCATCAATTGTAAGCTCTCACTTGTTACCAAACAACTGATGTGCTTGTATGTATCTTTAGAACTCTTCTGTTGCCTGGCTGATTTTGCTGTGAGGTTGTGAATACGAGTATTTGCCCAAGTATTATCTATGTCCTAGTTCACTTCAGAATTAGCGACTAAGTGATAACATGTATAGAAGTCACTAATCTGCTTGTTTATGGGACTGTCGGATGGTTGCTTGGGTTTCAATCTTTACATCACGTCTTGTCAAGTCAACCAGGTCCTAACAAAAACTCATTAAACGAACATCACTGCTATCTGGATGTTCCTTTAAAGCAACTGCATGTCTGCATGAAAACCTCATTAGCTTTTGGCAATTGTTACATTGAAGCAGAAGACTTGAAACGCAAGTGTTTGACACTTTCCTAAATAATAATCCATCCTGTTCGAATTTTTTTAGCTCATTCCTGTGTCAAGGTTTTGAAGTTGGAAAGTTTATAAATTAATGTGTTGGTATTTATATTAAGCTGTGGTGTATAACATGCGAGGAAAGTGTTTTGGATCTGCCTCAATGGTCGTACAAATCTTAACATTTTGCTCGGTGTTTCAAAATGTTGCAGTACCAATGACAGTGTTCTTGAAGAAATGAAGAAACAGTACATGCTTCAGGAAGATGCCAAGGCTTCTGCTACTTTGAGGAGTTGAAGCTCATAGAAAATTGTAGAGCCGATATTTCTTGCAGCCTCCGAGCATTGTGGCTTGTGTTACGGTTTTAGCCATCTAGCAGATTCACTATTGTCATGCTGCAGCAAATAAAACACTAGTTAGATCCTTCTGTAACCATTTGACTCTCTATAAGAATCTTCAAATTTGTGTTATGTGAAATCAAACCCAGTTGTTTTTAAGTGGAGTCGAAAGTTCCAAGATATATAGAGAAGTCGGCTTGAGTTTTTTTGGTGGCCTCCTCTGTGTCCATTATCATTCATCCCTTGTAGAGTTGTACAACTGTAGAGGAGTGCATATGCCAACACATTATATTGAGAAGTCATGGTTCTTTTGAAATATGTATGTGAAGTACTACCAAACAGTGCCTGTGTTTGTCATTGATGCTAACATAGAGGTGAGACCGTGCGCATCTGATGTGTACGCATGCTTGGATCATACTCATATTGTTTTCTAGTATGAGTACTTGATATATATGGCGAAATTGTGGCCGAAGACAATTATCATCAAATAGTGAAATTGGTAACAGCAGCAAACTGAAGTCATTCTACTGCATTTTTCCGTCTTAGCTGTGGTTTTGATAGATGTTTGCCATTGCCTTTGTTTGAATACAATCGATCCAGGCACCAAAGGTTCCAAATCGAGTGCATATCACGCAAGAGTTGAAGCCAGCCAAAGCATCACTAAAATGAGTCTCTAATTTGAGTCTCCTGCTCATTCTATATATCATTATACAGAGTTCATGCAGGACTGCAATATTGACCTACAGATTGCGATTTCATTTTAATGCTCAAGTTTTTCATACTTATCTTGGCCAGAACTAACTAACCCTTCAAACTCAGTCAGACGATCCTAGGCAGCTTTTGTAGAGTAATATCTGATATATACGGAAAAAATGTAGTCGAAAATTGTGACACTGATGCAAAGTCAGGCTGCTAATGTCAGAATGAAGAATAAGCGATAAGTTCCTGGCATCTGCAGTAGCATATGCGAAAATCCAAAGTAAAAAGGCAAAAAGCATAAGAAGAATATAAACATTTGAAGTTTGTATTTTCATATGCATGTCTGAGACACATCAAGTTGGAAAAAGGAAAACATTTGCATTGACCAATTAACTAACTAGCTATTCTAAGTTAACTGATGACGATCAGTTGTGTTGTATCAGCTTATAAAATTTCCGAAACTGTAAGGTAGTGTTTGGAAACATGAGAATCGACTTCAATTCCAGAAGTTGAAATCATGAAATTTAATCACAGAACGACAATCTTTGATTCCGTATTTTGAAAGTAGGGTTGAACTTATAGGTGGCCTGAATGCCCTGAGAGGCTGAGACCCAAAAGAAGTGATGTTTAAATGGACTTAAGAGCAACAAAGGATAGCAGATGGATAACATGATGAGCATCACTTCGATTTTCGACTACAGACAGCTAAAATGCTGATATGCAACCCTGACTGGTACAGCAAATATGCTACAGGTTAGAAAAAAAAAAAAAAGGATGTAACAGTCAATAAGGGATGAATATGGTCTAAAAGAAGATAAATATGCAAGCATAAAGATACAGAATATTTGCATATACGAGAGGCGATGAAAGGGTTGTTTCTGGTGCATTGGCAAAGGATGAAAAGAATCAGATCTTTTACATATACAGGGTCACAGGGATAATGGAGGAAGAGAATTAAGGTCCAAATTTCTGTACTTTGGGGAAGGCACAGGTCACTGAGGTCAGACTTCAGATATAGTTCTGCAGATCAACTTTTGAGGAATAAAATCTGCATAATATTGGGACCCCTTAATATTGTACAGTTGTATACTTAAGAAGCAAGATTGGTCTTACCCTTGTTACATTCCATGAATGTCATTAATGTCATCACTTGACAATGTATACCAAATCTTAACATTGACTCAACAATAGAGCTTAAAATCTTTGTGGTTTATTCAGAACATGGTATTCCTCTATTCGATGTTTACATCGTAATCATAATGTGCTTTCAAATAGGCTTTCTCTGCACAGTAAGGGGCAGGCTAACGTAATTTTTACCCTACAACGAAAAAGAGAGGTTGTTTCCAGTTGACCCTTTAATGGGAATTTTAAAAAGAAGACGACCATCTACGACTTCAATGAAAGGGAGAGCACATGGTTTTTTTAGAGTCAATGGATAATATGGGCTACATAATATTGAAAAGTAAAATTTGGTAGTACTATGAATATTGGTGGCTGAAACTTGAAAGAAAAGCTGGTAAAAAGAATGGTGCAGAATATTGTGGAGGGTACTGAATGCTTTTTTGCCTCTTGGGGAAAGATGTTCTACCCTTATTTCAAAGTACTTAATGCCTGCATTAGGGAAAAATGGAGAAAGTATGTGGTAACTCAATTCTGAATAAAGAATAAGTTCTTTCAACTTTGCTGAAGTAGAAAAGGAGAATTTCAAAATGTTATAAAGCAAGGGATACTGCAAATCTGAAAGAGAGATCTGGATAAAGTTCAGCAAGAATCTGTTAACCTAAACAAGGATGCATGCACTTAACAAAGTGAAAAGGTCGGTTAATACCCGTCTTAATTAAATTTGTCGTTGTGGCTCCCTTTACACTAGATCTGTCCAGATCGGTAAACAAGGATGCATGCATTCAACAAGACTATACTGCAGGGCTGTATTTTTCAGGATGCCATATAAACGATTACTTCTGTAAGCAAAGATACTAACTTTGGTGAAAATAGTAAGCTTTGCAAGAAATGTTCTAACACAGTCCTGCTGAACTGCATAATTGATGACCTACAAATTTATAATTTCATTTCAAGGATCGACTTTTTCATAAACAGTCAGAATAGCTGTTCATCATCTAGGCAGCTTTCACAGAGAAACACTTAATTCAGTAAGTCTATGAAAAGAATGTTGATACAATGGAAAAGAAGGTCAGGCTGCAGGCTGATAAAGAAGTTTCTGTAAGATGCCATCACATACCTGATGTCAGAACGAAGAATAAGAGAAAAATTCTTGATATCTACAGTAGCATATACGAAAATCCAAAGTAGAGCATATGAAGAATACTCCCCATACGCATGTTTGAGGCTCTGAGCCATCAAGTTGGAAAAGAAGAACACTTGCCTGAAGACTAGTCAGAGTCTCGAAGATATGAAGCAGGAAAAAAAAAAAAAAAAAAAAAAAAAAAAAGATCAGTTAGAGAAGAGTATGATTGATATTGGGGGAATCTGCTCCAAAGATGAAATTTTCGCTGTTTACAGATCGTAGTAGCTAACTTGTTTCATAAGTTCAGTCATTGTAGACTAGTTCCATTGATTTCAAGTTGAGCAGTTTATAGTATCAGGTCCATTCACCAACTAAAAAGCTACTGTGTCAGTATGTTGTGTTGTATCTGTGTCCGAATTTTCAGTAACTGTTATAGGTAAGGTAGCGTTTGGGAACATGTGAATTGATTTCACTTCCGAAATCAGGATGAGACTACCTTAAGATGACAAACTAAACGGCTGCTTAGAGTAGAGTTTACTGTCGAATGTTCCCTCTTAATCAACTGTCAAACCATGAAGAACATCACCGGCAAATCTGATCTCTTCACACCCATTTTGGTGATTCCTTCTTGCCAACTAGAACCTAGCAACCTGATCAATGAATTTTAAGATTCCACTGCAGAAAAAAAAAAAGTTTATGGCTCAATACATGTTGGCAGTCAGATCAAGATTTGATGCAATATTCCACCATTCCCCCCAGACTGATTAGATGCCTGCGGAAATTTCTAACCAGAAACTTAGCGCGATAAGCTCAGAAATCAGTGTCATGTGACAAAAATAGGTAATCTTACAGGTTCCCACTTGTGAAATGTAGAAAGAATATAGCTCCTTTTGAACTTTCAATTCTTCTCATTACCTCATTTCGTCTACCCTTCCTTCCCTATATATAGGCCTTCATGTAGATGCTGACATGCACAACTACAAAACTCATCAATATTCTGTACTTAAAAGTGAGGTGGAAATAGAGGATGGCTCTCTCTGTAAACTCAAGGCTGAGCCTCAATCCAGGCAAAAGCCACGGTGCTCTGGTGGAGGAGATAGAAGGGCTAATAAGGGTGTACCGGGATGGACATGTCGAAAGACCTTCAATCATCCCAAATGTCCCCTGCAGTGTCGCGTCTGAGCTCAGGGTGACAGCAAGGGATGTAGGCATGGACAGATTCACTAATCTGTGGGCACGCATTTATGTTCCACAGAGGTCAGGGAAGCTTCCTTTGCTTGTGTACTTCCATGGAGGAGGCTTTTGTGTTGGCTCAGCTGCATGGAGCTGTTACCATGACTTTCTAGCCAACCTAGCATCCAAAGCAGGTTGTGTAATCTTGTCGATAAATTACCGATTAGCCCCTGAAAACCGTCTTCCAGCTGCTTATGAGGACGGTTTCAACACCATCTTGTGGTTGAAACAACAGACTGCCAGTCACTCTACTGAGCATTCGTGGTGGCTGAACTACTGGAATGTCTCAGCAGGTTTCATACTAGCAGGTGACAGTGCCGGAGCCAACATAGCCTTTAATGTTGCTATGAGATCCGCGTCAGAACCAGCCATATTAAAGCCATTGACTCACAAAGGCACTGTACTAATCCAGCCTTTTTTCGGAGGGGAGGCAAGAACTGCATCTGAAAAAGCTCCCCAACAACCTGGTTCAGCACTTACCTTATCAGCATCTGATACATACTGGAGGCTATCACTACCCCTAGGCACAAACCGAGAACATCCATGGTGCAATCCCTTGGCAAAGGGTGCAGCTAAACTAGCAAGTATTGCACTTCCACCTACAATGCTATGTGTGTCAGACATGGATATCCTAATGGACAGGAACATGGAGTTGTACACCGCCCTGGTTAACGCAGGTAAATCCACAAAAATGGTGCTCTACAAGGGTGTAGGCCACGCATTCCAGATCCTTCATAACTCTCCACTCTCCAAAACTCGCACCCACGAAATGATGTCTCACCTAAAGAGTTTCATCAGTACCTGACCCGAAGCACCTCCTTCGATAAACTGAGATTAGTTAACTGAAAGCTTGCTTAGGGCATAGAGTTTGGACTACAATGTAATGAAGTAACTGTGGGTTTTTAATGTAATTATGTAAAAAGTGTTAAAATAGTGTGTTATTAAGTACTGAATCTTTCCAATGATTCTTAGTTAATTAAGAGCATTGGTCACTTGATTCCCTGGTTAGAAAAAGGTTGATACATTTCTAATTAAGCTTTAGTTTTGACTGGATAATTTTCTGTCTATTCCCTTGAATTATACCTTCGAAAACACCACAGTAGATGCTTGTATTCCATGTGTTTACTAGTCAAGAGGCAAAAGACACCAGAAACTTCAAGAATAAGGGTTACTTGGTGGTAGCTCCCGCTATTTCACCTCGTGAGTAAGGTTCGATTCTTACCCTCGATCCCCCATGCATGATTGCGAATGGGATCCCTCATCAAATGGGGCCGCCTCCCCTACAAGAGACTTTCCTATCTACGAGAACGAAAGACATAGGAGTAAGACACCAGGAACTAGTTGAACCCAGGGCTCAACGCAGAGTACACAGACAGGGTTTTTCAGACATACAAAATAAAATGTGAAAATGAAGATACATCAGGAAAGAGATGCAGGGATTTAAAGGTAATATCTGTCGGTATATTCAACGAAGTGATAATTTATTTCATCCACAAAGAAGCTTAATCAATTCGACAGAACACATCCGCGCAAAAAGTACAGGGGGAGGGAAAAGAATGTTGATATTTTTTTGCAAAAATAGAATTACATACAAATCCACAAGAGAAGCATTGTCATCACAAGCCTCTCAATATGAGTTTCTTTCGCTGAGCATCTGCAAAATGGTGACATTTCCGTATCTAGTGAGGCACCCTTGCTAATATTGAAAGAAATGCAGCTCAGTCTGCTTCGCTCAATATTGGATTGATGAGAGGCTTCAACTGTGCCAAATATACAATAGCCCACCTACACAGGAAGAGATTCTAATAAGCATAAAAGACGACAAAGCAACAAGAAAATGAGTAGCAAGAGAGAAAAAGAAAAGACACATCATGCCACAAATTCAACATGACTGAACACCAACGCTTCCAATCATCAAGATGCAGGCTTTCTAAAAAGCATTAGCAGATTGTCTATACTTAATTACCTACCATTCATCTAAACGAACAACGACGGGAAGACATGCAGGCGATGCAGCCATGCAGGCAAGTATATCCTTGTCCAAAAGGGTTGCTAAACATTTTTTGAAGTACTAGCCACTAATTAATCAATTGCACTAATGACTTCCTCTGCAATTGAAATATTGTCTAGAGGAAAGAAAAGGCCGTTCAGTAAAGTAAAAGATCTCTACAGTATATAAAAGACAAATAAAGTGTGACAATTCCTCCTGCATATATACTAATATCATCTTATTATGAGAAGTAAGTTTCCTCAATTTGAAAATGGAGCGTGAACTAAAACTCAAAATGAGTAGCTCAGACGCAAGGTATCAGATATTCATGATACAGCCTAGGTCCTTCCGCATTTTTAACCACCGACTTCTTGCTCATTTTCAATCTCTCTATTTCTTCCTCCTTCTGTCTGCCATTCATTACTGCTCCCCTCACTAACCCTCTCAATCTCACTTCTCATGCCCCCTTTCTAGCGTGGCCCAAAACAATCATTTCCATGTTCTTGAGTAAATGGCATAGACGCACTTCACCAATGTAATAGCTTCTGGAACAAAGCCATACCCCCTTTTCCCCAAGTTAGTCGCATAGGAGGTAAGTTATATTGGGGGGGAGGGTAGAATGCATACAAACGGACAAACCTCATCTCAGATTGAACCATGAAGGCTACATATGAAAGACCTGGGGATTCCTTTTAGCTCAGTCATGACACTTCATTCATTGTGCTGCTTAACAGTTTGGTAGACTTTCATGAAAAGCAGTTATATGAACCGCCCAAGTCAAATGAAGCAGCAGATAAGCCATATATTCTACGTCATGCTATTGCTCTTCGCTCCTCTTCCTTCGCTCTATATATTCCCCTTACACACCAGTCCTAAGGAGAGAACACTAGACATATAATCAGCTGCAACTCAACATCCCAATACATACTAAAGTCTGGCTATATTATTCTCTCTTTTGCCTCTTCTGTACATTCCAAGATTCACTAAGAACCAATAGGGGAAGATTCACACTGTTAAGTGTTAAAAGCAGCAAAATAGAGCTCCAACTATTCTGCTAAAGAAAGTGGAATAAAGGATAGAAGATGAGTTGACAACAGCTGTCGTGTTACCAACTCTTTTGGCAAAAAAAAAAAAAGGTATCAGCTGAAGTAAATATTTGCTACTGATGCCAAGACCGACAAGGATTGGGATTGATTCAAGTTCATGCCAAAGTAGGCCGACAAACGAGACATCATAAATTGGATAAGTAGCCTCCAACGAAGCTTTTCATCCCACATTAAAGGTATAACAAAGCATAACAGAACTACTAGAATATTACACACAGAAGATACCCTCGTCAATCACACTGTTGTCACCACTAAATTAAACTAATATGTATACACATCACAGAAAATAAGCATAAGGAGGAATGCAAACTTACATCATCCAACAGCACACTGTTGCTGTAATAACCAATGTTAGATGAAACCTGAAAAACAAAAAGACAGCAAGGTCACTTCAAAATGACAGCACAACAGCTACTCAGTGACTATACATAGCAGCATATGTTTCATGTTTGTTCTGTGTAGCAGAGAGATATAACAATACGCACTAATTCACACAAATAGCAAATTAACACATATAGCGAAATCAAGGAATGAGGTCTGATTATTTTTAAGAAAGAGAAACAATTGGAGGGGAGAGGAAAGGGGGTCGTCTCACTACAACAAAATAGGACTTGTACAATCAGCCACTAAGAGGGTTAAATCCAAAAGACTGCTGCGAATAAATGCAATCAAAAGATCCAAGGCGTAAAACCCAGTTCATCTTCAGTACTGAACCCGTAAAATTGAGGCTGGACAACACTGTTTATATGCAAATTTGAACTCATGAGATTGGCAACTTCATATCGAATTATGAGAGTTTGAGGTTCACTTCTAATATTTGTTTGCCAACTGCAGTCAGACACAAGACATACTAGAGTGTTGGCGAAGCTGTAATCTAGTGATCAACTCAGACCGAAAGTGTTCTCTAAGCTAGATCATAACAATCAGAATAGAATTCCACAAATAAATTGACCATAAACCCCGGCACATCCAAACAATTTCACCTTGATCGGAACAAAGCCCACGAAACCCGACCAAAACAGCAAGTAATTCGGCTCAATAAGAGCTACTGAGTACTGATGCTTCAATAACTAAAGCAAGAGGACAACAAACCCATTGACTAATGATTGATCTCATGATACACTAACATTGAACTTCCTCCCTCAGGAAGCTCAGTCAACGACAAATCTTCAGCAGGAAGATTATCCCTATACTATCTTAGTAATAATCCCATATAAACGATCCAAAAGACATGAAAATTCAACCCAACCCAACAAAATAAAACCCATCAAACACAATGTGCAGCACAAAAACATCAAAATCATGATCAAAGATCCAAACTTTCATCGAAAAATACCCACAAAATCAATCAAATTAAACAAAGCGAAAAACTTTGAAACCAAAATTAACAGGAGAGAGAAAAGGGGGATAATTACAGATTAGCAGAAGGGCCACGGTTGAAGCAAATTCTGGTGCAAAGCGAAGCAATTACCCCAATCACCAAGAAAATTAAGGATGTTACCAAAAAACCCATGATTTTTTCCCCACTATTTTCTTGGGATTTTTTGATGGGTTCGATCTGCAAGATTTTAACTTTGAGTTGCAGATTTATTTATTGATGTGTGATCGTAGCAGAGAGAAGAAGAGGGAGATGTAGAGAGAGAGAGAGAAAGAGGACGACAATTCGACAAATTTCAGGAGATAATAAAGAAACATGAAGAGTATCCAACACAAGTTAAGTTTATCTGACTATAGTCCAGGCCCGGAAACCAATCGAGCCCAATTTTCGACGATATTGTATACGCAGTTTTTGTACCCTGAGGACATAACGATGAATGATAGTGTTAGATTGTTAAACACTTAAACGGCTTTGTAAATGTGTGTCATCAAAGACAAAATTTCTCGAGGGTACAACAAAAGTGAATATATTCGGCAACTTTGGATGGTGTAGTATTTCTTCCACTTGTTTGTGTTTGATTTTGTAATCCATAGTCGCTTTCATAAGTCTCGCTTTTCTTCCGTCGTAATGCTATTTGGAACATCATGATCAAAGGCATGACTTTGAATGAATAAGATCCATACTAGTACACTAGTAGAGTACATACAATTGATTTTAAGACACTTATAATCTACAATACAATGTACACTTTCGCTACTTGTATTCAAGATTTTTTTTACGCAACACTGCTTAATATGTTATTATTTTTGCGAAAACATATCTAATAAGACCGATTTTCTTTGTGAAAGCATACATAATCATTTGATACTACGTTGTTTGACCCCATATAACATTTGACAAAAATATTGATCATCCTAACTATACTCCTCGCCGAGGTACATCACGTACATCAATTCTCATAATCCAATTATCTCTAACAACATAGATTATAATAGTCAAGTCTGTTATGGACGTTCCTTATAGACACCATGGAAAAAACTCGCTAATTTTTTCGTGAGTGCGGGTTCTAGACAACCGTGGGAGTTCTCGAAATGCCATACGGAAATAACTTGACTAGTTAAACACCCACATCTGATAGAGTAGTTGTGGACACGTACAACTCCAATGCAATCTCAATTTTCGATTAATATATTGAAAATCGTTGTTTATAGTCCCATCAAACAGAGCATACATTGCAAACATAATAAGATACGCCTTCTTATTCTTCAACGCCATTGGAGATTAAAAAAAAAAAAGCAGATATACCAATAAAATAATCGAAGTTAACAATGTGCAGAATCTAATAATACTATCACTCAAACCTAATAGAGTGTAAAACAACGTGTAGACACCCTACTTTTGTACCATTTTAGCGCCCGATGATGAGATGGACAGTGGACACGCGTTGAAAAGTATCGTTTGCCAATGGGTTCGATTTATCAGTTTAGACCCGAATTACCATGTTTAGTCAAAGTAACCTTTACTTATTAGATTAGAAATTATGGGTTAATATATTGGGCTTGGTTGCTTAGATGATTCTATATTGAGTTGAGCCAAGACTAAAACGTTAAATGCATGCATAGCCTTTTGCATGATAATCCGATAATGCCACTCAACCACTGGCATCGGTTTTCTGTTCGGTGCAAATTCACTCCGTGTAGGAAGCTGCTCAAATCATCTAGAATTGTCATTAGCATCTTTCCCAATTATTAAACTTATCTAATCTAATTAAATATTATAAGAAGTATATGGGAGATTTATACTATTTGCTAATACCTAGGACACTACCTACGTTAGAACTCCCACAAACTCCCTCTGATTGGTACGATTGCATCATCAATACGAGTCCTGATGCCAGTCGAATGCCATTCACTTTTTACTATAAATAGAGGTACTCCGTATCCCTTATTTTGGGCATGCACAGATGCACATAATGCACACAACACACAATTCCTACGATTAGTGCGTCAAGAAAATAGACGAGACCATGAACAAGCACATGAGTCTCGAATAATAATTTTCACACATATTCGTGCATCCTAGCTACAAATTCTGACCTACATCTTCAATACGAAGATTGGGAAAAGAGCAACATACCTATGTCATCATACACATAAACACATGCACCTTAACCTACGACGTCCAACGACCGTAGACTGTCCAATTCGATCAAGACAAGACAACTAGGCTACGTGGAATACGAGGATCAAGACTATATATTGGACTCATTGGCAAACGATACTGAGATCTGCGATACGGCTACTCAAGAACGTCCACCTGAGGGCCCCAAATATCTTACTCAAAACGTTTTCAAATTTTATATGATTTATTAACGTGCATATCTCGATCTTAGGCTGTTACCAGGTTAGTGCAAATGCTTAACTTTTGGATAAGTTCTTCTGCTTGTCGCCATAATTCATGTACGTAATTATTCATCAAAGATTAGTATGCAAGTCAATATTCTAATCTAATTTACGTATGTCATATGTTACGAGGAAACTTGGTCAGAAGCATGCTCTAATCTATGTGTTAATCAATGCTTAATATTTCACCACTAATGTGCAGGACAGTAGGAGTGAACATGGAATTAATGTGTGCATGTCAATTTGATTTCGTTATTCATGTTCCAAGTGCAAATCTGCTAAAACCAAGCGCTTGCTTTTATGTGGTTTTGTGTTTTATCGCATGATACATATTATCTCGTCGCATGATTTACTATCGCTCGCATGCTACTTGTACGTGCTTTCGTCGTTAATTACAACTTTTATATTTAATTCGGATCAATTAGTAGAGACCATCAAAACGATGAGCGAGTTGGGTGCCTAACACCTTCCTAACTCGTAACCTTGCAACGAACCCCAGTCTAGGTTTGTGGGGAACCTATAAAAAATCCCGCTGGCGACTCCGTGTAATTCACACTTCTTTTCGGTAGAGCAGATCGGCAACCCGCCGGTACGGCATCTCACACAACGCTTTATGTTTTTTGTCGTCGTTGAATTCATTTACTATTACGCTACGTACCATTTGATGTGCATCTGCTTTCAACAATATGCTTTCTTTCGATTTTGTTTCAATTGGCACATCTGAACTTTCGTCTTGTATGTTAAGCTTCATAAGTTACTCGTCATGTTATCGATTGAACGTACCATGAACCAATATTTGGGCAATCTCATTAAGTTGTCGTGTTTTGTTGCCAACTTGCAGTGCATACGAATCCCATAAGAATACAACTAAAAACCCGAAACCCTTAGTAACTAGGTTCAGTCCTTTCTCAAGTAGTATAGTCCACATTTAATCTAATACTATCAAGTTGATCATGGTTTATAAGTCTAGCATAACAAATTGGACAAAAAAGCCATATCAATGTAAGAAAAAATATATAGCGATTTTGAGGCAGTTTCCCATTTGAAAAAACTCGTAAATATAACTCTTAACTACTTTACGTTGGGAAATTTGATATTTAATTCACCGAATTGTACACCGTCCTTAATAATTATGCTCAAGTAAAAAAAAAACACATAAAGTTTTTTAATTCGAACGAAGAAAGTAACACAATCTGAGATGTACATATATGACTCTGTGATAATGGTATGATGAATTCTCGAAAAATAGTATGCAGATTTGATAAACCTATTATATTCATAATTGGACCACACGTCTTAATCTACAAATGGAACAGTTGGGGCACGTTAGCAGATTGGACCTACTTATACACAAATGAATGAGGGAACAATTATTCCAAGGAATGATAGTAGAGCAAAAGTAATGGAAGAACTCAAAATGATGCTCTTCTTCTAGTGGCATATCATTATTTCACTAGTCCTAAGATCGTGGAACTCAAAGATGCAATGAGCGAAATTAGGTTCAGATTCTCAATAGAACGCGTGTTGTATCACAAAACTTTGCCCCCTTTTTTTGTAGGCAAATGTTTAGGCAGAGGAATTCACGCAATACCTTTTATTAGGTGCAACATACACGCGGTGTTTCGGTTAGTTTGCTTGTTGTTCACGATATTAGGAAGACGCCATATGAATTGAGTTCTTAACAATGAACCATAATCATTCTACGAACGAACTTATGTGTTTTTTTTTTTTTGAGGTCAAACGGGGTGGATATTTATTCATTCAAATCAAGTTCAGCAAGGGATAAAACACTCTCCGGAAAATTGTTTACAAGATAAAGATCCGGCTCCCCGATGGGAACAAGCCAACTTATGTGTTTAACAACGGATGAACCCAACTTTTAGAAGTTCTTATTTGACAAACTCAAGGTAGGAACATCCACTCTGATTACGTTCTTAGCACTCCATAGAAATTCTCTTGCACTCCCACTAACATGACATGATTTTCATCTGAGATAAAATAATATTCCGTATCAGTGAGAGTGTAACAAAACCCCAAAGTGTCAATACTCGTTCTCATCCGAAATTACCCGACACCAAAGTAACAATCTTTACCCAATTCCACAATCAAAATCTCAAGATTTGGTTAAGTGGACAAATGAGTGTTACTACTTACTACACACACAAAATAGGACTAATGAAGAACAAGAACAATCAACATAAGTAAAACCTTAGTATTTCCCCCAAAAATTCCGCCATTTTTTTCTTAATCAACAATGGCGAAGAAGAACTTCGAACCACCGCTGTCTCGATTCGGCGTACTGGTGGCGCAATTGGAATCCATCGTCGCTTCCGCCGCACAACAGCCGCCTGATCCTCTTCTCTGTTTCGATCTCCTCTCTGATCTCATTTCCGCCATTGTTGACGAACCTAAGGTCTCCTTCTCTCTCCCTCTCTCTTAATTCTCAATTTATACCGCGAAATGTTGAGTGTTTTATACGCTAGGCGATCACGCTTCACTCCAGGTCTCCAGTAATATTGGGACTTGATAAAGATTGAAACTTTTTGCATATTATCCTTCAATTTCTTCTTAATGCTTGATTTTGAAGCTTGAATTTGTTTATTTATGTGTTGCAATGGAACTTTAGTGCTATAGAAGCTTCAAATATGTCGATTTTAGCGCCTTTTTTTATGTTAGAATTGATTTGATTAGTACACATTGGGTGGTGATTGAAACTGGTGGGAGATGATCATGTTCTAAACTAGATACATTGATCGTATCGGGCTCGGGGTTTTGTTAGTTGAGTTGCAACTGAATGTCTCATTCATATTCTATGGGAACTTTGAGAAAGTTGATAACTTTTTTTTTTTTTTTTGGTAATGGCAAGATGTTGGGAGGAATGCTGAGTTTGAGCATTATTCAATTATAATCAATGGTCGAGACTTTTGTTAGGATCTAGTTCTTGTTTTGCTGAGTTTGAGCATTATTCAATTATAATCAATGGTCGAGACTTTTGTTAGGATCTAGTTCTTGTTTTGCTGAGTTGGATTTGCGTATATTGTTCGAGAACATCAGCAAGATGAAATTTTGATCCTTCATCCTTTCTTATTAGCAGTTGGAGGGTTTTTTGTGGTGATGTTTGTAAATGTTGAGTTGAGGTTATAACAATGTCTTATTTAGAAACTAGGTTTTAAGGTTTGGATTTTAATGGTGAAGGTTTTTTCATGTAGGATGCTATTTTGATATGTCAAAGAAAATGCGAAAATGCCCTTTATTCACTATTGGTTCTTGGAGCCCGGAGGCCAGTGCGACACTTGGCTTCAATAGCGATGGCAAAGATTATTGCAAAAGGAGATCCGATTTCTATATACTCAAGAGCTAGCTCCCTTCAAGGCTTTCTTTCGGATGGAAAGAGAAGTGAAGCTCACCGAGTAACTGGTTTGTCAAAATTGTGCAATTTCTTGTTAGTAGTCTACTTATTCTTAGGTCAGCAATGGTGGTCTCAAAATCTTGTGTAAAAGGGAGAGTGCCTGCATACAGGTGTGCCTAATCAATTACCATTTACCACTTCACAATTTAAGAAGTGTAAACACTTTAATGAGCCATTCCAACTGTTTTGATATACCCTAGAGCCAGCAACTGTAATTTTGTGGTTTGGACAGGTAAGTCAGTTAACCTAAAGCATCTCAAGGTTGAGGAAAAATATTTTGAAAGTTTTCTCACTGAATATATTAAGACAAGAATTCTGATGGAAGTCACTGATAAATTACCTGACTGTATAGCAAGAAGAACATTATCCGCGAGCATGTGGTCGACTGGTTGTTTAACTATTTGGTAAAAGAGCATCTTTTCACTGCCGGACAGGGGGGGGGGGTAGAAACTCATGCTTTTATGACATTGACTACTTTTTTGGCGGGTGTAGTACGCTTAGTTATGTTCTGTTCTCTGTTTCATTGTGAATAAAGGTGCTGCTCAGTGTTTGGGAGAATTGTATCGCCTGTTTGGAAGAAAGATAACTTCTGGGTTCCCTGAAACAGCCAGCATTGCCTCAAAACTCATGAAGTATCACGAGGTAGCCAATTTTGGATAGTTGTCTCTTTCTTTATTACTCCTATAATGTAGTCTATTGCACTTATTGTATGTATTTGAACTCTTTTGCCCTTAATGAGCATGGTGGAACCACAATGTGCTGTGGAGGCCAGGAATCAAAGGCTAAGTTCATATTATTGATGCTATTTTATTCGTGAGAGTTTTTAATGAGATTGTGTAATAGGTAGTAGTTATATGGAAATATGTCTCAGCCTAAGCATCTTTGGAACCGTCTTTTCACAGGAGTAGTGAAGGGTGTTTGAGCTCTAATGTAGTTCAATATGTGTGCCTCTTGGGTGACTCATCTTTCCTCTCCTCTCTCTGCCTGCTATTATTTTCGTTTATAGATGGCAAAGAAGAATTTAGTACTTTAAACTAGGGAGATCATTCCAAGTGAAATGCACGCAGTTGCAGTGAATTTAAACAAAAATCACGTGGTTTTCTTTAGAAGTTAAATTGCATCTATTTCTGTGCCATGTTTACGACCCGTTTTCAGCAGTATTATCCTCTCATGAAACATATTAAATCAGAGAACATCTATTACACAGTCTAATAACAACAAGGCTAGCAGAACCCCTTGTGCTTGCTTTCTTCGTACACCTAACAAATGTCAATGGAAAATTAACTTTATTTGGCCTACTTTGATAGAAAATTAAACCACGTAGGACGCGATGCTTGCTTGTCTCTCCTCTGCCGTAGTGCAACTGTGGTCGGTGTCTCGGTGAGACATGTCTATCAGCGCAGGTCAAAATATTTGGTTATGTGTATAGGCGTATAGCATCACTTTTGTTGATATCTTCTGAAAAAGCTTTGGAAATTTCTAACCACTACTCACCAGTTAAGGCATTTAAAGTCATTTTTGTGGTTTTTTTTATTACAAATTTTATTTTAGGATGGCTCACATAATCGTTTGCACTTCTTGCATTGTGAAATAACAGTTCGTCGTTGCGATATTTGACCCAATTTTCATTACGGGTCATCCGGAAACAACCTCCCTATGTTTTCAACATAGCAGTGAGGTTGCGTACATCCAAACCCCTTCCTCACCTTATGCAGAGCCTTTGAGACACTAGAGTAATGTTATTGTTGTAGTTTTTATTTTATATATTTTGTTGTTTTGGTTCGTCCTCTTCCCTCTTTGGTTTTTCTTGTGTTTTCTCAGTTGTGTTGGTATTTTGTTATCTGCGTTCCAACTTTTTTGCTTTTTTCATCGTTTGAATATTTATTTTCTATATTGATGATCCCAGACAACGATTCTTGTTATCTGACCCCAAAACATTTTGGGACTAAGGCTTTGTTGTTTTTGTTGGTGATGTGCCTGACAAATGAATTCGAAAAAATTGTCAGGAGTATGTGAGGAAAGAGGCTCTCTATATGCTGCAGAATGCAATGGAAGGTTGTGGTGGAGCAGCAGCAGCAACAGCATATACGGAGGCATTTCGACTTATAATGAGATTTGGTGTTGGTGATAAGTCATCTATTGTCAGAATAGCTGCTGCTAGATGTCTAAAAGCGTTAGCTGATATTGGAGGACCCGGTTTAGGGTATGCGGAGCTTGAAAATTCAGCGTCTACTTGTGTTAAGGCAGGTCAATGCTGCTTTGGTTTTACTGTTGTTTCTCTACGAAATGATGCATGCAGACTGATTATTGTTTTCTTCTTCTTCTTCCCTTTTTTTTTCCAGGCCTTCAATGATTCAGTATCATCAGTTCGCGATGCCTTTGCTGAAGCTTTAGGCTCAGTTCTTGCTCTTGTAATGAATCCTGAGGCGCAGGTTCGTATATTTGTATGTCGGAGAAATTGGTTTTCATATTATTCGTTAAATAATTATGTTCGAGGAACTCTGATTCCCTTTGTTGGTTACAGGTGCAGCCACGGGGAAAAGGACAGCATGCTCTGGGAAAAAAAATAGAAGGTGGCTTGCAGAGGCATCTGGTGTCGCCTTTTGTGAAAGGTATATTCTGCTGGAGTATATGCTTGCATTATCATTCAGTCTCTTTGCTTCTTTCTATAGGCAAGTGGAGTATATTCCCTGCCTGGTTTGAAAACGAGCTGTTAAAAAAAATCTGTATTGTCACGGAAAGGCTGATTTATATTGGTAGGTGACAAAAAAGGAAGAAAAAGAAGTGATGAATAGTGCATCTGATTTGTTAGCTTTTCAGCGTAGCAGCCATGCGACAATAACATAAGATGGATGTGATTTGTTTAGATCAGTTAATTAGAGTAAACTACTTACCCTGCAAGTGTAACACACTAAAAGTGCTTTAGCAGAAGAATATACAGTTTAAAGTTTTAGGAAATTTCAGTGAATATGTAGAATTTCAAAAGACTACGAGGTTGATTTGAGCATTGCCTTTGATATACATCTACCTTTCCCTTGCTGTTCATAATTTCCTTTCATTTCAGTCTAAAGTTGTAGGTAATATAAGTGAAAATATAAAATATCTTTTTTTGAATGACTACAGACAAAAGTTTGTTTAGGCTAATGCGTCTGCTTCATTAATACTTTTCCCCCTGCTGGTAATGGTGTATTTGATTTAGAACTTCTTGTCATATGTTTCTTGATCTTAATGAACTGGACGTCAAAATTGAGCATGCCATTGTTTTTTGGTTCATGATGAGTGATCCTCTTCATCCCAAACCTAATTATACTTTTTTGTTGCTTATCGAGAAAATCTAAAGAAAACAACGTGTAAACATTGACATTGTTTGAAGGTATTTCGTTTATATAGTTCTCATACTAACTGTCACATTTTTGAACAAATTTCAGCAAGTGGTGTTCGCTCAAGGGATGTGCGAATCAGCGTCACTTTAGCATGGGTTTCCTTTCTGCAGGTAGGTGATGATATTTTTATTGTCTTTGAATGTATTTGAGAATATTATAAGGACATCGATATATATATTTTTGATAATTGGAACATCAATTAGTATGTATCAAGGTAAACTGCTAAAGTTGATACTTGATAGCAAATTTGGATCTTGTACCATCTCGCCTTTGATGTCTTGGATAGACGTGTCTAAGCTCTGATCTTAACTAATGGCCGCGTAAGTCTCCTTGTTATTGGTGGAAATGATTTGCAGTTTCTTCGTCCGTAATACATATGGGGTGTTTGAGTGTGCAGTCAGTGTGCATTGTGCTCAACCATCAGCTGGCGTCTATCGCATGCTTCTGAACATGGCACACTATGTCTCAGTCCTTATGTCTTATGTGTAACTTTGCTTTTTCAAATTATTTAGGTTTTTTGGTCTTATGCTAAGGTGTTTTGGTAAGTCTCCCATTATTAAATCTCATATTAATATGATAGACTAATACATTAGCAGTTCATTAATTCGTATGGAGTGTGGACAAAAACTTTGAAGCTGATAATAGGATCAGTTATTTTACTCCCCTTAGCCTATACAAAATTTGAAAAGATAGGTGAGTCAGTATAGTTTTTGTTCTGTCCCATAATTCCTACTTGGCCGTTACCATGTTGGTGTCTCTTTAAAATACATGCCTATACCCAAATCATATAAAACACAAAAGAGAAGAGAGATTGAAGCTAACATATAAAGCTCTCTAGTCTTAGTCTCCAACATTGGAGCTTTAGCATGCCATTTTTTAATTTGTATCCTCTTGATGATGCACTGGTGTTCAGTGATCTTCTTAAAATGAATTTGCAGGCCATTCTTCTTAAGTATCTGCATCCAGACAGTGAACTTCAAGACTTTGCTTCCCAAGTGATCGATATGCTGAGGGTGGATACATCTGTTGACGCACATGCTCTGGTAGGTTTACTCAGACTCATGAGCTCAAATTCTTTATCCATTTTTGCCTTTGATCCTCTGTAATGATCTGAATTACTGTCGTAGTCTGTCGCAATTAATATCCATAGTAGAACTTACAAAATTCACAGCCCTTTACAATAACAAGATCCTCTATTTAGCAATGAAGGTGTGGGAATTTTTTTTTTTTTTTTTTGAGGTCAGGTGTGGAAAATTTAGTTCAATCAGATTTCTAATTTCTTCAGTTTGTACGCATTATCCCTTCTCTTGGGCTATAAAGGGATGTGTGATGTTGGAGAATCAAATATGAAAACGAGAGACAGAACAGATACGTATTTTTGTGGTGGTTAGAAATCTTTGGATGCAATAGATTGAAATCTATCTTCATGCCTTGTCCTGATTTGAAGATCTCAGGCTTGAGCGCATGTTAAAAAGGAAGAGTACTGAAAGAGGTTTGCCTATGCCTGGATAGGTGGGTTAGGTCAAGTCGAGTCTGTGTTAACATATGAACAACAAACTAATTAAGGAGTTAGCTTGACCAAACGTACTAATCCATTTAACTTTAATATGGCAACTCATTCGTAGAATATAACTCCTCGATATCCCATCTATTCGTAGAGCTATTTAGATAAAGGCAATGTGTTAAAACCTGATTGTTTTTTAGAGTTTGGTGTCTTGGAGTGATCCTATTGGTAATTGTATCAATTTTTACTCCGGGTGAACATATACATGGGTTCTTATGCTTGGTTTGTGTTTTGAGAAGTTTACCTGCATCTTACATTCTTACCTATTTCGAACAGTTTGAGTTTTTACTTTTTTTTTTTTCTTTCTCTGATGACCCATTCTTATTGTTGAAAAACCAAAACACGCTAATATTGTGTCAGATTTGTGTTGACTCTATTAGGGGGTGATGTTTGTCTCACATAATTTTTTTTTTTGAATAAGTAGGATGTCATTATTATCGGGAAAGGACACCAAAGGGGTCATGTTTGAGGACACTGGGGGTGACAACCGTATATCAGAAAGACACCATGGGATGACACCCATATAGATAAAGACGACTAATTAAGCTTTACACTACTGTGAGTAATATTATCCACAAAAAGTAGGTACATCAATAGTAGGTGGTTAAGTAACACTCGACTTTGAACGCAACTTCAGTAAGTAGAATTTTAAGTTTTAGTGCATTGAAGCAATATCATCAAAAGGGGATGATTTTTTCATTCTAAGTGCACCACACATAATGCAGACGCCTCTGTCAAATTGTGTATTCTTCTTTGTTAGAACTAATTTAAATTGGGACTTGTAAAAATGCAAAAGCGGCTTATCGTTGAATGACAACTGAGTTTTTATGTTTGCATTCAAATGTGGAGAAGACTGATATTCTTCTTGAAACAATCATATATCATGAGCCCTATTCTTTCTTCATGAAGATCTATACAGTTCCTTGTTATGTGTGCATTCAGGATCAATGGTGACTTAACGACTTTGAAGGAAGTATGATTTGAAATTCATTTATATTGATTTGTTTGTGTGCGCACAGCCACACACATTTCTTTGCGTTCGTATCTTGTCATTTATAAAGAAGTTTGAATGTATACTTGGCAAGACGGTGTGGGCTGATACTTGCGTTTTTTTGAAGGCATGTGTACTATATATTCTTAGAGTTGGTATGGTAGATCAGATGACAGAGCCTACTCAGAGGAGCTTCTCAGTTGTGCTTGGGAAGCAGGTATGCCAAGTTACTTTCGAGATTGTAATGACGTTGTTTGCTTTGATTTCATGCGTAAATATATTTTCTGGCAACTTGCAGCTTCAGTCTCCTGATAGCAGCTGTTTGATGAAGGTTGCTGCACTACGCACCTTGTCTTATACTTTACGAACACTAGGAGAGGTAAAACTTTCTTGCTGATCTAATGTATTTTTGTGAATGGGTGATACAGTTGTGCTTGCTCATGATTTATGATCTTTTTATTTTTTCCTTTGTGTGGTAGAGCAGCATATTTAGGGTTCCTTTTTTATAGACAAGAACTGAAGCTACACCACAGAGTTTTTGTGGGTAAAGGGTCAGGCTTTGTTTGATGGTAGAACACCTTGTTTTCTTCAATTCATCATTTAACATTAAAATAGAGAAGCTATTGGAGAGCATTGGGTTTAAAGAACTGTGTTCATATATAACCACCATAACCACCCACAACTTGTAACTGCAAAATTTTGTGGTCCACACATTAACCATCAGAAGGAACAATTACTAGGACGTATATCAAAAAGAGTTATTAAAGGTTGTAAATCAACAAAAGAGGTAGAAGATAGAAGCTAAAGCGGGAAAAGAAAAATGGACAGGGCTACAGAAGGAAAAGTGGAGAAAGGTTGTAGTCAGAAGCAGAAAAAAATTGCATTTATTCTGAAAACACTCTTATAAAATTTGCTTTTTCCTTTTGCCATTTGGTGGTGCACTTGAATTTGTGGAATCATTGTATTTTTTAATTATGATAATGCATGTACTCGTCAAGAGTTAAAACTCTGCTTTCTTAAGTTGTTTGCTTCGGGTCATGTGCTTCACTCTCATCGCCACTGGAAATTTCTCCTTTTCTTAGATAAGATTACCCATGATAGCTAAAGCTTAGCAACGCAGAGTAACACCCTGAGCAAGATTCTAAATTCTGGTTTTCTGAAGTTGATGAGTTGTTGACTTGTTGGAGTCAGCAACTACAACAACCAAGCCTTATTCCCAAAATGATGATTTGGGGTCAATTGCTCCGTTTTGTTCTGCACTTGGCTCTCTTTTTTTTTTTTTTTTTTTTTTTTTTTTTTTGGGTACAAAAATTGTCTCATGATGTCATGGGATCTTAATTATATAGCTCTGCTTTTGTAATAGGGAGTCCCCTCTTGATATATCTTTGCATATGGGTGTAATCCCGTTGGTTTCTCCTTATGAGGTACTTTCTTACCAAAACCGATTACCAAAAAAAAAGAACACCTAAAACAAACAGTAAATATAGTTTATGAGTGGAGAGCTATTCAGCATTAGTTGAGCTCATTGTAGGAATGTATTGTCTTCTTGCTTTTAACATCTGCGATTTGATAAAATTGGAATTCGAATCTGGTACTTTCTGCTGTTCCCGTGTAAAAGAGGTGAATTAACATGATTGGTAGATAATGTTGTCTCACATCATTATCATGTTTTGATGCCGATAATCATTTTTGTGGCTCATATTAAGTTTGCTGATGAAGTGTAAAGCCAGATGATTTTTAATTCTAAAAGTCTAAAACTTACTTTCAAATTTCTCATGATAGTCCTAGAGCTTGATTATCTCTCTATGGGCGTCACCCCTCTAGGTGTCGTTTTGTATATGGGAGTCATTCCCTTGGTGTCCTTTATCCTATCTTATCAAAAAAAAAAAAAAAAAAAAAAAATTACTTGCTCTAGGCATTGGCTCTAATGTTGACTTTTGATATCTGTAGGTTCCAGTGGAGTTCAGAGAAGTTCTTGATGACACAGTTGTTGGGGCACTATCACATCCTTCTGAAATGGTAAGCTAAAACCGTATGTCATAAAATATAAATTCACGAAGAACAATGGCTTCAACCATGATGTGCACAACACCAATGCAGTTTCTCTTTTGACACATATGCAACAACATTACGCTGTCTCGAGTGTGTCAAAGTCTCCCTGAGGACTGATGTACAAAATCTTATGTTTTGTTGAATATATACGGACAGTGTATTCAAATGATACTTTGTATTGACACATTTGCCAGTCCCTAGAAATCTACTACTCAAACCTCTATGATCCCGGTCTTTCAGCGTCTGTTAGACAAGGAGCCTACCCTAGGCTCAATTGATTGACGTAGAGCGGAGCATTTAAACGAGAAAAAAGGGGCCATATTAGTTTTTAAATTTGCCCAGTTCAATAGATGCCATCTGCCGTGTGAGATTGTGGGTGGTCATATAAAAAGGGATATTCCTTGTGTTCTTATTGTTCCTACCATACACCCCTTTTCTGATTTGCATGATAACCGACAGCCGAATTTACAATCTGAGAATGTTACAGGGGTCATTTGTAATTATCTCTTTGCTAGGACGTCTTGTGCTTGCCACAGTACGTTCTTATTTCTATATAACACTTTGCTTTTACCTTTTCTAAGAAAAATGGGAAACTCCCATGCTTTGCATGCTTATGTCCAGGTTCGTGTGGAGGCTGCTTTGTCATTGCGGGCATTGGCTGAAGTTGACCCTACCTGTGTCAGTGGTTTGGTTTCTTACAGTGTGACGGCTCTGAAAGCCTTAAGAGAAAGTGTTTCGTTTGACAAGGTTGGGAGTTAGGCATTTTGAAGTGTGTGTTTGATTTCATTTGATTAGCTCTAATCATTTGTGTTCTTGTTTTTTCATTTTCGGGTTTTGTCTTTTTTTATCTAGGCCTTTTTTTGACTGAAAGCTTCTCTCTATAATCTTGTTGTAAAAATATGTAAACTCTAGCGTGTCTTTTATGCAGGGTCACACTTCTAAAGTAGACCTTGATTCTGTGCATGGTCAAGCTACTTTACTTGCGGCTTTGGTTTCTGTCTCACCAAAACTACCTCTTGGTTATCCGTCTCGGTAATGCGTTTTTATTTTGATCTACATTGATTTTTTTTTTGTTAATCAAAGATATATCTTAAATGCGTCTAGCTTCTCCTGGATTTAATCTTTGGCTCATATTGTTACCCTGTGGGTTTTAGAGATGCAATACTTTATACCAGTGTTCTTTGGCTCCACCGCACCAGATAACTATTTTAATTTATCTAGAGTTGGATTGTGAACCATAATGATTAAAACGTGCTACGAGTGGTAAATAAGAAATCTTTTGAAACTTAGAGCATACTACAAATTCAACCTACAATGTTACGGGCTTGTTTTGAGAGGCTGAAGAAATTGTTGAACATCTTTTATCCTCGCTAGACTAAAGATGTTCTCCTCACATGTCCTGAATGAGATGGGAAGTAGGTCGCCGTCGTTGGTTTTAATTTTACCAAGTGCCATTATCCACACAAATGCCTTCCGATGTCAGTGACAAAAGTAACACAGGATAACATAGGACAAGTTGAGGTACGCAAGAAATTACAGGACCATGTCCAGTTCATTGGAGCGTCAGCTGAATGTTGAAAAAACCAGCAAGGAAGAAAGCTTCTCCATCTACCATTCATTAGGACTTCAACATAGATATACATCACATGAGTTCCCGATGTTGTAGTAAAACAATGTGATTGGAGCGTATGCAAGTCTGATGAAATGAACTTGCAAAGAGAGTAATTTCCTGTTTCGCTCAAGGGGTTGTTGCTCATTTTACTCATTTTACTTACAGATCCTCTCTCTTTGCCGTTCCCTCATCTCCCCCTCCCCCCCCCCCTTTTTTTTTTTATTTTGCTGAAAATTAAGCTGGCCTTCTTCAATGTCTTTGTGTTGTAGTGGCTGTGGGAAGTGGGGTCTTTTCATTCTTCTCTTGGTTATATTAAGAATGATATTCAGTTTATCAATACTATGCGTATGAAGTGAGTGGATTTGTACATAATGTTAGCTTGAATGTTGTCTCATAGTTTTTTCATTAGATTTATTTTCATCTTGTTTCTGCCTGGTATTTTGTCTTTAAAGAGCAACATGTACGATTGTTGTCCAGATTGCCTCATTCTGTGCTTGAAGTTTGCAAAAAGATGTTGACCGAACCTAGTAAAAACTTTGAGGCTGCAACAGTTGAGAAAGAAGCTGGGTGGTCACTTCTAGCATCACTGTTGGCATCTGTTCCAAAGGAGGTACGTCATCATATTTTTGTAATCATCTACCACCCTACCCACACCTTGTCACTAAACTTATGATTACCAATGCATAAAGGAATTCGAAGATCAGGTCTTTGACGTTCTTGCTTTATGGGCTCCCTTATTCAGTGGAAGTCCAGAACAAGAGGCTCATAGAAGTGGAGACTGGACATCAAAAATAAGGTGAGCCATCCAGAGAGCCCTTTTTTTCCTCACTTAAATGAACATTGGATACGAGGTACTTAGGTTGTGCGATCTCTGGTTCTAGATATGCTCGATCTGATGTTTGAGGAGTTAGCAATGTTTATCTCGTGTAGCTGCAATTGAGGAAGCTAGAGAGTTATGTCTCCAAGATTACTTATATGAAGTGGCGGAGTTCGTAACAAAATTGGAAGAGTTCCATGATCTTTGACTCTTATGTAGCTTGTACTGTTTAAAAAGTGAAAGTTGTGGTTAGAAAATCTTGCATTACTTATGAGGTCAGATAAGATGTCATCTAATTCTAGAGTAATTCGGATTTGTCACCTTAGGTTATTGCCTGAAGTTATTTGTTTGATTTTGCTGTGTGGCATTTAATGTCTTCTACTAAATGTCTGTGGGGGTTCAGGTGGGCGTTTCTATTCATGTTTGAACCATTTTTTTTTCTTTTCGTGAGCAATGAGGTCTCCTGATCCTCACCTGCTTCTTTGTTTCTGTTATAAAAGAAAAGATTTAAAATTAGCCTGGTCTTGGAAGCTTTAGAGTGAAAAGAGATGGTTTTTGGAGGATGAAAAAGTAAATTAAGAAAGTGTATGTTGCTCTGAATGATAATCTTTCCTGTCAATTGAGAAAGCAACAACAAATGTTGAAAGTACATTTGAAAAAGAGAGGAAATAAAAAACAGTTTGCTGAAAGAGGTTTTTGCTAAAAGTTGCTTGTATTATGTGTTCTGCAGTGTATGGTCTGCTGCTATTGATGCACTTACGGCGTTTGTAAAATGTTTCATTTCGCCTCAAGCTGTAAACAGTGGGATTTTACTCCAACCAGTGCTCGTATACCTCAGCAGGTACCATTTTACTGGCTGTATTTTAATACACTAACGCCTTCTTTTGAGTTTCCGCCCTTCATGCTAACGTTAGCTTTTTTTTTTTCCTTCTTTCTTAATCACATTTCTGAATGGTGATCAGTGCCTTGTCTCACATATCATTTATAGCTGCGAAGAATTACCCAGGCGCAAAACCTGCGCTCAACGTGCTTATCATAAGGACATTAATAGCGTTTCAGTCACTCTCTGATCCAATGACATATAAAAGCGATCATCCCAGGATTCTCCAATTATGTAGTGCTCCATTTAGGTAACAGTCAGAATTATCTTATATAGGTCATCTTGGGTCAGGTGTAACAATTCTGTTTTTCTAGTTGTCAGATAATTTTTTTTGTTCTGTTTATTTTTCATCTGGGTAACTTTCTAAGGATTCTCTCATTACCTATCCACACCTCAGGGACCCATCTTCTTATGAGGAGAGTTCGTGCTTGAGACTGCTATTAGACAAAAGAGATGCTTGGTTGGGGCCATGGACTCCTGGAAGGTATATTCAGATGTGCATAATTTATACTGCTCTCATGTCTACATCTTTTGTGCTGTGGGCGGTGTCTCATTCTTTGTTGGTTTTGTTATTTTGCATCTTTTGTGTGTTTATGAATCTTCATCAGAAAGATTTACTACCTTAACTTTATACCAAATTTAAACAATGTCCTGTGGGAATCCACAAAGATCTGGGATCTCAGACCATTGACAGATGTCCAATAAAAAATGTTTCCTGCTCACTAACTGATTGGATTTTAATGCTGTTGCTTCAATGTGTTTACTATAAATGATGATCACTTGAAACAAAACTTCTATTGTTTCTGAGACTGTTCCACTAGCTGGATTGTAAATGCATATATATGGGATGAGATCTCAAATTGGCTTTCTTCGAAACTCTGCCTGTCTAGGGGCGTGTTATGTGTTTCTATCTCCTATCTTTTTGGTTGACAGGGTGATGTGTTTATCTCATTATCATCTCTTGTGACTAATTAGGGACTGGTTTGAAGATGAGCTTCGTGCTTTTCAGGGTGGAAAAGATGGTTTAATGCCATGTATTTGGGATCCTGAGCTTCATAGTTTTCCTCAGGTAACCATATAATTAACGGATCTTACGACTGATTTGGTAAATTAATCTTGAAGTCGAATCATTGGATGCCAAACTGCCAACCATCAATTTAGGCTTTTTGTATTCCATTTCATTGATTCTTTCTTCTACTTTCTCTCATGCACCTTATTTCTTTGTCTGATAGTCAACTAACTAAATTTACCCTTTATATATTAGTTTGTAGTTTGATTTACTATGGTCTCTTTGTTTGTTCCGCAAAGGATTTCTAATGATTATTTTTTCCACGTGTTCCCTTTTCTAAAATCTTGTCTTTACTTTTGTAAAATTTCATTTCCTCTCCGGTTGGTTTATTACTTTATTTACTAGTGTGTTTCTTTTTTCTTTCTTCGATTTTAAAACTTTTGGCGGGTTTTGTCACTTTTGACATTTGTTCGCTCCCTCGCTATCTTGAACCTTTTACTGCATTCATGTGACGATCTAAGAGGACGATTTATGTTAGCCTACCGCAAGCCATTTTGGGACTAAGGCTTGGTTGTTGTTATTAGTTTGTTTAGAAGCCCCAGGGTTAATATATCACTCTTAAGAGGCGTTTCTTTTCCCTAAGCCGGCAAATATGTTTCTGGTGCTTGTGAGTCATAAACAAATTTATCCAAGTAGGAGTAGCTAATTCTGCCTTGACTAATCTTATTGATAAATCTGCCAGTGAAAAGCTAGGGTTTGCAAGTGATGACATGGGTCCTGTTCTCTTCATCAAGTAATAGGGCTGTTCACTTTAGCTTAGCTCGTAAAATTTTGTTGTTTACAAAACCATGCAGTTTATTGTGAGACTCATTGCCTTCTAAGTATAAAATTGAATTTTGGCATGGAATCGGATCTTGGAATTTGTCCTGAGCAGTGTTTGTCATTGTTTCTTTTGTGGATAAAATCATGTATGATAGTCTAGGGGTATATGAGCCTGTTTCATAAATGCATTGACTCATGTTATCCCCCATTGTCTTTTTTCCGATGTCCTTTACCACCCTGGAGTCCTTTCATGACAAGGCCCTCTCCTGTATCTATAGAAAACTATACGGAGTATTCTCCATCTGCCCTCAAAGACTCACCTCCGACCATTATATCCTACCACTTCTGCCGCTGCTGGTCTGCAGCTGATTTCATAACTGGCTACCCTTTTCTCTCCCCCTCCCCTCTCCTTTTGTTGCACTAGGGTGTGCTGGCATAAGATTAGCCTGCTGATGATTTTAAATGCTTGTAGATTTGTCATTTGGTTTTAATGAATGTGGCTTGTCTTCTGTAGCCAGAGACGACGAATAAAATGCTGATCAACCAGAAGTTGCTGTGTTTTGGGATTGTGTTCGCATTTCAGGTTTGGATAGTCTTGTGCTCTCTTTGTCGTAGTTTGTTTAAGTACCTTTCTTTACGTGATGCCACATCTTTATGGCCACTAATTATGGATTTCTCTCTTCAGGATAGCGCTGTGATGCTGTCTCTGCTTGGAGTGATCGATCAGTCTCTTAAGGCTGGCAAAAAACAATCATGGCATGCAACCAGTGTCAACAACATAACTGTTGGATTGCTTGCTGGGTTAAAGGTACAAATCCTTGCGTGATATAATATCTGATGTATCTATCTCTCTGCTTATATTGTGATTAACACTATTGTGGACTTTGTTTGCAGTCTTTGCTTTCTTTCCGTCCTCAAAAGTTGGGATTGGAGATATCTAATCTGATGCAGAACATCTTTCAGGTAATGCTGGTCTGGTGTGCTTGCCTTCTTTTTGGAACAGTTCAAGGGCTTTATCTTTAAAATGTTTACTTTGTATTATACTGAATATATGTCACAGAGTATTCTGGCAGAAGGGGATGTATCTGCATCATTACGTAGAGCTTCATGTGAAGGTCTTGGACTTCTAACTCGTCTAGGAAGTGATAATTTTACAGCAAGGATGGTTAGTTTTACCATTTTCATATCCCGTTCGGGGATTAAATCTTCAGGACTCTTTCACTCTTGCTGACATTTCTTCTTCGTGCTGCCCTTTCTTTTTTCTGTGGTTTTGATGTCTAAACTAGACCAACACACTTCTTGGTGATTTGACCGGCACAACAGACGCAAACTTTGCTGGTTCAATATCGGTGGCCCTTGGTTGTATCCATCGCAGGTTTTGTACCTACACAGTTCTAATATATCTGTAGTAATCTCTCTTTCTCCCCTTCAAGACAGATAAAATATCTTTGTTGTCCACAGTGCTGGTGGTATGGCATTGTCAAGTATGGTACCCGCTACTGTTAGCGCAATCTCCGCATTAGCAAAAAGTACAGTCTCTAGTTTGCAGATCTGGGCATTACATGGACTACTTTTGACCATTGAAGCTGCTGGCTTGTCTTATCTATCTCACGTCCAGGTTTACTCTAGCCCTCCTCTGTGCTCACTGATAATTTAGGCTGAGTGCTTCCTTCTATTCTCCTGCCCCAGTCAATCCATTAAGAGAAATTTTATTATTTCTCAAATGTAAAAATTTAAGGTGTGGTAATGGCAATAAAAATCTATTCAATGGCGAAGCTTAGGTTGTCGACCGAAACTCATAATTGAATACCTTTTTGGACTCTAGAAATTTATCTACAAATCAGTGTGCGGGATCAATGGACAACGGCGATGGCATAGCTGTTGGATGGTTAGGACACCCCATTTTTCGAGATAAAGAAGGACGTGAACTTTTTGTGCGCCGTATGCCTACCTTTTTTGAAACATTTCCGGTCGTTTTGATAGATGGGGACGGGATTGTTAGAGCTGACGTTCCTTTTAGAAGAGCCGAATCTAAGTATAGTTTCATCACCTTGCAATGTTCGGAAAACATCTTAAAAAATTAATGGTGCGTTGGGCACGTGAATTATGGAATTGAGTAGACAGCAATGGAAAGTAAGCAAGTGGATTAAAGGTTAAGAGAGGAGCAATAAACAACAATAAAAACAAAGCAAGTCGGTTGTAAAAATTACAATAAAAGTATAGACATTGATAAAAGGTTCCCAAAGAAGGAAAGATTTCAATTAGGACGTTCGTATGTAAATATGTGATTTAGCAGCGTATGAGAAGTACTCTCACTTTGTATACTCAACCGCCTATGTCATTGATTATCTTCATCATGTATTTTCTAGGCTACACTTAACCTTGGGCTGGAGATCTTATTGTCAGAAGAGAATGGATGGGTGGATCTTCAACAAGGAGTAGGTCGACTTATAAATGCTATTGTAGCTGTACTTGGTCCTGAGCTTGCGCCAGGCAGCAATTTCTTCTCACGGTGCAAGGTATAAAGAGTGTGGAGTAATTATGCTCATCCCTTGTCAATGTGTAAATAACCTGCATTTTGTTATCTGTTGTTGTTGATGTCATCTTTGTGATGTATGTGTATTCAGTCTGTGGTTGCTGAGATAAGCTCTTGTGAGGAAACTGCGACACTCTTGGAGTATGTCATCTCTTTCACCATCTTTCCTTGTTATTATATGCTCCCTGCTGTTGGTTGTGGACTTGTGATCCTCGGTTGGTTTATTAGTTTTTCTTGGGAACTTTTCTCGAACTGAAAAGAGACCACTCTTAGTCGTCATTTGTATCCTTTAGTCGCCATTAATGAATTGCGCATGTATACACACTGATACTCTGGCAGGAATATACGGTTTACCCAACAACTTGTCCTGTTTGCGCCTCAAGCTCTTTCTGTACATGTTCACGTGAAAACTCTTCTTCCAACTCTTTCTTCAAGACAGGTGCTCTTTTTTTGTGTATTAAGTCTTCTAATTTCCCATCCCTTCCCTTTCTTGCCTTCTAAACTATGTGCTCTTTGTACAGCCTACACTCAGACATTTGGCTATAACAACCCTCCGACATTTGATAGAAAAGGATTCAGTAAGTTACTATAATGCTTTGTCAAATACTCTTCTAGGATTTATGTACTACTCTGAGTACCCTAATCTCTGACTATTGCTGCTTGGTTATTAAAAGGGTGTTTATTGTCTAATATTTCGTCAGGTTTCTATTATTCATGAGCAGATTGAGGAAACATTATTTCACATGCTGGATGAAGAAACTGATGCAGAGTAAGATATGACTTTACTATCTGTAGTAATTGTTCAGATTTTGAAGTGAATTATAACTGAAGTGTGTGTTATGGTCTCTATAATCTCTCTAGTAGGATTTTGATGCGTGATAATTTGTGATCTTCTTTGAGTTGCTGCAATATCCATCATACCTTGTTTGCATCTGTATTGCCATGGTATTTATAGTGGTCATTAGGTTGACAAGCGAATCATGAGATTCTGAATTCCTATGAATTAATAAGAGTGTGTCGGTTTTTTGAGGATGTTGTATAGTTCGAGTCAAGTGTTACATGCCCACCGACACTTGACTTTCTTCCTTTTGTGGATGAAATATCTCAAGATAGTCTAAGAGCCCGATTAGCTCTCTTTTGTATATGGGTGTCACGCCGTCGCCCTCTTAGGTGTCTTTTTGCATATGAGAGTCACCCCCCTTGGCGTCCTTTTGAATATATCGATATCCTAACTTATAGAAGAAATGAATAAAAAAGGGTGAACCTGTTTGGTTAACTATAATCATGGGAAATTCAAAATTCTTGTGAATTTTCAGTTCCTTAAAAATGTAGGCATTGACTTACCTAGTCCCCCCTTGGTGTTTGGGAATTCCTGTGGAAATTTACTTGTGACAATCAACCACACTGTTATCAGACTTCATGGGAATTTTTTAATTCCCGTATCCAACCAAATGACCACATAGCCTAGAACTGGTCATGAACAGTGTTGAAGTGAGCTGCACATGTGAGTCAACAAAGACCATAATTAAAGTTCAACTATTCATGTGGGGGCTTAGGAACAATGAGCGGGAGGATATGTTTGGGGTTGGATCGTTTACTTCGTGTCCTTATGGGCTAAGTCATCCGGCTCTTTTAAGGATTATCCTATACCATTCTACAACATAACTGGGGATAGTTTACTCCCACTCACTTGTTGTAAAAATCAATACATTTTCGATTCTGCATTACATTCTAAATCCACTTGATTTGAAGGCAAGCGGGTCTTTCATTTAGTCAGGAATAGCCCCAAACGTAGTCTGTCAAAACAGCAAAACAAAACGGGGAGATCATTTTGGGTAGGAGGGAGTATGCCACTAATGTGATTGACATACTTAAACCATTAGATGTTAATCTTATGTGAAAAATTTATATTGCTCCATGTGTATAGTAGGTGGGTGAAGCAGTAAACCAGACCACCGAGTTAAGGAATTCATTGATTAGCATTACTCTTTTAGCAAATTGGCCATCGGATATTCCAAGGGTTTAACGTTTTAACTTTCCATCTCTCATTGAGAGAATAAGTTCTCGTTTCAGTCATTCCGGCCCCATATATATATTTCTTCTTATCTTCGTATGAGTTTGAACTATCCAATGGCTTTGAGGTGTTATTTCTGACGTGTAATTGTCTCAGGATTGGAAATCTGGTTAGATCAACAATTATGCGGTTGCTGTATGCATCATGCCCCTCCCGTCCTTCGCATTGGATATCAGTTTGTCGAAAACTGGTAAGACTACCGCTTTGATCCAAAAGTAAAAATAAGAAGGCGCTGCTCCATTCCAGTTCGGAATTGAAGTGTTTGTTTTTGAATAGTGATATCCATTTATAATGAAAAATAAAACTATCTGAGATTGAAATCAGTTCTGAGTGTTTCTCCAAAGATGGATTGTCTGGCTTGAAGAGTATCAACTCAATGTGTGCCCCTCAAATATTTTTTAACCTAATCTATATTCTTGAAGATCCAAATTTCCAAACTTCCAAAATGATACTCCTCTCTTCTTTTTTTATCAAGGCATGAATCCCGGTTTAGTTTGTATTTGAATGTTTAATTGTTTATTCTTATAATGGAAACTTTTTGGTGAAACTATGGAGTTAACAACATAACCTAGTGCCTCAAAGGCTCTTTCATTTTCTAAAATATTATTCTCTTTCGTATTTATTTCAATGTGTGTGGTTGTGAAGTATAAGAGGCCAGGTATATGCAGCCTTATCCTCTAGGATTGAAAACATAGAGATACTAATTTCGGATGATCCATATTGCAAATTGGGCCTAGATGCTCACCGATTGCTACTTCACAGCACAAGAAGCACAGACAGTTTGTGAGCCATTTTGCTTTGTTCTATTTTATTCCAAAACCAAAAAATAACGAGTCTTTGACTCTACTGAACATGGAATCCGGTGAATGCATGGAGCGGTATTATTACATTGCTTTCAGTTTTTCTCTTGACTTGTGCTCTTCTCAAACAAATAAACATTTGCAATCTCTCATCTTTTCATTTTTGCTGCATAAGCCTCAGTTCATGGAATGTACTTTATTTTTCTGTCTGCTTACTGAGCTTGGATTCATGTTTAGGTTCTTGCAACGGCATCGCGAGAATCTGTGATCAGTAGCAGCATTGAACAGGATCCAAAAAATGATTCAGAAGGGGCTGCTGGGTTGGATCTGGGAGAAGATGATGAAACTATTGTCTCCAGTAGTAACTCAAGGGATGCTTCTGGAGTTATTGCGAAAAGAGAGAGGCATCTCAGATACAAAACAAGAATGTTTGCTGCTGAGTATGTTTCCTTGATTTAAGCATCTAAGTGTTTGAATGACATGTGTTGACACAGAAACTACATGCTTTAGTTGCCCACTATGTACATCATGTCTTATTTCACAGTTTTGATGCTACTATGTTGAAACTTGAATGTATCAAACTAAAAGGAGGTAAATTGAAAAGATTCTATGTTATTATTTCCACTCACATATCTCAGATTGGCAATAAATGTTGTGTGGAAATTGTAAAACTTGAATACATAGCCTTTTTGTCCATAAGACAAAGGTTAAGTACTAAAGCAGCTTTAGCGGGGAAGGGCTCTTCCCAGCTAAGCGCTATTAAAGATGAACATGTTGCCTCTTCTTCTTTCAGTGTACTACCATTGTTCTACAGGGGATCAGCATCACAGAAAACTGTTCTGTTCGAATAGATATCGAGTACTGGGCTATTGAGATGTGTCACCCTCGTGTCTTATTCTCCCACGACCAAATTCCTTTGATGTGATTTCGTCCCTTGTTTGTGTGGTTGATCATATGAGCAAAGCCACCAAATGCACTTTTCGCACCGAACACTGCATCACTTACCACGAGCATCATAGTATGCATGCTCCTACTTGCCCCATTTTGCCGCTAAGAAATATACGATAACAAGCGTATTCTTTCTTGGCCACTCCTTAAGGCAATTGCAGGCCTTTCTTGTATATGATGATCCTGGCTGTATAACAGCATGTCCCCATGAATCTTAACTTGTCTTCTGATTTCATATACTAAAAAAACGTAGGAGAGAAACTTCAGTTTGGCTAGTAGGCAACTTTATGTTAGTTTCACTAAAATTGATCATTACTTCCGCTCTTCCCCTTGGCCTTGTTTATTTATCCAATATCCTTGGCTCTTATTGGTTTGAGCTCTTATAAGGCCAAGATGATTGTGTGGGTTTTCACACATGTTTACATTTATTCGACGTTCATGAATCTAAGTTAAAAGAGCTTTGTAGGTAGTTGCACGCACACTGTACCATCTGATGACTTTTTCATTTCCCTCGTTAATTATTGATATTAGGTGCTTGAGTCGTTTGCCGGCTGCTGTTGGGGTGGATCCACTACATTTTGATTTATTATTGGCAAGGCAACAGGAAAAGCGGCCATCGTCCGGTGATTGGCTGGTTCTTCAACTGCAAGAGTTAGTTTCACTAGCTTACCAGGTAGTCTTTTGAAAATTTCTGGTTGTTCGAATTTATAATGTGATACCTCTTTTAACTTTTTTGTTTTTTGTTTTGTGGAATGATTGAAGTTATATGTCAATTGAATTTTCAGATCAGCACCATCCAATTTGAGAGCATGCAACCTATTGGTGTGGAGCTTCTTTCTACTATCATGGACAAGGTGTGTCCCACACTCCCACTCCCACTGTATCCTTAAATTTTGACAAAGAGATTAATACTACGTTGTTAGCATTCTTAGCATGTTCTTGAAAATCTTAGGAGAAACAACTTGATTTTTCTGATCTGTTTGTAGGGGCGAACTCTTAACATTTGTGTGTCATGTACTCATGTGTACGTATGTGTTTCTGTTGGTATGGGAAAGATAGAGGGAGGTTGGAGGTAGAGATGACTTAGTGAAGTTACGGTTATCGGAGGACTAGAGATTGTTGTTATAATGTTGATTTGTTACTAAGGCTTTTCCTAGTTGAGCGCCCACTATGCTACAGCCTTATTTATTAAAGAGAATTCTTTTGCTATTTGTTTGTCTGGAGGTTATGGCCTTTCTTTTACTTGATTGTCTTGTTTGTGAAATTCAGTTCGGAGAAGTATCTGACCCTGAGCTGCCAGGATGCCTTTTATTGGAACAATACCAGGTTTGCTTGACAAGTCGTGAATATAGACCATGCTAATGTTTGTCTCTTTTAAGTAGTACCTTGTATGGGAACAAATACTTACTCTTCGGCCAATTGAATTACAGGCTCAACTGGTTTCTGCCCTTCGTTCTGCTTTGGATATGTCTTCTGGCCCTGTTCTCCTGGAGGCAGGCTTGCAGCTGGCTACCAAGGTTCAGTAAAGAGTGTATACAACTTTTTGACTTAGATATCTAGTATAATGTCCAATGACAATTCTAATTTTCCAGATCCTGATTAGTGGTATAATCCGGGGAGATCAGGCTGCTATCAAGCGGATATTTTCTTTGATCTCTCTGCCACTGAATGACTTTGAGGGCCTCTACTATCCGTCGTTTGCCGAATGGGTCTCTTGCAAGGTATAATTGAATCATGAAATGTTGCACTTGTGTTTCCTGGTTTCACTTATTATTTTATTAAGTTATCTGGCTTGTTACTCCTTGTAATGATATTGCTTGCTTTCTGTGTAGATCAAAGTAAGGTTGCTAGCTGCACACGCCTCCCTTAAATGTTATGCATTCACGTCTATGAGGGGATACCACTCTGAGGTTCCGGATGAGTATATGGCTCTGCTCCCTCTCTTCTCAAAGAACTCCGGTATGCTGGGCAAGCGTTGGATCGGAGTTTTAAAGGACTATTGCTACATTTCCCTGAACCTCCACTTAAAGAAAAATGTGAGTTAATATCCTGTGACTCAACTGCTGTGGGCTTTTCAGTATTAAAATAAATCAGTGCAATGACTTCCTTTAGATCCAAACCAGAATATATTTCTTACCTCAGTTGCAGTTCCTTTGTGACTGTTTCTGATGTTGCTGCAGTGGACACCATTTCTTGAGGGCATCAAGTCACCGTTGGTTTCTTCAAAATTGAAATTATGTTTACAAGAGATTTGGCCAATTCTCTTGCAAGCTGTTGCTTTGGATGCTGCTCCTGTGGGTGTCAATGTTGATGTGGACAATTCATCTTACCAAACTAACGAGAATCCACCGAAGGACCTTTTGTCCGGACACAGCATGGTTGAACTGCACTTTGAAGAGTTCCAGTTCCTATGGGGCTTTACTTTACTTATTCTTTTTCAAGGGCAAAATCCTACTCTCGGGCAACAAATAATACCACTACCTGCTAAAGCTAGATATGGGGGAGACTCACTGGTTGAAGCAACAAAAATCCTAAGTCTGGACTTGTATGAGATTGTGCTTTCAGTTTTCCGATCCTTATCTTCAGAAAAGTTTTTCAGTGCAGGGTTCCTCACAGTAGATATATGCAGTGAGTTGCTACAGGTTGGTTGTCACTACCTTTAACCTCTCATTTCTTTCGATAAGGAAAAAAAAAAATTGATTTTAAATAAGTGTAGCTCCAGGTTGGACGAGACCCTTCTAGCTAAGAACTTATGAAAGGGGTCTATATTGTTGGCGGATAATTGCAAACCCCTTAAATGATCTTAGGCCTTGGCCTTTAAAGTGCTAATTGGATCACCTGTCTCAGACCAGAGTGACATGGTCTCAAGAATAGGCAAGAATGCTTGTAAGTACATAAAAAATAATAGGACCATAGTATCTAATGTACTGTTTATGTGCTGATTATTGATTGTGTACCTTGGTTGTTCTTCTTGCTGTGAGCATCTGTGTGATACAAGTAGGATTGGTACGATGTGAATCATGTGATATGTGTTAAGAAGCTTATATGGAGGATTGTGTTCTTGTAGCCTCCTTCATGTAAAAGTAGGTTAAAAAGAAAAAAAACAATGTATTCCATTAGAAGACTTCACAGTCGTAATTTGACCGCATGTCCATTCTTTGCTTGTGTCTGATTACTTCTTCATCCGAACATACTGTTGCCCCCGATGTATCCTTGGAGTAGGATATAAATGTGTACCAAGATATGATTTCCTGCATCATTTCAAACAATCATTTACCCAATATTCTTAGAAAGAGCAAGGATTTAACACAAGTGAGTGAATTGGTGGACATTTCAAGCAGTAAACTATCTGTCATGATTGGCGTGATCAAAGCTGGAAGCTGTAGTGAATTCTTTCCTTATCGACAATCTCTGAGTTCCTATAATTGTGTAGGGATGGAAGGATTGATGTTGATTTCTCTTTTGTGACCCTGTTCGAATCATTTGTAATATGGAATCCTGTAACTGCTAATGGCTCTTTCAATTCAACTCTAATTCTGCTGGCCGCAGGTTTTCACTTGTACTGGTTCTCAGGGAGATTCATGGGATACCCTAGCTGTTACTGTTCTCGCACAGGTGATCAAATATTGTCATGTTTATTTTTCCTTTTGCTATCCTTGGTAGATGCATAGTAGTGTTCTGACTTTTGACTAGTATTGTCATCAAATATGTGCTTGTATATAATTCTTGTTTCAAACCCATATCTCTGAACAGATTGTCCGAAATTGTCCAGAGAATTTTCTGAAGATCAATAGTTTTGCCACCCTTGCAACAGAATTGTGTTTGGCCTACCTTTACAGGAACTTTGCTGGGTAAGGAAATCTATGTTAAGCTGTCCAACTGATTTATGCAAAATGCATCTCTGACTTTGCCGTTTGCCTTTTCAGAATGGATGCCGCTCTGCCTGATGAATCTAGCAGGGAGGTTCTTAGTTCACAGTTGTTTACAGCTGCAAAGACACTTTTAAATCGTTTTGAGATTGAGGTAATCTTCATTTCTATATGGCAAGACCTTATTGTATGTTGCTGTTCCATATTCAGAATTTGATGGCAGATATTTTGCCCTTTCCACTCCAAATCTAGTTTGGGCTTTTATATACCTTCTCTTCTTCATTGTCGACAGATGCAACCAAAATTTATCCTGGCATTTCTCCTTGCTGGTTATCACTGCGCTATAAAGGTTGTAACTGAAGCAAGTTTATCACAGATCATTGAATTTGTCACTTATACTTGTGATCTGCTGAACAACGTTGTCCAAGGTAAGGATTAAAGTGCCATGAGACTACTATCTTGGAACTACATACCTGTCGTAGATTTACAGATAAACTTGTATAAGACGATATGACGTGCGCTTTCAGGATTGAATTTTTTTGGTTTTAAAATGAAGTACGAGACTCGAAAATTGAGATGATATCATAAAATTCGAATTGTCGCCTTTCTTCTTACAACTTGCACATCATAGAAGTTGTATCTGTTGGAGTCTCCATGCGTCTGGTCATAACGCAATGGTCAGATTATAGGAGTTAGTCTTTTGCCCGCTGCTGTAAGAAATTTTCAAACATGGTTTCCAGTTTCTTGGTGTTGCAATAAATAAACAGATAGTTATATAAATGGGGTCATCAGCACAGTGACACCTATGACTGTTTATGTTTTGTTTCCCATTCTTTACTTCCTGCCGAATAGACCACACATACACACACACACATCAGCACAGTGACACCGATGAGAGTCTAACTGGTTATGCCTTGTTTTTTCTTCTTATTCTTTCCTTTACCTGAAACTAGTGTGTATATTCACTTTCTCCAGAAAAGTCAGTTCATGAACCTGATGCCGTCCATCATTTGCAAATGATTATTGGAGCTGGTCAAGATGCCATTAGTAATTTTGCTAAGGACTGCATTGAGGCAATCCATCTATTAGGAAATAGAAGGTCCAACTTGCACAGACTTGTACACGCAAAGCTTGCTTTCTGCCTTGAGCAGACGTTATTCTTCGCTGACCTGATATATGAGATGGAACTTTCTCTAGAGGGGTGCTCTACAAATGTAACTGTTTTCAGTGGTTGCACCAAGTCCATCTTGTCTGTTCTTATGGATAACAATATACAGGTATGCAGTGTCATTGTATGTATTCAATTTGCAGAATAGTGACCACCTTCACATTAACACCTGAAGGGACTTCTTCAAATTCGCAGGTTCAAGTGATTGGCTTGCAAGTGCTGAAAAACATGATTCAGAAAAAGCTCAACTCCAAAGCCCACTCATTCTTGTTGTTTTTGTCCGGAGAACTATTCAGATATATTTTTGAGGTTATCAAGAAAATTATTAAGGTAATCTAACGATCAACATGTTTTGGTTCTTCTTTGAACCTTGGTATCAGTCTGATATATTTGTCATAACTTTGCGGTCAGGAACCTGTAACCAAAGAGTCAACTGCATTTGCTGGAGAGTGTTTGAAAACTTTGGTGCTCATGCAAAACCTGCCAAAAGAAATTGAGTGTCAAAAAGGTCTAATAAGCCTGCTGCTGGAAGCAGTGATCATGATCTTGTCAGGGACGGACAACAATCTGTTTGAGGTATCCCAAGGACTAGCCTTTATATTGAATCACTTGTTTACATCACATATAAGCTGATTCCTTTCCTATTCCAAATTTGTTTTCCTACCATTGTGGAAGTTCACCGTTAACGGGATTATCGCAGGAAACAAACGACTTAAGAAGTATGGTCATCAGGCTTGTCTCTCAGGTTGTCCAGGTTCCCTCAATTGCAATCCACCTGAAGGAGGTTCTACTGGAAATGTCCGAGGAAGATAGAAAACAGATCCAGGTAGGAATTCTTATTTCACCTGCCCCCCCTCCCCCCCCCCCCCCCCCAGCGCGTCGCTCTGATTTTCATACTGGATTGCTTGCAGGACTGTAATGTGTAACTTTTTCCAAATTTGGGACTTCTATTGTGTGTCTATGTGAGGACTGGGGGGATTTCACCTTCTAGTCCTGGTTAAGCTGGGAATGGCGAATCGGTTATTCGAACTAATTGAACTCAGTCACTCTATGTCTACTGGGTTTCTTTTTTTTTTTTTGACAAAGATGTCTACTGGGTTTCACTTTCACGGAAGTGTGGAGTATCAGTTGAGCTCCCATGTACCTATTTTCAGAGCCAATCTGTGTGCTGGTTCTTGTTCATGTCCCCATCTATCCAGCTATCGTACTTCATTACCCTCAGCCTTTTTTTTCCGTTTTTTTTTACAAAGTTACCCTCGGCCATCAAACTATGTCTTATGGTCCTCACCTTAGCAGATGTTTCTCATTCTAAGAGCTTAGCAGCGATTTAACTAGATAAGCTATTTCATAAATTAGACAGATCATGAAATGCTTACAAATTTTTGGTCTTACATTTTCACTGTTGTGATCGATGTTGGCCTGCAGCTATTGATATGTGTTTAAGCCTTCTTGATTTTATTTTTAATTTTTTTTATGTCTGTTTTTTCATCTGATTGATGAATATCTTCTAACTGACGTGCTTTCTTCATTACAGAATATCATTCGTGCATCTGTAACTCAAGAAAACCAGTCGGCACAGGTCAAATCCAGTAGGGGGGCATTAGAAATCAAATTACCCCATCAATCGAATGCAAGTAAGATGCAAAAATCTGATGCAACTCTCCTTAATCAAGTCGATGAGGATCTCGAGAATGAAATAGATGAGGATTTCGAAAATGAAGATGACTGGGATGCATTTCAATCGTTTCCTACATCTACTACTGCGACCACTATCGACCCTCACTCTGTTCCTGAAAATTCTTCCGTGATTGAAAAACATTCTGAAGATGATGATTTCCAGGAATTTTCAAGCTCCCTACCTTCAAGTGACGCAGGAGAAAATTCTCAACATTACCAGGATAATGAAAAACAAGAACAAACTCCTGAATCATCTCTCCAATATGCTGCATATGGGAGTACCGACCAAACTTCTGAAGCATCTCAAAGTCGGGATTCAATGGGTGATGATGTACATATACCTGACGAAGAGTTATCTAAGTCGGTTATCAGTTCAGCAGATCATGAGGCTTCCCATTTAGATGTTAGCACTCCTGAAGAGCAGCCTTTAGAGTCTGTAGTTGATTCTGCACACAGAGACTCGTTAGAAAACGAAGATATGACATCTCATGAAGATTCTAGAAGTCGAAGTTTAGTGGATAGTCCAAATGTAGCCTTGGTTCAAGGGAGTACAGACAGTCCCGAAGGACTAGAAGACAAAGGCGCATCCATGAAGCCTTTAGCTTCAGAGAAGGATGAAGCATTCGAAGATTCTGCACAATTTGAAAGTACTGGCCAAAATCAAGAGCTTTCGAATGTGTCATCACACGCCCCAGCCCAAGGTGGTGTTAGTGACTTCCGTGTATCAGGAGGTGAACAAGACGGAGGCCTCCCGTCAAAACCAGCAGAAGTTATTGAGGGCTTGGACGAAGATACAACAACAGAAGACAAAATACTTGGCCAGAATGAAGAAAATTATCCACAGTTAGATTCCTCGGAATGTGATGGTGTTACAGGCGACCTGAAAGAGTTGAAAGACATAATGGGAGAGACTAGAGTAGATACGGAATAAATCACGCTCGAGGGCTTTCATTGTCTTGGAAAGCGGGACTATAACTCGTACGTAGGTTAGAAGCTCCCTGTATTATTTTGTCCCAAACTTAGAAATGCAGAATGTAGTATCAAAGATTTCTAGTATAGGGTCACAAAGGACTAACTGTAAATCATAAGGTTGCTATCTGGTGATTGTAAACAATACTCAACCCCGTTTGGCTGTAAACTCCGTAAGCCAACTTACAGTTTTTAATAAAAGTGTAGCTAAGAACAAAAATTTTAAGGTCCACTTGGAATAAATGAAATTGCAATAAACGAGCATATCTACTTGTGATTTCAATTAGCAATGTTATAAAGTAGAGACAAATAGGTCTATACGTTAACAATAAAGGAAATATCATATGGTCAAAGTGCAAACTTTGCACCGTAGACGGGCTATCATTAGGTGTAGCCATCCAATATATCCCAAAACGTACAGCACGAGTGAGATTAATACCACCCGTAACAAAGGAAAATGGACAAATCCTTCTATACTATTAAAGGAGGCTTTTTTGCAACTCTCACATTAACCGGAGATTTTTAGAGTGTTTTGAGAATTTTATAATATTAAAAGTATTTGATGTTCATATAAACACAAAACTCACATACTAAATTTAATAATAGTATTAAAATATTTGGTATCCATCTAAACACATATGCTGACATAAAGACACGATTCATTGCTTCCGAACTATATTAACTACTCCGTATTTTTCAAATTGTATCATAAATGACCTAATTCTCATATCCTATTTGATTAAACATTAATCCGTGATTATATATAAAACATATATTATTTTTTTGGATGTTAAGTGTTTAGCCGTTCATTATCTCCCCCACATACTAAATTTAATAATATTATTGAAGTATTTGGCATCCATCTAAACACATAGGCTGACATAAAAGACACAATTCATTGCTTCCGAACTAAATTAACTACTCCGTATTTTTTCAAGTTCCGTACATTATCTCCCCGGTGAAAATTATAGTATTCATTTTATATATCATTTTTAATAGAAAACATTATCATGTGACCCGTGCAATGCACGGGCCTTCATTCTAGTAAGCACAACAAGAAACAATTGATAGACATCATTTTTTTTAGGCCTAAGTCGATAGACATCTTAAAATTTAGATGTCAAAATTCCTAAGAAAAATCATATGCCATGACAACAACAAAAAAAAAAAAAAAAAAAATCAATTCTTTTAGGAGGTGAGATGATCTCAAGTTCGCCCAGCCACTACAACGAAACAAGTGAATTTTAGTATTTTACAAACCAATGGACAAATGATCATCTCGTTCAAACATCTTTAAAACGGTAACAGGAAACTGAGTTGTTGACCATGACTTGGGTTGTCAATTGATGTTTCTGAGAACATTTTATGGAACAAACGATACAAAAGTAGTTTGCACCTATGTGACAAAGACATTTAGCAAACTCTTTGTTTTTACTACACACATTGTCTTCACGTTCGAGTTCAATCATATAACATTTTAACAATTGCTTAGTTTTCCAGTTGTAACGACAGATTTTGAGACTCGACATCAGCCAATACAAACAATCATCCGTTGCAACGGCGACGACATCTCTTCTAATCTCAGATAAATGATTAAACAACTCATCGTCGAACTCTTCAAACTCCTCCTAACAATCAGCTCGTACATCGGTAAATGGATTCAATAAGGTTTTTACTCATAGTTGAATCCATTTCCCGCGCGACGTTGAATGTCATTTGACGTATTTCGCTATTCAACGATACATTCTCATTCCATTTTGTTTTCGCTATTCAACTGCGGGAGGTATGTTGTTTGATATCTATTGTTTCAACAGTTCGCTTTACTGATCAAGAGACGGTCTTATACTGTTTCATAAATCTGCATATCTTCACCACGTGGAGGAGGAAATTGTTGGGAACCCCTACCCTATCCAAACACATTACATTGATCCTAATACCAATCTCCAAACCCAATCTGACCTCGCCGATTACGATGCTTTCATTAATTTAATTGCTCTATTTTTATCTGGGTTATGTTGTTGATATCCAGACGGGAGGCATGACTGATCTTCAGGGTTTAAAGGCTTTTGTGGAATTTGTCTGGAGCACCTACCCCATCCAAACCCAATATATTGATCCCAATACTAATCTTGAAACACAATCCACCCTCCTCGATTACGATGCTTTTATTTCAATATGTGCTCTATTTCCGTCCGTCACTACCGTTGAGGAATTAAAGGCCGCTGCTTTTTTCATATGTCACGCCTCTTGTTTTTGGGATTACGATCAGATATTTGCCTTTTCCTACTCCTACTATCAAATCCGTAACCAAATAGATGGGAAACACGCTCTCCCTGGCTTATTTGATTTAATGATGGATTTGCAATCTTTTTCTAACATGTTGATGGATTGGTATCTTGAAGTTTCTAGCCCGACAGCTGCGGGAGCTGCGTTGATCGATGTTTATTGGTTCAACAGTTCGATTTACGTAAATAGAGAAACCCTTATTCCTTTTCACAGGTGTGTCTACCTACACCATGTGACGGACGAGGTAACATTTCTATCTTCCTTGTCATTTAAATTTTACAAGATTTAAGTATTAGCTAAGCTAGTTTCTCTGTCTTCGCCAATATAATTACACTAATTAGTGCGGAGTAATACTTTCGAAAAGAGGGGATGGAGGGTGTGGTTATTATGTACCAAAGTAGTAGCAGATGATTTTTTTTTTTAAACAAGTAGTAGATGATTTGGGAGTAGTTGAAACAATCTTTTTTTTCTTTTTTTTTGGAATTGGTTGACTGTTGGAATTTTTTTTTAGGACATGTATGAGGGAGCTAGCACGAGAGTGCGGACTAGTGTAGGGAAGTCAGAAGAGTTCCCTATTACCATTGGAGTGCACCAAGGGTCCGCACTTAGCCCGTTTCTCTTTGATATAGTCATGGATGAATTGACGAGGTCAATCCAGGATGATATACCATGGTGCATGATGTTTGCAGATGATATAGTGTTGATCTCAGAAACGAAAGAGGATTTGGAGAGAAGGTTGGAGCTATGGAGGGACACGTTGGAGTCTCGAGGGTTTCGGTTGAGTCGGAGCAAGACCGAGTATTTGGAGTGTAAGTTCAGCGGCATTAGGCAAACGGAGACGGGGACGATCATGTTGGATGGAAAGATTGTTCAGGGATCAGATTTTTTCCGATATTTAGGATCGATTCTTCAAAAGGATGGAGAATTGGATGGAGATGTGGCTCATAGGATCAAATCAGGTTGGTTGAAGTGGAAGAATGCCACAGGACTTCTGTGTGATCGAGGATTGCCCAATAAGTTGAAGGGTAAGTTTTATCGTACGGCAATTAGGCCGGCACTGTTATATGGCACGGAATGTTGGGCCGTGAAGCAGTGTCACGTTCATAAGATGAGTGTGGCGGAGATGCGCATGTTACGGTGGATGTGTGGACATACAAGACGTGATCGGTTGAGAAATGAAGTTATTAGGGAGAAAGTAGGGGTTGCACCCATAGGGGATAAGATGATGGAGAACCGACTGAGGTGGTATGGCCACGTGAGGAGGAGGCCTAGTGAGGCGCCGGTTAGAAGAGTAGAAGGGTGGAGAAGTGATAATATTAGTAGGGGTCGAGGAAGACCCAAGATGACTTGGACGAAGGTGATTAGAAGTGATATGAGCTCCCTAGGGCTTGAAGAGAGTATGGTGTTGGATAGGGCAGGGTGGCGAGACTCTATCCATGTGGAGGACTTTTTCTGACCCCTTTTGATTTATTTGTTTGGTTTTTCCAACTATTTTTCTAAAACTTTTTAACTTGTGTTCAAAGTTCATCTGTTTTTTGCAATATTTTTTTAAACCTTTTTATTTATTTTGACGACTTTCTAAATTTCCTTTGAAATTGTTTAAATATTTCTAACATGTTTACAACGTTTTCGAAATTTCTTGGCGTACACAAGACGGTTACTGGATGACGATTCATGTTAGCCGACCCCAAATCATTTTGGGAATAAGGCTTGGTTGTTGTTGTTGTTGTACACAAGACGGTTAATGGAGGCTTGGTTATTGTTGTTGTTGTTGTTGTTGTGGAATTGGTTGATTAATTCGGGAGTATAATAACCGGAAGAGGAAGATGAGTGTTCACAAGGAGACAGCTTCTTTGAAAATGTTTGAAAATGCGTTTTCCATTTTCCATTTTTCATTTATTTGTCTATTGGTTTGCCGTGCTTCTTTGGAAAATATTTGCTCAGCTTTCATTTAAATTTTTATGGACTGGACTTGGGGTTTGTGGCCCATGTTGTTGGGGCTTGGCCTGCACTGCACATTAATTAATGTCTTTATTTTATTTTTTTGAATTTTGCAGTCTCGAAAAGCTAGGTTGCGTCGAGTACATATGCTGAAACTCAAACCGACTAGGATAGGCTACTCGCGAAGCTATTTCCTTATATGATTCCGGTGGCCTACCTTGCAATGATTAAGAATGTGTACCCAAATAGACCAGAGCTGATGAAATTCCTCCGGGGTGGCCGAAAAGGGCTCGACTACTCTAAACATGTTGTTCGGTCAAGCTAAGAAGTTAGGCCCACTTTTTTTTTTTTTGGTGTAAACAATCTTTGACAATATGTGCCATGAGGAGGACTGTATTATCGAAAGCGGTCAAGCGGTTATTAGCCCCTTATAATTTCCTAACAATGTGCTTTTATGTTTCTATTTGAGTTATGTGGTAGAAAAACAATTGGACGAAAAGAACGAAAACAAATCTTTATCTATCTTGACATTTTCTCTATAAACCTAATTTTCTCTACTTTATTACAATGTTGATTCAAACCGTAGTGAATATACTCATTCAATGTAATTCTATTTAACGGGACCTTAAAATCCGTTCTTTACTATACTTTTTTAAAGTGTGAGTGACTTACGAAATTTATAGCGGAATGGAGTGGGCATTGTACGACCAGGTCAACCACTAGTCTTTCTTCTATATATGCAACTCTCTTGTCTCTCTACATCGTGCATGATTTATAGTAGGACAACCCAAATCGATTTTTACATTCTTCTTTTTGCTGGAGTTCTAAACGATGATGATAAGCATGCTAATAAAAAAGATCGGTTGTGAATTGGACAACTTCAATTTTTTACTCAGAAGGTTATGGGCTTTGCATGTACTTTAAGTTGCCCACAAACACGCTACCAACTCGATAAGATAGCCCATATTATTTGGTCATTTGGTGC